>OX439139.1:16172624-17654738 GCA_949318255.1 Pollenia labialis | reverse complement strand
AAAGTCTTAATATTTTTAATTCTTGTAATTTTAATTACATATGTATTTAAAATTTGTCAAAAGTTTTCATATTCAATAGAATATTTTTCGATATTCCCAATTTTCTATAGAAAATTTGACATGGTTTTTTAAATTTTCTTCAGAAAATTTGTCAATTATTTGAATTTCTAAATTTTTATACCCTCCACCCAAGGTATATTTACACAAGGTAAACTCGTTGGCCCATATGTTTGTCAGCTGTTTACCTAAGTTGGAACACCAATGTCAAATTCCGTGTACATGAGCCAAAATTTGTACATGTGTGCGTTAAATTTATATGAAGACAATTTTGACAATTCCGTTCCACTCGGTTATTTTTATAGAGCAGCATGTCTACACTCCCAAATGAGTCTACCTTGTGTAAATTTACCTTGCCCTCCACCACAATTAGTTGGGAAGAGGGTATATTAAGTTTGTCATTCCGTGTGAAACTTTTTTACTATTCATCTCAGACCTCATAAAGTATATACATATATTCTGCGTCCTTGAGTAACTCTAAGTCGATTCAGCCATGTCCGTCTGTCTATCCGTCTGTTGAAAACATGCTCACTTTCGAACAACTCCAAAGAAATTAACAAACTTGGTGCCAAATTGCTTGTAGTTATCCTAAGCAGTTTGGGATTGAAATTCAGCAAAATCGGTGCAGTAGGACCAGAGCTATGATTTAAAATGTGGAACCACCACCTAAAAAAAATGATAATTTTGTTACAAAAAAAAAGATAAATGGGAATGAGAGAAGATTTTGCAAAAATTTGTTTTATTCGACTGGAAATCATTATGTCGAATCAATGAACACAGCATTAACATTTTTGTTTTGTTTGAAACGCAACAGTTTTTTAATTAAACACTTGCAAAATATTATGTAGGACATTATGACGATATGACTTAATACCACACCTTGTGAATACCCTATATACATATATGTATATAAAAATTAAAAATGTTTGTTTGTTGGCTTATAGACTCCTAAACTACTGAACCGATTTTCCTGATATTTTTACAGTAACATCACGTGAAACCTAAAAATAAAATAGGGGCAGGGGAATTGGTACCCCCATTGGATGCCAATATTAAATATCGCATATCTTAAGAGCTGCTGCACGCATTTTGTTGAACTTTTGGTAGTAGGATCTTTTGAGCCCCAAAATTGAAATAAAATAGCAGCGGGGGAAGAGGTTCCCCCCATAGGACGCCAATGTTTAATATCGCATATCTTAAGAACTGTAATAGTGAGAATGTTCAAACCTTGTAGAAGTCACTCTAATAGTATACTACACTTTTAAAAATAAAAATAAAGCGGGTAGGCGCAGGGGGGAAATACCTCCCATAGAATACATATTTAAATATCGCTCAACTGAAGAACTATTCAAGGGAGTCTTCAAACGTGGTTAAAGCTACTACTATGGTAAACTATAAATTTCAGTATGCAAATGGGTGGGGTAGACAGGGGAGGAGCAGTACCCCTCATAGATAAAAATATAAATAAGAGCCATTGCACGCATTTTGTTGAATTTTGGTAGTAGGATCTTCTGAGCCCCAAAATTAAATTAAAATAGCAGCGGGGGAAGTGGTGCCCACCATAGGACGCCAATGTTTAATATCGCATATCTTAAGAACTGTTATAGTGAGAATGTTTAAACTATGTGAAAGTAACTCTTATGGTATACTACACTTTTGAAATTAAAAATAAGGCGGTTAGGCGCAGGGGGGAAATACCTACAATAGGATGCATATATTAAATATTACTCAACTGAAAAACTATTAAAGAGAGAGTCTTCAAACCTGGTTAAAGCACTGTAGCGAAGCGCACCGGGTTAAGCTAGTAATAAATAAAATGGAGCAGGAAGCATGTTTTTTTAATTTGTATATTAATCCTTCATGCCAAACTTTGTCAAAAGCCTGCTGGATATCCAAGAATAAAGAAGAACAAAATTTTTTATTTTCAAAAGAGTCAGTTATCACCTTAATAATTCGATGGCAATGTTCTAGTGTGCCATGTTGTCTTCGAAATCCAAACTGGTGATTACGAATAATATCGCATTTCTGAAGTAATGGATTTAAACGTTTGAGAAATAATTTTTCAAAAATTTTTGATAAAATAGGCAATAAGCTAATAGGCCTGTACGACGTCATTATATTTCCCGGCTTACTTGGTTTTAAAACCATTATAATTTCAGCACACTTCCATTGAGAAGGAAAGTGTTGGGACTTAATTGCAACCGCATCTATTTTGTTGTATCCCGTAGATTTCTTTTTATTAAGGGCGCATTTCTCCATTTTTGTTTCTTTATGTGCAATTACCTATTTGTTTTTTTTAAATTACATGATTTTTAAACTCTAAAAACAAGTAAAACATTAATTTAAAACACATCAGGTCAATATGCAAAATTGTTGCCAAAAATTAAAAAAAAAAACAACTCTCCCAAAAGCAAAAAACTGCAACAAAATTTTAAAACGATTTTAGCCCCCTTCTACCCTTTTCTTTAATGTTATGTGTGTAAAGTAATAAAACACAAACAATAACAATGTGTAAACACTTGGGGGTGGGGGTGAATAACAAGTAGGCAAAAACAAATGCAAGTTAAAGGCAAAAACAAAAAATAATGTAAACAAAAATTGGCAGGTGATCAAAAAGCAGAGTAGCAACATCAAATTTAAAACACAGACAATATTGGACAGACATATGGTTTTAGTAGCAGTAGCAATAGTTTCTATATTTTAGAAATAAAAACAGACACAAAAAATTAAGGAAAATTAACAAAAGAAAAGAAATAAAAGCCCTATGTAGGTATATACTTACGTACAATATTAAAAAATACAAATAAATGTGTATGCATGTACCTCATTTGAATCACTCTTTAAAAGAAATTCTTGTTTTTTTTTATTTTTTTAATGGAAAATGTGTAGAGTGATGAATGAAAATTACTTTTTTTCTAATACCTACATATGTACCACAGACATAACAATTATGCAAAACACAGAAAATTCAAAAATATGTAATAAAAAATACCAAAAGCTTGGACATACCTACATATTTAACATAAAATATAAATTATTGTGACCATTATTCCTATTCAATTGTTTTATAAAATTTTGTTTTCAAAATCATTAAGGCAACACAGATATTTTTAATAATAACAAAAATGTATATTAACCTAATTTGATGAGGTGCAGCTACCCGTTGTCTATACTCGAAATCATTGCCATCTGTCCCTGATACCATGGGACCTCCACGAGATGCCATTTTTATGATATTTTTTCTTTACACAATTTCCTTTTTTTATTTCTTTAATAAAATTTCAACTTTTTTTATTGAACTTTTTTTTCAAATATGTTATTGATTTTACATTGCACTTAATATTTTAAATATTTTTTTAATTCAAAATAAATATTTTTGTTGATAAAGAATGAAAAAAATTAAAATAGTTTTCGTTTCGGTGGTAATAACACAAAAAAAATAAGGAAAGAATTTACCAGCAGCAAAAAAGTGTATGATTAGAAAATGAAAAGAGAAATTAACGTTGACGTTGTCAAATTGTGTTGCGTGTTGTTGTTTGCCCCAGTAAATATGGACCGGCCGAATAAGAACTGTCAAAATGGTTTTAGTTTGCTTAAAATAGTTGATGTCTTGACTAAACGAGTGCTGAAAAGACAAACGCAATATGACAAGTATATTAAAGAGAGTGGCCAGACTAAGTTGTTGTGCTAAATAGAGAGCTGCTAGACTGTTTGGTTTGAGGTTAAAAAGGAATTTAGGGAAAATATTGGATAATCTTGCCCAGTCTTGGGTAATTTTTCTCTTGGCTCTTTAGTCTGGGCTCACATTATGAAAGTTTTCTTTCAGAAAGTCTGAGCTTATTGGTGAGAGGGGAAGAAAACATGTTTTTTTCTCTCCTCTCTCACCCATAAACTCAGACCTTCTGAAAGAAAACTTTCATAGTGTGATCCCAGACTTAGATAAAAATAATTTTTATTTTCGTGCCACGCCCATTTCTCCAATCCCGCTCAAAGTTTATCGCACGATGGCTAAAGATAACCAAGATCCTTGTACCTAATTTGGAAACTTTGATTTTGTGGGCCCAGTGAAAGATTTGCCAAACAATAAATTGAGTTTGCGTAAAAATATTAAAACTTGGTATGTATATTTTTTTCTACTAACATAGTTGCACAAAATCGTGTAAAATTCTTAAAATCGAACAATCTTCCATAAATTTATGTATAAACTTTTAAGAGGAAAGTTTGTTTAATTTTTATTCTGCAAAATCTAAAAATATTTAATAAGTATAAGATTTAACAGTGATTTTAGCTAATACCAGCAGGGCTTTTTAGACCACCTGTAATAAATTCGCCTTGCGTAGGTCAATGCGAATTCATTCAGGTTACATTTTCAAGTCATGAAGTTTATTGTTTATTTTTTTGTGTATATACCCTGCAGATACCGAGGCTAGTCCATACATGCTTGTAAAGAGTTGTCAATAAAGGAGTAGGAGTACTCCAAATATATGGGTAAAAGGTGGTCCATTTAACATTACGATGTCCTAGGAGAGGACCATATAACCCACCAAAGTGGTCCATAATCTACTCCATGGAGTACTAAAAAGGTATAGTTTTAAAAGTACTCCATGTCACTGCAGTATGGAGTACACTAAAGGGTTACTTTCAAAAGTACTCCATGTAACTACTGAATAGAGTGCACTAAAGGTGTAGTTTCAGTCCTACTCCATGGATTTACTAATAGTGTTAGTTTTAAAACTACTCCATGCCACTACGGAATGGATTGGACAAAAGGTGTAGTTTGAAAATTACTTAATGCCATTACTGAATGAAAGACTAAAAATAACTTTAAGATTAAGCTTTTTTATTTTTGTTTATTAAAAATAAAATTATAATAAAAACAATCCTTTTCTCACCCACATAATATATTTATATATGTATACGGTGAAGGACTTAAGTTCATGTAGGGTTATTTTTAAGAAAATATTTATTTAATGAAAAAATTAGTGTTCCATTTTCTTAAATTATCGTTATAAAAAACCTAAGTTAAATTAATTAATTTGTCGTTTTAGGAAAAAAACTAAAATATAGTATCATATGGCATGCTTTTTTCACAAATTTCACAAACGTTCCTCTTTCACTTTTAAATAAACAATTAATAATGGACACCATCAGGGCTACCAATGTGTAATACTGTAAACTATAGAAAAGTATACATCATGCAGTTGTTGGCAGCACTGCATGTTAATTTCTTATAACCTGGTCCATACTACAGTACCATGTTGTAAGAGGTCCATTTATGCCACAATGGACCACGTGGTCCAATATTATCTGTAGGGTACTGAATGTCAAGCTTTGTTTACATTTTGTGAAACAATTTATTCAAATTATAAATTCAGTAAACATTTAATTACTTGAAAAAAAACTTATTTAAATTTTATAAAATAAAAAAAGTGAATCTAAAAGAAAAACACAAGGAATTTAAAATGCGTAAGGAATAAGTGGAGCTACAATTAATTTGCAACAAGGTTAATTTTGATTGTCCAAAGTCAGCACAATTTCGGCACGGATTATAAAATTAAGAAAATTGCGACAGTTCACATTATCTGCACATGAAATACGACAAAAATTGGTACATTGCGCCGATAGTGTGATCATAGCTTAAGTATTTATTGACATACAAATTCATGCTAAGATAAGCATACGTTCATTCCACTCAAAAAACAATATTAAAAGCAACATTTTTGTGACGTTATTTCTTATGCTAACAAATACAAATTGCGCATCTATGGTAGTACATATTTTCGTTGCCTATATGCTAAAAATTATTTAAAAGAAAATTAATTATGGTTTTTTTATAATTTGAAAAGTCAAATAAATATAAGTACAGTGCTGTCTGGGTAGAGTGAACCCCCGATGCTATGAATACCTCGTTAGAGTGAACACCAGAATGTTTACAATGACTACTCTGTAGAGTGAACACTGTTGAACCTCTATAGAGTGAACATACTTTATAGTGAGTTTTTAGGTTTGGCGAAGGAGAAAAATAATGAAAAAGAGTGTAAAAATTAAAGAGAACATAAAATAACGGTAAAGTTATGATTCTTTTAGAGCAAGTTGAAAAGTTACTCTCACAAATACGCATTCTATGAAGTGTTAATTTATTTTAGTCTGCGCGAATGTTGCATTAAGGTCGTGTCTCAAAGTTAATTTCTGAATAATTGGTGTTATATAATTGCTACATAAAAATGGATTCGAAAAAAAAGCATTTATCCTTCTTTGGCACAGCGTTATGGCGTTGCACAATCGACAATTTCTGGCATAAACAAAAAGAAAATCGGAGTAATAATATAAAATAAATAAATTAGTTTTTTAAATAAAAAAAAATTCAACCTTGATTTAGTGAACAACCTGGGTATAGTGAAATCGCTCTGCAAAAATTAGTTCACTCTATCCAGACAGCACTGTAACTAGAAATGCCAGACAAAAATAAATATTAACAAAAACTGGTTGTTTTAAACTTGTTTATGGCTCAGGTGTAAAAAAAAAGATTTCCTTAGTTGTTCAAAAGTGTACCAAAAAACAAATTATTTTTCTTCGCCCTAAAGTATACTTTATTTATTTTTAATTAAACTAACGCTACTTTAACTACATCTACCCTTCACATTGCACGCATACCAGTAAAATAAAGACTAAAAATAAAAAACTACCCCTATCAAAAAAAAATTCATACAAATTTTATACATGAATCCTTCGTAAAGGACCTTATATATTTATTTATATTAATAGCAAGTAACATGCTAGCACAAGGACCGTGTGGCCTAATGGATAAGGCGTCGGACTTCGAATCCGAAGATTGCAGGTTCGAGTCCTGTCACGGTCGAAAAAACATTTTCTTTTTTTTTAATTTAATTTTAAAATTTTTTATTTTTTGCGAAATACTTCTACTTTTAAAGGATGGCACTTTTCATCAGGTACTTCCATACCCACAGGTATCGAAACATCACCCTGGGGACAGGCACTTAGGGCGACTAATAAATTCATGTCGGCTACAAATTCAATGTAGTCACCTTTTTGAGCGGGACTGGGCTTGCAGAAGTATTGTTGGGTGTCCTAGAAAAAAAAGAAAATATTTAATTACATATTTAAAGTACTTTAGAATTTTTTTAAATTTTCTACAGAATATTTGTAAATATTTTAAACATTTTTTTTTTTTTGTTAATTTTCTTTAAAAAATTATACGATATTTTTTAATTGTCTTTGGGAAAACTGTTCTAAGGTTTTTAATCCAAATTTTGATATTTAATTAGGCAGGCTTAAGTTCATCAAATTTAATTTTCATTAAATTATTTTTATGAAGAAAGGAATATTACAAAATGAAATTAATTAAAATTTATTGATAATTTTTTATTTTTGACTGACCTGAGGCTCGAACACAGGTGTTTTTACGGACAGGTTACCCTTACATGTTTCGATTGCAACCATCGACGACTGCTGACAGTTAAGAGTCAAACATCAATCTTTAAGCCAAATTGTATTTAACCTTTGGTAGATCGAAATTTGCTTTGAATGATTATCTATTTTAATTGATTTTACATGTTCTTCCTTACTTTTGTGTTTTCTATTTTCTTTAGAAATTTTTTGATTTGTTTTGGAAAATTTTTATTTTTTTAAATTCTTGAAATTTTTTAAAATTTTTTACAAAATTTATTTTTGATTTGCCTTAAAATTAAAAAATTTTCTCATATTTAAAATTTAATTTGGACTATTTATTGCTTTTTAATTACTTTTTTTAGATATTTTTCCATTTAAAAATATCTAATATTTGATATTTTTTTTGGTGTTGATTGTTGGTTTGGACAATGTTTCAATATTTTTTTCTATACAAATTTATCGATATCTTTATCTTCATTTGTTTTTTTTTACTTACCCTTGTAAATCCAGTACACATGAATATATTCCACACATCATGAACATCCTCCTCCTTCATGCCACGTTCCTCCGTAACTGCCTTCACCAAGGAGCTATGGCAACTGCCCACACGATCTTTTCCCGTTATTAATTTATATGTATAATCATCACATCTGGTGCCCACAACATCATGCAAAGAACCTCCATCCTCATCAATGCCATACTTGGCCAAAGAATCATAAACAAATGTGGCCATTGGTCTCAAATAAGGAAAAGAACTCCACAAACGATCGTATACTTTCAAGTGCGTGCTATGCAATTGTCTGGTCTTTCCCGAATAAAAACGTTCTTTAATATTGTTTAAATTCCAAAAATTTAAATCGCCAACTTGTGAACCCTCACACACGGTAATACGACACAAATCCCCCTTTTGCAGGGACCATGTTTTGGCCTCACGTTTGGGTACTATGACCGTTTCAATTAAATCACCTGTTATCGCCTGATAACGCAAATCATCGTATTCTGATTTCGAAACTTGAGCGGCGGCAGGTTTGTTGTAACACAACGTGGGTTTGTATTTGGCAAAAACACGGGGTTTAAAATCTCTACCACACCAGGGTTGTGTAGACATTTTTCAAAGGGGATTTTTTTTTGTTGCAAATTGTAAAACTTTTATTGATTTTAATACCGTTTTTTTGTTTGTTTTTAATTTAGGTGTTTTTTTTTGTCTGTTTATATTTTAATCACCGACGGTAACTTAATTTTTAATCACTTTGCTTAGATTTTTAATACCAACCAGTTGAATAGTCTTAAATAGACTTACTTATGTATGTCATACATACAAACACTTTTAATTTATTATTTAATTGTAAGTAAAAATGAAGGCGACTTCAGTATAAGATGGTGGTAGACTTTGACAGTTCGAGCCAATTTGTTTTGGTTTAACAATTTTTTGTTAGTGTTTTGTTAGAATAGTTGATATTTCGAACCGTAAACATTAACAAAGCAATGCAAAAAAATTTTATTTCTTTTGTTTTTGGATTGTTGTAGTATTTTTATTGTAGCACCCATCACCTGTAGTGAATTTGCCTTGGTACATATGTACTTATGCCTGTGTACACTTTGTTAAAGTGATCGTAGTTTGAAATTTTTTGCTCATTTTTGCAGTTTTCTTGATAAGCTTGTAAACAAAACCGGTTCCTAATTGATAACACTGGATTACACAATATTTGCTGCAGGAAAAAAATCTATTTTTGGCTAACTACTGGCATTCAACTGTTCAAATATAAAATTTTTCTTATCAGATTTATAATTTGAACAACAAAACTCAAGAAACAAATTGTATTCTCTCAATGAATTTGACGTACAGTTTTTAATTTTTAAAATGAATAATATTTTTTACACAGCTCTTTGGTTCAAACTTGACCAAACTATTTTAGGACGAAGATCTTTAACGATTTTTACGAAACTTTATACAAATATTCGTTACCTGCGACAGCTAAATATAATCAATAGAAAAGTGGACAGTGCCACGCCCATTCAAAGTTAAACTATTTTAACCCTACCGAGTCTTAGGACACTTTGCACGCACATTGAACTCAGGTATAAATTAAATTTGATGATTAGAAAAATAAGCAGTGTCATTCATGAAATTATTCAAACTTATCGCGGTTGGCGAATTTAAAATACGCCTACGACTGTTTGGTAATAGATTAAAGGAAATAAGTTTACACATAAAGAAAAACACTCGGGATAAATCAAGTTTTTATGATTAATTTAAGTACGAGTCGTACTCAAATATTGATGTACGAATAACACTGAAACGTACTCAAAACAATCCTAATATTTCAGGCGGTATCTCGGCGATAACTTGTTTTCAAATACTCCAACGTTTGGGAATAATCCGCGTAGACTAGGTCTTTGACATTTCCCCAACAAAAAAGTCCAACGGTGTCAAATCGCATGATGTTGGAGGCCAATTAACGTCGCTGAGAGTGTCGTGAAATCGACAATTTCGGATTACCCGCCACACTTTCACTAATAGAAGCGATATTTTCTACAGTACGCACATTGCGATGATGCAATAGCCGGACCACATTTGTTACGCTTCCAGTTTCTTAAAATTACTTTAAATTTTGCCAATTCCTAGCACAGTATTTCGATTTTGACGGCCATTATCACCCCGTTATGCTCAAAAAGTTTGAACCACCGCTTTTGTTGGAAGTATTAACTATTTGTACGTGTTCTTCGGTTGTCAAACGATCCATATTTGTAAATGGCAGCCCTTTCACTAAATTAATGACAGTTTAGATGACAGATATTTATTTATTTTTTATTGGTCAATCTGTTTTTTTACACCCAAAGTAACGATTTTCTAAGCATGCATTTTTTAAGCATAATTTCTTTTACAAAAATGAGTTTTTTTTTGTATTTAGAATACAATCAGAGTTTTTCTTTTCCTGGCCTTTTATTTATTTATTTATTACCTGGGAATTCCCGCTTAATATTTATATAATATATTTTTTATTTATTTATTTATTTATTTCATTTATTTGAAACTTCTACAACAAAACATTGGTTTTAGTGAGTAGAAATCTAATGAAGTTATGATCAAAAGTATTTATCAATAACATAAAAATATACAAATTAATAACATAAAACAGGTAAATTATTTTAACAATTAATATTAAAACAATAGTGAAATACATACTTATATGCGAAAACAATATTGAGAGCGATAATAATAACGTTAGCTATTTATGAATTAAATCTAAATAACTGTTGCTTGAAATGCAGGGCGCTGCTGGTTTCTTTAATTGTTGGGGAAAGATTGTTCCAGAGACGTATTGCAGTAATAAAAAATTGCCATTCCGAAACTAGCGTGTGGTGCCTAAATTGAATAAGATTCTTGTTCCTTCCGAGGCGACTAAAGTTTAAACGATTATAGAGATAATTTGGTTCACGAGTGGTTATTATTTTATGCAAATAAACAAGAGTTCGTATTTTCAACAAGTCTTCAAATAGCACCCCGTATATTTTTTTTGAAAGCGGGGTAATATTAATATTAATATAACTGCCATCACTGACATAATTTTTTATGCCATAAACATATCTCGCAATGTTGTTAAAAGCAACCTTCAACTTATGTTTGCTATTTGAATCACAACTTGCAAAGATCTCACATCCATAGGTAAGGACTGGTATAAGATATGTTTTCGCAATTAGTACTCGAATCTTCATTGGTGTTACACTTTGTGTTTGCCATAGTGTTCTAAGTATTGAGTAAGTTCTGCCACAAGCAAATGTTATATGGTCTGACCAAGTTAGCGTGTTGTTAAAAATGAGACCAAGATTTTTTGCCTTATCAACTATTTCAATTTGTTGGTCGTTGATACAGATTTTAGGACGTTGATCTATTTTCTGGGTTCTCCTTCGTATTATAATACATTTCGATTTTGAAGGATTTAGACTTAAACCATTTATATCTGCCCAATGGGCAACACGTTTGAGGTCTTCATTCAACTTGGCAGTACATGCCTCCAAGTTTTGTTTTTTTGTGCTTATATATAATTGGACGTCGTCAGCATACAATCTAATACGACAATGGTGTAACTTATCAGGTAAATCATTTGCATACATTGAGAACAGTAACGGTCCGAGAATGGAACCTTGGGGAACGCCCCTAATAATTGGCAAAAGCTGTGAAGATGTCAAGCTTTTAGTTTCAACATACTGCATTCGACCTTCAAGGTAAGACGAGAGCAATTTAACCGAAGTTACTGAAAAATTCATAATTTTTTCAAGTTTTTGAGCTAATATTGTATGGTCCACTGTATCAAATGCTTTTGAATGGTCTAACAATATAAGCATTACTAAACAGCCATCATCCACTTCCTTTCTAATATCTTCAGAAACATCAGTCAGAGCAGTAATGCAGCTATGGTTAGCTCGGAACCCAGATTGTTTTTCAGTAAGTAGATTGTTACTATTTATATATTGAACTATCTGCATACGTAAAAGTTTTTCAAATGCCTTTGACAGATATGGTAAAATAGCAATTGGCCTGTATTCAGTCGCAGATTTTGGTATTGGTAGAATTTTGGCTTTCTTCCATCTTAGCGGAAAACTGCTCTTTGTTATTATTGTGTTGAAAATGTATGTTATAAATGGTAATAGTGGTTGAAGAATAATTTTTATGAAGTTTGGATGAATGCCATCAATACCTGTTGCATTCGACTTGATAGAACAACAGCTTTTAAAAACGTCGAACTGGTTTACGCACTCGAAATTAAACTTAATTTGTGGCATATCTTCATTATGATGGTTGACATAATATGAATGATTTGCTTGTCTCATAGGTATATTAACAAAATTTTGATTTATTTTATTTGGATCAAGCAAGCTAGCGTTTTGTTGGTTGCCTTTAGTATTCACAATGCCAATTTCCTTAATTGCACTCCAAGTAGTCTTTGTAGAAACTGAATTTGTGAATTTCTCAGCATAATAACTGGATTTAGCTATTCGTATTGCTCTTGTTACAGATTTTCTAGCTCCACGATATGTATTATGCAGATCAGATGTTTTAAAGCGCTTCCACCTAGAGAATGCATAGTCTCGAGCTGTTATCAGACGTTTTATTTCCTCATTAAACCAAGGTCTATTGCGGTTATTAATTTTTTTAGATTGAATAGGTACTGTTGCGTTATTTGAAACAAATAACAATTCATGAGATCTACTAAATAAGTTAATCAATGCATTAAACGTTATTAAAAAAATTTCAGTTCTTTATATGCAAAGCCAACAACTTTGACAAAAAACCAAAATAGTTAAATTTTTTAAACAAAATATTACAAAATATTTTTTGAAAATAGGATTTTAGTACAGAATAGTCTTTTACAGAACCGTTTGACAGCCTATTTCAATCAAGAAGAGTCCTGACAATGAGAACGGAAAAGGGATATTTCCCTTTTTAGTCAAAAAAACTACATAATCTCGGAACACTTCCAGTTTTCTCATCACTTCCCTCAAGAAATTGTTGTTGCTTTTTAAAGAAAATTATTATCCCAGTTCTGTTAAGAATGAAAAATTATCAATAAATTTTAATTAACTTCATATTGTTGAATTCCTTTCTTCATAAAAATAATTTAATTAAATTTTATGAAGTTTAGTCTCTTTTAAAAATATTAAAAATTGCTAAATGCAGCATTCGAAATTTTCATGAAATGTTACTTTTTTACTTTTGTCATAACCTCTTACATAAAAAGTATTTACAGCATTTTCCAAAAAAGTCCTTTATACAGCCGATCTGCATATGAGATTATTAAATTTTTTTAAGCAATTTTATTAAAACTTTTTTTCGTTTTTATTATTTTATAAAATAAGTTTGGGTTTAAAAAAAAAAATTAAAATTGAATTAATTTTCACTCGATGTCTTGTACTAGTTCGAAATTTCGGATTTGAATTTAAATCTATTTCTTGACATAACTTACTTACGCCGGATCCCAATCTTAAGGCCTCGTTACTCTTACGTAAATGTTGCGGATACGTAAACGTTGCAGTCGACTTGAAATGTTGGTAGTTACTACAAAAACGTAAACGTGTCATATGGTGTTGAGGTGTATGTGTGTACTCGTACATATGTATGTATGTAAATTATTATTATTTGTTTTGATTTTGCTCACAGCCTTGTTGCAAGACATGTTGCTAACATTCTTGTTTAAAATCGCCAATACATACCGATACCGGCGCTTTTGTACAAAAAAAATAAAATACCTTATACATATCTGTGGCATTTTGACAAAACATCTTAAGTCGTGATAAGATAGCAAAAAGCTTTAAAAAAACTCGCTGAAAAAATCATTTTTATCAAATAATAAAAAAACCAAACTTAAAGAAAAATTTCGTTTATAATACAAAATTTTAAAAATGTAAACAAAAATGTTTTTTGAATGAAAATTCGTATGATTAGCAAAAATTTTTTCGACTTTTTGAATTTGACTTAAGATGTTTTGTCAAAGTGCCATAGATATATATTTACATATCCAGCACAAAATTTGCTTTAAACAATTTGATTTTTTATCTAGTTTTTATTGCCCCTGAGAATCTAGTTTTGGAGTTATGGACCTTAACATATTTTTAGCCCTTATTAATCAGCCTTATTTCGGTTCTCGATGTCGAAAACGACTCAGTATTAGATAAAAGTAAATTAAATTCAAGTTCTTTAATCTACTACAAAATTCGACTTACGGTGTTACCGACATCGAGAACCGAAATAAGGCTGAATATCTCTTCAAATGAAACTTGATACAACCAATATGTGTCTAAGCAAAAATTGAAAAAAAAATTTTTGTATAATATTTTATTGTAAACTTAATTTAATTTTCTAAAGATGCTAACCAAAGGTTAGCGCAATAATGAGAAAAATAAATAAATATAATATATGTATGTTTTTAAAAAAGACCCCAAGCTTAAATAGTTCAAAATAATTATAAAAAAAGAAAGGTCAAATAACAACAAATAATATATATATTTAATATAATAAGGTCAAGGCGAATATTCGGAACTATGCGCTGATTTTTTTCTATTTGCATTGTCAAAAATGTATGCAAATAATTATTTTACAATAAAATCAATGTTCGAATCAGCTGTTTTATGTTTTGGCTCATGTGTTTACAGCTTTTAATTAAATTTTTATTTAATAATTTTATAAATTATGATTTTTGCGTTAAAATATTGTTAAAACTTGTGTTGTAAATGTAAATGAAAATTATAGAAAAGAAAATAAGAAGTAGAAATAGAGTAAACATACAAATGTACATATGAAATAAATGCCAACGTTGTTTAACTTGCATTTGTTGTTTATATTTGTGTAATTTTATTGTTTTGTAAATATATAGCGAATTTAGTTAAAATACAAAAACATTTGTTGTTTCAAACTTATAAATAAATAAAATGACGATAGAAAAAGTGAGAAAAAGACTTTTGCAAATTTGCAGCAGCCCGCTGCCGGAAACATGCAAAAATACCATTGTAACATTTATCAATTTTATTTACTTCTATCTACGGAAATAATCTAACTGTTGGATAAAATAAAATAAAAAATTAAACTTTTAACAACAATATTTATTTCCAACAAATAAACAAGAGCTGTAAGCTGCTTCTTTTATTTTTAATAAAAACCCGATAACTTTGGTTTCTGTGACACATAAAGCCAACATTAATTTCAGTTCGAACAACAAACCCATAACATTGAATTTCATTACATCAAATTTAAATTAATGTTTTGATGAGAATCTCATTAATAAAATTTAAAAGTAAACCGTTGGTTAATAAGTTTTGTTGACAACACTGCTTCATAACAAAAATACAATTCTTAACAGCTGATACGTAAAAACGGAGAGAAATTTTAATTTTATCAGGTTCATCCGCAACGCAACGTTACGTTTACGTAAGAGTACCTATTTGCACAGTAGCTTGGTAAGGAAAACGGAACAGCTGATTAGCAACGTATACGTTTACGTAAGAGTAACGAGGCCTTTACCGTAAAGTGTCCCCGTACTCAAAGTTTTGTAAAGTGAGAGAGATTTTGAGAGAAAAATATCTATCTTGATTGGGAAAATAACCATGGTTAACAATCAGCTGTGTTAAAAAATAAACAATAACAAACTACAATCAAGTAGGTACATATTACGAACAGAATTTAAATAAAAAAAAATGGAAAATGTTAGAAAATGTACAAGCTTGAATTTTACTTTAATACATTCTAATGTGTCATATATGTATTTATTTGAACATATTTAAAATGAACGTTTTCTTTTGGGAAAGAAATTTGGTTTTTATTGTTCCCGTACTTTTGTAAATTTTTGTCTTTTATGCGCCCCATACACGTTTAAATTCAATTGTCAACTGAGTCTGTCAACTGAATTGATGCTTGGCCACACACTTCATCAACTGGATTGAAAGATTTTAAATTAATTTTAAAATTAAATGAAATTAAAGATAATTTTTAAAATATTTAATTTTTTTTTGCAAAAGAAAACTACAAACATTAATTTTGACAGCTGATCTCGAGCACTCACAATACAATTGAACGACTTAGTAGTCAACTAAAAAAAAATCAAAATCTTCTGATTTTTCTTCAACCAACTCGACAACCGTCAAACTAATCAATTGACAAAGCCATACCCGCTTTGATTTGGACAACAACCGACTCAGTTGACGATTGAATTGAATCGTGTATGGTCTGCTTTAGTTAGAGAAATTGTTTACGCTTATTTTTACCAAACTTTACCCAAAAATTGCGGGATCGCACCTTTTATCAGCAGTAAAGTTGCCATAATTAAATTAAAAAAATCCCGGGAGTTAACGCACAAATTTTCCGGGTTTTTTTCCCAAAAAATGCGGGATCCTTGGATTTTTGTCCCGGGAAATCCCGTATGAAAAACGCTAAATACAATGCAATGAAAAAAAATTATATCTGTACCTATAGATTTAATGTAACGTGGTGTTTTTTCCCTTATTTTCATTCTCTTTATATAATCAGCTCTCAAAATAACTCGCCGGATGGTTGTTAATTTCGCACTAACTCCTGTTTTTTTTGCTTTATTTTGGCAATTGTGTCGTTTGAATTTGAAGCTTTTCTGTAAATATACATACATACTTAAGTCTCTTCTCTGAGTTTTTGTTCGGCCTTTCATATTTTTGCTATGGTTCGACTCATAAAAAATGAGGAAATAAATTTTCGACTTCTGTCGATCTTCTTGGATATTGCTGTAGTCAATAGTCCCATATCCTTTTAAGATATTTTTCCCCCTTATAATCCTCAATTAAAAAATTTCCCCCACCCATTTCACATTAAATTTTATACAAATTATTTAAATTATTAATTTGTTTAAAAAAATCACTTACTTAGATAACATTAACTTTTTTAAGGAAAGTGCTATTCAAGTGGCGCACATTTTTTGAACAATTTTTATTCAGCAGCAAACCAAAGTGCAAAAGGCAAGTAACGGAGCATTTTCATTAAACAAGAGTGTAAAGAAACATGAAAAATTGCTAAACAAAATAATTTTTCGCAAAATTAAGTATTTATTCCAAAATAAATTTTATAAATTGATTTGTCTTTTATATTTTTTAAATGGCCAAGAGTGGCGTTTTATTTTAAGTTTAATTAAATAAAACAGATACTATTATTTATAATTTTTCACCAAAAGTAAACAAAAAAATTATTTTGTAAGCTAGTGTAAATTGTTTCATTAGGTTGCCAGCCTAACTTGCTACCGGTAACAATACAGCAATTCAGTAACTCAATTTCAAGGTACATTAACATAAGGTAGACTCATTTGGGGGTGTAGACATGCTGCTCTATAAAAATAACCGAGTTGAACCGAGACCCTATTCATTAATGCAATGAAAATCTTCAATACTGTTACTAAACTGTTCATTGCAGTAATGAAATTTTCATTAATGCTTAGAAACTTCCAAAATGGGAATTTTCGTGATACGAAACACGTGACATTCGGGCTACGTAAAACTTTGATGTATTATTTAAGGTATAAATCCGTACAGTAAAATATCACAAAATAACGTTTCCATTAGGGAAAATATTTAAATGCATTTTTAAACAAAATTTTCATTATTTATTGAATAATTATAGAAATTAGAGCACCCTCCAATCTTCCGATTATTTTAGTGTCATCAAAAAAAAGTGGCAATAAATTCTATTATTATTGTGGCATCACTGACAGAATGGCATTTGCTTTGAAAGCAGCGTTACCATTTCTCAAGTTTTTCCTTTTTTGCGCCTTATTTTTCTTAATTTTTTTTATATGTATTGTTAAACAAAATGTATTCTAAATTCATTTTGGTAGTATCTTTTAAATTTTTGGCTTTGAAAGCAGCGTTACCATTTCTCAAGTTTTTCCTTTTTTGCAAGCTTATTTTTCTTAATTTTTTTTATATGTATTGTTAAACAAAATGTATTCTAAATTCATTTTGGTAGTATCTTTTAAATTTTTGGCACTTTTGTTAAAAAAAATTATTTAAAAAAATGAAGTTTTTTTTCCAAAAATTGTGAAATTTTTTACTGACAGTAAATGTTAGATGTTTCATGCATTCTCCGAAATTTATGCTAGTGTACAAAGGGTATTACAGAGCATGGGCACAGTTCACAAATCAAATTTATAGCGAACACGAAAATTTGCGTCACTTTCTTCTTTAACATTATTTATGTTGTTTTTTAATAAAAAGAAATAAAACACATGCATTTCTAGTGATTTTTAACCAAACAATTAAAAAAATACAAAACTGTATGAAGGTAAAGGTATTCTAAAAGAAAATTCCATAAAAAAGATGGACAGCCAGCATAACTCTCTCTGCATAGCTATCTTGCAGTCACCTGTATAAATTCCCCTTGTTATAGTTCTAAAATAATTTAATCATGCCAACACTGTTGAGTGAGTGATGTTTATTAACAGTGTTGCCAGGTGAAGGGTATAAGCATTAACTTGGGACAAATTTTGAGGAAGGATTTCGGCAAAATGTGGGGATATGACATTTTCTTTTGTATTATTCTTAAAAAAATGTATGTCTTTTATTTCCTAGGAATTTTTTATAATAAAAAATAAGATTCTATTGTTGACAACAGATGTTTGTATTAATGCGTTGTTGATTAATTAACATGTTTTGCCGATTGTTGATTTCAAACTAGCGTTTAATTTGCGGAATAGTTGATGTTGCAATATAGCCATTTGTCAATTTATACTTTTACAATTTTATGTAAATTTGCTTTCAAATTCTCTTTCCAATTGTGTGTTTTAATTAACAGTCAAGAAAATAGCTGATTTCAATTTTAAGTACAAATTTTTCATTTGTCTTTACATACATATAAGTTATTTTCTTGATGCCATCTTTAAAATTTGGTGCAGCCTACATCACAAATTTTTATGAATTTTGACAAGCGCATGTGCAAAAACTATGACTGCAGCGTGTCAGTTATCTTTTAGAAAAATCCATTTTCTATCAGCAAACAATATGCTTTATAACGGAAAGGAAGCATCTTGTTTTCTTATAGATAATTGATTTTTCTAAAAGAAAATCTACACCTTCGCTGCAGTCACAGTGTCGGAAAGGAAAAAAATCAAAAATTTCATCGTTATTATAAAACTATTCATTTTAATTTATTTTCCTAAAAAAAGATAAAACTAATTAAAATTTGTTACCTAATGTGTTGGTAAATAATTTAAAATTTAGGACAAAATTTGAGTTTGAAGATGGGAGTTTTTTGGAACTTCAAACATAATATTGGGAATAATAGACAAAGCTGTTTTGGTAACATTGTTTAGTAATAATATAATAATGTTCAGCGTTGCCACGACCAAAATAATTTTGGAACCATAATGTAAAAAAGGAACCCAAAATTATTTTGTGCTTTGTGCCCGTAATTTTTACAAAAAGAAATCTAGCTGTTCATAGAAATCTATGGTGTAAAAGCTGATTTATTTTAAAGGAAAACTGAAGGTAAAAACACGTAGGCAAAATAAAGAAAACTATCAGGTACGAACACGAAATTATATCTTCTTGAAGAAAATACGGGCATTACAAGTAAAACTTTTAGGGTCTTGCTATATGTTATAGTATCAAAGTGCAAAATTGAGATTACTTATGCGGTAGATCTTTTATACATACATATATTAATGCCCGGTGGAAATACAGTAGAATCCCGATAATTCATAATCGCAAGGGACTGGCAATTTTTACGAATTATAGGGGTTTTCGATTTAGCGGGGTTTCGATAAAACGATAAAAAAAACATAAAAAACAATTGTTAAAAATAAAATATGTACAGTATTTATCGGTTATAAGCATTCCTAAAAATGCACGTTTTTCGGTGCATATAAGCGGTAAATGCAAATATAAAAACTCGTTTATATGCACATATGGTGCTTACAAAAAAACTCGTTTAATTGCATCAGCCGTGCATTATGATGTTTGCATAATGGTTGCATATAGACAAAAAGATATTTAAAGTTTTTTATTGAAAAAATATTTTCCCAAAAAAAAAAAAAAATAGATTAATTAAATTCAGTATGTATTAAAAAATATTTTTGTACCACAGGTAGCATTTCATTGAAATCATTGTCTAGGTTAATAATAAAAAAAGTAAAAATTCATTGCTTATTAGAACTGTCCCAGCAGTGAAATGAGTAGCGATTTTATCAAGTGCTTGTCATTGGAGGTACATAGTTGCTAGAGGAAAATTGTCTGTGTTCGTTTTTTTGCTATCCAAAGTGTTTATGACAAGTATAAATATGTATATGTCGCTACTCATTACACTAGCATTTTAAAATTCAATTTGGAATTGGTGGTTTATTCTTCCGAATTTATCATTTTAGAACAATTTTGGTACAATTTTTGCAAATTTATGAATGATGCGTATAGAAGACATTTTTTCATGCAATTTATTCAAATTGTATAAAATTTTGCCTGCATAAAAGCGAGAAATGCATATAAGAAATGCATATAAGAAATGAGAAATGCTTATAGAAGAAATTTCCATGTTTATTTTAAATTGCGACCTGAAATTGCACGAACTTAAATGCAAAAAAGCTGGAAATGCTTATAACCAACGTGCATAAAACCGGTAAATACTGTATATAAAAATTATTCATGTAACAAAATGATCTTAAGAAAATAAACACACACGCAATCAAAAACCCACGCAAAAAATAGCGGTGAACCAAAAATCATTATTTTCATGTTTCTATTGTTTTTATTACGAATTATTAGTGGTAGTTAGCAAACTATTACGATTTATAAGAGGCTAAGATTTTATTTGAAAAAAAAATGTATGGAAATTTTTCAGCAGTTTGTTACGAATTATCGGGAATTACGATTTATCGGGGTACGAATTATCGGGATTTGACTGTATAATAATAAAAATGTGATGGGATCCGAAGTTCCTTTGACCTTATTGTTTATCTAGAAAAGTGTTTCAGTTAGACCTTTTAAGCATTAAGAGTAGCAAATAATGGCCATCTACACTTCAAAGTGCATACCTTATATGGTTAAGTTGATATTCTGTTAAAGTTTAACCCAAATTTCCTATGAAAATGTGGTTAATAAACCTTTTATAAATCAAAAATATAGTTTTTAAGTAGATGTAAAAAATATTGGTTTTAGATGCACAAATACCAAACGCAATTTTTTAGGGTCAAAAAAGCGAAGCGTGTAGTTCTTGTTCCAAAACAAAAAATTGGTTATTTTTGTGTTGAAAAAGAGTAACCAAAATCGTAAAAAGTACTCAAGTACACATTGGAAAAAAAGTAACCAAAACGGCAACTCTAATAATGTTCTGTTCTCCCTCTCTTGCAGAAGACTGAACACACCAACACAATTGTAGAAAGACTGGCAGTGTTGGCCGAACTACAAAAACACAAAACAAACGTTTTGACAAGAACAGTCAGGGTCTTTCTGATTAGTTGCTTTTCTACGTGCGGTGATCGTTGATGTGAACACGAAACTATTTTTGTTTTTTTTTTAAATTGAGAATTTTGAAAACAATTGTTTTATAAATTGAAAAATAACGAGTGTTGATTCAACAATTTTTTTTTTGAATCAAATACGGAAAACGAAAGAAACAACAGCGTTAATTTTTTTTAAGTTTATTATTAATTAAATATTTAACAATATTTCGAACATCAAACAAAATAATATTGAAAAGATAAAACGTAAAGAAAATTTGTTTTAAATTTAATTTCGTATTCATTTGAATAAATAAACGTATTTTTAGTGAAAATTTTATTTTATTTAAAAATAAATTTCGTTAAAATAATATATTAAGGTCAGTTAACAAAACACAAACACTATTTTTCAAAATAATTTAAAAAAAAAATTTAAAAAAATAGAACAATTATATTAATTAAGAAAAAAGATAAACAAATTTTGTAAAGTACGGAAAATTTTAAATATTTCAAATGAAAAATGTTCGAAAAACTAGAAAATTAAAAAGCTAATAATAATATAAATAAAATCTTTTAATAAATTTGTACAACAATTCTCAACATCATAACAAAATTTAAAAATTTAAATTTATTAAAATTAAAAACAAACTCTTAAGACTGAGAAAAATATAAAAAAAAAAATTTAAATCAAATATTCCTAAAATGACTTAAAATATTTAAAAAAATTCCTATTTAAAAAAACCTTAAATCTTTCTAATATTTTGCAATAAATAAATTACAATTTTGATCATAAACATTTTAACAAAAATATGTAAAATTATGTAAAATTTTATCAAATTTATTGAAGCTTTTATTTAAAAAATATTTTCAATTAAATAATCCTTCGGCGATTTTCTTATGCTCTAAATGCTTAAAAATTTGAATTTTCTTTGTTTCTTTTGTAATTATTTAAACGTGCAGTAAAATTAATTTAGTTTTTGAAAATTTGTCTGTGGGTATTTATTTTTTTTTATTCTTTTTGAAATCTTTTGTTGACAATAAATAATGTTTTGTGTTGTCTTTTTTTAATGAAAAAAGAAAAATTTCAACAGTTTAGTCAGTTATTTTTATCAAGGTGCAAGTACAGTCGGTAGCAATATTAAAGCAGAACATTTTTAATTCACATATTTTATTTTCCATCAATAAATTTTTTTTCAGAAAATCATTGCAATCAATAAACTTTCTATTGAAATAATAATATTCTACAGAAAAATAGTGCAATCGATAAGTTTTGTATGAAAAAATTCATAAAATAGATCATTTTGTGTAGAAAATTCATGAAATCGCAAAATTTTTCACTGAAAATTCTTGAAATTGATAAATTTTCTATAAAAAATTCATGAAACCGATTGTTTTTCTATAGAAAATTCACAAAATCGATAAATTTTTGGTAGAAAATTGATAACATTTTCTATAGCAAATTTATTTAATCTGTTCTTTTTCTATAGAAAACTCATAAAATCGATAAATTTTCTATAGCAAAATTTATTAAATTCATACATGTTCTATGGAAAATTCATGAAATCGATTAATTTTCTGTAGAATATAAATATCATAAAAATGTATATTATCGATAAGTTTTTAAAGAAAATGATAAAGTTTTTGTTTAAAATTCTTGAATCAACAAATATTTCACAGAAAGTTTATATCATCGATAAGTTTTATGTTAAAGCTAAATTTTTTGTATAAATTTTATGTAATTGATAAATTTTCTATGGGAATTTTTGTTGTCTCAAAATTTTTTATAGAAAATTTATTTAATCACTAAATTGTCAATATAATATTCATGTAATCGATACATTTTGTATAGAACTAGTTATCGATAAGAAAAAATAACGATATTCATTCTATAAAAATTTTATGATCTTAAAAAATCGTATGTTAAAATCTGTTAAAATGTTATGTTTTAGAAAAATTTTCTAAGGAGAATGTTTGTTATCGCAAAATTTTTTATAAAAAACAAAAGTTTTATAGAAATAATTGGGGGATTCACAAGGTAGTCATAAAGTTGTAAAGTCATATGTCTTAAAATAGTTACAAGGAATATATATGACTCCTGTGGACAGCCGCTTATAATTTAGATTTCTACTGTACAGTTATGGCGAATCAATGAACACAGTATTAAAATTTTTATTTTGTTTGAATCACAATAATATGTTTTTTATTTTATTTTTTTTAATTCATCTATATGTATAAAAATACGTTGTCCTATGTTCGTGATTTTATAACTCGAGAACCACTAACCACTAACCGATTTTCAAACGAGTACATGCGTAGAAAAGGTCTACTTTCACTGATGGTTTATAAAAAAAACTCCCGTTAGATGGCGCTGTTGTCGTGATATTTAAATTTTTTTTTATTGATGGTAGATAGCGCTGGGGCCAAGTTATTAACAAAATTCTCCAGTATTTCATTTTTTTGCTATCAATAAATTTAATATCAAAATTGTTTGTTACTTGTTGTATATGTATATGTAGGTTCTTTATATAAACTGCTTCATTATGGAATTTGGCCTATATTATTATATTATTCGTGTTTTTTCTTTATATAGGCATATATGTATAAATATGTATATACATATATATATATATATATACACATATATGTAAATGTATTTTTAAATTTTCAAGAATACATATTTTGCTCTTTTTATGTCTAGAAATCTTTTTGATTTAAATTTGTGTCATATTGTACACACAACTTTTTTTATTAAGTTCAGTGCTCTTTTTTATTTATCAAACATTTTGTTTTCTCTTTAATGACATTCCAAAACGCAAAATAAATTTTTTTTGCCACCCACTTCTTTTTTAATTTTAATTTGTTTTTACTACGTTACTACATTTGTCTACACACTTTTTGTGCTCAGTGTACACTTTAAGCAAATCTATTTCATTTATGATCTCCCATCCCATCCATTCACATTCACATTTGAATACAATATGTGTGCAATGCACAGCAACCATTCAAGCATGCTTGTGAGCACACATACAATCACCAGTGTTGTTAATTTAGACATTAGCAATTTTTATTTTGCATTTTTGACGACATAATATAAAACATGTGACAGTACCGTACTTGGCTTAAATACATTTCTCTATTTAAGCGGCACATCATGTATTTGTTATGCATGTCAACAATTCAAAACATTAGAGGCAATCCTGGGGGCAAATTACGGCACTCGATATCGATTAAAATTACCATTTGAATTGTATTGTATTTTCGATATATATCGAATGCCGTAATTTGCCTGCTGGTTTTCTACACATATCTCTGTCATTTATGGACCGTCTGACTGAATTTCAATAGCAAACTTTAGCGCAGTAAATATTACCTAAATAATTAACAACCTTCACAAAGATCGGACAGGAATCAGAATTATACATACTAGGGAGATCGATTAGTCGACTTTTTTCAATAACCGGTTTTCGAATATGTATACCGAATAGTTGCTATTTAAAAAAACCGGGTTTCGGTTAAGCATTTTAAAAATAACCGGCTTTAATTCGAATACATAAAAATACAAAAATCAAATTAGTTTTTGTAATAAAAAGCTACAAAATACATAGATTTGACTTATAGTGGAAGGCCAACGTACGCGGCATGCGGCTGCGGGCGGCAATAGCATTGCCATTGTGAAAATGTAAGCAATGTAAACAAAAATGTTCATAAAAAAAAAATACACATTAAGTGGAAAAAAACTAATTTGATAAGTAAATTCTTATAATGTTCAAATAAATCGTTTTTTATAGATTGAACATTTTTTAACAGCTTATTCAACATTTGCCGCTTTCATTTGCCTATTAAAAAAATAAACGTAAATTAATATTTTGAAAGAATTTAAAAAATTGAATCATCGATAAATTCGATGTCGTTATTGTTCATCTCTAGTGAGCCTATTAGTTTTTACTAGTTTGAAGGTAAATCATAATCACGACAACATTTACCCAACCTCTTGAGTCCAGATCTACAATAAAAAACAAGTAAGAAAGTATTGTCGATCAACCACAACTCTATGATACCGTTCACCACATTAGAACCTGTGTACCAAATTTTATTAAATTAACTGCAAATTTGCGACCTGTACTTTGCGCACAAGGTTAACATTGACAGCCAGCTAGCCAGCCGTCGTTAATTCGACTCAGAAAGTAATGAGTCTATCGGTTTACGTAAAAGTGGGCTTAGGACCAATATTTTAAGGTGTTACAAACATCAGCGCAAACGCATAGTACCCTCTCTACTATTGTAGTGTTGGTATAAATATTTTATTGTTATGGTAAACATATTTGCCAATTCTGAAATTTCAAAAAAAAAATGTTGTTGGCGCCTGCATCTCTTTATTGAAATACTTGCAACCAGAAAGAAACACCGATGTTTGTGTTGACCCATTTAATAAATTTAATATTGGAATACAGTTCCTTTATTTTAAAAGATGTCTTATCATCATTGTATATAGCGATTTTCAACATTTGTAAAATTTGTGATTTAAATTAAAGGCGTTTTAATTGTTAAAATGTTTATTTTACTTCTATAAATTTTTATAATAAAATAAAAAATTTCTTTTAAAAGAAAACATGCAAACAAAATTTTATGGCTAAACAAGTTGAAAAATGGCTAAAAAAAATGGCTAATGGCTAAACTCCTTTTTTAATTTAATGGAAAAATTGCTAAATCAGGCCACTAAATGGCTAAATTGACAACACTGTTACTGGTTGAATTTAACGAAACAGAAATATACAATCATGTCTTGGGTCTTCGAAAACCTTTTTTTAACAGACTGACGGATATCGTTCAAATTCATTACTCATAAGTTCCCAGAATTTATAAACTTTATAGCAGTGTTCGAAAATAAACAATACATTCGTTCGGCTCACACACCCAAGAACGATATCTATTTTTTTAAGTGATTGTGTAGACGAACACAACCCTTAATAACGTTCGTAACTATTTTTAAGAAAGAGCCGAACATTAAATAATGTTTTGTTCTTCGTCAAAAAAAACAGAACAATTGTTGTGATACTGTAGACAAACATTATATTTTAATGTTCTACAGTCGAACTTCCTTATAATGAATCTCCACGGGGACAGACAATTATTTCACTATATAGAAACTTCATTATAAAGAAATTTTTTTTTTGTTTTTTATTTATTTAAAATAATCAGGTATTTTTGTTTGAACTACATACATATAACTGACCTGTTTTTTTAAATGTTTGATAATGTACTGTGAAGAATTCCAAACTCTTTAGCTACCTATATCTTTTTTCTTTGATGTCCCTTCTTCAACTTTATTAATTACAAACAACTATTTTCAAAAGAAATGCTACTCCGGTGCGTCATTTTCGTTCACTGAACTCGGGCGACTGGTGTTAAAAGTCAAATCATTAACTTTTTTGTTTTCATTTACGGTACATTTCTTATTTTCTTAATAAATAGTGTTGCTAACAAGTGTAAAATAAAGCTGCAAAAAATAGTTCACTGTATGGAGACAAAAACACACGTAAAATGTATTTTTGGTTCCAAAATTTTGTTCATTGTAAAGAAAAATTCACTGTATGGAAATTCATTATACGGAGATCAAAATACATTCAAAGTGGAACGAAAAAGTTGTGTTCTTGATTTAAGTTCATAATAAGGAGAACTTCATTGTATAGAAGTTCACTATAAGGAAGTTCGACTGTATAATGTTTCTTTTTTTACATTGATAAAGAAATAAACAAACAAAAAATTTTAGCAACGAACGCACTACGAACATCTTGGGTGTGTATTGTGTATATGTTTTGTTTTTGTAAAGTTATTTTGCTGGCTTTTTGTTTTTTTTTCGAATGTGTATTTTGTTTTTGTAAAAAATTTTTCGTTTTTTTTACCAGCCAAAAACAACGAACATTCATGAGCCGAACCAAACACAATGAAGTTTGTGTTAAAAAAAAAAAAAAAAAATACAGTACATATTATATTTGTGTTCGAAAGATGACGAACAGGAAAACGTTATTTTTTTAATGATTTTCTACACAAACTCTATAAGCGTTTGCGTTTTCCACAAATCTACCGAACCGAACATTAAGGAGCGATATTTAGTGTTTATTTTCGAACACTGCTTTATAGAGATGAATATCGTACAAATAACAAACGGAAGGACAAACTTATTTATACCCTTTTACACGCGGTGAAGATAAACATAAATTTTTTTTTAAATCACAACAACATAAGACTTAGTAAATGCTTTGGCGAGCCAATGTGTCGTCGCTGTTATTTCGGTTTCTGTTCTGCTCCGATTTTTGATTTTGCTCTACTGTGTCTCTGTGTCTAGTTAATTAAAAAGGAATCTATTTTTGGAAACTATTTCTTTGACAAGAAATTTTGAAAAACGAGGAACAAATAAAAAGCACATATTAGTTTAACACCATAAAAATTTCTTGTTAGTTTTAAAAATAAATTTATTTTTAACCTGTCATTTAATAAATTTTATGTTCTGTGTCCATAGTCAGCCACCAATGAGGCAATTGTTTAAGTTTTTAACTGCCTGTTTTTCAAAAAAAAATAAAAATTTTTAATTTTTGCTTGGGAATTTATATTGAAACAAGAATAAAATACTCAAATGTGTTTTTGTTTTCAATACAAATTTCTAAACGAAAATTTTCATTTCAGTAAAAGACAAATCACAAAAAATAAAAAATTTTAAATTTTTAAAAGTTATCAACAAAAAAAAAGAAATAAAAAAATCAAATTTGCCGAAAAAATTTAAAAAAACTTTGAGATATCGATACTTTTTAAAATCTAAGATATCGATAAGTTTGCTAAAGCAAATTTAAGCTATCGATTAATTTGCCGCAATCTTTTAATTTCGATAAAAAATGATAGTACTCCAAATATGTAGAAATCTTTATTGCCATTTATTGTATGGGCACCACTTGAAAATTAAAAATATTAATAGCTAATATTGAGAGCCAGGTAATCAGAAAATTATTGTGAAAATTTCAGGAAAATCGGTTCAGTTGTTTATGAGCCTATAAGCCAACAAACAATCATACAAACATTTTTCATTTTTGTAGATAGATACTCATGTTATTAATAATTATCTTTATTAAATTAGTGTTATTGATAAATTGTTTATAGACAATTCTTTCCAAGTTATTGTATAATGTTTTCTCGGCAATTAAAGTTTTTAAAAAATCAAAGTTATCGAAAAATGTTGTCTTGAAAATTAAAGTAATCGAAAAATCTTCTAGAGATACTCAAAATTATAAACAAATTTTCTATAAAAAATTCGTGCTTTCAATAACTGTTCCTATAAAAAATGCGTGCAACCGATACATTTTCAGTATAAATGTAAAGTTATAAGTAAACATTTTTAATTTTTAAAACATTTTTTATAAAAATTATAAAACATTTACTTTTATCCAAAATATATGTACATATAAACAATAATGTGGTTATTTGCTTTAACGCACATATGACACTTGCATATGGTTATTTTGTTTTAAAAATAATTAATAGTTCTTGTTTAAAATAAAGTCGTTACAGCAATTCCAGTCTTGAAAGCAAAAATGCGTCAGTAATTTTTAAATGTTTTATCGATTACTTAACTTTCTTTAAGAACATTTTTTCAAAACCTTATAACACTTTGAAAAACTTTATTAACAACTTGCAATTTCTTTTAAGAACATTTTTCGTTTATATGAATATTTTGTAGAACATTTACTGAAAACAATTCATGATACCTTAAGTTTTTTTTATAAAAAAAATTGTTGTAACATACATTTTGATAGACATTTTTTTGAAGAAATGAATCTGCTATTGTAATTTTATCGGCAACATATACATATTTTCTAAAAACAATTTAACGATAACATTTATTTTCTATATAAAACTTTCCGAATCAAAAAAATTTATCAGTAATATGAGCTTGAAAAATATAATAAATCGATTACAAAAGTTTTTTTTATCGATAAATGTTCTAAAGCAAAATTAATTGATAACATGAATTTTCTATAAAACATTTATCGATTACATAAAGTTCCATACATTCAAATTTTTTTTAAAAAAATTTATGAGCATTAAGTTTTAATAGAAAGTTTTCGATAAAAAATTTTCTCTAGAAATTTTTATCGATAACCTGCATTTACTCTATGCAATTTATCGATAACATAAGTTTTCATTGAAATTTAATCAGTTATATGATGTGCTAAAGATAGATTACATTAATTAATTTAATCCATAAATATTTGATAGCAAAATTTATTGATTACATCAATTTTCTAACGGGTCTGCCATCTAACGTTTTTTTTTCAACTAGTGCTTATTTCGTGAATGGTAACACTTAGCTCATGTCTGATTTGACAGATAATTAGTTTTATCCTTCCGCTAAACGAATATGGTTGTGTATTCGCTTGAACAACGCTGGGAAATATGCGTTTTCACTTCGCTAAGTGGGCCTGCGATCGACTTACAGAAGATGCCGATTTTGCCAAAAAAAAAATCATCTCTTCAGATGAAGCGCATTTTGATCTTGGCGGATATATAAACAAGCAAAATTGTAGCATTTGGGGCACAGAAAACCCGCACACATACATTGAAAATCCGTTGCACCCAAAACGAGTCACTGTTTGGTGCGGATTTTGGTCAATTGGGCCATTTTTCTTCGAAAATGAGCAAGGAGTTGCCGTTACTGTCAATGGCGATCGTTATCGGGCCATGTTGAACGAATTTTTGTTCACAAAAATTGAAGAGGAGAATATTGGCAACATTTGGTTTCAACAGGACGGCGCTACGTGCCACACAGCCGAAGCTACACTCGATGTTTTGCGCCCTGTTTTTGAAGATCGCATTATCAGCCGCAGAGCTGATGTCGTTTGGCCACCTCGGAGCTGCGATTTGTCACCGTTGGACTATTATTTGTGGGGTGCCGTCAAAGATAAGTGTTACGCCGACAAGCCAGAGCCAATTGACGCTTTAAAGGACAATATTCGTGAAGCCAGCTGCACACAATCGATAATGTGATTAAAAAATGGACCAATCGTGTAGGCTACTGCATGGCCAGCCGAGGCAGCCATTTAAATAAAATTATTTTCCATTATTAACCGGAAGAATTGTACTTTTAAATAAAAAAATAAATTTGAGAATATATTCAATAGTTTTTTTATAGCATTTTCAAAAACAAAAAAAATTAATTGGCGGACCCTGTAAAAAACATTTATCAAAAACATTAATTTCTATACATGTATTTTTAATTTTCTTTAAAAATTATGGATAATATAGAAATTAAATCGATAACATATATGTTTTATAAAAAACTCATTGATAACATTTATTTTTTACATAAAATTTATTGATAACATACATGTTTATAGTGAATTTATCGGTGAAATATATTAAATCGATAACATAAATTCATTTTTTCTCCAACATTTACAACGTCATGAAATGTGAAACTAGCAAAAAATCTGTTTGGGTTTTATTTTGGCTTAGCTCTGATTTCGATTTTATCATTAATATTTTAACTGGAATTGGATTTTGAGCATTTTTTTTAAAGGAACGTTATATTTATTAGGGCTATATCGCGTAAGCCGATTGGAATTTTGTTTTTCTGGCTTCAGCATTATTATAGGCATGGCATAAATGCAAAACATTGTTAAGCAAATTGATTAAAAAAAACTGCATCTATTGTTTCAAAATCTAAATTTGAGCTAAGACAGAAAAACCAGAAACTGAATTCAAAATAGAGTGCACACTTTTTGTGTTGCACTGTATAACATGAATTTTCCATAAAACATTTATCGGAAACAGGATTTGCTATACATTTTTAATTGTCGAAATTCAATTTAAAATAGGTATATCAGGGACTTTAATTTAAATTAAAATGTAAACATATTCTAATTTTTTCTAGAAGAGTTAACGATTTTAAAAATTTTCTTGAGATTTTTAATTTTCTTTTGCCAATTAATCGATGTGTTTTATTTTCTTCAGAAAATATATTTATTTAAAGTTATCCATATTTGAATTTTTTTATGAAATTTATCAATATTTCACATTTTTTCTTTTAACTTTATCGATAATATTAATGTTGACTGTGCCATTATTTTTGCTTTAATTTCGAATGCGGTCTGGTTTCTTCAATGATGAATAACAAAACAAGATTTTATTTTTATAAGTTTTAAACCGCAAAATTTGTAGTTGGTTAACGATAAATATGTAATGTGTTAATAACTTACTTTTTGAAATAACATTAATCTTTTTTTATATATTTTATTATTTTTTCTACTTCAAACTTATTATAAGTTTGTGTTCCATCAAAAATGTTGTTGATATGTGTATTTATTTTGTTTGTTTTTTTTTCTCTTTACAGTTGGCTGTTTGTTTAATTTGATAATAAATATTATTAAACAAATTTTTTAATAACAAAAAAGAAAACTACAGCAGCCGTATTCACTTTAAAACAGCATTAAAATGTCTAAAACAGCTGAATCCAGACGTGCCTCCTTTGCGCGACGTGCCGAGAGTCTGGTGGAGAGGGTGAGAATAATGAATACCATCTACGAGGTATCGAATGACCAAGAGTAAAACTTTTTTTTCTACTTTTTAAATCTGAAAAAAAGTTTGAGTTTGTTTGAACTGAAATAAATTATTCCTTAATTCCATTATTTACTTTTTTTTTAGCTTTTTTTGTAGAAAATCAAGGCAAAATATTTGAATCCAAACTTTCAGAGTTTCTCTGGCTTTAATTGCGACGAATTGAAATGGCTTTTTATCATAAATTGCATTTTTGTTTGCAAAATCATGTCTAGAATGCAAAATAGTAATTTCAGCAGCATTTTTTCATTTGGGTTTTTTATTTTTTTTTTAAATTCTAATTTTCAATTTATTGGCTATAATTCATGTGAATGAAAGGGATAAAAGAGAAAATTAACAATTTGTATTGAATGAGAGAAAGAGTGAAAGTGAGAGAGAAAGGGAATGTAACAGATTTTTTTTTATTTATAGTTAATTATTATACCGTTAGTTTCAAGCCTCCATTTTCAATTGAGATGTTTATTTTTTTCTTTTCTGAGTTCAATATAATTTGTTGTTGTGTTGCTGTTGTTTTTGTTAATTGGTTTAATTAATCTATGACATAAACCTTAATAAGGAATTTATTTATAAATTAATAATTAAATTCTTTTTCTTTTTTTTTCTTTATTACTTACATATGTATGTATGTATGAACATATGTATGAATTTGTAAATAGTCGCCTTTTATTTAGAATTTATTATTCCACTTCAACGGGTGAATATTAAAAAAAAATATGAAATTTTCTTATTTTAGGTCCCCAGAGTAGAAAAAAGTATTAATAACAATAACAACAAATCATTTAATCGTTCATCCATATCAGAACTAATCCAGCAGCAATCCACCAACTACAAAGTGTATTCAGGGACTTAAAAGAAACAAATCGTTAAATAAAAAACTGTTAAAAAAAAATTATTAAAGAAATTTAGACATTTAAATTTCATAAATTCAAAAATACAATTATTTAAGAAAATCTATGTATAATAAAAAATGTTTTTATAAAAATTAATAAAAAAAGGCGTATAAAAAGGTTATATAATTATGAAGTTATATTAACAGCAACAAAATATATTTAAAATAAATTCAAATAAATGTATTTTGTTGTTGTGTATGTATATAGCCTTCCATAAACAACCGAAATACAAATATCAAAATTTAAAAAAGATACAACATTTTCTAGAAATAATTCAATATGTACATACATACATACATACATACATACATACATACATACATATATCGAAAAATATTATTGAGAAAATTTAAAATATTAAACAAATTTGGATGAGAAAATTCAAAATCTCAAATTTAAATATTTTAAATATTCAAAAAATGTAAAGAATTCAATATATCGTTAAATTTTTTAGAAAAAACTTTAAATATTAAAAAATTTAATAGAAAAAATTCGAAAAATTTTCTAAAGAAAATTAATAAATATAAAATATTTTTAGAGTAAAAATTAAAAATACGAAAAATTCGTTTGGAAAATTTAAGATATTTAAATATAGTCGAGGATTTGAAATGTCGTAAAATTTTCTAAAGAAAATTTAAAGTATGTATGAAAAAAAATATTTTTGAAAAAATTTTCTAGAAAGAATTTAAAACATATAAACATTTTTCTATAGAACATTTCAAATATCGAAAATATTTATTTAAATGTTTTTAAGAAAAAATTTAAAATATTGAAAAAACCATATAAAACCTTAAATAGCATCATATAAATTTTTAGAGAAAATTATAAATATCAAACAAGTTTTTAAGATATTAAACATTTCTTTAAGAAAATTTTAAATTTGGAAAACCTTTTTTTAGAGAAAATTAAAAATAAAAAAAAAAAACTTTTTTTAAGATTTCAAATATTACTTCAAAATATTTCACATTTCTATTTATAAAAAAATTTTTCAATTTTTAAAATTTTTCTTAAATCAACTCTTTTACACTTCTGTTTTTTTTTACACAATTTCTTACAAATGTTCATATTTTACTCATGCATATTGAAAATAAATAGTAAGAAAAAATGTGTTACTTAACTAACGGCAAATCCCCCAAGTTCGATATTATGCGTATCTACTCATACATTCAAATTCGTTTGACATAAATTTTTGTCTTACTTAAAAGGGAGGTCAAGAAACGCTATCGTAATACCCTTCACGATATATAGAAAATGCATGTTTATGTATATAAGATGTTCATTCCGTTTGGATTTTCTACAATATCGTTCTTAAACCCTTTAAAGTATGTATATTCTGCATCCGTATGAGTAGCAAAGTTGATTAAACGAGTTTTGTCTGACTATGTGTTGTTATATATTTATATCACATATAGTCCGGAATAGTTTGATATTAAAATTCAGCCAAATCGTCATACAAATGGCTATGATATGAGCAAAACCCGAATGCCTCTAAATTTTTACCGATAAATCTCAAAGTTTTGCCAACTAAAACCTCTACTTTTTGAAGCCTCCTCACAATTTATAGATTTTATTTCTTCACTTCCAATTTAAATAAAATTATAAGAATAATGGTACCAATTAAACAAGGACGATCAAATTGGCTGAGATATTTCTTAAATATTTATTTTACATTTCACAAGAGTTAAGGTTTTATTAGCCGGGAGTAACAGTAACTTAACCTTACCGTAAAATAGTAAGGCCAATCTATTTATTGTTGATTGAGACGTAACATCTTACTGCTAACTACAATCGTTATAACTGCTTTACATACAACAAAATGAAGCAGCTGATTTGCAACGTTACTGTTACTCCCGGCTAACTGAGCCTTTTCAATACAATAACAAATTAAGTATATTTTTATCTTTATTAACTGAACAATAGTAGCTTAGACCTTTAGCCCGTTGTAGTAAAACAGACTAGAGTCTCTGGCGGGAATTAAACCCGCAACCTTCGCACTGGTAGGCTACCTCACAACCAACAGGCCTACTGGGGTATCGATTTCTTAAATATAAAGAGTATCAGAAATTAAAAACAAACAAAATCAGTCCATTCCCTAGAGAAAGAGAACTAACACCAAACTTGCCACGTGACAATTCTAAAGTTATAGGCACCGGTTCTTGTTCTAGCACTTTATATGAAGACGACTAGTCACTTTAACATGGCGAAGTTCTACGAGGGGCTAGTTGGCGTAACAAATCATTTAAATTCAACTTCGGTTAAAATAATGGCCTTGGCAGATATTGTCCCGAGCGTATCACGTTTACATAATAGATCGCCTTCATATAAAGTAAAGAACCAGATAAAATCAGCCACTACCTGCACAAAATCTAGTATTGGGCAAAATCATTCATTGATGTGAATCTTTAATTCTCTTTCAGAAAGATTAAATGAATTAATCCATTCTTTTCTTTTACATTGCTAAATGAAAAACAGCTTTCAGAATGAAGGGTCTAGTTTTTTTGAGGAATGATTAAATTGATAAACAGAAACGTGTTTTTATAGTAAATTGAAATAAGATTTTAGTTTTAATGTTAAAGAGTTATTTTAGAAATATGTATTAAATATGCACACATTTATTATGCGTATGTGTGTAGAAATTTAGTTTTGAAAAATGTCATTAAAACAGAATATGAAAGCAAACAGAAATATGAAAGAAAAAAAAATGAAACCGAAAGATGAAAGAAATGGAAAGATAATACGGAAATATTTCATTCTTTCACTAAAGTGAATCATTCAGTTGAAGTAATTCATTCCAGAACGACACAAGCTTCAGTTACCTTTCTTCTGGAGTACCTACACTTCAAACACATTGTCACCAGTTGCGTGATATGTCATGTTTTCACCTTCAAATCACAATTCGTTCAGATTTATTATAAATTGTGTTCACTGGTCACGGGATAAGTCCTTTATGAACAATTGACCCAAATTTCCCACTGAGCATGGGGTTCAAATATCTGCGACATATTATTTCAGCTAGCTCTCATACAAAAATGCTTTCGGAATCAGAATTTCGGCAAGGTAACGCTTTTGTTATAAGGATTTTGACACGATAGCGCCACAAATTGCATTTTCAAAACTATGGTGAAGGGTATATAAACTTCGGCACAGCCGAAAATAGTACTTTTACTTGTTTTTCTATTATTCATTACTCTTTCATCCCCTTTTAAAGAGAGGCCAAGTTCATTGCAGGGGTCGATAAGTTATTGTTGCTCTATTAGTTTATTGATGGAAGTCTCTTGTTATTATTTATTAGTGGTGTTACTTGTTTTTTTCTTTTTTGTATTTATTTATTTGTATTGCCATTTATTAAGATAAAAAAGTAAAGTGGGTGTGTGTTTTTTGCATGCGTGACGATGTTTGTTTATTTGCGTTACAATTGTAGTTTGTTTTTGTATTATGTATGTACTGTTGAAGAGTAAAATTACATTAAAGTTTATTTATGTATAATACAGTAACATTCAGCATACCCAAAACGAACAACAACAATAAATTAGGCCAGCAAACGTCTGATCTGAAAATTTGGGCCTGTTTGTAAATGCATCCATCACTGATGTGCAAGTTCGCTGATGATGTTTTATAGTACATAGCAGCAAGTTTTCTACTCCGGATTTGAAACTTGTTTGTGCGTCATCTGCTTCAGCAAAGTATTTGGGCATTTAAATTTTTATTTGCAAAGCAGTAATGCGTTTACGAACATGCCCATTGCTACTTGATGCCTTATTGCAAAGCTTTCGTTTACAGTATAGTGTTTTTTTTTTACTTTAAATGCCCATAAGTAGACACTACAGTGGGTAGAGTGCAAACTTATGTATGAAGGTACATGGTACATACATATGTAAGTATGTATGTGTTAAATAGGAAGTTTCTTTAGGAATCTAAAAATACATTTATGTGACCATTTATGATAAAAAAAAATGGAACTTTAACATAATAGTAGAGGTTTTTGTTGACATTTTGTTAGTTTAAAAAAAACCTATTTTTAATTTTACTATTATTATTGTTATTTTTTGTAACAGTATTGGAGTAAAATGTTTATTGACCGCATGCAAGTAACGATGTAGTGTTGCCAGATCTTAAACGACAGGGCTTTCAAAATAAATTATTCACAAAATACCCTAAATAAATATTTAGTCCCTAAACATTCTTCTAAAATTTCTTAAAGATTAAAGCAAAGGAACATTTCTCAAAGCTGGCAACTTTATATCTGCTTCGTTTTTTCTCTTTAACCACAACCTCCTCCCCCAAAGCCCAACAATTTGTTGTTGTTTTTCATTTGGTGCCTTTTCATTAAAAAAAATATTGTATTCATTTGTACAATTTAAGAGGCATTCATTTGTATGGTTGTAAATATTTTTTTTTGCGCTTAATTGATAATTATTCGCTGTGTGACAATAAATATATCACTTTGTTTACTTTAAAAAAATTTTGTTTGTTTACAAAATAAGGCAAACTTATTCCTGGGAAAAACATAATGGAAACATTTTTTGCGTTGTTGTTTTAAAAACCGCAGTTACAATAGGAAAACAAAAATTTTATATTTTAATATCATTTGGCATTATAGGTATCTGTGGCATTTTGACAAAATATCTGAAGTGAAATTAAAAAAGTTGAAAAAAATTTTGTTAATCATACGAATTTTCATTCAAATAACATTTTTGTTTGCGTTTTTAAAAATTTGTATTATAAACGAAATTATTCTTTTTTATTTTCTTTATTTGATAAAAATTATTTTTCACCGAGTTTTTTTTTAACTTTTTGTCTATCTTATCTCGACTTAAGATGTTTTGTCAAACTGCCACAGATATAAATTGATGTAATTTTAACTAAAACGTTAAAAACAATTAAACTGTGTATGGGGTTTAATCTAAATTTGGACATTTTTAATTAGGCTAAAGTTCATCCAATTAAATTTGTGGGCGGAATTTGCCAAATAGGCGTGGCACAAAGTTGATTTATTTATATCTAAAGAACGGAATTTATTTAACTTTTCGCTTTTATCGCGCCGTGCTGAAGGGTATATAAGATTCGGCGTAGCCGAATGCAGCACTCTTACTTGTTTTTATTTAAATTTTCAAAATCGTTTATTTTTTCAAAAACCAGTTCACAACTCAAATTTATAACGAACATTTCGTTTGCGTCACAGTCTTCTTAAACATTTGTGGAACTCAGTTTGATTAAAAATTGCAACCACAGTGAACCAATAATCCAATGAAAATGTACGTCAAGCATACGTTTATTAAAATATTTTCGTTGGCTCAACGAATTATTCGTGTATATAATGAAAATAATACCTAATCAAAATAAAATATGTAAAACATTGTCGGTGTCCACGGTTTGTCCAAGTTTCTGACTGCAAAACCAAAATAATGATGATATGCATATTTTAATGATTCTGATATTGCATATCTTTTTTTTCCAACCAAATATTCACCACACACAAAGCAAAAATAGCAATAATGTATTTACGCAATCTAGCAAATTAAATTCATTTTCATTCATTCCAGATTGCTACAACATCAAAACGCTTTGATATTTTGAGGTTGCATTGAAACAGATTGCATGCATGTACATATATTGCACTGTCTGTACCCAGCATTACACACGTTCTCCCTGACATGCTTAAACGCTACTATTATGAAGATTCCAACCATAACGTGATTAAGTTGGGTTTAACAAATGTGCGAATACATGTTTATCATATGAGGCAAACCATATTGTACTTACGGAAACTTTTCGTAAAGTTTTCTCAAACTGTCATTTGCTTAAGCAAAATACGAAACTGATCGAACATTCCGTACGGAATCAAATTTTTTTTATTTTGTTTTCTTAAATTCATTTGAGAGTATTTTTGTTAATTTTTAACAGTAGGTTAAGCAGGGCATGCATTTTATGTTTAGGCTTTTAGAATGAATGTGGGCTTCTGTCAAATAAATAATTGTGAAATTGTAGCGTCAGTATTGACTGTTTTACAGCGATACAAAATTAAAAAGACGTGATAGCCCAATTCGAATTCAGCGCACCCAGATTAGTTAAAAACATGCTTCGTTTCTGCAGTCAATTTTTTTTCCAAATATGTAGACCAGTTTTATTACAAATGAATTTATGTTATTATCAGGGAAACCATAAATATGCAAGTGCATGTTTTTCCTTGTGAGACCAATGAACGTACAAACAATATATTTATCCGTTTTAGAGCATTTTATGAATTTTGGCATCGATTTGTTAGTGCATATTTTACCGTTTGCAGCATTTTTGTGCATAATTTAGTCAAATGAGCATTTTTGCAGCATATTTTAAGTTGATAGAGCATATTTTGCCTTTTTAAGGCATATTTTGATACATGCTCAATTTTTTTAAGACGCTTCTAGGAGCCGTCGCAGAAAATTAAATATTTTATGTTCCTCCAATTTCGCCATTATTTGATAATCAGTTCATACTTTTTTGCTTTTGCTTAAAATTCCACGTGAAATAAGTGCAGCTTGAATTATTTTGCAGTTGTAAAAAAATGTTGCCAGAACAATTTCGGAACCTTTTCACAAAATGAACAGAGTACAACTCTATCAACATTATTTCATAGATATTCCGCACAAGTTTTTCATATGCGTTTTGACAGCATTTCACGTGAAATGTTGAACAGAGTACCAGGGTTTAAGCGATAATATTTTTAGGTTTTTTTTCAAATATTGTTATTCAATTGTTGAATATTCTTGAAATTAGTAATTTTTGATTTCTTTGGGCATTATTTTAAAATTTTTCAGGGCATATTTTCCGGCAGTTTTAACTGCATATTTAATGCGCATAAAACGTGTTTTTAGAGCATATTTGTGGTTTCCCTGGTTATTATGCATGCGCATTAAACAAAATATTATTAAAAATAATGTTAAAGATTTCTGGTTCCATTGAACCTATTTTTGGACATTAAAACCTAAAATCGATGTCAGTTACCTTGTTTTTTTTTCGAAAAATTGAGTTACCTAGTTTTTCCAAAATGTTTTTAAATTTTAAGGAATTAAAGCACCTTTATTAAAAATTTCGTCATCTTTAAGACCTAATAACCCATCTGCAAACATTTCAAAATTGAGTTTTTTATGGATTTTTATTCCCTATACGCATATGTGTGCAAAATTTGAACATGTAATATTACAAATGACAAAGTTTTTGTAAAAAAAAGAGCAAAAAAATCATCAAAAATCCGATAAAAGTTAAATTTTGTTGCATAGTGTAATTTAAGCAAACATTAAGTACTTTTTTTTTACTTAAACCAGTAAAAGAAACTATAACTGTTATTATTTAATGTATATAATATTATAATATGTATAAAGAAATAGTTATTTATTCATACTAATTAGTACTGCAGATATCTACGTCATTTGGTTTCAGATTTTTACATTTCCAAATAACATAAGTGAATTTCAGTGATGCCATAAGGATATGAAAGATAAATTTTTCGTATCTTTTGATGTCTTCAGGTATCTTTTGAATCGTTACTCAAAATGTACAGAAATAAAATACATATTAGATAATTTTTAGCCAAATAAAACTTATTAAGATTAACCGACTCAATGCTAAAACAACAGCAGCTTAGTTAATTGTGAAAGAAAACATTAAGGATCTAGTAGTGCGAAGTTGTTCTGAGGAAATATAAACAATTTTTTTTATTTTCAGGAAATTAAAACGAACTTTTTGATATAATCGCCTAAGTATAAATGCTTTAACAAATAAAAAAAAATTATTTGTTTTGATAACATCCAAACATTTAATTAATTTTAAAGTTCGCTTACTGTATTTTTGAAAATTACATTTCTAATAGGTATTTATGACTTAAATAAATATAAAAATTATGATATCATTTTCTTTACAATCCGGCATGTTCTATAAATTGAAATGAAGTGGATTTAAAATCAAACAAATATTTCAAATGAGAATGTTGTGAAAGTTCATAAAAATATTTATTTTTATGTACTTCATACTTTGAGTACCAACTATCTTTACAAGAACAACTCTTAAAAACAGGAAAAACTACAGCCATTTTATAAATAATTAAAATCAAAATCTCGTTCAATTTCAATTCCACTTCATTTCGATTTCTAGATGTATCTTTTTGGGAAAAAGAGTATTTTTTTGGAAACCAAAATGTATATTTCTCGAAATTTCACTGGCAACACTGGTGACATTTCATAAGCTGTGTTAAGAAAAACAAAATTTTCTCAACCGGTATATATTTCTGGTTTCATTTTAATCAAAATGTGTAATTTTCGTTTCAATATTGTAAATAATTTGAATTTTATAACGTTTTTCCCCTCTCCTGTAAACTATTGAAAACTGCTGATAAGTAGGTTATTTCGTCTTTAAGGTGACGATTTGTAGAAAAACGTTAACTATTTGACTTGGAACGTTAATTTATTCGTTTTATTTGACGAAAAAATGGAGTTAACTAGTTTTTCCAAAAATGATTTTTCCCCTTTTATTCTTTATGAGGGGTATAGATGCAAAGACTGCAATGTCCACTTTTTCACAAACGTAACTAATAATACCTCTTAGTTGTATTTAATGAATGCTTCCAATTAGTGAATATTACATTACCAGAAACACTTTTATCCCATAAAAAAGTATGTTCAAAAATTAAGAATTGATGCAAAAACGACAATATCCAATGGACATTGCCGTTTTTGCAATGATCACAGTTTGTTAAGCTCTTTTTCTCTCAACTATTTGCAAAAATGGACGCTATTTTTTATTCTGTTTCTTTTTTGCAAAACAAAACTTAAAGAAATGAAAATAAAAATTTGATTTTTTAATAATTTAAGTTATTTGCTAAAAAGTCTAAAGAGGTTGAATTAAACCTTTGTTAAGTTTTATTTAAGAATTGTATAACCTTTGATTTTTTTAAGTACATTGCCCATGCTATAATAAAAAATATTGGATTTAAAACAAAACTGTATTATTTATCTCAGATCAAATCAAACAATACAAAATCCATATTCGATTCATTCAAAAGCAGCAATGTCCATTTGATTAAAACAAACACAGCAATCTCCAATTTTATTATTATAATTGCCAGCAAACCGCTACATCGATTTGGTTGAAACTTGAGTCATATCTTTGTCATATTCTTATTTACTGAATAGCATGATATACAATACATAAATATGAATATACTTTGAGCTAGAGGTTTTTATTATTTATTACGAAAACTATTAATGTGGACATTGCAGTCTTTGCATCTATACCCCTCATATATCTATCAAAAATAATCCGAGTTTGTTTGGCAAGAAAACTTTTTGGGACTACATATATGTGATGTAAATGTATAACAACCTTGTCCCCATCATATCTGGGGTCTTCGGAAACATATTTCCACGGACAGACGGACATTGTTCAATCAACTTCGATAATTCTATCGATATGTAGACTTCGAAAATTTAAACAAGTCCCTATTAACACAATGCAGTTTATAGTCTTAAAAGCCTTACTTTAATCAAATGAAACCAACAACGACAACTCTGTGGTTTTCATGGGCAACCGCGTATGTCTTAAAACAAAATTTTCAGGAGAGCCGAAAACCCATTCTAGGGTTAGGTATTGGACTTTTTAAACTTTGTCATTACGTTAAAAAGTCGGAATTGATTCATCTTTTTTAAACATTTTTAGAAACATGTAAAGAGCGTTTAAAATCAGGCAATATGGCATCAACATCTCAAAATCGGAAAAATGGACATACGCGGTTGCCCATAAAAACCACAGAACTTACCTCTATTTAATCGTCTAAAAGCTCAAAAACAGACGTGCAAATAATGAAATGCATTGCATGTACGCGGTAAATACTGTATCAAACTTAATTTAAATCTTGTTTAATTATTTTGTTTTTTTTTTTGAAATTAATATCGACTAAACCAATGTTCGTATTTTTTTTTTATTATATTACTAGAGCGTAGATATTTTTTTTAGTATAACTTTGCATTCTTTTTTTTATACAATATTTTACTTAAGCATTTATTATTAGATGCTCGCGTATGTGTATGAATACAAAAAGTTTATTGTTTAAAATTGTTTTCTTTTTATGAAAATATTTTAATGTGTCTAGATAATAAAATTTAATTTAAAATATTAGATGTGTATCTGCATGTTTGCTTCATTTAACATTCTATATAATGTACGTATGTATGTATGTATAATTAAAGATACATATACTACCTACAATGTATATTTGCCATTTAATAATTTGCGAATGATTGAATTATTTAAGTAGACTACAATAATTGTCATAGAACCCCCTTATTTTCTTAAACACTTCATTCACCCAACTTCTAAAATATTTTTACAAGTAAAGCAACGATCATAGTTGCCAGATAAAATTCATTGAAAATCGTCAAATGGACTTGCCTAAATTGTCACAAAAATCTTTACAATGAGGATAACCCTGACTTCTAATAGCTTTTGATAATTTATTGTCATTTTTATTTTTCGATTCTAACATGTAGTAGTCTACAACAGACATGAAATGCTTAACATTAACACTAACATGATGTTAGTGTTAAGTATAGACTCATCATGTTAGAGTTTTTCTCATGTTTTAACACGGCTGTTAAGCCATGTGTTTTAACAACTCTTTTATAACATAAAATGACGTTTAAGCTTGACAGAAGTCGTTTTGTTGCTTTTTATCATTTCACACACACTATTGTTTGGAATATGCTTCGACGACAATCAAAAAATAATGAAATTTCTTAACATTAACATGAGTACTATACTCCACCATTAACATATTAAAAATTCAACATGGAGTCTTAACATCATGTTTTAACAGCATTTCATGTCAGTTGTAGACTCGGTGTAATAAAATTAAAATATTTTTTGAAATAAATCGGAAAATAAATATCTCGCTTTCATTAACTATGAATTGTTTAAAAAAACCAACTATAACGTTTTCCTACCAATAGCAATGAATCCAAAATAAAAATAATAGTTTTATTTTTCTACTCGCAAGCAGAAAGGAATAATAAATACACGGATGCCGACTAACCAGAGTTGAGTAAACAGGATTCACTCCTTTATTGAATCGACCGGATGGCTGCATGGGAATACTAGCAGCCAGATAACATAGGACCCATGGGAGACGGTGTGACATGGTAACACAACGGGATCTAATTAATGGACCCACGTGAGCTGTGCTTGATCACGGCTGCCAATGGAACCTAACCTAACCTATCCTCGTATCGAAAGTAAATATCGCCGATACCAATATGTATGTACATACATATATCGGTAATCCAGAAATCTCACCTATATATTATCGGTTACATTGCTTTTAATAATTAAAAAATAATGAAATTTAAAGGTTTTGAATATATTAGATTTCTCTTCGGATTTTCAAGTAAAATTTTAGGACTTCGCTGTGCATTAGGGTGGGTCACTGATGTATGAGAAAAATTAAAAGTTCTCGAATCATATTATAATAGCAATTTTTTTTTGTCTTACGTTAAAACAAATAAAAATTGCAAAAAAAAGTTTAAAAAAAGTTTCATCTTGAGCCCGCGCAGGAGCTCCTAAGAATTAAGTACATTGGAAAAAGTCCATTTTTTAAATTTGAATATTTTACTTACTATCAATTATTACACCGTCCGACACTCAATATTAGACACGAACCGGATGACATAAGTCTGAAACTAGAGATTAAATGGAGCAAAACTGCGTTCACAGTTTTTTATTTTCTGATCCTGTTTCCTTTTAAAAGGTCTTCAAAATTTCAAAGGACTACATTTTTAAAAAAATGTTTTAAAATACTTCTGCTCATCCTACTATGCCAAATTTAGTGTCAAATGATCAAGAAGAGTTGTAAAATATTTTGCATTATTTTGTTATTATTCTTTTAGGATTAGAAGATGTCAAAAATGTCCTTTCAAATTTTTATCCTTTAATGTCCTTTTAGATTTCCAATAATTTTTTTTAAAACAAATAGTGCGTTGAAGGACCAAATATTGAATACCACATGCAATCTTAAAGGATATTAAAGGATAAATATTTTAAAGGACATTTTTGACAACTTTTGATCCTGACAGGATAAAATAAAAATAATACAAAATATTTTACAGCTCTTCTTGTTCTTTTGACATCAAATTTAGCATTGTTGGATCCGCGGAAGTATTTTAAAATATTTTTTGAAAAGTGTTCTTCTTTGAAAGTTTGAAGTCCTTTAAAAAGGACACAGGATCACGAAATGAAAAACTGAAAACGTTGTTTTTCTCCATTTAATGTATAGTTTCACAATTTTATCATCCGGTTCGTGTCTCACAATTTTTTTCTTTTTTTGTCGGACGGTGTTATTAATTAAAACTAAAAACATTTTAAATTAAACTTGAAAAAAATAAAAATTTGGTTCTTATACAACATAAAACAATAAAATCAGTTTTGGTCACAAAATCTTGTTTACTGTCAAATCCGGGTCTCTCTTGTCTCGATTCAAGTTTCGTCTATATTAAACCATCTCTTGACATTTTAGCGCCAAGAGTCATGAATGTTGATACTATTTTCACGAACCTAACAGTCGTTAAAATACAGTTACATATATGCTTTTCTGCAATACAAATGCTATTGTTGCTATATTCAAAATTTAACAAAATTGAAGGCGCGGGCTCTTACACTAAAAATAAATTAATAATATTTTACAGGGATCTAATTCAGACAAAAATACAACATATTTGCGCTATTAGAAGTCGATAAGAGAAAAAACATTTTTTTGACCCACCCTACTGTGCATATGCTTTTTGACGAACATTAAATTTTGTTTATTTGAAGTTTTGGTTTATTTATTTTTTTTTTCTTTTTTTCTCCTAAAGTAAATAAACACAAAGTTCGCATCACGAAAATTAAATAACTTAACATACTTATGTTCGTATGTACATCCCAGCTAGCATTTGGCTGATAATTTGTTGTAATAATCACCTAATGAGTCTTTATAGAACACTTTTGATGATTAAAAACTGATATATCACTGTGGCGATTTTAAAAATATTCATATATGATTCATTCGATGGTCAACTACTGATTTTAAAAAGTTTTGAATTTTAAACTGATTTCTCATTAGAGCGATTTAAAAAGGATTCACATATGACTCATACATATGCTCAAAATGGAATCAGTAGGGTATCATTTTGTCACAACAAGAGTATCATTTATGATCGAAAAATTAGCTCATATGTTCAGTGTTGCCGGAATTCAAATACAATATTATGCTAGGAACACAACTGGGACGAACGACGAATTTCGCCCTTCACGACTGAGTAAATTCGTCGTATGAAACACAATGACGAATAACTATAACAGCTTAACTAATTGGAAAGTTGTTTGTTGTTTGTGCAAAAGGAGAGAAAAAGTGTGACCACATAAAAAGAAATTTATTTATTACAGAGACATATGTAGCTAAAGCTTGTTTACAAAACTATACAAAATTTTATAATTTAAACAAATCAAATTAATTTTGGGTTTGATAAAAAGTAACGCTTTAAGAAGGAATATTTTTATAGTTTTTAAATTAGAAAACAGAGGCTCACCGAGAAAGTTTTTGATCCCAAAAAACTTTTGACCAATAACTTTAAACATCCAAATTGACGTAAAATTTTGTCAATTTTAATCTAAAGCAACATTTTGTTCTTCTTTATCATTAAATTGAAAAGATTGAAAAGCTAAAATCATCATCATCTTAATTTAACTTTTTATACCCACTCAACAATAGTGGATAGAGGGTGCTATGCATTTGTATTGATGTTTGTAAGACCTTAAAATATTGGTCCCACCTTTAAATATACCAATAGACTTAGAAAAGCCTTCTGAATCGGTTCTTCAATCTGCTTTCCGGAATGGGTTATTTGCAGGTATGGGCACCACTACATTGAAAGCTTTGCTTGTTTGAAATTCTATTGATTTATTTACGTTTGCATTTGATGGTTTTATGCTTTTTTGCTCTTTGTTTTTTGTGTATGTATACACATCGTTCGCTAATTTTGCATTTGACCATACATGGTTATTTGCGACCATATACCATCTTATTATATTGGTATTAAGATTAAATGTGGTCCAAGCTTATTACAATCAAAACCATCTTTCCAAATTTTATTTGAATAGCTCCAATACAAAATCTTATCCCGAAAATAGCTTTTAATTCCATAACTTCCTTATGAATGTTAATACATATTACCATACAAATTACTTTTGCGATAGCTAGTGGGTCCATAGATTATCCATAGGTTCCCTTCCTAAAATACCTTAAAGGCAAACAAATTTCATATATATGATGATATCTTTATAATATTCAGCACAATAACGTTTATATGAATCTTAAACTCAGTTACATGATTTTTTTTCTGGCGGGTCCATGATGATTGCTTAAAGTGCCAAATAGGGTGCACCTGCAAAATTTTGCAGGTAGGGTATCATATCATGACCAACTATACTTTGTATACTTGTTTTTATTTGTAAACGTTTATAAAATTGGGCTAAACAGTTGCTTCTTTTCAAACTGAAAATTTTACTTGTGTATGAAATAATGTTGGGGCGAAATGACACAAAAATTTTATTATTTAAAAATATACCAAGGACAAATTTGTTTGTCCAACTTTTAGATTATTCCACAGAAATCGGCAACTCTGATTCTGATTATGAACTACACAAAGATTTTATGATCCCAAAAAAGTCCAAGAAAAAATAGTTTATCCCATTTTTTTTTAGATAATTACACAGAAATTGTCAACGCTGCTTTAATGCCGCTTTGTTTTCTTTTCTCATTTTTGTTTATTTTTTTTTTACAAAACAATACAACAAATTTTACCAATTCACATTATAATTTACAAGTTCTTGGATTGCTTAATTTATGAAATGTTTTAGAAATATTGTAAATTACTTTAGCCTTGAACAGACATTAGTAATAACACTGTGCTAGTTGAAAAAAACAGACAAGCCGGGCACATGGCGTTTTAAGATAATTGGGGTACACTGAATCCAATGGTGCTAACCGTATTTTTAAAGGTTAGCTCTTGTTTTCGAGATATACCGTTATTTCGAAAATGGAGGAGGTTGCACAACATATGTTCGCGTAACTTAAAAACGCTTTAGATTATTGAAAAACTAAAAAAACCGAAATTCCGCAATAAAATTATCTTCAGAGATGAAAAATAAAGTGGGGTTGGTCATACATTTGACCCATCTAGGGGCATCCTAGCCGCTGCAGGGGCCAAATTTAAGAATTTCATTCAACGTCCATATTTGTATGGTTGAAATTCTTAAATTTTGCTGCTGCAGTGCCTAGGATGCCCCTAAATGGGTCAAATGTATGACCAACCCCACATTATTTTTATCTTAATCATTTATCAAAAAGTAATTTCAATTTTTGGGAATACAAAATTTAAATTTTCAAAAAGATTTTGTTATTCGTGCTTAATTCCCAGTTTTTATTATTGATAAAAACACTTGAAATTTATTGTTGATGGGATAAGCTATTCCTATGCGCATAAGCAACCAGTGAAATGCGCATAGGAATAGCTTATCCCATCAACAATAAATTTCAAGTGTTTTTATCAATAATAAAAACTGGGAATTAAGCACGAATAACAAAATCTTTTTGAAAAATTAATCATTTATCTCTAACATACCTACCCGCTATTACCATTCCTTAAGGGGGCTCCCATACAAAATAGGCAATACAGATTAGAAATATATTAAAGAAAAAGCCCCATAACTGCCAAGGAATTGCCCCTAGGTTGATAAAATGTATGACTGACCTCCATTATTTTTTTGTTCTTAAAATTTTCTTAAAACATATTGCCATATAACCCCTTAGGGGGGCTCCCATACAATTCTGGCCGTTTAATAAAATTCTTAAATGTGGCCCCTGCAGCGCCTAGGATGTCCCTAGATGGGTCAAATGTATGACCAACCCCACTTTGTTTTTCATCTCAATCATTTATTTCTAACATATATACCCGCTATCTCCATTCCTTAAGGGGCTCCCATACAAAATGTTCAATGCAGACTAGAAATATATTGAGGAAACAGTCCCATAAATGCCCAGGAGTCGCCCCTAGTGGGATATAATGTATGACCGACCTCAATTAATTTTTTGTCCTTAACATTTTCTCGAGAGATACTTGCCCCTTATCACCACTTCTTAGGCGGGCTCCCATACATATATGTAAGAATATTGCGTTTAAGGAAATTCTTAAATTAATTAAAATTTTGCGACTTTTCTGAATAAAATAAAAAGTTACTAACAGATTTTTATCATTTATGGCTTGTTTTGTTTGCAGTTTCGTTTTTTAAATGTCTGCAAAAAATTAGAAGCCTAGCTGCGTTTTTCAATTTTTTTATAAATTTTTTAAAAAAAAATTCAATATGTGGCTTGAAATTTTTTTCCAAAAAAAAAAAAAACAAAACAAATTATGTTTCTAAAACGACTGCGTATCTTAGAAAAAAGTTTTACTTTTCTTAAAGGAAATTTTATTGCGGAATTTCAATTAACTAAGCCGTTTTTGATTTGCGCGAACGTACGTTGTGCAACCTCCTCGATTTTTGAAATAACGGTACATGTATCTCTAAAACCAGAGCTAACCTTAAAAACGGCTAGCACCACTGGATGTAGGGTACCCGAATTAGGTTAAAACGCCAAGTGCCAACGCCAAGTTAGTGAAATAAATGTAAAAAATAAATTTTCAAAGTACAAGTCATTCGCTGATTTCGGTCACCCATAATTTTAATCATCATCATTTTAATAGTGATAAGGAGGGCCTCGAACTAACAACAACAACAGCGTTCTTGAAATCGCCATGGGGACGATGATAAGATGATTTTGGGTCTATTATGTTTTCTTAAAATATCTAGTGGTTTGCACAATAAATAAAGAAATAGTAGAAAAATTTTATTATTTCGTTGTCATACATTCAAGCCAACAACACTTAACAATTTCGTTATGTTTTTATTTTGCTTCTTTTTGTAGTTTAAGTTTATTCAAATTTTATTGTTAAGACCTTTAGAATTCTGTCTGATAAGTTTTTTTTGTGTTTTTTTTTTTTTTTTGGCAAAGTGTTATTCACAATGTTTGGTGGCATATGTACATATGTATGTATGTGTTATTTGGAATGTTAATGCGACTAGGAAAAAACTCTCAAGCTTTTTGTTTCGATGGGATTGTTAATATTATTACTTTATTTATTTATGTATTTATTTTGATTCCTCTTTCGTTCTTTTTGTTTTTTTTTTTTAGTTTTCACTTGTTTTATAAATTCTTTTGTTAGTGATAAAACAAGAAAAAAAACAAGAGCTCTTTATTCGGATAAAACGAATCTTTAATAACCTTCACCTTTTGTAATGCAGCGTCTTAGACCACTCACCCTGTAGCACACCTTATAAAGCAGAAAAGTCAACGCTTAAAAATAAGAAAATAAAAAAACAACAACATGTAATATACTTAGGGATTCATGGACCGATCTGGCTGAACTATAAAAGCAAAATGTAACGGAGCCCATATGATAGAATATATACTACCTAGTCCATAGACGGATATCGTTTTAATTAACTTTGCTACTCATAAATGTATATACATTGTATGTATATTAGGGTGGGTCGATTTAGGAATCGATATTGTGCCATCGATTTTCCGATAGCTTTTGGTATGATTTCACTACGACATATCAAAAAAATCATTTTCGAGGCGTTCAAATTTCTATTTTTTGACATTTTCTCAACTTTTATTTTGAAGGTTTTTTTTAGTAGGTAAAAAAAATAAATCCGCTGATTAAATTTTGATAAATATTACCTTCCCAAGAAGATATTGTACGCTTAAAACGATGCCGAGAGCAGTTGAAAAAACGGTTTCATTGAGGTTTTGGACGAGTTTTTATACCCTCCATCGAAGGTAAAAGGGTATATATAACTTTTTCATACCGTTTGTAATTTCTATAATATTAATCTTAGACTCTATAAAGTATATATATTATGGATCCTTATGAGAAGGGAAGTTCAAATCCGTTTGTCCGTCTGTCCACCTGTCTGATGAAATGGGTTTTCTGAAGCCCCCAGATATGTTGGGGGCTTGGTTGCTTGATATTTCTGTCAGGTATTTTTATTATAATTTTGCTATTGAAATTCAGCCAGATCGGTCCAAAAATGGCTTAGACATAAGAAAAAGTCCTTATTGTTGTTTGTTTTTTATTACTGTTTTCTGTATATCTCGAGAAGGGCAAGAGCCAAATTTTCCAAATTAGGAACACACAGCATCCCACAAAATGTTGGCGGGATTGCAGAAGAGGGCGTACAAAAACTATTAAAAATTGTATAAAAAGCTGAATTTTAGGGCTATCATATGACCTATGGATACGTCTTACATATAAAAAAAACTAGAAAGCTTTAGTAGAACATATTTTCTGAAAAATCGGTTCAGATACAAAAAAGTTATGACCGAAATATGTTTTTGAAATTTTCTGAAAAATACCATTTTCGGGTACCATAGATCATTCCGAGTCCAAGTTTTATAGCCCAAGTAAATGGTAAATTTCTTCTTAAACACATCGGTATAAAAATTAGTAAAATCGTTTAAAAAAAATGCAGAGTTATAATCAAAATACTGAAATCCCAAACATTTTTTACTATAATTTAGTTTGTTTCTTACTGCCAGGCCCACGATGTCGACAAGAACATTTCTTTCGCACATTTATATTGAAAACAATAATAAAAAACTAAAATTGGTTTTTGTTTTCAATACAAATATACGAAAGAAATGTTCTTGTCGACATCGTGGTCCTGGGACTTAATATATTCAATACCACGCAAACATGTGCAAATAATTAAATGCAATTAAGCGATTAATACTACATACATACATATATAAGTATACATATATTAATATATACATACATACATACGTATATATAAACTTCTGTTCTTTCCCAACCATGGTGAAGCGTATAAAAGATTCGGCATAGCCAAATATAGCACTCTTGCTTGTTGTTTATTTATTTTTTGACGCGTAAATATTTTTAGACGAGTTTTTCTCGAGTATTTTCGGGAACCATAGATCTTTCGCCTGTCAAATCCGTTTAAAAAAAATAGCCGAGTTATGACCAAAACACTGAAATTACTCTTTTTTATATAAAGTTGTTGTTTTTTTTAAGTATTAAATTTTTCTCTGGTGAAGGGTATAAAAGAAGTAATTTTTGGGATTTCAGTGTTTTGGTCATAACTCGGCCATTATTTAACCGATTATTATACCGACGTCTTTAGGAAGAAATCTACCATTTTATTTACAAAATTTGGACGATCTATGTTTTCCGAAAATAGGTATTTTTAAAAAAATTTCTATTTTGGTCGAAACATTTTTGTATTTTAACCGATTTTTCCGAGGTTTTCAGAAAATATGTTCTTCTAAAGATTTCCGATGATTTATAATACGTATCGATAGGTAATATTACAGATCTAAAATTTTTCTTTTGATAAGAAAAAAGTTTACAAGTTTTTTTCCTCATGCCAAAAGCTATCGAAAAATCAATGGCACACATTTTTTTCCAACCGGTTTTTCTGCAATATGTTTGTCGGCTTTTTCTAAGTGTTAATTTTCGAATGTCTAATATGAAACTTGAGTAAGAAAAGATTCTTTTACTTTCACATTGCTGACGTTGGAGAGATTGAAAGTAAAGCGTTATAAGTCATATCCAATTTCTCCGTTCTTTTTTTCTTGTCTTTTCTAAAAATTGGTAGTCTCTCATTATTCCACTTGAATCTCTTTTTGATTTTGAAACAATTTTAATACTTTTAATACATTAAAACATTCTTAAAAATAAATTATTCCCGAACTCTCTGGTTTTTGGTCTTTGTTCTATATTTTAGAAAATTGTTACTTCAAGGAAATGTTCCTGAGTTAAAAAACAATAAAAGGCTATTTAAAACGAACCGGCTTGTTTTTTTAATAAAATAATTAAACTAATACTGTGAAAAAACAAATTTTCGCATTATCGACAGAAATTATTCGAATTATTCTTTAATCGAATCGATGAATCGAACAACGGTTAATCGTTTGAATACCCTAGTAGCTAGTCTAGTATAATCTAGTCTTTACTTTATTTAGTATTAATACTCTTGTTTTTGTTATTTAACTTTTACATCCATTTATCGCAATTCCCGCCAACAACAAGATTTTATATTTAAAGCATGTCGAACAATTTTAGCAGTAGAAATTTCGTATTGTGTTTGTGTTAAATGTCATTCACACTTAATAAACATTTATTTAGTTGCAAATTTGAATATTTGTTTTGTATGTGTATTTGTTTAATTTGATGTGTATTTGTTTTATGGTATGTGTGTTTTTAATTTTTATGCATCTATGGTTCTTTCAAAAGTTCTTTTTTATGATAATTTTATACAAATTTTGATGATTATTTAAGAACCAAAAAAAAAAAAAATCCAAATGTTTCTTTTATTGAGGCATTCATTTTAAAAATGTTTTTGTTTAAAGTAAACTTTTAAGCGAATTTGTGTTTAGATTAAAAATCAATAGCAATATATGTACATACATTCACACATACATATACTGTATTTATCGCACCGGTTCCACTTAAGGGGATTTACTTTAAATTTATAACGTTTCAGAAGAGGCAAAATACTGTTTATTTGTTTAATATGTATGAACTTGTATATAACAACTGTGCTATTCTGGGCACAAAAGTTGAGAAAAATAGTGTAAGATTGTTACAGTGGGAGGATATGATAACTCTATATCGTTTTCTTCCAAAATTTGTTAACATTAAGTTGACCCCCTTTAGAGGAACCGGTGCGATATGTATTAAAGAAAATTTAAGTTAACATAGAAATACATTTGAAAACACGCATGATGGAAGAAACCAACACCTGTTTCCATTAAATTTTGTATAATTTTGATTAAAAGGCGAATGTGTGATATTTTTTGAAAATATATTCAGCACGTTTTTAACTTATTAAAGCAATTGTTATAAAATCGTCATACCTATTAATTGTTTTGCCAAATTTGTGTTTTTATATATGACTTCCTCAAGGTTGCTATTTCTTGAGATAAAAATTTCTTTACATTTTTTAAACTGTTTTAATTTTTCATACGCCTCCGAAGATTGTTGTTTTAAATTTGTTTGTTTTCTCCTAATAGGAGGGTGACAGTTGACTGACTGCTGTTTGTGGCAAATCACAATTAAATTTGACTTGCACAAGATTGACAGTTCAACAGATTCAATTTAAGAGATTCAAACAAAAACAAGACGCATTAAATACGCCAAAAAATGTTGCAAACATGTAACATTAAGTGAATGAAAAACAGTTCTTTTAGGGAAACCAACAAAAAAGTGAAGGAAATAAAAGAAAATAAAGAAAATGTTTCAAATATAGCCAAGTTAATTTTTGGAAAAAGTTTTTCAAAAATGCCCATAGTTACAAACAAAAACTTGTCATTGACAATAAATGGCCGTAAAGAAATTGTAAGATTAAATGTAAAGGAAAATTTTTAAAACCAAACATTTCTTTTGGTTTTTGCTTAATCAAGGTCATTTGTAAACCAAATTCTCTAGAAATTCTAATAAACAGTCAACCATAAAGGAATAGATTTTAGCATTTAACATTTAGCATTTTTATATTCTTTGAATACCTATCAAACTCGATTTTTAAGCTAACTCAACCGTTTTTTAACGTTTAATTTAAACAGGTTCTTCAACCTTAATATGTGTACATATGTACGTTTTTAATCTAAATATGTATGTGTGTTTGTCGGTGTATGTTAATTTCTCATTTTTGTCAAGACAATAAATACTAGAAACCAGAACAAAAAACACCCGTTAGTACTAGGAAATTAACTGAAGGTTCAATTACATTATTGTTATAACTTCATCTTCTTTCCCTCTTTTAAAAAGCACAAATACACACACACACACAGCCCCCACATAATGAGACTTATTCGCACAAGCAAACATAAGTTAATAACAAAGCACACAATAATAACAATGCAACTTAACGCTCAGGAGAATTTTTTTTATTACGCTCATTAGTTTCACAAAATCATGTGTGTAATAGAAGGGCACAACAAATAAAAAGAAAATTATCTTTTTACTGGGACTAACCCCTTCAAACAATTTCGATCGAAAAAAATCTAAATAGTGTCCCTATTTAGCAAAAATCTAAAGCTTTTGCTATTCAAGTCTTTTTGATGTAGTGCCATCGATCGGGAAGATGTGTCCCACTATGGTAATATGTATTTACATTAAGAATCTACTTAGTGTCTATATTTTATGACGAATTAGAGCGCTTTGGTAGTTGAATATCAATTGAGTTTAGTAGTATCGTTTTTGGCTCTTAAAATAACACTTTTGAGCTAAATTTTTTCTTATTGTTCTTTATAATAAAAAGTAGGGCATTTTACGGTTTATCTTTGTTTGTTTTTGTTAGGCAAGTCTGAGTAAAATAAAAAACTACTTTGCAGAAAGTTTTACAAATAATCAAATATCTACAGCACATTTAATCAAAATAATTGTTAATGTTTTAAAGTTAAAAATTTAATAAGGACAATTTTTTTTTAAAGGAATTTAAAGAAAGTCGTAAATTTGTTAAAACACGAACCTTATTAATATTTCATCATATTAAATTTAGCACATTTTGTTAATGCTTTACAAAACTTATATTAATTTTTTTTTCACTGATAACGTTGATTTTCACTAAAAAAATTAAATAAAAACACTGATTTTCAACAAAAATTATTAAAATCATTGAGTAAACAAACAGTTCAAAAAATCACTAAAATCCTTTAAAAAAGACATTTTTTATTGGGTCTAAAAAAATAATGCCTGCATTCATAAAAAATTTTAAATTTAATAAATGTTTATTATCCTAAATAAACGTTTGTTAAATTTAGTTGTCGTTTATGAATACGAGGGTTAATGTATAAGAAATTATTTAAAATTTACTCAATCTACTCGAAGAATGAGTTTGGGCTGATTTGTTCACTCATTTTAAAAACTTTCGTGTACTAGAAAGCTTTTCGGTAACTTTTGATTCTAGCGGGGTCCTAACTTTGAGTACAATATAACTATTTTATTTTTAAATATTTATTTTAATATTTAACACTCACGTACCACCGATCACATTGCAATTATAATAAAAACTGTCATAACTTAGGCAAATTGCTTTTGTACTTGGTATTCACTTTCTAACTGCAAATCGTTGCGAAGAAGTCAATATTATATGGGCATTGTCCATTTGTGGTATTATTGTAATTGTATTACAATTTACAATTTCAAGTTACAATTACCGAAACAACTTTTTCAAGTGACGAAAAAGTATTATTTTAGAACTCATACATAATTCAATTCAAACATATTTGGTGGTTGCTAAATACCGCAAAACCTACTGTTTAACTCCCAAATGTGACGAATTAGGTAAAATTTCGTAGATATTCGAAAAACACTCTGCCAATTGCTTCGAGGGATGGACCAAATAAACTACACTATCGGTTACACAAACATATGAAAAAAGCAGGGAGCATGTTTGTGTGAATTTAAAAAAGTTTTAATATTCACACAAACATCTTGTTGTTGTTGTATGTCAGCTTTGCTTACTTTTGTATTGTATGCATGCATAGAAAATGCAATGGGCAACGAAATTAACCCCATTTTTAAGTTTTTTAAAATACTTTTTTGTGTTATTTGTTCTTAAATTTTAAGTACGACTCGTACTAAATTTAAGTTAAAAAATATTAAATTTAGTACGAGTTTTTTTCTGTGTAGAGTGTAGGATTGTACTGAAGCCAACTATGAACTTTAGAATAAACACTTTTGTATATGCTTACCTCCAACAAAACTATTTTTAACGGACATTTTTAAACATATTACGTTTAACCTGAACAATATTATTGTCATCGGCAACCATATTATGGGTTAAATCACTGCCTCCGAACATGTTATGGTTCATAATAACAAAAATACATATAACAGCATGGTTTTTTCAACCATTGCTCTTAGAATAGAGGAAAATACTATTGTTAATTTAAAAAGAAATTATTGTCATATTTAACCATAACATGCTTAGAGACAACCATAATATGGTTGCGGCTTCGTGATGAAGGACTAATTTAACCATACACTACAATAAGGATTAGATTAGGAACTGAGCTTAAGATTAATATTGCAATAGATTGGCAAAACTAAATAAGGACTACGGTGTAGAGTAAAGAATAGGATAAAGGCTAGACTATGAGCAGACTGTCACTAGACTATAAAAATAATGTGTCTTAACTATGACTTAAATTCAACTTGACTATACAACTAGACTACATATTCTGTAACTTGACTAGAATCAGTCTAGCACAATCATTACAAGTTTTTTGAGGACCTCCTAATTTTGAAATATTTTTCTTTAAACTTGCGCATCCTTGCATATTTTTCAATTTAAAAGTTGTGTAATAAAAACTACGGAAAACATATACATATGTATATATTTCCTCCAGCTTTCCATCACAATTTTAAAAAACTTTGCCCTGCCTCATTATACCTACTATAGTATAGTTGTTAGTATTACAGCTAGTTTGTTAGAATTCGCTTCATAATTAAAGAAGGCCAATAGAGGAGTACAATTATAATAACCCGAAAAATGTAATTATTGCGGCAATTCATTCATCTTCAATTTTTTTTATTTGGTTGTGCATTAATTTTATATGAACACACTTTAATACGCACATGCCTTCATTGACAAAATTTGTTATAAACATAATTTTGTGTGTTTGTGTTTAATTGTAACATACATACATATGTAAGTATGTATGTAAGTACCCCAGCAGCAAAAACCAACCCAGTTAACTCCGACCTACGGTATCTACTTGTCTTACCAAATGTCTCAAACTAACCCTTAGTATCATTATACTTTTTTTTATCTCCTTCCCTTTCCATCCTCTCCTTCTTTTTCGGTGTTTTGTTTTTATCTTCTTGTATTTACGCATCAAAATGTTGAATGAATTTATGAGATTTGTTGTGTTTTAAAAGTCTTTAAGGGATTTGCGTTTGTAGTTTGAGGGCGTTGGATGGTAGTGGCCAGGCTTAATTTGTTTTAGAATTTGGTGTATGAATGCATGTGTAATGTCAAGTAATGCAACATACATAAGTAGGTGATGATAAAATATGGCATCAAAATAAAAAGAAACCTAAACAAAATAAAGACATAAAATTTAGCATTTTTTTCCATGTTTAAGGGGTAGTTAAAGCTTTCTTGCTAAAGAAAGAGAGAGAGAGGAAGAGGAAGAGAAAAAGATAATAATAACAATAAAAAGAGAGACTTCGTTAATATGTTGAACAAAAGGTTGCCAGAATGATTTTTAAGTTTTAGATTTAAAAATACAATTAAATTTACAGAAATTACTTTAAAACTATATCGCTCCTTCAATGCAGTATAGACGTTATTGAAATTTTTCTAAATGTTGAGGAATCACGTTCAAAGCTTTCTTGCTAAATCGAAATACAATTACACCTTAAAAAATCCTACAGAATTGACTTCAAGAGTCATAAAAATAGCTGACTATTTTGTAAGCTTGAATTTATATTATCACATATTTATATTTTGAATTTAAACGTGATGCTCTACACAGATAAAATTGCTGCTATAATATTTTCAAACAAAAGGTTGTATGAAAAATTATTAAAAATCTATTAATTTTTTACTGTCTTAATTAATATTTTTGTTTGATTTTTATTTTAGCAGCAAAAATGCTGACAACCATACAAAAATATAATATGTATGTACCAGAATGATAAGACTGTAATCCCAAAAAAATTTTGATTTTGATTCAAATAGAATTTACATTCGGATTGTGCCCAACAACATTTTGCATTTGTAGCAACAAGTCTGTTTCTGTTGTCCTAAAGTGTAAATTCTTTGTTGAGGCAAAGATAAAATTGTTGCCTTAAATGTCATACATGTTGCCCCAAAGGTTTAGTATGCTGTTGTCGCAACTGCAAAAGTTGTTGGCTCAACAGTTCAATATACTTTTGCTGCAAATGCAGAAATTGTTGCCTAAACACTTCAAAATACTTTTGTCGCAAATGCAACAATTTTTAAGGTTTTTTTATTTACAACAAAAAATTTTGCTGTTAAAAAACTTCAAATACTTTAATGTTGTTGATGACAATTTGGCTGACATCACAATCATGAAAAGTGTCATGAGGTCAAAAAAACTAAGGCACTTGCAATAGTACTGATGTCAGTATACATCAGCGTTATCAACAAGATTTATAAGCGATTCATAATGATTCATTTGAAAGTTATGATGCCTTTTCTATCAGTGCATATAAAGTTATATTTAAAAGAATAAAGACAGAAAGTAAAAGGAATATGTATGTATTAAAAATCAATTTTAAAAGATACGGAAAGCGATAGTTTCGGTTTAAAATCGTTTCGTTTTTTAAATCAATTTGCATCACATATTTAATTAAAAACTTTTCGACACAATTTTCTTAAAGTAACTTTTTCTATTAAATATGTACATTGTACAACAATCTGGTAAAACAGTTTTCTGTAAAAGCTTTTCTCTCATTTTAATCAGAAGTGTTCTATGTCCACGAATAACGGAAACAAAACACAAGACGTAAAAGTAAATGTTTTGATTTTGTAACTATTGTTAGAGTTCATTTTAATTGTTGTTGTTATTATTGTTTTGTGGTGTTTTCTTTTACTTGTTTTTGTTGTTGTGCTCTTATATATTCTTTTATGTGTGGCCCACATTTTTGTTTAGCTGCTTGTTTTTTTTTGTATTTATTTGTACTTTTACAGTTACTGCTCTTTGTTGTTGCTGTTTTTTTTATTATTATTGTTGTTGCTTGCTGTATCATGTACTTACATACATGAAAATGGTTGATTTCGATGTTTATGTTAAGGAAGGTTTATAACCTACAAACGGTGTCAGTTACTCGGTAGACGCCAAAGCGTTATTACAATTATTTTTTAAGTGAAAAAAAACGGAGAAAATTGTTGAAATAGAAATTATACCAAAAGGACCTTTAAAAAATTTTTATAAAACATTTCAAAAAAAATTTTATCCATTAAAAGTGCTAATTTTGTCTAAAAGAATTATTTTATAAATAAAGATATCAAAAAAAACAACTTAAATATGGAAAATAAAGATAATCAAGTTGAAAAATCAGTTACACCAACTCATCCTGTACCTATAAATGTAGCAGGCAATACACATGACAAGCTCAATGTAAGTTAAGGCGCAATTTTTTCTTTTCATTAATATTTCCTTGTTTTCTTAGTGAATTTTTTTCTTTTTGAAAAAATTTATTTTAAACTTTGTTTTGATTTTCTTTCTAAGAAAACAAAACGACTTTTGAAAGTTTGTTTTTAATTTCTGGAAAATCAAAAATTTTTTAGATTCTTGAAGTATGTACTTTTGCTATTATTGCCTGATTGTATGACAGTCAACCATATTGTTCGCAATTGTGAACTTATACATACATAATTACTGTGTAAACTTAGTGTATGTATGTTACCCTTTCCATTAAGGATAAAAATTTGTATTTGTGTGCGTGTGAACATTTTTTGTTTCCTGCGTTTTGCATCGAAAGATCTTTAAATTGTGTAATACATTTTTGTTTGCATTTCTTTTTCGTGTCTGTTCAAGAGCTTTAAAATGAATATTTTTCTCTGATTTTAAGAGCTCTTAAAGAATTTTCTTTTTAAGCCAGTTGAAGGTTATTAAGGTTTTAAGAGCAGACTTTTTGGCAAGATTATTAAACAATTATGGGGTTTGGAGACAAACAATTTAAAATTAATAATAAAAATGAATGTTAATAATTAAAAAAAAGTGGCTAATTTATGGAAAGTTTTCCTTAAAATTTATTATTAAGCTTAAATTTGGAATTTTTTATTATGTATTAAAGAATGTTTCCAAAAATTAACAATTAAATGGGAAATACAAAATGATATTTTATAGAAAATTTTTTCAAAATATAAAATTTATAGGATTTTTTAAATTTTCTATTTTTTTTTAAGTTTTTTTTCAAAAAAATTAATTTTTTACAGGATTATTTTAAATATTTTTTAGAAGTTTTCATATTAATTCGAATGTGTTTTCTATGTCAAATTACAATGGTAAAAGCCTCGTTACAGAAATATGCAAACGAAAATTCCGATAGTTCATAGGAAATATTGAAGCAATAAGACTATTAAAGTATAAAAGCTTTTAAAATTGTAATTTGACTTAAGCTACGGTCACACTTATTAAATATTGACCAAGTATGCATAACCACTACTTTTGTTAATATTTAGTGAGATTTAATAAGATCTTAATATCAGAAAATAAAACTAATTATGTTGCCAGACCCAGAAAAAAACTTTTTTTGTATGATGAAGTATTATAATCAAAATAAATATGGCAATTTAAGGAAATTATATTTTAGTTTGCCTGTTGGCTACGTCTTTTTCGTCAAATATTTGCCAAGTGTGACCGTAGCTTTAGAATACACATTCGAATTAATATGAAAAATAAATGATACTCTCCATGAGAAATAAATTTTCATATTCTATTTATTTTATAGAAGTTTTGTAAAAAATAGCAATTTGATTAGACATTTTTTAAATAATTTTTTTTTTATAAGAATTTTTTTTAATAGATAATATTGCAAAAAGTTTATTTGTTATTATTATTATTATGTTTAAAAAAAGTCTTGCAATAAATCTGCTATTTGATAGGAAAATCTAGAGGAATTTTTATAGGAATTTTTTTGTTAATTTTTGTTAGAAAGTTGTTTTCTTCATATTCAACTTTTCCTTAAAATTTATTTTTCCGCCACTTAAATACAACTTTAATACCAAATTTCTTTTTTCTATCGAAAAAGACCTATCGGCATTTTGTATCTTTTATTTGTTTTTTTTTTTTTTTTTTTTTTAAGATAAACGTGACAACACAGCAGCCAGCTAAACCAACCACCTTAAAAGCCAGCCACCCTTCTTAAATAGCAAAAGTTTAAAGGTTGCACACAAAACAGCCAAATAACGGCTGAAACGGAAGTTTATAAAAAGTTAATGCGTTAAAGTTAAAAGATACAAAAAGTATTGAAAATAATAGAATTTATGAAAAATTCGTTACAAAACAAAAAGAAAAATTTCCATAAATTTGTAGTTTTTATTTTTCTTTCGCATCACATATTTTTTAAACAAGCGACAATTTAAATTTTTTAAATTGAATTCTTTGATAAAAAGGAAAAAATCTTTAGTTTTATTACTTTTCCTTAAAAAAAGAAAATTTAATAAATGTGTTCTTCTTTTTGTTATACAAAATAAATTGTACCGCTTTAATTCTGTCATTTAAAAAAATTGTCTTAAATTCCAATATGAAGTTAAAAACTTATTTAATCTAGCCACAATTTCATTTAAATTTAACTTCTTAAATTTATGCAGGGCTGCCAGACTTGGGGATTATCCCCAAAGTTACGGATTTCATGCAAGCAAAAAAAAAACAAAGAAATTCAATTGGGGATTGCGGATTTAATAAAAATAATCGGGGATTTTTTTTGGGAATTTTACACATTTTTAATATATTTTCCCTTCTTTTATTATTTACGCTTATTTTTCTTTGTTTCGTTGTCTCTTATCAACAACTTATACGGTGTAAAGTGTCCTAATTAAGATTAATATTTTTGTTAAGTGTGTAAAAGGTACTTATAAACTTATGTTATTATTCTTGAGTGAGTGTTTTAAAAAAGAAAAAATTTAAAAAGAATCTAAAACCTTTGAAAACACATACAATTTTTGATATTTTTAAGACAATTTTGAAGCAATTATGTCTTCCCCAAAAATAAGTAAATATGAAAGACAATATAATAAAGTTGGGGAAAATATGTAATTTTATTGTTGATTTAAATGATGGGTTAACCAATTGAACAAGCTCCAAATTCTTATATATTGACTCATTCGTCTTCCAAAACATTGTTCTGCTTGTAGTTACTCACTGGAATCGCATAAAAAGGATTTAAAAAAACATGCTGAAACCAGTCGCTAAAAAAATTTACTCAAACATTTTATGTGGGGATTTCTTTTAAAATTTTTCTTATTAAAAAAATCTTTAATTTTGTCAGAAAAAACAACCAATAAAAAAATATTAACTTTTTAATGTTATTTTTTTGTAATTTGGGAATTTTTTTTAATATTTTGGGGACAAGCAAAAAAGTACCTGGCAGCCCTGATGGCAATATTCTTTGTTATGCTTCTATCATGTTGATTTCCGCTCTCTCTCTCTGTATCTTCTCTTTCTCATCCTTAAAAGTGTTGCCTAAACAGACCTTAAAAAACAAGTAAAAGTGTTATGTACGTCTGTACCGAATATTCTATACCCTTCACCATAGTATTAAAAACCAATTGCTCCCTAGCTCATATGGGTATGAGCGCTATTGTTTTTAGATCCTTATTTCGAAAGCATATTTGTATAGCTTTGACCCAATTTAAATTAAAATATTGGACCGGCTTGGATCGTTTTCAATATTTCTGTGGCAAAAAGGAAAAAGCACTTAAGTCGACTTTAGCTAAATTTGAGTTTATGGCCCCTTTGTAATCTGCATGCTTAAAAGTATCCATGGACAATATATTAATTATTTTGTATGATTTTTAAGGAAATTATAGCAAAATTTCTTTTTGCTTATTTATTCAATGTGCAACAAAGTTTGGAATAAAAGCTTAAAGGCCTAACCATAATATGCATAGCCTTGCTTTATCTACTGTCAAAAATTAACAAAAAGTATCTCAAATGTTTTTAAAAAAAACCAAAACAAAATAAAAAACATTTGATTCCGACCGGAATGTGCGATTAGATTCGCACCTGTCTTAAGCAAATGACAGTTTCAATAAACTTAGCAAAAAGTTTCTTTAAGTTCAATATGGTTTGCCTCATGTAATTAACATGTATTCGCACATTTGCTAAAGCCAACTTAAGCACATTGTGGCTGGGCCTTAAAGCTCGATATACTTATACAATATTAATTTTAAGACTTTTTCGTAATGTCTGTACCAAAAAGTTACGCATTTTGTTAACATGGGTCGAAAGTGCCAACAAGTTAATACAAAACATTCATTATCACAAAATATGACAGATTTATCGGTAAAAATTAAAGGCAGTTGCTATTTTTTTCTTGCTCACTTTTCCAATTTATATGTATGTAATATTCATAAGTATAAAACAACTTAAGGCCCATCATATCTGTAGTCTTCGAAAAAACAACTTCAACAAACATACAGACGGACGGACAATCGGACACCGTTAAATTTACTTGACTATTCAAAAGAACCAAGAATAGCATATACATACATACAAGGTCAAAGATCAATATTGTAGAAATTACAATCCGAGCGATAAACCTATACATACATACATATACATATACCATTTCTATTCGTTGAGAAGGGTGCAAAAACGTAACGTTTAACTTTGTTAAGCAATACCTTTTTTTCTTTTCAGTTTTAGACGTTTCTTCTTATACATAACTTAATTTTTAAACTATTAAAAGTCTTTACACATCGTTTGTTTGTTTTAAAGTTTTTTCTAAGAAAAAAACTGGAATATCACAAAGAACTTTTTTTCCTCAATTATAAAAATAATTTTTATTTCATCAATTTGTTTCCCCTTTTTATTTGATACGCATTTTATATTTCTTCTATTTTTTGGGTAACTTAATTAAACCCTATGTCCATTTTTAGATAACCGAAGGATACATTTTATAACTATGTTTGGCAAAATAGACTCTCTCTTGCGTATAAAAAAATGATTCCTTGATATTTTTCTGCTTCAGATTAATTTTCAAAGTATTTATTTTCCTTTCGTTTGAATTTTCAGTTATAAACTTAAGGATAATCTTAAACTTTATGGTGAAATTGCAGGAAATTACAGTTTTTTTTCTTTTAATACTTAAAACAATTAGTTCTGGTTAATTCTTAAAAAACTGTTGTTTGGGAAAAAAGGAAAAAAGTCGTAAATTTCTTTTTTATGGTGTTAAAATAAATGTTTATTTGTTTTTTAAGCTGTTTTTTTCGAAATAACTTATTTGAAGTTTATAAAATTTACATAAAATTTTGTAATTTATTGTTATTGGAAACGTGAAGAAAGAGAACTTGAGGGGTGGGATTTACGAGAATAGAGTAAACAAATTAAATGACATTGAGTATGTATACGCTTTTATGTTGGGCAAAGTTGTTTGTTCTGATTGTTAATGTCAACATATTTTTTTATTATTTTTAATAAACTACCAAAACATGCAAATTACAAAATTTTTTTAATACATATTTCTAATAAGATTTAAAAATTTGTAAAAATAAATAATAAACTTGAAAATATTTCTGATTTTCAATAGCTTACACAATAAACAACAAAAACAGCAGCAGTACCTCAATTCAGTAGCTTTTTGAAATCAACTTAAATAACGAGAAATCTCGGTTACTTTAACGAATTTGTTATTCTCTACTTTAAATAAACAAATAGTATTGTTTAGAAATATTAACGACAAATATCAGTCAAAATATAAGAATGTCAAAGTTACAATTTTTTTAAATTTAATAAAAAATATAAAATAAATTTGTTTGTAAAAAAATTATTTTAACAAAGCATGAATGAAAACGTGTAAATATTGATTATATTTCTGAACAAATATGTTAGTTTTAAATCTTTGTATACACAGTGAAAAAGTTCGGGGTGCCTGAGCCACTCTAGCACAACATTCTGCTCTTACTTTTTATTCCCACACTACTGTATATGAAGAGGATATTATGTGTTTGTGTAACACATTTCAAAATAGGCTCTGGACTTACCTTTTAGTATACCGATTGACTCAGAATCAATTTCAGAATCCATCTAACGAGGTCCATCCTTCTATCAAGCTGGCTGGTTGTATGTCCAAGATAACCTTGTGCGCAAGCCGCAATTTTGGAAATAATTTTATCAAATTTGGCACATATGGCACGAAGCCTTCCCAAAAGCGGAGAAGCGGTTACTTATTTTTCGTAGCCCATACGCAAACTTCTTTCCGGAAAATGGTCTTGTGCCCATTAACCATCTTTTTTATAGACATTTGGGTAAAATAAGGTCCAAAAATATTTTTTCGCAACATACATAAATCAGCAGAACAAATTTTATTAGAACCGGTACATATTTGACCACAGCTCCCATACGAATACACTTATAAATAGTTACCTTATTAAAAGCTTCTATGTTATCTCATAGTATTAATCATAGCTATAGTAGTAGACATTTGGATATATAACCTATAACCTCATATATAACCTCAAAACATACTCTTTTTGGCGGAAACATGATCATCCAAATACTGTAATGTAGGGTCGGGCTTGATCGACTATACTTTCTTACTTTTTTTGGGTTAAAAATTGGCTTCTTTACTCTATATTTTTATTCTGTTAACAGTACATTTATTATCGATATTATTTAACAAGAACTCTTTTTGTGTCGTTAGCTTCCGACATTGTTTGCCGAAAAAAATTGTTAAAATTTTCTTACAGAATAGCTCTTAACTGACGAATTTTGACTACTTACCTACAATTTTTTGTCGTTAAAAAGTTACAGAATTTCAGTACAGAACTCCTTAATGTAACTAAAAATTTATCTCTAAAATTTTGTAATGATCGGCCAAATTTTTTAAAAATTTGTATCCTATTTCTTTTGAGAAAAATAAAAGTTAACATGACGTATAAGTAACAAAAATTCTAGAAAAGTTAACAATTATAAAATTACGCATACGCCGTGCGATTCTATAAAAAACATTCTGCTTTTCCATAATTGACATTCAAATGATTTATAATCATTAAACAGACATGTTCAATTGAGTTCACATGATAAACGTGGGCACAACAAAAGTTTTTTCTTTTTTGAATTTAATCTACCACTTACAAAATCCACAACAATAACAACCTCACAAAAGTAACAGAAAATAAATGAACTACCTACAAAATTAACAGCAACTACAACTGAATGTTGACAGAAGAAATAAAAAAATTTAAAACCACTTTTTTTATTTTTTTATAAAAGAAAAAAAAAATTAAATAAAAAATGGGCAGAGTTACTAAAAAATTCTTAATAAACACTTTAAAAATTCCTCCAATGAGTTCAGTGGCACAAAAATGTCAATACGAGATACATATGTACATATGTACATACTTATGTATATACTTCTCTTACATTTTTGGAATATTTTCAGTCATTTATTTTTTTACCCACCAAATATGACGCACAGCTTTGTTTGCAAAATTTAAATAAATATAACTTTTGCTTTTTTAAATCAGTTTTTACTCGTCATATTTTTCCATTTCCAACACTAGTTTTCCTTTGTTAATATACTCAACCTAAAAAGTAAAACATATAAAACAACAACAATAACAATACCAGAAAATGCAAAACGTTTACAGAATTATTATCACTCTTAACAAAGAAGGACAACAATTATAGAGAAACTAGAACTGCAGAAATAAAAGAATAAGAAAAAGAACAAGCTTTTTTTAATTTTTTACACTTTTAACTCACGTAAATGCGATGATCATTACCACAGTGTACTTTCTGTTACCTATCAATCCAATTCCGTCCTCTTCTACTCTCACTTAATCTAAGTACAATTGCTCCTGTTTATTATGTGAGTATTTCAACTGTAACTGTATTTTTTGTATTGTATGTGTGTAAGTGTGTTTGCTTAGTTTCATTACAAATCATCGTTTTGTTGCTGTTTTATCATATTTAATACGGAGAAAAATCCCTAAATGTATTGTTGTTCTTTTTCATTTTGCTAAAAATTGTATGTATGTATGTATGTATGTATGTATGTAAGTAGTTCATGTGAAAGCACATTGTTCCATAAAAATTCTTCAAATAATGAAAAATATTAAATAAAGGAACTTAATATAATGTTGGATGGAATGAGATGTTAAAAATATGTATTGGGTGTTAAACAAACCATCTGACATCAGAAATCTATGCCGGGAAGAAACCGGCAGCGGCGTCCACTATTGACGGAATTATTAGCCGGCTGAAGTTAATATTTTACAATACCGATATATGTACATACATACATATGTATGTATGCTAATTTCACCATTGAATAGAAACTATGTATGTTAGGAAAAAACGTTTCATTATAATAGACTAAATGGTATCTTCGAATTTAAAGAAAAAAATTTTTAGATGGCTGAACTCTTTTTCGGCGCAAACAATAATTTGTATGGCGGCCGCACGCTATTTTGAAATCGGGAACTTCTTTGGTGTCCGCAATAACTATGCGAAAAAACATAGACAATGTCAGAAGCAAATTACATGTACATACGTTTGTGACCGAATATAATAAACCCTATGTAAAACAGCAATTTTGACAGACATGCACAATTACATGCGACTTGAAAAGTTGACAAGTCAGATGTAAAAAAAACATGTTGTCTAAATGCACCTTAAAGCCCCAGCTTATTAAGTTAATTTTATTACACTAATGTTTAAGTTAAAGAAAATAGAAGGATTTTGCGTTTATTAGAGCAAAAAATCTGGAAAAATTTAAGAATTTTATTATTTAATATGTAGTTTTCAAATTAATAAAATACTTATATGTGTAAAGCTATGTTTACATTATGTGTATTTGTCATGTGGAATGTCAATTCTCTTTCCACCTTGTGATTTCATGTGTATGTCAAAATTTGAGTTTTACATAACGATTAAAGTTTACATACATGTTCACATGTTGGTATGTATCGTATTTGTGTATTTTTTATCTTTCAATTCATTTATGCCGCCACAAACAATTTTGTTAGTAAAAATCAGCTGATGTCAGATGCTTTGCCACTTGAAAATAGAACTCGTTCTAAATGAAAAGTGGTATATGTACTGTACACAGAGTAATAATACATGATACTGTTTGGAGGGTTTCAGACGATATGTACTAATTTAACATGTGAAAAAGAAAAAATTTACAAAACAAATACAAATAATGTGAACATAGCTTAAATATGTATGTATCTTAAAATTTAAAATAGAACTTTAACAAAAAAAAAAAAAAAAATATTTATAAACCACCAAAAATTTTAGAATAATTTTACAAATAGTCTTTTTATTAAAAAAATAATTTCGTACTTAAAGAAATTCTCTTTAAAAACAATTCATTAATCTTAAAATTAATTTATGTTTTGTTTTTTTATTCTTAAAATCAAAGTATTTTAAGTTTGTTTTTATTTTTTTAATTGAGTTATACAAGTTTTTATTACAATGATCCCCCCAGTATTTTTTCTTTTCAATTAATACAGAATCTACTTTATAAACAAAAACAAACAAGAAAATCTTAATGATAATGACCAAGAAATTTCAATAAAAATTCAAAATTATGTTTTTATTAATAAATAAGAAATTTATGAATATTTATAGAAACTGGAACATCATTTCAAAAACAAAAAAACACATTCAAATTTTTATTAATTATATTAACAAATAAAGAAAACCTTGAGGTTTGGCGCTCAATTGTGGCGTTTGATGCTTAATTTTCACAATTAAGTGTATAAATTTTGTTTGTAAATGTTACAGTGAAATTCATTACAATAAAAAGTAAATAATGTCAGGGTTGTATTCCGTTAAGCTGCCAATTGTTTCAGTTTGATTGTAAAGTAGGGATGCCAAACGGGAAATCCTGAACTCCCGGGACTTTTCGGGACAGACAAATCCCGAATCCCGGGATTTTTAATTTTAACAACTTTTATATATGAAAAATGTTTATATGTATAAAAATGTTCGTTTTTATTGAATTTTTATGCTTTCTAATTATTCATTGCCTTATTGCCGTTTTCTCATTACGCGATTATCTTTTTCCCCAACGAAAAACTGCACATTAGAGAAATTTGGTTTTCTCAATGTCTGATTTGATTTTTATTCTGTTCCAAAGCTAACCAGCGCTCATCTGCCAATTATTTATTTTCCTTTTATGTATTTGTCGTACAGATAAATTTAATTAGCTGACTCCAAACTTTTGTATGTATTTTGAGAGGTGTTGCTAACTGAAAACAATGTTTTTGTCGGTATATTGAGAAACCCAAAATCGTTGACGAACACTTTATCGGTCTAATAAATTTATGTTGACATCAAATAAGTCTGAGTTCATACGGCTCATGTCTTATTGACATGATTCTTCCTTTTTTCTTCTTTAAACATGAATTGGCGTTCAAATGATTCATGTCATGTTGACGTCATGTTTTTTTTTTTGTATAGTCATGTGTTTTATTTTTCGGTCGATAAAGTAGTTATTAACACATATTGCAAATTTATGACTGTATTCATAAAAATTTTTAAAACTTAATAAAGGTTTACAAAACAAATTATTTATGAAAATTTCGTTTAATAAACAATGTTAAATTTAATAATCATTTATGAATACGGGGTTACATTTCAAGCGTTTATACAATTAAGAATTTATTTAATAAAACCATAATAATAATTTAAAATTTTTATATAAAATGAATTATTTTGTTTAGTGCCCTTTTTTAAAAATAAAAAAAAAATATATATGTATATTAACTAAATATTCATATTATTCGAACGTGTATTCTTAGTCAAATTACAATCCTCAAAAGCTTTAATACTTTAATAGTCTTATTCCTTCAATACTTTCCAGGAATATTTTGTTACTCACCATGAGAAATAAATTCCCAGATTTTATTTGTTATATATATTAATTTTTGTTTATAAAAAATAGTTGTTAATGAATTGTTCTGTCAATTTCCATAATCCCGAATCCCGGGATTTGTTAAAATCGATTCCGTTTGGCATCCCTAATATGTATATGTATAAAAATAAGTTGTCCAATGTTCGTAATTTTATAACTCGAGAACCACTCAACCAATTTTCAAACGAGTACATGCGTTGGAAAGGTATACTTTCACTGATGGTTTATAAAAAAACTCCCGATAGGTGGCGCTGTTGTCGTTATATTTAAATATTTTTTTGATGGTAGATAGCGCTGGGGTCAAGTTGTTAACAAAATTCTCCAGTATTTCATTTTTTATTTTTATTTAGAAAAATGTCGAGCAGGGCCGGGACCAAACAGCTTGTTGTGTATAAAATTCATTTCTATATCTTTTCTACGTTTCCAGTTTCAAGAAAATGTATCCTTATATTTTCCAAGTGTTTTATGCAAATCAAAAACTTTAAACCCGTTTATCTCAAAATGAATTTTATAGGTTATGTCACTATTGAACATTTATCATGAATTTGCGAAGTTGTTAACATCTTCGATTATTTCATTGTCATCACTACAAAAGTATACATTTGTAGAACTATAGTAATAAATTCTATTATTATGGTGACATCACTGACAAAATGACATTTGCTTTAAAAGTAGCGTTCACAGAATCCACAACCATGTTATGGTTGCCTCCAAACATGTTCAGGTCAGTCAAGAATGAATGATTATCAATAACAATTTAAATTAATTTTCATGTTGTAAAAATTCCTTTCTTCATAAAAAATAATTTAATGAAAATTAAATTTGATGAACTTAAGCCTGATTAAAAATATTGAAAATTTGAATTAAAAACATAAATAGTTCAACAAAATAACCACGGTAAGCCCGATTGGAATAAAATTTGTGATGGAAAATAATAAACTCGTGTTCCAGTTTAAGTTTTCGGTTATTCCAAAAATAAAAAAGATGCGGAATTTTTTTTAGCATGATCTTAAAAATTCGTTTAGCAGTGAAATATAATTACATACATATGTATATGTATACAAACATAGATTATCTCTTATAGTTTAGAAAATATTCGACTTCGAAAATTAAAATTTGGTATTTTTGATCTACCTTGGCTTAGTATTTTGAATTAACTTTTTAACAAGGCGAATTTATTACAGGTGGTCTTAAAAGCCCTGCTGATATTAGCTAAAATCACTGTTCAAGTAATTAAACAAGCGAATTTTCAATTACTTTTTGTGTGTATGTCAAAATTATGACTTTCAGGGGGTAATAAAGTCCTTAATATTATTTAAGATCATTGTGTTGCCAGATGTTTAACTTCACGATTTAAATTTAATAAAAAACCTTGTCAGTAGGATAATTTATTTCCAGTACCCATGTTCGCATCGAAAAGATGTGAAACAAAATATTCCATAGTTTCTCGAAAAGTGGGGAAAAACTGTGTCTGTAACTCATGTCGAAAACTATCAAAAGAGATTCCGTCGTAACGTTATAAATGTCATAACGTTGCACCCGAACCGATGTGACATTGCAGACGTTGAGAACGTCAGTAACACATATCGTTGACGGCTACCAAAAAATTTACTAAAATTTTCAATTTTTCAACGACGGCGGCGAAAATACAACACAATAATGTAAAGTGAGACTTTAATGTTTGTAGTTTGCAAACGAGCTTTGAAAAAATTCGTATATTTTATAAAAATATTAAAAGCAAAATAATTAAACAATGAAAAAGTGTGCCAAGACCAAAATTTTATTATTATTATTCTTTGTATTTTGCATTTTTAATTATTGTCTGTTGTTAAAATTTTTTCTAACCTTATTTTTATTAGTGAGTTTATTTGACAGTTCATATCGGGAACTTTTCTCACATATAGACACACTTTTTCTGTAAATTGGCGAGTAATTTCCTTACGTGACAGCAAGTACTCGCCAAAAAAGTTACTCTGTAACACAGTTTAGTGAGAAAAACAGCTGTTTGTTTCAATATATGGCATTTTTGTTTCAGTTCACACATTTCAATCGAAAAGTTTCAAAACGCGAGAGTTACAGAACGAGGGCACAGGCTTTAATAAAATAAAAAAACATTCAGGCTAACTTTTGTTTACTTCTTTTAAGTGGTACCTCCCTAAAGTCCATAAATTTTAATTTAGTAAGGAAAACCAACAATAAAAACTGAAATTTGTTTGCCCTTTTATATAATAAGTTAATATATCTCAGCTCAATTTCAAAACATGCTAAGTCGAAATAGTGAGTTTTGCAGGAGAAGCTTTTTAAATTTACGATCAATACAATATTAAGTTGTATGCTTAGTCCTTTTTTTTTTGTATAACTTTGGATTTGATTAGCTGTCCAAACCAAAATTTTACAGGATTTAAGTTGAATAATACTAAATTTAAAAACTCCAAAAAATATAAAAACTTGCTATGTCGATTTAGTCTAAGTTCACACTATGAAACTGTTCTTTCAGAAAGTTTGAGTTTATTGATGTGAGGGTAGAACATGCTATTATTCTATCCCCTCCCATCACTACACTCGGACTTTCTGCAAGAAAACTTTTATAGTGTGAATCCAAACTTAGCAAGTTTTGGAATTGATCTGTCATCATGTAGTCTTATTGAAACTGCAAACCAAAAAGCAATATCAAGAGCAACAAATTTAAATGAAATAATTCAGCAAGATTTCTGTTTTTTTTTTTTATTAAAAAACACAATAGAAAAAACGAAATCAGCAAAACATTTTTCTTTTATTGTTGTTACTCAATGCAATAACTATAAAAAACATTTATCTTCATTTTATAGAGAATCATGCAAAAAAATATACTTACATACATAAATATGTATATATAAAGGGAATAAAATATAAATATATACATATGTACATACATATGTAATTGTTTCAGTTTTCATTTAGAGTCAATTGAAAAAACTATAACAACAAAATTAAAAAAGTACTTCTACAATAAACGAACCATTACATGGCACCATTAATTGATAGGCAGTTAGTGAGATGTTTTTACTAAAAAATTCACAACATTAATTTAAATTGTTAAAAAAAAATAGAAGTTTCTTTTTACAAATAAACTGCTTTATTTTAAAAATTAAAAAACATCATGCTGCAAAATCTATTATTTATTGTAAAAATTATATGCCATTCGTACGAATCAAAAATGCAATAATATTTTACACAACAAATATTTTCAAGTCCTTTTAACCCTTAAATTATAGCACTAAGAAAGCATTGTTATCTATGCTAAAGTTTATGGAGGGCGCGATTCTAGGTCAAAGATAATGGCAAAAGAAGTAGCGGTTCGAACGTGAAAAAAATAGTAGAAGTTTTTGTGGCCATGTATAAAAAGGCGTAATTCAGCGAAACCTGTCACAATTTTTAGTCAAACTACTTTCAGAATTTTACGTAGCAATGTAACATTAAAATGTCTTTGGTTTGATTCCAAAATCTTCTGTATTTTTTTTAAGCCAAAATCTGGGTCGATATGTGGCATTTCGAACGTGAAATTTTAATTTAACTGAATAATGATTAAAACAAAATAAAAATTTACCGTTAATCCGAACAAAATATTTCTCTTCGAACTCTTTCTTGACCGAATATACTTTCTTTCTTGTTATTTATTAAAACACATTTACGAGAGTAATGTGGAGAATCATGCTTATGTGTCCATATAAATATGGATCTATCTATGTTTTAAATTTCATTAATATCGGTTAGAAAGTTTGTGAGAGGCAGAAATTGCCACCTACCTCCCCTTGAGGTCCTATTTTTTAAAAACCGTATAGCTTATATATGTAGCCATGTAAATATGGATCTACCTGTGTTTTTAATTTCATTAAAATCGGTTTGATAGTTTCTGAGAGGTATAAATTGCCCGCATCTCGCCTCGTGGTCCAATGATTCGGCCCATTTGCAATAGGCTTGGTCCTTGTGCCTATAAGAACCTATAAGCCAAATTTTATCAAGTGATCTCCAAAATTGGGACCTGTACTTTGCGCACAAGGTTAAATGGACAGCCAGCCAGCCAGAAAGTGATTCTGAGTCGATCAATATACTTTATGGTGTTACACACATCAGCACACATCCACTATTGTGGTGTGGGTATAATAAAATTTTTGATTTGTTGAGATATGCGAACGTTACAAAAAAGGAACGATGTAGAGTACAAATTTCTGCATAGACCCAGACAGACAAACATTAAAAAGTAAGAATAAAATTGCTTAAATGTGTTTGTTAGAAGCAGTTCTAGTTGGCAGTTTTATTGAAATTTTATTAAAAAAGTAATAATAATAAAAATCTACAATAAGGTTATATCTAATTCAACCTTAAATTTAGTCGGCAACTTCTTTAAAATAAAATTTAACTTGGAGCAAATAAATGGATCGATTACAGATGGCAACTGAAATTCAGTTTAGTTGCCAGCAGCAAAATCAGGCAACGCCGCTGATGCTAAAACAAGGAGAATTCATACAAGGTGGTCTTATTTTGAAAACGGACATAACACTGTAAAATTCTTTAACGTTGTGTCAAAAATAATACCACACTGTTGTAAACAATTCAATCAAACATTTCATTTTGTTTTTAAGTTGAAGTTGTGCTTTTTGAAATGTAATAATTTAATAAAGTTTTAAATTTCATAATTTTAATGGAAAATAACAGCGTTTAAAAAACCGCAGTCAAAGTAGAAAAACTGCCATTTCCTTCACTTTTTCATTTGTCATTGGCCAAAAATAAACTGTTGCTTTTACTTCTGATTCATTAAATGTAAACAGTCGCTGTCGAACCAACTCAAAAAGCGAAAAGTTGTACACAAATTTCCGTTTTTTGTTTGACAGTTTTTGGTTTCGACTACAGTTTTTTAAACCCTGGAAAATGATAGAATTTATGAAAGATTCCCCAGACCCACCAGAACGGTATACAATTTTGACACATGGTTAGTTATCAGCTGTTGCTTACGTAGCAAGATAAGGTCACCTGGTGTAAATTCGCTTTGATATAAAATAAAAAAACAATTTTTTATATTTTAACATCAGCGACTTTGCCTAATTTCGCTGCTGGCAACACAACTTCAGTTTAGTTGCCATCCGTAATCGACCCATAAATATTCATATGGGTTGGCAACACTGATAGCGTTTTCCTAATGTTATACCTAGGAGTTGTCATGATGTGGAGGAGGCGGAGACGGTGTTTCACTTTCTCTGCAAATGCCCTGGTCTGGGGGGCATTAGGTTTAGGCATTTTGGAGACCAGAATTGCCATGTCTGGACGATATGTCCAATGTGGGACTGAAATCGATCTCCCTGTTCTGCTATAAGGACCCAAGTGAGTCGTCTTCGTGACGGCTGCCCATTTAACCTAACCTATACCTACGAAAAATAAATATAAATTCAATTGAAAAAAATAAGCAAGTTAAACAAATATTTTATTTTATTGTACGTAGAGTTAAGATATTGCCCTGCAGTTTTGATGAAAGTCCTTGTACAAGCGATTAAGGGGCTTAAGTGGTTGTCCAACTACTTATCGACATACATGTTTTCTATTTTTTTTATTTTTTGATAATTTTAATTAAATTTGAACTACAATTTCTACAAAAATTATCTACATTTTTTCTCCTATTTTAAAATCTGCATTTTGAGACGTGTCCACCTCCGCACCTGTTGACGATGCCACCTTTTTGGCTTTAGGGGCTTTATCAAAAAAATAAAAGCAACTGCTTCTTTCATCAAAGTTTTTTAATGTTTATTATGCAAGTATTCTCCAGTTTCTTTTACATTTTTTGCAAAATAATATTTCTATTGCTTTGTTTTAATCCTCAAATTTAACTACTACGTATTCCTTGTGTTTTCTTTTAATTTGTACAGACATACAAACATACAGTGCTGGACTTATAATTATAAACGTTTTTTCAGCATTGCATATACATATGTTTTACGATATTTTAAAAACCAAGCTCAACGTATTAAAATTAAATTACATCAAATTATAATTTAGTTTGAAACAAATTATTAATAGCATCATTACCAATTTTAAGCAAATTAGCAATTTTAGTTTGGTCACACAATTAGAAATAACAAGAAGTATTTAAATACAACATAAAAATATCTTCGTAAAATTAAACAAAATAAAGATAACCTTAAATATTTTGTTGGACAAACCTTGTTTTTGACAACACCCGCCAGACTTTTTGTTAAACTTTGTATTAAATGTTCGCATGCTTGCAAAGATATGCTTTTCCAGCTTTTCTACAGCAAGTCAAACAATTCTTAATTATTTTCCTTAAAATCTCTATTTGCAATTGCCCATAAGTTTTCGATTGGGTTGAGATTAGGACTTTGAGGTGGCCAGCCTAGAACATCAATATAACCTTGAAGTGTGCTTTGGGTCATTAGCATGCTTGAAAATTTTATGAACGGGCATATTCTCAAAGCAATTTTCCAAAACGCTTTTATATTGATATTGATCCATTATTCCCTCAATGCTTACAATTAGACCCACACCCCGACAAGAAAAAGCACCACAGGCTATAATAGACCACCGTGTTTCACCATTTTCATAGTGTATCTGGGGTCTAAGGCCTTGCTTGGAGGGCGTCTCACATACGTTTTCCAATTATAACGAAATAAGTTAAACTCGGATTCGACGCTTCAGAGAATTATATTCCACCGCACCTGCTTCTTAATATTTTTTTTGAGACTTGCTGTTTTTTTTTGTGCAATGTACCCACGAAGTCCCGACTCATTTATACGCCTTCTTTTTATCCCTGTAGATATTTCTGCATTTATTTGCTGTCCAATTTCACGCGAAGATAAAAACTAATTTCTTTTCAGGACCTACAAATAATTCTATCTATTGTTGTAGTGATCTTTCTTCCCTAGGCTTTCTAGCTGGGGTTTTGAACTCCTTTGCAAACTTTTGTGCTATGATCGACATTCACAGTTTTTCATTCTGATAATACTGCACAACTTACTGTAAATCAGAATCGAAAACGTATACATAAATATTATTGCAAGTTACTTCATTGTTTTTTAAAATAAATTAATTAACAACAATGATAATTGTCTACTCGTTGGATAACGGATCTTTAAGGTAAAGGTAACAGTTAGGCATTCATTGAAGTTGTACTGCGATAGTTTTCTTAAAACATCGTTTCTAATTATGTGGCCACCACTGTATATAATACATTGTTTTCGTTTTGGTCCGATTTCTGCCTTTTTTCTGCTGAGTCTTTAACTAAATTATTTGTTTTTGTAATTGAATTAACAGACATTATGTGTACGAGTATTTGTTGTTGTCTGGCTTGACAGTTTAATTAAACGCTACCCAAATATTTTGACGTATTGCTTGTTTTTTGTTTGTTTTTATCTAGAACCTTAGGGAATTTTTAGTTTTTTTTTCAATTTGAAATAAATTTAGATACAAATTAAATATGTTAAACTTAGATTTATGTATAAGAAAAAGTAATGGAATTTACTAATTTAAACGAAATTTTAAGTACATATGTATGTATAGGTACTTGGTTATATTACAGAGAAGTTTTTTTTTAGTAATTTTAACTTTATATTATTAAATGTTTTTACATTTCTCTTTTTATTTTACTATTTTATAGCAACATTTTTAAAAATATTTTAGCTAAGAAAGCATTTTTTCCTAAATTCAAAACTTAAAATATTTATTATTTATTTTTTTTTATTTTATTAATATTATATAAACTTAAAATAGAAAACAAGTCCTTAAAGAAATCGCCAATTGATTAATTTTTTATATCTTTTGTACTTTATTCATTTCAAATAATTCTAATTGAATCATTACAAATTATCTTAAGAAATGTTTAAATTAAAGATATTTTTAATGTATCTTAATTAACAATTTAATTTTCTAAACAAATTTCATCATCATCACCCATTACATTGTAAATTACAATATTATTTATATAAAATTTTTGTTTGTTTTTTTCTTTAATTTGAAACCTATGAAAACAATAATAAAAAAATCATATAGGTTCCTTTGCGTTCTCGCTCTCCCTTTTTCTTTGTATTTTTTTTTAGTACATAAGTCACTTTGAAAACCGTATAAAACGACACATGTATGTACATACATATGTGCTTAAGTTTAATTAAAAAGTGAATTAAGGAGGCAAGTCTTTCTTAAATGTTTATTATGACGTTGTTTCACAATTTATTGAACATACAACATTATTGACATTTCAATTGAGTTTTTCTTGTGCGAAAAAATAAAACAATCAAATTACTATATGTACATATGTCTGTATGTTTATCAAAAAGGGTGAAAAAAAGTTTTAAAGTGAATAAATAAAAGAAACTTTTCAGTTTCATTGAAATGTAAATAATCAATTAATTAATAAGGAAAATAGGGGAAAAGAACAATTAAGAAAATGTTGCCGTTTTTATAAGATTTGAAATAAACAAACTTAATTTAAATGTATGTTTGGTTAATCAAAAAGCATTTTCAATTTTTACATTATATTTATTGGGTATTAAATATAATTACTTTAAGCTATCGCGTAAAATTAAAGTTTAAAGAATTCTATGCATTTGTATGTTATCTTTAGTCACCTAGGGCAGAGCTGGCAATACTCTTCTACTTGATCTTAAAAGGCCTTACCATAATATGCATTAAGACACTGTCAAAAAATAGTGAAAAGCCCGTCAAATGATTCGGAATGTGCAATCAGTTTCGCACTTTGCTTCAGCAAATGGCAAATTTCATAAGACTTAACTAAAAGTTTCCATCAGTTCAATATGGTTTGACACATTTCACCGCTTTTCTTCTTTAACCACGTAAGCTCAAAGAACTAATTTTTCAAAAAAAAAAAAAAAAAAAAAAAGCTTAATAACTTTTTATACCCACACCACAATAGTGGTATTATGCATTTGTGCTGATGTGTGTAACACCTTAAAATATTAGTCCTAGACCCACCTTAAAGTATACCGATCGACTCATTTCTGAGTTGATATAACGATGTCCGTCCGGCACATAGGTTCTTATTGGCACAAGGACCAAGCCTATTGAAAAGGGGCCTAATCGTAGGACCACGAGGGAAGATAAGGGGCAATTTTAAGAAAATAGTACCACGAGGGGAGATGAGGGTAAATATTTGCCTCTCAGAAACCATCAAATCGATATTAATTAAATTTAAAACATACCCAGTAAAAAATGTGCTCCAAAAGGAGCAGGTTTTATGTATGAATGCATGCCTCAAATCGCTTCAAACCTGCTGATAAGATGCTTGATTTTTATATGGAGTGTTCCCGGTTTGGAGGACTATTTACTGCTGACAATAAGCGCTTTTTTTAACATGCAAACAAAGCACTCCTAAAGCGCTTTTTTAAGGGATAACTATATTTCCATATTCATTGATTTTTTGCTTTTAATTGCTTAAATGCATTGTTTCAATAATTTTCGTAAACCATTATATATATTTGTATTTTTTTCCCTTTAAAATCTCATCGTTGTCAGCTCTAAAATAGCAGCTTTTTCTATATTTTATTCTTTATCATTTACTGCTATAAAAAGCTCTCTTATTGAAGCGCTCGATTATGTGCTTTTTCTCTAAAGTGCTTCAAAAAACCCAAATTTTTTTTACTGGGTAGATAGATCCCTATTCATATAGCCATGCACTCTCGAAAATTTGTTTTAAAATACTGTGGTGTAGGGTATCATATAATCGTGCTTGACCGACTACACTTTCTTACTTGTTAAATATGTGGTTTAAAAATATTTTTATAAACCTTTAAAACAGGATTGTTTGAAAATTTCTTTGATTACAATTTCACTTGAATTCGATTTCCAAAATATGGCAGTATGTGTTTCATTAATAATTATGTAATTTTATAAAAAAAAGTGGTAAGTTATTAATTAACATAATTTTGTCACAAACGCTCTATGTTTTTTTACTTTCTAAGTAGGAAAACATAAAGAAGAAGTTAAATTAAGATTTAGATTGTGTTTGGCAACCGAACTAAAATAAATATTTATATTAGGTGTGGCAACTTTTGTCAGTTGCCTAGTAAAAGTAAAAATGTAAACAATTAACGGAAACAAATGAAAAAAAGGAAATTTGAATAAAAAAATGAAATATGAAGAAGAATTAAACGTTGCATCTGTTGGTCTACAGTTGAGAATAACCGCTTAGAGCATAATTATGTTTGTCTTCACCTTCGGTGCAATTTCGACGCAAGTGCCATTTTTTCTTCAAATGCTCAAAAAAAAAGAAAGGTGTAAAATGCAAACAATAATGAGATTAATTTTAACTAACATAATAATCGGCTATTTTTGGTCTCTTGAAGTGGATTCTGTAGGACTATTTAAGGGCGTAATTGTATTAAGAATATGAACCAAAACTTTGAACGTGATTTCTCAACATTTAGGATATGCTGCGTAATGTACATCGGTGGATTCAATTTCAATGGTTTTTCCGTCGTAGTTTTAACCATTTTGCTAACCAAAATAAGAAATACGTAATAAAATGTTTAAAATTAAATAAAGAACGTACAGACTTATTTCTACATTTTGGCGAGCCTTTTTACTTAAAAAATCTGCACAGTAACCAAAACTTTACGGCTGCTTAGCCCCCCGACCACACGAGCCATAAAGCTGGCAATATTTGCCTTGGCAACTGTTAACTTGGGAGGATATGTTAACAATGTGGTTACTACAATAACAAGCAGTTAGTCGAAAGTTGCTATACGTAATATAAATTTGGTAAATGGCAACACAACTAGAGTTCAGTTTCCATACATAATCTACCCATCTATTTTTTTTTTTTTTTTACAAAATATCGTTTTCAACAAAATCAACCTTAGTTTTCTGTACAAATCAAACATCAAACTTATAGTAAAAAATGTAACTCATCTTGGTCATTTCATAGCCTCTTTTTGGGTTTGATATACATAAATAGTTGTTGCCTACACATTTAGCTTTTAGTTTTTTTTTTTAAATGCATAAATAAAATCAATAAAATAGTATGAAAAAACTATGATCTTATTTATTTTACGTATGCACTTTGTTTCATTATCCTTTATAATCCCACTTAACCTATTTGTATGCATATGAATATTTTTTTACGATGATTAGTATTTTGTTCTGTATTCATACTTTCTTTCCTTTTTTTTCTTCCGCTCTCGTTTTGCACATTTTTCTAGAAATACATTGTTAATACGGATAAAAGTGGTGAGCTTACTGTAACGGTACAGGTAAGTTGTAATTTGTATATTTTATTTATATTACTTGAATAATTTTTTACTACTTAATGCCCTTTTACACTATAATACTGAAAATTACGACATGTCAGAAACTCAAATAAATTCAAAATGTACCTATACTAGTGTAAAAACAGTTTTTTATTAAATGTCAAAAGATACGTAAAAGAAATTTGTCAGTCGTACGGCTATAACCAAAATGTAAGCTGCACTAAAAATAACAATATACATAAATGTTTTAATGTTATTCTACAAAGTTATTTATTTTATTTAAAGTATGATACTGTAGACGCAAAATGCAATTAAAAAAAATTTCTTTTAATTTTTTGACAACCAGACCAAAAGTCATTGGATTTTGTGACAGTAAAAATCTTAATGGCCATTTTCTCAATGTACCGTCAAACTGCCTGTTACTTAATGTCAACATAAATTTATTAGACCGATAAACTGTCTGTTAACAATTTTGGGTTTCTCAATATACCGACAAAAAACATGGTTTTAAGCTGGCAACACCTCTCAAAATACATGTAAAAGATGGGAGTCAGCTGATCGAATTTATCTGTACGGCAAATAAAAGGAAAATAAATAATCGGCAGATGAGTGCTGGTTAGTTTTGCGACAGAATATAAGCAAATGAGACATTGAGAAAACCAAATTTCTTAAATGTGCAGTTTTTCGTTGGGAAAAAAGTTAATCGTGTAATGAGAAAACGGCCATAAGACTTGTAGAATAGTGTGAAAGGGGCTTTAGTGGGTGTAGATTTAAGGAAATACTTATTATTATTTATTCATACACATATGTATGTATGTACATACATATTTATGTAGTGGACAATAATAGAGAAAACTTCTAATATTTTTCTTTTTTCTTAAAAAAAAAACAGGGAGATTTGACACAACAAGAAAAACGTGCTGTTTTCATTACTGTACATGATCTGGGTTGCAATCGTAAGTACTTTTTTCAGTACATTTCGGCTTATTAAATAAAATAAAAAGAAAATGAAACAAGTCAAATATGTAGACACATAATCAAACAAGCTTAACTAATATACATATGCGTTTATACCGACTCCTTGATATCCCTGATTCGACTTATTTATAAACCGAAACTTACAAAATTTAATTTTTATAGAACTTATTTAAACCAATATGTATTTAATGTACTTAAGTTTTTTTATATATTTTTCGTTAGGATTTAAAGCGCGCTTAGGAATTTTCTGGAGGTGTATTTTATGTGGGTCTGTTAAATTAAAGACCTGCACCTACAATCATTTGTAGTACATCATATGCTAGTTATTTCTGTCAACTCGAGGCCAATATTATTGTTTGTTAAAATTTTACATCAGTAAAAGAATGATGAAATAATAGATATGGGCATTTCCAGCGAAAAGTCTACTTTTTGTCACGTAACGCCAGAAGTATTTTAAATTGTTTCTCAAAAAATTTTATATGTATCGTTTACTTCTTTATATTTTGGTGTAAAGCGCAACAAGCTCTACATTAAGTAACAAAAGGGATAATGATTGAACAACATGGTCCGAAAATACAACCTTATTTGCAATCTGGCGTTACATTAAAAAAAGTAGACTTTTAGCTGAAAATTCCCATATTTACCTTAAAACGAGCAAAGATTTTTAAATTTGATAGCTTGAAAAATAAATCTATATAAGTTCTAAGTTTACTAAAAAAGGTTTTGTACAAAACTTCTTGCTCAATTCGCAGTATTTTTCAGTTTTGTAATGCAATCAGAACCCACTTCCGTTTTTTTAGCGTCACGCCAGTGCAGATTTTTGCTTATATCTGCAAATCCTTAGCGTCGATAACTGTAATGTTTTTTTCTGAATATAGAGCTACTTCATTACTTTGTATATATAAAAACCCTTATTACAAATTTGACTTCGTCATTTAATTTTTTTACATTTTGTAGTACAAATATCACGACACGTCAAAATGGAAATGCCCATATACATATTTTATCATTTGTAAAAGTGTTTTCTGGAAGTGCGATTTATATGACCGGTTGTCAAAAATTGTAAGGTCTAGTAAATCAGTGCAAGTTAAATACTTTTCTTGGACCAGCAAATCAGTAAATGTGGCGTCGTGCCCAAGTTATCTTTACGTACATATATCACAAAATAAAAATAATGAGATGTATTGATCTGCGCAATACGCAGGTCTCTTTCTCTTATTGAACTCCTCTCCTGGCTTGTTTTCTAAAATTCAATGTTTTAAGTTTGCTTAACCTTGCAGAAGTTTTATATTGTAAAGATTCAATTTTCCAAAATAAATTTGAGATATACATACCTACATACGTGTAGATATATTCGATACAACGATGTATGAACCATCTCTAAACGCATAAAAATTGCTCGTTTAAACTACCAATACACACCATACATATAAATTTGGCAACATTTATCGTTGTGTTGCCACTAGTGCTGGGATACTATCGATATTTATCGATAGTTCAGATTTCACTATCGATATATCGATATTACTATCGACTTAATGTTTGTACTTGAGCTGAAAACTTTAAATATGTTTTTATCAGGCTACAGTTCGTTGTTTTTATCAGTTAATTGAACGTATGTTCGCACGTTATTTTAGATGACAGTTTTAAAAAATTGGGCTGCTGAAAAGCACCTTTCTGAAAGAACCGAAGTAGCAGGGACTATAGGATATTTTATTGCATCTTTAGATAATGTTCTAAATTAGTTTTGATTCTCAACCCAAAAGGTATTCAATCTAGCGGACTTTTCCTCTAATGGTCGATCATTGTTTTATTCTATACTCGCATTTGTATTTGCAATTTTTTTACAACTTTACAAAAATACTTGACATTTCAGTCCCTATACAAATTTCGACGTAAAGGCCTTTAATTAGCAGTAAAAAAGCACATCTAAGCAATCCATACCACCTACCATTCTTGTTGTTTTTATTCACTGCTGTAATTCAGCGCGAATTAATAATAGCAAGTAAAAAACTGTATGTGTATAGCTGCTGTTGCATGTCCTTATAGCTGGGGTCTAATCACCGCATACGATATCGAGCAAAATTGATCGAAATTATTTATTTTGGTATCATGACTCTCGATATCGAATGAAAATGATTGAATTTGAAATAATTGCATTCGATATCGATTAACTCGACACTACATTTCTCGAGTTTTCATTCGATACGTATGTAAGTGTCTATCGTATGCAAAAAAATTCGATAGTTTATTCGATACGATAGTATCGAATACGGTGATTAGACCCCAGTATTTAAAATAATAATAATAACGTATCGATATTTTCGATATTTTAAGGTAGCACTAGTTGCCACAATATTATTTTTTTAACAATATATAATATTTATATGGGACATTGTATAGTATGTACATACATATACATATGTATAATGGGTGCCCCGGTAGGCTAGTTGGTAGTGAGCTAGTCTATCAGTCCGAGGGTTGCGGGTTCGATTCCCGCCAGAGACTCTGGTCTGTTTCACTACAACGGGCTGAAGGTATACGTTACTATTGCTCGGTTAATTAAGTGAGAATATAATTTGTAATTGTACTCTTATAAAATAAATATGTACATAAATAAAAATTATTATACATATACATATGTATATACATAGGTTATTTATTATTAGCCATAATAGTAAGTTCCTGACTTTAAGATTAAACCAAAATTAAGAGATAGATTAGTAAATCTTATAACAAAATTAATCTACGTTCAATCCACTTTTACGTTTTTAAGTGAAAGATTAAAATGATTGGCATTGCCTTACATGGAGTCTTCACCTGACAATTTTTTGTCGTACCAAATGTCAAAGTCTATATAAAAAAATTCTAATATTTTGTCAACGTTTTTTTGTCGCATTGTTTTTCTTTTAAAATGTTTGGCTTTTAAGATCGTACTTTTTCTACTTTTAAAGGTTTCTCAGCTTTTTTATTTTTAAATTCGGTTCAATAAAATTAATCTTTTAAAAAATTGAATAAAATCCTTCAAAGCTTTTCTCATTCCTTCTCCCTAAATTTTGTATACATAAAATACATAAATTGGAAATATCATACGTAATCTTTTTTTATTTGTATTAATTATGCAGACGAAAAATTGTACATACATACTTTGTAAAATAAACCTTATTGTTCTATTTTACTATTAAACAAAAGCTGACTGCGTACTTTTATAAAGCACGTTCTTTAATTAATTGATAAAGTGTGTTTAATTTGGTTAACAACTACTTATATGTAATACAACATACATACATATGTAAGTGTACTTGTAAGACAAAATTGCACTTTTGTCGAGTAAAATGTTATATTTTAGGAAAAGGATCAGAAAATAAACATTTAAGTTAAACAAATTAACTCGAAATAGCCTTTACTAGCATGAATTAACGTCTTTATTAAAGAATTGTCCTTTTTTATTTAAGAATACTTAATTAAAAATACTTATTTACTATCCAGTGTTGTCAGGTAATTTTTTTCTCACCCCGTACATGTATATAAAGGTTGTGTTCGGAGTATGTTTTTTATATCAGTACAATATGGATATAAGACGCAACAAAGCATGTATATGGGCATTTTCTGGGGTCCCGAACGTACGTTCATACGCTTTTGGTGTACAAATAATATAGAAAACAAAACTTCAACTTCAGCAGACAGTAGTGATATGTAAAAATCTGGAAAATGGAACGGAATATCCAAAAGTGATTCATTTATTTTAAAAGTGTATTAATGTAGGTCTCCATCTAGTATTTACACAATAAAATATCTATATTGGTTATATTAAGGCATTTTTCAATTTTTAAATAATTGTTGTTTTTTGTTGAGAACGCTATGATTTTAAAAACATTATCAAATGTTTGTCGTTTGATTTCAAATCATTTTCAATTTGAAATCAAACTTACGTGTATGTTGAGTATACTTTGTAGATTAGTAGTAGAGATAATAGAAGAGCTCCAAAATTTAAGATTTTGGTATGAAACTCTAGTAAAGGGTATATAGGATTCGGCATTTTTATCATCAAATCATATCAAAAACTTACATTTTTATTACTATAAATTTTAAGTTATAACATGTTAAATAATACTTATTTTCTTAATTTCAGATAATTCCTTTCAGGAGTTTGTAAGTAGTCCCTGTATGACAGAAATCAAGGAACGATCATGTTTCATACACATCGATGTACCAGGACACGCCGATAATGCTGATGCTTTGTCTGAAAGGTGAGCAAACACTTAGAAAAAAATGGGAAATAAGCTTTTCATGTCAAAATTATATGAGCGAACATAATTTTTGAATTTATATAAATTTTTGTTAGTTAAAGCAACAAAAAAAAACTGCATTTTTACAAAATAATGCGGTTATTGTTTAAAACACAAATCTTTTCCTAAAAAAGTTAAGTTCTTTAGAATTTTTAATCCAAATTTTCAGTATTTTTAATCAGGCTCAAGTTCATCAAATTTAATTTTCATTTAATTATCTCAGGTCAGTCAAGAATGAACGATTATCAATATCAATTTTAATTAATTTTCATGTTGTAAAAATTCCTTTCTTCATAAAAATAATTTAATGAAAATTTAATTTGATGAACTTGAGCCTGATTAAAAATATTGAAAATTTGAATTAAAACCCATAAATAGTTCAACAAAATTACCACAATACTAATTATTGTTAAAGCTAAGGCACGAGCTCTATGTTCACATTTGTCCTTCAAGTTGTGCTGAAAAAGGTCAACAAGAAAAAGAAAGACAAACATAAAAAAGAAGAATGTACTTTGGACTTCAAGAAGAGTTCTTGACAAAAAGTACGAAAAAACAGAGGTAAGGGAAAACATGTAAAATCAATTAAAAATGGATAATCATTCAAAAAAGCAAATTTCGATCTACCAAAAGGTTAAAATGCAATTTGGTTTAAGAATTGATGTTTGACTATTGACGTCAGCAGTCGTCGATGGCTGCGAGTGTAAGACTGCGAATCCCTCTGAGGAGATCGAGTGGTACACTCACAATATTCTGTACGTAAATTTAACTGAAATTGTAATATAAAAGAAATGAAAGTTCAATTAAAAACCGGTCTACCTATTTTTCATTTATTTTTAACAAAAAGTTCATTTAATTTTTACTGTGAAAAATTCAACACCATATTCTGTAAAATCAAATAAATATTCAGTTATTTTGTAAAATTTTACTGTCAAAAATTCAACACCATATTCAGTTAAAACGATTAAATATTCAGTTATTTATTAAAATTTTACTGTCAATTTTTTACTGTCAAATTGACCCCATATTCAGTAAAAACAATGAAATATTCAGTTATTTTATTAAATTTTCGTTTACTCCACAAAAGAGCCGAATTTCTAAAAAATACCAGACAGACACCTGTCCGCTTGTTTTTCTTATAAGCAAGAGAGGGAGAATATTTTTATTTACTTACCCAGTTACACACGTTTGTTTTACTTTTGTTGTACTGACCACGTTGTTTACAGAAGAACTCTCAATTATAAAACACCGATATGGCTTCGCAATTATTTAACTTTTAAAATTTGATGTAGGTATTTAACTAAATTATTTTAACAAATAGAAAATGGGTATTGCTTACACAAAACAAGCAATTCAGTTTTTATAGATAAGTAAAAATTAATTTTTGGTAGTAAAATTATATAAAATAACTGAATATTAAATTGTTTTTACTGAATATGGTGTTGAATTTTTGACAGTAAAATTTTATAAAATAACTGCATATTTATTTGTTTTTACGGAATATGTAGTTAATTTTTTGATAGTTAATTTATAAAAGATAACTGAATAATGATTTGTTTTTACGAAATTCGCGGTTGAATTTTTGACAGTAAAAATTAAATGAACTTTTCGTTGCTTTAAATTACATTTTTATTTACTTTAACATAAAGAAGAATTTAACTCAATCAACGGACAATATTAACTGCAACTGAAAATCCGTATTAATATGCACTTAGTTTTTTGAATAACTGTTAGAATCAGTTAAAAATAAATTTGCTTGGAATTTTAAATGTTTATTTATTTAAAAATGACTGAACGGAATATTTCTTAAATAAACTACAGTCCGTTACTGTAATAATATTGTGAGTGTAGCGATCTAAACATGTCAAGGTAACCAGCCGCCTGGGTTCGTATCTTAGGTCAGTCAAGAATGAAGGATTATCAATAACAATTTTAATTAATTTTCATGTTGTAAAAATTCCTTTCTTCATAAAAATAATTTAATGAAAATTAAATTTGATGAACTTGAGCCTGATTAAAAATATTGAAAATTTGGATTAAAAACCACAAATAGTTCAACCAAATTACCACAATACTAATTATTGTTCTTTAGAATTTTTATAAATTAGCATAAGTCACTCTAGGAATAAACGGCTTATGTACATACACATTTCGGTCATTATTAAATCAAATATTACATACTAATCACTGGCATAGATTTGTGTTGTATCCGTTTAAAACAAACTATAAGTTTATGTGTCATCAGTAAATAAATAAAACCACATATTTTTTTCTTATTCCATTTGTAAATCCCAACCATCATTGTCGTCACTATGCAGTTTTCAATTTCCCACTTTGCAAATGATGGGTGAAGATTTAGTTACAGTATTGGACTTTCTACATGTTAAATATGTGATTGGTTTGGGTGAGGGTGCTGGTGCAAATGTTTTGGCCCGTTTTGGTTTGGCACATCCTACACGCGTATTGGGCTTGATTTTGATCAATGCTACCGGAAGTGCTGCCACCGTCATGCAATCGTTCAAATCGAAGGTAAATAAAAAACAAATATGTACTCCACATTCAGACTAATGGCAATTTTAAGAGTATTTACTACATTTAACAAGATTTTTAATATTGAAATTTTATTTAATATTTTTAAAAATTTCAGTTAATACAGTGGAAAAACGATGAGGTGGCCCAATCGGCTGAAAGTTTCTTGATGTATCATAAATTTGGTCATGTAAGTACAAAGAGAGTGTAATTTTTGTTGTATTAATATTGCGTTTTTTATAAATGTTTAATTAAAAACTAATTTTTTTTTATTTGTGGTTTTATTATATTTTAAAAACAACATTATGAATAAAATCATCAAGTATTGATGCAGCTGGTTAAAATTGATTAAATTATATAAATAAAGCGTTTGAACAATAATTATTAAAAAAAATTAATTATATTATATTTTCAATTAACAGTTATTAAAAAAAATTGTTTAAAAACACCTTTAAGTGAAATTAATTATTGTTCTTTAAACAATTTTTGTATAAATAAAAGTTTTGCATTTATGCGAAACGATTTTATTTTGATCTTTTCTCATTTTACTTTTTTATGTTATTGCTTTAAGTCTGGGACTCAGCTCTGCCTAAATTTAAGGTTAGAAATTTTGCAATTATGTGTACAGTGGAATATTTCATGACCGAACACCGAAGGCAGCATTTAAAAGAGTCCGAACAAGAGGAATGTCCTCTCAATAGAACTGAATGAAATGATGCCGCGGAACATTGTCTGTCGAAAGGGGGCGACAGCTTTAGAAAGGTGTCCGTTAAAGATGAGTAAACTGTATACGGAAAAACAATTGTGTAGACACAATTCCATTTCTTAGCCATTTTTCGGCTAATTCCAGCGATTTTTCATTTAGCCATTTAAACTTTGTTTAAATGTACCACGTCATATTTACTTTAATTAAAACGAGTTTTATCTTCTTTTATTATAGGATTTATTTTTAGTGAAAACCTTTAAAATTTTCTTAAAATCTTAGTTTTGATACACCACAACTCAGGCATTTTAATCCGAATAAAGCCAATTATCCATTATTCATTAACTTCTTCCTATAAATATTAAACAAAAAATTTTCCTTACCTCATTTTTCAATTCCTGCGTCTAAATATTAAATAAAAATGTCCTTCAGACCCTATCCACAACACGCATTAAATGTTTAACATTAACACTATTGTGATGTTAGTGTTGAATATGAATGTTAGAGTATTTCTAATGTTTTAAAGCGGTTGTTAAAACAGGTGTTTTACATTGTTTAAGCAACTCTTTTATAGCATGACGTTTAAGCTTAACAGTGGTCATTTTGTTTCTGTTTTTTCATTCGGCAGACATTAACATAAGAACGGTATTTCACCTTTAACATATTAAAAGTTTAATATGAAGTCTTAGCATTATGTCTTAACAGCAACCCATATCAGTTGTGGACTTTTTGCGCTCCAAAAAAGAAATGTCAAAAGTTCCGGGCATTACTGTTTAGCTGCGTACCAGCTTACGGTAAATTTTCCTTAAAATTTGACAATCCTGAACTTTGGGTTTTTTTTAGAAGTTTTTTTAAATTAAGACGCTTTATTTATTTATTTATTATATATTTTAAATGTGATCTATGTTCGTGTGTATATAATTGTGTATTTTATTCTTTTTTTTTCTTTTTCTCTTCTTTTTTTAACAAAACAAATATTTTTTATTTATTTTATTTTTATCATCATTGTTATTGTTAAATGTGGTTATGAAATTTGCCTTAAAAAACAATTTGTTTTTCCCTCAACTTACACAGGTTATTGAGGTATTGTGATTTTTTTCTTTTGAAAATTCCTTTTTTATAATAAAACACTTTTCCTCTTCAAACTTTTAGTTAGTTTTTTATATGTATGTACTAGATTCAAAACATTTTCCATTAATGCATATCTTTCCAATAAACATTGCTGGTTTTCCTAGTTTAAACTTAATTTCTTTACATTTGTATTTATGATCTTCTCATTTTGCAATTCCAAGTTTTTAATACATAACATTTGCCCAGTTTGAAATGTTAAAAAAACGTTTGCTTTTATATACACTTTTTATTCGATCTTATCTTCCTTCAGGAGCAGTTGATTTGTGTGAACAAGAACAAAGCGTTGGTAGATTAATTTGTTAATGCAAACCTCCCCCGACCACACGAGTAATTTTTGATGTCTTAACATAATAACTAAACTTAACAAGCAATAACGCCGGCAGGGGCCAAATTACGACATTCGATACAATACAATGCAATACAATTTGAACAGGAATTTAGATCGATATCGAATGCCGTAATTTGGCCCCCAGAATAACTGCGTAAAATTGTCAATGTTCAAGCTTATACCACAGAATACACAGAACTGTGAAAAGTGACGTGTGAAAAAGGCCCAAATCAGTTGCGAAGAAAGAGAAAGAAAATGTTTTTTGGTAGTAAAGTGGCAATGTGTAAAAACAGGCCGCTACTATCAACACGAATTGCGTAATCAAAACAAAAAATGCAAAAAGGGCAGCTTTCGCAGAAAAAGACAGAAAAAAACACAATATTTTCTGTCTCGTGACACCTCTGTATGCTCTGTGCTTATACCATGTTCACACGGACAGCAATGTTCATGTTTCGTTCTCCCATTCCTGTTTCGCGCCCAAACCTTATTGAAACAACATGTTTCGCCATACAAAATTTTGAAAAAGAAACAGTTTGTTTCATTTCGAAACATGCTGCGAAATCTCCAATTTTGATAACAATTATCGTTAGTTTATCTGAACTAAGTAGTTCTCAAAAAATCAAAGCAAAGAAAAAAACAAAATAAAAATGTATGTTAAATAAAATAAATTTTTCTAAACAATAATATTATTCATTTGATCAGGGTTGCATTTTAACATGTGATAGTTTGACTACAAATTGTTATGTAACATCATATTTCTTGACAGGCGCAATACAACTCATTAGATTTCTATCTCACAAAGTATATTACGTAAGACTTGTGTGATAGTGTAAACTTATGGTGTTTTCTTTTCTACAAAAAAATGTGCCTTTTTTTTAAAAAAAATTCAATTTGGTGTCTTTTTCTTAAAAATTTTGCTCCCGAAAAGGGTGGCTTGTTTTATTCTAAAAAACTCATGCTTTTCGGGAGCAAAATTTTTAAGAAACAGACGCCAAATTGCATTTTTTTAAAAAAAAGGCACATTTTTTGTAGAAAAGAAAACACCATTACCTTAAATATTAACAAAGTTTTCTCTAGGAATAAGGAAACTTAATACAAAGTTTGCATGGCTTTGTCAATTGATTAGTTTGACGGTTGTCGAGTTGGTTGAAGACATATCAAAAGATTTAGATTTTCTCAAGTTGACTACTAAGTCTTTCTATTCGATTGTACTGTGTGTGCTCGAGTCTCTTGATCGGCTGTCAAAATTAATGTTTAAAGTTTCCTTTTGAAAAAATAAAGTAATGTATTTAAAAAATTGTCTTTTATGTCATTTAATCTTAAAATTAATTTAAAATCTTTCAGTTCAGTTGATGAAGTATGTGGCCAAGCATCAATTCAGTTGAAAGACTCTGTTGACAATTGAATTGAAACGTGTGTGGGGCGCATAAGACTTGCATATTACAGCCGTACCTTAACAAAAGCGGTACGCGTTTTCTAGTTTTACAATGGAGCGGTTTCAACGCTTTGCAATTGGAAAAAACAAATTTTGACAGCTCGTTTAATAGGAAAGTTTGCCGCTATTGTTAATTAAAAAAGGCAATTTGGCTATATTTTTGGTCAATCTAGCGTTTTTATCTCTATTTGTATTTATAATTTGTAATAAACGTTCACGCTCTGCTTAGGTATGCCATATCAGCGTAAAGCGAAAAAAATGGCCCGCCTTCGATATTGTTAAGATACGACTGTTCCAAGATTAAAAAACGAACGTGACAGAAAATTTAATGTTTTATTCAGACATTGAAGACAAAAAAAAATCTTCACTTTTTAGAAAAATATCAGCAAATCGGCACTTTGCTAATTTCGGAACAAAAAATCGTCAAACCTGGCAGCCCTGTTAAAGTCTGTTATCAAAATATTTACAATTTTCACTTATTTTTTTTAATAAAAATTCTAAAAAGCTACTTTAGTTACATTTCTTAATTTTAGTAATCGCTTATTCATATACATATTAAAGTATTAACATTTTCGAATATTTCAATATCCTCGCTCCCTGCTTATTTTTAATATACTATTTTAGAATCATTTGTATTTAATTTAAGTGATTAATTGACATAAAAAATAGGTGTGCGTGAAAATACGAAATATGAACTTTTGTGGGCCATTTAAATTTTAAAATCAGGCTCGATTTCTCACGCACAACAAAGTCTTGGTCATTTGCTATCCGTTTCCCAAATTTCATCGAAATGCATTAAGCTGTTTTCGCGTGACTGACAAACATAGAAAATCTAAAATTTATAAACTTTTACATTTAAAATATTCAAAATAATTTGAAATCAAACCTTTTCTCACAAGACAAACGTTTGAAAATAATTATAGCATTCGCAAATAAATTGAGAAATGCATTTATTTTCAACACGCTTTCCAGCGTTATTCTCAAATGTTTTTTAAATGTGGATTGTAGAACAATGTGGAACATACATACATAAATTAAATTTTTTTTTTAATTTAAATTCATAATTTATTTAAAGAAACTGTCAGATAAACATTCGGCACCAAAGCTGCTTTCAAAAGATAAAATAGTGTTATTTTCGTCTTCTTAAAAGGACGAAATACATAGTTCCTTTTTATTTTAAGTATTGTCAAGGCTATATTCGCATTCTTACCCATTGTAAATAATTTGTTACTCACAAATCATTTATAATTTTTTCTTCATTGAAAAAAAATTTACGAAAAAATTTCCTTTCTTAAGACTTAAGATTAATTAATAATAATTTTATCTAATTTTTTTATATCTGTTTATTTATAGCCAATTTCACCAATTCTATTTAAATATCAATTCATTTTAAAATATTGTTTTTCATATAATTTTATTTTTATTTAACATGAAAAACAAATTATAAACATAAATGGATATTTCAATAAATTGGTAAAATTTGTTTTCTTTTAATTAATTGAGCATGGTTTTATGTAAATATAACTATTGAAGTATGTAGATGTTTTGCTTTTAACTTGATAACATAATTCATTTTTTTTTGATTGATATTTTTATTATTTTTTTTTTCAAAACACCACCCCACCCCCCCTCCCCACAAAAAAAAACTCTTGGAAAACCTCTGCTATCTATCTACCCACATCATAAACCAAAACTATGTACACATCCACCAATAAAAACATACAAAAATGTTTTTTATATTATTTTAATTTATTTGTTAAAAAAAAACAAACAAAAAAAAATGCTATAGCAATTGGTCGGTGATAATCCGGACAAGGAGAAGATTGTAAGCGAATACCAAAAACGTTTAAGAGGCTCTTTGAATAGTAAAAATGTGGGTCTTTATGTCAAAGCATTTATGAAGTAAGTAATCCACTCCTAAGTATAAAATATATTTGAGTACCAGATTTTTATTTTTTTATTTCTCTATTTTGAATATAAAATATTAGTCGCAAAGATTTAACTTTGAAGGGCTGCAAAGTTGATGTCATTTTAATCACTGGCATGTTGAGTCCTTATGCTTCGATGGTGGAGAAATTACATCGTGATATTGAAAAGGAAAAAGTGACCATGTTGAAGATCGAACGAGCTGGCGATGTTTTAGCTGATGCGGTAAGTTTTTTTTTTATGAAAAACACACACACAATCAAAATTTTCTTTTATTAAAGAAATAGGTGCGTTAGAAAAACCAACGGTGTTTTACTAAATTGCGTTCGCGTATACAAAATACTGTAAATGAGAAAACAAAATTAGAGTGTAAAGCGACAATTCTTTACTGAGTATTTACAAATTTTTACTGCAGAAATTTTTGAAGTAAAATAAAAAAACAAAAGTATCAACAGGTAAACAAACAAAAAGCATACAAATTGTGAAAAAATTGTTAAATAAAAAAAGTTGAAATTAAAATGAAACAAAAAGTGAATAAATATAAATTAATTAATTAAACTTGTTTGTATAACATTTATTTGGCTAAATACCAACTTTAAACCTTTTTTTTAAATTTTTTGGAGTTGTTTATGTATTTGGGTACTATAAATAATCAAAAGCAAAAAAAAGTATTCATGTAGGTACCTATAACAAGGATACAATTTACTAATATCCAAAAAATAAAAAATAAAAAGAAACAATGATAGATTAGCTGCGTTTGAGTACTTTTACAGTAAAATGCAGTAAATAATTAAACTAAAAAATTTGCTCTCACAAAAAGCTGTTATCCAAAAAAGTTCGCGAAGGAAAATTTATAAAAATTCGTAAAATAAAAGCAACAGCTCAAGGCGAATTCATACAAGGTGGTATTATTTTGAAAACGTTTACAGAACTGTAAAATATTTTAACGATGTGTCACAAATATTCAAACAAATATTTCATTTTGTTTTTAATTTTAAATTGTGTGTTTTAGAATTTAATAATTTAAAAAATTTTTAATTTTTTAATCAGGCAACAAAATAACCACAATTCTAATTTAAAAAATATTTAATTTCATAATTTTAAGCGAAAATTATAGAATTTAGTTAAGATTCCCCAGAACCACCAGGACGGTATACCATTTTGACACATGGTTAGTTATCAGCTGTTGCTTATGTATGTAACAAGACAATTTCAGCTGGTGTAAATTTGCCTTGCAACACTTTTGACTACTTAACTCGTTTTCTTATCGGTACTCAATTAAAAAGTTTATAACATGAACTTTTTTGGAAAATGAAAAAAAATTATTTTATGTAATCTTTCATATTTGTTTGTTTTTTATTTTATTTGATTTTACTTATTTGTTGCGGCTTAATTTATTCAAAAGAACATGAATAATTTGTTTGCTATTGATAAATTAATTATCCAAGTACTTCACACTTTTACAACTTTAAAAAAATCAACATAACATAAAAAGTTTCAAAAGTTGCTATTTAGCCATTTAAATGCTTCACAAGCAAGTTTAATTAATTAATATTTATTCACTTTTTGTTTTGGTTTAGTTTTTATTTTAACTTTTCTTTTATTTATTAATTTTTTCACAATTTGTAAGCTTTTTGAGTGTTACTTTTGTTTGTTTACCTTTTGAAACATGTGTTTTTTTGTTTTACCAAATTTTACTGCAAAAATTTCTGCCGTAAAAATTTGTAAATACTCAGTCAAGAACTATCACTTTTCGCTCTCAATTTGTGTTCTCATTTACTTTTTTTTTTGTATACGTGAACGCAATTTAGTAAAGTTCAGTAAAAAATAGTAAAAACTTTTGTGTTCTCGAACGCAGCTATTATTTGCATAATATAAATTGTTTACATTTTGCCAAGAATGATAGAAATAAAGATAATGTCATCCCGAAAATAGCATCGCTGACTGTTTCGACTTTTTAAAATTTAACCTTAGCCAAAGTTGAAGCGTGTGAACTATTTTACGAAATAATTTTAGTATCAAGTTTAAATAAACCCAACAAACATGAGGTCAAACCTTTGATATGAACCATTAAATTAAAACTTTGACTACCGGTAAAATAAAACTCAGACCACCTGGACTATCAGTTTATTCTACAAAAATTATCTACTTAATATGCCCTTTCAGAATTATAGGATCGCTATTTTGTTTTAATCAAAAAGTCTTAATATGTTGGACACACTGTCCAACTTCGTCGAAATTACAAAATCATTAGTTTCACAGAAATCGGTTAAAGCCAAAATAACTTATTACTTTAGAGAACAATCGATCTTAAAAAAAATTATTTTTTTAATAACTCTCTATATAATATTTTTCTTTTTACCAGCCTGCTAAAGTTGCCCAATCGATATTGTTGTTCTGCAAAGGTCAAGGTCTGTTAACATCCGTTGTCATGCCTGGCGTTGATCGTGGCCGTGCATTTTCCACCAGTTCCGGTTCTTCTGATGGCACCAACGGTACTCGCAAACTGTCAAGAGGGATTTCTATGGAGGACTACGATAAGCCAAATATTCGCCGTTTAAGCATCATTAACAATGACATTAAAAAATAAATTTGTTACGAATTTTTCTTAAACTAAAATGGCAAAAATATTTAGATTTATCTTAATGAAGAAACAAAAAAACAACGCAAATATTTATATTATTAAACATAATTAAAATTAATTATCAAGATTATTTGAAAGAAAAAATTTAAATAAAAATTAGAAAGAAAATAATTAAAAAGTAGCCATAATAACACACCTACAAAATATATAAATAATAATTTATTAATTAAACTATTATTACTTGATTTATGGTTTTTTTTTGATTTTTTTTTTAAGAAAAACTTTATAATTTTCTTAAGTGATTCCTTATGAACTATTAAAAATCTTTTTTGAAAAAATTATTAATTAAAGCAATTTTGTTATAGGCAAACGATTAAAGCAGTAAAAAAGAATTAAACAAAAATTTCAAAATTTTGGATTTTATACATATCGTTATAAATCAGGTTTCCAACTTTTAAGATACTACCTTAATCGTTTGCTTTATTTGTTTTCATATATGTACATACATATATGAAAAAACAATCATTAGTAATTTTAAAATACCTCCGATTATTAAAAGAAATAACGTTCAAACTACCTTATCTTACCCCCCGAACTTTTAAAAGTAAAAAGAGTATCAAAATTTTATTTAAATGTTATTTATTTTTTTCAAAAAATTTTTGAAATTTTTACAATTTTATAGCGGTTATGAATACGAAGCAGCACACGTCATAACTAAAACAAAATTATAAATTAATTGTATTTTATAATTCAGCACATGTTTGTTAAGGAAAAAGTCTTAAACAATGAATACAATTAAATTTAAATCCAAATAAAAAGCAAAAAACGAGCCATCTATTGTTTTATGTTGGCAAAAAAATATATGTATTACATAATGCACCAAAAAATCAATTTTGATTTATCACAAAGAAGAAAAACAAACTTTAAAATTTTTAGAAATTAGAGAAATTTATATTATAAAGTTAAAGAACCAACAAGAAATTAAACATGTTTATAAAAAATATGTATAACTTTAAAACTACAAAAAAAAACGACAATTTAAAAGAAAATAAATAAATTAGTAACAAAAAATTAAAGACTGATTGATTTTATAATTTTAAAGTACATCGATAGTCCGGATATGCGCCAGTCCCGGTCATTACAATAATTCGGACGCCTCTACATTTCGGACAATTAAAAATTTTTATCTCTGCAATCCGGACAATTTTTTTTTATCCAAGAACAATAATTAAATGCCGTTGTTTAACCGTTTTTACCTCGCATGTTTGGTTATTCACACGTTGATTCATATTTGCCACTCTGATAACATCAGTTTCAGCTCTTTTCTTCGCAAGCGTGTTTTTGTCTAAGTGCCATGTTTTTAAATAATAAACGAAAACGCTTACTTAAAAGAAAAAGTGTAATATTTTACAGTCTTGATGAGGGACCAACAAATCAATGATTTGCGACATTAACAAAATAAGCAGAGGATGAAACAATTTATTTCGAATACCTATGTACAATAGATCTGGAAATATTTAAGCCAAAATAATGTATTAAACCATTTTAATAATGCAAAGCAAATAATATGACAGGGTAGGATAATTTTCAGCGAGCTCAGGGTAATATAAATTAAAGTAAAGCTAGGGTACTTATTGTCTAAAAATTTGAGGTGACAAAGTTTCCTTAATTCCAGTTTACACGGTAATACAATGTATTACGACATGTCGAAAAATTATGTAGATGGAGAAAAATCTTATAATGTAAAAGCAAAATTTATTGAGTAAGAGTGAATACGGATACAAAATCTGACAAGTGGTCGGTAAATGTCTAAACCATTTTCATCACACCAAGGGTGTATTTTAACGGACTATAAATAAATCAAGAAATTTTCATGTTGTTTTTGTAAAACTGTTACCATCTGCTTTTGTTATTAATGTGTCTACCTTGTGTTAATGTAGCTTGACTTATACCATCCGTGTAAACATAAAATGAACTTACAACAGACTTTTATTTTTTTCTTTTAAACACTGAGATTGATTTGATTCTACAAAGTCGTAATACATTCTTTTACCGTGTAAGCTGGCCTTTAAGAGTAAATTCATATTTTAATTCACTTAGATTATTGCAATAATTTCCACTACTATTGTCCGCACAACTCGATAATCCAACCGAACCAAAATCTGTATGTGTCCGAATTGATGAAGTTGCACTGTAAGAGTAAGTGCCGGTTCACACACGTCAAGTTTGACTCGTCAAGTCTTGAGCTTTTAGGAGAGATGGGAAGAGAGAATGCCATTTCTTTTCCCCTCTCTCCTAAAAACTCAAGACTTGACGAGTCAAACTTGACGTGTGTGAACCGGCACTAAAGAGAATTTAATGAACCATTCACAATAACTAAAATTTAATTTAACGGGTCTTGTATCAATTCTCACATCTAGAGGGCACCTTAACACAAGCAAAAAGCAACTCTGTTGTAGTTTTTGTAACATACCTATGGCATCTCTTTACCGAAATGTTAGTGTTAAGCAATATGGCTACACCGCCGCCACCAACAAAACCTCCTAGAGGTGTAAAATATGGAAAAGATGAGGTAAATATTAATAATAAAATTTTAAAAATACATGAAAATATTGCTAAAAGTTTCCTTTACAACAAACAAATCAAGTTTTGTAAGAATCAAAACAACTAGCAGTGGAAATTTGGTATTAAAATCCAGCGACAAAGTTTTCAGTGATGATGACATTTAACAATGTTAGTGTTATCGTCCCCGAAATGACAGCTGTCAAACTTTCCCCTATATTTATTTATAAAATATATATAAGGAGCAATTGCTAGAGAACTTTAAACTTTTATTGATATTGCCAATTTAATGGGCGTTGTTTTTTTGTGTTTAAAATGCCACTATTAATAATTTTAGGCAGGCTGTGGTCTAATTGTTAATGTTATTAAATCATTGGGTCTTAGTGAGACCAATGAAGAACGTCAAAAAGAAAAGTCTAAAATCGAAAAAGAATTTAAGAAATCTGATCAAAGATTAAATGATTTGGTTTCGAAACATGACCAGCAACTATCACAAGTTATACCCTTGTTTACCAAAGTATCCACAGAGGTAAATAATAGTAGGGAAAAGATACATGCAGTTAAGGAAAATTTAAGTGCCTGCAAAAGATTATTGCAATGTAGGAGGGAGGAGTTAAAGAAAATGTGGACAGATGCCGTTCAGCATAAACATGTTTTAGTAATGTTGGAACAAATGTAAGTAAACACCTTCAAAATATTTATAAAATTTTCGAATCTAACTTGTTTTTTCACATATTTCAGCAACGATTTACGTAAAGTGCCTCAAAGTGTGGTTAGCTATACATCTAAGCGCCAGTATTTACATGCCAGTAAAGTCTTAACCGATGCTTTAAATTTAGTTAATGGTCCTCTTAAAGAAGTAGAAGGATTAGCAGATATACGCTCCGATTTAATGGGACGGCGTCAGCATTTGTATCAACGCTTGCACGAGGAATTAGTGGCCCAGGTTTACAATAACTCAGCCAGTGGCATTCTAGCCGACCTTCAACGGTCAAACTCTAGCCGTTTAAACACTAGCTTTTCTCGTAATATAACAGCACGACGTTCGACAGATCGCATAGAAGCCAATGCCCGAGTACGTAAAGCGTTACAAGAAATGGCCCAAGGGGTTTTTGTTACGAAAACGGAAATAATTGAAGATGCTGATCTTATAGATCCTGAATTAAGTATGACATATTTTATTGCCATAATTGTGGAGTGTTTTGGAATGTTGCAAAAGGTACCCGACTCCATTGAGAAATTGCGTGTAGGCATACAAACTGAGTTGCTAGATGTGGTGCGAAACACAACTAGACAAATGATAGATAATTCGATAACATCGAATGAACGTTATCCTCTGCTGACTTTGTTGGATGTCATCTACAAACAATTTAAGGCCATTGCCCGTACTCACGCAACATTATTGAAAAATTTTTTGGCTGTTGTACAAAAGTACCAAGTTGTGGGACCCCAGCACTATACATTGACCGACTTTTGGTCGCAGGCACAGTCAGTGGTAAGTGAAAAAACTATAAAATATAATATTTATATCAAAATGTCATTTTTGTGTTAAATTCTCAAGTTTGGCATACAAATTTACAAAATATCTGTATTCGCACAAAAAATAATTTTAACAGCTGCATAAATTAAAAAGAAGTATTATTTTTTAATAAAAAATAGGTTGGTTTATATACTTTAATAGCAGAAACTGGAACGGGAGAGTAAAACTAAAATTTAAAAAAAAAACATAGTCAGGGGTGTGCTGGAAATCGCAAACGCAAAACGCAAGAATTTGGAAGTTGTTTTTAATAAACTTTCAAACTAATTCTTATAATTTTTTTTTTTTTAATCTAAACGGAAATATTTGTTTAATATTTCTCATAAAATTATTTTATTACAGAAATCTTATTAAAAACGACGTTTAAAGTTCTTGCGTTTTACGTTTGCGATTTCCAGCACACCCCTGAGTATAATAAGTACCAGGTATGTTCATGCATTTATTAAAGCAAGTAACAGAAATATAATATTACAATATATAATTTACAATTCAGATTCCTATATAAATAATTTTATGAAATATCAAGTAGATTTTTAGTACTGTTCTCCAACACCTTCCCTTACTAAAAACACCTTGAAATTAGTAAAAACCAACCTTCTTGATATTTTCTTTAAATTTGGTCTTTGAAAGAATCTTTGTAAACACATCTGCCTTGTTCTCTGTTGACGGTACTTATTTTAAATCAATTTCGCCTTTCCCATAAACTTCTCTAACATGATGCACTCGGATATCTATGTATATGTTTGCTTCTTGAATGGTAAACTGGGTTACGCACCAACTGTTGTGCTCCAATATTGTCACCAAATATTACAGAAGCATTTCGGACTAGCTGTTCGAAACCTAATTCAATAAAAAAATGTCTAAGATATATTGCTTCTTTTGTTGTTGCTGAAATTGCCATATACTCGGCTTCAGTTGAAATTAGTGCGACGGTAGGTTGTTTTTTTTGACTCATACGAAATTGTGGTTCCAGCAAAGATAAAACGTAACCTGTGTATGATTTTCTGTCATCACTGCCTCCTGCCCAACTTGCATCTGAAAAACACGTTAGAGGTTCCCCTGTTGGTTTATAATTAAGGGAACAATTAATTTTGTTGCATAAATATCTCAAAATATGTTTAGCAGCTGACAAGTGTTCTTTATGAGGATTTTTGTTAAACAGATAATTTATTCACACAATGAATTATATCTGGACGCGAACAAATTGCAATATACATCAAAGATCCAATTAACTTGACAAATTTCCCTATACGATACTTACTAACTTCAAATTAATTTTTAAATTATTTATTGAGGTACCATGGCCAAAATGCAGAAGTTCTTTTCTACTACTTTCATAAGCAATTATCAGAATTGAGTCCCGAATCAATCATCTGAAAAATGTTGTACTGTGTTATGTTTGATCTTTTATTAATTTTATTTTTGAAACAATTTTTGCTTTTATATTTCTGGGCCCATAACAGTTGTTGTGTATATAATGAATTTATTAAAGCAAGTAACAGAAAAATAATATATAATTTACAATTCAAAGATTCCTATCAAGACGAATTCATACAAGGTGGTCTTATTTTGAAAACGTTTACAACACTGTAAAATATTTTAACGTTGTGTCAAAAATAATACAGCACAGTAGTAAACCAAGGCTAATTTACACCAGGTGGGTGACCTTATCTTGCTACGTAAGCAACAGCTGATTACTAACCTTGTGTCAAAATTTTATACCGTTCATGTGGTTCTGGAGAATATTTACTAAATTTTATTAGTTTCGCTTAAAATAATGAAATTTAAAATTTGTTTAAATCATTAACTTTCAAAATAAACAATTTAAAATTAAAAAGAAAATGAAATATTTGTTTAAATTGTTTACTACTGTGTTGTTTTATTTTTGACACAACGTTAAAATATTTTACAGTGTTGTAAACGTTTTCAAAATAAGACCACCTTGTATGAATTCGCCTTGGTAGTAAACAATTTAAACAAATATTTTATTTTCTTTTTAATTTTAAATTGTTTATTTTGAAATTTAATGATTTAAAAAAATTTTAAATTTCATTATTTTGGGTGTGTGTGAAACGGTAGCAAAGTTCTTTGGTGAATTGAAATTGTCAAGAATTTCTACGTTAATGTCAAAATTTATACTAGCCCCCAGGGCTAGTGAAATTTTATTCACCTCAACAGTGTCAAAATTTTACTTCCATGAGTACTTTGCTACCGTTTCACACACACCCTTTAAGCGAAACTAATAAAATTTAGTAAATATTCTCCAACACTTATTTTCTTTTGTTTGACGTTATATGGGTTTTGAAATTGAGAAGAAAATTTCTAATGACTATACCTTGTACTTATTCTACCATGAAAAAAACGAAAAAAGTAAATTGACGCTTTACTTGCAATAATTTTCAAGTAAGAAAACCAAATTCTCTCTTCCTAAATTCAATTGTTTTAAACTTTTCCACATTGCTGTCTGAAGATTTCTGTATGACGTGCTAAATTCCCAATTTTCCATATTTGATAAATACACTCAAATTTATTGTTGAGGGAAAATATTTGTTCGACATCGACAAACAGGCAGTTAAATTGTTATTGCAAACTAATTGACTTTTGCATAATTTACTAAAAGCAATTTAATGCAAATTTAAAACAAAAAGGTTAATCGCGATGGTCATTGTGCAAATTTGCAATGTGTATATTTGCAGTGCATATTATGATTGATCGTGAGCATACCACTTTTATTTTTTGTGCAAATGTGCTATTTTTCTAAAAATTTATTCTGGCAGCACTGCAAAAAATCTGCATTTGTTTACAATTATACACAAGCAAATTAAAATAAATTTTTTCTTTTTAATTAACTTAAATTTAATTCTCTATTTTATAATAAAACCTACGAAAGTGTTGAATTTATAAGTTTTCTTAAAAACAATATGGCGCTGCATATTTTAAATGTTATTGTTTACATTTGTTAACAACGTAGCAAATATGCACTACTAATCTTGCTCATGTTTTTTTTAGTGCAAACGAAGTAAAATAGAGCAAATTGCATATAGGTACGTACATTTTGTTGTTGTGCACACATTTGCACCGTTTGCACACTTTGCACTACCCATCGTGATTTCCCTTAAAGAAAATACTAATTTTAAGAGGAATTTTTCTATAAAATAGAATTTATTAACAGTTAGCTTGGCATTTATAAATGTGTCAGTTTCAGTTAAAAGGGACCTATGGACAAACAATTAGTTTTGGGTCATTGATCGATGAACGAATCTGGTATTGAATTTTAAAAATTAAAAATGGCGGATCCAATATGGTTGAATATTTTTTGTAATGTTATTGGATTTGTTTGAATCAAGTCAATTTTGATGCGCCTCAATGCTTTAATGGCTTAAAACTCGTTAGGAATCTGGTATTAAATTTTGAAAATTCAAAATGGCGGACTTTTTTTTGTAAGTCTAAATTTTGATACACCTGAACACTTTTATGGCTTGAAACTTATCATCCGAGCGTTTTTGAGGTTGAAGATTACGAATCTGGTATTAGATTTAGAAAATTCAAAATGGCGGATCCAATACGACGGATTATTTTTTATAACGTAATTGGAATTTCCTGCGGCTTATCACTGAAGAAATCTCTGGGTAATTGATTACGAATCTGGTATTAGATTTTGAAAATTCAAAATGGCGTATCCAATATGGCGGACTATTTTTTTGTAATATTATTGAATTTGTTTGAAACTCGTCACTCAGGGTTTTTCGGGGTAGCTGGCTATGAATCTAAAGTCAGATTTTCAAAATTCAAAATGCCGGAGTTTAAGGCTCTGCTTACCGCCTTTTCGAATTTTAAAAACCTGACTAAGTTCATTATAAGCGATCGCAAAAAGCAGTAAGTTTATAAAACAAATTTTTTAAAATTTAATACCAGATTCGTGATCACTCCGCCATTTAGAATTTTCAAAATCTTATATCAGATTCGGAATCAGTGACCCTAACAACCTTTAATTTGACGACTTTCAAGCAAATCCCATAATGTTACAGAAAATAGTCAGTCATATTGGATTCGCCATGATGAATTTTCAGATTTATCAAAATCGACTTCTTAACTTTACAGAAAAAAGTCCGCCATATTGGATTTTGAATTTTCAAAATCTAATACCAAATTCCTAATCGCCGATCCCGAAAACCATCAATTACAAAAAATTTTGTTACATCGGGTTCTTTTTCTTTTCTTATCAAAGGTGTGTGTATTTTAAAGCATACTTAGCCAAAATTAATGCAGTTAGAAAACTAAGGTTTGCTGCATAAGAAAGATCGTATTGATTATTTTAAGAATCACCAAAAAAGTAAAAATCGATTTTCCATCCATAGGTCCCTTTTAACTGAAAGTGACACATATCATTTTATTGGAAAACTAAATTTTATGCAAAATGTGATTCTTCCCTGGTGATAACAAAATGCTTTTGTTCTACACTGAAAATTTTCTTTTTAACAAAAATTTGTTTTTCTAAAAAAAGTAATTTCAAACAATAAAAAAAGTCATTTTGACTAAAACATTTTTTTGATACATAAAAATTTTCTTTTTTATGTATTTAAAACCAAATTTACGGTTGTACTAACCCACTTTCTTAGTTATTTAAAGGAAACCCCCAAATTGTATCAGTTTTTCTTAATTTATTTTATTTTTATTTTAGCTGCAACTGCTTTTAACTGATTATCTAGACATACAAAATGCTTCCGCTGATGATGCTTCTCAATCTGCGTACAGTGAGCCCACTAACAATATTAATATATTTTTCCTAAGACGCAAAGTTCCAAGGTGAGTTTTTAAATTAGTTTAGTCATAAAACTTTTTTCTTTTTGGTATTTTTACACGATATGTATTAGGCAGTGTAGTTGTTAAATTTCCCACTGCAAATTGCATACATGTGTAAAAGCAAAAAAAAATTTCTTCTGTAAATTTCAGCACAAATTAGCAGTGTAAAATTTTTTAATCAGAGCGTGTTCTATTTTGAACAGACAAACCATCTGACATCAACTGCTTACAAATTAATTTGTTTGTGGCAGCATATACAAATATATTTTTAATTTATATATTTACACAAATTCTTTAAAAAAGAACAGTTTAATTAAAACTGTAATACAATTAAGAGTGAATAGAAATATAAATCAGTATATAATTAACTGTTATGTACTGTTTTAGGTTATGTCAGATAATATCAAAAACGAACGTGTGAAATCAAAAATAATTTGACAGACATGTGCAATTACATCTGACAAAGCCACTGTAAAATACATACCGTGTAAAAGTGCCTTAATTTGTTTATAAAATGTATAAAAACATTTTTAATATTAATAATTTTTTAAACTCTTTTATGTATTATAAAGAAAACGTTCTCCGTTTGTTTACAAAGGGTAATTGCATTTTAATAATTTTTAAATGCCCCTAGTAATCTGGCTAGTTAATTTATTATATTGTACATTAAACACCTTATTTTTTTTGTAAATCGAGAGTCTATATTCAAAATGTGCCAACTGTAATTTTGGCAATGATGAGTTTTTGATAGAAAATAGCTCCCAAATGCAATACACTGGGTGTAAATATTAAGTGTACATATTCAGTTTTTTTTTTTGTTTTTCAAACAAGGGAAAATGTAAAATTGCGCAGATGTTGAAGTGAGCAGTCTTTATTATAATTTAAAAGTGTAAAGTTATACAAATTTGAATTGTCAAAAATATAGTAAAACAACCTGTTAATCAAATGCCAAATATTTTTTGCCCAATTGCGGTTTACAAAACTTCAAGAAATTGCAACTCATCAGTAGCAGTTGTTTTCATTTCAACTGAGCTGAGTTGTAAACCCTAATAGAGGCATATGTTTTTTAAGATGCCTAACGAAAGTGTAGAAAGTAGTTATATTAATTATCTTATTAATATTATTAATTGAAATAGATGATATATGTACATATATACATATATATATAAAAATTGCAATGTGTCCACTTTTAAGTCTGATTTTTTATACTTGGTTTAAATCGCTTGGTTTAGTAAAACTTTTCCTTATATTTGTTGTAATAAAAAGTTGAATTTTTTAATTTTTGCAACCTTTTTTTTATTTTTCTTTATTACGATACTTTTAACACACGTTTGAACATTTTTTATAATTTTAATTATTGTAATAATATTTTTAATATAAAATATTGGTTGGTTGGTCCACATTCGTAAAAAACACACAAAACATCATACAACCAAGAAATTGCATTCAAAAATCTGCCTAAAGTGCTTTAAAAAACCAATCGGTCGTTTTATTCAAATAAAATTTTCTACCACTTTACTTGGATAGTTCTCTTTAAAATAAAGTATGGTCCATCATTTTCGGTCCCCTGGTTGGTCCACATTCGTAAAAAAACACACAAAACACATATTGTCTAGACTTTTCTTGTATTGATTAAAAATAATTAAACTAAGAAGTCTTTTGACGATTCACCCATGCGTTCCGAACAATATTTTTGTCCAGACAAAATTTTGTTTGTATTGAGTTTGACGTCGTTCGGCAAGTTTTTTCGTGAACTGGTTTAATTCATGGTAGAATAAGTACAAGGTATAGTCATTAGAAATTTTGTTCTCAATTTCAAAACCCATATAACGTCAAACAAAAGAAAATAAGGAAAAAAAATAAAATAAGCGTCAAAATTCAAACAGATTAATTTTACATTACATGGGTAAATAATGCCAACTCTCCCTAATGCACTTACCTGGTACTTATTATACTATTGTTTTTTGTTCAGAACAAAACGAACTGTGTTGCCACTTTTTTCAATTTGTACTTAAAAGTTGAAATGATTGCTTTTTTGTTGAATAACACAGTACAACACATGATTTCGGGACTCAATTCTGATAATTGCTTATGAAAGTAGACCCAAAAAGAAGAACTTCTGCATCATAAGTTTGGCCATCGTACCTCAATAAATAATTTAAAAATTAATTTAAAGTTAGTAAGTATCGTATAGGGACATTTGTCACGTTTTAGGGTCTTTTGTTTGTCATAACTCGAGAACCACTAGTCCGAATAAGCTGAAAAAAAATTTAAAAAAATTAAGAATTGCAATTCCTTTCTGTTTATACAACGTTTCGCTACATAAGCAACCGTTTCGCAGTTATAAATAAATGTATGAAGAAAAAAATATTGTTTGCCCAAACAATTAAATTTTTTTATTTTTAATTCATAAAAAATCCAAAACGGTAAAAAAGTGTCAAGTCCTATTACTTTCACGTAAAGTCGCATAACCTATGAACAAAATGACACATAAATCATGAAAATCGATGAACGTGTTTCGCTTTTATTCACAATTAATTAAATGTATGAATTTCAAAAATATATATTTTTTGTAGGTAAGCTTAAGTCTTATTTTTTGCAATTCATAAATAGGTATAAATATTCTTGGCGATTTTTTTAAAACTTGAATATCCAAGGATACCAATTTTAGAGTGCCATAAGTCACTCTCATGACCCTCTATGCACCCGTGTTCTTTCAAATCAACTCAATAGCTGTTGACAGTCCAAGGATTTGATCGGTTGCAGGATTTTTTTTTAAACAAAACCTTCGTAAACCATTGTGTTATATTTCAGTAAAATAAAAAGAGCAAAAAAAATGTTGCGAGTAATTTCATTAAAATGAAAACAGTGTTCAACAAACAATTGCAAAAGTATACATATATGGGGTTAAAGAGGACCCTTTCAGCTTTCTAATGGTACCAAAATCTCTTTAACACCTTTTGACCCTAACAAGTTCTACTCCTCTGAATTTAGGATTTAACTAAAATATATAACCTGGGGAAACATTTAATAACACATCAGGTATAAATGAAACAGTGATGTAATAAACGAAACGCCGGGACACGTATAACTTCTTTTTTACCGATATAACATTTCCCCGATTTTGACTGTCGCATATTGTAGTATACTATGCTGAATTCGATTTCGATACCCAATTTTTGATTACAAGTTTTTGAGATATGGTCCCTTTAAACCTAGTTGTTGTTGTAATAGCTTTAAAAACAAGTAGGTATAAAATTATTCATTATTCTTTTTCGCGAGAGCAGGGCAAAGGTGAGGGATGTTGCTGCATAGTCTGGCTAGTATTAGTTAAGACGGGTGCACCATCATGACTTCAATTGTGCGTGCCAATATTACTCTCGTCCGATGTGGTAAGTCCCGTTCTTCGTTTGCAACGGGTGGGGGACGACCTCCTGAAGCAACATTCTCTCGGTGGCTTTTTATAGCAATCTCCACTGACTTTGCTCGGTTTAAATGCTAACTTTTAATAAATCAACTCTGAATTGTAATGATGCTACATTATATTGCTCAAAATTGCAACACGTTTTGGATTAATTACACTGCGGAACAGACATTTTGCGGTCTGGAATTTGATTGCAAATCTTTACTAATTTGAGGTCGCTGATTTCAAACCTAATCTCCAGTTTTTTCTATGAACTCCACTTTTCGAGATATACCGTTATGTCCAAAATTAAGGCACTTTCACTACATATATTGGCATAACTTGAAAACGGTTGACCATATTTAGTTTACAAAAAATCCGAAACTCGGCAACATTATGATCTTCAAGCCGTGCTTAAATTGTTTTTTAAATTTGCAATATTTTCCTCACTTCGACCAACCCGTTGTCTCACTGGCACGGCATCATCAAACAATATGTAGAATCAAATTTTTGCACTGAACTTGTTATTGCTTGTCTTCTAGGGCGAAATTAACGATCGAAAATTGGAGTTAACGCTCTTAAAGTTGCGGTCACCGACTCCGAATTTCGGTAGTACATTTTTATAATTTGCTTACGTTGTTCGTCCATGTACCTTGCCGTGATGAAAATATTTAGTTTACTGAAAAAAAAAAAAAAAGAAATAGTATCTGGATTAGCTATGTATAAGTATGCCTCGTAACAGAAATAAACAAACAAAAAATCTGGCAGTGCATAGAAAATATTCCTGGAAAATATTGAAGGAATAAGGATTCTAAGTAGCTTATAGACTTATTTTTATCTTATTTTTTGTTTATTAACAATAGCGGCAAACTTCACTATTAAACGGGCTGTCAAAATCGGGGTTTCCAATTTCAAAGCGTTCAGGCCGTTCTATTCAAAAACTAGGTACGGCTGTAATATGCAAATCTTTAGAAAATTTTTGATTATTTTCAGGGTACAAAAACCACAATGTTACACTTTGTTTATCTTTTCTCAAACCATTATCGAATGCACTTTTTACGACTCTCTGTATAAAGGCCTTATAACACTTCATTTTTAATGCATTGTTAAAGTTTTGGTGAACAGTACAAATATAATGCAATAGAACAATTTACCAAGTGCAAAGAGTTCAGATGTATTGCGATAACTTGCTACTTATCAAAAATTTTAAAAAAGTTATGGATAAAAATGAAGTAATGTTAAAATAAAATGTAAAATTGTTCAACTTGAAATTTACATTTTAAGCTTGAAATATTAAAAGTGTTGCTGAATCAGCGGTTTATGGGCAAATTCAGCGATTTACAGATTTTTAATTTTATGTTTCCCATAAACCAAAAGTTGACAACATTTAATAAAACAAACAAAATCATAACAAAACATAACATTTTTTATAGTTTACTCTTTTCAACATTCACTGTTTCTTTCTATCAATTTTATTTCAATTCAATGAATAAATAATGTAGTTTCATAAAGGATTTAAGTCTCAGTTAGCCGGGAGTAACAGTAGCAGTAACCTTACCGTAAACAAGTAGGACCAATCTATTTGCTAATTATAATCGTTCTAATTGCTTTACATTCAACAACGTTACTGGTACTCACGGCTAACTGAGCCTTTAATCATATTTTCAACAATTATACGGCGAGCATTTCACGAGCTGTAAGATAATTGGGGGATTCACAAGATGTCAAAAAGTCATATGTCTTAAAAGAATAATATGAAAAAATACGACTGTTGTGAACAACCCCTCATAATTCAGTGTGCTATTTTGAATTTTAATCAGCCGATTTAAACAAACATACAAAATATAAATATTTTTTAATTCTAATCGATGAATAAAAAAATTAAATTAGATCTTACCTGACTATTTTCTATTTTTCTGTCGAAAATAAGAAATAAATTTTATTTTGTTTGCTTACCAAACAGCAGAGTCCTAAGCCGATCTAATTTAACGCCGCAACTATGTTGTTGCAAAAATTGCTAGCCGCAGGTTAAATACGGATGTTAGCCGGGTAAAACTCAACGGCGGCGGCTACAAAAACTAACGCATGCATGACTCAGCCGTTCAGCGTAGGTCTCTTCGGATTAATTACGACAGAACAATAAACATAGCACGCAAACTTCTATTAATAAAAGACACTTTTTGTTTACAAAGCAACAACAATATTTTTAAACCTTTGTTAAATGTTAGAACACCTTGTGAATACCCCAAATATCTACATGAGTCTTATACGATTCTTATCATGAGAGTCTCGTTTGATTATCATTTCCCACTTCTTAAACGAATCCCACAACGATTGATGAAGCGTCTTTCGATGTGCTCTAGAAGAATCTCACTCGTGTTACAGTTTTTCCCGTGTGAGGAATCTTCTACGATTAAAAAATGCGGTTATCGACGATTAAGAACGCTCTTCATAATACTCCCATTAGCTCTTACACGATTGAAAATACTAGCGGAGTATGAAGTAAATATGTTTTTGTTTGAATTTTTTTTTTTTTATAAAAATCGAACAAAAATTGTTTACTAAAAACTACATTTTGAGTTGTCGGATGTTTTTTGACGATAAAGACGTTTTTTTTATTTTTTCTCAGGAAACTGACGATTTTCTTACAAGTTTATCTGTCAGCCCTGGGTGTCTATTTACCAGGGACCGAAAATAACTGTTAATTTTGAATTTTTGATTGAAAAAAGCAACCTCAAGGAAATGTCGGAGAATGAAACCAAGTATACCATTTTAAAAGTCTTGGACCAAATTGTCAGAAAATGCGATGCTTTTTAAAAATCTGATTTTTATTTTTTCAGGCAAAAATAACAGTTATTTTTTGATTTTAATTTTTTTGAGCAAAAATAACAGTTATTTTTTAACTTTTATTTTTTTGAGAAAAACTAAAAGTTATTTTTTAACTTTTATTTTTTCTAGCAAAAATAACAGTTATTTTTTACTTTTATTATTTCGAGCATGAATAAAAGTTATTTTTTGACTTTTATTTTTTCGAGCAGAAATAAAAGTTATTTTTGACTTTTATTTTTTCGAGCAGAAATAAAAGTTATTTTTGTGTTTTCAACCCCTTTTTTTTAATAAATATAATGAATTTATCACAAAATAACTTTTATTTCTGCTCAAAAAATTAAAGTCAAAAAATAACTTTTATTCATGCTCGAAATAATAAAAGTCAAAAATAACTGTTATTTTTGCTAGAAAAAATAAAAGTTAAAAAATAACTTTTATTTCTGCTCGAAAAAATAAAAGTCAAAAATAACTGTTATTTTTGCTCAAAAAAATAAAAGTCAAAAAATAACTTTTATTTTTGCTTGAAAAAATAAAAGTCAAAAATAACTTAGTTTTTATCGAAAAAATAAAAGTCAAAAAATAACTTTTATTTTCTGACTTTAACGATAAAAGTTATAACAGTTACGGTCCCTGCTATTTACTTTTTAATTTTTTGTAATTGGGAGAAACATTTTGTAAATTTACTCTCCTGTTGCCTGTTTCTGCCAGTGATGGAAAGTTGAAAAATTTAGATAGTACTGACCCCCAAGAAAAAGAGTAACTTTTTCAACATTTGGTGCTTTTTCCAAACATATTTTTTATTAAGAAATAAAAAACAAAAATACGTAAATTTGTTCGTTTTGTTGCTAATATTTAAGCCATTTATGGACTGAGTTGGCTGAATTTCAATAGAAAAATTATGATAAGAACATCTTACAAACATAAATATATACCAACCAACACGGAAAGAATTATTTATTAAATTCTCGTCCAAGCCAAAAATTTATTATTCTAAATATAAAGGATTTTAAACAAGAACTTTGTTTTATAACAAAAAAAATTTAGATGAAGATGATTCAAATTTTTATTGTATTATCAAGAGAGTTCGGCAATTATGAATGAAAAATTATATCTGTATAACACGAGCACGCTGACAGATGTCGGCTCTTTCATCGAAGTTTTAAATCACTTTTTGGCAAAATGGTGGGTCTATTTCGTTAATCTATCTTGGATTTTAAGTTTGAAGGCAGCAAACGATTCGGTTGGCTTCGTCCTTAACATAGCAATAAATTGATTGTTTCATTGGCTGTGGCACCGTCCTGTTGAAACCACATGCCAGTGATATCCACGTCATCAAAAATAGGCCAACATTGAGGTGTTAGCATCTCGCGAAAGCGTGATCCATTGACCCCTTACGCATTTTCAGCCTCATCTTCGAAAAAACCGCCCATAGCGCCATCATACAGTGACACGTTGAGCATGCAAAATGCTGTAATTTTGCTTGTTGGCATACCCTCACAAGTGAAAATGGGCTTCGTCTGATAAAATGTTTTTTCAGAAAACCCAGGACTGTGGATTTTAATTATTTTTATGCGATTTTCGAACAAAATTTAATTTAATGTAACAATTGCTTAAGCATCAACTACGAATACTTCAAAAAACTGAATGTCAAAACTAACATGCTGTTGGTGTTGTCACAATTAAAAAACATCATCATCAATAGAAGTCCCATGCTATAAGCTATCAAAACATATTGGAGGCATTTTGAGAAACATTATACTTGACAAATACAACATTAAAAATTCGTTAGAGTTAAAAGAAAAACTAGAAGTCGTGTCTTTGGATGAGAATGAAATTTTAATTTCTCTTGACGTGGTATCGTTGTTCACCAACATACCGATAAATTTGGCTATAAACAATATAATGGCTCAATGGAGCACACTAAGAAACCATACACAAATACCCAGAACACATTTCCCTCAAATATTACAGTTTTGCTTAAATGACAACAACTATTTCATCTATGATAAAACAATTTTCAACCAAACTTACGGAATGCCTATGGGTAATCCACTATCGCCCACAATAGCGGACATTGTATTGGATACATTATTAGAAAGAACCACGGAAGAACTACGAGAGAAAAATGTACATATAAAACTAATAACAAAATATGTAGATGATCTTTTTGCCATCATTAAAAAGAGTGATGAAAAAATCATTTTGGAAACGTTTAATAAATACCACATCAAACTGAAATTTACCATCGAAAAAGAACAAAACGGTTCGATACCATATCTTGATATGAGAATTTATAGGGAACACAACGGCATAATTACAGATTGGTATACAAAAAACATCGCATCAGGACGACTTATAAACTACCACTCCACTCAGCCAATGGGACAAAAAACAAATACGGCCATCAACCTTATTAAAAAAGTTGTAAAAATAAGTGACAATAAGTTTTTACAAAAAAACATAACTAAAATTAAAGATATTTTACTTAATAATAACTATCCACAAAAAATCATCACCAATTTAATTAAACGGGCAACTAATGAAGAAAGTCGGGAAAGTCGTATGAATAAAACATCTGGCAGCACCAAATTTTTAAGTCTCTCATACATACCAAAACTCACTGAGAGCAAACAAATAAAGGAATTGATAGATGACGAAACAGTTTTAGTAGCTCACAAAGCTAACAACACAATCTCCTCACTATTCACAACAACAAAAACCAAAATAGACAAAATACAACAGAGCAATGTTGTTTATGAAATCGAATGTGTGGGCAATGATAACGAGACGTGCGGCAAAGTTTATGTAGGGACAACAAAAAGAAGTTTAGGCACAAGAATAAATGAACACAAAACAGATATTGAAAAACAAAAATATACAACAGCTTTGGCGGTGCATTGTTTTGAAATGAAACACACCCCAAACCTCACCGACGTAAAAATTCTTGATAGGGAAAGGAAGATGAACAAGAGATTTACATTGGAGAGCTTACGAATCCAGGAGAGAAATAATCTTGCCATAAATAAAAAAGAAAATAAGGACAATGCAAATGCAAACTACAACTTAGCTTTAATTTAGTCAATTTTAAACTGTGATACCAAAAGAAAATTCATCTGTGATATATTTTATTTTATTATTTATTTTATTTATTTTGTGTTTTATGTGGTACTTTTTGTATTGTTTAAAAACAAATTTATTTAAAATTATAATGTAAAGATTATATGTAAGTGGAATTTTTCTTTTATGTTGTGTTAGTTTAAAAAATTATTAAATTAAAAAACATTGTTCTTTATTTTTCATAACGTTGCCAGATTCAATAAAATTTAAATCCCTGAAGAAGTTGAAAAAATCTCAACGAAACGTCGGAGGAGTAAAATTATGAATAAATAGTCTTTTATTTTTCATTTACTGTGACCTTGAAAGCCTGACTTAGATAATTCTAAGAAAAAACAACATAAAGGCTTGATTTAATTTAAGCAAAAAGTATTCGGCTGAATTTTTGTCCACTTTAAGTATTAACTTTTTACTTGCTTTGATTCCGTCACACATATATCGAGCCATAACCGCAAAAATAGCTTTAGCGGCATCATTTTAAATTTTCGTTTTTTCAATTTATTGACGAAATTTGCAACATCTCCTAAAATTGTATGGTCACATAAGGTTAAGTTTAGAAGGGTTATGTGTCCAAGGGCACACTTCCACTCGGAGACCAGTGCGGTCTATTGTGAATCCCTTCAATGATAGACAGAGAAAAGTAAAGAAAAGAAGTATGAGGTGGATAAAATTAAGAAAGTTAGAATGTAAGTAGGTATCACGTAGAACTTTACCCTCACTACATTCCCCTCAACCGAAACAACCGCACTATTTCCCTGAAAAACCCCAGTAGATCAGCCGGATTACATCCAGCGATGCACCACAGTTCGTCGTGAAATCTATCTCCTAGCCCCTTTTGTCTGAGACCCTGCATCCTAGTGTAACGACTTTATTTTGGGGTATACTCAGCCTCTGTCCAGGTTCGTTACAAGAAAATATGACACGTGTTGATTTTTCGTTTTAATAATAAATTCAATAAGTTTTATTTAATTTTCTTATTCTAGTTTACAATAATTTATATTTAGTTGTGTGGTGTTCCTGCTTGTCTTGCTCCAGCACTCCCTCCCGTGTTATGTCCTCCCTCGTCTTGGCTGCTTAAGCTGGTATAAATTCCAGTGTAGAAAACTGCGGTGTGCCGCTTGTTACGGAGAGTTTGAGGAGAACACTTCTGGGGTTATCACTAGGGGATACTTCGGGTTGTACAAAAAATCTCACTTTCGTGAAATGTTCTACTGGTTATTTTGCTTGGTGTTAGAGAGGCACGCGGGGAAAATTGTCTACAGGGTATTTGTTGTTTACTAGTATCTCACTCTGTGTTAGAAAACCACGCGGTGAAATTGTCTACTGTGATGTTTTACTAGAATTCCACTCTGTGTTAGAGAACCACGCGGTGAAATTGTCTACTGGGTTGTATTACTAGAATTTCACTCTGTGTTAGAGAACCACACGGTGAAATTGTCTACTGGGTTGTTTTACTAGAATTACACTCTGTGTTAGAAAACCATTTGGTTAAATTGTCTACTGGGTTGTATTACTAGAATTTCACTCTGTGTTAGAAAACCACGCGGTGAAATTGTCTACTGGGTTGTGTTTACTAGAATTTCACTCTGTGTTAGAAAACTACGCGGTGAAATTGTCTACTTGGTTGTATTACTAGAATTTCACTCTGTGTTAGGAAACCACGCGGTGAAATTGTCTACTGGGTTGTTTTTACTAGAATTTCACTCTGCGTTAGGAAACCACGCGGTAAAATTGTCTACTGGGTTGTATTACTTAGAATTTCACTCTGTGTTAGAAAACCACGCGGTGAAATTGTCTACTGGGTTGTATTACTAGAATTTCACTCTGTGTTAGAAAACCACGCGGTGAAATTGTCTACTGGGTTGTTTTACTAGAATTTCACTCTGTGTTAGAAAACCACGCGGTGAAATTGTCTACTGTGATGTTTTACTAGAATTTCACTTTGTGTTAGAAAACCACGCGGTGAAATTGTCTACTGGGTTGTATTACTCTGTGTTAGGAAACCACGCGGTGAAATTGTCTACTGGGTTGTATTACTAGAATTTCACTCTGTGTTAGAAATCCAGGCGGTGAAATTGTCTACTGTGTTATATTACTAGAATTTCACTCTGTGTTAGAGAACCACGCGGTGAAATTTGCTTGATCTTGGTTCTTACCTGATGTGTTCTCGAGCTCAACGTTTATGTTGCCCTTTTTATACTAAATTCTGAATAATGTTTTACACTAACAATAATCAGTACCTGTAGTTGTTATTGTTATGTCTCTTTACTTTTTGTTGCCTGTTGTTTACGTGTTGAAAAATGCATGCTTTGTTATTGTTACTTGCTTTGTCATGTGTGTTGTTAGTGTAGCTTGTTTACTTGTTTGTCGCGATTGTGTGTAGTGTTGTTGGTGTTATTTTATAACTCACATTCCTGTCCGTTATGTACAGCGATTACAGTGTGAGGCCAGGTGAATTTGAATAAAAAAAACTAAGGTGCCTAACAGGGTGTGACCGAGTTTTGGCCCACAAAACTTGCCGTCACAGTAGGACAATGGCACAGTACATGCTCGATCGTCTCCAGCTCTTCAGAATCATCGCACAACCTGCAGAAGTCCGGTATGGTATTGTCTAATTTGCCCGTAAAAGCCCTAACAGGACAATTTCCCATCAAGAACCCTATAAGTGTTCTAAGACCACCCCTGTCCATTGCCAGTAGAACCCTGGTTGCCCCCGCATCCAATCTGGGCGTTAGATACCCTGCAATCCGTTCTGTTACCCCAGGATCTATTAACGTCCTCACGGAATTTCTCCCGTATCAGCCCATATAAGTAACATAGGGGGGGGGATTTACCCCCCTGTCCCTTACCACTAAGTCCAGATTCGAGCCCCCTCTCGCAAGTTCGTCAGCCACATCATTTCCATCAAACATGCAGTTACCAGATACCCAACACAGCCTTACATTGAATGACTCCATGAGTTCCCTAAGAGCATTCCTACACAGAGCGACCAGGCACGATCGCACCGTATAATTTGTTAATGCTCTAAGCGCCGCCTGACTATCGACGTAAATCGTCACCACAGATCCACCCAAGATTTGATCCAGTATCACTTCCGTCGCCTTCCAGATTTCTAGGATCCCAGCCTGAAAGACTGCATTCATCAGGGAGTCTGAATGACCTTTTTAGTTCGGTGTTCGCGATATATTCACCGGCGCCAGTGCTGGTTTCCATGTTGGATCCAGCCGTAAATACTGCCCACCCCTCAAACAGTCCATTGGATCCACGCCAAATTTCTCTATCCGGGAACTCCACTGGTGGTGTTACACCGAAGTCCAGGGTCATAGTCCTTTGATCCGATATTCCCTCGAGAATAATTCCCGGATCAAGCAGACCCACCTCGTACAAAATTCTCGAGTGATCCTCCCGCCTAGGTTAACCCCATATCCATACCATATCCGGGCTCAGACCCCAGTTCTTACCGATGGAGTTCCTGCATGTGTAGTAGGCACACATTTCTCTTCCAAGACAGTTTGCAGTCCAAAAAGTTACCCAAATACTTTGAACCGGCCGATAGAGGTAATTCGATGCCATCTAGCACTGGTCCCCTAAATCCCTCTATCCTGTACCTTCTGGTAAATAGCACCAGCTCAGTCTTTACAGGGTTAACACACAGCCCCCTATCCTTTACCCATGCCGAGAGTTCGCCCAGCATCACCTGCATAATTTTCCCGATCGTGGACAGAAATTTCCCCCTGACCAGCAGAACTATGTCGTCCGCATAGGCAACAACTTTCCTACCCATGGAATCAAATGACCTGAGAATCCCGTTGACCGCGAGCAACCACAGTAGAGGCGATAGAAACCCCGCTTGTGGTGTCCCCCTGGTAAACCTCCTCCTTATCACATGATCCCCCAGGCTCGAGTTTATAATCCTACTGCTAAGCATGCAGACTACCCACTCTACCAGAAAGTCCTCGACTCCCAGCTCCATCAACAAATCCCTAATCGCCTCAATCCTAATGTTATTAAAGGCTCCCTCTATAACCAGAAACGCGGCTAGAGTATACTCCTTATGCCTCAGACCCTGCTCAATACAAACAACCACCTCGTGTAACGCACTCTCATCAGATTTACCCTTCAGGTAGGCATGTTGAGCGTTGCTAATAAGGTGGGTCTCAATATTACCCCTAAGATAGAAATTTATTAGTATCAACAAGAATGAAGACAGAGTTATAGGTCTAAAATTCGAGTGGCCCGCTTTACCAGCCTTGGGTGTAAAAATCACCCTAACCTCTCTCCACTCCCTAGGCAGATACCTCCTACTAAGGCACTTCTTGAATATATTCATCAGTAAATATTGATGGATCGTCCGGTATGTTGGAAAGCATGGCCGAACCCGGTGATTTATATAGGTCGAAACTATTTACCGCCCCCGCCATGCACCCTGGAAAGTGCGTATCCATAAGTAAGGGAGGGGGGTATTCACAAGGTGTGCTATCACGTAATATTGTCATAATGTTCTAACATTTTACAATGGTTTAAAAATATTGTTGTTGCTTTGTAAACAAAAAGTGTCTTAAATTAATAGAACTTTGCTTTCTATGTTTATTGTGCTGTCGTAATGAATCAGAAGAGAGCAGCGCTGAGCGGCTGAGCCGTGCCGCATTAGGTTTTGTAGCCGTCGCCGTTAATTGTATAGTTTTATCCGATTAGCGTTCGTATCTAACCTGCGGCTAGCCATTTTTGTACCAAATTACTTGCGGCGTCAAAATAGATCGGCTTACTACTCTGCTGTTTGCTAAACAAACAAAATAAAATTTATTTCTAATTTGCGTCTGAAAAGTGGAAAATAGTCAGGTAAGATCTAATTTAATTTATTAATTCATGGATTAGAATTAATAAATATTTTTATTTTTGGTGAATATTTACTTTTTATATTTGATTTAAATCAGCTGACTAAAATTCAAAATAGCACATTAAATTATGAGGGGTTGTTCACAACAGTCGTGTTTTTTCATGTTATTATTTTAAGGCATATGACTTTAAGACACCTTGCGAATCCCCCAATTGTTTTGTTTTATAACGCAAAATCTTCCGTTTCGTAACAGTTCTGTTAGTATTCTGTGGTCAGATCTATCACTGCCTGCCTATCCTTATTTCTGAACGTCGGCGTGTTACCCATATTACAGATAATAAGATTGTTAGTAGTTATAAAATCAAACATGATCTCACCCCTTTTGTTTATATCCGCGCTCCCCCAATGGCTATGATGAGCATTAGCATCGCAGCCCAATACAAGGGGCGCACCCTTCCTCCTTGCATATGCCATCAGTTCCGCACCTCCGTGCCAAGTGGATTTATCGCCTCGTACGGCATATACACCGCAGCAAGTGTAAGAGTGCGCTTACCTTTGGCTTCTCTATTTACTACGGTCAAGTCACCGCACCTGAAAGAATGAGAGATGAGAAAGGTTTATTTGCACCACTAAAAGCTTCTTTGGTCCTGTCATGTTTAGGATATCGAAACCTGACGTTATCTAAACCAAACTAAACAGGCTTGTTCCTGCCCGCGCCTTTTCCCCTATTCCCACCCTTACGAGAGCCACTAGTGGAATCGGACGGAGGATTGCCAGTCTTCTTCCCCGTGTCCGCTGCTTTAGCCACTTTGCTTTCTGTCTTGGGTATCGCCCACATGTCCTCCGCAGCTCGTTCCGAAGACATGAGCGCCTTGGTCATATGGGCAAACCCTCCTTTCTCTACCTCTCCACTGGCCCTATACTCTTTTGAGCGGTGTCCTGGTCGGCAGCTTTATCCACCTGTTTTCTCCAAGGATACGGCCATCCAAGCACGGTACTGGCAGGGCCGTAAATTCTCTCGAATTTAGCGACGCTTTGTCGGTGCCTATACCTCGCGGAGAACGTTGAAGAATCTCTTCGCCATCTTATCCAGATATGCTAGAGAACTCCTTGTTCTGCTCCTTCTCCTCTTTCGTCCGGCTGGAGTTCTTAAAGTCTCGTGAAGGGGCGCTTGGCCCATCCTACACGGCGCCCTGCCGAACAAGTTGTGGACAATCCTCCCCGAGTGTCCCCTCTGATGTCCCCTGGCCTCACAGATGGGAGAGGCGGGCTCCGCAGTCTGACTATGAGCAGATATATCAATAACGTGCTTCGTGTCAGAGAGCAGAGTCAGCTCCTCCAATCCTTGAGTAGACCCGGTTTCACCACAGGAGTCACTCGATAGTCCCAGAAGACTGTCCACATATAGGTCGGTCAGTACCTGTCTCTCCTGCTCAATTATGTTGTCATGAACAGTAGAGGGGGTACTCTCCGACTCACAGACCGTGGCGTCCGACTGACCCTGGTCAATCCCGCCCGTCGTGTCCTTGTTTGTTTTTGCGTTTTTTCTCGTTTTTGTTGTTAAAGAGGCTTTCATTTTGTTCCCACGAGTATGCTCGTTCAGACGGAACGTACCACGCAGTGACGGCATGCTTGGACTAGGCAACTAACATACAACAGCGCTTTGCCCTGACGCTGAGGGGAGCTTTTAACGACTAGTTTCTTTTCGCACTAACTAGCCACACAGGACCTCGGCACTGTTACCAACCACGTTGTCCCTAAAAGTGCATATTTTCGCGCCCCAACCACTGGTAAAGCCCCCACCTTGCAAGGAAGTGTACATTCCACCACCGCCTCATTATCTTGACAAGATGAGTAACCTTTAGTCGCACACCCCTTCAGTATTCTCGACCTCCCGCGAAGACGTATTCATCACATCACATACATCATCCCAAGAGATCAGAACCGTAGAATGCACTTTAACCCTCGCATCTCGACAAGATTGTTATCCAGGCGAAGGTACCGCTACGATTTTATAGCAAAAACAATTTAAGTTTATGCGCCATTTCTAGTATGTTTTTTAATATAAAAAATGGTTTCTCCTGTAGAATTTTGTATTTGTCGCTTCAGGTTTTTCTGCGGTTATGGCTCGATATTTAGAATAATAATTTTGGCCATATTTAGTAAATAATTCTTTCCGTGATGTCCCCATAATATCTGCGGTCTCAGAATACCCATTTCAACATTCACACAGACAGATAGTAAACCGTATTTAAACTTCTGTTCTCATAAGAATCCAGAAAATATATAGGTTATAGGGTCAATACTGTAGAAATTAAATGAACCAAAAAAAAACCAACAAAAATGTTGTGTAGGAAAAGTTGTCTATATTAAAAAACTAGCAACGCTAAATTTCTAAACAATGAAGCATAACAAGAAAAGAATGCTAAAACTGACGTGGGGGTATCGTGGTATTTTTTAAAGGAAAAAGTATTGAAAATAGTATCATAGTACCTTATAATCCTTTTTCTTCGACCTTTTTTATTAAATATTATTCTTTTGTAAATGTTTAAAGCTTAAGGTCACTTTTTAAAATTAATTAAAATAGAAACTGGGAATTATTTCCTTCCGAAGGTTACTTTATATTATATTCAACATTTTTATTTTTTCGAATTTATTCTATGAGCTAAATTTAAGTTATGTATTTTATAAAGCTTTTTTGTAATAGTCCTATTCCTTCAATTTTTCAGAAATGACTTTATACACTACCTAAGGTAAAATGTAACAAGAAATGTCAAAAATGAAAAATTTTTGACATTTGGGGCTTAACTGGGGTAAACAGCTGACAAACATATGCGCCAACGAGTCTACCTTGTGTACTTGTACCATGTGATGAATTAATTAAAATATTTTTATTTTCGATATTTCGATTTCCGTTAAAAATCTTCTTCAGGAAATTGATAAAAAAAAGTTTTCCGGTCCTTGCGGAAAACACAAAGCCATTTATGCAGCTGATCTGCATATAAAATCATTAAATTTTTTTAAGCAAGTGGAAACAACATTTTTTTGTTTTTATAAAATAAATCTGGGTCTGTAAAAAATTTTGAATTGTGTACTTTTTTACCCATCTTCTTTTACTAGTTTCAAATTTCAGAGCATCAAACATTAAACATTGCCTTACTAACTTACAATTTTTTCAGCAGCAAAGTTGCCATAATTAAATAAAAAAAATCCAGGAAATTCCCGCACAAATTTGCCGAAAAATGTGTATGAAAAATACTAGTTGGCACTAATTGAATACATATAGGTTCTCGATATATTACTGTATACTAATAATTTTTCTCTTTTTTAGTACTAAAAAATCCCTATTTAAATTTGAAAAATCTTCATCTACAAAAACTCAACCTTCCGATGGAACTAAAGAACATCGACGCAATATTTCTGATGTTTCGAATGAAAATTTGAATGTCACTTTGAATGCCAGTGGTGGTAAGCAAGGCGGTGCTAGTTTCAAAGCAACTTTTCCATATGAAAAGCAACGTGAGAAACTATTGATTTGTACCCCAGATCAAAATGTTATAACAAAAGTGTATTTGCCCTTAATGGGTTATATACAAGAAATCGAAAGTTTTATGAAATGCAAACCAGGGTATGTCAAGTTAATCCAACGATTTTATCGGACTGTTCTCAAACCATCTTCTTATTTTTAGACAACCTTGCAGTCTTCACGATTTCATAGATAATTACATTAAAGATACGTTCCTTTCTAAAGGCCATAATTCTCAATTACAAATGACTATTGATACTTTTTCTAAAAATCAAGACGTTTGGCGCGCCATTATAATGCCCGAAGAAATGAAATTAATGAATTTATCTCGACCTATTTTACAATCTACGGGTAGAGTTGAAAGGTGTCTAACGGAAACGAAGCAACTTATACAAGATTTACCGTTTTACTCGGAAGAACTTTTGAAAACGGTTTGTTCGGTTTTAAAAGATTATAGAGAAATATGCCAGGCTGCCTATCGTGGTATTGTGCAGCCAGATACCGAGGATAAGAGAATATACAGTGTGACTTGGTTAAAAGATGAGGATATAAGTAGATTTTTAAAGTAAGTTCAAATCCCAAATTACAATCGATACATATTAATTTATTTTCCCTCTAGAACTTTACCTAATTGGATGGATTTAAAAAATTCAACTCAACCTCCTAGTAAACACAGCAAGAAGCTGCATCGTAACACTTTCGAAACTTCCGAAGAAGAAAGTCCTGTCGATATTCAACAACGTAACATAAGAGAAGCCGAAATGCTTATAAGTAATTTGGGTAAAGATGGTATATCCCAGCAAGAGATATTGGCTGACATTAGTGTGCTTAAAGAATTGGCCATACTGCAAGAAAGTATGGAATGGTTTTCTGGTCGTATTTCGGAATTTGCCAATGAACTCAGAAGGCCATTGGGTAATGGCTTAACTACTGGTGTTGCTGTTAATGATGGCACAATTAAGGTTTTAACAAACTTGGCTCTGGAATTCGATGAATTGGCTAATACTTGTTTACTAGTTTTACATTTAGAGGTAACTATCACTAGTAATTAATAGAAATTTAAAAATTGGTTATAAATTTAATTTATTTTTTAAAGGTCCGTGTGCAATGTTTCCACTATTTACGTTCAAAACGTCAACAAACTCGTATGGATAGTTTTATTGATTCAAAAGACGACATTTTAGAACCCGATAGGCAAGTTCAAGTATTTACCAAACGTCTTTCGGAAATGGATGAAGCTTTCAGAACAACTTTGCATCCAAGAAAAACTAAAGTAAGCAACAATCAAATAAGTTTTAATAGGAATGTCGGATAATAAAATATAGAACAGGGCTTTATGGGTTTAAGAATTATAAAGGATATATAACTGCATATTTTAAAAAACCAACAATACGCAGAAAACATTAAGTCAAAATACTGTTTAGTTAAAGAATAACTGCCTGTTGAACGATTTCGAACGTCAACGATCGCATAGAAAATTATACTTAGAACAAAAATAAAATTCGAAAATTTGTTTTTGTTTTAAATGTAATTTTCTATGCGAACGTTAACGTTCGAAATTGATGAACAGGATGTAAAGTTTTTATACTTTTAGATAATGGACTCCTATTTTCTTGATAAAAAACTAAAATCGAAATTTCTTTATTATATTTGGGTAATTCCATGTCAATACGACCAAGAGTGGGACACGACCTCTTCCGATTGTAATGAAATTTGGTGAGAAGGTTCCTTTTATCTTATAAGGAACATATATGAACGAAAAAAAATTTAAAATTTTTTTTCAAAAGTTATGTCATATTGAAAATGTCATAATTTCGCAGATTAAGCCGAATGTGTTGAGCTTATTTCTTCAATATCTCGAAAAATACTTGACATACGAAGATGATTTAAATGTCATTTTAAAGAGAATACTTGGGACTACAAACCATATACTGAAAAGAAATAATTTTTTTGAAAAATGTAATATCTGCAAAATATTAAATTTTAAAAACGGACTAAGTCAAAAACTTATTTTTTTATTTGACTGATTTTTTTTTATATAATACCCCAAACTGTTCTTAAAAAATCCTGAAACTTTGAAGGAGGTGTTTTTTTTCTTTTTTAAGATATGATTTTTTTTCTTTCGCAACCTTTGAAAAAATAATCTTAAAATAGAATTTTAATATTGTAATTTTGAGCAATAAGTACACTGTGCTAGTTGCAAAAAACAGACCAGCCGCGCACCTTGCATTTTGCCCTAATTGGGGCACGCTGAATCCAGTGGGACTTACCGTTTTTTTAGATTGGCTCTTGTTTTCAAGAATTACCGTTATTTCGAAAATGTAAGAGGCTGCACAGCATATATTTGCGTAAATCAAAAACGGTTTAGTTTATTGAAATAACTAAAAAAACCGAAATTCGGCAATAAATAAAAAAGTGGGGTTGGTCATACATTTGACCCATCTAGAAGCATCGTATCCAAGTATTCTCTTTAAAATGACATTTAAATCATCTTCGTATGTCAAGTAGTTTTCGAGATATTGAAAAAATAAACTCAACACATTCGGCTAAATCTGCGAAATTATGACATTTTGAATATGACATAACTTTTGAAAAAAAATTTTATAATTTTTTTTCGTTCATATATGTTCCTTATAAGATAAAAGGAACCTTCTCACCAAATTTCATTACAATCGGAAGAGGTCGTGTCCCACTCTTGGTCGTTTTGACATGGAATTACCCATTTATAAAGCTTCAATTATGGAGATTCCATTTACATATTCGTAAATAAATAGGTCAACTAGCGTATGAAGGAGGGAAAGAGTAGCGGTTAATAATTTAAATGTCGTGGATTTTTTGCGGTTTTATGTTAATATCGATTCCTTAGGTTTTCCGACCTGATCTTAAATTTGACGTAATATTTTTGAGAAAAAAATATTATTTTTTTTATTATTTTTTAAGTTGTGTGTTACGTTATATTAATTTGTAATTTTCAGAAACATAAAGACGTATCATCAACGAAAGTATATTAGTATTTAGTGAAACAAACATTTAAAATATTAAATAATTAAATATTATTGTTAAATTACCCGAAAAATAGAATATATATATGGGCATTTCCATCATGTCGAACGTGACCATCGTACACATTTAAAGTTAAAAAAAAGTCAAAATAAAACTTTTTTTATTTTGGCAATAGATTCAAGTTATAGCTATTAATTAGCCCTATAATTGGTGCTATTGTTCATTTTGATAAATTGTTTCGTTTTCAAGAAAATTGCAAAAAAACAAGGCATTTGCACGTGACGAAAACAGAAGTGTTTTTTGTGGCCATTAATTCGAATGCCGATTTCAGCGAAACCTGAGGCAATATTTGAATGAAAAAAATTGAAGAATGTTATGCACGCATGCCTCTTAAATATGGCTGTCATTTTAAATAAAAATAATGTATACTTTTTTTTTTATTTAGCTTTAATCGCAGTCGCACGTGATCTGTCGCACATGACATTTTTTTCCATCATGATATTTATGTTGATTCTGTTACTCTTTTTACGAAATTATATATAAATGAGCTTAGTTAAAATGTTTTTAAATGAACAGAAGTTTTCAAAGTGTTTATTTTCATATTAAAACAACAAACTTAACAAAAATATGTACATAGTATGAATAATAGTAAAAGTTATAGTAATAGTAAAAGAATTAAATATTATGAGGAATATAAAATACAGTTTTTTTAGAATAGGCAGTCCTAGCAGATTTTATTTCTTGACCATCGCAACAAAAGAAGTGCAACTGGGCTATTCCTGGAATGCTTTTTACTTTCTTCCATTTTTCGTCTAACTTATATGTATAATATGCTTTGCTTTTCAATTTGCTGAGAGGGCATAAAATACATTTGAACCCCATTAATATTATTTTGTGCACATTGATAAAATGAAAATGCATCGGGTACAGCAATGTTTTGGGATTTCGTTATCTGCCATACTTTTCTTTTTATAACAGCTCCGACTCCATCAACGGCTCCCTTACCGTGTGAGCTTGCAAAAAAATTCCATTCCACTAAGCAACATCTAAATTTTTTTATAAAATCACCTAGGCTTGATAGTATAAATTTGTTTTTAAACTGAGAGCGGCTCCCATCAGAAAAAATAAATATTTTTGAAAAACCTCCATAAGATTTCATAATTTCAATTAAGAGATTGTTCAAAAAAATAAAAAAATAATTTTCAAATTTTTAATTTTCACACTTACCATGTCGCACGTGAACAACTTTATATAAGTACCAAGGTCACAAATCTTGCTATTTTACCGTAATGTTTTTTTTATTTTAATTGTATAAAAAATCTCTGTTTGGTCTGGTAATTTGATGAGGTTTTTCCTTTTACTTTCGACGCACTGATAGAAAATTATGTTTTTCAATGTCGCACATGACATCGAAATATGAGATAATACAAAGAAAAAAATTACAGTTATTTGCAATCGCATAGTTTCTTGTGCATTCTATTTTGACTCTTTGGACCTTCCAAAAGGTTTTAGAGAGAAAAAGTCAATGCATAATGTCTCTCCTAAAGAACTGTTATCATAGAAAAACGTACAATAGAAATATCCAAATAAGAAAAGTTGCACTTGTTCCACTTTGCATTCATAAATCTTGAAATGGGTTATAAATAAATATAAAACTTTTTTACTTTTATTAAATTTGATTGTTTTCCTGTTAAAATATGATAAAACAAGGCCTTTTCAAGAACTTATAATTTTTTTGTTGCGGTGGACCTTTTGGTGGAAATGCCCATATATATTAGAGCGACTCAAGTTGTATGGAAGCATAATTCGTGCTTGATGAACCCCCCTAAAAATGAACCTTGGAATTTTTTAAGATACCATTTTAAATATTTCGGCTCCAGCTTTGACCTCTCGTGAGCTCTACAATTTTGAAAAAGGGTATATTTTTGCATGTTTTGTTAATTTGAGAATCTGTTTCCTTACCAACATATACAAATTGGGTATCATAAGAAAGGGTTTTTTAAGGCGCGTCCAACTGCATATACAATTTGTCCAAAGACGATCATCCAGTCCTTTTTTTAAAGGATTTTCTGTAAAAAAAAAACGGTTTTTGAATTTTTTGTTCGGGGTTGTTTGTATTAAAAATGCCAAATTAACATATTTTAATCTTTAGTCGATGTAAATAATTTATGCAAAAATCTAAATTATTTACATACAAAGATGATGTACTTGGCAAAAGAAAAAATTTGATATCCATATTGCTCTATTTAAAACGAAGGGTTGCCACCCCATTGCATTTTTGTAAAAAAACGAACTATCGCGAATTCTCAAAAAAGCGGAAACACGTATTTAATTAAATCGACTAAAGATTAAAATATGTTAATTTGGCATTTTATAACAAACATCCTCGAACAAAAAATTCAAAAACCGTTTTTTTTTACAGAAAATCCTTAAAAAAAAGGTCATGGATGATCGTCCTTGGACAAAATGTGTATACAGTTGGACGCGCCTTAAAAAAACCTTTCTTATGATACCCAATTTGTATATGTTGGTAAGGAAACAGATTCTCAAATTAACAAAACATGCAAAAATAGACCCTTTGTCAAAATGGTCCAGCTCACGAGAGGTTAAAGCTGAAGCCGAAATATTTAAAATGGTATCTTAAAAAAGTCCAAGGTTCATTTTTAGGAGGGTACATCGAGCACTTTTTTTGGTGAGTCGCTCTAATATATGTATGATAATCACACGGTTAATATGTGGTATCATTAGGTTTGCTTTTCTGATGCAGCGCAGGCAGTACTGCATTTCACAACCTGGGGAAATTATATTATTATAGATATTATGACAATATATTTGGGGGATTCACAAGGTGTGCTATCAAGTCATATCGTCATAATGTTTTAAATAACTTTTTACAATTGTTTAAAATAAATGTTGTTGTGTTTTAAACAAAAAAAAATTTTAATGCTGTATTCATTGATACATCATAACTGTACGGTAGAAATCTAAATTATAAGCGATAGCCCACAGAAGTCATATATATTTCTTGTAATTATTTTAAGACATATGACTTTACAACGTGATGACTACCTTGTGAATACCCCAATTATGTATAATTTTGTATTGATTTTAATTACTAATAAGTAGTGGTTTAAACTAAAAAATGTACTTCATTAAATTAAGCTATGAATTGATTTTAAAAAGCTATCTTTTTCATTCTAATTTTTTTTTTTTTTTTTTATTAGTTTTTATTTGCAATCTATTTTTCAATAATAAGCAAATTAATTAAAAATAAATATTCACATGAGTTTTAACCTACATTAAGGTTAAAACATACATATTTACATTTGTGCTCAATACTCTGAGTACAATTATAAGTATGCAATTGTTTTTATGTATACAATTTTGTCATCAAACACATAGATACATTTATATTTTTTTTTAACAACATAATGTATGTATAATCACACTTCAGAAAAAAATTAGCCGAGTTTTTAATTATTTTTATAAGAACACATTAATATTTTTAAACATCAAAACTGGTTAATCTGTTTTATAACTGTTACGACGGTGTTATTGAAATTAGTGATCAGATAATAATTTATAATAATAATTTTCAGTATTGCATAAGACAAAATAAAAAAATGCTGTCAAATTAAGAGAACCGAACCGTTAGTAATTTTGAAATTTTGCAGCCTACCCCATTGCACACCCAAACGCTGAGAATTTCCAAGAAAAAATGGCCACATCTGCAGGTCCTTAGATTTTTGAGTTAATATACATATGTATGTATGTATTTCCTTTTTAAAAAATTTAAATACAGTCGAACTTCTCTATAAATGAATCTGTATGGGGCCACACAATTTCTTCATTATATAAAAAGTTTATAATACAAAATAAATATTTTTCATTAGTTTATTTAAAATATTCTGGATTTTTTTTGTTCTTCCAAGTGGCCCTTTGTAAGTATGCGATGCCTAGTTCTTTTGAAATAATTCGTTATAAGGAGATCAAAATATGTACTTTTAAATTAGAATGAAAAAGATAGCTTTTTAAAATCAATTCATAGCTAAATTTAATGAAGTACATTTTTTAGTTTAAACCACTACTTATTAGTAATTAAAATCAATAAAAAATTATACATAATATATTGTCATAATATCTATAATAATATAATTTCCCCAGGTTGTGAAATACAGTACTGCCTGCGCTGCATTAGAAAAGCAAACTTATTTTTACCATGTCGACGCAAACCTAATGATACCACATATTTCGTGTGATTATCATATACATATATATATGGGCTACTTGAAATTTTTTGAGCACCTGCTGAAACCGACATACTATGGATCTTATTTCGTTAAGTTTAAAATTGAAAAAAACGTTGTACAGGGTTTGAATGACTATACTTGAAGGATATGACGTTCAAAGTTTTACGTTGAAAAGTCCTCACCTTAAGAATTGGTGGTCATCTAAAATTCGAAAAATTAAAAAAACGACTTGAAACTTGCAAGAGTTTTTTCATTCATTCCGTTTGCTTTGTAATTGTTTTAAGCTTTCAGATCCAAACCCATACAAAATATAGTCACTAGACTTGGAGGATATATCCACTAAAAAAAAATTGATATCGCTGCTGGGTGAAAAGTTGCATGGTGTTTTAAAGTGAAACCAAAATTTTCCGAATTTTGAAATTTTTGAAGATTTTACATAGAGTTTTTGCGCCGTTTAATAAAAATGAGTTTTAAGCGCAGAATTAAAAAAACTGCGTAATTTCACAAAGCTTGAGGTGTATCAAGTTGGTGTCAGCGCACCAATAACGTATCACAGACATCACAAACTTAAAAGAAATTAGCGTAAATTTTTTAAAAATGTATCTTTTTTGCGTCTGACAATCTGAATTGCCTTTTAAGTTGGGTAGTGTATTGCGTGATGTGAGTAACTTCGTAAAGGGCACCTCCGAGACGAAAACGCACTTTAAAATTTTTAAACGCAAAAATTTTTGCAAAAAAACAATTTATTTTTAAGCTTTTTTTTATATCAAAACATGTCATGAGAACATGTTTAGGTATCTAAGTAGATTCTTCGCGACGGACTAAACTGATAAAGTGCAAAAAAAAATAATTTTTTTCAACCCTGGCGCGTGCAGCGGCAGTTTTTTCCAAACACATTTCGCTTTGTGACAACTGAAGCGCTGTATCAATTCCGCTCAAACGTACATCGAATAGAAGACTTTACTGAGCTTGATACTAAAATTGAAAACGCACCAAAAAATTTCAAGGATTTAAAATTTTATGGAGGAAACAAAATGTTTCTAACCTCAAAAAGCATCCTTGTATTAAAAACAAATTTGCGCCGTGTGATAAAAATGATTAACGCGAACGGATTTCACATGCTCAAATATCGGTTTATACACACGCAAATCAACATTGATGTCAGACAAAAAAAAAATTAAAAAAAAAATGTCTAGGTGTCGTAAATTTTTGAAGTTGCTCAGCTCATATATATTATTTTTATATATATGTGTGTATTCTACTTTTCTGGTAATTTAACAAAAATATTTAATTATTTAATATTTTAAATGTTTGTTTCACTTAATACTAATATGCTTTCGTTAATGATACGTCTTTATGTTTCTGAAAATTACAAATTAATATAACGTAAAACACACAACTTAAAAAATAATAAAAAACATAATATTTTTTCTCAAAAATATATCGGTTATTGCATTTTTAGCTAAAATATTTAAAATTTCTTTTAAATCTCAAATAGTTTCCATTTAACATAATTTTGTGTTTCTCATGTAAACTTTTGAAATGTGATATTACATTATTCTGCATTTAATATGACGATATGTGCAGTTCTTTTCTTTAAAGAAAGTATACAACTTTATTTTTAATAAACTCTGCATTTACGAACGTTCCCGTACTCGTGTTCATGACTTATAGCTTAATAAAATTGAAAGCTCTAGTCCAAATCTTTAATATACCAAACCAAAAGCATAACAATTTGGCCTAGGTCCCAAGTCATATTAGCGGGTTTCAACCTAGTAAAATCCATCGTAGTCCTTGTAAATCTCATTAATTTATTAAAAGTACGAATATTTACAACACTGCAACAACAAAATGTATTAGACTAAAATTTACTACGCTGTGGTTGAAAAACCTAACAAAAAGCTGTAGTAAACACGTTTGTTAAATAACCCTGAATGAAACAGATTAAGATACTATAATTGTCTCTTTCCCTCACTCAGCAACTTCGTTAATTTTTAATACTAACGAAAAAGACAGTCATGCTTTGTAGTATAAAATTGTATTAAGAAAAGCAGAGTTGTACACTTAATACAAAGGGTGAAAACGCTATTGTTTCAATAAAAATAAATTTAACGAAATTAACTTACTATGATATTATGGGCTCCTTTTATATGAATATATTTGTTGGAACTTTTAAAAACATCAAAGCAGCAAGCATAAGTTATGCATATTCGTTCGTAAATCAAACTTTCAGCTGGCGGGGGAAAAGAAAAACGTTTTAAACCCGATTTGTAAATTTTTTGCTTACTTCCCATGTAATGACAGCTTAGTTTCCTATTTTTTATGCATATCTTCATATATACATACATAAATGCATATTTAAAAGTTATGCTCGAAGCTTTGTTTTGGGTTAAAAAGGGTTATTTTTTTGACTTAACATTTTAAGTCCATCTATTATAAAATATCTTTTATTTTGGATTTTATAAAAAGAGGAATAACAATTTATTATTAACATTATGGAAATACACTTAACAATAATCGTTTTAAAAAAATGGCATCGCGGTTGGCAAATACGACAACAAATACGACACTGTTTGCAAATCTATTACAAAACAGGTTATCGTGGTTAGCGTAAAAACTAAATACGCCAACCACGAAAGTGTAATTAATTTGTTTTTCTCCTTTTCAAAAACAAAAATACTTTTTTTTTGACTCAACGTAATAATATAATAAATAACTTTTGTTTACAGTACATTTTTGAGGGTTTAGCACATTTTGCTGCTCGTATTTTAATTCAAGCATCAAATACTATTGAACACATCGATCAAATCACCGTTCAACGTATGTGTCGTAATGCTTTGGCATTGCAACAAACCTTAAGTAATATTACAGCATCTAGAGAGATAGCACTGGATCAAGCTAAACAATTTTATGAATTGTTGTGTATGGAACCTGATGTAAGTTGCAAAGTTTTTAATTCCTTTTCATTTTTACTAATTTTATGATCAATTTTTTAAGGTTATACTCACTACACTTGTTGAGCAAGGTTTACAATTCACAGAATTGCAATATTTAAATGCTTTACATTTATCGTGCAAAGCACGTGGCATTACAGATTCAAATACTTTGGCCAATTATCAACAAAGATTATCAGATATTTTGGGAACAGAACCTTCAACTGGTATTGTGGTATAATAATTTAATAATTAAGACGAAGACATTATTTTCTAAACTATATATACATATATCACTCTACTATATTGCTGTCATCGTTATAACCTTTCATATCCTCAAAAAGAAATAAGTTATACATATACATACATACATAAAAGAAAACTTTAAGCTTTTAAGACCATTTTTCTCTCCCGCTCATAAATATTTTTCTGTTTACCAGCTTAAGTTTTTTTTTAATATTTAAACAGTACATACATAATATAATGGCATAACGCTATACACATTTTTATGTTGTTTTTTTTTAGTTAAGAGTTTAAAGTTATTACCTTTGATTAGTAATTAGAGCAAGAGAATTAATATTTATATTTATTTAATGCAACTTTTAAGTTCAAATTTCAATGTTTAAAATATATATATTTGAAAAACCAAGATATTAACAAATTCATATAAATACTATTATTAATATACATACAACAAACATATGCAGAATGACGAAAGGAAGTAAGAAAACAAATTTACTCATTTAACATGAAAAACACGTTCAATTCTCTTGGTGATGTTTTAATAAAAAAAATTTCAATTTTGCTTAACTATATTGTTCATTATTATTAAATAACATAACATTGTATGTACAGAAGAAAACAAATTAAAAAATAAAAAAATCAAAAGTTTTTTAGTGTGAAAGAAATTAAGGATGCATTTTGGGATCCTAATTTCACAGTAACGTTGAAAATTTTCTTGCATTGCCAAAATATTTTTGTAAAGGATAATTTTCAGAGTACCGAAGTGATCACACATGGATGAGAAGGAAAGTTTTATGCCCCTATTAAGGTTTACAACTTAACTCAGTTGAGTTGTAATTTCTTAATTTTTGTATTATGGTTAACAACTTTGCTAATTTGCGGTGAACAAAAACATAACAAAAATTACAACTGATCACAACCTGGGGCCTAATCACCGCATTCGATACTATCGTATCGAATAAACTATCGAATGTTTTTGCATACGATAGACACTGACGAATCGAATGAAAACACGAGAAATGTAATGTCCAGTTACTCGATATCGAATGCTATTATTTCAAATTCAATAAATTTCATTCTATATCAAGATTTATGATACCAAAATAAATAATTTCGATCAATTTTTCTCGATATCGTATGCGGTGATTAGACCCCAGTTGTCCTAATTGCAACTCAACCGAGTTGAGTTGAAAACCGTAATAGGGGGCTTAAATTTTCCTACTCATTCATGTGTGAACATTCCGGTACTCTGAAAATTATACTTTACAAAAATATTTTGGCAATGCAAGAAAAGAATGCTTATTTTCATTCATAATTATGATGAATAAAATACATTTTGCTTTTGTTCATTCCTGTATGAGATAATCAGTTCATTCGACTTTTGTAATTTTAAATACATACATAAGTGAAAAGAACGTGAAAAAGCTATTTTTCATATTGTTGAAGTTGTTCGGTAATTGTCACACAACCTTAAATTTGTTTTAAAAACGAAATTTTTCCCGTATAGAAACCCTAAATACACGTTATAATTTTTTAACTTGCCAGCACTCAAAAAAAAAACTCCATCGCCTGTCATGGGGAAACCGAACATTAACTTTTGTTCTAAGGTAAGGTTAGGTTAAGAAGGGTTATGTGCCCTAGGGCACACTTCCACTCGGAGACCAATGCGGTCCATTGTGAATCCCTTCAATAAAAAAGGTAAAGATAGAGAACAGTAAAGAAAAGAATTAAAGAGGTTGATAGAATTAAGAAAAATAGAAAGTTATCCGGTACAAAGCAGAACCATTACCCTCTCTACAGTCCACTCAACAGAAACAACCGCACTATTTCCCCAGTAGATCAGCTCCTAGCCATTTCTGTCTGAGGCCCTGCATCCTAGGACAGTGACACAGCAAATGCTCGACCGACTCCAGCTCCTCTGAGTCATCGCATAATCTGCAGAAGTCCGTTATGGTATTGTCCCATTTGCCCGTAAAAGCGCTAACAGGACAATGACCCGTCAAGAACCCTATAAGTGTTCTAAGACCACCCCTATCCAATCCCATTAGAACCCTGGTTGCCCCTGCGTCCAATCTAGGCCATAGTGCCATAGACACCCCGCAATCCGTTCTGTCCTTCCAGGATCGCTATACGTCATCACGGAATTTTTCCCATCACCCCCTGTCCCTTACAACTAAGTTCAGATTCGAACCCCCTCTCGCGAGTTCGTCCGCCACCTCATTTCCATCATCCATGCAGTGTTCAGGTACCCAACACAGCCTTACGTTGAATGCCCCCTAAGAGCATTCCTACACCGAGCGACCAGGCACGATCGCACCGTATAATTTGTCAATGCCCTAAGCGCCGCCTGACTGTAGACCTAAATTGTGACCACAGATCCTCCCACGATGTGATCCAGTATCACTTCCGTCGCCCACTATATCGCTAGGATCTCAGCCTGGAAGACACTGCACTCATCAGGGAGTCTGAATGACCTTTTCACTTCGTTGTTCGCGATACATACACCGGCACCAGTGCCGGTTTCCCCTCAAACAGTCCATTGGATCCACGCCAAATTTTCCTCTCCGGGAACTCCACTGGGAGTGTTACACCGAAGTCCAAGGTATTTCTCTTCCAATACAGTTTGCAGTCCAGAAAGTTACCCAAATACTTCGCACCGTACGATAGAGTTAACTCGACGCCATCTAGCACTGGCCCTCTAAATCCGTCTATCCTGTACCTTTTGGTAAATAGCACCAGCTCATTCTTCACAGAGTTAACACACATCCCCCTATCCTTTGCCCATGACGAGAGTTCGTCGTCCGCATAGGCAACAACCTTCCTGTCCATGAAATCAAATGACCTGAGAATCCCGTTGACCGTAAACAACCACAGTAAAGGTGATAGCACTCTCCCTTGTGGTGTCCCCCCCGTGACCCTCCTCCTTATCACATGATCCCCCAGGCTCGAGTTTATAATCCTACTGCCAAGCATGCATACTATCCACAACACCAGAAAGTCCTTAACTCCCAACTCTATCAATGAATCTCTAATCGCCTCAATCCTAATGTTATTAAAGGCTCCTTCTATATCCAGAAACGCGGCGAGAGTATATTCCTTATGCCTCAGACCGTGCTCAATACAACCCACCACCTCATGCAGCGCACTCAACAGATTTACCCTTAAGGTAGGCATGTTCAGCGATGCTCCTGAGATAGAAATCTATTTGTCCCTAGAGTCTTCAACAAGAATGAAGGCAGACTAATAGGTCTAAAATCTCAATTTTGGACTTACGAAAGATCAAGCAACGGCAGCAACCAAAAAAATTCATAAAAAATGTAATTTCAATACTTTTTTTGACCACTAAAAAAGTAACGGTCGTTACTTTATAAATGTGCTGTTTTCAAATGTAGGAAACAAACATCATGTATTGTAAAATTTTGCGCAGGATATGTCAAGTAAAACATCTGATTAAATTCTTCGAAATGTTTTGTTTAAGGAATGGATTAATTATCAAACCAAAGAAATTAGTTACCAAAAATTAATTTTTTTTAAGTATCGGTCGTTACATTTGAAAAAATTAACAGTTTTTTGTGTTTAAATTCATTTATTATGGATAACTCAAAGTATCATATTTTTGTTAGTATAAACAAAATTTAAGTTAATCTTTCGGAAAATAACAGAAACATTTATTTTGTATAATATTAGAGGAAAAAAATTCGAAATAATAATTTAATTTTTGAGCTTTAAGGGGTAAATTTTTGTGGAAACATCCATATAAAATTTGAATTTAAGTTAACAAAATTCAAGTAGTGTAATTTTTCATTAGACCTGCCGTATAAACAGTTTTTAAAATGCGACAGAAATAATTTGAAAACTTGGCATTGCGCCAGTAAACAAGCGGATCTGCGTCTCTTGAAATTTTAAGAGATCTAGGTAAGTTTAGAAAGGCTGGTGCGAAGACAACTTAAAACCCTCACCCAGAGACCATTATGGTCCATTGACGCCTTAGTCATTAAAATAATTCTAGTAAGAAAATAATAGAAGTAAAGGGTGAAAGCACAGGAAAAGAGAAAGTAGTGAAAGATAAAAATCGGACAACACAAGCAAAAACAACCCTACAAATCATAAAACTGCCCTTCATGTAACCAGTCTACTGCTACGCAGCCAGGTCATTCCCATTCCAAATCCCGTCAGATTCTGGAGCCCTTAGATCGAGATATCTCCCATTTCAGGAATCTACTACCCAGTCTGATGTTCTGTAGCCTGGGACTGTGGCACAAAAAGTGCTCAACTCCTTTGGGTCTTCACTCAACATGCAAGTATCCAAAAAGTCATATCCCATTCTCACCGCCATCCTGCCTACCATACAGTGGGCCGTGATAAACAAAGTTGAAGCCCATTGGAGGCCTTACCGCCTCCAAACAGTCAGGATACTCCATTTCCGACCCCAGTCTTTCCAACTCCAAACAGTATCCATACGTAAGAATGGGTCTAACCACCGAAGTGTAAATACATACCACAACTGACGGCCGGAGTCCCCAGCTCCTACCCTTATCGACGATCTACAAGCATAGTATGCATATACACCCCTCCTTAGTCTGACCTAAGTGTTTCTCCTCGAGAAAAATGCATCACTGCGCTGCATCAGAAAAGCAAACTTTTTAATGCCGACAAAAAATAATTATAATTTTTTGTTGTGTGACTATTATTTTTATGGATTATTTGACAACTTTATATATACATATATATGATGCAGCGCAGTGATGCATTTACAAACATGCCCTCTGTCTTCTTCGGATTGACTCCCAGACCCCTATCAGTCGCCAATGCTGACAGCTCGCCCAGCGTCCCTCGCATGACTTCGATAATGGTCGGCAGAAACTTGCCTGTTACCAATATAACTACATCATCCGCGTAGACGACGACCTTCTGACCTAACCTCTCAAAATGTTCTAGAACGATATTGACAGCCAAGAGACACAATAAGGGAGAGAGAACTCTTCCCTGTAGAGTCCCCCTAGTGATCTAAGGTGTCCCTCAACACTTCTTTAATTAAAATTTATAAAACCAAGCAACAAATCTTAAAACGAACGAATACATACCAGATTTAGCAATGATATAACATTTCACTACCATGCACAGTGGGAGATTTCGGACCAAACTCTATAACTTAGTCGTTTCATTAAGCAATAAAACCTAGTACGCGGGTGAAGTAGCTGAAGGCCGTTGCATTAAGTTTTTATTTTATGTATTTATTTATTTTTTTTCGAGATTTGCTCGATGTTTTCAGTATTTTTATATGCCAGAAATTTTATATTAACGATGCGATAAAAATTATCAAAAATAATGTGGTTGACTTAAAAGAGTGCCAGTTTTCAAAGAACGAAGATAAAATGTTATTTATATGACAAATCGTCAGCTAATTTTTGGCCAGCAATTTTAAGTGAATACAAACGATATTGATGGTTTACATGAAGTTTTCGGAATATATACCCAATAGAATTTTTTTGTATTTTCACCACTGCTTCCGGCGTGTTTTGAAGGAAAATGGAAATTTCTATGAACGTTCATGAACGAACTCTAAATTTATTTTTAAAAAGTAGCATTTGTACTGCATACGTATACTTACTGATGCTCAACAAGGCTCAAAGGAGTGCATCTCTTGGCATCACAGGAGCAAGGACACGCAAGCCACAGGCAACGTTTTATATCAAACTATATTTGTCCCCCATTTAACATTATGCGAAGAGTGTGGCTGCAAGAAACTTTTTTAGACTCTACAAGTCTTCGTAGGTTAGACCTAGGCGATACAATCATACAAGAATCTTGTACGAAGTGGGTCTGCTTGATCAGGGTAGTATTCTCGTACAGGTCCAAGATGGACGCTGGCACACTTGCCGGAGTTTACGTTGCTGACACTGACGTGAAAAGATCATTCAGACACCCGGATGTGTGCAGTGTCTTCCAGGATGAAATCCTAGCGATCTGAAGGGCGACGGAGGTGATACTGGGTCACATCGTAGGGTGGTCTGTGACAATTCACGTCGATAGTAAGGCTGCGATCAGTACATTGACAAATTACACGGTGCAAGGTATTCACACTAAGGCTGTGTTGGGACCCGTACACTGCATGGTACATGGTAATGAGGTTTCGGACGAACTTGCGAGAAATGGTTCGAATCTTGCGTAGAGGTAAGGGGACGGTTGAATAAAACCACCCTTAGTCACTACTATAGTAATACGGAAAAGATTCCGCGATACCGTTAACCGGCTAGGAGATACATAGAATTCACGACAAACTGGGATTTATCGCTGGATCTAATCCAGTCGAACTGACAATTCATTTTTTCTTTACTCTTCTTCTTCTATATTAAAGATATTTACTATGAACCGCATTGGACTCCGAGTAGAGGTGTGCCCATGGGCGCATAACCATGCTTAACCTAACCTAATGCTGTGGATTGAGTTGCTAACATTTTATTTTGCTTTTGTTTTAACTCCTTTTTTTCTTACGGCAATGAAGTGAAGCAAGAGTGAAATTTATTTTGTACGTTTTTGTATGGGGAACTTACAGCATTCGCCAAACAGTGGCGTGTAAAGCAAAACAATACTTGATAAACTTTTAAATAGTTAATATGGAGAAAAATTAATGCTTCATATCTCAAAAAAAAAAAAAATTAAACATTGTTATTTATTTTCAAATATATGTAATTATCCTTAAAAGATAATTATCAGAAAAAAATTGTCACAAATTTATTTTCAATTTCAATTTATTGCAGGTAACATATTTTTATTAAGTTTTTGTTGTTCAAAACAAAAAATTTTTATATAAAGTAACTAAAATTCTTAATTAGAAAAGAACCCTAACCGCGTTTAACTCCGCCTATAAAAGAGGAATGTTACAAGTTTGTAGTGTTGATCTGTGTAAATTTATGTGTACACTCAGGTCTCGTTTTATGCGGATTCAAATTTATGCGATTTTTAAATTAACGATTTTTTTAGAATTTTAACAGATTTTGAAATTTTAGATGTTTGTTAAGCTTTTTTACCGTTTTTAAATTAAACCAAGTTTTCATCACTGATGTAATCGTTATAGTTTGTTTTATTTTGTGGTTTTTTGATGCAAAGCTGATATGTATGTATGAGTGTTTTTAAACTTATGAAGAACACATAATAAAAGTTTTACAATATAATAAGTACGCCTAAGGCTAATTTCGGTAAGAATAAAATCAAAAAATTAGGTCGAAATTAAAAAAATTTCAATTTAAACTCGATTTTCCTGTCTTTTACGGTACAACATTGCAATAACCACGTACAAGTGTAAAGAAATTTGCATAACTTTTAAACTAATAGAGCTCCCTTTATAAAACTTTTACAATATAATACGGACACTATAGGTTAACTTAGGTTAAAAAATTTGAAAAATTTTGATTTGAGTTTGTCATTTCCGGTTTTGCAAATGAAAAAATGTTTTTTTTTTAATTAATTTTTTGTTTAAATATCAATCGATTTTCTATAAGAATCACATAAAATTTTTTTTTTGTTGGATTAGTTTTTAGTTTGAAAAAGTTATTTAAAAAAAATTTTTTTAACGGCAACACTTTACCACCCCGTAACTCGACAGATAAACATTATAGAAAAAAATATTTTGCACACTTATTCATATCTACTAGAAATATAGTTAACCCTTTCGGTTATTCTATGCCATATGGCATGGTGCTTTTTGCAAGCCCCTGTTTGGGGCAAAATAGTTAGAAATTAATTTTTTTGATAATTTTGTATTTTTATTTAATGCTTTTTATAGAAATTGAAAAATAAAATATTTTGATTGGTACACCCAATGCATTCTGATGGGCCAGAAAGCAAACATGCCTTTCGAGATTTGTAATTTACGAAAAAAGGTCACTTTGTAATTGAATAACAAGTGGAATTTTTGTTCCCATGAAATTTTCATTCCCCTCGAAGGGAAAAAAGCAATCATGAATCTCATGTGAAAAATTTTTCACGCTATCAGTTCCAGTGAATGTAACAAAAAAGAAGAAAGATTAGGAAATATTAAAAATCAAGGAATTTATGTTCAAAAATATTTACGTATATATTTTAAAGAAAAGTGAAAATAATAAAGCTAAATGATTAGTATTGGAGGGACGGGACAGGTTGATATTTTCACTTTTCTTTAAAATATATACATACGTAAATATTTTTGAACATAAATTTCATTGATTTTTAATATTTCCTAATCTTTCTTCTTTTGTGTTACATTCACTGGAACTGATAGCGTGAAAAATTTTTCACATGAGATTCATGATTGCTTTTTTCCCTTCGAGGGGAATGAAAATTTCATGGGAACAAAAATTCCACTTGTTATTCACGATAGGGGTGAATAACATAGAAATATACATATGTACAAATATTTAATAAAAATTATAGTGTTTTTTAATTCATTTGTCTTTCTGATTCTAGAAGAATAGCTTTATTTTATAAAGAAAATGCATTTGAATAGTTTTTATATAAAATAAATCTCTTATACAACTTTCTGATTATAAAATTTTAGAAATTGCATTAAAAATTTTAATTAAAATTATTTTCTTTTTTTCCTTTAAATACATTCTATGCCATATGGCATGATGTTAAAAAACCACTTTTGATACAAAATTTAAAAAAAATAATCATTGATTGTTAATAGCATAAGGTTTAAGAGTTATAAAATCGAAAAAAAAATTTTTTTTAATCAAAAACAAAAAGAAGTACCGAAAGGGTTAAGCCAAATATAAAGGCATTCTAACAAAAAATTTTTATTAGGTTGCCTTCCCACAAATAATGCCCCAAATATATGTTTATTACATTTTTTATGCGATTTTGTTTTGATTTTTTAATTAAAATTTGAATTTATGCGGTTTTTCAGAATTTTGGAACGAATCATTAGTTTTTATATGAAGCTTGATAATCGTTTTTGCGAATTCAATATAAGTACATATGTACAACCTCATACCATGATACAAATACAGAAGGTACGTAGTTCCTTTTTATAGCCTATTAACGTTCTGGCGTTACAAAATTACAAGTTACAAATCTACAAGTAAAATTAGGAATTGTCAAAAGTATCGATATATCAAAATATCGATATTTAAAAAAATCGATATATGTATATCGCCGATATTTAAAAAACTGATATGTATCAATATATCGATTTTGAAATACGATTACCGAATTCAAAATTTTTAAAGTCAGTCTCAAAATTTAAGCCAATTTTTAAACAATATGTTTTTCAAGAACTGGCATCATTGCATGCATCATATGTTTTTTAAACTAATATGAAGATCTAAAATGATTAGACAGGAGAGCACATAAAATAGAGAGTGCTCCTGATGTCCATATCTGATGATTACTGGTTCGACTAAAACCAGTTGGTACTTGGTACTTTTTGGGTGCAATTCAAATTTCAAGGTAAGTTGGCACTTCAATGTTTTATTTACTTCTATTTAAATTTTTCGTAAGTGCCCATTCACATTATACAAATTTTGTGGTTGCGATTATTACCTTATGGTCGAGAGGGGAGAGAGGATTTAAAAGGGGTACACAAGCGAGTGTACTCTTCGATTCATTTTGTTCGCTCATTCGTTCTCTCATTGTTCTCTCATTTGACGAAAAATGCATTGAAGTTCGGTTGCAAAAGAAAAAGTCGTAACGACAAAAATCGTACAATTTAACATCAGACGGACTTCAAAGAGGAAACGACAATAATCGGAACGACAAAAATCGTATAATATGAATTGAGACTAATTTACTTTTTTTTTGGATTTCATATTGTTTTTTTTTATTCTTCCCTTTTGTTTTTGTTATAATTGAATATTTTGTTTTTATTAATTTTTTTAAATAAAATGAAACAATAAAAAGTAACAATGTAATTACATATAATATGTTTGTTCATAAATATGTATGTAGGTATAAAGGTATACTAAATTTTTTAATTTGGTAATAGTTTCAGCAAAATACATTTAAAACAAAAACCAAAATTGTTAAACTGATGCTGTTTTTAATGTATTTTACTTGTAGATTTGTAGCTTGGAGTTTTAAAAAACAATGCCCATATTATTAAATAATCATGTTTTTGTTGTTTTATTTATTTTTTGAAGTTTAAAAAAATTAAATATTAATTTACAAAAAATTAAGGAAATTTTTGTACAAAAAGACTTAATATTACTGTAAATAAATGAACAAACTAAAAAAATATATATTAATAAGATAAAAAAACTGCAGCTTAAAGTTATAAGGACTTATATGTAAATATCAGCCACCGAAAAATTTATTTAAAAATATTGTGACGCACGAAATTTTGCAAGGGCAGCAACATACCTACATACATATTAACATATCGCTTCTTAATTGCAACATACGTCATAACTCAAGAAAAATCCAATTTGCCAAAATGTACCTTTTTATACACAGTTTGAAAAATATATTTTGATATAACTTCGGTTAAGTTTGAGATATAACACTTATTTTTATTTTTTGGGATATGACTATTTGGCAATAAAGGAGTTTGTGCTAATGTTTGTTGCACACAAAAATATTGGCTCTAGACCCGTAATCACTTTCACAATCGATCTAACGATGTCCGGCTTGCTATCTGGCCATGTAAACATTGTGCTCAAAATTGTGACGAACAAAGTACACAATTCCGGAAATAGTATTATTTAATTTATTATATACATTTTAACTGGCACAAGCCTTTTTAAAAATGGACACGAGAACTTTTGTAAAAGCTACAATGTCATGTCAAAATGTTATCCTGGTAGGTTTAGAATTAACCAAAGGTTTCCATAAAAAAAACCATTCCACTTTAAGACGAACAATCTTATACAGATAAAATTCGGCACACAGAACCCTTATATGAATCTTACATAGTTTTGTTTCGTTAGGTCAATGATTGCCCAATGGGATATACTCTTGAAACCTTGAGTTCCATATGGTATCAGACAAAGCACATTCATTACGGGTGGCGGTTATACTACAACAATACGAAAACAACAGAAACAACAACGGTTTTTTGCATTGCATTGTTAGTGCCCAACAAACACGGAGGTTTGATTTCAAATTGAAAATGATAATCATTTGAAAATCATAGCGTTCTCAACAAAAAGGGGAAATTATTTTCAAATTGAAAAATGGCTTTATTTTCAACTTGCTTTCAAACGTAATTTTCAAATGTTTTTCAAATGTGGATTATAATACATGTGGAATATAAATAAAACTATTTAATTTTTTTAATTTAACTGGCTGTTCAACGATTTCGAACGTCAACGTTCGGATAGAATTTTATATGGAAAATATTTTTAAAACTTAGTGTTTTTCATAACAAATTACACATTTTAACTAATGATTTCTTAAAGGAATTTACTGTATTTGTTAATGTTTATACACAAACTAACTTCAAATAATTCCGATAAACATCAAAAAAAAATATTGTAAGAGAAAAGTGGAACTAACTTTTGTATTTGTATCATGATATTTATTGTACTTTAGATTAAACTGATAATTATTGTTTTACAATTTTTGCATGCATTTCCTTTAATTATATTCGGGCATGTTATGTAAATCGAAATGAAGTTTAAAATGGAACAAATTTTTAAAACGATCCTGTAAACCTGTAAAGAAAGTTGATAAAAATATTCACAACTCTTACAAACAGGAAAAACTAGTAATTTTGTAAATAATTGGAATGAAAAACTCGTATGATTTCAATTCCACTTCATTTCGATTTCTAAAACATGCCCGATTATTTCCATTATTTTTAACAAATTGTGCAATATTTTTTTTAAGGATTTTAGTATGTATTTATACCTATGTGATTTAACATTATGTATGAATATAAAGGAAATCGTTCGTTGCATTGCTGTTGTTGTCACCCTCTGCAGTCTAAAATTGTGAGTTACTTAGATTATATGGCAGTGCCCCTCCTATGTAATTAAGTAGATCGATTAGGTATTCCCATTTTCTTAACAAAGGTAATTGTATTTAGTTCCAGTCTCTGTTGAATATTTAGCCATCTAAGCGCATCGAGCAATAATTTTTTAGGTTTATAAACCTGTGGTATTTTAATATACATACATAGAAAGCATACCCTTGTTTTGAAGTTTTTGTAGTCATGTTGTTGTGCAGAAAGTATATAAATTTGTTGATCCTAATTCAAAATGTGGTTTAATCACATTGTAATTGTATATCAGCATGGCCGTTAGTTGAATTAAGAAAATTTTTTCCATTTGTTCAAATTAATTTGTTTGCATGACCATCTTTAAAAAAAAAACATTTTACAAGAATATGATATATCGCAATATTTTAGCTCTTCTAGTCAACAACATACGCCTAAAAGAAAGTTTTTTGCTAAAATTTATATTTTAGAAAATAAGCAACAAAATACCAAAAATTATAAGTATCACCATAATAACAATGGGCACATTCATAAGACGTAACTGTTGCGCAACTGTTAAGTATTTTTCATGGGAAGAATAAGAAAGGAAATAAACAAAATTATTGGAAACCTATTTTTTAAGATACTGAAAACGAAATTTTAGAAACCATTTCGTTTAAAAAATCAATCATTAGTTTGACTTGCAAATTTAAATATTTTTTTTCAAATTTGTTAGTTTGTAATTTTAATAACAACAAATTTCTGGTACGACTTTCTGCTTGAGTGACTCAATGTAAATATAATTGTTTTTAGAATTAAACAAGTTTTAAGCGCAAAAAAAATGTTAGGTTTTGGAGGCAAACTTTTCTTGTTTAAGATAACATGTTTTTATGTCAGAGATCTGCTTATCGGGTTAATAATAGTTTCAGTAAGATTTTTAAATGTTTAATTAAGTAAAATAAAAATACATTAATGTATTTACATTTTTTAAGTTACAATTAACTTTAAACAGTCTAATTGTTCTCTATCTTATTTAGTCACTGCCTTTATTTCGTCATAAGCTTCAAGTTTTTTTTCAGCTTTGACTTTGTCCTCATTGTCAAATATATTATCATCTTCCGCCGAACGTTTAATTACTTTTCTAATAGTCATTTTAGCTTCATACAATTCCAAAAGTGTATTACCATCATATAAAACAAATGGCAAAGTAGCTCGTTGATAATAGTCTGATAAAAGTTCCAAATTATTAATGACCGTATCTAACATATGCGATTTTTCACACCAAATACCAGGTGCATCATTGCCTAAAGGATTGATATGTACATGCAGATGATAAAACGAGGGCTGATAATGGAAATACATACGCAGTTGAGACGATAGAATGCCATAATGTAATTCTATAGCCTCAGCAGCACGCGTACGTATATTGCGCAACAGAGGAAGATGTGAATTATTCAGATCACGCAGAGACCTAATATCACGTTTGTGTGTAATAACCAGAATATAGAGATTTTCAATGTTACGACCATCCCATTTAAGATCGGGTAACAATACGAAACCTATTTCTGGATTAGGATCTTCAAAAATAATACGATCGGCTTCTTGTTTATGTTCCAAAATATTGTAAACCCACTGTAAAAATAAAATAATTGATGTAGGTATGTGTTTCAGCATATAAAAGTAAAATACATAGTTTAAATTTGAGTTTTATATATAGCATATTATTACTTTGAAGTAATATTTAAACTTAAAGGAAACTAAATATGTACATAAATAATTTATTAGATCAAACAAATCAACTCGTCGCATTTATTTCAATAAAAATGTTTTAATGTATGTACTTACCTCTAAGGAAAATTGATTTGAAATAATGTATGGAAGTGTGATTTCTTTGTACATCTCTGGCGGTTCGCTAATAACATATTTTTTGCATATAGAATACTTTTCAATGTGCTTATCAGTAGCTGGATACACCACAGTAGCTTTTACACCTTAAAACACAAACAACATACATACATAATTATAAAACAAAAAAGTTTTTGACTATTAAAAAAGACGTACTACTCAAATTAGCTGGTGGTACACATTGATAACTGCCATAAATGTTATTAACAAATTCAGTTTGTACTTGCAAATCATCGCAAAAGTATGTAGGCTTTTTAACTGTAGGCTCAAGCTCCTCCATGTGCTCCTGGTTACCATTTTCAACTTCTGCGTCCCTTTTTTCTTGTTGTTGACCGGCATTTACGTCCACATCACTTTCTTGGAACGCTTTTTTCTCAAATATTACTATAGCCTTATCACTATCGGATAAATCAGAAAAACTTCCTAATAAAACTATACTCTTATTACGAGTATTATTGTTAAGAATACGTTCAAAACTAAATTTTTTCAAGTCATAATTGGCTTTCTTCTCTAAAATTGCCGCTTCGAGGGATTCCTGATTGTTGCTTTCATTTTCAGCAATTGTCGTCTTACTTGTAGTTTTCTCATCATCACTTTTGTTTAATTCCTCTGTTAATATAACAATTTCGTTATTGATTGACGTTTCAGGCATTGTTATAAAGTAACTATTATTAAAAATGTTTTACAATTAGTATTTTAGTAAAAACAAAAGTCCAGGTCAGAGCAGTGATGCGAGTCGGTGGAAATTTAAAAAAATCCCTGTGTCTAAAAAAAATCCCTTTTTTTAATACACAAAAAATATTTCCATACACTTCCCAACCAGCGTTGCCACGACCAAAAAAAAAATTTAACCAAAAATGAAAACAAAAAGTAGCCAAAAGCGAAAAAAGTAACCAAGTTAACACTTATTTTCGCCTATTTGAAAAACTTTTTGAACTAGAGTTCTTACAAGTAGAACACGTAACCACTAGTTTTCTTAAAGAATTGTTTGCTTTTAGACATAACGTTTTGCAAATAAATAGAAATTGTTAAAAATAAAGCTTAAGTTTAATATATTTACTGGTAACGGTTTTTTTTTTTGATTTTATCGTCAAATGTTTGTTAGGTCTTTGTTGGTTCCTTACCTTCGGAATTGTTATTCTAATTAACTTTTTATTACAAAAACTAATTTGATTTTTGTATTTTTATGTATTCGAATTAAAACCGGTTAACCGGTTATTTTTAAAATGCTTAGCCGAAACCCGGTTTTTTTAAATAGCAACTATTCGGAATATTCGAAAACCAGTTATTTATTGAAAAAAGTCGAATAATCGATCTCCCTAATAAATATATAATAAAGGGTGGTAAAACCATAATCCACGATGTTAATTGTGAGAGATCCTAGCAATCTGGTGCAACAGAAGTGATACTGGATCACGGCATGGGTGGATCTGTGGTGACAATTTTCGTCGATAGCCAGGCAGCGCTTAGGGCATTGGCATATTATACGGTGCGATCGTGCCTGGTCGCTCGGTGTAGGAATGCTCTTAGGGAACTCATGGAGGCATTCAACGTAAGGCTGTGTTGGGTACCTGGACACTGCATGGTTGATGGAAATGAGGTGGCGGACGAACTCGAGGGGATTCGAATCTGGACTTAGTGGTAAGGCACAGGGGGTAAAGCCCACCTGTGTTACTACTATGGGGTGATACGGGAAAAATTCCGTGAGAACGTTAACCAATCCTGGGGGAACAGAACGGATTGCAGGGTTTCTAGGGCACTATGGCCCAGATTGGACGCGGGGGCAACCAGGATTCTACAGGGATTGGACAGGGGTGGTCTTAGAACACTTATAGGGTTCTTGACGGGTCAGTTTTCGGTCACATTCGGTAATTTTTTCCTATCATTTTCTTAACACCAAAATTAAAAATGTGACTACTCGCTCATTCGTTTCTTGTAGGGTAATGATGTGCTAAATTCCCAATTTCCATTCCCGATAAATACACTGAAATTTATTATTGAGGGAAAGCTAGTTTCTTACGAAAACTAACATTAAGCAATTTGCTTTTTAATTTTTTTTACGTACTTACAACTAGAATTTGAGTCTGAAGAAGCCTACCAATTGTATGGAAATGTAAGAAAAGATAAACTCATTGATTATTGTTGGTATTTTGCTGAAGCATGATATTGTCAGGATTTAAAATGCTACCGCCATATTAGCAAAAGCAGCCAAATTTAGCATTTTTCCTAATTAAAAAAAAAAACTAAATTAAAGAGCCGACAAGTTCCACTACTAAAAAAAAGCCCACACTTTTCAAAAGCAGCAGCATAATAAACACACAAAATAATGGGCACTGCGTTTTTCCAGCTTTTGCATTTTTAACAATAGCAAAAATTTCTTATTTGATGGAACTCAAAAATCAACGGCAATCACTTTTATGTTGTAGAAAAAAATCAATGTAGGTTAGCAGCCACACAAACAGGAGAAAAAAGCAAACTAATGTGTTAATGGCAAATGATTGCGAAGAAACACTCGATATTTTTCATGCAAAACAAACACAACAAGAATTTGTTTTTGTTTTCTATACAATTAAAAAATAAAACAACCACTTCAAAAATTTTGTGCGTTGCATTGTTACATTTTATATGAAAACCAAAAGCAATTTATTTACAAAATTTAAGTATGCACATTCATAGGAACATACTTATTTAGGTATTGACACATGTATTGTTTTTGTGCAAATATGTACATACGTATGAATGTATCACAAATTCTGATCATTTCCTAATAGCACACAAATCGGTGCTTTTAGCACTTATAAGTGCGGCTTTTTTTGTTCTCTGTGGTTTAACCAGCCAGGGAAACATTTGATTTTTATATTTTTTAGTTTTGTCTTTTTTAAACAGCTCTTCTTTTAGGACAAAGTAAAAAACGGAAAAGGCAAAAGAATCATTTTGAGCTTTTGCTTTTTATGTGGCTGGCCTTTCTTGTCGCTAGTTGGAAAAAAAATAAAAATATACAAAAAAGGAGATTTGCTTTTTGCAAAAACGAAAAACCAAACATTGGCTATTGGAAAAAAAATTAAAAATTTCAATAGCATTGGCAAAAGCAAAAATAAAAAGCATCCAGATGATGGATGCTTTTAAACCCTTTATATTGTTACAAGTAGAATTTTGCGTGTTTAAAATTCGCTTTACAGTTTTATTTGTATAATATTTTTAGCTGTTCTTAAATCTTTGGAAAAAGGTTTCCTGATGATCTGGCCTAAGCAACCGGTGAAATGCGCATAGAAACTAACTTTACCTCAACAATATATTTTATTATATTTTTCGGGAATAGAAATTGGGAATTAAGCACATCAGAAATCTTATTAATAATGAAAATTTTTATTTAGAAATTTTATATGTATTGAAAAAACAAATTTGAGAGTTTTTGTTGTTATTTCAATAAGGGTATTCACGTCACAAGTTGCACCCTTGCAAAAAAGCAAAAGTGCAAGCACATAACAACAACCACAACGAAAATTATTTACGCACAACCAATTGTCTGGGTGGTTGTTGTTATAGTTTTGCACCTTTTCTTTTTCGCAAGGGTGCAACTTGTGACGTGAATACCCTTAATATAAATTCGCAAACGAACTTTTTTATTTTGAAAAACAGGTAGTAAAACTTTTATTTTCTTAGCAAAAAATAAAACTCAAAAATTATTTTTTTCTCTAAAAAATAAAAAGTTGATTTTTTTTAATTAAACTTAAAAAAAATAAAATTGAATGAATCTAAAGGTAATCCATGTAACAAGGGTAATGTACTGTTTTCACAACACAAGTTATTGAACGTGTAGTAAAATGTATGTTAAAAAAACTCATAAAAACAGTGCTTTTGTTTTCAATATAATTTCTCACACGAAATTTTGTTTACATTTTCTAAAAACAAGAAAATAAAAATAATTTATCAAAAACCCTACTAACTGCCTTCATGACGTAGGCGTGCAGACAGTAATTAAAACAGTTCACTTTAATAAAAAAAAAATTCAAACATTAACGTTCCAGTACAAGTTGCAGCTAAACGTTTTTAATGTAAACTTAATAAATAAATAAAAAATAAACAGTTGATAATTTTCATTCTTGGCTGAGCTGGGGATCGAACTCGGGTTAAATTTACGTTTCAAGAAAACCCACATTCTCATCATCAGAATTCTTTGCAGTTCTACCCTCTGTTTTCTGCGGTGGTCAAAAATCAATCTTAAGCCAATAATATTGGTGGTGCGAAATTTGCTGTAATTAATTATCATTTTTCAATTTATTTACATGTTTCTTCATTTTCTAAAAAAAAATCACAATTATTCTAAAAAATAACTTTTGACAGCTTGCAGCGCTGTTCGTAACGTTGTACTCCAGCGACTATTATATTCCCAATTTTAAAAAATCATGCCATTATTATTCAAAAAAGGGAAGTTCTGTATGTAACCTTTTCTGAGATCGTGTTCTTTTGGGAAATAAAAACACTAAGAAATATAGTTTTTTTTGTTTTTTTTTTGTCTTCATTATATGAAATTTTTTGCATTTATTTTCGAAATGTTTTTTGTTATGAGTTTTTATTTATTCTATTATTTAATAATTGTTTTGTTTAACATGCATTTATTTGTTATATGATGCCTGGTATTACTATTTATGGATTTTCATATATACAAATATATATGAACGTATTTTTTTTAATACTTTATTAAATATTATTTTGTTTTTTTTTTAGTTTACCGATTGATGACTTTTTTGTATTTGCTTTTGTAATGAAACTATTGTGATTAAGAAGTTTTTTTTTAATTCCTTTTTTTAACTTAAATGAAGTAATAAGGGTTTTTAATTTAATTGCTGTCATTGTGGTTCGTTTGTTTTTGTTTTGCATAATCATTTTTTGCTATGTTTTTATTACGAATAACAATAAATACATTGAATTAACTGTGTAGCGGTTAAGGGGAGGGAGAAGATTTTGTTTGTTTGATTTGAAGTTTATTTTTGAGAAAAGGGTTGTGTGTGCTTTTGTCTAGTCTTTTGTGGTTAATTTGCAAGAGTAAGTCTGTAGAGGTTGCTGTTTTTTTCAAATAATAGTTTCTTTATTTTTTACATTAAGCATCAATCTTTTTTCGTAATAATATTTATGTTTTTAATTGTTGCTGATTAGTTTAAATATACTATATAGGTATATAGATTTATTTACTGATCCATAATCAATAATAATAATAACTTTTAGTAATTATGTATAAAGCGCACATTTTTGTTTTTTTTCTTGTTATTCATTTAAATGGATTTTTTGTGTATGCTTAAAAAATGTATAATATGAGTAGTCACAGTCATTAAATAAAATCTTATTTTTTCAAAAAACTTTTTTTTTGTTAAATTATACTTAAAATAGTTTACACAGCGTAAATAATAATAAACGAAAACATATGACAAATATTTATTAATGTTTTTTGTTTGTTTTTTATTTAAACTTACTTGGGGAGCTTAATTTAAAGTGTGTCTTTATTTATTTAATGCTTTTTTGTTTAATTTTTAGTTAAATTTACGTTTACCCATCTAAGTATCTATCTGTTTTTTTTATAATTTTGTTAAATTAAAATGTTGATGTGGTATTTTGCTTTTTGGAAGCCTTGATTTTAATGTTTTTAAATTCCCTTAAAACAGTTTCATTTGTTTTATAATCACTTAAAATCTGACAATAAATATCAAAAAGTATGTATGCATGAATTAGTGTAAAACATTTTTATATACTCAACATTTTTAAATTTTAGTATCTCTTATTAGATAAAATAATGAAGGACTGTTTTCCCTCTTCTCTTACTCTCCCTTTAGTAATAAATTTATAAAAAAAAAAAAAATAAAAACAAAAAAACATAAAACATGGTTAAAGAGTAAAATACGTGACTGGACTCAATATTTTATTTATATATTAAAAATAAAAAAAAATTAAAAGTTTTTACTCATTTTTAAGAGTTTTAAAGAAAATTGAGTCATTTTGTTTTTTATGTTTGTTTTGCAAACTTAAAGAAAATATATAAAAATTTTTGGTTGAAAATATCAGTTTTTTAATTAAACAAAAAATAAATAAATTAAGTTGACAAAGTTTTATCAATAAAAGGCAAAGGATTAATTTTTTTAGGCTAGCATTTGTTTTATGTTCAGTTTTTTAACTAAAATAAAAAAAATTGGAATTGTTTAGTTTTCTTACTATTTTTAAACGTTTTAACAAACAAATATTAACACTGTGCTTCAAGTGACTAATAACAGACAGTTTGATATACAACATACATAAATTTCAAGAATTTAAGGTTTTTTCAATCTAGATATAGGCAAACTAAAAACTTTAAATCGTGAAATTTGGTCAGCGGGTCGACAATAGCTACAATTTAGCCGTTTCATTAAACATTCTATTGAAACAAAATTTTTATTTGGCCACATTGGAATATTTTAGCAAATTTTACAAGTTTAAAATTGATTGCTATAGCACAGTGCAGTTAAATTTTATAGTGTTGGTAACCTTCAAAGCACAAGCTTTCCCAGTGAGCAATGGTTATTAAATAAAAATTAAAAAAAAAATATATATTTAAGCTTATTCAAGCAACCAACACATTATATACTCAAATATATAAAAATTACTACTAGTACAAGAAGAATTTTTAAATAAATCTTACCTTTTAACTTAATCATATATATATATATATATATATATATATATATTTCAGTTGTTTTTGCTGTTGAAATCATTCGTTTTTGCTGACAGAGTGAGAGGTTTTAAACATATGTATGTATGTATGTATATACGAGTACAAACATTTAATGGCTTAAAATTAGGAATCATTATGGTTGTTCATTAAAAAAAACATGGCATTTTGTTGTAGGCTGGTTGCCTTTTTTCTCGAATATTTCCAGGACGCATTTTTAAAAAAGTGTGGTGCATGTTTTGCACAGAGCTTTAAAAAAAGAGAACCATATAAAGGACTAGAGTTGTTTTTTTATTTTGAGTTTTATAACTACATATCCATGTTTTTGATTAAATCCTTTTCACCTTTCCATTGATTCAACTTCTTATTAGAATTGTTTACTGTTTTGATTTCAACTTGCTATTCTTTTTACTACAAATAATTGTTAAAAAAGAAAAGAAAAATAATCGATTTGTTTTGCTTTAATTGTTTAAATACTATTAATTGAAAGTTGTAGTTGAAGAGGTGGTGCTGTTAGTAGATGGTATTACAGTAGAAGAAGGTAAAAGGGGAGCGGAAAAGTTAGTAAGTTGAGGAGAGGTAATAGAAGTCGTATTTACAGCAGGATTTATATAATGTTGTTGTTGTTGATGTTGGCTAGTCGTATTATCAACAACATCCATAGACACCATAGAGGGATCTATATGTTGATGTAATTGTTGGTGCTGCTGAAGATGTTGGGGAGGAGAATGTTGATGTTGTGGAATCTGTTGTTGATGTTGCAACTGTTGTTGCAACTGTTGTTGTTGATGTTGCTGCTGTTGAAACTGTTGTTGTTGATGTTGCTGCTGCTGAAACTGCTGTTGTTGTTGCAAATGTTGTTGCTGTTGCAACTGTTGTTGTTGCTGTTGCTGTTGCAACTGTTGTTGTTGATGTTGCAAATGTTGTTGTTGTTGTTGCAACTGTTGTTGCTGTATGTGCTCATGTGGCACATACATAACATGACCCGCTAATGAATCTACCATAGGTACTGTTACAGTACCTGCTAGACCTAAGGCTGAGGCTGCTGCCGCAGTGGGAGGCATGTGCGAAGTTAAAGACGTTGTTGCCATTTGTTGTTGTGTTTGATTTTGTGCTTGCAGCATAAGCGTTGCCGTGGCAGCGGCAGCATCTGAATCGGCTATAGACCAATTTCTTTCCATTTGATTTAATGATGTCACACTAGGATTGGCTGGAATTGTTTTTGTTATCATTATGGCATTGTTGTTATTCTTGTTGCTAATATTGTTATTATTGCTTGTCGCATTTGTGGAGATACTGGGTTCATTGATTGTAGCACTAAATGTACGTTCTTGAGCTCCAAATTCACCAAATGCTGCTCCTCCCTCGGAGAATGTACTGCGTAATGTTTCTTCTAAAAGTGCCTGTATTTTGTCTTGATCGTCTATATGCACAAAACCCAGTCGCACCAGTTCCTGTGTCAAATCTGATGCAGTATCATTTTCAGTAACATCACAAGACAGCTGACGATTCATTTTATCGTCCATGCGCAATAAAATAGTCATAAGTATATCACTGCTACCTTCCTTAAGTTTCTTTACACTACACATCATATTTACAATGCGTCGCGATTCAATATCTACAGGTTCCGGAGTGGCTGATTTAACAGAATCAGCACGCTCCGGGGACGAAGCTCTTGAACGAAAGTGTGGGGGTTTTTTGCCACTGAAAGCTGTCAAAGGATAGACACCAAATTTAACATCTTCCACAAACTTTTCCAATTTATCGGCCGATGGCACATCCAATAAACGGTATTCTCTGATTGTAAGTCTTGAAACTTTTTGTTTTTGTTGCTGTGGTTCGGCTTGTTCTTCGGGCGTTAAGGGGCCAGCTTCAAGATTTTGTGGTTGTACAATTTCCTCTTCTATTCTATTATTAATGTGGGCCATTACAACATCGGGACGATTATATCTTTGCATCATGCCATCAATAACAGTTTCCGAAAACATTGTACGATTCTTAGGTGAAAAAATTAAGCAGTGAGCAGCCAGTAGTTTCAATGAATGCACCTGTTTCGTTGGAAAAGAGAGTGAAAAAGTGAACAAAACAATGTATATATAATTATATTGATGATAATCAATTTGTTCGAAAAAGGCCTGCAAAACAATTGTTTATTAGGCAATTACGTTAAATTTAAAAAATTATAAATAGGATTTCTGTATAACGTGCTAAATTTCCAATTTTGCATATGGGCATTTCTCTGAAATGGTCCACCGTGACTTAAAAAATCAAAGCGCTCGCATAATTTTTTTCAAGGAAAAAATTAAGTTGGATTAATTTTGTAGTATATTTTTATTTTTTATTTTTCATTTTTGAACAAAAGTTTAATTTTTTTGTTAAAAACTTCTGAAAATATATGTAAAATTACTAAAATATGTATAAAGGTAAAAAGTGTCACGTGCGCAATTTACAATTAATTTTTTTCTTCGCCAACCCATGCATAGTTGCTTTTGAACAAAACATGATTATAAAGGCCCATTACTAACCTTTATAAAAACATTTTTTCCGAAATAAAAACCTCCTACAATTCTTTTACTTTCGCACTTTTTCTTACGGTCCTAAAAGGCACTTCTATTTTTGTCACGTGAGTAAGTCAACTTTGATTGCATGGCATTTGGGTACCCAGTGCTCAATTTACCATTATATATACTTTTTAGAAAGAACTCATCACAAACAATGTAACGATTCTAGAATTCATTCTAAAATTCCAATCCACTTCTATTTTTTTAATATTCAAACACAATAAAACGCGTACAAATGTCGCGTGCATAACCAGAGAAACACCCATATATGATAATTACACTGAAATTTATTGTTGAGGGAAAGCTAGCTTCTATGCGCATTATAATTTTTTAGGTTAACAAAAAAAATGTATGCGACTTTTTAAGACAGAAATAAGGGTTTGTAACAAAAAATCTATTTTTGAAAGACACAAAGTGTGATTTTGTGATACAATTTAGTTTTTGTTACCAAAGGATAGTGAGCAGGCAGCTCTTTTTAATACAGTGTTAAATTTAGCAATTTTTATTTAACAAAATTTCCCTTCAGTTTTATTAGTTTTCCAAGGGCCATGATTAAAAATGAAAGTAAGCTAAAGTAAACATTAAGTAGACGGATGATAATGTGATATCTGTCAAAAATCGTCTGTTTTTTGCCGGATAACAGCTAACGCCAAGTTATAATAATGGCCCTTAGTGCTATATTACTGAACATAGTTATTTATATACAATATATAAACCCAGCGGTAAAGTAAATAATGAGTAAATAGGGCTAAAAGAAGGCTTTATTTAGCAGAGACAAGCCCTCCTCATGCATTCCATACTTATAACACTCCCTTTAGTAACAACTTCGTTCCCTTCCCAAGGGACTAAGGAAGGTTGCTAAAAAAAAAATAAAACTAAACAACTTCCTTTTTATACCTTCCAGAAAACATACATCTGAAGGCAGGATACGAAGCAAATTTTTTAGAAGGGAGCCTGATTTCATAAACAAAGATTTCATCACATATTAAAATAATGCACGAATTTCGCAACCGTTGTGCAGTGAATACAGTAACCATTCAATAATAAACTCAAAACATTGTCTACTGAAAAGTTGTGGGTTTTAAGAAGCTATTCTTTTAAGTGTTGCATTGCAATACTGCGTTTATGAAATGGTTCAAACGCCTAACAGGAAAAATAATTTTTGAAGATTCCTTGTCGACAGAGAAATTAAAATTATCCACTTATTTTTCTAAAGAGCATCGATATTAGTTTTTTTGTATCTCTTTTAGTTTTGGAGATTAACGGTTTCCGAATTTACCCGATTTTACCCTTTTTACCCCCTAAACATTCGAATTTTCAAAAATTCCGTTTTAGTGGATCGATTTGAGGAGAGACCCAGCTCCGGTCCAAATTTAAAGTTTTTATCTTCAGGCGTTTAGGCAGTGCCATGATGAATCCAGTCAGTGAGTCAGTAACGTTACAATTTTATATATACTAGAGTAACCCTGCCCGCGTTGCTGGACAATTCAATAACATACGTTTACGTCTTTGTATTAAAAATTAAATTTTCTAGAAAGAATAGACATTTTCCTGAAAAAGATGTGCAAAATAATATAAATTTTTTAAAGTGAGAATATCAAAAAGAGAGCTTGGTGGTAAACGACATTTTAGGTATTGCCATTTCCACAAAAAATGATTAAAGAAGACGGCTTCCCACCATGTGAACATGCAACATACAGTTGACCGTTTGAAAATACAGGAAATTCTAAATTTATTCCGCAAACTTGCTAATTCATTACTTTCTAATCGCTCTTCTTCCTCCTGATTAGATCTATTTAAACGTATTTGACTGCTTTAGCGTGTTCGTCTGGCAATTTGTGAACGTCTTCATCGCGGCATTGTTGAATAATTTTTTTTTGATGCAAAAGATTTAAATTTTAACTGAAAGATTACAAATCAGTAATTAAAAAATGCAAATTCTCGCACTGTAAACTTAAATGACAATCAATAAACACACAAAAATTAAATAAGTAAAATGACGCGAGCAAGCAGAGCCTTATACCGACAAAATGTTATTCTTATAAGGAAAAAAATACATTTTATATAGGGAAAACACACAAAAAGTGCGCGTATAACGCATATTCGTAGATGTTTTTTATAAATCATCAGTAAATGTAGACCTTTCCAACGCATGTACCCGTTTGAAAATCGGTTGAGTGGTTCACGAGTTATAAAATGACGAACACAGGACAACTTATTTTTATATGTATATGTATAATAATATTCTAATGGCAATACAATTTTCAAAAGATATCCGTATAAAGGTAAGCGTGTGCCGATATACATGATCCCGAAATCTCAAACCGAAAACATAACGAACCTTAAATTTCTCCATTACATAAATACCTGCGCCCGAAAAGTCTTCCAAGCAGTATAGAATATGTGGCTTTAAAAACGTCACAGCAACCCGCCTACTCACTGAACAAGGCAAGTAAATATTTTTAAGACAAATGAAACCCGAGACGAAAGGTAATTATTATGAGAAGAAAAATTTAACAAGTTACCAATAACGGAACCCTAGACATTTTATTTTATCGTCAAAAATAACAGGAACATCGTCAATAGTGATGTTTATATTATTTGTCTCAAATCCAAATCCCATTACTTTTGTGTTAACTCGGTTCACGCTGAATCCATTGTCATGAGCCCATGTAACCACCTCACGTATCACATAATCAACACCCTCCTCCAATACGTCGAGGAACTCAGCATTAGAATAACAAACAAATTGTACATCATCAGCATAGACGAAGGGCTTACAAGAGACGCCATTACATGCCTCTAACAGTTCATTAATATAAATCATAAAAGGAAGCGGGCCAATTACAGATCCTTGTGGAACACCACTTGTAATCTGACGAATCTGGGAGTAACTAGCAGCTTCTGATACATATTGAGATCTATCTTAAAGGTAAGATTCAATAATTAAATTCATGAGACAATTTTAATAGTAATTTAGAGTGTACTACTCTATCAAATGCTTTTGAGAATTCTATAGAAAGTAAAACAATGTTATTACGGCTATTTAAAACTGTCTAACAGAATCTGTCAGAGACATAAGCAGCGAAGTTGTGTTATAACCTTTTCGAAATGCTGACTGTGCCTAGTGAATTAAAGATTTCTGATTCAGAAATCCAATAGTTTGGTCTTTAAAGATATGTTCAACTACTTTAGAAAGAACGGAAAGTATTGACATAGGACGCAAGTTATTAAAACAGGACGACTGACCTTCCTTCTTGATAGGCACGACTCTGGAAATTTTCCAATTATGAGGAAAAGATGATGTTGTTATAATCGTATTATAACAAAGGCGAGGAAACAAACGGAAAAATAATGTTTAAAAATCTTACTGATAACACATCATGACCCACCGCAGTAGATTTAATTCTTAGTAGTGCAGTGCATAACGAATCGGAATTAATACATTTAAAGAAATTACTGAAAACAATCGGATTCTGTTTTTGGCATTCAACAATATAATTATTCAAATTATCTGGCACAGAAAATCCTCATGTTCTCGTGATTCGAGACATCCATTTCTTCTCAAAAAACGTCACATACTTTTCGTACTGAAATCCTTAAAAAGTCGTTCATGATAATTCACCCATACAATTCTCAAAGGCATTTATATTACCATCGGGTTAAAAGCACACACCCACTTACAGTTTAAATTCTCGAATAGTAACTTCGATAAACAGCGCCTCAAAAGCATCACCACTATCAGACATAAACACAATTCTGTAATCCAGATTAGCTGATAGTAGCAACGCAACGCCTCCCCATTTTCTTCCATCTCCTCTATCATTCCTAAACATATAATAACCCTGTATATTACTTTTACTTCCCCATTCAAAATAAAACCCCACATGGAAAAAATATTTGAAAAACAAAAAAAAAACACATGTCCCATTGGACACAAATAATATGGTCCTTGGATCCTCTCACTCGCAATGTAGAGAAATCTCTTTGCGAACTCATGGAAAATACCTTGGTGCTGGGGGATTCATGTCCTAATATCACCAAGGTACCTATCTCAACGGATGAAGAGGATGCGCTCCTGGAACCTGAGCCAAACAAGTAACCGTCTTTATCAACTGATGTAATAGATCAGATAAAAGTGCAGAGTGGATGACAAATTGCCTGGTTCTGCACGCAATTGTCTTAAGCTCACCCTTAAAGAAGGCATGAACTGTAGCCTAAAACCGATGATGGAGGCATACAATAAGGTCGTTAGGACGGTACCACGCCAGACAAACCCAATCCATCCAAAAGGGACTAACGCAGCACGGCAACTGGTGCAATGATCACCAACAAAGCCTGAGCAAGTGCCTCGGAGACATAAGTACAGAATGTCCAGCCCACCTATAAGGACGTGTCCGAAGTAATAAGGTTGGGAGTAAAACCACCTGACTCCGAAAAATATTTGGTCGGTGTACAATTTAAACTTATCCAAACTGAAGTCCAAGACGAAATTGTGGAGCTCAAAAAGGGCAGTATAAAACCACATAATGCAGATTCAAACCAGGCTAGCTTACCTCCAATTAAAGGGTTTCAAGTCAGCGGAATAGGTAAGGGAACACGTTCCCTGAACAAAACTCTGAAAGGATGCCGAATTGAAGGTTGTTTCTGAGGAAGAGGTACTGAGGGCAGAATTATTTGTCGGATATTTCCCCGAATCGCCCGATACACCTAAAAATAGGATTCGGTCACTCATTGAAAGGCAGAATGAGGCCATCATCGGTCGAATTGCTGAATCGGGTCAGCATAGAGTGCATTGCCGAAATAACTTTTGCAATTGACCCAAACTCGGTCTTGGCCTGGTGGAATGAATTTTTTGATAAACTTAGGGCTGATGTCAGAGGTTTATTCAACAAAGCCAAGGAGACTGGTGTGAGGAGCTGCACTCACTATTGTTAATAAGAACATTAGGAAGTCCAAAAGGTCAATATGGTGCTGTTACTGTGGTAAACTTGACAACCTTCCTGATTCCCTTCGACTGCAAAGCCGACGCGCGTTAACTAAGTCACCGAGGGAGACTTGTGAGCAGATACTTGCTAATCACTTTTTAGAAGCTCTGACCATTTCGTCCCCAAAAAAGTCCACATGGCCGCCCTCGGTGTCCAAAAGGAACATCAGGTTGGCTAGAAGGATTTTTAATGTAAAACGCGTGCTGCCTGTAGCAAGGGGGAAATCCATCACTTCCAAAATGTCAAGGTTCTTCATATCCAGTTCACTGGCATGTCATGTGCCGACGTTAAAGTTAAAGTGGTCTTCACACTTAAGGCAGGGGTCAATTCTGAGCAATTGCCCAAGACACAGCTCGTTTTCCCTGAAGTCCATGGAAAAGTCATAGACAACTTCATAGGGGATGAATATCTATCGGTAACTTCTTTACAGCGCTTCCAGTTTGCCTATCAGTCAGGCAAGTCTACGGTGACTGCCATCTATTACGTTTTGAACACGATTGATAAGGCGCTGGACGCAAGGCAAATAGCTCTGTGTACGTTCACCGACATTCAGGGAGCCTTCGACAACACTTCCTATGACGACGCAATTAGCAATTAGGATGATCACGTTGGATCTATGTGGCTCATCGAGGACCATTGAAGCAACCAAAGGTTGTCTACAGGGTGGCTTCATATCGCCTCTTCTGTGGACCTTTATCATCGATGAACTATTGGAGCTCCTTAATGACCTGGGCTTCCGAACTTATGGTTACGCTGACGATCTAGTGATATCTGTGACTGGATTCGATGACGCAACTATTTCAGAAGGGATGCAGCAGGCTCTGAACTTGACACTTGGCTGGTGCAGAGAAAGGGGGCTTAATATTAACCCCGCGAAAACTACTCTCGTACCATTTACAAGATGTAGAGTTCTGAGACTTAAAGAAAAGGCATTGACCAGTACGGTTATCGGATTCTCTAACGAGGTGAAATACTTGGGGATCATTTTGGATAAATCCCTTAACTGGAACGCTCAGCTATCCTGCAAAGACCATTCGGGAAGAATGATCTACTGGTCTTTTGTGACGATAATTGAAGGTTAAAGCTAAAGTGATACTTGATAAAGTTTATCGCCTGATCTGCGTATCGATCACGGGCGCCATGGTTTAGGAGCGATCCTTCACATTCCTCCGTTACACATACACATCTGTAAAAGAAGGCTGTGTGGGTTACATGCCAATGTCTACGATCTTCCAGGCGGAGATATACGCTATCCTCAAGTTCGCTGTTGAATGTCTGAGGAGGAAGGCAAAGGGCTTGAGAATACATATTTAAAATGTCGGATAGTCTGGCCGCTCTCACTATCCTCTTTAGAGGTGAGGTCCAGGTTGGTCGTGAACTGTTTTGCATCTCTGTTGTCGAAAAGGACTTAGTCGTTTGCTGTAATAGATTAAAGTAACACACAACCTGTTTTTTTAATCTACTACAAAAACGACTTAATCGTTTACGATAACGACAACCGTTATAAGGCTGATTATAAAGGTTGATCTTTTATTTTAATGTTTATTGGCAAGCCTTTCAGATGACATATCAGTTTTATAAATAAAGATGAAATCGTGCAGTTAAAACGTCGCCAATATGCCTAAAACAGGTTTTTTAACTCGAAAGTACAGATTCGCATTCAACTCAAACGTTTGGAAAGGTTGACTTTGCTCTATAGGTTATTATTTTTTCGCCTGTTTTTTTTTCATTAGACATTTTATTGAAAAATACTAGTTTTACAATTTTTTTATATTAGTTTGTGATTTTGTAATAAAATATTTTGTATTGCACTTTTGCAATTTTTTTTAATAAATTACCTTTTTGTTTAAATGTATCAATTTATGTATGTATGTAAATATTTTTGTGGAAAAGTGATTATTTTAAGAAAAAAAAATACAATTACAATTGCATTTTGAAATGGGAAACTCGAAATTACCAATACTTGTAATTAGTAAATGCCAATTACACGTACTTGGTAAAGTAATTGCAATTAATTATTTAACAAAAGTATTAACTTTAACGGCAATAACGTTCTTATCTATGGTAATTACCTTTTTCCAGATGGACATTAGTATAGAGGCTACGACATACATATACATATTGCTTGATTTGTCCCTATTTTAATACTAAATAAACCTTTAAAAAAAACAGAAATTTAAGCAAAAATGCTTGAATTTGCACACTAAAATCCTGTTGTTTACCACTGTTGTAATTTTGAATATTTGGTTTAGTAAATCAAAGATTTAGATGAAAAATTAGCAAATATATTAAGAATTACATATCATGTATAAAAAAATTCTTTTCAATCTCTGCCTCCTTACAAGCAATTGTAATATTTCAATTTACATATTTGAAATTGTTTTTCTCTCGCTTTCTTTTTGTTATAATTCAATTACTAATGAAGGTTGAATCAGTTTGTTGAATACACAAGAATTATTCCATATATTAGAGGTCATTTTACTAAATAAAAAGTTCAATGACAAAACTATTTGTTGCAAATACAATGACTACTATTTAACATACAAACGTACAATAATAATATTAATGGTTACTACAAATGAATGTCAGACTGAAAAATCTAAGAAAAAAATATATTTAGTTTACATACATATGTTTTCCACTGCAAGGTAATTTATCCAAAAAATTTAAGACATACTTTCAGGAATCAATAAATTTTGTAAATCATATTATAAATTTCAAAATGCAACGACACTTGTAAAACAAAGAAAGTAAAAGGGTATATTTTCGTCATTGCGTTTATTATTTCTACAATATTGACCCTAGACCCAATAAAGTGTATTTATTCCGGATCCTTATGAAAAGAGAAGTTCAAATCACGATTTATTGTTGTTGTTTTTGTATAAGCTTTGATATTGATACAGGTAAAACTGTTGCTTATAATTCCTATTAGCTTAAAAGTTTTATTTGTATAGTATCTTGAGTTTTTCTAAAATCTTTGGATGAAAGTTTCAAGGTGATCCTAAGCAACCAGTAAAATGTGCATATGAATAGCTTATCCCATCAACAATTAATTTCAGTGTTTTTATTAAGAATAAAAATTTCTTAATTTTTGTATTATGGTTTACAACTTTGCTATATTTCGGTGAACAAAAACATAACAAAAATTACAACTGTTCACAACCAGTTGTCTTAATTACAACTCAACTGAGTTGAGTTGTAAACCGTAATAGGGGGCTTAAATTTTCGTAAAAAGAGTTTATCGAAATGGCGGCAAGCGATGCCGTATTAACCATTTTACATGTATGCTATCACAATATGTACATATGCACATTTCCATTATTTCAAAAAATCTGTCTTGTAGGGAAAAGGCATTTTTTTTTTTGAAGGAAATTCCTAAGATTTTTGTAAAGTAATCATACTTTATGCATCCGATACGTATGTGCATTCTACGCGTTTGCTGTGTATCATGTCAATACAATTTTATACTACTTTTTGAACCGACATCATTAGCCATTTCTCCTTGCACCACAGTAGTTAAATTTGTATTTGTCATTTTAAGATTTTTCTGCTTATTTTTATTAATTTTTGTAAGAAAAAAAATAATTTTTCTACAAATTTTGGGTTACTTCAAAGATATTACAAAATCCATAAGCAAAGCCACTGATACTTTAGCTGACGCTATTCCGCTAATTAAGGCTTCGAACATTATTAGAAAATACAATAAATGAATAACCTGAGATGCAGAATAGTTCGGAATTTCAATGAATTAACATTTTGAGACACAAAGCTTGAAATAGATTGAAAAAATTTCTTATTGAGCTACTAACATGACTTTGCTTTCAGAAAATGTTGAAGCTACAGTCACCCCTATACGTAGTATAAGTTCTGATAAGTCTAAAAGAACTGACCTCTGAAGCGCTTTTGAAGATGTTATAAGAAAATTTCGAGAAGGATTAACCTCCGCCCATCCTACGCTGTGGTTCAGCTAAAGAAGAAGTCTAGAGCTACCTTAGATCTTCTTATTTTTCTAGAGAGGCATATCCGCTTGATTACTGGCGGAATGAAATATAATACCGAAAATTTAATAACATGGAACATAAATACTTAAGTTTTCAATTAAGTTCTTTCGCATCTGAGAGACTATTTTCCACTGCAGGTCTTGCTTCAAACGGATTCGCAAAATCGTCTATCTCTGCAGAAGTTTTGAATACTTTATTTTGTTTAAATAAAATCTTAGATATTAATATTAAACTAATAATCTCTAACAGTTTTTTTTTATTTAAACAATTATTAAACCATGAATTCAAATTCAATTCATTATTTTTAAAATCTTATTATACCCTCCACCCCAATTAGTTGTGAAGAAGGTATACAGTGCACTCGGGAAAACGTCAACACTCGTTTACGTCAACATCCCAAAACGTCAACCCTTTTTTTTTTACATTGCCTACTCTAAAACGTCAACCCAACCATAAAGCTCTAAAACGTCAACTCTGAATAAAATAAAATTTCGAATTTAGCAGCAGTTAAAATACACACATTTGTACACACACAAATTTATTTTATGAAATCAATTCAGAAATTGGGGATCCGCCTGGATAATGTTTCTAATTCGTGTAAAATTGAGGAGTTGGAAGTGATCGATGATGAGGAGAACGATTTAGATACAAATGTGCAGACAATAAAACATAGCGAAGCCGTCGAAATATTTAACAGGGCTTTGGATTGGGTTCAATGCGAGAATGTTGAGCAAAATGACTTAAATGTATTAGGACGTTTAAGAGAGAAGGCTCTCTTCCAAGTGTTGGATAGAAAAAAACAGCAGAAAAAAATAACAGATTTTTTTTAAATTCATATGTGTGCATGTAAAATTAAAAATATGATCTCATTTAAAATGTATTCTTTTAGTTCCAGTTGTCTTCTATGGTTTTAGTCAGGTTGAATGCCTTTTTTATTTCCTTTTTGAATTTGTTTATGTTTGGATTTAGTTTATAATTAATAAAAACGTTTAAAAGCACATTATCGATATGTTTTTTATTTACAAATTTTACATTTGTAAACGTCAACAATTTGTTAAACGTCAACACCCGCGGTTTTAATTAGTTGACGTTTTCCAGAGTGCACTGTATTAAGTTTGTCATTCCGTGGGAAATGGGACTTTCAGCATAGGTGCACGTAGTACGGAAAGTTTTCTGACTGCCATTCACTTGGGAGTGACCAGTAACGATTCCTCTGTTTGACTGTCCAAGCAACTCACTACTTCCGGTCATAGACCAAGTATTTCCCGGGCAATGGCTTTTCAGATTCCTCTGAAAGCTAGCTAAAGTGAGAAGGCGCCCAGTCATGTAGCCTGAATGGTTAAAGTACATCTTAACGTCTCAGGCAAGTAGGCAAATTACATGAATATTTGCTGAAGCATGACTGCATCGTGGGATTGGACACGAAGATAGCAGCCCTATCACCAATCTAAGAAAGGAGGGCCAGCAACCCACTTTTCTGAAATATAATTTGCTAACGAATCGCCTAAAATGGCGCCCTATGCTCCAGTGGGAGTTAGAGGAAAATATATATTCCGTGTGAAACTTTTTTATAATTCACCTCAGACCCCATAAAGAATATATATTCTGGGTCCTTGAGTGATTCTAAGTCGATTTAGCCATGTCCGTCTGTTGAAAACACGCTCACTTTCGAACAACTCAAAAGAAATGAACAAACTTGGTGCCAAATTTCTTGCAGTTATCCTAAGCAGTTTGGGATTGAAATTCAGCAAAATCGGTGGAGTAGGACCAGAGCTATGAATCAAAATGTGGAACCACCACCTAAAAAAAAAATGATAATTTTGTTACAAAAAATAACATAAATGGTGGAACAAGGCACGGAATGAGATGAGATTTTGCAAAAATTTGTTTTATTCGACTGGAAATCACGCTGCAAAATTTTGTGAAGATCCGTCCATAATTTACCCTAGGCCTCATATAAACAGTACTCCCGAAAAACAGTTTAGTATGCCTAAAACCGTAAAAAATAATGCTATCATAACAAAATTTGGTAAGTCACAGTTTTTAGGACTAGAAATAACACCTTAGGCCCCATAAAAACCCTACTAACGAAAAACAGTTTAGTACGCCTAAGACCGTAATTAATAATGCTATCATAACAAAATTTGGTACGTTGCAGTTTTATAGTACTAGAAATTACACTGTGAATTTTCGTGAAGATCGGTCTATAATTTACTATAGGCCCCATATAAAGCCCACTGAGCTGTCGGTGGAGGGTATCAAAGATTCGGCACAGCCGAATATAGCACTCTAAATTGTTAATATTAATTTTATATATTAATAATCTCTTACACAGTAATTTTATATAATAAAAAATTACTCTGCTTCATTTTTGTTAATTTTACCTTAAATTAAAATTTTATATTCGTTTCGGTATCGGTATCGCCGATTTTTCCTTTTGAGCATCGGTATCGTATCGGCAAAAATGTGTACCGTTACATCCTTAGTCTATATATTACAAATGTACCACGTCACATTTATCAGATATTGGTATATTTGTGATTTTCGCAGTTTCTCTTTTTTTATTGTATAGTCAATTTGATAACAAAACTTTAAAGCTATAAATGCAACAAAATCAGGTAAAAACTAAAAATCTAATAATAAAAAACGATAATATCACTATTTCAAATTCTTCTACATAAATTATTTTATAACTATTTTTTCAACGAGTTTTTTACTTTGTTATCTCGACTTAAGATGTTTTGTCAAAAACTTAAAATTTGGCAATCTAATAACAAATAGTTATACTACATTACCCGCACTTACTCTATAAGTATATATATTTTTTCATCCGACTAAAAGATTTATCAAAGTTATTTTCGGGAATACAAAATTTGTTATTAATACGATTTCCGTGATTTTATTTTACATGTAATTTGTGCGAACGAAAGCGTTCGAGTGGCATCGTGAAATAGGCAGTAAATCTCATTTCATTCGAAATATGTTAAGCAAACTGTTTTATTAAATTTAAATTTTATGAATTTTTAAATAAATTTTTTTTTTTAAATTGTTCTTTTTTTAAACTTCAATTTTACGAATTTTTCGTTCGCGCACTTTTTTGGACAATAACTTTTTGTAAAAGCAAACTTTTCCGTTTACTCATTTAATGTATTTTACTGTAAAAGTACTCAAACGCACCTAATGTAAGCACGGCTTAGAGATAATTGCCCATACATAGTCAAATGTAAAGTCGAATGTTTCTAAAGTATACTTTAGAACAATGGTGTAAAGCCGGTTTTAACTTTAAGTATACATTATTGTGACTATGAATATGGGCCAATATTTTTAGCGAATTTTGTTTTTTAAGTGAATATGGTGCACCGTTTTCAAGTTATTGCAATAGGTATGTATGCATGTATGTAGTGAAAGTGGCTGGAAATAACGGCATATCTGGAAAAGTCGAGCTGATAGAAAAAACCTTAAAAACAACATTCAGTTCTGAATTAACAAAAACCTTGTTCTCTTGTGTTATCTTTACCAAAACTACTTTTAAAATCCTGAAAAGCAATGTTCACTTTTTAAAAAATTATTTAGATTTCCACAGGGCTGCCAGGTACTTTTTTTGCCTTGTCCCCAAAAAATTAAAAAAAATCCCCAAACTAAAAATCAACACCTTAAAAAGTTAATATTTTCTTGTTTTTTTTCTGAACAAATTTTAAATCTTGTTAATTAAAAATTTTTAATTTTTTTAAAAATATGTAGTAAGAAACATTTTAATAGGAGATCCCCAAATAAAAATTTTTAGTAAAAAAAATTATTTATTTTGTTTGTAGCGACTGGTTTCGGCATGTTTTTTTAAATCCTTTTTATGTAATTCCAGTGAGAAAGCAGAGCAATATGCTGTTTTTGAAGACATATGAGCCAATTTATAAGAATTTGGAGCTTGTTCAGTCGGTTTTAGCCATCCATAAAAAAATACATAAATCCTTCGATTATATAATACTTCGAAGCATAATAAGTACTAACCAATAGCATTAATCGCATTCGTTTTCCCAATCTCACATATTCATAAAAATCAATGTTACAAACCTAGCACTTTTGTTTTTCATTGTAGAACAACTTAGCACTTTTAAATTGAATTCTTCTGGCAATCCTGCATGACTGCTTTTAAATAATTAAACTCCTTAAGCTATGCAATACATAATTAATTAAATTACAACCTCATACCATTGACTTTGATTAGTCAGCTACAATGTCCTACATACAGTTTTGCTGTTCTTGGTTTTTTTTGGCGTATGGTATTGTTTTTGTTGTAGTTATTTATTTTTCTTTTATTTTCTTCATCAATATACCTACACACATATGTATGGATAAAAAAAACGTTGAAAAATAATTTGCAAAAAAAAAAAAATTACAACAACAAAACTGGCAAACACACAGATTAACCGAGAGCCATCGACTGTTAAAAAAATTTTTAATAATTACTCACTCACCTCAAATAGTAGCGGATGAAAAAGTAAATCACTGGCATTTGGCCTTTCAGATGGGTTTCTCCGCAAGCACTTAAAAATTAAATCCCTTTGTAAATCATGTTCTAGACTGTTAATTGTCCTTAATATTGTCTCTTCATTGATAGTGGTGGAAGTTTCACCAGCACTGTTTTGGATCTCGAGCGCGGCCATTTCTAGGGCACACATACCGAAGGCGTAAATATCGACAGCGGCGGTTAGCTGTTCGGCAGCACCATATTCGGGGGCCATAAAGTGCTGAGCAGCTTGTTCGATGTCCTTGTGCTGTTGATGATGGCGAACACTGTAGTGAACGGCATCGGGAACAACGGTGCCAATTTTGACGAGACCATTGTGTTGGATGAAAATGCTATCACAGGTTAGGTTGCCGTGGATGATTGGCGGTGTGCAGGAATGCAAATAGCTAAGCGCAGATAAAATTTGTGTGCACCAACGGCGCCAGGCCTCTAGTGGTAGACGTTTGGCGTTGCGTTTGGTACGTTTAAGGAACTGTTTTAAAGAACCAGACGACATAAATTCCGTTATGAAGATAACACGCGGCCGTTCGGGCTGTTGAGTATCTGTCCAGTAACGATGGAACTTTACTATGTTTTGGTGGTCCAATTGTAAGAGATTGTCAAAGACTTGACGCATTTTGTCTTCCTGCGACTTAAGCTCTTGTAGACTGGCATATTGCACCTCATTCCAGACGACTTCTACACCCTCTTCGGTGTCCATAGCCAGATGGACACAATCGATACCGGGCACATCGCGTTGATCCACTTCCTCGCGTCGTTTTAACCATCTCCCACAAGGAGATTCTTCCAAAATTTCACTTTCATCTTCCGAATCGTCACCCGACTCGCGCGGTGAAGAATCAGCTGCCATATTGAGGGCATCTGCTGATGAACTAGAGCCAGCCACAGCCATAGTAGAGGTTGATGTTGTCGCACCAGCAGTAACACCAGCTATTATCTGAGGTGGTGTGTGTTGATGCTGCTGTAAATGTTGCGATGAACTGCCACCACTGCTGCCGGCACCGCTGCCAGTACCACCACCTCCACCACCACTTCCGCCATTGCCACCGGCACTACCCCCACTGCCTCCGCCAACACCGACATTACTGCCGGTTTGTGCTTGATTACCGGACATTGACAGCTATGTGGCTGCGTCAAACGCCTCCACTAGCGATGTGTGTTTTGCAAACTAAGCCGGTGTCTGCTCCCTCTAGTAAATGTGTATGTGTTTTGTTTGCCAATTGTGCTTTAGGTTCGTTCAAATTTCAATTAATGTCGGCTAATTTTTGTTTGTTTAGTTTTATATTTCTTGTTTCTTCTTTTTTGCTGGCCTTGATTTAAGGCTTATTGTTTAATTTGTATTTCTATCGTTTTATGTTATACTTTAAATTATGTTATGTTTATGCCTGCCTGCCTCTGCCTTTGTCTATGTCTCCAGATTTGCTGTCTGGTGGCAGTGCTTTATTGGATTTTCTTGTTTTATTTATTTTTTTCTGTTTTCGTTTGCTCGATCGTTTTTCGCGTTTTTAATCTCTTCCAAGATGTTGTTGTAGTTGTTGCTTATGCTACTGCTGTCTTAAAGGCGTATGAGTGTTTTTCATTACTTTTTTTCGTACTTTTCACTTGTCTTACAGTCGTCGTTTTTCGTATATTTCTATAATGAAATAATTCGCTTCAATTTCTTGGTATTCTAACACTGTTTATTTAAACGTTTTAAAGTAACAAATTAATTAACAGATACATTAATTACAAAATCTTCATTACGAACTTTTTCCAAAAAAAATTTATAGAAATGAAAATCAATTCATTATTGACTTCAGTGTCACCAAGTTTGCAAAAATTATTCACAAAAAAATTGACAACTGAATTGTCATTTGGGGAGTGTTTTACTACCACGACCACACGAGCAATTTCTGTTCTAGCACAAGCAATAACGCCGTCAGAATACGTCCTATGTACACTACAAACATTTCTTGCCGGACAAGTTTTGAATTCACTTTTCATCTTGTCTGAAGTTTTACATATGAAAAACTAGAAGTCAAACAGATAATTTCTTCTTGCTTCTTTCTTTTCTTCTTTCAACTAAAATTAAGTTTAAGGGGAACACACAAAAAAATCTAAAATTAATATTAAAGCGGGGTGAGGACCGTGAGACCCTCTTGACCAAAAAAACCACCCGCCCACTTATTGATATGTGTGTTTACCTAAATTAAAATACATATTTGCAACCGGCATTTGTTATAGCATTGAGGAGAAAATCCTTGCGCCCGGCCGAAGGCCGGCTATGCCGAGAAGCTTTAGTAAGCGAAGTCGGTCTTTGTTATACCATAGAGCAGAAAATCCTTGCGTCCGGCCGATGGCCGGCTATGCAGAGAAGCTTTAGTTAGCGAAGTCGGTTTTTGTTATTCCATAGAGGAGAAAATCCTTGCGCCCGGCCAAAGGCCGGCTACGCAGAAAACAATTCTTTAGAACATCGGAAATAGGCTATTAGTTACAAAAAATTCGGACATAAAACATTAAAACATACAAAATAAAACAAAATATTTACCATCGTGAGCAAACTACCATTAATTTGAGTACCTACACATAGATGTGAGTGGATGGGGCACTTTTGTTTGACCCAGAGGGCCCCATAAGTCCCGCCCGCACTAAACTTTATTATTTTCGTTTTTCTTGTACAATTACCTTTAATTTGAGTACCCACACATTCCACTAAGAGGGCGGGGCGGTTTTTTGGATCCAGGGGCCCACGGGCCACAGCCCACTTAAATTCTAATTTTGTTTTTAATTTCAGAGGGGGTTTAATTTTTTTTTATTGTTTTTTAAATACCCACAATATTTATTTATTTCATTCACAGTAATATATAAAAGCCTCCTAGACCAATTAACATACATATATTACAAAGATATATTCCTGAATACAAATACAACTTACGGCAATTTTCACCAAGTTCGGTTAAAACTAACTTTCAATTAAAGTTCCGGTTACCAATATGTTTTGACAGCTATAACCGATAGTTAATTATAACCCAACTCGGTGAAAATGGCCGTTAATCTTAATACATAGTTATAAACATACTATGTAAATCTCGTAAGTACTAGATTTTGCGTAGGTGTAAATGTAGTATTAATCCCAGGAATAAAATCACTTTTTTCTGTAGAAATGTTGACAAGTTAAATTATTTTTATTAATTTGTAATAATAATAATAAAATTTATACATAATTATAATTATTTATATATAATTATAATTATTTATATATAGTAATTATAATAATATATAATTATAAATATGTATATAAATTTAATTATTATTATTACAAATTAAAAAAAATAAATTTAACTTGTCAACATTTCTACAGAAAAAAGTGATTTTATTCCTGGGATTAACATATTGTGGGTATTACAGTATCGAGGTAGCGCATAAGCTAAAAAGAAATAATGTGCATACATAAAACGTTTCATTATTGTATTCAAAATTGTCATCTTCAAATTTTAAAAAAAAAATTTCAAGATGGCTTAACTCTTTTGAAACCGAGAACTACTTTGGTTTCTGCAATAACTATGCGAAAAAAACAGAGACAATTTTAGAAGCAAATTACATGTACGTTTGTGACCGAATATTATAAACCTTATGTAAAACAGCAATTTTGACAGACATGCACAATTACATGTGACAGGCAAAGTTGACAAGTCAGATGTAAAAAACATGCCGTCTATATGCTCCATAACAGTACATTAAACTGTGTATGCGTCCTCTTGTCGCTCTCAATGTAGCAATCTTGTCAATAAGACATGAGCTGTCTGAACACAAATTTAGCGATGGAATTTGGCAGTTGTCACGGCAATAATTTCCAAATTTGTTGAAAATGTGGCCTGGGAGTACATAGAGGTAAAAAATGGTATAAAGAAGTGCTGCCTAGTTTATGCTTAATTTAAGCAGCTGTTAGAATTGGCTGCCGGCTTTGCTTTTTTCTTTCTTTTCTTAAACCAACTTATTTACAATTAATAAAAGTTTTAGCTTATTTTGTTTTCTCTTACAATTATAAAAGTTGTTTTTTAAATATGGATCCCATATTGGGGCGCTCTCAATTTCTCAGTGAAACTGTTAACTTGTTTACAGATGAAAAAACTGTAAATGCTAGAGCTCGTGTAAGTTGTTCAATGGAATTCTACCCGTCTTAAATTTATAATTTCTGAATTTTTGTATTTGGTAGGTTGTTGAATGGATTAATGATATTAATACATCGGAACCTCAAATAAAATGTGAACTATTAGTAAAAATACAAGAAACTATAATGGGTTCTTGTGTTGAGATTTTGGAGGAGTTTTTGGGACACATATTATCTCTGGCCCACGACACAAATATGGATGTGCGAAAACAGGTGGTGGGTTTCATGGAACAAATATGGTACGTTCGATTTTGGAAATTTTTGGATTTCCGCAGTAAAATCTTTAAAAATGTTGCATTCAATTGTGGTTTTGATTACTGAATGTTTAAAATCTCACTAAAAAAGCATTAACTTAGAAAGTTCTAATTATTATAAGGTATAAAAATGTAAATAAATTCACCCTTTTTTTATCACTTTTAGCAAAGTTAAAGTTGAATATCTGGGCCAAGTGGTCAATGTTATTTCAATGCTGCTTCGCGACCGCTCTCCCCAAGTAATAAAACGTGTAATACAAGCTTCCGGCAGTATTTATAAAAATGGACTTCAGTATATCTGTAATCAACAAGAATTGACTGATAGTTGTGAGCAGGCTTGGAATGTTTTGAGTTTAATCAAGGCCCAAATTCTTGATTTAATTGATAATGAAAACGACGGTATACGAACAAATGCCATTAAGTTTCTGGAAGGTGTAGTTGTCTTACAAAGTTATCCCGATGAAGATAGTCAAAAGCGTGACAATGATTTCTCTTTAGAAAATGTTCCAGAAAATCTTAAAATTATAAAACGTCAAAAACTGGAAGAAGAGGCTTTCAATATTTTTGATATTCTCTTAAAATTTCATGCCGCCACTCACATTTCCTCCGTTAATTTAATAGCCTGTACGGGTAGCTTGTGTACTATAGCTAAATTAAGACCCAGTCTAATGAGTCCTGTTATAGAGGCCTTCAAGAGCCTAAACTCAAATTTACCACCCACTTTGACGGATTCTCAGATCAGCTCGGTTAGAAAAAGTTTAAAAATGCAGTTAATAGCTCTGCTCAAGAATAAAGGTTCTTACGAGTATCAGTCGGTTATAAAACATTTACTAATAGATTTAGGTGCTTCTCAGGGTGAAATACAAAGAGCTATTCCCAAAATGGAAAAACAAGAAATAATGAAAAGACAAAAACGTATTTTGGATAATGCAACCAGCAGCTTAAATAAGAAAATGCGTTTGGGCAAGTCTCATGAAGAAGATGATGCCGACTCTGAGAAAAATCAGGAAATGGTGGTTGATGAGGAGGAATTGGAAAAGCAAAAACAAAAATCTACAAAAGTTAATGAAAAATTTCTAACAGAACATTTAAGATCTACCAATACAGTGGTTAATTTGGTGGTGGAGTTTTTGCCGAAATTGCCAGAAACTGTACCCGATAAATTTTTACAGGAATACACACCTATTAAGGATTTGTCTATTCCCCAACAGGTAACCAAAATAGCTAATTTATTAGGACAACAAATAACAGAACAAAAAATTGGACCAGGCTCGGCGGCTTTCACAAAAGAAGTGCCCATGAAGATTTTACGTAAAGAAAAACATAAATCCCAAGAAGCAATGGATGTTGAGGAAATTTTAGTTTTGGACAGTACAGTCCACATGAATGATGAACAGATGCGAAAAGAAGAAGCCACTAAGAAGTTGAGGGAAAATATGGAACGCATGAAGGGAGAACAGGAGCTTATAGAACGTATGAAACAAAAAGCTAAAGCTTTAAAACTACAAGAAATTACCAAACCGTTTGCCAGGCCCTTAAAAGAAAAATTCCTAATGGATGCAGTTAAACGCATATTACATGCTGAGCGTCAGTGTATTGTGGGTGGTGTATCGGCTAAAAGAAGAAAAATTTTAACTGTCATGGCGGCCACATTTCCAGATAATGTGCGTTATTTTATATTTGAGTTTTTAATGATGGATATAAAGCAGCGTATAGATTTAGCCTTTTCCTGGCTTTATGAGGAATACTGTCTGTTACAAGGCTTCACCCGTCACTCTTATGTTAAATCGGAAAATCGTCCAGATCATGCTTATAATGAACTGCTAGGACAAATTATTATGGGCATTATAAACAAATGTGAGTTAAGAGACAAAATTTTGCTGTTAAGGAGAGTTTTTCTGGAGGCTCCTCTATTGTCAGACGAATCTTTGAAACCATTACTAAAACTGACTTTGGTGGAGGAATATACAGGCTATGGTTTGGATATACTAAAAGATTTGACCATTTTAAGGCCTCCCCGTAAAGGGAAATTTTTAAGATATCTTCTAAACTTTTGCGTGCATGAGAGGGTGGAAATCAAAGATAAAGCCTTGGAGAATATTGTTTTACTTCACACTAAACAACAACTAGTAACTGCGAGAATAGATGAATTCGCTTTAGAATGGGCTTCTTATTTGGAGAAGGAGATACCTCCGAAAACCATTTTTGGCGAAGAATATGGCAGACCCAATGTTGAGACCGCCTGGAGAGAAGAAACTGCCAAAATTTGTCTTATTATGTTGCTAACATTAGCTCCTTATAAGCCAGATATATATTTGGAGAAATTGGCTCGTGTCTATGCAAATACTTCGGCGGATTTGAAGCGTACTATATTAAGATCCATAGATCCAGCTATTAAGAAATTGGGTGCTGAAAATGAGAGGCTATTAAAACTTATAGAAGAAGCTCCCAAAGGTTGTGAGACTTTAGTTATACGGATTATCTACATACTTACCGAAAGACAAGCCACACCTCATCCAGAACTAGTAACAAAAGTTAAAGATTTATATGCTAATAAAATTAAAGACGTGCGTGTCCTTATACCCATTTTATGTGGTTTAACGCGCCAAGAAATTCTCACGGCTCTACCAAAACTAATAAAACTAAATCAAGTTGTAGTTAAGGAAGTATTTAATCGCTTACTTAGCATAGGGGCCGAGTTTGTCAATCAAACAATGTCAACTACACCTACAGAAATATTGGTAGCATTGCACAATATTGATATAAACGAATGTGATTTAAAGTTCATAGTTAAAGCTACGTCATTATGTTTAGCTGAGAAAGAAGTTTTTACACAAGATGTTCTCATTGGTGTTCTACAACAACTAGTAGAAATTGTACCCATACCCACTCTTCTCATGCGCACCATAATACAAAGTTTAACTTTATATCCAAGAATGGCTAATTTCGTTTTAAATCTATTGCAACGTTTAATTTTAAAACAAGTATGGCGTCAAAAAGTTATATGGGAGGGATTTTTAAAATGTTTACAACGTTTGAAACCTTCTTCATTGCCTGTTATGTTGAATTTACCCCCGCAGCAATTAATGAATGCTTTGGAACAATGTCCTGATCTAAGGCAACCTTTAACGGAATATGCTCAAAGTATAGAAGAAGAGCCAATGTCAGGCATAACACCACAAATAATGGATATTATAACAGGGAAGGCGGTGGATGTTTATATAACTGTAAGTAGCTAATTGATATAAACCGGGAGATTAAAATATTTAACACAATATTTTTTTAGGATGATACCGGCGGTTTTATCTCTGTAGAAAACATTAAAAAAGAAGTCGATGAACCTATGGAAATTTCCACTATATCTACGGTAACCACTGTACCCGTTCCTTTGCGTGTTCGTTCTCCCGGACCTGGAGGCACGCAGCTAACTGCTGTAGTCCATGATGCTAATCAACCTTTGCCTCCAGGAGAGGATTAAATTTTATTTGGGGTTTTTCTATTAAATGTTAAAAAAAATTGCTACATAAAAAACTTTTTCCATTTAAACCCACATATGCATGTATGTATGTATGTCTTGTAAAAAAATTAATTATAATTGTATCAATCAAAATTAGAATTATTCGATAAATCAAGAATTTGATTATTAATATCATGATTAATCGAATAATTACTAGCTGACCGGGCACACGTTGTTTTGCCATATAACTTATTTCTAGTGAATATTTTGGTTTAAAATTAAAAAATAATTTTACGACCTAAATGTTAAAATTTACAGCCTCTAGTTCCTTCAAGACTTGAAATTATCATCGGATAATTAATTAAGAAGAAATGGGTAGGGTAAGTTTTTAGCCGTTTTGACCATTTTTTTTGCATTAAATGTTGGAATATCCAAAAAATGTATATCTTAAAATAACTTAACAGTATATGCATGCCAAATTTAAAAAAAAAACCGGTTGGTTAGTAAGGAGGTATACGGAGGGGGAGCTTTTACCCCTTTTGCCCTATTTTACGCCCTGTATCGATTTGAAATATACTTTACAACATATTCTCATACCTTTTTTTTATCCCTCTTGTACTTTATTACGCCATCTAGCGATAGCAAATATACTTAATGACCTATTCTCATACCTAACAAATCCACATACATTGGTGATATACATAAGTAGTCATCCAACAATGTGAAAAATTTCTGTAAAATCTGTGAGGTAGTTCCAGAGGGGCAGAAATTTCCCCCACCTCCCCTCGTGCTCCCATTTAAATTAAATGTATTACTTGTTTGTCCATATAAAAAGTCATCCATCTATGTTTCAACTTTCATTAAAATCTGTAGGATAGCTCCGGAGTGGCAGAAATTGACCCAAACTCCCCTCGTGGTCCGAATTTTGGAAAAAAGTGAAGCCGAAAACCATCCCTAGAAAATTTCCTTTCTAATGAAACAGGTTTGAAGCATATCGGTTGGGTGGTTCCAGAGTCTATAGAGGACATACAAACATTTTTTTGTATTTAAATATCTGTGGCATTTTGACAAAACATCTTAAGTCCAGATAAGATAGCAAAAAAGGTTTAAAAAAACTCGGTGAAAAATTCATATTTATCAAATAATAAAATAAACCGAAATTAAAGAAAAATTTCGTTTATAATAAAAAAATTTAAAATCGTAAAACAATGTTTTTTGAAGAAAAATTCTTATAATTTTCATTTTTCAACTTTTTAAATTTGACTTAAGATGTTTTGTCAAAAGGCAACAGATACATATATAAGAGATTACTTTTGTTAGTACATTCATACATACATATGTATGTACATACATGTTTTACAATTCTTTCCCAGTAAGCGTGCGTAATTGTGAGTCAAAACCATTACAAAGTTTCCAAAAATTAAGTATGTATGTATGTACATACATATATCGGGAAACAAAAAACATAACTTTAAATTTTGTATGCGAAAGGTATTCTTATGTACATATATAGAAATGCTTATCTAACCCACATGACCTTCTTCACCATATTAATAAAAAATCCGAGTCTTAATGAAAAATAGAGTCTTATAAATTTTTATTTATTTTACGCATACATATGTATTTACAATCGTTAAATAAAAATACCTATTTACCCTTTTTAAATTTCCACTTCAGCCAACATTTTTTCACCCTTTAGACCACCTAAAATATTCACAGCAGTTATACGTGACATTTCCTTACGAGTGTTAATATCGGCACTACCGATATGTGGCAAAACAACAATATTATCCAAAGTTAAAAGGGGATCTTCTAATGGTAAAGGTTCCGGTGTTGTTACATCTAAACCAGCAGCCATTATACGTTTTTCTTTGAGTGCCTTATACAAGGCGTTCTGATCCACAACAGCACCACGTGATATGTTAATAAAAATGCAATTATTTTTCATTTTACCAAATGAAGAGGAATTAAAAATTTCCTTTGTGTCAGGAGTTAAGGCACAACAGGATATAATAAAATCAGATTCCTTCAACATTTCCTCAAAGGAGACATAGGTGGCTTGAACTTTTTTAGCTTCCTCTGGGCGTTGAGTACGTGTTGTGTAAGTTATAAGCGATGGCTTAAAAGGCAACAAACGGCTGGCAATTTCTTGGCCAATGCGCCCGAAACCAAAAAGTCCCACACGTGAATCCTTTAAGCCTTGACCACACATCCAATTGGGAGCCCAAGATTTCCAACCACCATTATAGACTTCTTTATTCGCTTCAAATAAACGTCTGTTAACGGATAACAGTAAAGCCAAAGTTAATTCTGCTGTGGCATCGGTTAGAACATCTGGTGTGTAGCCTACACGTATGCCATTCTTTTTGCAAGCTTTCAAATCAATGTGTTCATAGCCCACACTTATGGTAGAAATACACTTTAACTGCGGCCCCGCGGCTTCAATAACTTCAGCATCTATTTTATCAGTTAAGGCACAAAATAAAGCATCTTTGCCTCTTATTTGTTTTAGTAATTCTTGACGTGGTACCGGCATTGTTTCAGACCAAGTTGATACATTACATCTAAGTATTAAAAGTTTTGAATTTTCTTAAATGTTTTATATTTAAATGGACTTACTCCTTTTTTAATAATTCCAAACCTATGGAGGCCACATCTGGTCTAGTAATGTATACGCTACAATTTTCAGTTGCCATTTTGGAATACGATTTATTATTTTCAAATTTATAGCAATTACTAAAAGCTAAAGCTGTTTGCCGGCCGGAGAGAAAATAAGTATGTCGTTCTATTGTATAAAATGTGGCAAAGAACTTATTCATTGCAACTGAATTTATTGAAATTTTTTGTTTTAGTTTGGGTTTTTAAAGGTAAATCGGATATTGGGGACATTTGCGTCCCACTAAGATGACGTGTCTTGTAACTATAAAAGGCAACCGCTGTAGTTATAATAATTAATTATTTAGATCGTGTTTGTGGCAGTACTTACCACAAACACCCTAAAAGCATGGCTATATTACGAACAAATTTTGTGTCCCATTCTTTTTTTATCCGAAAAGCTACGTTTTTCTCATGAAATTAGAACACGGTCCGCCAAGTTCTTTTGGATCCGAATGATTTTTAAACAACGTAAGTAAGAACACAGGTTTATATTTTGCAAAAGGTATTAGGATTATGTGATACATATTTAAAATGGATTTATTCGGACCACAAAAAAAGGTGTACCCAAAAAAAAACATCTGCTTTGTCAAATACTCATAGCCACAAAATTAATTACCAAGATGCCAATAAAGCTCCAAAAAATATGGAGTTAATTGGTAAGTATCTATCTACCATTAGGATCCTATTTCCAATCAGTGGTAAACTGCACCACATGTATGAACTACACTTTGGCATAACGGCCTAATGTTAGTATATCTACTCACAAAGTGGTTTTCCACAAAAAAGGATCTTTGTCAAATTTTCTCCTAGCTTACGTGGTGCAGACACTAGTAATACAAATCCTTTATTTCGGGAGGAAAATAGGGGGTTGTCCATATTTCGACTATTTATGAAACGTTAAATACTTACCAACTAATTGTAATCACTGATCAATTTTTTTTTTTTTATTTATTTTCAAATTACCTATAACCTAGCCTTTAAAGGCCATAATCGGTTACAAATTTCTGCTAACAATTGTAAATAAAATTTATATATGAAAGTATGTATGTATATGTATATAAAAATTCAAATATATTAAAGTTAAAATATAATTACAAAAGAGCTAGATAGCCTAATTAAAATGTAAGAGTTCCAGCTATGAAAAATCCCAAAACGAACGATTCAGAAGATTCAATGTATATACATGTATACACATGCATAAGTAATAAAATAATAAAAATTTCTCCAAAATATCATAAAAAAAATAATATATTATTTCAAGTTTACACAGAAGAAAAATATAAAGTGGATATCTGTTAACGTTAGAATAAATAAAGAATAAATTTTTAAATATCATTCCTTTAAAGCATATTTAACACATCAATATCAAACAGTTATATAGAAGATTGATTTCTTGAAAGTTCCAGAAAAAGTCGTTTTTTATATGTGTTAGCAGAAACACCAAAAGTTTTCAAAAAGTTAGGCAACTTATTATAAGACCGTGCAACCCTAACATGAAAAGAACGCTCCAATACGGCAGATAATTTCGGTATCTTTAACTGTCTATTCCTCGTTGATCTACAAAAATTAAACAGCTGAATTAAACACCCAGGAGTTTGCAACCTATAAGACTTATAAAAGTGAACAAGATTTCTGAAATCTACGAACTCTACAAATGAAAAACCTAAAAATTTTAAAACAAATGGTGAGACATGCTGTCTTATTCTCAACGAGTAAAGATACCGCATAACTCGATTAAAAACCAATCTTACTTTTTTTAGAATACAGCCAACGGTTCCAGAATACACCTCCAACCCAATTTTGGGTTTTTTCACTCTCTGGGAGTCGGTTGGTTTGTCATGATGTTGGTATATGTTTAGTATAAGTAATTAAATATCATAGTTGTTCTTATTTTTTATATACATATGTATATGTATGTATACTGAATTATATCTTACCTCATAATTATGAAATTACTTGTAATATATTTTATTGGCCAATTCGCTATTTGTATTACATACCATGAATAAATAAATAAAACATTTTGACTGCCAATATTCAACTAAGCTTATTTAAGTGAAACAACAAAGTCCATAAATTAACGAGGTAATTGCTCTACGGTAATTGCTATAAAACTTTAAAGTTCATATTTTTAATAGACGACTAGATCTAAAGGTCCATACTAACAACTTTTGAAGGTTAAAAATCAAAACCTGAAACTGGGAAATACCAACTATGTGGCACCACTAAATATAAAAAACAGCTGGTGATAAACAAACTTTTTTGTAAGATATTCAAACGTTTGTTATCATTTTTCTCATACTCTCAACATGCGGCTTTTCTAAAAATTTTAAACAAAAAATGGATTTAAATTCAGAAGAACCGAAAATTGCTAGTGAACAAGAAGTTGAAATAATAGGTTTTAAAAGAAAAATCGAAAAAGAAGCCATACAAAAAAGCAATAAAAAACTAAAAATTAGTGAAGTTGCACAAACCAATATAGAAGTTAACAATGAAAATCCAGAATGTAAACAAAACAATAAATCCCAAGAGAAACGAGAACTAAAAATAGTATCCGAATCCTTGTCTAAAGTTCCTGTCAGTCCTAAAAAACGTTTGGACATTTCAAAACATCTTAGTGGTCAAAATACAAGTAAAGAGAAATTTATATATGGTAACTATAGTCAATACTATGGATATCGCAACAAGGACAAGGATTACCACGATATTCGTTTAGATATTTTTGCAGAACAAAAGGAAATTTTCAAAAACAAAGAAATCTTAGATATAGGCTGCAATAGTGGTTTCATTACCATGGAAGTGGCTAAACAATTTGAGGTGAAATCTATAGTGGGTCTAGATATAGATAAATCTTTAATAACACAAGCTATTAAAAACTTAACAAAATGCAAGAAAGCCTTACCTATGGATAATAAATTGAAAATACTACATCAATATCCTTTTAATGTTACATTTGTACATGGCAATTACGTATTAAAAGATGAAGTTTTACTGGAAATTGAAAAAGCTAAGTTTGATGTGATATTATGCTTATCCATAACTAAATGGATACATCTAAATTTTGGTGATAAAGGCCTGAAGCAGGCATTTAAGCGCATGTTTTTGCAATTAAAACCTCAGGGAAAGTTGATACTAGAAGCTCAGTCATTTGATAATTATGGCAGAAGAAAGAAAATGACGGTATGTTAAAAATTGTATGTGTAGGTACCTATTACAAAATTTTTTATTTCAAACTAGTTTCTTTTTATTTCACTTTGCAGGAAACGATATTTCAGAATTTTAAGGATATGAAATTCTTGCCTAAAGATTTTACCGAATATTTGTTATCCCCGGAAGTGGGGTTTTCAAAAATGGAACTAATGGGTGTACCTGAACATTGTACAAAGGGTTTTAAGAGACCAATACAGATTTTCATTAAAAATTAACACATATAAATTGATAATTTAAAATAATACCTATACATAGTTTTGTTATACAACTCGCACAATCGTAGTTTTATTTTAGTGTTTTTAGTTTCTTGTTGGGGGCTAGACTAAGTGAGATTAACAGCCTGTTTGTCGATTTCGAACGTTAACGTTCGCATAGACACAAAAACAAAGTTTCGAATTTTGTTTTTGTTTGTAATATACACCCCAATTATGAATAAAAATTCCCCGGGAGTTGTCTTCCTTCTCCCATTTTTCCTATGTAAATTCAGTTGTAAACATGTGAAAAGGGAAAAAACTCCCAGGGTATTTGTATTCAAACAAAAACAAAATTCGAACTTTGTTTTGTTTTAAATGTAATTTTCTATGCGAACGTTAACGTTCGAAATCGACGAACAGGCTGTCAATTATTTTTGATTAATTCGCCTGCTGTCCGTTGAAAGCACAATATTTAATAATCGTCAATGGTTTTTGTATTTAACATCACCCTAAAATGGAAAGAAAATATAATAAAATCTTCGCGTATTTTGTAGTATACCACCTTTTCTCTTTGTTGAGTTATAAACAATGCCATATAAAAACATTTAATTTAAAGTTTGTTGACGATTGGGTAAAAAAAGTCGATTGAAAAGTTGAATAATGAATACAAGGCGAAAAAATCGCATTTTAAGTTTTTCTCAAATATTTTAAATGTCGTTAGTTTTTATTTTAGATGATCAAAATGTAGATATATATGCATACATGCATGTATGTATAAAAACCCAATATCGGTTTAGATCTAGCCCAGTAATAAATTATGCCTTAGACCACTAATGTGCCAATTATTACTTGACCGAGAAATACGAGCACACACCTTAAACATTTTTCAAATAAATTTGTGCAATATTTTTTATTCAAAAGACTAAAAATAGTCAGATATTAATTACCAAACGGAAAGAAGTTTATTTTCTAGAGTAATCAAATAAGTTTCTTAAAACAAGAAAATCCAAAATTATTTCTATATTTTGTTCATATTTCGTAAAATTTAGCTTAAACACATATTAATTAAGAATAAGTAATTTTTTGGCTTAGACGAGATCAAGGCGAATTAATTATGCATGATCTTAAAAATTAAGTGATTTTATGGTCCCAAAAAATATTAAAAATAAAACATAACCTATAAGTAAAACAACAATGTCCGACGGTACCAACACAATCCACAGTATATTGTCGTCCTTTTCGCTGTGCAATAAAAATCAAGGTTTTAAATTGTTGCCTAGATCAGATTCAGGGGTGTGCTGGAAATCGCAAACACAAAACGCAAGAATTTGGAAGTTGTTTTTAATAAACTTTAAACCTTATTCTTATAAATTTTGGTTTAAAATCCTGTTAAAAAGGGAAATATTTGTTTAATATTTGTCATAAAATTCTTTTATTACAAAAATCTTATTTACGTTTGCGATTTCCAGCACACCCCTGATTGTGCCGTGCCGCCTTCAATCATCACATACCCATTGGCGATATAATTCTACAATACGAAAAGTTTAACAATTTATATTGCAATTGCATGAGCCGCTTTAAAACAAGCAGAGTAAGAATATTTCAGAAGTGAGATTTTATGTGGTATCCATAAGTTATAAACCAATGTATTTCGAGAATTGGCTTTATAAGAGGCCTAAAAGAAATTTTGGTGGTGGGTTTTCCAGCCTTATAAAACAATAACATACCAAATTTACTACAATGTGTATTTTTTGTTACGGTTTAAGGCGTACGAAACTGTTTTCGGAGAGTGTGCTTTATATAAGGCCTATGGTCAATTATCTATGCACCGATCTTCACGAAATTTTGGGATTTCTTATAAAACTATGACATACTAAATTTCCCACAATAGCATTATTTGTTACGGTTTAAGGTATTAGTTGAATCTTAATAACTTTTTTTATTTTGTGCAAAAAGTTAAAGCCGCTATAAGTTTCAATAGAAAACATATCTCGCGACCCATTTTATTTTTAACAAAAAATCTATTGTGCAGTTTACATACATATGTATGTATATCTAAAATATATCCAAGCATTAGTTATCGTTTTTCTAGAAAAAAACTTTTTTGTTCAGTGCGGCAAGCCAGTAACCACCCGACGATATGTTAATTATGGGCGGAACTTTACGAAATTCAGTGGTCATTTCAGTCATACGAAACGTGCAAAATATATTTTTATACAAATAACTCTTGTTTTTGTGAGTCGATGACTGCCCATCGTTTCCAAATATGGTATAATCTTGAAAATTCGTCTGTTATTACTAATATTAAATATTTTGTTTTCAAATTAACAATTTTTAAATTTTTTGGGGCATATTTTTAACAATTTTCAGGGCATATTTTCAAGTTTTTACTGCATATTTAAAGCTTATAAAACTAATTTTTTAGAGCATATTTCTGGATTCCCTGGTTATTATCAATGTAATTTCGAATAAAAATATTTACAGATACATATTTCAAGAAATAAACTAAAATGTAACCTTTGACGAAAAACATTTTTTGAAAGAAAAGAGTAAATTTTTGTATTCTTGCCTTGGCAGCACTGGTTGAACGGAATTTTGAGTGTGTGTGTGCGCGCGTTTCAGAGTTGCATTAAAAGGTATTTTTTTCGGACCAAATCTAGTTGAAAACAGTTTGTTATTTTTATTTCCGTGGCGTTTCTACATGGTCATATAAAAGTGCCTATTACGGCCTTGCTAAATATCGATTTGTATCATATATAATAGACTAACTGCCTGTTCATCGTCAAAGAAAGAAAGTACTCGATAACGACTGCCAGAATTAGGCCCCAGATGTTTATTTGGTTATTCCGCAACGATGTCAAAAGTTGTTTACATTTTCCTTATACATGTATATTTTTGTTTACATTTTTGGTGTTTTGCCCACATACAGGCACACGAAACACATTTTTCCTTTTGTTTTCCCTATGTAGTAGTATGATTTTGACAACGGCGATGAATTTTATACCATCAAAATGCATGTTGTTTTTTGTATTGTTGTAGAGGTAAGCAGACCTATCGGATAGGCCTTAAGGCCTCGTTACTCTTACGTAAATGTTGCGGATACGTAAACGTTGCGGTCGACTTGAAATGTTGGTAGTTACTACAAAAACGTAAACGTGTCATATGGTGTTGAGGTGTATGTGTGAACTCGTATATATGTATGTATGTAAATTATTATTTGTTTTGATTTTGCTCACAGCCTTGTTGCAAGACATGTTGCTTACATTCTTGTTTAAAATCGCCAATACATACCGATACCGGCGCTTTTGTACAAAAAAATAAAATTCCTTATACATATCTGTGGCATTTTGACAAAACATCTTAAGTCGTGAAAAGATAGCAAAAAGCTTTAAAAAAAACTCGCTGAAAAAATCATTTTTATCAAATAATAAAAAAAACCAAACTTAAAGAAAAATTTCGTTTATTATACAAAATTTTAAAAATGTAAACAAAAATGTTTTTTGAATGAAAATTCGTATGATTAGCAAAATTTTTTTCGACTTTTTGAATTTGACTTAAGATGTTTTGTCAAAGTGCCATAGATATATATTTACATATCCAGCACAACATTTGCTTTAAAAAATTTGATTTTTTATCTAGTTTTTATTGCGCCTGAGAATCTAGTTTTGGAGTTATGGACCTTAACATATGTTTAGCCCTTATTAATATCTCTTCAAATGAAACTTGATACAACCAATATGTGTCTAAGCAAAAATTGAAAAAAAAATTTTTTTATAATATTTTATTGTAAACTTAATTTAATTTTCTAAAGATGCTAACCAAAGGTTAGCGCAATAATGAGAAAAATAAATAAATATAATATATGTATATTTTTAAAAAAGACCTCAAGCTTAAATAGTTCAAAATAATTATAAAAAAAGAAAGGTCAAATAACAATAAATAATATATATATTTAATATAATAAGGTCAAGGCGAATATTCGGAACTATGCGCTGATTTTTTTCTATTTGCATTGTATGTATGCAAATAATTATTTTACAATAAAATCAATATTCGAATCAGCTGTTTTATGTTTTAGCTCATGTGTTTACAGCTTTTAATTAAATTTTTATTTAATAATTTTATAAATTATGATTTTTGCGTTAAAATATTGTTAAAACTTGTGTTGTAAATGTAAATGAAAATTATAGAAAAGAAAATAAGAAGTAGAAATACAGTAAACATACAAATGTACATATGAAATAAATGCCATCGTTGTATAACTTGCATTTGTTGTTTATATTTGTGTAATTTTATTGTTTTGTAAATATATAGCGAATTTAGTTAAAATAAAAAAACATTTGTTGTTTTAAACTTATAAATAAATAAAATGACCATAGAAATAGTGAGAAAAAGGCTTTTGCAAATTTGCAGCAGCCCGCTGCCGGAAACATGCAAAAATACCATTTTAACATTTATCAATTTTATTTACTTCTATCTACGGAAATAATCTAACTGTTGGATAAAATAAAATAAAAAATTAAAGTTTTAACAACAATATTTATTTCCAACAAATAAACAAGAGCTGTAAGCTGTTTCTTTTATTTTCAATAAAAACCCGATAACTTTGGTTTCTGTGACACATAAAGCCAACATTAATTTCAGTTCGAACAAAAAACCATAACATTGGATTTCATTACATCAAATTAAAATTAATGATTTGATGAGAATCTCATTAATAAAATTTAAAAGTAAACCGCTGGTTAATAAGTTTTGTTGACAGCACTGCTTCAAAACAAAAATACAATTCTTAACAGCTGATACGTAAAAACGGAGAGAAATTTTAATTTTATCAGGTTCATCCGCAACGCAACGTTACGTTTACGTAAGAGTACCTATTTGCACAGTAGCTTGGTAAGGAAAACGGAACAGCTGATTAGCAACGTATACGTTTACGTAAGAGTAACGAGGCCTTTAGTCTAGCATTTACAAAAATGCATTATTTTTTTCTGGGCATACGAAATATTTAAAAGGATCTTAAGCGGTTGTTAATTTTTTCGTTTACATTGATGAACAAAATTATTTGTGAAAGGAAAACCCGTATTTTTATAAAGTTTCATATATTAAAGAACAAAAAAGTTCATGTAGGTATTTAGTACCAAAAGGTAAAACTTATTTTCATTCTTGTTCTCAGTTTACTGTTTATTAAGCCCAATAAATAATTTTAATTTATTTGTTCATAAGAATAAAAGTAACTGTATTCGTTCTTTCTTAGTTTTCTTTTTCGTACACTACAAAGGGTGTGTGTGAAACGGTAGCAAAGTACTCATGGAAGTAAATTTTTGACAATATTGAGGTGAATAAAATTTCACTAGCCCTGGGGGCTAGTATAAATTTTGACATTAGCGTAGACATTTTTGATAATTTTAATTCACCATAGAACTTTGCTACCGTTTCACACACACCCAAAGATTCAAAAAAAGTATGCGCTAAAGTTGCAAAAAGGTTTTCTTGATGCACTTGAGAACTTATAATTTACTTGAATTGATTATGATTTAGCAATTCTTTCTGATTTAGCACTAAGAATTTCGAAAAAAGTGCTAAGTGCTAGTTTAGCACATTCTTATAATTATTTAGCATTTTTAGCAGTTTTTTTAGATCCCAAAAACCACTTAAAAACTCACATAATCAATTCAAGTAAAGTTCCAATTCTTTTAGTGCATCAAGAAAAATAGGCATATAACTTTTTAAAATTCCTGCAAATAGGAAAAATGGCGAAGCAAAGTCGAATAGAGAATTTTTTTTTTAAATCACATAAAGGTTTTCGCATCAAACGCAATTACTTTTTTATAAGAATATCATTAAATTTAAATAAATGTTATTTGTGAAAAAATGTTTAAAAAAGTGATATAAGTGTGACATGCAATACTTATATGAATTGGCCAAAGCTTTTAAATACCTTTAAAAATTATTATTTTCCCTATAATAAAATCAGAGCAATGCCAGCACTCAGTAATGCTCGTTGGAATTCTGGCACTTTTGTTTATTTTACTTATTCAGGAATATCAATTGCAATTATTCGCTACATACATGCTTAGAGTGAAGTCTGAAGTCTTTTTGATCATACTGTCAACAAAAATAATTTCGCCACACTACAAAAATCATTGTCCGGCTTAATAGAAGCGATTTAACGTTTTCTTAGACATTGGGACGAAAAACCCATCAGTTATTCAGAAAGTTCAGCGAGGCAACCTCATATTGAACCAAAGACCTATTGGAAGGACCTTGCTGAGAACCAGAATGAAAACAGAACTGTTATGATCAGTTATACGCAAGGTGAATTCTTTTTTCAGGTGGCGTTGAAAGCACAGCTGTGCTACTTTTTTTCTTAATTAGAGAGAGAAATGTCAAAAGTTGCTTGTGTTTTTGACATATCGGTCAACGAAAGCAACAAAAAATACATTGTTGTGTTTTTGTTACTTGTTGTAGTATCGACACCACCGTTTACATGAATTCGCCTTGGTTATACGCATAAGAGAAGGTGCAAAATAAGACAACGTTTTTGCCACACTTTAAACATATCGGACGATATTGTAAAAAAATCAGTTTATCTCAAAAGGAAGAGGAAAACGACATAATTGAAATTTAAAACAGTTGTAACAACTTTATTTAATGGCGACTTCTTTTCTGAGAGAAATATGTTACAGTATATACATGTAACATTTTCTAATGCTACCTATAATCACTCGAAGTGTTACATGTTGTGCAACTTCTCTTTTATCATTAGTGAGCGATTTTAAAAGCTATTTGAGCGGTTTCTGCACGCTATTACGGTTTGGCAACAAATATTGAAATCACTAATGGCTTAGACAAATTAAAACGATTATAATAAACAAAGACTTCATTTTAATATGTAAATATTTTGTTTTAAAACAATCTTTTTACAAAATTATGAGCGATATGAATTATGACAAGAAAATAAAACTTTGGTTCTATAAACAAAGTAGTAAGTACCAAAGTTGTATAACAGGGCAGTATGAACACCTTAAATAAAAGTAAGGGTAAAATATGCAACATGTTTAGCGTGTTTTTCATCAACTAACACCCAATTTTCACGGTGATTTTTGTAGTTTTTTTTTAAAGAAACTTTTAAGAACTTGTTAAATTTTTACAATGTTTTTTTTTTTGTTTGTTGATTTTTTTCTGTTTTCATTATAAATGTATGTATGTATTGAATTCTTTTAAATTAAATTTTTTTATTTTTCTATATTTTTATAAGCAAGTGTCATTTTTTATGAACATCGTTTACCAATACCCACCCGGGAGTTACTGCATGTCTACAACTCAGCTACCTAAACAAGACCGGTAGCGCTTTTTTTAACAGGAAAATTATATTGCCAATACATTTTCAATAAAATAAAACGACCAAGCGATCTATCAAAAATGATTTTTCAGACGGGTGGTGTTGAACTCGCGTTCTAAAAGTTTGTTTTGTATAAGCTGTGTGAAAATGAAAGGTTTTGACATTAAGCAGACGCTTGTCGCTCTTATTTCGGTAGCTCAGTAAGCGATGAGGAGAAGTTATCGTCATACAACTTTTTTCAGTTGTTTTTAAAGAAGTTTTCGTCACACAATTTTTTTCAGTTTTTTTAAAGAAAATAATTTGTTCAGAAAGTAATAATGACTTTATAACTGAAGCAAATTTGAGAGAGTTATAAACCGAGATTGTCACCCGGGTGGGTATTGGTAAGGCTAAAGTAATTTAAATGTTAAAAAAAAGTGTGATGGCCATTTTCTCAATGTACCGACAAACTGTCATAAATTTTTTAGACTGATAAACTGTCTGTTAACAATTTTGGGTTTATCAATAAACCGACAAAAACATTGTTTTAAGTTGGCAACACCTCTCAAAATACATGTAAACGTTGATAGTCAGCTAATTGAATTTATCTGAACGGCAAATAAAAGGAAAATAAATAATCGGCAGATGAGTGCTGGTTAGCTTTGCGACAGAATATAAGCAAATGAGACGTTGAGAAACCCAAATTTCTTTAATGAACAGTTTTTCGTTGGGAAAAAAGATAATCGTATAATGAGAAAACGGCCATGAGACTTTAATTTGAAAAAAAACGTGCGACTTTTTGTTATGAAAACGACTTTTTGTTATCAAAACGACTTTTTGCGACTTTTTCAAAATCCGCAACGGTAACCCTAGCGCTGAGAAATTTCATGAGTATTCTCTTTCAAATTATTAAGAGTAAATACAATGTTAATAATTAAAAGAGAACATTTTTAAGAGTAATTGAAAAGAAAATATGTATGTACATATGTATATTGAATTTGTAAACTAAATTTTTTTATTATCCTACCACCCTTTTAACCCCAATTATTTTATTTTTGCGTGAAAAAGGTCGAATTTTTTTCGGAATTTTATGCTGGTTATAAAAAACTATATAAAAAAGTAATTGAGTAACTAAACATTACATTTTACATAAATGAATTGTTTATTTCAGAAACCCGTTAAGTGTGCCTATTTTTAATGAGAGTTGACGGGTTTCTGAAATAAACGATTCAAATATGTTTAAAATTTGCAAAAATTTTTAGAATTGCCTTATTAATTTTACGCTTTAAAATAAAACTACGCCAAGTCGAAAAAGTTTTAATGCCAATAGTATATTGAAAAAAATAAATATTTTGCATAATTAAGCAAGCAGAAATTTGCACAAGCGTCAAAAGACTAGTGTTATGCAAATGACCTGTTGTTTGTACAATTCAACCATCATGCAACCCTTAAAAGCGGAAATGTGCTCTAGGGTAACCAAATACTATTGAGCACGCGCACCCATGTCAAAATATGTAAATTTTTTCCAAATTCAATAAATGCAAGTATCAATGAATTGATAAAGATTAACCAATAATTGTATTGATGAGTTTGTCATGGTAAGAATGTATGGTGAGCAGAGTTTTTTAGGCGCTGAAATAAAATTTGCCGAAAATAATGAGAAATTGAGGAAATGGCAACCAGCTGCAAAAAGTGCGGGTAGAGTAGTAATTTTAAAATAAGTTTTTTTTTTTATTTTTAAATCAAAGTCGTTAAAAATATTTGCATAATAAAATATAAGAACACTTTTTTTTTTAATTTACACCTTTTGATTTATGTTTACAAATTTTAAATAATTTGTACATTTAAATCTGAAAAACAAGCCATTGAAAAAAAACAACTGACCTTTTATTACTCTCTTGAAAAAGCAGCCCTTTCAAAACAACTAAACAAGGGAAGCGTGTCAGAAGGTGGTCTGTTTAAAAAAAATTTTAAATATGTGAAACTTTTTAGTGATGGTCAGTTTTCTATGTACAAGGGAGTTTTGTAAAATTTTTAAACTTTGTTAAAACACGTGTCATTTAACGAGTAAAAATTCCATTTGTATGACATAATGACTTAGAGACTTTAATTCTTATTTAAAAACATAAAATTTTGAATGAGTACAAAATATAATAGAAACTTTTTAAATAAAATAGTGTTTTCTTTTCTACAAAAAATGTCACATTTTATTTAAAAACATGCAATTTGGTGTTCGTTTCTTAAAAATGCTTTGCTCTCTAAGAGGGCAGCGTGTTTTATTCTAAAAAAATTCACCCTTAAATGTCATAAGGCATTGATTGCACTTTACGCCCCGTATAAATCGAGAGTGTTGATAATGCCCTGTAAAAAGATGGCTTCTGTTTATACATGGGGTTACCAGACGAAGTTGGGAAAAAATCGCCTCTAATCAGGACAGTAAATTTTAAGTTTTAATAGTTAATTTCAAAAGATTTTGTTATTCGTGCTTAATTCCCAGTTTTTATTATTGATAAAAACACTTGAAATTTATTGTTGATGGGATAAGCTATTCCTATGCGCATTTCACTGGTTGCTTAGGCCAGATCATCAGGAAACTTCATCCATAAAGATTTTAGAAAAACTAAAGATATTAAACCAAATAAAACTGTTAAACGTATAAGAATTATAGCAACAGTTCTACTTGTAATAATATCAAAGTTTAAACAAAACAACATCAAAAATAAACAGTGGGTTTATCTACCTCAAGTATGACTCGTCAAGTCTTGAGCATTTAGGAGAGAAGGGAAAAGAGAAGGCCATTTCTTTTCCCCTCTCCTAAAAACTCAAGACTTGACGAGAAAAACTTGACGTGTGTGAACCGGCACTAAAGAAATTGGAATTTCGTCATTCATTTTGTTCATTTATTTAATATCAATCTACTAACAAATTTGGGTTTATGTATATTTTTTATATTTTGAAGAACACACTTTTTGATTTATGCACATATTTTTTTATATATTGAAGAAGAAACGTTTTGTCAGCTGGTAAAAACAGGGCGATCCAATTTTGTGTTTTGTTCTCGTCGAATATAAAATTGCAGTATTGCATGTTCGGCAAGACATTTTATACATGCACCTTTTAAAATGTGGTAACTTTTTGTAGAAAAGAAAACACCATTAGTTATTACCTTTTTCCAACTTTTTTATCCATAAATTAACTAAAACGTTTCTAAATTTAAATTTAAATAAAAAACATTTTGGGCAATATTGATTTAAGGTTTAAAATTTTAGATTTGATTTATCTAAATCTATGGCCTTGAACATAATAAAGTAGTTGTAGAAGAAGCTTCGACTAATTAAAGGTACTTTTACACGATGTGTATTTAGCAGTGTACGTGTAAAATTTCCCACTGCAAAATGCATACAAGTCGTGTAAAAGCAAAAAAAAAATGCTTCTGCAAATGTCAGCTCGACTTAGCAGAGTAAAATATTTCAATTAGAGCGTATTCTATTTTGATCTGACAAACCATCTGACATCAGCTGTTTTGCAAGTCATTTGTTTGTGGCAGCATATATCCATTATTTATTGTGCGCTTTGCGAATGCTGTTTTGCCGTCGAATAAATTTTGCTTTTTTGACATTCGCCTTTCAAATGCGAACATCGTAACACAAAATAGCAATTGTTTACATGAGCCCCCATGCTCATCAGTCTGATGACTCACTTTAAAAGATGTTTCTTAAAACAATTCACAACCTCATTTACTACAAATGTGAACTGCATATGGGTAGAACGCACTTTGGATTTAAAGCTGGGACTGGCACACACTGAAGCCTTGTTTTTCATACAAACGCTGGTACAAAACTATACGGATGTCCGCAAAGACGCATTTTTGTATTTTGTAGATTATGAAAAAGCGTTAGACAAGGTTATCGAAATACTACAACGAATCGATATTGATCAAAAAGACATCCGCCTATAAAAAACTTGTAATGGCAACAAGCAGCTTAACTCAGAAATAACGGGTATCACAAATGATGAAAATAATCAAAGCGGAGTTTGGCAAGAATGCATACTTTTTCTTCTGCTTTTATGATGTTCATAAAAGTGTCAATGTAAATGGATATAACATCAATAACATACGCTTTGCCGATGATACAACCTTAATATTTGATAACATCCACGATGATCCTCAATATTTTCTTCAAGCAGTTAATGCACACAGCAACTCGTATGGCTTAAAAATCCACATTAAGAATACTAAAATTATGATAGTTAGCGACAACAAAACCCCTCATCCTAATGCCCTTAAATATTAAGGTGCTTGGCTCACTGAAGATCGGCTGACCAATCTGGAATTTAAATGCAGGATAGAGATTGATGGAACAGCATTTCTTAAATACGAAAAAATCATATTGATCAGTGATATTAATATTAACATTCGTCTTCGAATGGTAAAATATTGTGTATGGTCGAAACTACTTTAGGCCAGTTTACACGGTAATACAATGTATTACGACTATGTAGAAACTAGGGATGCCAGTCCCGAAATCCCGAATACGGAAAATTTAAGTCTCGAATCCCGGGATTTTTTATGTAAAAATCCCGAGATTTTGGATTTAGTAATATGTGGTATTTTTTTTTTAAATACAACTATATTTAAATAAACGTGAGTCACCCTGGGTTAAAAATAACTTTAAAAATTTAATATTAAATCATACTGGCAATGATTTTAATTTTTAACTGGTTACAAAAAGAAGTCACAAGTGAATAAATGTTTCATGCAATGCATTTTGTACACCAGAAAATAAAATCATAAGATAAAGTTCGATGTGGTCCTTTTTCTACGTGAATGATAATAGAACTGCGTACGCACAATGCAAGTTGTGCAAAAAGGTGTTAAAAACTTTAAGAGATTCTACCAAAGGTCTTTTGACACATTTGCTTAAGTTTATTTTATTAGATTAATACATACTTGCATATGTATATATTTGATATACAATAAATTTAATATTGTCATGTAGCATATGCACATGTATCTAATTATTAACGATACCACCAAGAAGTGTTTATTGCGAACATTGCTTTCGTCGGCAGCATATGTTTTCAATAAAATAAGGTATCGATTATCAGACGTCATTAGTTTGTTTTAGAAGCTTTTTAAAATATAATTTTTAATACATAATTTTTCCATATTACTTTAAAAGAATACATTAAACTGTTTTATTTTGTAATGTGTTTAATATTCTTCATGAATTTATTTGTTTTAATACTTATAAATAAACATTTTATTATAAAAATGTATATGAATTTAAAAAATTGGCCTTTATATATGAAATCCCGATCCGTCCCGGGATCCCGTTTTTTTGAATTAAAAATCCCGAATCCCGGGATTCAAAAAGCCTGGTCCCATTTGGCATCCCTACTAGAAACAAAATATTATGAAATTCTCTCCGTGTTAAAAAGAAAAAAATAAAAATCTGTTGTATTTATTTTTCATGTTTACACGGATGGTACAAGTAAAATCAAAAATAATAACACAAAATCAGATGGTTACAGTTTTACAATTTTTACAAAAACAACAAAAAAATTTCTTGAGTTGATTTTAGTTGTTTTTGTAATTGTATAAAAATGCTACCACCTTCAATATACTCTGAATGAGTAAATATGCCTAACAGAAGGCCTTATTTAGCAGACACAAGCTCTCCACTTCGCATTCCATACTCATATATTTTTTATACAGGTTGTCATTGGGAGCAAGGCCTTCCACACTCCCTTCTTCTTGCAGTAATTATAAAAGGCTTTCAAAAGAAGCTCTTTTGTTAGCCCTTCTGATGCATGTCTTTAAGAACGCCTGTTAATAAAGGACTGTTAAAAGGCATTACAAAGGTGTACTGAAAAAATGGCTTCTATTAAAGTACTCTATGAATACATACAAAAGAAGTGCATATCGAATACCTATAAAAAAAGTTTTTCAAAAGGACTTCTGAAAATTTTAGTTTTACATTCATAGACATTTAGTATGCATACAATTTCAATGGTAAAAAATGCAAAATAGGAATTAAAAGGAAAGAGCTACCGATTGGAGAAGCTTCCACATCTTTTAATTCATATTTTTCTTCCCCATAACCAGCGTTTTAAAGGTTTCTATTAAAAATTGATTGTTGATTAAAAATATGAGTGGTGAAAAAAACTAATTGTTCCGTTTGGAAGTTACAAGCAAATGTTTTTTTTTTTATCAAAAAACAACTTTACTCAAAAAATATGTTTGATCACAAGACAAGCTTTTATTTTCGATCAAACTCTTTTTTAAGGAGTTATAACCTAATGCAACGTCATGTTAACATAGGAGTTATTATTACTTATTATACTAAAACTTAGTAGGAAAAACGAAACAGGTGATCTGCAACGTATACGTTTACATAAGACAAATGACGCGTTTAGGGACGACGGAACAAAAATAAAAAACCGTTATAAGAACAAGATCACGTGCATGTATGAAATTGTTTTTAAAATGTTATTGGCCAAAAGATAAAAATTGAACAACTTCTTTCCCTTCCCTAAGGGAGTACAGAATGTCACTAAAAACAAAAAAAAAATTCAAATTGATATTTCTGAAGGCAGGATATCATACGAAGCGAATCTTTTAGAAAGGAGTGCAGAGGCATTCAAACAGGCCTTCCACTTACAGTCCTTTTAAAATTTACCGCTGGGTGGTGTGATGAAAATACATAAATTTCTAAAATGGTTTAGAAAAAAATCATTTACCGACCGCTTGTCAGATTTTGTGTTCCTATTCTCTCTTACTCAATACATTTTGCTTTTACATGGAATGATTTTTCTCATTCTACATAATGTCGTAATACAATGTATTACCGTGTAAACTGGCCTTTTACTCTATGGAATCGATGACTCTAAAAACATAACACCACATTTAAAAAAAGCTATAAGTTTTGTATCATGGGCGAAACATACACCCAATGCGAACAATTTTCGCAGGTCAAACACAGAACATCTGCTACATACTACTATTAAAATACGGAACAGTGTTTATTTTGGTCATATGATCCGAGGATCAAATTATGATTTTCTACAACTTATTCTTCAAGGCAAAATCGAAAGAAGACGATAAAGTGACCGAAAACAAATGTCCTGGTTGCGTTGCATCAGAAACTGGACTTGAGTAACAAAAATCGTTATTCGATTACATTGTGAAAGGGGAATATGCATCTAGAAAAAGATATAATAATTAGATTTTTAAGTATGCATTTAAATGACCGTTGGCTGTTACTAATAATTACAGTTCATTTTGTATAAAAACAATTTTAGATGAAAGTGTATGTTAAAAATGTATTGTCCTAAAATTTTACCCAAAATACATAGAGGATACAAAGTTCAAATTAATTTAAAGCTACAGACATTAGAAAATCCAAATTAAAATAAAAAAACTTGGCTGCTGTAACAACCAACAAAGTACAGAGTTGATGAAGAAAACCCCTTTTTTATTATTTTCGTGTACGAAAACATTATTCAGATGACCCTAAATTATAAAAATCACCACAAAATGTAAGAAAAAATTGAAAAGCATTCAACCCTTTTAAAAACTAGCCACACACTAATTCATGCACGCATACACACTTGCAAATAAACGGAAATAAGCGAAGAAAATACAGTTAGATTAATGGACTTTCTCTCTCAATCTTAAGACCCATTTACACTTTCGGCCATGTTCTGACAATCGCACGATTTAAAATCGCAAAACGCCAGATTTCTTTAATGTTGTTCTGAAACTCTCGAGTTTTGAATGCGATCTACAATAGTTTTTTTAAAGATATTTTAGTTTCCTTGAGCAATTTGAAGTCGCCAAACTGCTTGCGATTGTGATTTACAGAACACCTGTTTTGCGATTTTCAGTCAGAATTGCAAATGTTGAGCGTTTTGTGATTGTCAGAGCATTCCGGTTTAATACTGAGTATTACGAAATGTCCAAAACTCGCATAAATTTTAAATGTATAATAGTGTGAAAGCAATTTGTAATGAACTGTCAAAAATACGTAAAGAAATTTGATAGTCATATGTCTCTCACCTCTTTTTAAATCTTTTCTAAACGATTTATTTATTTTTACAGAAGCACAAGAAAATCGGGGATGAAATATTGTGGGTTTACAAATATTCACTACTATTTTTATACCTACACCACAATAGCGGAGAGGGTTTTATGCATTTGAGCTGATGTGTGTAACATCTTAAAATGTTGGTCCTAGACCCACCTTAGAGTATACCGATCGACTCAGAATCACTTTCTGAGGCGAACTAACGATGTCCGTCCAGCTGACTGGCTGTCCATGTAACCTTGTGCGCAAAGTACAGGTCGCAATTTTGGAGATAATTTGATTAAATTTGGGACATAGGTTCTTATTGGGACAAAGGCCAAGCGTAGGACCGAATCGTAGGACCACGAGGGAAGATAGGGGGAAATGTATTCCTCCTGAAACTATTAAACAGATTTCAATAAAATTTAAATCATAGATAGAAATATATTAATATGGACTAATTAAATACTGTACACAGATGAACAAAGTGTAGGAAATTTTTCCTTTTTTTTTGGCCAAAACAAATTTTTAGTTAAAAAACTGGACCAAATTAAATGATTTTTTATATACGGTCTTTGAAAGTCTCCCTCTCTCTTTAAGCCTTCAAGGGAAAAGTTGGTTACGCGTACTCACTCACTATCACGGATTTTTTTTTGTTTTACCACACACGCTCTCACGAGCGAAAATTTTAAAACACTTTTATGAAAACCTTTACTTTTTTTTTATTAACACATACAATTAATTTTTGTTTTAAACAAGTTTTTGTTATTAAATTTGGTTTTCTAGTTCTTAATTATCAATTAAATAAAAAAAAACAAAGTTCTCCATTTCCTCATCTTTGCCCTTGGAATATTGTTCGTCTTCCTTACGCCAACTTTAACTGAGATTTGAACAATATTCTCGCGAGAATAGTGTAAAAGGGCCTTAAATACTCTTTAATATGCATGCACCACGTGCATTTAAATATCAAAACAAATTCCCTTGACAAATAAACGACAACAAGCCAGTCAAAGTATACGTATGCGTCAATGTTTGTTTACGACAACATGAAAGAGCAGAAAGAATATTTCATGAAAAGCTTTGACCAAATATCCCTTTAAATCAGCATTTAATCGGACCAACATGTACTTTAATACTTTTTTTTGTATAAAAAAAAATATATGTAAATACCTACAAACTGGTTTTAAATTTCCACCTTTTTTGTTGTTCCAAATGCATTTTTATTTTGATAAAAAAAAAATTAAATAACATTTTTCGACATTGTGTCAGCTAAATAAAATAGTTAGATGGATGGACTTATGGCTACATAGAACCTTATAGACGGAAGCTGTTGGAAATTACATATAAAAAATATTAAGTATGTACTCGTTTTTACTTGTAAATTTAACAGAAATTTTGTTTTCGTCGCTCCTAATTATAAATTTACGTGTCAAAACTGGTTTTCTTCTTTGTCTGTTTTTCAAAATTTTTTGCCAGAAAACAGGCATATTATTTTCTCATAAATCTGGCCTTGGTCCATCTCCGTTCTATTGTGAATATATTTTCAATTCAACCCTTTTTTTGCTTTAGACGTTTTGGGTAGTTTTTGATGAAGTACTTACGCATGCGTACATTTTATTTTTAAGGTTGTTTTCTTCCTTTAAGTTTAAGCATACCTTTTTTATCTATTTAATTTATATAAGAAAAGATGAATATTAAGTGAAAAAGTAGCATCCTTTTTTGGAATATTATTTTATTATTTTTTTCTTCAAAAAAACAAGTTTCCTTGGGAAAATGTATATTAGATTTTCAATATTTTATCCTGAATAAACCTTCTTCATTGCCGAAAAAAATGGAATCACGTGAATCTTTAACATAAAAAGCCTTAAAAATCAATAGATGTGTTTATTTTTTAATTTTGAGGCCTTACAATTTGGTAGTGTTTTTACTTAAAACATCGTTAACATAAATAGCAATATGTCAAAATCGGGTTTTCGCGGAAAATAACTTGTTTTTATTGTTGAAAATGGTTCTTTGTGTGCTCAGAAACAAAAGTTGCTTTACAATTTTTTCATATTTGGCCTATCGAAAAATGTACCTTCATTTCTCAGTTGCTGAGGAAAATCGCCAATAAGACCCCCAAACCACAAAATATAATTTTACAATGTTCTACATTTTTTTTAGAACAGTTATTTCTTTTTTCTATACATACCGACCTTATTTTTTTTAACGATTTCTAACAAATGCATCTTGCGGCGCCTTTTTTAAACAACTGATGAATCAGTAATAGCCTTTTTATACTGATCAACATCTACCATCAATTTGCAAAGATGTTATCATCTTTCCATAAGAGAAATACATAGGGCTAAAAACCAACATCTTTAAAAGTTGTTCCTCTCATTTTATTTCATTCTACATCATTTGATTATTTTAGCGTCATCACTAGAAAATTGGCAATAAGTTATATTATTACCCTGCGTTTCCCCATGCAAGTAATTACTTGCACGTTGTGTATACGTATTATCAACAAAAACGTATTATCAACGAAGAATCGAGGCTGAAAGTACAAAAATTGTGTGAATGCAAGTGAAAATGTGTGAGTGTATTGATTTTTTCGATCTTGCACTTGCATGTGAAAACGGGGGTTATTGTGGCATCACTGACAAAAAAAGGTTTGTTTTGAAAGCAGCGTTACCATGAGTTCAAAATAATTGTTGGTACATATTTTTTTTTCAAATTTTTGCATTTTTGTAAAAAATGTTTTTTAAAAATATTAAGGTTCCTCATGATGTCGCTTAAAATTGCTATTTGTGCAAATTCGCAAACTTACGAGACTTGTTTCATGAAGCCCCTTTTTTACTTTTGTGTAATTGTAAACACTAAATGTCAGTTGGCAAGAAACGTCAATATAAAAAAAAAATTAAAAATAAAATAAAAGTAAAAATTTGTGCCTAAAAATCAAAATTTGTTTTTAAAAATGCCTAAAGAAAGCCAAAAGACTGAACTACTTAAATTATTTGAAGAAGTTGTTGTTTGTGATATGCTAACACTTGAATTTTTTGGTAAAAACGACGGTAATCTAAAATTTGATTTGTTTAATTTTATATACATATGTAAACACTCCAGATTTTTTTGTATGTATTTAAAAGATAACCAACGTAAGGCAGAAGAGGAAATTTTGGAGGAGTTCACTTATGTTCTTGCAGCTGGAGAATATTTTCGTTACGCAATGCCATTTGTTTATCATTCTGTTCCAAAATCAAACAATTTTTTATTAGAAGTACTGCCAAGTACTGTTTGTATAAATGCACAATTGAACAGCGCAAGTTTACGAGACAAATGTGTAAATGATTTCTCATAAAATTTTTGACAGTTCATTTACGACGGCGTAAAAATGCACAGTTTGCACAGATTACGAGACTTATAAACGATATCATGAGGGCCCTTATAATATTTTATTTTTGATTCATAGTAGATGTAAGATGTTTCAAGTGTGAATGCATGTTTTACATTTTCAACATCTTCATCGCGTTTTTCCGAAATTAATGCAAGTGTACAAATGGTATTAGGCCGCTTTTTAGCCTCTTCACATTTGCATACATTTTTAAGAATCGCATTGAAGATGTTGAAAATGTGAAACATGTTTTCACATCAACCAAAAATGTCAACATTTCTAAAAAAAACTTTTTTTTTAACTTTTTTCCACAAAACTACCAATATTTTAAAAGAAATCAACAAAATGTGTTTGGAATGTTTAAAAATATAAAAAAATTAAACAAAAAAAAAAAAAAATTGCAAAAAGGGAATACTTGTTAAATGGTAATATTGGCAGTAATGACACAATTATAATAGAATTTATAGCCAATTTTCTATTGATGACACGTAAAATGGAATACCATTAGATAGGAATATTTTGTAAATATGTTGATTTTAAGCCTTATAGGCATTTTACACTGACCAACATCATACTGAAAAAATAATTTCGATTCGTTCAGTACCGACTCAATGAATTAGAAATAAAATTGCTTACGAATCGAGAAAGTACTCGATCACGACTGCCAGAATTAGGCCCCTAAGTTGAGTTGTGAACCCTAATAGGGGCCTTAAACTTGCAATTTAAATAAAGTAACGATTCAATATTTATTTTGAATTAAAATAATCTTTATTAACTGTCTATTTCCAATGTGCGAAATAATTATTTCTTTCCCACAACTACATTTAAAATAAAAACACAATTACTAGAATTTGTTTTTAATGTAATTGTTCGAAAGAAAGAATTCTTTCACACATCGGAAATAGGCGGTAAACTTAAATTTAAAGTTTAATTACAATATTTATTAAGATTTCTATGCTAAAATATTAACATTTTCATCCCATAAGTGCACAAATGTTCCTAAAATAAAATTTATAATAAATACCAACTTGTTGCTTAAATTTTCTTTTTTAAATCCTGAATTAAAACTGCAATTTTCCTCAAAAACCAGTTCTTTTTATTGGATGACACATTTAACACCCATTTAGCTGACCACCTTCGGTCAAAATACAGTTTTGGTTTGACTTTTTCTAAATTTAACCCTTTTTTACGAGCATTTTCCATTTCCAACAATAAAAAAATGACCAAAACAAATAATTTACATAAGTAATTATACACAAAAAACAAATTAAATGCAAAAAAAAAAATATTAAAATGTTAATGTTAAAAAGTGTCCGTTTTTATCCTTTTTTAAATGCCACGTGCCTCAAAAAGTACAACATATGTAGAACCAGTCCATTTGTTTGTTGTTGACTTTCTTTCTATTGAAGAATCCTGTTTTCTAAATATTTTATATTTTTCAACAATAGAAAATGACCACGATGAAAAGTAATAGAGTTTTTGTAAAAAAAAAAACAATAGAAAAAAGGAAACGGCGCGATGTAAAGTGTGTTTTGTTTTAAATGTCCGTTTTTGGAACAAATGGTCAGTTAGGGGTTGTTAATAAATGAAAGTTTTAGGTAATTTTTCTTTTGTTTTTAAAAGAGATTTTTTGAAGTGATTGAAGATCTTGTCCATTAAAAGTTTTTAACTAATATATACACATTGGCTTAAACTACGATTAAACATTAACTTTAAGGCTGAACTACGATAAAAGTTAAATTTTTGACAAATAAAAAGTTAAAGCTTACATTAGTTAATCAATACATTAAGCCCAGCAAAAGTGTATGAGCTTATTGTATAGGTTAACTAATGTGAACTTTAAATTTTTTTTTTGCATAAGACGGTAAATTTGTTGTAATTAAACCATGACTTGTATTTAATCTTCAAAACAAAGACACGAAGAAATAAAACCAGAAATCTAAAACGACATTTTTGTTATTGCGTTAGTAATAAAAAAAACTCATACGTATAGAATAGTGACCCTGCAGCAGTGATGCCAATAGTAGGGAATTTTCTTTTTTTATAGGGATTTTTAGGAAAAATGGACAGATACAGGTTTGTTCTGGATATCGAAAATGCAAGAATTTGGAAGTTGTTTTTAATACACTTTTAATATTATGTTTGTTATAAAATTCTCATCACACATCAAACTTTCTCTTCATACGTGTAGAATAGTAACCCTGCAGCAGTGATGCCAATAGTAGGGAATTTTCCCTTTTTGTAGGGATTTTTTCGGAAAATTTCAAGCGTAGGATTTTTAGGAAAAAAGGAAAGATACAGGTGTGTTCTGGGAATCGAAATTGCAAGAATTTGGAAGTTGTTTTTAGTACACTTTAAATCAAATTTTTATAATTTTTGTTAAAACATTCTGTTTATTATTGAAATATTTGTATAATATTTGTGATAAAATTCTTTTACTAACCAAATCTTATTATAAACGACATTTAAAATTCTTGCGTTTTACATTTTCTAGAACACCCCTGATATTTTATTTTAAGGCAAATGTAGGGAATTTTCAATATAGTATTATCTAATTTTCAGTATATTCTCTAAAAATACGTAAATATTCGACTTATTTCTATTAAAAATTAAAATTTTTCATGAACAAAATCATTTAAGTACAATTGTAGTATTTTAAATAGAACCTCTTTACCATGAGTCTTGCAGCCTGGCAATTTTCAACAATTGCCAAAATTTTCGCTGCCTAATATATAATCAGGGGGGCGACGAATATTCATTCGGTTTCGCATTTGCGAACTATTCTCTTACTTTTGCTATTTGCATTCGCACTCTTATTCCCTGAAATGTATGCGAATATTAAAAGCGAATATCGTATGAATAAAATTTCTAACATAGAAATTTAATTGTAAAGAAACAATCAACCTTCTTAACTAAGAGAAATAAAACAATACAATTTTGAATTTTAAAAAATAAATTTTTTATATTTTAATTCAGGAGAACTGAAATAATTTTTTTTTAAATTCTACAGAGCAATTATTAGATACTTCTATTAAAAAAAAATTATTTAAAATAAGTATTCTTGAAAAATGTCAAGTTCTTAAAAAAGGACAAAAGATGAGGAAATTAAAAATCAAATACGAAGTTTGACTATGTTTTGATTTCAAAATTTAAATAAATCAAAATTAACATAAACACATTATTTTAGTTAATTTATAAATTAAATTATTTCTTAATATTTTTTAATGGTTTTTCCAAAAGAATTACAGCAAAATTTATCAGCTGTCATATTAGCAAGCAAAATACAGCTGGCAATATTTTCTCAAATAATAAAACTAAAATATATTTTTGCCTATAAATAGCTAATAACTTCTTTGCGTTATTTACCCTTTTTTTTTGCACATACACAAAGTGCTGAAGAAAATAAAATTGGTATAAAAACATTAAGAAAAATATCAAGTTTCTCCCTTGCGATTGCATTTAAAGCGTAAGCGCAAACACAGCGAAAAGGGATTTCGAAAAACCAAAAAATTTTCAATAAAAACTCTAGAAAAATAGACAAAAAGAAATTAAATAATAAGAAAAATATAACGATTGATGATCAATAAAAAAATGGATAGAAATGAATTTAAGTAAAAGACAAGGCGGAACCCTTTCGCACTACGTACATGGCAAAAGAAACTTAAGCCTTCCATCGATCATGACACAATGCTTCCGCAAACATTGCGCAAATGTAACAATAACCTTAAAAAAGCACCACTTTTTTTTTGGCAATCTAAAGCAAAATTCCCACAGCCTTGCAAAAAAAAAAAATAATAATAATTCTTAATAAAACGATATTGATCTTTATTGAATAGAAATAAAGGATTGTTGTTGCTTCAGTTTTGAAAAAGAAATCGAAAGAATTTACGAGCGATCAAATATCGTTGCTTGTTTTTTGCAAACTCTTTCAAGATTCAAAGGGTGCAAAAATATACTCGACTGTAGAGGACCCAAAATAAAGCGTATTGCATTTGATCCTTTTGGAAAATGCAAAAATTAAATAATAGCCAAAAAGGATCATACAGTTCAATATGTCACGTCTTATGATGTCATTTCTCTTATTTAAAGAAAGATTCATTTTCAACCCCCTTTCTAGGCTCCGCTTTAGACAGAGCAGAGCAAGAGATAAATGATCGTCATCGGCTTCACAGTAAATTACATTCAAAGGTGAAATACAAACAATGTGTGTTTGAAGAAAGGATCAGGAATTATTTTGTACTTTTTCGTTAAAAAAAAGGATTTTTTACTTTCTTTTTTTATCCCAAAAAAGTGGAACAACATTTTCTAACCCTTGCAGCGTTTTTTTTTTGTTGTAATATTTACAATTTTTGATGTTAAATTTTAAGATTTTTACCTTAAAAAGAATAATTTTCCTTTTTTTTTTTTGAAGAATGACCCAAACTGTTTGGATTACATTATTTTGTTAAAAATTTATGGATTTTTTTTTTATTTTTATAGGAAATAAATTTAGAATTGGTTCAGTCACCCGTTAAGACATTTTGCCACAGAGAATAATTGTAAAAAATTTTAAGTAAAAACCATAACGACCTTTTGCTGCATCTGGTTTGAACTAGTTTAACTCATTAGTGCAATAATCTGTTCGTTATTTTTGTGGCTTTTCTTTTTGGGTTTCGTCTTTAGTAGACAGACATTCAGGGTTAAATGGTCATCTGGAGTTTAGAGTTTAATGGCCATATTAAATGGTAAATAAGATATAAGAAAATAATCCCATCAAGCCTTTACACGCAAAACTTAATAATAATGTAAATTTATATAATAAATGTTACTCTCACCATGAGAAATAAATTCCCAGATTCTATTTGCATAATAATAATGTTTATACACTACTTAAAATTGCTTGAGTTAAAGTATTTCTTGCATTCTTGCCGTAGCCGGATTCTATCTGTTTCGCACATAAGTGTAGGTGTTTTTTAAGGCCGATAGAACTTGACCCTTCGAAAAATCAAACCACTTAAAAATAATTTTGGGATTAAAAGCGCCACAGCTTTTGACGAAGCGCATTCCGAAAGTCAAATTTTGGGCCACTTTATCAAACATTTCTGGCCGAACGTCACGAATAACACAAACAATGTTAGACTCTAAGGCGTCAATTGCTGCTGGTTTCTCAGCCTAAGCCCGTAACCTCAAAGGAAAAAGTTGAGAGTTGTCATTTCTCGAAATCAACTGTTCGCCAATTTTCGATTTCAATAAGGGAATCGTTTCGATCGCCGTATGGCTTAAAGAGCCACCCTATAAAATCACATCTCGCCCGGATCAATGTAATCCATATTTTCAAATAAAAAAAACCTTGATCTGGGTTCGGGTACCGATCTCCATAGCCAAAAAAACGCGAGCCCCGCCTTCATTGAACCAAAAAAGCAACGAAAATGTACGTTAAGCAATCGAACAAAGATTATTAAAATAGTGTTCGTTGGCTCAACGATTTATTCGTCAATATAATGAAAAATTAAATTATCCAGATATTGACATTTAAGTACTGTTCATTGACACAATAAACATGCATTTGTTAAGTATTTTATATAAAATGTACGTTTAAGTGAGGTAACGAAACATTTATTAAGTCTTGTTAGCACAAATACCCATTATTTTAAAGAACGGTCATTCATTGTTACAACGAACAAATTCATTTGGCGAAAATAATAAAATTTTTCGTTTGCTTAACGTACATTTTAATTAGTTTTTTGGATCAGTGTTCATTTTTGAAGGTCTGATGATGTATTTTTCTGGATGTTGTGGATCGGTCCCACTCCATATGCGGCGATTTCGTTTAGATGGACGATTATATATATAGAATATACTGATCATAAATGTCGAGAAGTATGCGCAGTATGACAGTTCGTTTGACATCAAACCCTTTCATAAATTCTATCGGGCTTAAAAAACACCCTTAACATAGACTTTTTTTAATTGATCTGGCACCGTCAAACTTTTATTGTGAATTTTTACGTTAAACAGGGGATATGCATAACTGCGCTGCAGCGCGTTCGTAAAAACGTCACTGCAAATGTCAGCTATTCGAAAATACAGAACAAGAGCAGATGATGCGCAAACAAATCTAAAAGACGATTTTGGCTACCTTGAGGGAGCCAGTCAAAATATAGTCTTGTGACATCATATTGTGGTATTGGTAAAGCATGACCAATCCATCGCCATTTACGCCTTAAAGTTGCGATTGGCTGTTGTTTGGTTATTTTTTAGAGCCTTAAGTTGCTGGCCAAAATATACGCATAATTTTTTGTAAACAGCGGTTGGTGAATGCTTGTAGAGCGTTGATATCATGGGGAGCTGCATTCCAGGATTCACAGCCATAAAAAGTGCGGACTTTACATATGAATTAACAGGCTTAGTTTTGTTCGCTTCGAAATGTAGCGGAATCTCCAAATTTTGTTAAGTTGCCCGAATGATTGTCTGGCTTTATTAATACGGCTACCGACATCTTCACCAGAGCCTCCGTTTATTGTTGCAAGCTAACCAAGTAGCTGAATTTTCAATGTCTATGAATACCAGATATAGCGGAGACCTCCATTTCACAAACTGGGGGGCTACTCTCTATTGCAATGCGAAAACAATTTCGATGCGAAAGCTAAATGCCAACTTAGTAATCTCTATCACTTTCGCAAAATGTTTTTAAAATGGAGCAATACTGGCAATAAAAACGAAAGATGGCGCAGATTGCCAGTAATAAAATGCTACAATATGTGAAAATATTTGAAATTGGAAAATTTATATAAAAAAAAAAATTTGTGATGATTTGCGAAAGACAAATGCGCAAACGCATTAAAGAGTACCAATCGCTAGATTTGCTACCATTTTCTTTCGCATCGCAATAGAGAGTAGCCCCCCTGTTCAACAATCACCCGAAGGCTGTTAATGTGGTCAACGCATTTTTTGTTAAGACGAAATCAAGTCTGTTCGCAGCGAATAACAAATATTAAGGCAGTAGTGAGCCGTTGGTTCAATATACTGGCAATAACCTTATTGACCATATTGTTTGCAGACATTAAGGTCACCCTTCTTTTAGTTAGTCGCAGAGGGATTCCGTGATCCACATATCTTTAATTATATCATAAATAAGTTTCGCACTTTTCTGTGGGCCAGCTTTAATGAGCTCTGGAGCAATATTATCGATGCCTGGTGCTTTGTTGCATTTGAGATACGTGGTATATGCGTGGTCTGTTGAGAGGTCCTTAGCATTTCCGAGTACTACTCTACCCAGACGTGCATTTATCCGTTGCAGTTCTTGAGGGATCTTGCTGTACAAAATATAGCTGAAACATATTCAGGGGTGTGCTGGAAATAGCAAACGCAAGAATTTTGAAGTTGTTTTTAATAAACTTTAAACCTAATTCATATAATTTTTAGTTTAAAATCCTGTTTAATAGGGAAATATTTGTTTAATATTTGTCATAAAATTCACTTATTACAGAAATCTTATTAAAAATCGACGTTCAAAATTCTTGCGTTTTGCGTTTGCGATTTTCAGCACATCCCTGATTGTGCTCGAAAATACAGGCCCCAGCTCTGGACGTTGATAAAGCTTGCTTGTCATTGCAATTATCTTGTTTCCCCTAATCGTTTGGCGTCGTATAACTGTGTCGTGTTACCGATTTTTTCGGTTACCCACTTAACCCATATGCATTCATTTTTAACCTGTTTGTCTGGTAGGATTTGGTGGAGTGCCATTGAAAACCCCATAATACCCAAAAGCGAATTTTGAAAGTTTGTTCTTTCCTATAAGGAACTCTAAAATTCCGACAGTGTTAAAATTACACAAACTTGCTTCTAATTTTTTACTTTTTTTGAGCTTTATTCTAACAACACGGTGTTTTGTAATATAAAATTCAAAATCGCTTGCAAAAAATTCCTTTAGAGAATTCAGTCTGAGAGGAGGATTCTTTATATTCAAATCTAAAATACATTAATCTTTATTTTAAAGCATTAAGTTATTAATCCAAGCTGTTCTCGTATGACATAATTTACTTATTTATTTAAAAACGTTACTCCTTTTGCAAAAGCTAACGTTTCCTTTCTTACAAATTATTAAAACTAAAATTTCAAATCATCATCAGCTGCTTATTAAAAACTCTAACTGAAAGTACAAATATTATTAAAAATAAATTAAAAAGAAAGAAAACGTGAACTACGGCGCACCGGCCGGAGATATGCTGACAGTTGTCCTAAATTCTAACAATCTTTATTTTTTTTATTTTTCTAATTCTTCTTACAAGCAACAAAAGAACCCCATGAACAGCTCTGAGAAATTACGCCAATCCTTTCAAATAATAAAAACCAAAAGCAAATGTTTATAAAAAAAAAAATAAAAAAAAATATAATAAAAAAAAACTAACGTGCCTTTACAAAAAGGATTATGTAAGCAGCAGCCAGGACACACCAACATTTTTACGTAGGAAGACTGAATTGTGTTGGAAACAAAGGATTTGTTGTTTTCTATGATCAGTTTTCTTGTAAAGGAGATTCTCTCATAAAGAAAGATCTTGTTTAAATTTACGAAAAGCGCACACAAACATTTTGTAAAAAAATTTTTTTGAAAAATCTATAGTTTTATTAAATATTTTAAGCAAAAAAACGTGTGTTTTTCTGAAATAGAACGTAATAAAACTGAGGGTGGATTTTTTTTTAATAATCAATAGATTTTTTTAGTTTTTTTTTTTAACAAAAACTAAGAAAAAAATGTATTTATTGTTAAATCATGTGTATAACGCCAACTCTTTTAAAGAGTAAAATAAAGCAATATAATGATGACAGGATCATGATGCGAAATATAAAATGATTTTTTACAATAATCTTACTCTGTTTAAGACATTTAAAATTTCGTTTTCTCGGTTTTTGAAGGATTTTTGTTGGCGATGGTATCTTTTTTAATCCTTTTCTTTTAGAAATGTCTTCAGCCTGATTAAATACTTGTCAAAATTGTAACAAAATGTTTGTTCAACAATAGTACATAAATATAATATTTACTGTCCCAAATCATTTATTACATCTGTACTAGGGATGGCAAATTTGGATTTTTAAAAAGTACTAAAGTCCTAACAAAAGCGTACATTTTAGGAAAATAAAAGTATTGAACTACGAACTATCATTTGGCTTTGGTCTCTTTTTGTGTTTGAAACAATTTTAAAGACGATTGCCAACACTTAAAATCGTCAATTAGAGAAATTAAATAATAAAAGTTTGAAAGAATAAATAAAAAATTTAAAACCAAAATTAGATCTACAATCAAGGCCCATCTATCAGGTCTGCTTACTTGTACAAAAACAAAAAACGATTCTTTTTATTTGTCAAAAATTAACTACCACATATACAGTGTTGCCAAAACTTGGAGACCAAAAATGGCTAAATTTACGGGAAAAAATGGCTAAAAATGGGCTAAAAAATGGCTAAAAGCTTTTTTAAATAAAAACACATTAATATTCAATAACACAACAAAAATAATTCATTTAAAGTTGTTTACGATGAAATTGTTAGTTAAGATCAATTTCTTAAATAAGAATAAACGTTATTTAATATTCTGAAAGATATTTAAAAAATAAAATCATCGATCAATTTTATGTCGTTATTGTTCATCTCATACACACAGAAAAAAATCAAGTTAAAAACGGCGAAAACAAGGTTGATTTAAAATTTTTCGGTGGTGATTTTGCTCCATACGTGTTTCATGTTAATTCAACCTGATTTTATAATTACTTGCGAACAACATTTTTTTCTTTTAAAATAACTATAATTCATGTTAATTTAACATTGCAGTAAAGTTAATTCAAAATGTAATTTATAGTGAAATAACAATCCGAATCACGTTGAATGAAAGTTATTTCATGTTGAAACAACGTGAATTTCATGTAGAAACTAATTGGTTTGAGTGTGTTATAACAGTGTGAAGAAGCTTCAGAGACAACATATGCATTTATTTAAGAATAATTCAATACACTTACCCCTGTAACACATGTTTCACTTATTTTGTAGTCGCCTTTGTTAACAGATCAATCAGTAGAATGGCCCGATATGGTTTACGTCATCATTCTACTTTGAAAACTTGATGTACTATTTAACTAAATAATTTTAATTAAAAGAATACGGGAATTGTCTTCTTTTTATAACATATTTTAAGAATGAAAATAAAAAAATTAACATACTTAACTATGTATGCATGTTAATTTAACAAGATAAACTTTTGATTTTAATATAAAACAGGTTTTTATGGATTCAATATTGAATCCATATTTATTTATAATTTAATATTTTTTTTAACAGTGAATAATATTAAATAAACATGATTAAAGATTATTTAATTATTTTTCATTTAAAATTAATATGAAATAATGATACATTTATATAAAGGGCATACTTTTGCAGAAATTTACTATGATTCTCAATCCACATTTTTCCATGTTGATTTTACATTGGTATTTTTTTGTGTGTGTAGGAATCACTCGTGCCTATTAGTTTTAAATAATTTGAAGGTAAATAGTAATCACGACAACATTTACCCAACCTTTTGATTCCAGATCTACAATAAAAAACAAGTAAGAAAATATAGTCGGTCAACCCCGACTATATGATACCCTACACCTCATTAGAACCTGTGTACCAAATTTTATTAAATGATCTGCAAATTTGCGATATGTACTTTACGCACAAGGTTTACATGGACGGCCAGCCAGCTGGTCAAACATCGTTAATTCGACTCAGAAAGTGGTTCTGAGTCAATCGGTTTACGAAAAGGTGGGCTTAGGACCAATATTTTAAGGTGTTACAAACATCAGCACAAACGCATAGTACCCTCTCCACTATTGTGGTGTTGGTATAAATATTTCATTGATAAAATCGAGTTAGCGGTTGCTAAATGTAACCTATTTCTGAAATTACTTTTAACGATGTTTACTTCAGCATTAGACCATGGAAGTGAGAGCAACTTTATAGTAAATTCTGAAATTTCTAAAAAAAATTTGTTGCCGCCAGCATCTCTTTATTGAAATACTTGCAACCAGAAAGAAACACCGATGCTTGTGTTGATCCGTTTTATAAATTTAATATTGGAATACTGTTCCTTTATTTTGAAAGATGTTTCATCATCATCGTTTATAGCGATTTTCAATATTTGTAAAAGTTGTGATTTAAATTGAAGCCGTTTTAATTATTTAAAATGTTTATTTTGCTTTTATATATTTTTATAATAAAATAAAAATTATTCTTTTAAAAGAAACACGGCAAGAAAAATTGTATGGCTAAACCAGTTGAAAATGGCTAATGGCTAAATGCATTTTTTAATGGCTAAACAGGGTGAAAATGGCTAAATCTAGCCACTAAATGGCTAAATTGGCAACACTGCACATATACAATGCAAAAGGAAAAAACGTGTATGTGTGGCATATCATAAACGTATACATGCACAAGTAAGCAAAATGTAAACAACTTTTGACAACTAAAAAGAACATAAACAATGATCATCAGGCTTCTTGCACAGACCTTTACAATGGGCCTTGTCTAAAATATTGTCTATGATTTTTTGACATAAAAAGTACAATTTGTATCCTACGTTCTACTAATATTAAAAGTGTGAAAGTTTATATGTTTGGATGAAGTCTAATTTATTACAGGTGTTCTTAAAAAGCTCGGCTGATAACTTTTTTAGCCGCGTATAATTGTTGGATGTTTAAATGTTGTTTATTATCTTAGTTTCTGCTATTTTTCGGTTTTTGACATTGCACAAGGATTTTGCAAAAACAAATTGATTGTGGTTTTTGTTCGAATTGTACCGATATCACCTGCATTGAATTCGCCTATAGGTTTGGATATTTTGATGTTAGATGTTTGTTATTTGTGGTGAAATCACGCGAAACCCGTTTAATAGATTGTGGATGAAATTTGGTAGACGGATAGCTAATAGACCAGATTCAAATATACAGGGGTGTCTTGGAAATCGAAAACGTAAAACGCAAGAATTAAGAGAGTCGTTTTTCAATAAGATTTCTGTAATAAAAAAATTTGATGACAATTATTATACAAATAATGCTCTATTAAACAGAATTTTTTAACAAAAATTGTAAAAATTTGATGAAAAGTTTTATAAGAAGAACTGCCAAATTTTCATGATTTCCATAACACCCCTGATAGGGTACTTCTAAAAAGTGAAATCGGGGAAAAATTAGTACATCTTCTCTTTTTGCTAAATTTGTTATGCAGATTGTACATGGTCCGGATAAAAATATATGGTACTTTTTAAGGGATAAATTTGTACCTTTAAAGGGATACAATTGGTATTTTACTCTTTTCGATAAGTTCGTTATATACATTAACATACAGTGTACTTTCTCTTTCCGAAAAATTAAGTATAGAGAAAGAATATAGGCTCAACCATAAAGGGCTTAAGTTGGCTTAAACAAATGTGCAAATACATGTTAATTATATGAGGCAAACCATATTGAACTTAAGGAAACTTTTTGCTAAGTTTAATGAAACTGTCATTGGCTTAAGCAAGGTGCGAATTAAATCGCACATTCCCTACGGAATCAAATGTTGGTTTTTTTTTTGTTTTTGTTTTTATAAATACATTTGAGAGACTTTTTGTTAATTTCTGACATTAGGTTAAGCAAGGCTATGCATATTATGGTTAGACCTTATGGCTCAGATTAAAATCTAGGTTACTTTTTATGATTTATAACGAAACAAATTGGTACTTTTTCTCTTTTAAATTAGGTTGGTATACTGATTGGATATGGTCCAGTGACCGGAATATAGGCCCCTATTACGGTTCACAAATCACTGAGCTGAGTTGTAAACCGTAATAGGGGCCATAGATAAATATTTAGAGGCCCCTTGCTTTTCATACGGACACTTGAATGTCGGTTGATCAAGAGTATTGAGTGCTTAAAACTTATATGTATGCTTTAGCGAAAAATAATAATTCCTGTAATATTCCGTGTCATGGAAATCGAAATCAAGGGAAATTGAAATCTAACAAATTTTGAAAACTCTCCCGTATTCAGAGTTCATAAAAATATTTCCTTTTATATACCTCATACTTTGAGGACTACTTTCCTAAACCTAAACTACTTTTGAAATCAGGAAAAGCTGCGTTTATTTTAACAAAAATTCAATTGAAAATCTTCGTCGATTTCAATTTCACGTGATTTCGATTTCAATGACATGGTTGATTGTTTATAGAAATTTAGATCATATTAAAATAATGTGTACTTTTTAAGAGGTAACAACGGGGAAAAGTGGTACTTTGGTACTTTTTATCCGTTCGATAAATTTACTATACAGATTTCATATCATCCAGATTGTGTCTGCGCCAATTTGAGCCTATGTACCAAATCAAATTCTGCTTAAAACTGCGACCTGTAATTTGCGAACAAGGTTTACATGGACAGCAAGCCAGTCGGACATACGGACATCTTTAGATTGATTAAAAAAGTGATTCTAAGTCGACCAATATTTTAAGGTGTTACAAACATTAACAAAAACGCATAATACCCTCTCCACTCTTGTGTTGTGGGTATAAAAAGTACAGCAGTATTGAATTTTCAATGACATTTCTGTACTTTTAAAATTAATATTGCTCTCTCTTTTCCTCGATTTTAAAATTATTATCATCCATCTCTTTTGATAATTTTCTAAATTTTGTAATTTTTTAATTGTAAACTCTAACACGCATTATCTCGCTCATTATTATTTTTTTCATCGTTAAAAACCCGTACATCGGTCCGTTTGTCTGTCTGTCTTTCTATCTGCTTGTCTTTTTTAAAGTGGACGCGCAAATTTTTTTGCTGTTTACTATTAAAAAATTCTCAACCCTTTTTGTATTCTTACACGCATACATTCCTTTTATGTTGTTTTGTGTAGCTGTTTGAGTTCAAAAACATGACAACAACAAAAGAAAATTTTAAATTTATTTGTTACTGTTTTCATTGTCCTTAACAAAACAGGATTAACACGGGGAAGCTGCGCGCTAAAGTTGTATAGAATCAAAAATCGTTACACAATGATGACCATGAATTACAGTTTATTTTCTCTTTTTTTCTCTTTAATCAAAACAAATCTCTTATTTACTATAACTTTAAAAGCGATAACTTGAATTTTTGTTTATGTTCTATAGAATATTAATTGATAACATAAATTTTTAAAATTAAAATACATATACCGTTTACATCAATTTCATATAAAAGAATTATTGAAAATATTTTGTAAAAAAAATTTTTTGCTAACATGAATTGTCCGAACAAATTTTGTTCGATAACATAAACTTTCCAAATGAAAGTTATTGATAGTGTCCGACCGAACGTTAGGGTTCGGTTACGGAGTTCGTCTTAATTTTTACCAACTTATCAAGTGTGTAAATGAAAATAACACGAAAGCACCACTTGTAGAACTCCAAGAAGAACAGGGCGAAAATGTTTTTAAAAAAGAAATCAATATATGGGTCATTCCATGTCAAATCCACCAAGAGTGGGACCCGACCCCTTTCGATTTTTATGAAATTTGGTGAGAAGGTTCCGTTTATCCTATAAGGAACATATACATATCAACGAAAAAAAAATTAAAAGTTTTTTTTTAAAAGTTATGTCATATTCAAAATGTCATAATATCGCCACCGAATGTGTTGAGATTATTTCTTCATTATCTTGAAAACTACTTTAAATACGGAGATGATTTTAATGTCATTTTAAAGAGAATACATGGGGCTCCAAACCATATACATATTGAAAAAAAATGGAAAAATATCTGCAAAATATTATAATTTTAAAAACGGACTAAATCAAAAACCTATTTTTTTATTTAGCTAATTTTTTTATATAATACCTCAAACTGTTCTTTAAAAATCCTGAAACTTTGAAGGAGGTGTTTTTTTTTCTTTTTAAAGATATGGGTTTTTTCGCAACCTTTAAAAAATAATCTTAAAATAGAATTTTAATATTGTTGTCTATGAACCATTTATCGATAATTTATACTTGCAAAATTAATATAAAATTAATATTTCACAGAAGATGTTGACTCAGACTTCTGAAATTTCGTACAGTTGTTACGTCAAGAAAAGTTCAAATTTTGAACAAGACCGGACAAAAAATACGCCTACCGCCCATTTTCCATAATGTAAAATTTTTTTATTTGCTATATTATTCAATATAAAATCGATACAGTGTTTCTAATTTTAGCCTGATTTAAAAAGATTAGGAATACAATGACGGGAAATATTCGGCTTTGAAAATTAAAATTTGATATTTTCGACCGACATTAATCTAGTATTTTGCAAATAGAAGACTCAGATTTTTCATGATTTTTTGAATTATTTTTTTTATGAATTAACAGAAAAACGATAAATATTTTACAAACAAAAATGTAAGAAAATTTGAAAAAAAATTCTAAAAAGTCGTTATTTTTGCCATTTTTAAGCGAAAAATTAAAATACATACATTATTTTTATTTATAAAAAAACTAGTTTAGTAACATACATATCGTCGGCTTAATATGCAAACCTGCTTAATCCACTTTTTCAGTAAATTGAGATTTTGATGCTGTGTGGTAGACCAATCCTTACTAAAATTCCTCTGACTTTACCGACTTCTTGTGCCGCCAAAAAAAAAGAGTTGAATTTAAAAATGAGTTTAAAATATTTTCGAATTTCATTGTTATCAATCGATCGATACAATTCTACAATCGGTACATTTTTGCTGCAATATAAGAAGTTTTTATTTTTGCCTAAGTTTTTGTAATTTTCAAAAGAAAATTTTTATATAAAATCTAGACAAATTAAATTATAGAAATATCTTAATCAGTTACATATTGTCTTAATATATTCATAAAAACAATATTTCTCATCACCTAGACTACCTAAAGTCTTAAGTTCGATAAAATCTTAAATATCTTGCTAATTTATTTAAATGTCTAATTTTAATAAGAAAAAATTTATCTATAAAAAAGGTCAGTTTTGCTTTCAAAAAACACAATTGACCTTTTGTCTCTTTTATTCAAAAAAGATTAAAAATGAATAAATAAAAAAACCGTCAACAAACTCACAGCTTAAAAATATCTAAAAGGACACTTAAAAATTTCTTTTTATGCATAAATTGTCTATTTAATGGCTTTATTACCAAAAATTTCTTTAAAAAATGTCATTAAAAACCAACGAAAATTAATTTTTTTTTAAGAGCAACTCAATAAAGAAAGATCAATTGTAACAACAAAAACTGATGAAAACTCTTAAAAAGGAAAGCGAAACTAACAATGGAAATTAAAATTTAAATGTGAGAAAAAATTTTGCAATTTCCACCCAAAAATTTCAAAACTATTTTTTTTTTTTTTTAACTAAAGAAAGATGATCAATGATCGTTTTACTGAAAAAATAAATACGAAACTTCTATTGTCGTTTTAATGTTTCACCCCCTTAAAAGTCCAGCATTAAAAAATCGATGTTAAAAAACTGATTCAAATCCCAAACTCCCAACTTATCTTTCTTATGACCAGGTAATAAAAAAAAAGGAAATTGATCAAATAAATCGCATTTTTCGTTTCGCACAAGATCATCATCAGCGTCATCATTTAACCTAATGGATCCTGACCCTTAAACATCTTTTGCAATTGTTGTTATTGTTGTTGCTTTCGTTTGTACGAGAGCAGGAATAAAGAACGGCTGCAGGCTGGCTGACTATATGTTTTATAATCTGTGGCAAAAATTGTCTTTACGGGTGAATTCTTCTTCAATTAAAAATTGAAGATCATTTAGTTTTCAAATGTTTATTTTGCAATTTTTCTTTAGAATTTTCTTTAAAGAAATTTAAAGTTTTTTAAGGGTGGATTGGAAAACGTTTAATTTTTCTTTTACAAAATGTTGGTTTAATGTCCAAATAAATATTAATAACGGGGTTTCCTTTTGAGTTCCTTTTGTGATTTAAAACGGGATAATTTAGTTTCTTTAGGATGTTTATTTAGGCTAAAAGATAAACTTTTGATCAAGATTTTTTTTTATTTTTAAATTTTGTTATTTTTTAGTGATAAGTTTTTCTAAAGAAAATTAATGGAACGTAGTAGTTTTCTTTAGAAAATTTATGAAAACAAAAAGTATGTGTTACAAATACAATTTCAAATTATATCCTAAATGTAAAACTAACGTAGACTTTTAGACCGTTGCAGTGAACAGGTCAGGGGGAAAATAACAGCATTTGATTTTTATTTTAATTACCTGTACAATATATTTAAATGGGCATTTCAATCGATATCGAATGCCGTAATTTGGCCCCAGAATTTTTTTAGTACGAATTAATACCCTCACATTGCACAATGGGACAGTGAGTGCCCCGGTAGGCTAGCGCCGGGGTTGTGGGTTTGATTTATGCCAGAGACTCAGCTTAGCGGGATTAGTTTAGGGAATTAAAAAAAAACTTAGAAAATGAGCGGACGGAATTCAGAAAATCTAAGTTGTAATCCAGATGTAAAATGTGGCCAACTAACCACTGAGATCGAAAATGTACTGTTGTGGTATTTTTTTAATAACTGCCGCGTATTTGCATACCTGCATGTTGGCTAACTTTGTACTATTTTTAGTAGATGTGTGTTGCATGAAGGCTACCTAGAAACTCGATTCATTTATTTTGTCTTTAAAGAGCTTCGCAATTGTGTAAAAGGATTCGTACAGACGGTGGTCAGATCTAACAAAAATGTAAGAGGTGGCAATGTGCTGCCAAAGAAAAATTGCCACCAAAAGTAAATTGTCTGTTAAGACGATTGTTATAAAACCATACAATTTCTTGGCAGACAATAAATTCATCTGCCAGCAAAAATTGATAGTTCACACGGTTGTCAGATAATTGCATGGCAAGAGTTGCCAAATCTCTTTGTCAGCAATGAAAATTGCGTGTATTTTATAAATTGGAAAAGTGGAAACAATGTTATTGAAGGGAAAAAGCAAAAGCAAGGATTTTTTCTTTTTTGTGTTGTTTTAAATAGGTTGCATTCATTGATTTTAATTTTAATTTTGCAAAATTGAACATTTTTGTTTTTCCTTTTCAGTCATGCATATCAGGGATGGCAAATATCTATCTTAAAAACAATTTTCGTAATTAATAAAAAGTATTTTTTTCTAAATATAAATATCAAGAGATTAGCCAGAAAATATAAAATTGGTACCGTCAGTATCAAAAATACTTTTTGTTATTGAAGTCGGTAGAAAATCCTAAAGCCCATTTTCCATCCCAGATTTGCAAAAGAAAGAAAATTTGTATAAACTTATTCATTTATTTTAAGAAGAAATGCCCACCAACGGAGAAGAAGAAGAAATGTGTGGTCGATTACGGATAGCAGCTGAACTGAAGTTGAGTTGCCAGCAGCGAAATCAGGCAACGCCACTCATGTTACGTAAAAACTTTGCAATGAAATGGGAAAATGTACAATTACCCACGCCCTTCTCTTTTTTAGGTTGTTTATCGAAATCCTGTTTGTAAAAAAATGCAAAAGTGAAATAAGAGCACATAAAAACTTATGAGACTATACCCATTATGTTTTTTTTATATTTCACTTCTCTCTCCCCACTAGAAGTCAGCCCCTCTCCAACCAATTGGCAAAAATCAACTCAGCCACCTCAAAAAGGCACGAGTACTTATATTGTCACGTCTGAAGTCAAAAACAAAAAATATTAATAATTTTGCTCGGTAATTTTTTAAATTTGTCCCAATGTGCACTGATAGATTACCTTGCTTTATGCTAGGGCCATTAAAAAATTCATTTTATTGATAAGTTTCCTTTGGAAAATGTATGTTATCGATGCAGCCTCTATAGAAAATTCTTGGAAATGATAACATTTAAAAAAATCTCATTTATTTACATAAAATATTTGTTGTTGATAAGATATTTAAAGAAAATTAATGTTATCTAAAAATTTTTTATAAGCACTCACAAATTTGTATTTTTCTTTTTCATAATCTATTAACTCCTTCACACTTTTTACACCTTAAGATTTTGCATGAATTTTAAATTCTTCCTCAAATCTCTGCTAATGCTCTTTTAATACCTTTCTAATTAATGGCTCTCAAAAAGCAGCATCTTCAAAACAATATTAATCTCTCTTTTGTTAGCGAGTCGTCTCTGTTTGTCTCATTTATTTATTCTAAATATTTATCATTAAAATTTTCTTCGGCTTTCTTAATTTCAATTTATTCATTAGGATATTTTACACTTCCTTAAGGAATCAATATGAATGAGGGACATCTCTGTGAGTAGTAAAAGAAATTAGCATAATAATTTGCGATGACAAAAGGACACGGAGGGAGGCATGAATATATATGTATGTATGATTTGTTTCTGTCTGCTCTTCACTTTCTTTGTTGACTTATTAGCATAAAGCAATGTGTTTGTGTACTCTTACTTGCTCTCTTGTTTAGGGATTATCGATTATTGTATTGAGTTGTATTGTTTTGCATACTCTTAGGGGTCTTTCTTCTTTACTTCTATTTAATGAAATTTTTCATTGAATTTCTTTTTTTTTCAATCAATTGTGTTGACAGTTCTGAGGTCAAAGGTAATTTTTGCTATCTTTTTTCTTATAATGAATGGTCAATATGTAAAATAAAGATTTGAAAAGTGATTTTAGGGCACAAGATCTGGTATAAGGGATAAAGGAATATTTATTGAACTGAGCGATTACTTTTTAATTAAGGAGACTAATTCTGATACATTGAAAGGGAAAACAACTTAAAGTGTTTCTAACTGAGAAATAAAGGATTTTTATTTATTTATTATTAAATATATGGGACATTACACGCCAAATCGGATGGCTCAAAAAAATTTTTTTTTTATTTTCCCAATTTTGTGCTTTCCTGGTAAATTTTTAAATTATTTTGACTACTCTTTCAAAGAACTCTTTTTTTATAGTTTTTTGTTTATAACTTTCTTAAAAATGGTCCAAATTGGAATTTAGAGGTTTTTACGTGCTTTTTACAGAAAAAATATATTCCAAGTTTTTTAAATTTTAAATTTTAAATCGAGTTTTTCAAAAAACGAAAAACAGAGTCCTTGGAAGGAGTAGTTTAAATTGGCGAAATAAAAAAAATGTTTTTAAGCCATTCGATTTAGCGTGGAATGCCCCATATATAAAGTTGTATCCTTAGTGACTGATTCATCATTGCACAGCATAAACGTCTGAAGCTAAATAGTTGAAATTTGGGCCAAAGGTTGCTCTCCACCAAATCGATCCAGACGGGATTTTTTGAAATTCGAATGTTTAGGGTGAGTAATTACGTGTGAATTCGCTAGCCTCATATGGAGGGCTCAGAGCTGAACCGAACCAAGTCTCAAATTATATCACGTATATGTATTTGAAATCTGGTGCGAAAATCTCCGCAAAATTTAACTCAATCCAGTTCTGTAATGGGGTAAATCAAAAAAAGGTAACGGTAATAAACCCAAGTCAGTGGCTCCAGTAATTAATGGCAATTTACTTACTCAAACTATTTTCGAATTTTCTTTTTTGACTTGGTTCGCTTCAGCTCTGAGCCCTTAATATATTCTAAGCTAAAAGAGATAAATTAAAAAAATAAGCGGTCAGGTATCTGGGACATTTTAAAAATTCGGCCCCTTGGGATTAAACGGGTGAAACTTAACCCCCTCATATATCTTTAAAAACAGTAAAAATTTAAATTTTTCTGATAGCTAATAAATCAGTGAATGTTTAAACGTTGGCTTTGTTGAACTTAACTTAAATTTATATATAGTTAAAACTCAACAGCTGCAAATCCGTGCCCCATATATTATATGTAGTTAAAAAAATAACATTTTGGCAACACTACACAGAAAAATTGTTTGCAAAAACTTATTCAATTAAATAATTAATTGGTGTACATTAATTATTTATTTATTTATTTATTTATTCATTTAGTTACGTAATATTAAGCCATTAAGGCCAAAAATCAATATTACAAGTAATATATGCTTAAGCTACATATACATGTGTATATAAAATTCATTAATCAATAATTATAATTCATAAAAAAAACTAATAAATGAAAATTGAAAATAATATACAAATATAAGAATAATATACATACATACTAATACCTCAAATTAAGGCTCCCCAGCCACATTTTAAATATAAATATCATAAGTATCGTCCATCAGTAGCTAATCAAGATTATTAAGGAAGTCTAAAATTTTTACCCGGAAGACATTATTTGAATAGGAAAAAACTCGTAACGAAAATGGTAAAAAGTTCCAAAGCCTAGCAATCCGAACAATAAAAGATTTTTCGAAACAGGATGTTGAGATTCTTGGTATACGAATTAAGGGATTCCTAGAAGAATTAATTTTTTGTTTGCTGCAATTAATTTTTTTAATCAAAACTCATAAAATTAAATGTTGGTGTATTTTTTAGTTTAAACAATTAATTTTTTAATTGACTAAATTTGTGTCCCATGACACGAAAATACAAATCCGTTAATTGAGATGATCAATTCCTTTGCAGGGGCAAAATTAGTCAAATATTTAATTGTCTGAACGAATTGTTTAATTAAAGTCGATTTTATATTTTTTCTGTGTACGATAAATGTTGTCAAATTCATATTGTCTTATTGGTAATTTAAACGCCCAATTTTATGCGTTTACTAATTGAAATATTTGCTAGTTTAAGCACATTTTAAGCCAAAACGAGAGTTAAACTTGCACAGATTTATTAAAATACAAATATGAATGTGGTACTTTTTAAAAGTTCGAACGTTTTAGGGATGAAAGCCGTACCTATTTTTGAATCTTTTTTACAAAACATTTTTGTTCATTAATTGACATAAACGTATTCAATTATGGGATCCCGCTATATTATTGAAATTTTTGATACTTCAATGGGGAGGAAAAAAAGAATCTAAAGGAGCAATGCGAGACTTTAAATTTCTTTATTTTACTTTTCAGTTCTATATGGGGTACTTTTTTAGTTTTTTATAATACTAAACTTACAAACATTAAATTATAGGTGCAGGGTTCTAAGTGAATGCGAACTTATAATGTGAAGAATTTTGGTACTTTTTTTGTTAAAACTATATAAAACATATAGTAAAAATAAATACAATAGCAAAAGTCATGCAGGTCCGTCAACCGGTTAAAGTGAAACAAGATACAGTCTCTGGCGGGATTCGGACACTCAACCCTCAAGTTAATTTAAACATATTCTTTCTTAACACAGCAGTCAAGTTAAAGCTGTCAGCCGGTTAAGATGAAACCGGCCTGAGTCTTTGGCGGGCATCGTACTCTCACAATGATTTAATAATTTTGTATAAAAATTTATAAATTTATTTCGAACATGCAAAAATATCGTTTTTCTTAACACAAAAGTTAAATTAAAATAATTTAAATTGATTTCAATTTTCTATAAAAACAATTTAAACCCCCTCTCGTATTTAATTCTTTGTTCCTCACTCAATATTTTGAATCAGAAATCAATATTAAAATTTTAACACAATTATTTATGCTTTAATGTGCAATCAAAATGTCTCAAAATGCAAATTAGTTCGAAAAAATAAAATTTGGCGGAATAAAGGGTTACAGATCAATAAATATGAAATAGATTTAAATATTTGCATAACACTGGCACAAGTCAATCGCACAGCAAACAATCGCAAAAAGAAAGAAAAGGTTAAGGAAATATTTTTATTTGAAAGGATGTGCGAATTAAATTTATGCAAATTAAACAAAACGACTTTTTGCCAAAAACTACAAACTCAATTAAAGAATATATATCTAGAAATTTCAAAAACAATCAATGATTTATGCTAAAAAAAAATTCTATTGATAATAAAAAAGAAAACCCTAAAAATTTGTTTTAATAAATTCATTAATAAAAATAGCATATTGGCAAAAAATTCAACGGCTGTTTCTATAACGTATTTTCTTTGTTTTCGAAATTTTTGCAAGAGTATAAACTTCCTTATCATTAGTTGAATTTTTTTTTTTGAATTATCCATTAATTTTATTAAAAAATTAACAAAATTCTATTCAAAAAATTTGTTTCTTTTTTTTTTGAAGAATTTCATCGTTAAGTTTTTAAGGAATTTTACTTTGATGTGTTTTGTCTTGTCTTATTGACAGCTGTAATAAATGATTAATGTTTATTTTGGGGAGTTTTGGGTTGACAGCTTCAGTTTTCATCATGTTCTCAACTCAACTATAGTGAGAGCAAAACAAACAATTAAACTCTCTGTAACACTCGAAACGTATTTAATTGATGATTGCAGATTTTCACACTTGAATTTACAAATTTCTTTTAAACTAAACTTAAAGGAATAAAACAAATGAGTTGATAAATGAGTTTTTTATAATTTCCAAAAAAAAAATATAAGAAGAAAATGTTATGATAATACACATACAAATATAAATACTTTTTCTCTAAACGACAACTTTAGTTTTGTACAAAAATTTTAACAACTTAAATTTTTTATAAAAAAAATTTATCGATAACATACATTTTTTATAAAAAATTTTGAAAAATAAAGCTTCATGGCCACACATCAAGCTCTCAATTTTGTAAATGTGTAAGTAATAAAAAAAAAACTCACAAGAATGGTTTGATTTTAATTTTACGAAATTTGACGATAGCAAGGCGAATTCACGCCATGCGGCCTTAGCTTGCTACTTAAGCAACATCTGATAACTAACCATATGCCAAAACGGTAAACCGTTCTGGTGGTTCTGGGGATTCTTTCATAATTTCTATAATTTTTACTTTGGATTATAAAATTTAAAACGTTTCTAGAATTTTACATTTTAAATTGTTTTCTACAATGTTGTATTATCTTGACACAACGTTAAAGTATTTTAGAGTGTTGTATCCGTTTTCAAAAAAAGACCACCTTGTATGAATTCGCCTTTGAAGCTTGTTTGCTGTAAATGCACTTCAATGTTTTTCAACGATGTCGACAAAACCATTTCTTTTGCATATTTATATTGAAAACAATAACAAAAAACTAAAATTTGTTTTTGTTTTCAATATAAATATACGAAAGAAATGTTCTTGTCGACATCGTGGGCCTGGGCCTTAATTTTTCAAATTATTTTATAGAAATTTTATATTTGATAAATAATTTATTTCCCGACAAAAAATTCAATTTTATTTATTATTACAACGCCTTTCAAATGAAGTTTGACGGCCTGAATTTGATGTGTGGCCGGGCTAAGCAAAACAAAATACCTATTTCCAACACATTTGTAAATTTGATGAATCAGTGTGGCCATGCCGCAACATGAATAACATGAATTTTCTTACAACTACATTTAGAGTTGACAAAAAATCAACCAATTGTAGTCGGGACTGCTTATTGTTGTTTTTTTTTTTTTTTTTTTTGTTTAAGCTTTGATATTGTTACAAGTAAAACTGGGGTTTATAATTCTTATTCGCTTAACAGTTGTATTTGTGTAGTATCTTTAGATTTTCTAAAATCTTTGGATGAAGTTTCCTGACGATCTGGCCTAAGCAACCAGTAAAATGCGCATAGGAATAGCTTATCCCATCAACAATAAATTTCAGTTTATCAGAATTAAGCACATTTAAACGAAACCTTCTTAATTCATTTTTTGAATCCCAAGAAAAACTTTGATAATAAACATTTAACGTTTGCATGAATTTTATATAAAAAAAGTATTTTCTACCCAAAATTTATTATTTGAAAAAAAAGTTTAAAAGAAAATTATCAACAGCTAGTATAACCCGATACTTCGTTAGCGTCTCCCTGGCTTCCGTGGGCATATTTATATGCCTGAGATTATGTTTCTTATTTTTAACAGAAAAGTACCAACATTTTTCATCTTACCACCTATAATTTTAAGTTTCTAAGTTCAATGCTTAAGAAAATTTAAATAGTACCACATTCAGAAAGGAAAACTAAAAGAAAGAAATTTTATTTGCCGTATTTTCACTTTTTGATAAGTTTTTCTCCCTGAAAGTATCAAAAATTTTATTATTTTAGTGGAAGCCCATAATTAATTGCAGAAAAATGGTTTGTAAAAAAAGTACCAAAAATAGTTACGATTTTCGGAAAAGTACCCAATTGATACATATTTTCATTTTTTAGATTTAACGTATGTGATATAATTTTTATTGTGACAAAAAAGAGTTCCAAAAAACCGTCACCAAAAGGACCGATTTTCAAAAAATTACCAGACAACTGAATGCTTATTTTTTTAAATGACCCACGATAAGTATTACATTTTTTTGTGGATTTTTTCGGGGATTTAAAAAAAAATTCGGGGATTTTTTTGGGGATTTTATACATTTTAAATATAATTTTCCCTTCTTTTATTAATTACGCATATTTTTCTTTGTTTCGTACATAAAATATGAAAAAATTAGCAAAACTTTTACCTTAATTTTATCAACAACTAATACAGTGCACAGCGTCTTAATTAAGATTACCATTTTTCTTAAGTGTGTAAGAGGTGCATAAAAACTTGAAAAAATCTTGAGTGAGTATTTTAAAAAGGAAGAATTAAAAAAAAAGAATCTAAAACCGTTGAATACACACACGATTTTTGATTTTTAAAGACAATTTTCAAGCAGACATGTCTTTCCCAAAAATATGTAAATCGTTACCTGAAACGCAAAAGGAACTAACTAACGAAAAACTAAAAATCAACGTTTTCATTGATTCTGATGTATTCAACACAATCTTTCGACTAAAATTTGCGATTTTATTATCAAAATACAAAAGGCCTTATCTACAAAAGATATTATGGTAAACGCTAAGAGCCACTTTTTGGGTTAGAGATTAGCGATTAAATTAACTTTAATCTCCGTATTTACTTTTTGAGTTGTATTTTTTTAAACTTTTTTTGCTAGTTTAAGCGGCCATTGGTGGTGGTTTAAACCTTAACTTAAACTGTCAACATACACATGTTAAACATAAACGTTTAATGCAAAAATATAAACAAAAAATTATTTTAAAAATAAAATATATAATTTTATATAATTTTTCCTTTCTATATTTTTTCATTAATATATTTTTTCTTTAAACGTAAAAATGTCTACCTTGTAAACAATATTAAATTCGCATATTTTCTTTTTCTTCTTTGAAAACATCCATCTTGCTTTGATAAAAAGTTTACATTTGCAAAAAAAATATTGCCATTTATTTGTGCTCAGTATGGTAGCACTACATGGTTTAAGCCACAACCCAAAAATATCAAATTCAATTTATGCTAGATTAACTTAATTCTCAGATTATCTAATTATAGAATCAAATTAACTTTAATCTCAAACCCAAAAAGTGGCTCTAAAAGGCCTAACTGACAGTTTGCATAATATGCAACATTGTCAAAATAACTGAAAGGTTTTACAAGAAAAAACGAAAATTTAAGTATAAACAGTAAGGTGATTTATTAATTTATAATTTTTAATAGTTTTTGCTTCTGCTGTGAAATTTTTAAAATGTTCGATAGGACCTTTTGCGTATTAAGTGACGCAATATAATAAATTTTGGGAAAAATAATGCTGGGCTATTGGTTAGTACTTATTATGCTTCGAAGTCTTAAATAAACGACGGATATATGTATTTTTTATGGATGTCTAAAACCGACTGAACAAGCTCCAAATTCTTTTGAATTGGCTCACTCACATGTCTTCAAAAACAGCATATAACTTTGCTTGATATTCCTCATTGGAATCGCATAAAAAGGATTAAACAAAAACAGGCCGAAACCAGTCGCTACAAATAAAATTAATAATTTGTTTACTAAACATTTTTATTTGGGGATTTTTGGGGGTTTCCTATTAACATTTTTCTTACTATTTTTAAAAAAATTTAAAATTTTTAATTAACAAGAATTAAAATTTGGTCAGAAAAAAAATATTAACTTTTTAAGCTTTTGTTTTTTAGTTTGGGGATTTTTGGGGATTTTTTTTAATTTTTTGGGTACAAGGCAAAAAAAGTACCTGGCAGCCCTGTAACCCCCTAAACATTCGAATTTCCAAAAATCCCATTTTAGCAGATCGATTTGGCGAGAGACCAACCTCCGATCCGAATTTCAACTTTTTAGCTTCAAGAGTTTAGGCTGTCAGTTTTATATAAACATAGCTTAAGCGAAATCATTCTCAATTTTAACACTTGCAACATTTCCCAAAATGTCATGGTCACAAAAGGTACCGTTACGATTTTATAGTAAAAACAATTAAAGCTTAAGCGCCAAGCGTCATACAACATTTGTATGAAATATAATAAAAAACCTTCTCCTGTAAAATTGTGTTTTTGTCGCTGAAGCTTTTTTTGCAGTATGGGCTCGAAATTTATTAATAAAAGTAATTTAAAATATAAAAACTATTTTTATGATATGTGACACAAATTTTACAAAGAAATTTTTTCGATAACATTAAACTTAAAAAAAGACAAAATAAGTGTTCCAACAAAAATGGTTGATAACATGAGTTTCGCAATGAAAATTTTTCTATAAAATTAATATAAAAAATTAGAAATTGTCAAAATAATATCAATTAAAAAAACCTTAACATAAAATTTCAAGAACAATATACATTACACGAATTTTTCAAAAAAATTATATATATCATGGAAAAATTATATATCGATAAATAATTTTTCTATAGAAAATTTCGCAAAAACCTGAATCAATAAAAAATAAACTCTGATTATACGAATTCCCGAATCAAAATCAGCACAAATATGAATTAAAAAAAAAAAACCAATGGCATGATTTTTCTAAAGAAAAATGTTGAACAAAAACAAATTTAAAAAAATTCCGAAATGTTTTATTTCAGAAAGTCTGAGTTTATTGCTGAGAGAGGAAGAGATCGAGTGGTTGCGATTGAAACATGTAAGAGTTTGAGCCCCAGTCAAGAATGAAAAATTATCAATAAATTTTAATATAAATAAATTTTTTATGTTGTAAAATTCCTTTCTTCATAAAAATAATTTAATGAAAATTAAATTTGAAGAACTTTAGCCTAATTAAAAATATCAAAATTTGGATTAAAAATCATAAACAGTTCGACAAAATAACCACAATACTGATTATTGATATCTATATTTTTTTTTTAATTTATCGATATATTTAACTTACGCAAAATATTTATCGATTTATTAAATTTATTAATAAACTTTCCAGTTTTTTGTTGAAACTTTATCGATATCTATAAATGTCCATTATTTAACGGTACCCTCAATTTTCTCAATACATTTATTAAATTTATTAATAAACATTTCCAGTTTTTTGTTGAAATTTTATCAATGTCTATAATTATCTTTAATTTATTGATATCTTAAGTTTTCTCAAAAAATTTATCGATTTATTTATTTAAAAAAAAAAACATTTCTAGTTTTCTGTTGAAATTTTGGCGATAAATTTTCTCAAAACGTTTATCGTTTTTTGTTGAAATGTTATCGATATCTAAAAATTTCTTTAAACAATATTTATCAATGTCTTAAATTTTTTTGTTCAAAATTTATCGATATCTAAATTAAATTATATACATATATCTATTTTATTTATCTGTAAAATAAATAACTAATGAAAAGGGATGCTTCAGTTTCCTTTTTTCTTATTGAGAACTGAAATTTCTTTTGATAAACTGAAATTTAATACTGTCAATGTAATCGATCGAATTTCAATTTCATTACAATTTCAGTTTTCATTTGCAGTGTTCACCTAACAATAATAATTGATTGATTATGTAAGTTTTTATAAAAAAAATTACTCCTTAAGAGCAGAAGGGTTGCATTTAAACGAACTATCAAATTACCAAGTTCCGTAAGAAATCTTGAAGATTTTTTGTATAAAAAATGACAATTTTCTACCCAAAAAAATGATAAATGAAAATTTTGAACACAATTTTCAATCATTAATTATTAACTGCATGCAATCGGGAAGTAAAAAGATATTTTTTTCCTTAAACAAACATGAGAAAATTTTATTTGCGAAAAAAAACATGTTTGGGAAATAAAGTAATTCAAGACTTTTATAGACATGTTTTGAAGATTTTAATCCTTTTTTCGCAATATTTACAAACAAAACAAAGAAAATTTTCATGTAACAGTTTTTCTTTTCTTAAAGTAGCAAAAGAAAGGATTTTCTTAAAGGGTTGTTGTACTGTTTCGAAAAGAAAGTAAAGGATTTTCTTAATTTATAAAAGAAATATGTATGTATGTAACTACCTGGTCTTGCATTTTGGTAAAGGTAAAGGGTTCAAATGCAAAGTTTTATTGTAGATTTATGCAACACATGCAAAATTTTACCCTTTTTGCATTTTTGCTTTTTTTTTTTTTTGCTTAATTTAGATTTATTAAGAATTTTTCGCAAACCTCTTTCAAAGTTTTCTTTAAGAACAGACTGACAGACGGACATCTATTTGCGTAAAATCATTAGCTACAAAATTAATCCTTTTGCTTGACAGTTTTGGAACATTTGTGCGCCCAAGTACCGTTATCAGGAAATTCGATATGTGCAAATTATGCCACCGCTAAAATAAACGTGAGAAAAATTTTTAAATAAAGAAAAATTTTCGTAGAAAGAAAATTTTTCAAAGTTGTGAAAACGAACCCCTAATTTGCAAAAACAGCAATTAATACTTGAGTTTTAATGAAAAAGCATCATGTTGTGAAAATTAGTGAATTAAGAAAAATTCTTAGATTTTGCACACGATTTCTTTAAGGAGAAATTTGCATATTTAAGATTGTTTTTAAATGATTGTATATCACAACAATAATGAATATTTAATTAAGGTTTTAATTAAATTTACGCAGAACTGACTTGTTAAAGCCCAAATCATGTCACACTAAATTTACAGCCAAATTTGCATAATTTTTTTTGAGAAACTGTTGATTTCGTATGGTTTTTTTTTGCCGCTGGGTTATTTTAGTAAATCGATGGGAATGAAGTTATACATATTTGAAATTTGCACTACTTATCGCGTATATGCATTTCTTAATTTAAACGTTTTGAGAAATGCATCTATAAAAATACACTTATTTGCATATACAGAGCTTATAAAAAACTCGCTCAAAGTCCAACTATAATGTGCATGATCTAGCTTAAGCTATTGTCAATAATTATTGACAAGTAAAATTCGTTCAAAATCTAATTCAGCACGGAATGTGCGATCCGTTTCGCGCTTTGCTTAAGCAAATGACAGTTTTATAAAACTGACTCCAGTTTAAAACGACGCACAGTGGGTTGAATCGCATCCAAAGTGATGGTTATCTTATGCAATAATATTAGATATTTTTTTTATAATAAGTTAAGAAAAATTTAAAAAAATTAAACATAAAATTTTAGAAAAAAAATTTTTGCATAAAAAAATTTGACAATGTCTATATGTAGTAGATATATTGATTTCTATGATCCGAATGGCATCAAAAATAACCTTAAAATGTCTTTTAAAATAACTTTAATCTTTAATTTGTTTCGTTTGTGTTATATAATAGATATTAGATTTAATTATTTGAAGCATTACTAGCCATTAAAAAATATTAGTTTCATTGGAGAAATAACTAAAATAATAAATAAACAAACAGTTTTGGGGCGGGAATCCCGGAATATGATTTTTATTTGCCGCTTTCCCGGGATTAAAAAAAAGTTATGGGAAAAATAAACTCTAAACAGCCCAGACTTTTTCTTCGTGCAAATTGTGTAAATTGTCAAGCAGCTGTAAAACATAAACAAAACAAAAAGGCAAGTAAAAAGTTCATGATTCAAATTCTGGAAAAAGTGTTGTGGAATAAAATGATGTACTTAAATAGAAAGTTTTTAAACTGATATATTAGGGAAAAATAATGTTAGTTATTGTAAAAGTGTTTGTTTTGTTTTATTTTTGGTAAAAGTAGTTTATTTCTACAGCCAATATAAAATTTTTCAAAAGTGGCGCATTTTTTTCGTGTTGTAAAGACTGTCAAAACACTGAATTTTTTTTAAAAGAGAAATTGAGGCTTGCTCTCATTTTCACGAAAGTAAAGAAACAGGGCTATAGTTTTTTTTTTGGAAAAACGGTAAAATTCAAAAAGAAAAGAAGGAAAAATCAACATGTATTTTGTAAGGAGCTTCAAACGTAATACGAAAAGTAAAAATTATTTTAAAGTTTTTGCTGAAATATAAATGCAAAATTGTTCAGCAAGTAGCTTTTCCTGGAGAAAAAAATTTTAAGAATGATTTTTCAAGAGAGTGGATCAAAACTAGATCAAACTGGCAGCAACTACTTCTTGGAAGACAACGACCCCAGCCATACAGCCCGAAATGTGCAAATGTGACTTCTGAATAACCCTTCACCAAAGTCCAGACTTTACTCCTATTTAGTTTATATAGGGAATTTAAGTAATAAAGGGGCGAAACTAGAAGTAAACCCCAACTGAAACAAGCCCTTTAGAAGAATAGAGAACAAAAACTTTGGTAAATTTAATAAAAACCAAGTAAGAGTGCTATATTCGGCTGTGCCGAATCTTATATACCCTTCACCATTGTGCGAGCAAAATACAGAGCAACTAGACAAACACTTAATAATTTTTACATATAAACACATATTCACAATTCTAAAAACTTTATTATAAGTTAAATTTAAAAATCTAAAACTGGTAAATATTTTGTTAAAATTATTTTTAGAAAAAAAAATTCTCTTTGAAAACCCAAGATTTGAACCAGAGGACTCACAGTTTCTAACCTCAACCCCCTAGACGACTGAACCATTAACGAACGTTGTTTGAATATCATTTAAATGAATATTGCTTATTTAAAAAAAATTAATTTGTATTGAACTGATCTTATATTTCATTTAACCGTGTTGTAGAGTTTTTTTAATATAATATGCACATATTTATTTTAATAAACTTTTAAAAACAAATTTTTTACTTTTTTGTATCAAAAAAATTCCACCCCCCCCCCCCCCCTAAGACTCAAGCTGGATCCGCGCCTGTTGGGCATTATGGTAATATATGTAAACAAATGCAAAGGGGGGGAGGGGAATAATAGACAACCGGATTTGAACTTCGCTTTTCGTAAGGACCCAGAATATATATACTTTATAGGGTGTAGGATCAATATTGTAGAAATTACAAACGTATTCTAGTTTTTCGCTTTCATATGTTTTTGGTTGGACTTTCTTTTTTGTATTAAAAATGTTCAACACTATTTAAAAAAGGACTGCTGTGTCCTTAGTTTTGCTGGCTACTGTATGTGCTACGATATTTGACAGTGTGATTATTTGTCAAAATTAAATAATATTACAAAACCAGCAATGATTAATGCAAAACGTGTTGCATTTTTGAGCAAAATATTGTGGCATTTTTAAAATTCACAGTTGATTAATTAAAAATTAGAAGACGGATAAATGTTTGTTATGAATTAACTCTTTGCTAATAAGCTGCTTAGCTTAATCGGCATTCTAGTGAGCAGCTCGTTGAACGTAGTGTATGAATACTGCTGTTTGTTTTTTATAGTTTTAAGGAAATTTCCAATAGATAAATAAGCATTAGAAAATATTTAAAAATATGACCTATGTGACCCCTGTTTTACTTAATTGGCAAATTTTTAAATATTTTACTAACATTTGCTTTTGAAAAATTAAAAAAAAAGTTTTAAAAAAATACGACAACATATTTGTGATAAAATAGCACTTTGTCAGTGCTGCCAAATTCATGTGTACTAACGTTAAAGGTCATATTTAATTTCAGTCAAAAAACACATTTTAAAATAAAACAAATTTTTTTTAGTTATTAAAAGGGTTGAAAATTTTAAAATTTTCATTGCAAAAATTTTGTCATATGTCGCGAAATTTTTTTCCACCCTTATTTTTAGCAAAAATATCTCTTAACTATTTATATTTTGAAATTAATGACTCATACTTTAAACTTTCCACAAAAAAAAAAAAAAATGAAAATCATTACATGAAAAAGAATTTTTATTACCTGTGTTGGGTAAACAAACGAAAGGATTTAAAATGCAAGAGCCCAAAAAAATTATCGAAATCAAGGATGCGTTACAAAATTATAATGATCATGCAGTTTTTCCTAAAAAAACTGACAAAAAATGTTAAATGAAAATCTTCAGGAAAAATAGAAACATCTTTTAAGGAAAATGTTGAAAAAAATTAAAGAAAATTATCTTTATAGCGAAAGTATTACACATTACTTAAGCAGAAAAGGGGTGAAAGGCTAAATAAGAATCGTACGTTAAAAAAAAAGTATCCAATATCTTAGAGCACATCATTAATTTTAATAATGTCATTAGTTACGTAAAATATTTTTTTATATTTTATCCCTAAAAATTTTTGTGACTTTCTTGCCAAAAAATCGTGAAGGAAATTTTAATGATAATTTTATTAACCTTTTTTCGATACAAGGAAATTAAAGAAGTTTTTTAATGATCTCACTAGGTAATCAAGAAAATTTTTTGTATTAAATATTCGTTTTTCGTCTAAAATAAAATGCAAATAGATCATTAATCAATTAAATCATTAGTGAATAATTTTTTTTAGTTTAAAAGGAATTTGCTTTTGTATACAAAGATTGCTACATAATTATTTAAAAGTTTTTGAAAGAAACAAAAAGTCGCTAATTTAGCATTGTTTAACATGTGGCAATCAAGGCTGCCAGATTTAGGGATTTATCGCCGATTTTCCCTAAATTTTACGATTTTTTAAATTACCAAATTTGTACATCTTCACAAAAGTTTTTAGTATAATTTTATAGTTTTTAATAACTTCTTATGTACTCTCGTATATTTGGTTGGCAGTTATTTTCATGTGTAAGAGGTTCATTATTCAAAATACGATTTATGGTCTTTGGTATTCGTTTTGTTCGCTGACCCTGTTTAAAATATGTTAACGCTTTGGATTCTGGCAGTAGATTCAAAAATTTTTTTAAAGCACTTAAACTGGATTTCTGATGTGAAAAATCCGTGATACAAAGAAAAAAATAGCACATTGCGTAGGTCCGTCACCTTTGTATCAATTTTTGTGACGTCACATTGAAACCACATGTTTTTTTTCTTGTGTTTCTATTTATGAGCTGTACTGATAAGCTGATGTGACGTAGATGCGCAGAAGTATTTTATTTTCAAAAGTTAAATTCGCTATCTTGGTTTCTGTATATCATGTATAAAATCGGAGTTTAGCATCTTTCAGTTAATGTGGCACCCAATTTTCTTACTTTTTTATGAATGCTAATACTTTTCAACAATTTAGGATTTGGGATCTTCAATGATTTTAGATTTTAATCTTGTCAGTATCTTGTTTTAGATTCGTAAGCTCGATTCGTAAATACGAAAAAGTAGGAAAAACTAAGGATTATTTTTTTGGGTTCAAAAATTAATTGGGTTTGATTTATTTGTATTTTTTTTCTTCACGTAAACTCTGGCGGGGATCGAACCCGCAACCCGCGGACCGATAGACTAGCTCACTACCTACTAGCCTACCGGGGCACCCTCTTATTTACTCATGGTGTTTTCTTTTCTACAAAAAATGTCACATTTTATTTAAAAAAAATGCAATTTGGTGTTCGTTTTTTAAAAATGCTTTGCTCTCTAAAAGTTCAGCGTGTTTTATTCTAAAAAAATTCACCCTTCGGTGTCATACGGCATTGCACTTTACGCCCCGTATAAATCGAGTGTTGATAATGCCCTGTAAAAAGATGGCTGCTGTTTTTACATATAGGGCTACCAGACGAAGTTGGGAAAAAATCGCCTCTAATCAGGGCAGTTATTTTTTTTTCTATTATTTTATAGTAAAAACAAAAGAAAGCATTTCATTGTTAATGGTAGGTTGTCAATCGTATAAAAATTAAATGAATTCGGTGTTATAAAATTATTTTTGAAAAAAAAAGTCAAATCAAGAAATCGTAAAAACTTGGTGTTAATAAACCGACAATCTGACACAGGTATTTTCTTGTTTATATATTTTATGAAAAACAAACTAAAGAAATTGGAATTTCATCATTCATTTTGTTTATTTATTTATTTAATATCGATCTATTAACAAATTTGGGTTTATGTACATATATTTTTTTATATTTTGAAGAACACACTTTTTGATTTATGTACATGATTTTTTATATACTGAAGAACAAACTTTTTGACAGCTGTTAAAAACAGGGCTATCCAATTGTCTGTTTTGTTCTCCTCAAATAAAAAATTGCAGTATTACATGTTCGGCAAGACATTTTATACATGTACATTTTAAAAAAGAAAACACCATTATTCAGGTTGGCTTGTAAAAGAAGTTAAGACTTGTAAGCATCGTAAATGGGATCGAGAATATCTTTTTTTATTTTCAGAGTTTTTTTGTGATTAAAGAAATAAATAAAATAAAGTCATATATGTATGTATCCATACATAGATTTTATTTATTTTTTGTTTTAATAAAAAAAATTTAAACACCTTTTAATTTTAAAAAATTACCAAAAGTTAGTGTTATTATACAATGTCGATTTTTGTGACTACTCAAGAGTGTCAACTTGAAGAATTTTTCTGCAAAATTTTACACATTCTATCTGGCAGCTATGGTGGAAATACCAGGTAAAGAAAATTCAAACTTACTGCCTGTTTGTAGAGCACATTCCCAAGTCTCGTTCGCTTAACTAATATTTAAAACAAAAACAAATGGAATTAAAAATTTTAAAAAGCAAAATTTTTGACAATGTTTTTTTTAGGAAAAAATAGTTACGGCTGTTAGATCAATATTGAAGATATTACAAACAGAACAACAAACTTATACACCTTTTCGACTTTTGATGAACGGTTTAAAACCGGATTTTTATGAAAACCTTATGAAATTTTAAGTTTTCCACAAAAGTCTGCTTTTTAAACAAATATTTTGAGTTTTTTAAAAATGTTTTAAAAAGAACTAGTTTTTTAGATTTTTGTTTTATTAAATCGCGTTTTTTTTTTTTTTTTTTTTGAAAAATTAAAAACGTTTTTGGATAAACTCGAATTTTTGAGCGAAATCTGATATTTTCACAAAACGCTGTTTTTTCAAATTAAAAAAAAATTTTTAATCATGTATTTTAAAAGATTTTCTATTACTAAATAAAAATTATTTTTGTTATTCATATAATTATAAGCCAACCCCAACGCTTTACAAATTCCAATTTTTCGTAAACACTTTCTTTGTACAGCTTTTGTAACATTTTAACTTCAAAATAAAATTGCTCATTTAACTCTCACACAGCAAATTATTGTCCAAAATGTTTTGTTCGATTTTGTCAAGCCAATTAAAATGAAATTAATTTTTCAAAGTAGTAACAATATTCCCAGTAAAGTATGTACTTTAGACTACAAGAACATTCCATCAACTTCAAAAACATCACTCAGACAACAACAAAAAAAAATCATGTTAAAATCAAAATGTTGCATTTTCATGCAAATTTTCATTTCGTGTTCTGACAAATTCACTTAAAACAACTTAACGAGCGCATAAAATCTGTTTTTCTACAATGTACAATAACAAAAAAAAATATACGTTAAAGTTTTAACAAAATTTTTTAATTTATATGAAGAAGTTTTAAATAATTAAAATGACAATGTAATTGTAATCGCAATCATAGTCATATTGTAAGTTGTAGTTCTAATTGTAATTTACTTTATCTGACAAGCCCAAAAAAAAAAAAAAAAAAGCAAAATATCCTTTTACATATAAACAACATCATTGAGTTGAGAGACTGGTTGACTGACTTAACGGTTACAATAAAATATCAATTCAAAACTCTAGTCTTTAAAAGCAGTCAAATCAATCGAACAATGGCTAAAAATAAACTACAAAACGAAACATGAATGAGAAATGTACGAATCTGTTTTAAAAATCATTGGCAAAATATGCAAATTCAAATATTAAGCATTTATTTCAGAAGATATTTTTTTTGTTATTCTAATTGTAATTCTAATTCTAATTCAAATTTCTAATACTAAATTTTTATAACTTCATTTTAGCGAAACAAAGAAGAATTTCTCATTCATTCATTCTTTCATTTATTCACATGACATGAATGAAAATGTCAAAAGGCTTTTGTGTACGTTCTCTCTCGCTCTTTCTTTCTTGCTCTCGCTATGCGCGTAAATTTGACTTGTATTATTTTTATGCAAATTTTCCGTTTTCCAAAAATTTTGCTTTTATTGCCATTTTCTGTAAGTTTGTTGCATGAACCTCTTTTTGTGAAATCAATATTGAAAAAAATAACAAAACATCAAACAGGGTTTATCCTTGTAAGAAATCCTGTATTATTAGAGAGAGAGAGAGGGAGAGAGAACAAAATGTTGTTATAGTTTTTCTAACGAACCATTTAACCAACATGTAAATTACAAATCAATCGAAATCGAACACAATTACTTTTACAAATCAAACTTTTTCGATAATTTGCATAAATTAGCATTTTTATTTATTTGCGCATTCGATATTTTAATGCTGAACGAATATTTTAACGAACAAGGGTAAAACATCAGACATGTTACAAAACACAAAAAGTAGGAGGCTGGTGGAAATTTAAACACCAGAAATAAAATTAAAAAAGGAGTAAAATATTTCTAAAAAAAGTTGTTCAAGAGTTGTATAAAAGTAGTTAATAAAAGAAAATATCGGCCATTTTGCGAAAATGCTGTTATTTTTCCTTTTAAGTAAGAACTTGCTTTTTTTTAATAGGTGTGTTCATTTACTTTACTAGCAGAAACTTGCAACGAGAGAGGATAAAAAAAACTTTACAAAATTGTAATACCGATATATACCGTTATAAATGTAGCTATACCGGTATAGCGATGCCGATTTAATTAAAATACCGACACCGAAATGAAAAAAAAAGTTTAATACCGATACCGAAATTCGTTTCGGTTTCTAACCTTGTTTGCAAGTCATTTGTTTATGATTCGGCAAATTTATATTAGAATCTATTTATTTATACATACATATGTATGTATGTATTCTTTTAAACCCCACATTTAAAGTGAATCGAAATATAAATCAGTATAGGTATTATTTGTAGTTGCCAACGATTTTTTTTTTAGGTTATGTCAGCTGAAACTAAAAACGTATGTATCATGGTACAAATACACAAGTTAGACTCGCTGGCCCACATGTTTGTCAGCTGTTTACCCCAGTTAAAACCCAATTGTCGAATTTCGTGTATATGAGCCAAAATTTTTACATGTGTGCGTTAAATTGTTTTTGTTTTATATGAAGACAATTTTGACAAGTCGGTTATTTTAATAGAGCACCATGTTAATGTACCTTGGTATGTGTGAAAGCAAAAATAATAAACCGTCTGTAAACTGTCAGTTTTCAAAGACAATGGAAATTACAGATGGATCGTACAACTGACAAAGCCACCGTAAAATACATATGATGTGAAAGTAGCTTTACTAAATCATCAAACATACGAGATTCATTAAAAAACAGAAAGGAAATAATGGGCAAGAATTAAAAACATCGCTAAATAAAAAAAAATTCTATAAATTTTAAAACGGTCAAGTGCGGATGCTTTTCTTGATTAGCCAGTGGTCATTATGGCACACTTCTTTATTATTTTCAACGGTCAAGAGATTAAGAAACCGGTTTGAAGGTAAAAGTTAAAAACAAATTACCAAAAGGGTTAAACTGACCACTGACTTAAGGATGTTTATAATTGTCTGAACAAAGCAAATAATAAGGTACGCGTGCCAAAAAAAAAACATTTAGAATTTTGCCTGTAAAAACCTCGAAAAAGAATAATTTACTAAATATGACTTGAACCAAGAAAATTTTGCATGATTCTCGTTTAAGCCAAACTTATTCTAAAAATATGTGTTGCTTGGTTTAAGCAAAATGTTTCTTTGTTTAAGAAAATTTTACTAAATTAGAACAAAATAAGTTAAAATCATGAAATTTTTGGCTTGGATGAGAATTAAGCAAAATTTAGTAAATAATTCTTTGCGTGCAGAGATTAACACCTATGTACATATCGCTTCTTTATTGTTACATGGTCATATCTAAAAAAAATTAAAAATTTTAAGTTACTTAAGCAAGTGTTCCTTTATATACATACATATGTATGTACCTGCTTTGTATCATTATATCTCAAACTGAACCGAAGTTATAGCAAAATATATTTTATTGAATCTGTACATAAAGGTATATTTTGAAAACTTTAATCGCATTTTGTTAAGTTCGATTTATTTTTGAGATATGACTATGTTGCAATAAAGGAGCGATTTGTTTGTATGGCATCTTTATATACTTAAAACCGTTATTTTAGTTTTGCTTATGTTTTAATGATTAATATTGCCAGGTTTGTGTTTTTACTGCAGTTTGTAAATGGCAATAACGTTAAGTGCGCTTAACTTATTTGGCAGTTTAAAATTCACATTTGTTGTACAATTTTTAAATAGATAAATTAATTTTTGTACTAAATACATTTTTTGACGTTAAATAAATAAAGAATAAAGTTTTAACACTAGGTATATATTTTTTATTACAAAAGAGACTTTCGTTTAATTGGGGTTTAAAACTGACCATTCATAATAAAGATTATGTTGGCACGAGCTAATTGACCAGTGGTCAAGTTATCTAACAAGTTTCTTTTTACAACCAAATCATTTATCAATTTTTATGACAGAGGGTTTAAAAAAACATCTTAAGGGAAGAATTTTTTTTTTATTGTGGTCAGTTGATGGTCAGTGACACACGTAAAAAGGGGTTAACCAATGACACGCTTTTGCAATTAAAAACAAGAAATTTTCTTGCTTTGAATTGTTAACAATAATATTAGTTAAAATAGGTATGTAAGTTAAGTTCGTATGTACTAAATTTTATTAATTTACTATATTTAAATTTAATATTATAAAACTTGTTTTGGATTTATTTCAAATCTTTCGGGTTCTTAAAAAATTTCTAACGGTTTTTTCAAATTTTATTCAAAAAAAACTTACTTTCCCATAATAATGTATACTTAAAATGATTTTACTTAATTTTCTTTGAAATTACTTTAAAAAATCCGTGAGATGGACGTAAAATAAGAAAACAAAAAACCCGCTTTTGCTTTTCATATGCAATAAAAGGGATGAAACTTCTTAACCGGACTATGCAATAACCCCTTTGTTTAAACCCATTCATATATGTACAATCTACATATTTTGTGAAAATTCTTTTTATCTTCTACAACCGCGATCTGTCAGAAGAATACAATGAATAAACAAAAAAAAAAAAAAAAAATAAAGGACCAAGAAGAAACCGGTTTGGACAACAAACATTAATTTTAGAAAAGCTTAGCAAAAAAATAAATACAAAAATCCTTAAAAAACCCCTTTCAACGTGTTGTGTCCTTTAGACAGAGCAATAACATGCGTTTTCGTTCATATTAAACTCAACATATGGCTGGAAAAATATAAAGGATGTTTTTTAAATAACTACCAACTACTCACTTCTGCAGCACTGAAAAAAAAATAAAACGGTCCAGAGCCATAAGAAATAAGATCCTATTCTGGTCATTGATAACAAATGTATGATTTGCATTTTTTCCAAGTTTTTTTTTCTAAGAGTTCGCATAAAAATTAGAAAATTTATTATTGGACAAGTTTGTTGTACTCGCATGATGCTTCTAAACAAAAGGGGGAAATTGAAAGGGGTTTAAAGGATGATGATAATGGTCATACATTGGAATTAACTGCCAATGTACGCGTTGGAAATTTGTTTTTTTTTTTTGTAGTTAGTATATACAAGAATAATTCTTTCTCATGTGACCAATTGTTTTTTTTTATGTATTGTTTTTATATACCAGCCGTATTTCGTGTAGTTAGAATAAAAGGTCAAATCGGCCATTTTTTTATTAGAAAAAGTCATGAACTTATGTCATCTTACATGTTTTCAAATTAACGTTAACTTTTACTCTAAGCAAAACAATCGTTAAGCGCCTAAAATTCTACAGTATCAAAATATTTAGAACAATCTTGAGGTTAAAAACGCTTTAAATTTAATTTTTTTAATATTAAATAAAATATGTAAATTAAGCCTAAAAAATGTAAAGTTGCCATATGTGTTTTAAAAATTAAGCGATGGTATTGCCAACTACAAACTACTTTAACTAAAGCTATGTTCACACCTATTAAATATTTGACGTCCTACACGTAACCACTAGTTTTAGTAAAAAATTATTTGTTTTTGCAAAACGTTTGGCTAGATCAAACATCATTTAACAGTTTTTAAATTACATTATACAAAAATCTGTTAACAAAATAGATATTGTTAAAATGAGAACTAAAGTTTGGTAAATTTACTGGTCACGTTTTTTTTGAAGTTTTTCGTCTAATATTTGTTAGGTCAGAACCAAGGCGATTAAAGTACAGGTGGTGTCGAAACGATATCTGATTTTGGCTGTTCGAGCTTATTTGTTTTGATTTGTTAGTGTATTGCTAAGAATGGTTGACATTTCGAGCTATAAGCACTAACAATGCAATGGAAAAAACTCTGTTGTGTCTGTTGTTTTTTGGATTGTTATAGTCCCACCTGTAGTGGAATTCGCCTTGGGTCTGAACATACCTTAAGAATAGGAGACATTCGTAAAACTGCTCTGGGCGGGGAACAGCTCGTGCGTTATAGTTAAGGACATTCAGGCTGTCCTTGTTTATCTACCTCCGTGCGTTTAGCGTTTCAATCGCATTGAAAATTTTTTTTTTTTTAATTTCCTAAGCTAATCCCGCGAAGCTCTTCGCTTGTCTGCAGGAGAGAAACCAGAATCTCTGGCGGGAATCGAACCCGGAACCCCGGCGCTGATAGACTAGCTCACTACCAGCTTGTCTACCGGGGCATTCGCATTACTGTAACACGTTGCAATTTTGCTGGGTATGACAATTAGTTAAACCTTAAAATATGCCTCGTGCTGTTGAGGTATCAACTCAAACTTATTTTTAAATATTTATTATCGGCTGATTTTGAAAGTTTCAGTTTCTTATACGAAGGTCGTTCGATAAATTGTGGAAACTTCAAAGCCAAATAATTCTTCTACAGTGGCTTTGATATTGAAGGGGAAGCTTAAAATAACCATACCCAAAGCATAGTTAAAGCAAGTTTAAAAACTTAATGTCTTTTAAGTTCATAATAAAAAAAATTAAAAAAAATCAAAGCAAAAATTTCGTTGTTAAAGACTAAAATTTGAGCCAATAATAAGTTTTTTTTTTAATTCTAAATCAGGTACTTTTTCATATTAAATTCACGATTAATTATAAAGGGTTCTTGGGATAATGTAAACCTGAAGTAAGCCGCAGTTCGATTTTCTAAATATTTGTTGTTGTTTGCATAAAATACTTTAGAGAAAACTTTAAAAAAAAGAGATAAGTATAAACAGTAGAATCGCGAAAAAGTTAACCAAATTCTCTTCTTACTGGGCATTTACGATGTGTTTATCAAAATTTTCAAAAAATTAACTAAAAGTTAACTTTTTAGAGCGATGCAGGCACGCTAAAATTCGGTTAACTTATCCGCGAGATTAACTTTTCCGAGAGTTAACTTTTTCGCGATTCTACTGTAATCAGGTATTAAATTTTTAATTTTTTTTAGGCGCGTGCCTGATCTTATTGTAAGCATTTTATGTCTAAATGATTTAAAAAACCATATTCTTATGACAGTGGTTTAACCCTTTGGTCAACTTGTGTTAAATGTTTCTTTTAAAACCGGTTTTAAAATTGTTGACCATTGAAAAATAATAAAGACGCGTGTCAAAATGACCATTAGCTACTTAAGAAAAAAAAAAAAACGATATACATACAACCCTTAATATATGATGTGAAATTATAAACTAATTTTAAACTTGTAAGAAAGTATAGTCGATCCAGCCCGATAGTATGAATCCCAACCAGTGTTGCCAGAACTTTTAGAGGAAAAATCAGCAGAAACCCATAATTTTTCATCAAAAAATCTGCAAAATCTGCGTCAAAGTGTTAAAAATCTTCAATAAGCCTTCAAAACACATTAATTACACTTTTTATGTAGTTCCCTTATTTAAAATCGATGGTAGTTTTAAAAGCCTTTCTGGTATGAGTGGTCCTCGAACTTTCAACACAGAAAACTTTTTCAAAATTTGTTCGATTTTAAGAACATGGCTTATAATTAATTTAATTACTCAGGCTGAGTAAGGATTAGTCACATCTTTGTTATATTAAGCAACAAATTAAAAGTTAATTGCTTGACATGTTATTTAAATTATCAAGGGTCTTATTGAAAATTTACAAGAGATCAAATATTGCAACTTTGAAAAAGTATTTGTACATAATTGGATATGCATAGTATTTCGTGTAAAATCAGATGGCATATGTAAGTAATCTCAGTAAGGCCTGGTTCTCTGTCCAACATTTCACGTGAAATGCTGTCAAAACGCATATGAAGAAAACTTGTGCGGAATATCTATGAAATAACGTTGATAGAGTTGTACTCTGCTTATTTTGTGACAAAATTTCGAAATGTTTCTGGCAACATTTTTTTACAACTGCGAAATAATGTAAGCTGCACTTATTTCACGTGGAATTTTAAGCAAAAGCTAAAAAGAATAAACTGATTATTATATAAGAAATAAAAAATTAAAATAACACAACCGGCAACAGTTTTTAATCCATATTTACTTTTTTATATTAAACTTTTTATTAAAATAAAAAAAGAAGTTGCTTTTACAAAAACCTTTGATAATGTTTATCACTTTTAAGAAATAGAGGAAAGCATGCACTCACAAGTTTCTATTTTAAGTTTGTTTGTAAATCTGTAGTGTACGTGGACACTATGGCACTGGACATTTTGACATGCTACCAATTTGCATATGTATGTTCACAAGACTCATAAGAACTTTCGTAAGGAATATGGAAACTTGTAGTTGTTTTCAAAAAGGTTCAAAAAGTGTCATAAATTTTGTTTAAATGATACAAAGGGTTAAATTAAAAAAATGGTCACAAAAAGTGGCATTGGCATGAAAAGGGGTCACAAGTGATACTTTAGTGTCACAACGGCAACGCTGGTTTGATGTTGTTTTGTTATAAAGGTTATGTTTTTTTAATAAGAATTGCGCCATATTTTAATTGAAACCATAGAAAAATTATGGCGAATAACATACAATTATCATAATATTATTGACCTGAAACTATAGCCTAGATTATGCTATAGTTCGGGAAAAAATATATATCATAAGGTGGACAATAGGCTAGACTAAAGACTAGACTTTAGACTGGATATTAGACTAACGAATATACTTGACCTCCTAAACTTAATTTTTTAAAGTTTTTATTTCTCCAAAAGCAATTCATAAAATTAAATATTCCGAAAAAACAATGTGAGAAAAATATTCCTATAAAAATTCCTTGACAGTTTATTTTTATTAAGCCATCATACTTCATTATTCTTAATTAAGATTTAGGTAATAAATATACCTTTTTTGTTTGACACAAAGCATTTTGCTATTCAAATTATTCCTTAAAATATTTGTTTTTTTTCCCTTAAAAAAAAACTTCTTAAAGTATTTAAAATAAATAAACATTCAAATTATTGTGGCTTTTTTGATTCTTTTCCATTTTTCGAAAACTCAATTGTTAAATTGAGGAGTTTTTTTTATTATTTTTTGTGTCTATTATTTTTACAAACAAAAACTATTGACATTATTTACCCAATTTTCACATAAATTAATAGTGCAACGTTAGAAAATTCAGTTTTCTCTATTAGTTATTAAAATGTATTGTGTGGCATTAGCCGCACGATTTATTGCCTTAAAAATAAAAAGAAAAACTGGAAAAAAATCATTGATCTTGAAGGAAAAATCACCCTTATTACACACAGGCAGCCAGGCAGGCAAGACCAATTGCAAGATTAATACTAGTAATTATTTTGTTGGCACTTTTAGGCAAATGCTCAGATTTATGTGTTTTTTCTTTTTGTTTTTGAAATAGAAAATAAATTTAAGGTTCAAAATTTAAATCTTTTCTTTAATATTTTCCCCAGAAACAAAGAATTGGCGAAAAGGCAAAAATTTCTTGACCTTTAACGAATGTCGCATTTTTAAAAAGTCAAATTATCTCTTCTTAAATCGTATTAACTGGGTGATTTCTTCTTTGTTAGTTAACAAAGGACCAACAGAATCATTAGTCCTTTCTTTGCATATTTAAATTTACTTTATGAAATGTTAATGACTGGTCGTTTCAATGGGAAACTGACCGGTCATTCATTCATTCGTTCATTGGATTCTTAAGGGGATTGTTTAAGCTGTCAAGACAGTAGAGGTGTTAAACAATCTGTAAAAGAATGAGAAAATGATGTTAATTTATGTATATAAATCCTGGTTTAAGGTCTTCCCCTAAAAAACTTAAGTTTATAAGCCACTGGTCATTTGTAAATCCATTTGTTAAAAGATGACACACTTTGCTTTATTTAAAAAAGTTACGGTCAGTTTTAAAACTGGTTTTTATTTAAAAAATATAAAATAAGAAGGGATTTAAAAAGAGTTAAATTGTATTAGGAATATAAATAATAAATTATTTTCGGCACGTGATTGACATAATTTTATATATCGAACCCTTATAGCAAAAATGATGTAACCAACAAAAATAAAATTTTATAGGAGAAGGTTTTTTTAAATTATTTTTGCTTCAAGTCTAGGGTTTCGTTTGAAATTGCTTTTGCTCTTATTTCGTAACGGTACTTCTCAGAGATATGAGATTTTTAGAGATGATGCAAATAACCAAAAATGATCGATTTTAATCAAAAAACAAAAATCCAAAATGTTGTTGGTTACATCATTTTTGCTATTAGGGCTCGATGTGTTTGTAATTATGTATGTAGAATCTATTAAATAGTCTAGCCAATTGCCTACTCAATAGTTCTTAGTTTAAAGAATAGTCGAGTCTATAGCCCAGTTACACTGTAGTTTTGTTAAAAGCCTAATGTCTTAAGTTTGGTAAATTGGAGCAAGGCCGCGTATAAAATTGGTGCATGTTATAAGAGTCAAAATACAATTCGAAAAAGTCAGTCAGGGGAAGATCGTTTTAAGTTGCTAAAAAATATGATACGAACGAAATTGTCGGAAGTAGTATGTGTAACAAAGGCTGTATGAGAACCGGTAGCAAAGTACTTATTGACGAAAATGTTGATACTATTGAGGTCAGGGCTGTGGAGTCGTCAAAAAAAAGTACTAACTCCGACTCCGACTCCAAACGCTGAAATTTTTTAAGTGCGACTCCGACTCCGACTCCTACTATAATCTTGATGCTAAATGTATATGAGACTCAGTGATGTTAACTTTTATTTTTTCATTACCGTACGGGCTTCTAAAAATTAGAGTTTTTGAGAAGAAATTACCGTACGCAACATTAATGTGCTGTTTACAAACGACAGGCGATTGATTATGTAGTAAAATTTATATGAAAAGCACTCAGTACATCGCCTGTCATTTGAAACAGCACATAAGAGCAGTATTCATAAACCATTTATTGAAATTTTAAATGTGTTTTAAAAAGATAATTTTTATTTTTGAAATTTTTTTTTAAATTTTTTTATGCCGAAAAACTTTGGAGTCGGAGTCGCGAGTTTTTTTGGGTACTACGACTCCGACTCTGGCACAAAAACCTCAACTCCGACTCCACAGCCCTGATTGAGGTGAATAAAATTTCACTAGCCCTGGGGGCTAGAATAAATTTTAACATTGTCGTAGAAATGCTTGACAATTTTAATTCACCATAGAACTTAGGTACCGTTTTACACACACCCAAAGGTAAAAAACAAATAAAAGTTTGTGCGGAAAATCAAGACAATGCAAATTAAAGTTTGAGAAAAAGCAAAAATGCATGTACAACAAGACAAAAATAAGAGCATACCTTAATAATACGCTCCAGAGCAGGTAATGTGGAAAAATGTACAGGCTTTTTATTGTCAAAAGTGTAATAACGTTTTAAAAGCCACTAGTCATGATGCTCGTTGTGGAAAAACGTTTTAATTATCATCGCATTTTTGGATATGAAACGTTTTACCACACTAAGGGCCATTATTATAACTTGACATTAGCTGTTATCCGGCAGATGACAACTTAATCTTAACTTTAGCTTACTTAAAGTTGTAATAATGGCCCTAAAAAATTAAATTGTAAATAGTAAACATTCAATTTTAAATTTAAATTCCTTAATTGTTTGCATTAAAATTTTTATTATCATTATTTTTGATAATCTTAATAAAACAAAAATCTAAAATAGGTAATCCCGGCTTTCGAAAACGTTTTTTTGATCTTCTGAAAAATAATTAATTTGTCATTTACAACGTTTTTTGCGACATTGCTTCATTTTTCAATAGTATGTATAATTGGTTTATAGTAGTGCTGGGAAACGATAGTAAAAACATCAATATCGATATTATTATTATTTAAAATACAGCTATGAAAACATGTAACAGCCGCTATACACACACAGTTTTTCGCCGCAAGTTTTTACTTGCTATTATTAGTTCGCGCTGAATTACAGCAATGAATACAAACAGCAAAAATGGCAGGTGGTATGGATTGCTTAGCTGTGATTTTTTACTGCTAATTAAAGGCCTTTAAAGTCGAAATTTGTACATGTTTACATAGGGACTGAAATGTCAAATATTTTTGTAATGTTGTAAAAAAAAATGCAAATCCAAATGCAATTGCAATTGCAAGCATAGAGCAAAACAATGAACGACCATTAGAGGATAAGTTCGCTAGATTGATTACGTTTTGAGTTGAGAAGCAAAACCAATTTAGAAAATTATACAAAGTTGCAATAAAATATCTTATCTTAACTGCTACTTCGGTTCCTTAAAAAAGGTACTTATCAATTTTTCAAAAACTGTCATCTAAAATAACGTTCGTACATACAAACGTTCAATAAAGTGATAAAAACAACGAACTAGTTAAAGTTTTCCTGCACAAGTACAAACATTCAGTCGATAGTAATATCGATAGTATCGATAGTGAAATCTGAACTATCGATAAACTCTTTCAAAAGCCACAAGAAATTTATGTTTGTAAAATCATTGTATAGTGCCAAAAATAGAAACAAAACAAAATAGAAACAATGATAATGAACAAAATTTTGACATCCAACAATTAAAAAGTGAAAAAGTTATCAGAAGGGCTGTTAGGTTCCCCTGTAATGAATTCGCCTTGGTAAAGTCAATTGTCTAAAGTCGGTTTCCAGTTTGCAATCTAATCAACAGTCTGTTTTAATGTTTAGTCTATATTCGAATATATATAATCTAGTCAATAGTCTATTTAACAGTCTAGTCTACAGCTAAGTCAAAAATAATGCAGACATCAAACATAATGGCCCATAATCAGCCAAAAATAAAGTCGACTCTTTTTAAAGTTAACTATAAAACAATGTTGTTCACATGCATTTAAAGCCGGTTTTAGATTACAGTATGCTTTATTTTGACTTTATGTATGGGCCAATTAGTGTCCTTTTTTCAACCCTTAAAAATATAATTTAAAATTCTAGTTAAGTTGCAATTTTTAAAATGTCTCCTTTGAACTAGCATTAGTGTCCAGATTATTTCTTTTCTCTTCTCTTTTTATATATAAATAAAAATACACCTACAGTCAACTTCATTTTGAAAAGTGTAAAAATTAAAAAAAAAAAAAAAACAGAATTGCAGAGAACATGAAACTAAGTACCCCTCCCCAATTTTCTCACCTCTCTTACTAATAAACTCGAGAGCTGTTGCAACAAAATTTGTAAGTCTGGACGGTGACTACCTCTCTCCCCCTTAAACTCAAGAATTGCAAAAACTAATCAATTTCACAGGTTTTTTAATCTCAAAAACAAATCAGCTGATTCGTAACAGAACAGAAAGTAAAGACTAATTCTGCCTTAATACTTAAAATATAGTTAAGTTAATAATCAAGTCTACTTTATAGCTTAACGTTTAATCGAGCTTATAGTCTTAGTTTCAGTAAAGTCTTTATTAGTATGTTGTGGTTATTTCTTCACTTTTTATTTTTGTCTTCTCTGACCGTTTTGTTTGCCTTTTGCAGAGATTGATAAATGGCAATGTTGCCAGAACATAAGAAAAAAAAACAATTTAATTGTGCCTGAAAAACTCAAAACTTGCTAATATAGCATGTTCCTGCTAAGAAAAAAAGCCTTTTAAAAAGCAATTAATTTCTTTTAAGGCCAACAATACATGTTCGATACAAAAGGACATTATACTTTAGACAGCTACTGTTGTAATGTCACTCCAAAAAAAAAGTCTTGAAGATTTTTAAAAAAATCACAAATCCGACTATTTTAATGCAAATTTTTTTACAAAGACAACAAATTGAAAATTTCATTTTTAAAAATACGTTAAAAACTGAAATCGTATATTATGTAATTGTCACTCTCGCTATGAAAATTATGATATGTCATTTGAAATTCCGTCAGCGGTAGAGTTGATATAAATTAACATTTCTTTTAAACAATCGTAAGAAAAAACTAACATTTCTAGCAAGATATGCAAATTGTTTAAACTACTTTAGTTAAGTTTTTATTTTTATGCAGATTTCTTTTGTAAGAAATTTTGTTATTTTAGCTTTTTATTGCCATTTTGTGCAACAAAATAAAAAAATTTTTTAGTTATGACAAGAATTACCTTTTCTGTAATCAATATCCGAAAACATTACCTTTACATCCTGGCTTATCCTTTTTCTTACTTTTAATAAATTTATACAAAACAGCATCGAAACCAAAATTGTTTTATTTTGTTGTTTTGTTAATTGTAAAATCAATTCGAAGTTGAGGGAATCGATACAAATCATTTGTATTGAAAAATCCTGGATAGTATTGAGTGAGTGTGTGTGCGTCTAAATGAAAATTTGCATAAATTTACATGTAATGCGCCTTCGTGTAGCGTTTAAAATCCTTTTATGGGTGAAATTTTGTCGTGTGCGCAAACTCGACAGGTCATTTGCATAACACAGGAAAAGGAAATCAAATGTAATCGTTCCCATCAGCAATGGCTGGTGTTTTGCTCAGTACCACCATTCTTTTCACTCTCTATTTACTCTTATTTTGCAAATGTTTTAAGGGAGAGTAATTTTATGTGCTTGTTTATCTATTGTAACGTGCCAAAATTATGCAAATGAGTTAACTTTTTTTTCTTTTATTCAGGTCCTTGCAGATTATTTTTTATTAAAATATTTTTAATTTATTCCGAGTTACATACATATGTACATGCGAATTCCTTTTTCCAGGGTTGCATATTGTTCAACATTTTCATTTAAATCCTTTTTTAATAATTACAAAATATGCAAATAGTTTTTTCTTTAGATTTAAATGCGGTTCCACAGTTGGAAAATTTTTATAATTCGCAAAATTTTTTTTTTTATTCATTACATTTTACATAGACATTTTGTTTGTAATGTAGATTTTTTTCTGCCATTTTTAATTTTTATGCAAATTTTCTTATTTTTTTTTTTTATTAAAATAAAATTTTGCATTTAAATAGTAGATTTTAAGGTTTTAAAGAAAAAATTAAAATAATTTGCAAAATTTTGCAGCTGCTATGAAAAACTCTGGGAAATTTATTAAAAAAAAATTATAAATTCTTCTTTTATAAAATTAAAAACAAAAAAGCTGACAACCTTTTCACGTTCAGGGCAGCTGTTTAAAAAAATAGTCAAAGTGATCTTTAGTTTGGTATTTTTTCAAATAGTGGGTGGTAAATTGAGGGCAAAAAAGAACAAACGAAGGTGTTAGAATAGTTCTTGATACGATACTTGAAAAACAGAGAAAAGCTCACACCTGTAGAAGAGCTGGTTATGGTTCACTCGTCGACTTTACTTTTATGACATCTTAACTGGTGGACAATATGCCTAGGGAACTTAGTTAACACTACTCTCACAGTGAACAAGAGGCAATAATATTCCAAACTTCAAGGATGATCAAGGGAAAAAATTGAACAGAATTATTTTATAGAATTCTTCTCAAGGCGCTATACCGAAGAAAATTGCATGTCTTTATGCTAAGGAATATAACAGGTGCTGGTGGAATGAAAAAAAATATACAAACTAAGAAAAGAATGTATGAAATGTATGCAGAAATATCATAGAAGTAGGGGTATGCCAAACTTTTAAGCAAATCTAGATGCATATTAATAACCAACAAGTCATCAAAATCAGTGTGCTTAATGCGCTACCTTAATTCGGTAATGCATACCGCGGGGTAATGCCTGGCTAAAGACGGGGAAGTGACCCAACCTACTCAAGAGGATAAAAGGAGATATTCGGCTTTAAAAAAAATTGTCTTCACAAGCAAAATAGTAATATGTAAGTCTTTGGTCAAGGATAAAAAAGGACCAGCATTTTCGCTAGACTATTTGACAGGAGCTTAAAGGATGGTGAATTCCAAGACTCCTAGAAGACACAAAAACTTATCATTTTCCTTAACTAAGAAAAATAATTGGGAAACCGCAATCATATAGACATACATATTTGTCTCCTTGAAACACTGGGAGAGTACCGAACTTTGTTGTAACAGGCTGCGAAACGCTGGGGAACAAGTAGAAGTTATTTAACAACGGCAAAGTGCCCGAAGAGCAAAAAATGCATTCGTTTCCGCAGGTTGGAAGCACATATTTATTTACCTTAAGGAACGTTCCTTAGTATCTTATTTAATTACTCAAAAGCTATTTCTTTAACAGAACATGATAGTTTTAGACCAGCAGAGGACCCGAATCGTACAATATTGCAGCTGGAGTTCCGTAAGAATAGCTCCTGGGGCCGCTTCTGTGGAACAGCATTTTTTACTTGCAAATCATATAAGATGCAACAATTGTAAGATTTTTAGATGACGTAAGTAGTAGTGACTGAAAAACATTTTACTAAATTGACGATATACGTAGATTGCATAAAGTCAAGGACCGTCAATTAGACGAATTTTAATAATAAGATTCTGCAACTCAGTTCTTTTATCCGGTGCGCCAATTTAGGAAGGGACAATAACTACCATTTGCATAGAAGCAGCAAGCGTTGTAGCTGGAATTATAAAAATTTTTTTTTTATTTGATGATTAAATTAGGAATTTAAAAACATTCAAAACGAGATTAGAAGATCTCCAGAGTCCTAAAGCTATCAGACAAGACAAAAGAAAGAGGGAGAACTAGAATTAAATGGCAAAGAAGATGGAAGAATTTCTACAAAGGTCGGTAGACCTTTCCATATTTTGCTTTATTGATGTTTAGGTTTATTTGACTCCAAGAGGAATTCAACTTTAATATGACACAAGTTTTTATTAAACGCAGAGGCCTCAGGAGCTACTTGCACCACTTTAAACAATATAACTTATCAACTTGCCTGCAATACATAGGAGAGGAGGTCCAAGTTTGAAACGTATTTAGCTCTAAATTAAAGAACTCTTAAATCAGAGGAGAACAGGGCCGCAATAAATTAATTTATAGCAGTTGTATTGCAAGCACTATGTAAAGCGATGGTGGGTATACGGAAGAGAAATGGCATTTAGCAGGACTATAATCATTTGAAGAGCAGCAGAAGCTGACGGATAACGGTTCTGCGGGTTGTGGTGTGGGGCGCAAAGTTGAATCTTTCATGTTTTTCAGAACGGAATAAATTTATATCTTATTTTAAGATTCCACACATCCAGCGCAAACAAGTCTATAGTTTAGTTAAAATCTACTAAGTCCATGGTTTAGTCTATATATTTCAGTCTCTAGTCTATATTTTAGTTTACAGTTTAGTCTAAAGTTATGTCTACAGTTAAGTTGAGTTCATTGTCTAGTCTATTGTTAGGTGCATTGCCTAGTCTACTAACAAGAGTATTTTGATGAAATTTTTAAGAACAAATATTGCAAAATTTAGTTTCTCTTTTAATTTTCCTTTTCTACTCAAATTCCTTAACATTTGTAACAAAAAATCTCCCCTTAAAAAAACATCCAAATGTTTATTAAAAAAAAGGAGAAATTCCTCAACTATCGTTGGCTGAAAAGTAATGCAATTTTAAGCTAAAAATACATTTTTTATAACAATATTAGCATTTTCCTACAACATCATTGGCCCGTTTGGGAAAAAACCAACAACAAAAACACGGAAACAAAATAAATTTAAAAAAAAATATTTTCCTGTACAAAAAAAAGAAACAATTCGTAACCTTTTTTTACAACACAATAAATAAGGGATGATTGGCAAAAAAAAAATTGCATTAAAAAATCTAACAAAAAATTTTGTAACCTTTAAAAAAATATATTAAAAATGTTAAAGAATTACAACAACCCCTTTTTTGACACTAAAAAAGAGAACACAAAGGAATACAAACAGTAAACAAGATCCTGCTCTTTGTTTTTCTTTTTTTGCTATTTTTTAAGAGAGTTTGATCTTTGAATAAAAAAATGAGTATTTTTTACTAAATTACAAAAGGAGAACGTTTGCAAGAGTGTTTTTAAGATCTTGTAAAATTTTGCTTTATATAGCGCTCTTAGATGAAGAGTTAAGTCAGTTTGAGCCCAACAGCCAAGCTTGAAATATCATTTTTACTAAAAATTTTCGATCTTTTAAAGCTAAATATGAAATAGAAAATTTCGTTTTTAACAATAAAAAAAAAATATTGAAAAGTTTATGTGAAGTTTGAGAAAAATCAAAAAAAAAGCCAACCAAAGGATTACTTTTTATAAAAAATATTAAATTTTTTTTTTGCTTAATAAATAAAAAAAATCATTAGTTCCACAGTTAAAAACGTGTTAAAGAAATTAATAAAAATATAAAAAAAATCTTATTAACAAAAACAAATAAAAAAAAACTAAGAACAAACACAATGTTTTCTCAATTGGAATTCATTATGCAAATGTATATGATGAATTTGTTGCAACAACAACAACAGCAGCAGCAGCAACAACAACCTCAAAATTTCATACCAAGTCCCGTTAAAGCTAAGGATTTACAGCCCCAACCACAATCATTGAATTTAAGCAACCAAAATCGTCAAAATTCTCAAAACATCATGTGTAGTAGTAGCCGTAGTAGTAGTCCCAATAGTAATTTGAGTCCCTTACCAAATACTACTAACTGTTCTGCTACAAATTTTCCACAAACTAATCAACTCTTTAATCCCTTAACACATATGACGACGGCACACAACCAGCCTATGACACAAATGTTGCTGAATAATCTCTCGCCTTTGACACAGTTTATGTTGATGCAACAACAACAGCAGCAGCAACAACAACAACAAATTACATCCACCAATTTATTACTAACACCCACTACTCCAAACTCCGCTACAAGTCCCAATTTAAGTACTCCTAATGCTAATAGTTGTAGCTCAACACAAACTCCATTGAATATGGCAGATTATTTGGTCAACAATAGTTTGTTATGTGCCGCCGCCAATCTTAATGCTTCTACTGCAACTCCTCTTTCTGCTTCTGCTTCTGCCTCCTCTTCTCTTTACTTTCCTTCTGCTTTTACAGCTCAGAATCCTTTTATAGCCGCCTCACAATCACATTTTCTTCAATCATCTACAGTGACCTCAACACCCTGCAGTGACTCAAATTTGGCCTTAACAAAAAACAAAACAACCACCACCCAACTGGTAACTGATGTTTCGGCTGTGGGTCATGATAACAGTGATGTTGATGCACTAGCTAATGATGATAGCCAAGTTAATGAGGATGTTGAATTAATAAAGTCCGACACCGTAGTGTGTAATGATTTAGATGAAGATGCTCAGGTCGTTTCTAGTTTACACTCTTCCTCAGGTAATTCGAGCTCGACGACGGGTAATTCAAAATTAATGTGTTCGGGTGTTATGGCTTTAGAACCTATCTCAGATTCAATGGAGGATTTATCGCAAATGGTAAGTTGTTTAGTTGTTAAAATAATGTTAATTGTTTTGAATAATTTGGGGTTGTAAACTTTTATCAAAAAAAAAAAAATAGTGAGGAAATATAAAAAATACTCGCAAAACAGCTAAAAAAATATACAAAAATATGGCAACTTTAAAAAACTTTAGTAACAATACAATAATCCTTCCAAAATTGCATTAACTTTGTTAATTATATTTAAATTTCATTAATTTGTATAAATTTTGCTTAATTTTTCTTATTTATAATGTTGCCTATTGCTTTACGTACGTTCTTTTGTAACCGTTTTATATGGCAATGCCATAAAACATATAACGGTACAATGCATTTGCTTAACAGAAATACATAATTTTAAATAAAAGACCACGCAATACGTGAACTCTTGCGTAAAGTACAAATATTAAAAGCTTTTGAATTATAAATAAAGTCCTAACAAAACAAAAATGAATTTTTGGGGAAAATTCAGAACTTTCGCATTTGGCAAAATGTTTAGTTTTGAAATAAAAAAAAAAAAAAAAAATCATAAATAATTAACAATTTATACAATTACTAGGATTTGCTATTAATTATTTACAGCATATTTCACTTAAAAACTCCTAGAATTATTGTTTATTTTTGTTAGAACATTGTTAAAACTTCCTTTTAAAATTGGAATATTCTTGGGAAAACATTAAAATTCAATTGAAATTTATACCAAAAAAAAAACAATTAAAGGCAACATTGTTGCATATAATATTTGAACACTTGTGATTTTTTCCTAAAAACAGCAAAAAAAACTCGCTCAAACTTAAATCATAATAAAAACAAATTAACAAAAAACATAAACAAATCTTTAAAAAGACACGAAAAGGCACAACTGAAAAGTTAAAAAAAATTAAAATTTTAACATGAATTTGCTTAAAAATGTATGGGGGTGTTTAAAAGAAATTTGAGAACAAAAAAAAAAAAAAAAAAAGCATTTTTAAAATTAATAACACTGGCTCCTCTAAAAACAGTCAACATAAAATTTACACATTTTTACTTTTTGCCAGAAAACCATAAACATTGGTCAAATATATACCCACAATAAAAATCTTAGATCAATTTATTAGATTTATTTTGCTTAAAACAAAAAAAAAAATTAGATGTCTCCATCCCAATTTTATATACATTAAAGTACATACATAAGTATACAAATTACAGATTTTTCTCTCTTCTGAAAATGTATACATTTTGAGATAACCCTTTTTAGAGGATGTATTTACAGCTGTTATCAAAATAATAGCACCATTTGCAAAATTTTAGTAAGCCCACTTACATCTGCCAACAGGGGTCTAATCACCACATTAGATATCGAGTAAACTATCGTATTTTTCTGAATAGGATAGACACTAATGTATCGAATGAAAACTCGAGAGATGTAATGTCTTTAGTTACTTGATATCGAATGATATCATCTAAAATTAAGATATACTTAATTCGATATCGAATGTCATGATACCAAAATAAAAGATATCGATCAATTTTGCTCGATATCGTGGTGCTTAGACCCCAGTTTTAGTGTAATTCTAATCATATCAGAGCTAAAAATCCTGTGATGTATGTAGTTTATTATAATAACCAAATTTCACTTTATTTCAATGGTTTTAAAAACGCCGAATAATTTAAAAAAAAATAATGAAACTCATCTGTCAAAATAAAAGCACTTCGTCTCATTTTGATTTAAAAATTTTTGGGAAAAAAAATTGTGGAACTAAAGCATTTTAATTTGTTACTTCGTAATTAATAAAACAAATGCTTTTTTATGCCTTGTTGCATTATCATTTGTTTGCAACTATTGCCGTACAACGCGTTTCCGTCGAATTTACGAAGTTCTGACATCTTACCACTGGGATTGAGCTCCATATAACGGTTACAGCTGTTCCTGTTTTTGCGTGTGCCCATAGATTTCCGATGGGGCTTAAATCTGGCGACGGTGCTGGCCCCACCATCGCGGCATTTCATTAGGGGCATATCGATCCCTAATAGCAAAAATTATGTAACCAACAACATTTTAGATTTTTGTTTTTTTATGAAAATCGATAATTTTTAATCATTTGCATCATCTCTAAAAAGTACAAAGAAGCAATTTCAAACGAACCCCTAGACTTGAAGCAAAGATATTTAAAAAAAAAACCTTCTCCTGTAAAATTTTATTTTTGTTGGATACATCATTTTTGCTATAAGGGCTCGATATATTAACTGGCTGAATCCATGGTTGTTTTGATCCAATGTATGGGGCACATACCTCGATATAAAAATCAGCCGCATATACTAAAACAACCTTGTTTTATGTTTTTTTTTTGTATACCCCGGGTTGAATTCATTGTTTTGTGCCCTTCGACCAAAATATCTAGAACCGTTTCCACCAAAAAGGAACATTTTTGTTTAATCTGCCCATCATAGCACGTTTCTATTTTACTTTAAGCTTAAAAATATAAACAGATATAACTGGTGCTATTATTTTGACAGGCACTGTATGTATGAACTTATCTCTTTTCAACTTTATCTGTCTTACTCTCTTTGTAGCCTTACACACCGGAAAAGTCTAACAGCCAAATTAATCCCTCTTCTACCACCCAACTCCTTACCTACAAAGATTCTCAAGAAGATAAAACAAATGTTACTCCTGTTACATTGAAAAATGCCATACTCACTCCTCCTTCCAGTGAGCAGCTTTCATTAAACAATGGTCAAACATTCGAAACATTAGCATGTGTGCAAAACACCGCTACCACCAACTGTAGCTCTTCTGGTGTTGATTCCTTTTTGACAGAGGAAAACTTAAAATATTTACGCAAAAATTCTTCATATTTAGAATGTGAGAATTCTTTGTGCCGCCAAGAAAACTTAAGAGAACATTTCCATTGTTATGAAGAGCCCTGCCAGGGTAAAATCTTAAGCAAAAAAGACGACATCATTCGACATTTGAAATGGCATAAAAAACGCAAGGTAAGTTTGCTTTTGGGATTTGCTCGTTTCTCCTCTTCGGATGATTGTGCTCCTGAGTATGGTGCTGGCTGTGCTTATAACTGGAAACAGACTCATTATCATTGTATCTACGAGGATTGTCCTAAGGTTTATGTCAGCACCAGTGATGTACAAATGCATGCCAATTTTCACCGTAAGAATTCGGAAATAGTGCAAGAAGGTTTTCGTCGCTTTCGGGCCCATGAAAATTGTAAAATTGAGGACTGTCCCTTCTTTGGGAAAAAGACCTCGCACTATCATTGCTGTCGTGAAGGTTGTAATCATACTTTTAAGAATAAGGCTGATATGGGTAAGTATACTTTGAAACATTATAATAATTTTAATTAATTAAATTTTTCTTTTTCTCTTCTTTTTTTCTACTAGATAAACACAAGACTTATCACATGAAAGATCATCAATTGATTCAAGAGGGTTTTAAGAAAATCTTAAAAACCGAACAATGTCCCTTTGAGGATTGCAAGTTCTCCACTGTTTCGAATCATATTCATTGTGTGCGTGAGGGTTGCAATTTAATTTTGCACTCAAGCACACAAATGATAAGTCACAAGCGCAAACATGATCGGGCTGAGGGAGAGCAAAATTATCAGCAATTTAAAACACAAAGAGATTCAAGTGAAGAAGAGTCCCCTAAGCCGGTAGTAAATACCAAAATTGAGACTAGCAGAGCTTCTTCGAGCAGTACCTCAACACCTTTGTCTTCTTTGTCAGCCGAACACTTTTTGGCACGCAAACGTGGACGTCCACCAAAAAAAATTGTAAATATCTCTTAATTATTTTAAACACGAAACATACAAAATTATTTAACAAAATTGATTTATAACTTTGGTTCTTTTTTTAGCAATTGCCTTCTGAGACTCAAGATTCTAAACGTATCAAACTAGAATCGCCTAATGAGGTCAGTAACAACTCAACTGTAGTAAACAATCCCTCCAATTTGCCCATGATTAATTCCTTTATGGCCTCTAATGCCGCCGCTGGCTCTATGGATCCCAACGCCCCAAATATACAACTAACTCACTTAATGGCTTTGTTTCAATTACAAAACCCCTTATTCTATCAAAATCTTTATCCAGGGGGTATGGCTGCCTCCAATATGGCCAACATATTGGGTGCTGCAGCTGCAAATGGTGCTAACTCTAACCCCGGAACTAATGTTAAGCCAGAAATAAATGATAAATCAGAACTCAAAGAATGAAAACATAAATAGGGAAATAATAGGTCTAAAAAACATTAAGGGGATTTGAACATTCTCAAAAGGAAAATGTGGCTCTTTTCCCTGCTAAACAATAAGCAAGAAAGAGAGAAACATTTCTTTTTTGCTTGTAAAAAAAGATCAGGCGGAAAAAAGGATATTTCTGATCCAACCGCAAAAGATCTTAAAAGATTTTACTAACTTATGAAAATAAGTTCAAGTTTAAATTTTTTTTTTCGGTAATATAAACGAAAACAGGGGGTCAAAAACCTATCAAGGACATTCAGAAAAGTCTAAATAGGTTAAAGGAATAGTGAATTTTTGGGAAAGAAAAATTTCTTTTACAGATTTTTTTTTTTAATTTTAAAAATCTGTACAACAAATTTTTCTTTTAAATTGAACCGAAAGTAATAAAAAAAAAATCATTGCAAAAAATTTCGCTTAGCTTAATTTAAAAATTTTCAAACAAAACAATTTTATAACTAAGTTCGAAATAGTTAAAAATACTTTTACGAAAAAAAATTTTTATAAAACTAAATGAAATTTTGAAAAATTAATAAAAAACTTAAGACAAATAAACAGCTGTGATTATTTTAAATTCAATATTTTTAGGTTATATAAGAATTTATATTAAAATTTTAATATTTAGGAACAATTTTGTAAAAATACATAAAAAAAAAACTAAATTGGATTTAAAAATCTATTTTAAGGAAAATTTGTACGGAAATTTTGTTTTAAAATATGTTTAAAATCTAACTGCCTGTATTAGGAAAAAAAATGAAAATTTTTCGTTAGGAAATTTTTATAGAAAAGAAAAAAATAAGAGTTTTTTATTGTTGTTTCAATTAAAATTCCCAAATTAAATTTTTTATTTTTAATTAAAAAAACATGCAGTAAATGCCTGTTCAACAATTTTGAACTGAAACGTTCGTTTTATATGGAAAATATTTTTCAAACTGAGTTTTTTTTAAGAAATTTTCTTTGTTAAACAGGGAGTATGTACATACATATATTAGTTTTTATGAATACGCCAGTAATTGTTCTTTTAACAAAAGTTAATTTTTATATCAAAATTGAAGTTACATGGATGTAAAATTGTTTGTAATTTAATTAGGAAAATCTTATTGTAAATTTGTAACACTTGTGATAAATTAAAATATTTTGAAAAAATTTAAACTATAAAAAACATGTCTTTATATTATTATTATATAGCTAAAAAAAAAGATGAATTTCGATAACAAATGTCATACGTTTTAAAAATTTTTTAGCAGAGCTGAAGTTTGTAAGTTTGTTACAGTCATACCTTACATACCGTCCAGACTATCCATTGTTATGTTTGCTCAAGAATAAAACAATGGCAGAAAACACATGGCATGAAAACCCCTTATAAAAAGCAATAATAACAATCAAGATGGCAGATATGTTAGACATCGTTGTGCAAAAAATTGCTTAAACAATGTAGTTTTAACAATAACAAAACATCGACAAACGCAGTCTTCATTATCAAAATTCATGTGTGCACATGAAATTGTTTCTTGTTTTAACATAGCGATGGCTAATGTAGACGGCATGTAAACAAGACCGGAAAGCGTTTTCAAGCTGTCAAAAATTCTCAGGCCTATACAAATTGTATATATCATCAGGGCTGTTAGAATTGTTGTTCTGACCTCGTATATAGGGACGACATTTAGTTGTTGAAAAGGGAAATCATTTTCAATTCGGGTTAAGGGTTGTCATTAGGAATATCAAACTAAAAATATAGGATTTTCTGGGAAAATTTTTCAAAATGTGTATTAACATCACTATTGGCTTCCAATGCTTCAAATGTTGTTGGTTTGTCATAATCATAAATCGTTGTTGAGCGCGCTGTATGGCAAGTTGTGCCGTCTTGTTGGAAACAAATACCGTTGATGTTTAGCTGATTCATTTTTGGAAACAAAATTTCCGTGAGCATTACTTGATAGCGCTCGCTATTAACCGTAACGGCGGCACCTTGCTCATTGTAAAAGAGCGTGTAAACCGCACTTAACAGTCAATTTACATGGACAGAGGCTTATTCTTGTAGTCGTCTTCGAATACTTTTTTGATTCGAAAGCAATTTTATCTCAAGTTCTTTAAGTCGATAGATACTCCACAAATCGAAGTTATTTTTTTAATGAACTTCAAAAGGGTTAGCTGTCAAACAAAGTGTCATACTGCCCTCATTTTTTTGAAATTTATGATCAGTTTACTTTGGTAAATTATCATAAATAGATTCAACCTTAAACAACGCTACGAAATTACGCAATTATACTTTGAAAATAGATTCGTTGGCTGTTATACACTTGTTTTAAAAGTCCTTTATGCAGCCCAAAAAATCCCTATTTTTCGCTCCAAAAATCCCTACAACTTTTAAATGATAACATACCATACATTTCGGTGATAAATTTTTTGAAAAAATCACCTAAATGAGTCTTCTCATATTACTTTTGATGATTAAAAACTGATCATTCACTTAAGCGATTAAAAAAGGATTCTTATATGAATAATTGCCGAACAAATGAAAAGATTGGCTAAAAAAACCCAAAAATTATTGTCAATAAATGAAAATAAATTAAAGTGAGAATCGTTTCTTCTTCTCTTTGAGAGAACTCGATCACTTTTAATTGGTTCAAAATAAAATTTGTTCGAATAATTAAAATCCATAATGGCTTTTATCGGAGAAACAATTTTAAACAAAACGATTAAAAAATGATTTAAAATATAATCAAGAACTATATAATTTATGATTGAAAAATAAGACGGAAAAAACACGATTTAAAAAACTATATAATATATTATGTAGATAACATTTTATGACTTAGCTTATTTCTTTCCTTAGTGGGAACATAAGTGATGATAGAAAAAAATCCTTTCGCTGTATTGGCATGTGGCAGTGATCAATCAAAGATAGCTAATTTCGACTAAAGGGGGAAAATTAATTTTGCATTTAAATTTTCAATTCCACTTTTTCCATACAAATTTGTGATCATACCTAAATGGGAGTATGTATACATTTCTAATAAGAAGTAGTATAAATATGTTGTAATTGTATCCCTACAAAATACGCTTCATGCCTGGATTGGAGCAAGTAATTATAATTGTATAAGAAAAATAGTTATTATTTATCCGTCTGTCCTTCTGGATAAATAACATTATTTGTGTTTGCATGGTTAAAAAATTTATTTTGTATGTAACAAATGAGAATAAGTTGAAACCGTGTTTCCATCCCTGGGATGTAACTTTAAAGAAACTATGCTGGACGGTATGTTTTTTGTTTGAGGCATGCATGTGTAGGTCCATCTCTTACAAATAATTTTCTATTTCTTGCTCTGTAAAATTATGTTTAAAAGCTATCCATATATCCACTGGATATTATCCAGATATACATCCAAAAGAGATTATCACAAATTTACGTTAAAATCAAAGCTAAAATGACGGCAAGCGATGACTCAAAGAAATTTAACAATTTGTAATGTATGCTATCACAAACCGAAAAAGTTTACCAAATGTGTATGTATAGTTTTCCGACATTACTCAATAAATCTGACCTTTTTTAATACTTGTATGAATTCCTCTAAATATTCCAGTTCGATAGGCGAGAAAGTTGTTCTTACTCAACTTACCAACTACAGTTGATCTTCTATAACTCGAAACTCCATTATCCCGACAAAAAAGTTCGACTTACAGAAACTTTAAGTTAGAGAATTTTGTAATAAATAAAAAGAAATATTATGTGATTTGATAAGGCAAAATTTCAAAACCATAGAACTTTTGAATTTAGATTTATCAAATTTTATTTAAAAAACAAAAATTTAATATGGCAAAAAATGTTTGGCTTCACTCGTGGTGCGAATACTTTACTTAGAGTTATAGAACAATTCATTATAAAGAAGTTAAAGAGTTCAAGTTATAGAAAAAAAATAATGTGTATTGGCCTGTCTACCGCTATTGCCAAGAGATTCCCTTCGACTAAAATAATTTTCAATTTACAGAAGTTCGACTATTAGAAATTCAACTGTAATTCATTTTGTTTGCATTTATGTTTCAATAGCTGTAGTAAAGTACATATCATAAAGAGAGTTTTTTTCATCATGTGGGACATGAACTAAATAACTTGCTTAAAGCAATATTTAGTTGTGGTTTGAGATTTACTACCTTTATGTAAGTGTAGTGTATAATTTTTATTATATTCTTATTTTTTGAGTACTCACCCTTTTGTATAACGGACTTAAAAATGTTGCATTGATTTGTTTGTATAAGAATTTCGGCCACTTAATTTGTAAAGTTGGATTTTTTTTATTCATTTTAAACACGATGTTTGCCAATTTGATAACTTGATTCTGGTTTTTTAATATTTCAGATTTAAAACTTTGTAATTTTGTTGTGATATTTAATTTTTAATTAATTTAATTGTTGAATTCTTTATTATTGAATTTTTTCTTTCAGTTGATGTAAAATAAGCTTTTGTGAAACTTGATTGTTGGATTTTTTCTAAAGAATTAAAAATTGTCAATTTTGTTATTGAGTACATGAAATTCGAAATTCTTGATAGCTAAAATCTTCATAATTAACTTTATTATTTTCAATTGATATAATTTAATTCGCCAATTGGGAAACTTGATTGTTGATTTTTTTTTTGGGTTCTTGAGATGACAAATTGCCGATTTAGTACTTGATTGCATGAATTTTTTTTCTCTTGATTATTTTTATAAGAAAAATCTATAAAAGAAAATTAAAAATAAACTCAATAATTAAAAACACTTTTTTATAATTTTTGAAAATTTTAATAAAATGACTAAAAATTTTACATTTTGTTTAATTTTTGCTTTTTTCTTTGTTGTTGGTTTTCTTAAGTTTTCTTAAGTTTTTTTTTTGCAAATTTTAATTAAAATATACTGTGTATATATGAAGATGTTGTTCGTATTAATGTATATTAATAATATGTTTAATAGTTGTAATAATTATAATAATATTAACATAAAACATATTAATTTATAACAAATATAAATCAAAATCATATTTGTTTTTGCCAAAGTATTAACGATAATTTTATAGAATATAGAGACTAACTGCCTTATTCACGATCTCAAAAAAGTTCCTTTTTTATACAACAAATTCAAAAATTTTGTACTAAGAAAAAAAGAATTCTTTCGATATCCTAAAATAGGCAATATATACAGTTTTACAGTTAAAAATATATTTAGTTTATTAATCAGTTTTTACATATACATATATAAAAAAGGTACTTAATGAATTTATTTAATACAATTATAAATTAAAAATAATTTTTATAAAGCCAATTTATTTTTTATTCTTAAAGAAAAATTTGGCAAAAAAAAAAAGATTTTTGATAAAAATTATTTAATATTTTTGGTATTTAATTGAAAAAAATGAACTGAAATCGAACCTTGATTTTTATTAAAAAGAAAGTTTTAAAAAACAAAACTAAAAAGTTAACAAATAATAAAAAAAGTATAAAATTTATAAATTTAAAAAAAAAATAAAACGAATAGTTTTTTTTTTAGAAAAAAATATAAAAATATATATTATACTAAATTTAGTATTGTATGTATTTTACTTTAATTGTTGTTTTTTAAACAGTATTTGTTTTTCTTAGATTTTTTTTAAAATCCAATTTTTAATCGATTTCTTTAAATTAAGTTTAATTATTTTGCTTATTACTTAATTTTTTGTTGTTTTTTTAACCAATTTGAAGGTTTTAAATGAATCACAATATTTATTTTTGTTTTTTCTTAATAAGAAGTAGAAGAGTTGTAGATTATTTAAACAAAAAAAGACCTAGAAATTATTTCAAAAATATTAGTACATATTTTTAACCATTGAGTTTTATTGCTTAATTCGATTTGAAAAGAAAAATATTTTCCAGTTTGTATAGCTTTCACATGGAATATTAATTTTCATGGGCAACCGCGTATGTTTATTATTTCGATTTTGAGATGTTGATGATGCCATATTGCTTAACCTTAAACGTTCATTAATGGTTCTAAAAACTTCTGAAAAAAAGATGGGCCAATTCCGATTTTTTAACGTAACAACAAATGTTAAAAATTGCAATCTCTAGAATGGTTTTTCGGCTCCTGAAAATTTGATTTTAAGACATACGCGGCTTCCCAAGAAAACCACAGATATTTGCCTGTCAAATCAAATATTGCAATAATCACTTAAAAAATGGTAATGGTTTAAATTAAGTTGTATTTTATTAAACTTTAAAAAATAAACAACTATTCTGGTGCATACAACAGTTTGTGAAAAAAAAGAAAAACAAATGTTAAAGCTAAAAAAAATTAACTCCAGTTTTCATAAGCAGCCCCAAAGAAGTTCAAATTGTCTCAGTAACTAAAATTCGAAATAAATAATCAAATTTCAAATATTCAAAGTTTAGAGAATAAGAAATTTCTAATGAAAAAACATTATTTTAATAATTGAGAAATCTTGGAGAACATTTTCTTATATTTTCGAAAAAGTCGAAATTAAGTTCGAATTTTCGAACATAGGCCAGAACTGTTCAAATTGTCCTTAACTATCACAATTTGTTTTAAAACAATGTCGAAAATTGTGTGTGCCACTAAAATACAATTATAACAATTAAAATTTTCAAACATAATCCGAAAATTTTAAAATAACAATCCCTCACTTAAATACAACTAAAATTTACAATTCTCTAAAGATATTTCAAAATTCTTTTATTTAAAATGTGCAAATGTTCATTATTACTAAGAACAGTCAAGGGAAAATTTTCATTAAAAAAATTCATATTAACGACTAAAATATTATCAAAATGAGTATCGAATATTTAAAATTTAATTTTTATCAAACATTTGGGTAATATCGAAATTGAATTTTAAAAAATAAACAAGCGTAAAAGTTAAAAAATATCGCAATCGGGTTTATAACTTAAATACAGTTAAAATATTTAAAAACTTTTCATATTATATTAAAGATGATCTTAAAATTTTAATTATTTGTATGATAAGGAAGCTTAAGGGAACATTTTTCTGTAGTTTTGAAAACTTTTAAATTAAGTTTGAATTAATGAACATAGAATTATAAAGTTAATGTCAAATTATATTAAAGTGCCACAAATAATTTTAAAAATAGAACAATTTTTAAAAATTTTGATATTCAAGTGAAGTTCAAAAACTTTTGAAAGTTTTGAAAAAATTTTTGCTTAAAATATACATGTTTCGAAATAATTTCTGTTAAACAACTTCGGAAAAAGAAACACTAAAAATAGAGATTATACATTTTAGGTTTAAATGAAATGAAACTTTCGAATAAATTCGTTATATGAAGAATTCATACTTCTTCTGGTCATACTGTAATTTTGGCTAAGAAATTTAAATATTTTCGAATCTACCTCTTGATATAATTAAAGAAGGAAAAGCTCAATAAGTCATAACACAACTTAAACATAAATTATATTTCTTAAAGTCTTCATGGAAACGATTTATAAACTAAAAAAGACCTTTTGGAATGCGATGGAAAATTTTAATAGGTTTAAATTTTCTGCCAGCTTAACGATTACGAACGTCAACGTTCGCATAGGAAATTACATTTAAAACAAAAACAAATTTAAGAATTTTGTTTTTGCCTTAAATATAATTTTCTATGCGAACGTTAACGTTCGAAATCGATGTACAGGCTGCTGTTGGTTTTGGGCAACAAATATTTTGAGTATTATAATAAAACTCATTTTAAGTAGTTGGTTTTTTAGACTTTGCGCTAACTTTTACAGCTTCAATTTTGTAAATAGATTTAAATAACGCTATTTTTTAAGTGTAAATCATCAGATTGCCATCATTAAAAGAACCTAAGGAGTGTTATAAAGTTTCAAAAACAAGTTCTAAAGTCACCAGATTTTGTCTAACAGATTAATTGGAATATACTAAGATAATCTTTACAGTTTTTTTTAAAGAAATTAATAAAGTTCAGTGTAGTAAAATATTGAATAAGCCCTAAATGATCCATATTAACAGCTGCATTGAAAAATAAGGATGGCTACAGAGACAGCGAATATTTTTGTATAAAAAATTTATTTAATTTCGAAACTTCTATTTTGATAACCCTTAGAGATAAATTGTTTTTTAGGTTTACAAGTAGTTAGCTAAAATCTAAATTCGTATCTAAATCAAATGTTAAAAACTATTTCAAATATAGAGAACTAATAGATTTGCTTTTGTTTTAAAACTGAGAAATGATTATTAAGGGTATTCACGTCACAAGTTGCACCCTGGCGAAAAAGCAAAAGTGCAAAAATATAACAACAACCACACAGACAATTAGTTGTGTGTTAATAATTTTCTTTTGGTTGTTGTTATGTGTTTGCACTTTTGCTTTTTTGCAAGGGTGCAACTTGTGACGTGAATACCCTTATTGTTTCTTTAATAATCCAGCACAGCTTTCAACTTACAGGCCTGTTCTGAAAATTAGGTGCTTTTTAAATCACGCGTGTGATTTTGTGATGTTCTGAAAATCACACCGTATTTGTTTTTTTCGCTGTGCTTTCGGCACACACCTGGGACACCACAATTATCACAGGTGTGATTTTAGAAAAACATGTGATTTTTGAAATCTAGTGATTTTCGGAACAAGATTGTTAGGCAGAAAAAATGTTGGTCTAGGAAAGAATACATCTCATCCAAATTAAAATAATTGTTTGTCTACTTCTTTAAAATAAAAAAAATTTAAAACAAGAATAAATTTTCCACTTACTTCTTGCACGGCAAACTGTTGGAAACCATTTTCCTATAACGTTTTCTATTATTAATTTTCCTTGAAAAAATCTAAATTTATGACATTTTAATATTTCCTTTTTTATCTCTCTTTCTGTATCCTATATCAGCATTACCAAAATCGAATAACATTTTTAGAGACATCATTATTATTGTTATTAGTGGATGGTAAAGCGGCCACAGCTATACCACCCTGCGTAGGAGTTTGTATAAAAACTGAATCTGTTTCATTTTGAAGATTTGCATCCACAGCCGTTTCGGGCTGTTGACGAGAGGACGATGTTGTTGCTTGAGCAGTGGGTGTGACAGAAGGCGTAGAAACTGTTATAGGTTCATATATACATTGCAGAGGAGCGTCATCGTCTTCGTCGTTTTTAAAAAAACCATTTAAATTCGGATTTAAAACATTATTCGAAGAATGAGAAGGACTTAACAAAGAAGAATTTATTGGAATATTTCCATTAGGACCTTGAACAGCAGCATCATCTGCTATGACATCATTTAAAATATCTTCTAAATAGGGAGGGGCGGCCACACTTATTGTTATGGGTTGTCTAAACCATCTGTAATAAAAGGTTTAAAATTTATTTTTATTCTAGATTTAATCTATTAAACATAAATTAAAAAATAAAACCTTAAAACCGGCCAAGCCCATATGGAACTGGTACGTGTTTCATTGTTCAACTGAGCCGCCAAATGAGGCGGCAAATTGGGTGAACGATCAAAGGGATTAATACGTTGGGCAGGTGAAATCACTAAGAAGGAAATTTGTTAGAAAACATAAAAGAATCTTTATTTAAAATCGCTTACTTTCATCATCTGATGTCACCTCTCCAGCATTATCATTTTCGATATTATTACCGCCGCTACGACGAAATGTACCATGACTTGTTGTTGATGATGTGTTTGTTGTTAAGGACTCAGACTCTGTTGAATTTATCGGATTTTGTTGTTGGTGTTGCAACAATGGTGTCGTATCATCATCTGTATCAGTTACACTATCCAATGAAGACTGTCGATTCCGAGAGCGGATTTCGCCTTTCGTAAAAACCTTGCGCTTACATATTGGACAATCGCGTTTATTTTCCGTAAGCCAAACGTCAATGCAATTACAATGATAAGCTGGAAGTTGAACAAATTGAACGTATGGTTTTTATGTCAAAAGTTTGCAATAGTTTACGAAAACCTCCCCAATTTAATTTATAATTGAGGAACGTCAGCGAAAAAGTTGTGTAAGAATTAATTTTTTTGTATTCTGACTTATCTAAATTTAATACGAAACTTTATTTATTTTACTAGTTTAATTGATTTGTTTCTCTGCTTATTATAAAAAAGCCCTAAGCCACACAAATATTTAATAAATGTAATGTGGCTTACACAACTTTTGCATTTGTTTAACTTAATTTTAAAATTAGATGTACATAGTTCTTCTCATAGGGCATTTACTTAAGGTGGCCTCGGTATAGCAACAAAAGATTGGTAATAATAATATGTACTACCATAGTGCCAAGAAAATTTCCCAATCATAAACAGCAGGCTTCTAATAATAACACCATAGTTTTAACACTTCTACAGAAACATTTAAAAATTTTAAATCATTTTAGAAAAACATACATAAATTTGGCTTCTTAAAACTACAAAAATGTTTTGTTTAAAAAAAAAATAAGAAAGAACTGTTTCCCAAGGTACCCTAATAAAACTTGACGTATTGTTCATAATAAAATGTGACGAAATCGATCGAATTCAAACATAACGTTTTTAAAAGTTTTTAAAGAAAACAATATTTTCGATTTAAAATCGATTTCTATCACATTGCTGATTATTGATCTAAAACACACAAAAAAAACTTTCAGGGTCATCATCAGCATTAATACTCCTAACATTCGACTAATAATAATAAATCATCGATTATTGTTGACTTACATATTGCAATCTTTTTAAATCTACTTCTATAACGGTCAATTTCAACAAATTCAGTTATAATCTACTTAAATTTATAACTGTCAAAAACATATTGTTACCTAAAAGTAAAAGTAGTAGTTAGTTTCAAATGAACTTGGAGAGTTGAAAAAAGTGTTGAAAGTTCTTTTTTCCATTCTACTTTAGTTTCAATGTAAATTCTTTATCGAATTAGTTTTAAAAAATATTTTTTTTTGTTTGTCATAAATTTTTAAACCTAAGTACTAGGGTACCGATTAATTACTACCCGATTAACTGATCGGTTAATTTTAAATTGGCTATTTTCGATTAACGATTAAACCGGTTAATTTCAGTCGATTAACCGATTAACGGATCTAACAAAATTTTTAATTTTTGTAGTATTATAACAATTTTTTTTTTTGTTTTTAATTATTTGTTTCGTCTCATATGGGCACTTCCAAGATTGTAAACGGGACATTCGCACACGTTTATATTGACAAAACTGTAAAAAACAACCTGATTTTCATTTTTTAAATTAATGATTCTTTTAACTCTCAATTAGCTCTTTAATTTCCGCAAATGAAATTTCGCTTACTGTCGTGGTTTCCGAGATAATTGCAAAAAACCAGTGATTGTAAACGGGACCAAAAACGGAAGTGGGTTTTAAGGGGTAACCAGTGAAAACAGTGATTTCTGCGAAACCTGAGACAATATTTTATTGGGATTAATTTTAAAATGTTGCGTACTAATGTGCCCTAAAAATAGTTTCGATTTCAAAATAAAATATGAATTACATTTTTTTAAATAAATTGTTAAAGACATTGTAAACGGGACATTGTAAACGGGACAATTTTTACACCATGATTTAAAATTTTTTTATATTGCTATTTATAATCCTTTATATAAGAAACTTAATAAGTTTGATATCCGAATGGCAATTCTTTTTATACGCTACTCGTCTCTGGAATAAACTTCCATATGACTCTCAAGTTATAAGTAATGCACTTCAGTTCAAATATAACATTATTTGCTTATTTAAATGAAGAAACTGTATTTTTGCTTTTCCTTTTTTACTTGGTTATGCTAAATTAATTAATTATTATATGATTTTATACTTAGTTTAATTTAATTTTTTTGTTTATGTTTTTTTTTTGTTTCCAATTTGAAAATATTTTAATTGATTATAAATATGTAATATTTTTATTTTATTAGTTTTTAAGTTTTTAATAACAAACCCTGTAATTTAACAAAAGCTCAGTTCTGTACTGCAATATGAGACTCTACATAAGTCTTGTGTATGGAACATCAAATAAATGAATAAATTCGTTAAATTCGTTAAAAAAAATGTTTTTCAGATCATAAATATGCCTTAGATTAGAGTATTGTTGTTCCAGATGCATATTTTCTAATATACACAAGTATGTGCTAAAAGTTGTAGTACTTCGTTTACCATTTATCTTTTTTTTCGAATCAATTAATTTATACGCATATATTTAAAAAATATAAGCAATTCTCTAAATAAATCTTGAAAATAAAAATTTGTTTTCCCATTTTTTGTGGTTGACGTTTTTTTGGAAATAGCCATATACAAAAGGTGTGTGTTTAGAAAATATTTCCTTCTAGCAATACATTATTAAAATACAGTACAAAAACAGAAACTAAGGAGTTCGGAAATAAACTTTTTTGAAGAATTTTTGGTACTGAGCGTAGTTTAATGTTGATATTGAAATTATTCGAAATTAGAAACATGTTCACCAAGTCAATTAAATTTTAATATCTTTAATGGCCAATTTCGTCAAGTTCAGTTAAAACTATCTATTACTTTAACTTCCAGTTACCAATATGTTTTTGGCAGTTATACTTGACACAGAATTGTGTTGGATATTTAAACGCAAGAATTGTTTTTTAATAAGATTTCTGTAATAAAAGAATTTTAGGACAAATATTTCTCTATTTAAGAGAATTTTATAAAAAAAAATATTTCGTTTTTAATTTTCAGCACACCCCTGATAGTTAGTTAACACTAAACTTGGTGTGAAATTGGTCGTTAATCTACTTATATATTTTTAATATAACCACCGTAAGATTTTATTTTAATATATAAACACACCTTAACCACGAAGAAAACAAATTCATTTAAATTTAGGGGGTAATTTCACCTTTGTTTGACGATTTTTCAAATTTTTTTTTATTTATAAAAATTTATTCAAAGACTTTAATACTTACTATGTTTACATGGCAATATACGCAATTTATCACCCTCGGCAAATTCATCCAGACATATAACGCAGTTATCGTAAGGGAGATCGCAATTTTTTGTGAATTTTATTGTGGGCAGCTTTTTTAACAATCCCTTTGGTAAACGATGACGTCTTATACGCCTTTCTTCTCGTATACATTTATAAATCATATAAAAGATCTAAATTTAGAAAAAAATAAACATTTTAATAGAAATATAGAACCAAGTTTCAAGCACAAAACCCACCATAATTAAAAAACATAAGCCAATTAAGATGGAAAATGGTAAAATTAATTGTGTATTTATATTAAAAGGCAGCTCATCATTAATAACTAAAACAATTTCGGGGATAAAAAAGGTTTTTAAATTAGTACCGGTTGTACGACCCACAAAAACGGAAGGTATTAAAATGCCACTAGAATTTTGTGCGGACATGTGTTCTGTATACGAAACAAACAAATTAAAGAAAATTATGTATGTGTTACCAAAATTGTTATATCTATATCTTATTTAAAATCAAACAAAAACCTACCTAAATCATCTGACTCATTGTTGTAAATGACAACAGCATCAAAACGTGCTGCTTGAGCATTGCGTACCTTCAATTCAAATGTGCAATTTTCACCGCCTCTGTAAAAAGTTTTTATATAAAAGTTTAAAGTTTTTCTTTTCAAATTTTATTTAATTTAAAAAGTTTTAAAATTAAAAAGTTTTTACACCCTTAACGTAGCTTAATAGCGTTGTTTAAACACTAGTTTTGTGTTAATATAAGTAAATTAATGGCTCGTAAAGACGGGGTATAATATAAAATTTGCCAATGGAGTACTTTAATCACAAATAGGTATATCATCAGGTTAAAAAGTAGAAAATATTGAAAAAAATACGGCATTCCCTTTTGACAAAAAGTGCTTAAAACAAAATAAGTCGGCACAATAAAAACATGTTTAAATCCAAAAAATGCATTCCATAAAAAATTTTTTTTTAATTTCATTATTGGAAAAACTTATAAATGATAAAAATCGTCCAAACTATAAAAAATAGTCTGCCTTTTTACGGTTGTCGTTGATGTAAAAGACAAACCCCCGTATTCATAAACAATTATTAAATTTTACAAACCTTTTAGCAAAAGTTCCTACAAAAAGTACAAATTTCTTATAAAAAGTAAAATTTCAACAAAACTTCCTATAAAAAGCAAATTTTAACAAAATTTCTGATTAAAAGCAAATTTTAACAAAATTTCCTATAAAAAGCAAAATTTTACAAAATTTTCTAAAAAAAAAAATAAGCAAATTGTAACAAAATTTCCTTTAACAAAATTTCCTATAAAAATCCAATTTTAACAAAATTTCCCATAAAAAGCAAATGTAAACCAAATTTTTTTATAAAAAGCAAATTTTAGCAAAATTTCCTTAAAAAAACCAATTGTAACAAAATTTCCTATAAAAAGCAATTTCTTAACAAAATTTCCTAAAAAAAAGCCAATTTTAAGAAATTTTCCTTTTAAAATCCTATTTTAACAAATTTTCCTTTTAAAATCCAATTTTAACAAAATTTCCTAAAAGAAGTAAATTTTGTCAAAAATTTCTATGAGGTTTTCAAATTGATGTTTTTTTTTGTTTAGCAAACAGATGTAACTGAAATCGGCGATGATTGTCCAATTTTATCGGCTCACAAAAAAAAATTTGTGCTAAAGAGTGGTCAGACTATCAATACATAAAGGTTGCTTTAAATTGTCTCAAGTTATTCATTATCGACACATGAAATGCAACGAAAATTTGTATATTGCGCCGATAGTGTGAATATGTATAAAATAAGATACAAAAATGCAAATATAAAGCTTCGTTCACAATGTCAGCAACATTTAACTTGGTGTTAAGAATAAAGTAACAGTTTTTTTCATAATTACATACATTTTCAATTAAGACAACGTTTGCAAATTTTACCCAGAACAACATTACGTATTTATTATTTTTTTTTAACATTTTGTTAAAATTTTCATTCAAAACAAAATAAAAATATTATAAACGGCATTTAAAATTTTCATACATATTGTTGGTGAAGTAAAATTAGAAGACTCAACTTTAAAAAAAAACTTTAAATTTTTGTTGGAAAAATTAAAGTAAAATATATGAATACCTTGGGAAGAAATAAGATAAAAGAAACAGCGAAATTGTTACTGCGACTGTGAACGAAGCTTAAAGAATCTTATAAACACAAATTCAATTTCGAAATAAGTTCACCAAATGTTTATCAAATACCTGTGTTCTAAATACATTTTAACGTTACGTTCGCCAATATAGCAACGGCCAAATGCCCACTATGGAGGTAACGCTTAAATAACTCAGTCCGGCAGGATGGATACTTGAGTTTATTTTTTAATTTTAGTTTTATGAAAAACACATTTTTCAATTTAATTAATTTTACTATAAAATTATTAAAAAATGCTTAGTCCTTGATTTTTTAATAATTGAGAAGAAAAAAAAAATAATTAAATGATGGGGTTATTTTTGATACCCTAAAGGGACTATAAGTCAGGGAAGACCAAGAACAACATGGCGACGCAATACCAACTATGAAATGATCCAGATGAATAAATCCTGGAGTGAACTAAAACAATTATCATGAAATAAAAATAGTAACTATCAATCTTTCGTTATGGGCCCAAGCTCCATCCTGAGTTAAAGGAAATTATATATACATGCATATATAAGTTTTGATAGCTAATCGACATCGGCACAACATTCTTAAAAATACCTAGTTAACTTTGCAGTGATATAGTCGTTGTCTTTGTGACAACAACTTAAAATTGAGTTCGGAAACAACTTGGATAAAAGGGGTAAAATATTTTCAAAAATTAGAAAATTTTTTTAAATGTTCAATAAAATTTGGAAACTTTTTTTATAACAATTAATTGAAGCTTTTTTTTTGTTATTTTTAAACTTAAAATTTAAACTAAATATAAACTTATATGAACATAAAAATTAATTTTTTTTATAAATTCTGAAAATTCGAGTAAATTAAATTAAATTTTTTTTGGAAACAGAATATTCAAAGTTTTGCATTACAATTTATGTTTATTTCGTTAAAATAATAAAAATTTTTAAATGAAAGTAATAAATAGAATCTGGGAATTATTTCCTTTCATAGGTTAATTTATTATATTCAACATTTCTTTAACTTTTTCGAATTTATTCTATGATAGTGTATAAAGTCATTCCTAAAAATTAGAGGAATAGGACTATTACAAAAAAGCTTTATAAAATACATAGCTGAAATTTAGCTCATAGAATAAATTCGAAAAAATAAAAAAATGTTGAAAGTAATAAATTTTCAAAAATTCACGTTTTAAATGTAATTAAGTATTATTCTTTAAAGTTTAATTTTTTGTATGACAAGGGCCTGTTTAAATTCTTTTAAACAGATTCCTTAATAAATTTTGTGTTCGCGATATGTTGGAGGCATTAACGCAGAAATCAATTCTGTTTTAGTTTTCATAGTGATTTAGAGCCATCATCGTTTTCATTTTAAACTTTTTTTGTTAATGAAATATTTATTGATCTATTGCTGAAACGTGTCCATGCTTCACAAATTATTTAAATTATTTTTAAATTAATTATGTATGTGACTTAAAAAAAACACGATTGTATAATTGATATCAGTAATATGATTTTAAAAGAAGCGCTAAATCATGGTCTCGTTTATACTTTCTATATAAATATGAGTTTTAGTAGATCAAATGATTAAAAAGCATGATTTTTTATGGAAACATCAAAAATGCAATTAAATTTAATGAAAAAAATTATTTGTGCGTTTTTAGAACCACTTTTAATTTATAATAAAAGAAGTATAAATAGAAAATAATATAAATTGGCTTAGGAAAAATATACCTTTGATTACTACAAAAAACAGCATTTTTGTTTAATTGTTTTAAAGATTTGTTTAACAAAGGAAAGTATGTATTAATTTTTTTTTTAATTAATAAAAAATAAAAGAGGTTAAATTTTTTTTATCAATTTCATAAAAATAAATACCTCTTTATGATGGCAGCAAATTTCGCATTATTTGGATACATTGATTTTGGTGGTGGATTGAGTTTTTCACAACCCTCTTCGTCCGGTAGAACTGGAATGGCAAATACCTTAATACCATTTGTGGGTAGACTAGGTCCAAATTGTGCTGGCATATCATTGTATTCTTCAATTAACTATCAGTTGTACATGTAACAAAATGAGGGGGGTAATTAGTTAAAAGATATTCAATTTTCTTAAAGTTGGCATATAAATTTACAATAACCTGATTGGTTAGACGTCGATAAACCAAAATGTGACCATCTACTTTAAGAGGTATTTGAAAAATACAAACACCAACAAGAAAATATACGACTAGAGGTAATTCTGATGATAGCGCCATTGTAAACTACGAAAAATCAGCGTGACGTTAGATAACAAACAGTGTTTCTGTAAGAAAAAAAATGTGGAATTTTATGTTTTAAAAATTATATAAAGTAATAAATTGATATTAAGAAGATTATCCAGGGTGATCCAGCCCTAATGCACGATGTTAATTGACCTAAACGTCAAGTTTTTTGCCCAACTTAATTTGATATTATTTTGTTTCAGTGTTTGACAAATTCAATCATGTAGGGGTACACAATTGAGCAGCGCGTTAAAATTTTTAAAGCCTTTTACGAAAATGGGCGTTCAAGTCAAAATGGATGGCAAGCACTTCGTGATTGGATTCGTGGATATGTTTACAGGCAGAATTGGCCCATTTGGGCAAATGAGAATCCATGAGTGATTGCTGAAAAGCCGATACATTCACAACGGGTAACTGTATATGGGCTGGAGGCGTCATCGAATTGTACTTCTTCGAAAATGAGGTTCGCTATCGCGAGATGATAACAGGATTCTTGTGGACAGAAATTGAAGATATGGGCCTGAACGATATTTAGTTCCAACATGATGGTGGCACTTGCCACACAGCCAATGAAAACATGGCTCTTTTGCGCGAAAAATTCAATGGCTGTTTTATCTCACGTCGTGCCGATGTTAACTGGCCGTCACTATCATGTGATTTGACACCGTTGGACTTCTTTCTTTGAGTATATTTTTAAAGAAAAAGTGTACGTCAATAATTCGGTACATTAACGACATCGAACCTCAATTATGTCTCAGATTCATTGAAAATATGGGCCATCAGATAGAGGTATTCCACCGAATCTGAAGCGAGCATTTGGCCGATATTTTCTTTCACACATAATTTGCATGTCAATTGTGCTTCTATAATAATAAAAATTGTTAACATAATTCTTTGAAAACATTTTGCTTTATTTACAATTAACATCGTGCGTTTTGGTTGGACCACCTTTTATTTAAATTAATTATAATTAACTTAACAAAATAATTATTGCTGTTGCACCAACAGTTTTTGATGCTTTAAAAATGTTAATCTTGCGCATGAGAAAAATAATGCACTTGATAGACATCCGTATTAGACCATTGATAGTCATCCGTTTTATACAATTAGGATTAAAATAATGGGCTTTTTTCGATACGATATTTACGTTATTATGTGTTAAAAAGCTGAAGAGAATTTTTAAATTAAGCATAAGTTCATCACTGCTTAGAATTTCTGTATTAAAAAAAGGAAAATTGGCTGACAAGCGAACAAAAGTCGTGAAATGTCCGAGTGCCTCGGAGCTTTTCCAAAACGAAAATTATAATATTTAAAGGGGTTCCCATAAACCACCAAAGAAAAACATGCATTGCTTTAGAGCTGCGATCGGCAAAATCAGGGTGTTGCGTTTTCTCTTTTATTACGTACGTGTGCACACACACTGAAGAGAATTTACAACAAAATATGTAAAATTCTTTAGAGTAGAGCTTAAAGCTTTAGAGTAATGCTTTGTATTTGGTGGATTCTAAACTTTTAAAATATGCCAAAAGAGACAAAGCTATAATTTACAACTATGGCAATATTCAATCTTAATTAATTTACATCATAATCCTTAACTTGTATCAATAAGAAACGTAAGAAGTTCGGAAATTAAGTAGGCCAATTCTTGAAAGATATTTTTAAGAATTTAAGAAATTTTAAATATCAGATGTTGAATCCGGTGTAAGCTAAGAAAACGCAAGAAGTTTCAAATTTATGTATATCAACTTTTGGACAAGTTTGTAACGGACACACTGAAAATAAAAAGTTTGAGTTTGTATGAAACCTTGTAAGCGATAGCCCGCCTCTTGGGGACTATCAGATGTACGCTCTGTGTTTATCCAAAAGAAATCAAAATAGAAGAAGTTACAAATTAAGTAGATTAACATTTAGAGAATTAATAAATATACAAAGTTTAAGATCTCGTAACTCTATTTAACATGAAATTACCTATGTATACTATATCGGATTTGAAACATTTGTGGAACAACATTTTGCAAGCTTGATTTCTTTTTTAAGAAATCATTTAGATTTTAACTTAATTTGCTGGTTCTTAAATAAATAGCACTTCCCTAGGGGGACATAAAATATTGACCTAAAAAAAAAACATTTAAAAAAATTATTTAGATCAACTTTCAGGGAAGTTGATAACTGACTCGCAAGGTGAATTTTTAGATGTTTAACTTTCTGTTTTTTTAAACAATTTTATTCAGCTTTAATCAATTCGAAACCTAGTTTTTGAGTCCCGTTTCAGGAATAATTTAAATCTTAAATTAAATATCTAAAATAAAGCTTTTCTTCTTACATGTCTTTGAGATTTAAAAATGGTATTGCAGAAGTTATAAGTAACACAGAAACTAAATTCTTTGTATACTTATTCTCTTCTACAAAATGTTGTTTTATTTTCCTGCTGATAGTCTTGTTGTTCTTTTAAGAATTCTTTTTACTTTGTTGTTATGATTTCCCTTTTTAAATTTTTTTTATTTCGTGTAAATATTTAAAACTTATTTATTAAAGCGGACGACGTCGCCAGAGAAAATTGCTGAGTTTACGTTAAAAAACTAAAAGAAAAAACGTTGACTTTAAGTGACGACTTGCTGGCTGATGATGGATTTAAACAAAGAAATCTTTAAAGTGGATCAAATATTTGTTGTCGTTTTCTAAATTGTTGCTGTATAATTTGTTTCTGTTGTTTCTGCTGCTGCTGCTGTTTCTGATGATGAGTTTCGATTATAAAATAATTATATACAAGTTTCATTTGCATGCCCATGAATTTTATTTTCTGGTTTAATATTTAAACAGCAATAATTGTAAACTGCAATGAAATAAAAAAAGGAAACAAAAGTTAAGTTTGTTAAAATAAGGCTTATTAAAGAAAATATATTTACATAAAAATATAACAATAAAATACTATCGGGTGTTTTTTAAGGGGCAAAGAAGTTAAAATAAAATAGATAAAACCGTTCTTAATATCCATCCCATTTTGTTATTAATTAGATAATTGTATGTCATTAACGCTTAAATATTATTTTAAGGTGGTTACCTCGCACAAAGCGTAACCTTGAGGTCTATGTTTCATACGTTTTAGCAATAACACAGGCTGTATTTTGCTACTAACGCTTCGAGTATTCGCTTTCATTTACTTGACCGTATCTGGTTTATCTGCAATGACCTGGCACATAACCTCTTTATTTATTATTTATTAATTGTTTGATTGTAATATAATAAGCCTAAACAGGCCAAACAATTTCATATTACATAGATACATTCATCCTGAATAAGGGGCTATATAATATCCTGAATATTATCTAACGTTTATATATTACTAGCATTTAACCCGCTACTTCGTTAGCGTCTCCTTTGCCTTCGTGGACATATTTGTACGCCAAAGTTTATAAAAAAATACCAGTGGTATTAAGTACGAATATGTCAATGAATGGAGAAAAATGTTTTGTAAAAAAAGTACCAAAAAAAGTTAAGATTTTCACCCCTTAAATGTTCGAATTTCGAAAAAGCACCAAATTCGTATTCGTATTTTTTTTTTTTTTTTATCAAATGTGGTATAATCTTTATTTATAGGTTTGTTGGTTTAAAAGATAGATGGGGTGACAAAAAAGTACCAAAATTCAGGTTTTACCCGTTTTCTCTTTAAAATAGCTGATTTTCAAAAAAGTACCAGACACCTGTCCGCTTATTTTTCTAAAGAACAACGATAAGTACTACAGTATTTTTGTATCTCTTTTAGTTTTGGAGATAAAGGGTCCGCCAAATAACTTTTTTGTTTTTGAAAATGCTATAAAAAAACTACTGAATATTTTCTTAAATTTCTTTTTTTATTGGAAACTACAATCCTTCCGGTTAATAATGGAAAATAATTTCATTAAAATGGCTGCCTCGGCTGGCCATGCAGTAGCCTACACGTTCGGTCCAATTTTTAAGCACATTATCGATTGTGTGCAGCTGTATTTCACCAATGGCTTCACGAATATTGTCCTTTAAAGCGTCAATAGTCTCTGGCTTGTCGGCGTAACACTTATCTTTGACGGCACCCCACAAATACTAGTCCAACGGTGTCAAATCGCAGCTCCGATGTGGCACGTAGCGCCGTCCTGTTGAAACCAAATGTTGCCAATATCCTTCTTTTAAATTTTTGTGAACAAAATTTGTTCAACATGGCCCGATATCGATCGCCATTGACTGTAACGGCCACTCCTTGCTCAATTTCGAAGAAAAATGGCCCAATTATATCTCTGGACCAAAATCCGCACCAAACAGTGACTCGTTTTGGGTGCATCGGCTTTTCAATGTATGCGTGCGGGTTTTCTGTGCCCCAAATGCGACAATTTTGCTTATTTACATACCCGTCAAGATCAAAATGAGCTTCATCTGAAAAGAGTTTTTTGCTTTTCACGCTTTGGTTCATCGATGAGGATGCCAGTTTCTTTCACTTTTTTCACAAGATAAGGAACATACGGAATTGATTGTGCTTCTCTTCTTCCAAAATCCGTACGCAATTTTCGCACAAATTCTGCAACATTACCATGATTTTCAAAGTAATGTCGCAATATTTCCCAGAGTTGTTCAAGCGTATACACAACCATATTCGTTCAGCGGAAGGATAAAACTAATTATTTTACTTGAGGTAATTTAATTTTAATTGGATCGCTAACTGTATCAGGAATAATTGGACGACAGGAACAAGCATGAGCTTCATGTGGCGTAAACACTTTCTTCAAGTGGCTTGCAAAGGCGTTTATTTTTTCATTTGTGTTTTTGGCCCAGGTACGGTTTTCCAGTCTTAGTAGAGATTCGTGTGTTATAAGGCATCGCATATGTCTTACGGCCTTCCATAAGCTGTAATTCGAGTTTTTGTGGCTTTAGGCTAGTCTTCTATTGCAGAGTTGTGTTTCTGTCTCAGTTTGTTGCGTAGAGTTGCCTGGCATAACCGATGTTGGGGAACGATTATTTTGCCATTGTCAAATTTTTTTTTCCCTGAAAAGGGTCTCTATTTCCGCCGATGTGAATTGCGGAGCACGCGTTATTATCCGCTGGATTGGGGTTGCATTTCTTGCCGCAGAATCCAAGCAAAATTGATCGAAATTATTTATTTTGGTATAATAACACTCGATATAGAATGAAATGTATCGTAATTTGAGATGATAACATTCGATATCGAGCAACCAAAGACATTACATCTCTCGAGTTATCATTCGATACATCAGTGTCTTTCGTATGCAGAAAAATACTATAGTTTACACGTTCTCTAAAAAACACCTGACGCCAAATAACGGCATTCGATATTGATCGAAATTACAATACAATTTAAATGGGAACCTTGATCGATATCGAATGCCGTAATTTGCTCCCTGAATTTAATTAACTGTGTTTCTTTTCATTACCTTGGTTACCCATCTCTGTTACTACAGTAACCAAACATACCAACCACGACTACATTATTGGCCGCTATCATAACAAGCATGAACTTTTTAAATCCCTTGCAGTGAGGTGTTTTTGAGACTTCAATTAAGAATATTTTTCACAAAATTTTGTTCTTGATTTGTATTTTTCTTCATATGGACTGGTTGAAAAATCGAGCAATGGCCGAAAACAGTAAAAAACATTTTTATTTTTTTGGTACAAATATATTATTTTTGCCTTAATTTATGGAAATTTTTTAAAAAAATTTCTTTATTATAAATCTTAATGGTATTCTATGTAAATAAATGTATTTTTGCATGTAAACATACATAGCATGTGTCTTATAATCGAATTGATTATGGCGAATAAGGTATTATCAGTAAAAAAAATTAGCATAAGCACCTGCCGTGTTCGACCAATCTCATGGTGGACCTAACCACTAGGTGACAAATCGTGCGATTACCAGCCCTTTGAAGGCAGCTTATTAAAACTCTTGACTTTTGGTATACACCAATCAATAGTCGTGACTCAGGGGGCTAATGACTACCTTGGCACCAGAAAAGTCTCTGGCCAGACGCGATCTGATGAGATATGTCAATTTAGAACTATGCCGACTACTCGATTTGGCCAGAGAAAGTAACACAACAAAGTGGCATATTCTTTAAATTCACATACTATTGTGGATTCAGGAGCATGTTACAATCCTCAACTTAAACCCACTGTATTGTGACTTCAGGTCGAAAATCAATTTGTGAAAGTTTAAACCATCCATATCATGATTATACTCCTGAATTGCTTTCGGCTGGGCAATTCAGTTTAATATTAACCATTGGTTCGACTGAGGAGTCATCGATAATTACATCGGCTACAGCTGTCATTCCCGCGCTCATTCAGTAGACAGATGAGATGATAGGAAATATTATCAAAAAAAAAAAAAAAAACTACGTATACGACAATCGGGATCGGGCTCGTTAATTATCCAGTAAATCCTAAATAGTTTGAGCCCCATATAAAATACTGTAAAATAAATCTCCACTTCCAGAGCATATGCAAAATGTTTTAAGTCCAAAACGTAATGGTTTTCTCTTAACGCACATTTTGCACGAGTGTCACTCAACATAGGAACTATTTGCATAAACTGCATACATTCGGTGCAACACCGGTGAAAGACCTACTTAGTTTCCTTTGGGATGCAGAGGGTATTTTGGCCAACTAAAGGGGAGTGGGTACAGTAGCGCTGACTTGTTCCCGGTACCGTCTCTGTTGGGAAAAATTCTCCTCGATTTCGAAAAAAAAAATGTTATCTGCGTTACATTTCCGCGTGCAATTTCGAATTATTTCCATTTTTTTAAATTATCACGAATTCATGGCATCTCAGTTGTTGCGTAGATCTTTTGTGAGGCATACACGTCGTTGTGGTAGGTATTGCCAATTTATAAATATAAAAAATCTGTGAGCCAAATGACGCAGATTGGTGAAAAGTTTTCAACGGAATTCGAATCTTACGTTGATTACACTGTAAGTAAAATTTAAGCTTTCGAAATGACACAGAAAAACGCCGAGACACCCCAACCTTGTTTTGTGCCGTAGAATAAGTGATTTACTCCGTTTAAAAAGATTAGGTCAAAATCAAGAGATATTGAATTTTTAGTTTTGCATTTGATAAGTTTTAGCTTAAACCAAGCGACACATACATATATTTAGAATGAGAAATTGTTGGCTTCGGCGAGAATCGTGAAAATTTTCTTAGTTAAAGCCGACTAACGATTTGCTAAACTCTTGTTAACGATCTGCCAAACGTTTGCAAACTTGTGAAAAAGAGCCGTTTCATTTCATAAAATTTTGTTTTTTATTTTTTTAATTTACTGTCTTTTTTTTATTATCTTTGTTAACTTATTTTAATTTCGAGAACTTTTTTAAAATTTTATATGTGGAAGCACAAAAAAAAATGCAAAACGTGTTGCATTTTTGAGTAATATAATGAGGCAATATTAAAATTAAGGTTTGACTTATTAAAAATTAGCAGGCGAATAAAAGCTTGTTATGAATTAACAAGCTGCTAAGCTAAATCGGCATTCTAGTTAGTAGCTCGTTATACACAGTGTACAAACTGTGGCTAACTTTTTGAAATGAATACATATGTACGTCTGTTAAAATATATTTTATTCAAATATTTCCAAAAACTCGAATATTATTTTTTTGCAAATAAAATTAAATTAAAGTAAAAATTTATAAATATTTTAACGCGATTCCTCCATTTATCTATCGGATTGAAAAACGTGACTATTTAGAATATTGCTAAAGGTGCTTTTACACGATCTGTATTTTGCAGTGGGTTTGTCAGAAGTTAAATCCATATGTAACTGCACATGTCTGTCAAAACTGACAAATACAGAAGCTTTAGAATTTTTGCTTTCACACGTTCGTTTTTGGTTTCATCTGACATATTTTAAAATCGTTCAAAACAGCAAATTATTTGCATATTAATATTTTTATTCACTTTTATAATTTTAGTCGATTTAAATTTATTAAAAATAAAATGAAGCGATGATGAAAAAAATTCCACTTTTTTGCTCTTTGATACCGCTTAATTATAACGGTACATTTTAATTTCTTATTAATGATCTAATTGTTCTAGCGACTTTAAAGGAGCCTGTACACGGACAGGCATTTCTCATCAAGCGCTATGGTAGTATTAGTGCAAATGTGTTTGTATAGGTAGAAGTACCCCTGTAAATAATGCGTCTAGTCCATACACGCATGTAAAATGTAGCCCATAAGGTACTAGGACTAGTCCAAAGGTAACCCCAATGCATGAAAAAATTATGGTCTACTAGCTTTGAAATCGTTTAAAAACGAAAACATGTCGTTAAAAAACTAAGACATGTCGTTTCCCTTCAAACTCTTTTTAACAATGACATGGTCCATGCTTGCATTACAATGGACCAGTCCAGGGAGTAGTCCATTTGATCAAAATGGATCAGGTAGACCACTATTATTTGATCGAAATTCCCATTTAAATTGTATTGTAATTTCGATCGATATCGAATGCCGTTATTTGGCCCCAGAAGTCGTGGGAGAGTAAGTTGTGCGAATTAATGAAAACTTTTCAAACTAAATATTTTACAGGAATGAGTCATAGTGGGCGAACAAAAATAATTTCTGATCAAGTTCTTCAATCGTTTTTCGTTGTCAGAAATCTTGGGAGGGCGAGCTAAAGTGATTTTTTCAATTTAAAATTCTTTAGGGGATGATTCCATATTGCTGCAATCGAAGTCAACTTAGGCAAATTGTAAGTTTTGTGGACCAGAGAATTTATAATACTTTATTAAAAGCTCTATACATAAAAGAATAAAATCACTTATTTTCCCATCAGACTAGGAATGGGCAAAAAATATCGATACATCAAAATATCGATATTTAAAAAAAAATAATCGATTTATATCCCCGATATTTAAAATACCGATATATCAATATATTGATATTGAAATAGGACTATCGAATTCGATTTCTTTTAAAGTCAGTCTTCATTTAAAAACTCAAAATTTTAGCCGGTTTTAAAACAATATGTTTTTTAAGACTTGGCATCATTGCTTGCATCACATCGAGCCATAACCAACAAAATAAAACCAACCAACAAAAATAAAATTTTACAGGGGAAGGTTTTTTTCAATTATTTTTGCTTCAATGCTTTTATAATAATGAGCGTGTTTTCTTGTTTCTTTCTAAATTTTTTTACAAGATTTTCTTGCGTTGTATTAAGATATTTATCGAGAAATGCTTCTAATTCTTTTTTGTCCCGAATTTTAAAATCTGAATCTATGAAGCGTTTACAACAAAATTGCTAAAAATAGTTTTAAAACGTAAGCAAGCTTTCGTTAAGCTATAAAGAGAAAACGTTTTTAATATACATAATAATAAATGCATAAACATACGACCCCTAATCATTATTAATTCAAGTTTTACTATTTCTTAAAGAAAAAAAAATATGTTCATTAATATTTAGTTATGGTTTATTTTGTTTTATTAATTTACTTATTCTTATTATTAGTCACTCATGATTATACAGCAAACGCAATAATGGAAAGCCAGGCACTAATTTTATTTTTATTAATTGATCTGTTTGTCAATACACAAGTGCGAGATTGTTATTTTGCTTTTTATACTCGCACCACAATAGTGGAGAGGGTATTATGCGTTTGTGCTGATGTTTGTTACACATTACAAAATTGGTCTTGGATTTTTAGTACAAAGATCGACTAAGAATCGATGTAACGATGGCAGTCCGTATGGCTGCCCATGTTATATTTCATATTTGCAGCTTGAGAGGAAAACTAAAAATAAAGTTGGTTCTACACACTCCGCGACTTAAATTAAAGAAAAACTACATGCTGGTCGACGAGGCATACCTTTTTCCACCACATGGAATCAAAATCTTAATTTACTTAGCTGGTTTGAATATTAAGCCGACGTAATGATATCTAGATAATATTCGGCAGAAAAAACTCTTATTATTAGTCTTATATTATAATTTTGTTTTGCCGGGTCCATGACTACCCATTGGTCCTAAATAGGAAAAACTGCAAAAGTTTCAGTAAATACTGTGGTGTAGGGTATCAATAAGTCGGGTTGGACCGACTTTATATTCTTACTTGTTTTGCTATTTGCTTATATTTTATCAGTGAATACAAACAACGATTATTTTTAAAATTTAAATTAAAAAAATCAAACTAAAAGGGAAGTGCTACGTGCAAAAGGAATACACCAAGATTATCCTTCTTACATGGACTACTTTTAGATCCATTAATTTTTTTAAGTTTTATTAAAAACTCAACTTTACTGATAAATTCTTAATTTTATTTATTTCTAAGGAAATAAAAATTATTTTTCAATGGCCTGTTCATCGATTTTGAACGAAGACTTCGTTCGCTTAACTTACATGTAAAACAAAAACAATATTTAATATGTATTTTGTTTTTGTTTTAAATGTAAGTTAAGCGAACGAAGTCTTCGTTCGGAAATAGATGAACAGACATTATGTTTTATCTTTTGCTTAGAAAATAAATATTATTTTTGAGTTTGATTTTTTCCTTAGAAAATATACATATCGAGCCCTAATAGCAGAAATGATTTAACCAACAACATTTAAGATTTTTGTATTTTGATGAAAATCGATCATTTGCATCATCTCTAAAAATCTCATATCTCTGGGAAGTACCGTTAAGAAATAAGAGCAAAAGCAATTTCAAACGAAACCCTAGACTTAAAAGCAAAAATATTTAAAAAAAAAAACCTTCTCCTGTAAAATTTTATTTTTGTTGGTTACATCAATTTTGCTATTAGGGCTCGATATGTACGTTATTTCTTGATTTTTATTTATTCCTCAGAAATAAGAGTTATTTTTTAAAAGATTTTATTTAACTTGCAATGTACCTATGTAAGTAACAATGTATGTAGTATGTATGAGACAGATAACTTCATCCGATTAAGGTGAAATTGTGTACAGGCTTTCAGTTTAGACGACAATTCATGGTAACCTATGTGACATCATTCTAAATCCAACATGGCGGCACACCTAAGATGGCGGTTTAGCTATTTTTAATGCACTTCTACAATTTGGGTATCAAAAGAAAGGGCTTGCTCAGAAACCTACGCCGTGGGATTTAATCGGCGGCAACGGCGGATCGAATACGGCTGTTATCCGTTAGAATATATATAAATTAAATGAACATTTGTGTGTACACGTTTGTATGTTTTTATATTACTACACCAACAATTTAAGCCATGTTTCGCACTCTAATTCACTGTCGTAATATAAAAAATTTTGGTGCTGACAGTATTTGGAGGCAGACATTATTACACTGAAAGAATTTTCTTCACAATAATAATGAATTTTGACATTAATCCCATGAAAAAATGCATTGAAATTGAACCTTTGCAGCGCTTCGTTGGATCAATGAAACCGGTTTCATTAAAATGTATTTAATGAAACATTACATTCGATTTATGAATATTATTCATTGGTTGAATAAATATATTTTTATTAGATTCAAAGATTTTATTTCATAATATTCATGAAAATATTCATTAATTTGATGAAATGTTAGGTTAGGTTAGGTTCCATGGGCAGCTATAAACAGACAGCTCACTTGGGTCCTTTGTGATGGCGTCACTGCAGAATAAAACCAATTCGTCTTCCTAATGAAGAGAAGAAGCGGTTGCTGTTCTATCCTGCATAGATCCCCAGGCAGGCCAACACCGGTTTCCCCAGGTATTTCCCTAATGCCCTGAAACCCAGGGCATTGACAGAGAAAGTGAAGCACAGTCTCCTCTTCCTCCTCGTCCTGACAAAAACATCTGCAGTAGTCGTTAAATTCCAGATATATTCTTCCAGCATGAGTCCCCACCGGCCAGTGCCCAGTCAAAACCGATATCACTGTCCTAATCTGGTCCCTGTTGAACCCAAGTAGAGAGCTAGTTCTCCGTTCATCTCACAAGTCCACCGCATCTGCGCAACTCTATAAGACTCGCGCCTGATAAGTGACCCACAGTGAGCCATTGGAAGACCAACAAATCGATCAATGAGTTCGTCATCCATGCGACCACTTTGTTTGGCCAGCCTATCTGCTACCTGATTACCCGTTCGCTCATTGAAAATAATATATTTTATCGCTATTTTAATGAAGACTTTAAATTTTTTTTATTTTTTTTTTATTAATTCCCTAAGCTAATCCCGCAAAGATTAACGGTTGTCTGCAGGAACCAGAGTGAGTCTCTGGCGAGAATCGATCCCGTTGATAGACTAGCTCACTACCATCTAGCCTACCGGGGCAGTGTAGTTATTGACTAAAAAACTATGTTTTTTGCCATTCCTCAATTAAGAGCGTAAAAATTAGATTAAATTGTCCATAACAACAATAACAACGTTGACTTTTTTTTTTGCTAGCGTGTGTTCATATTAAAGAAAACTAAAAACATACATATTTATGGATTGAAAGTTTTTATTTCATTACTATAATGACATTTTTCATTGTCATAATGAAAATTTTAATTTATGAAGGCATGCTTTTATTTTTGAGACTACCAATCTGAATGTTAAATATAATTTTATTTTTCAATTGTTGAAATAAAAAAATGTTTATAAAAAAATGTTTGATTTCATAAATTTAATGGCATATTACATTAGATGTATGAAATAATTAAATCTTACATTTTTTAATTAACAATTAAAAATTTTTTAAGGAAACTATAATTTTGTATTAATTAATGAATATGTTTGTATATTGTTTTTTATGTTCCCAATTAAAATTTTTTGTTTAAGTTGGACAAACTTAATTTTTAACATATCCAATGAAAATTGTAACGTATTTAATTACGAAATCCAATGAAGCGATTTTAACGTAAATACTTCATTATAACTATGAAATTCCATTAAGATAATGAAAATTTTCATTTAACCAATGAAATTTTTTTTATGAAAATCATTCATTAAAAATATGAAGCATTTTTCTTTCAGTGTAGTGTTGCACTTTTTAAGAATAGTCAAACAAAAAAGAATGTGGTAAAGTGTTTAAAAAGAAGAATAAAAGTTATTTACAAAGTAATCGGGGACTTAGCTTGAGCCGATTTTTAGCTGAAAAATTGTCGGCGGCGGCTACAAATATTTTTATCGGCGACTGACTCAGCCGGCTGTTAGCCATTTGGCGCAGGTCTCTGGGCTTGCTAAGAATAACTCTAAAAATAAAGTGACGCCACTCAAACTCCAAAATGGCGGACTTCTGAAGTTTGAAACTCAAATTTGAAGCAGATATCTTCAACCGATTGAGCTGCAATTGTTAACACATGTGACGTCATTCTAAATCCAACATGGCGACAAGCCCAAGATAGCGGTCTAGTTATTTTTAATGCACTTCTACAATATGGGTATTGGTTTGATTGAACGGTTATTATTGGACCGGTTTTAACAGGTTATTTTAGTTTCGCCCAAGTCGGATATTTTAAAATGTCCATTTTTCGAATATTGAATAAACCGGTTATTTTTGTGAAATAAACCGATTATTTTAGTAATGTGTATAGGGGTGTGCTGGAAATCGCAAACGTAAAACGCAAGAATTTTAAAATATTAAATAAGATATCTGTAATAAAAGAATTTTGTGACAAATGTTTATCAAATATTTCTCTATGAAATAGGATTTTAAACCAAAAATTATAAGAATTAGGTTTAAAGTTTATAAAAAACAACTTCCAAATTCTTGCGTTTTGCGTTTGCGATTTCCAGCACACCCCTGACAAATCGCTTATAAAAGCATGTGTTCTGGTAAAAAAACTAACAACTTTTCAAAATACTAAAAAAAAATATTTAGTTAAAAAGGCTTAAATCAATTTGTGTGAGAGTATTCTAAATATTCAATATATTTTCATACAGATGTCATCACTAGAGATGTTTCGAACAAGTTTTAAAAAACAAAGGTGCTTAATCGTTTAAATTATGAGTTGTAAAGGTTCTTCGATGTCACGACTTCACCTTTAGTTAGTCCACTAGCTTCTTGACATAAATGTGCGCAATATAATACATTACTAAATTAAGCTCCCAAAAATTAATTATTGGGTGAAATTTTAGACCGTTGTGGTGCCGAGGAAGGAATGCCGTAAGTAGTTCATGCTAAAAACGGCAACATTCCGGCGGAATAAACGTTATACATCAGTTTTATTAATGAAAACACCAAAAACTAAAAAACAAATTACTTTAAGACATACGACTTTACAACTTTATGAATACCTTGTAAATCCCCCATATTAAAATTTTCAAACTAAGTAAATACGAGTACTTTAATCTCGTGACAATGTTTAATATCATAAAATGGGAAATGTAAAGGGGATTGAAATAAAAGATAAGCTCACCGTTTATTGTTGGTAATTTGTTCAAATTTTGATATTGTTGCAAGTTTTTTTTTAAAGGTTTTATTTGTATAATATTTTTAGCTTTTCTTAAATCTTTGGAAAAGGTTTCTTGAAGAGCTGGCCTATGCGCATAGAAGCTAGCATTCCCTCAACAATAAATTTTAGTGTATTTATCAAATATGAAAAATTGGGAATTTAGCACGTCATACAGAAATCATATTAGTAATAAATTTTGTATTCCCGAAAATAACTTTGATCACAAAAATAATGTTATAACGTTGCAAGTGGATAGTAAAGGTTTTAAATTTAAAGTAAAAGTTTATTATTTTTTTTAGTGCATTTTAATAAAAGCTTGTTTTTTTAAAAAAGTTTTTTACGTTTAATTTATTTAATTTTATTTTTATGCGTAGAAAAAGCCATTTTTAAATGAAATAAAATATAAAAAGTTAATTTAATTAACAAATAAGAGTTTTTGTGCGGACTCTGGGGATAAATTCGCCCATTAATCGGTTAATATTAATAATTAATACAAATTTCAGCGCAGAAAAAATATATTTTTGAGCAAAAATATGAAATTCGAAAAGTAACTGTTATTTTCTAAGCAAAAAACAAGACTTCAAAAATTATTTTTGAATATATCTCATATGTATTTTTATTTTCTGAGGACTAAATACAAATCAAGATATAACTTTTATTTTTGAGGAATAAATAAAACTCAGATAATTACTTTTATTTTCTAAGCAATAGTTTTTGTAATTTGAAGCCGCCAAACTTCTAGCGATTTATAGAACACCTATTATGCTCTTTCAAGTCAGAAACGTAAATGTTAAGCTTTTTTCGATTGTCGGAACATTCCCGTACAACTGATTCGTCTGCTTTTTTCAAGTATGGATTCGAATTTTTTATTTTTTTTTAATGCATATTATCTATTAGATAAAGCAATAAAGTGGCAGAAATTTTTTAGCTTTAGTATTTTTTCAAAGGATTTTAAAAAATCCTAAAATACATACATACATGTCGAAATAACGTAAGCGCCAAAAATCATATTTTGCAGAAGAGAGTTTTTTTTATTTTGTTTCATATAAATTTTGTATGAAATTTTTCGCTTACGATAAAATTGTTCATGGTATAAAATCGTAACGGTATATGACCAGCGTTGCCGTTTTGGTAACTTTTAACTAAAATTGGTTACTTTTGTACATTTTTCCATTTTAATTACTTTTTTCCAACACAAAAATAACCAAATTTTGTTTTGGAAAAAGAACTACCCGTTTTTGACCCTTAAAAATTGTGTGTGGTATTTGTGTATTTAAAACCAATACTATTTTCCATCTACTTAAAATTGTTTTTTTATAAGCTTAAACTTGAACAGACTATCAAGTAACCCATATGAGGCATACATATACTTTGAAGTGTAGATGAGCACTATCTGCTACTCTTCATGCTTCATAGGGCTAACTGAAAAGAAACACTGATCACATTCCGTTTAATATGATTACATTCCACCAAAGATTGAAAACTATAGCTCATAAAGGTTTTAAAATTGACGAAATTAAGTGTAAACTTTATAAAGATGGTGCCACTTCCAACAAAAATTTCAAAAAATTATATAGCCTATTGTTCTTTCCAGAACATCGGTATTATACTGTAAAAACTTTATTAAAATCGGTCCTGCGGATTATAAGCCTACAAGATACATACAAAGCGAATTTCTTCTTTAGATATATTTTTAAACTGAAGTGCGAATAAAATAAGTTTGGTTTCTTTATTTTTACATTTTGGTTACAATTTTTTTTTTAAGGAGATGATTAAATGTTGCCTAGAAATGATGTCGCTTACGTTATTTTTTTGCGGTTCGGGCTGCATAGGTAATACATAATTTTAAACGGCAAATTGTTAAGCATAAAATATGTACCTATAAATATAAAATATCCTGCAAGATTCATGCTTTTTGCAAAAAAGCGGCTGTTCGGGATGAAATACAGCAAAAATAAAACTTACATATATTGTCGCCAAAAATAGAAATGGGCGTAGCAATAATAAATAAAGTGTTGTTGCGCCCTTTGCATTTTAGGTGACGATATGTATTTATCTACAATAAATGTAATATTTGACAAAGAAACATTATGAAAATCGATGAAATTTTATTTACGTTTATAGGTATTTTTAATACCCACACCACAACAGTGGAAAATGTGCCAAATCGTAGGATCACGAGTGGAGAAAGGGAACAATTTTCGTCCCTCAGAAACTATCAAACCGATTTTAATGAAATTTAAAATGTACGGACACATATCTATGCATTTTTAAAAAAATTGGACCACGAGGAGAGATAGGGGCAATATTTGCCTCTCAGAAAATATCAAACAGATTTTAATGAAATTTAAAACGTAGATAGATCCATATTTGTACGGACACATAAGCTATGCATTTTTAAAATAATTAGAACCACGAGGGGAGATGGGGAGCAATATTTGCCTCTCAGAAATCAGATCCATATTTGTAAGGATACATAAGGGGTATAGAGGCAAAGACTGCAATGACCACTTTTTTCACAAACGTTACTAATAATACCTCTTAGTTGTATTTAATGAATGCTTCCAATTAGTGAATATTACATTGCCAGAATAGCATGATATACAATTAGGGATGCAACATCGTTGTGAAAAACATCGATGTTTAAAAATATCGATTTTTCCACGATAACCATCGATGTTAAAAAACATCGCTAAAAACACGATACATCGATGTTTTAATATCGATGTTATAAACTTCTTTGCATTAATACTTACGGACTGCTCAAATTCTTCCCTGCTACTAAAAATCTTAAGGACCATCTATAATATGCATAAGCTTCTGTCAAAAATTCACAAAAGCCTGTCAAATGAATTTAAAAACACAAAACCAAAAAACATTAGATTTCGTACGGAAAGTACGATCAGTTTCGCGCTTTGCTTAAGCAAATGACAGATTCATAAGACTTTACAAAAGTTTTCTTTAGTACAATGCGGTTTGACACATACGATTTATATGTATTCGCACAGTTGCTTAAGCCAACATAAGCATATTATAGTTGGGCTTTCACACTTGTTCACACAGTCTCCAAAATTGTTTAAGCATTTCTTTCTATATATATAAAATTGAAAAATGTTTGTATGTTTGTTTGTTTGTTTGTTTGTTTGTTTGTGTGTTTGTTTGTTGGCTTATAGACTAAGAAACCACTGAACCGATTTTCCTGAAATTTTTACAGTAACATCACGTGAGCCCTAAAAATAAAATAGGCTACTTATTTTTTCGATAGGGGCAGGGGAATTGGTACCCCCATAGGATGCCAATATTAATTATCGCATATCTTAAGAGCCGCTGGACGCATTTTGCTGAACTTTTTGTAGTAGGATCTTCTGAGCCCCAAAATTTAAATAAAATAGCTGCGGGGGAAGTGGTTCCCCCCATAGGACGCCAATGCTTAATATCGCATATCTTAAGAACTGTAATAGTGAGAATGTTCAAACTTTCTAGAAGTCACTCTTATGGTATACTACACTTTTGAAAATAAAAATAAAGCGGATAGGCGCATTGGGGGAAATACCTCCCATAGGATGCATACATTAAATATCGCTCAACTGAAGAACTATTAAAGGGAGAGTCTTCAAACGTAGTTAAAGCTACTATTATGGTAAACTATAAATTTCAATATAGAAATGGGCGGGGTAGCCAGAGGAGGAGCAGTACCCCTCATAGATAGAAATATTAATAAGAGCCGCTGCAAGCAATTTGTTGAACTTTTGGTAGTAGGATTATCTGAGCCCCAAAATTGAAATAAAATAGCAGCGGGGGAAGTGTTACCCACCATAGGACGCCAATGTTTAATATCGGATATCTTAAAAACTGTTATAGTGAGAAAGTTCAAACTTTGTAGAAGTCACTCTTATGGTATACTTCACTTTGAAAATAAAAATAAAGCGGGTAGGCGCAGGGGGGAACTACCTTCCATAGGATGCATATATTAAATATCTCTCAACCGATAAAGTGGTTAAAGCAGTGTAGCGAAGCGCACCGGGTTAAGCTAGTAGTTTATAAAAGGGGTTTGCCCTAATTACATATAATAATGCAATGCATAGTATGCATGTATTCAAAAACATATGTATGTATGTATGTATATGCTTTGAAATACACTTTATTTTTTTAAATAACGGCTTTAATTGAAAAAATAAAAATTGTTAAATTACATTTTTTTTCGAATTTATTCTATGAGCTAAATTTCAGTTATGTATTTTATAAAGCTTTTTTGTAATAGTCATATTCCTTCAATTTTTCAGAAATGACTTTAAATAGATGAAAATATTAACTGGACGATGTCGATGTTTTTTTAGTTTTGACGCCGATGTATCGCCGATATTAACATCGATGTTTATGAACATCGATATTTTCTAAACATCGATGGATCGTTTGCATCCCTATATACAATATATAAATATACTGAATAGCATGATATACAATACCTAAATATGAATATACTTTGAGCTAGAGGTTTTTACTATGTATTATATAGATAGATCCCATTTCATATAGTCATATGCTCTCGAAAATTTGTTTTTAAAGACTGTGGTGTGGGGTATCATATGGTCGGGCTTGACTGAATATACATAATTTCTAACTTGTTTTATTTTAGATTATCTTGTACATATTTTTATTGTTTGTATGTTTGGTTTTTAAGCTACCCCTTCAAATTTTGAAAAAGCTATCACTTATTAAGGCATACATTGAGGAGCCTCGTCTGCTAGTTATCAAAACTACCTGTAATTTGAGTACCCACACATTCCACTAAGTGGGCCGGTTTTTTGGATCCAGGGGGGCCCACGAGCCTCAGCCACACTAAATTTTAATTTTGGTTTTTTTTTTTTGTTTTTAATTTCAAAGGGGGTTCAAATTTTGTTTTATTTTTTTCGCACTTTTGCCATACATTGTAATTTATTCCTATAGAGTAATAAATGCACTTTTAAATTTTCCAATTTTCTTAGAGGTATAGGTAGGTACTTTAAGGTCAACAGTTCCTTAAGATATTCCTATAATAAAATTAAACCTTAGTTATAGACAAAAGTGTAGACGGGGTGTTTTATTTTCCAGCCAATAATTATTTTTTTTTTTAGGTACTATTAGAAATTCAGATTGAAAAACAACCTTCAGTATTCTAACCAGCACACAACAAACAACTTTACAAGGTTAAATGCCATCAGGCAACCACAGTAAACTTAGCACACACTCAAATTGTATTAAGTTGTTGGCGGGGGGGCTTAAAAATCCAGAAAATTAAAAAATAAAACAAAATGCAAAGCTCAACTTTTAAAAGATCGAACTTCTTTAGAAAATAATTTAATATGTTTACAGTTTTCAATAACCAACACAATCACACTCACTCCAAGAATCGTTGTTTTTGTTAATACATTTGCAGTAGAGGGAGGATGAGTTTTTTTTCTAACAAAAAAAAATAAAGAAAACCAAACACAAAAAACAATATAGAAAAACCAAAAAACTACAGTAACAACAATAGGTGGGTGGTGAAATTTTATTGATATTTTGTTTTCATTGGTTTGTTTTTTACTTTTCTTTCTTCAACATATACCTCAAGCAAGCACACAATAAAAAAACATGCATTTCCTTTTGATACTTACTTGTGGATTAATAAAATTTGTTTTAATGTTAATGAATTCTTAACCAACTAAACTTTTATTACGTATATATTTTTTCTTTTGTAATAAAACACACACAAAATTTCTTATTCCTTTTACAATTATTTCTCACTATTTGTTTTTTTTTTTTATTCTTTCTCTTGTATGTGTTTTTGCGTATTTTTTTATATGGCTCTTTTGTCTACCAATTATTATTGCGTTTGATTGTTGTTGAAGTTTAAAAACTTTTTTGCAAAACTTTATCAGCAATTAATAGTTTAATTTAGCTTTTACGGCTAAGAAAAGTTAATTGCCTTTTAGAAATACACATTTTTATAATTTTTAATATAATATTTTATAAATTATCGAATTTTTTGCACACCAATATAACACTATAAGAAAAAAGAAAGAAGATTGATGATTCTTATCAGGGGTGGTAAAGCACATTCTCAATATTGTGCATAATTTAGTAAAAAAAATGTACTTTTTCGACCCTAATGGTACCTATTTATTAAAACCCAAAACAATATTTTATACTAGTTTTAACATTAGAATACCAACAAATGTATTAAAATTCAGTTGTGCTATACATTTATATTTTAAATATACATTTTGCAATTAACAAAAAGAAAAACTGAAGTAAATAATAGAGATTTTAAACGAACACTTCTTAGCCAAACCCGCTTAACGCCTTTAAGTTGGAGTACCACACCACGCGTTACACGCATTTTCGCTGTCTACGTAGCTGTCAAAAAAGTAGAATCTGTGTAGTTCTATGTATGTAACAAGTTACAAAAGCGTAGGATGCACTAAGGCGTTGCATGCGAAAAATAGGCTTGCTTGCTACTTTTGTGAGCGTCACAAGCAGCGTTCGAACAAATCAGCTGGTTTTTACAAATGAAATTTAATTTTTCTTGTGGGGATGCCTCATAAAATGCGTTGCATGTAACTTGAAACATAGAATGCATTGAAGATATAAAAATCATGCAATGCGTAAAGCCAAAAACGCATGGTGTGGACCTCTATTTTTATAAACGTTTAGCCGACTTAAAAAAATCTTCATCTAAATCCCATATAAAAGAATTTATGTAGCTTATACTATGACTTATATGTATTCTATATATGTATATAAATTGAATTAAAATCTTACCAAAAGGAAATTTCTTTGCTGTTTTTTCATATTTTAGTATGAGAAAATCAAATTAAAACATGTTATACTTCAGTACTTTTGCAATGCTTATAGTACTGAAAAAAGTACAATAGTGCTGACTTTAACATCCCTGACTCTAATTGAATTTGGTAAAAGCGTTGGAAAAACTAGTACTACTTTATTTAACATAAAATGTTATTCACTTATGCAGTGTGTGTTCAAGTCTCTTGATCAGCTGTCAAAGTTTACGTTTGTAGTCAAGGCGAATTTATTACAGGTTGTCCTAAAAGAACTCCTGATTACTTTTTTTTTAGTTTTATAATTGTTGGATGTCAAAATTTTGTTTATTTATTTATTTTCTTAAAGTCTATTGGATTTACAAAATATCCTTACAGACTATTCGCTAAAAATATTATTTGATGAGCTTATATTAAATTTTTTAATTATTATTATTATTATATAAATTTTGACATTTAACTAATGGTTCATTTAAAGAATAAAAAGTTCTATGTAAGCCAATATAAAATTAATCATGAAATCTTAAGGCCCTAGAAGGAACATTAATATTAATGCAGTACAGCAAATCAGAACAATTGATGTTGCAATTAATTATATCATATAAGAAAACAATTGATTGCATTGATCTTCTACTTTCAAGAGATTTAATTTCTAGTATGTTACAAAGATGGCAATGGATTAAGCGAAATGTTATAAAAAGAATGAACAAAATAACATGGACTCCATATAATTGAAGCATATTCAAGAACTGACCTCTCATATGAAATATATAAAATTTTACGAGTGTATATATGTATTATGAAATTCCTTGCTATTTCTGTTTATTATCTTTGTTTCTGATTTTGACATTGAACAATGATTTTACAAAAACAAATTGCCTGTGGATTTTGTACGAGTTGTAGTACCGATATTACCTGTGATGAATTCGCCTTGGAAAAAGTTAGGTATTTTTAAAATTGTTTTCAGTTCCCTGATTAAATTTTCATGTGAATTTGTGTCTTGTTCCTCAACCATTCTTTTGAACAAATTCTTCGTCGCTTTTCATTTTTCATCATCAATGCTTTCTGCAATAACCATTAATGCAATTATTTTTATTTTTTCAGCCATTGCAATAGAAGTTTTTAATTGTAAAAAATATAAATTTATGAAGTGTGCGGTCAAGAATCAATTCAATTGAAAGACTCAAACGAAAAATGAATTGAAACGTGTTTGTAAAAATGTAAAATTTTAACATGTTTGCTAAGAAAGTTGCGTGCCTTAGTTTGTTCCTAAGAGGTGAACATCCTTCAAATTATAAATTGCTGCAAAAAAATATAATGTGGATATTGCAAAAATCGAAGCAGATATTATTGATTAAGTACAACATTTCATTGATAATTCGTCTCTAATAAATTAAATAGACATTTCCCTAAAGAATTTACATTGCAAAAAAATGGAAATATAAGAAAAGAACTGGTGAACTTTGGATGAGTCTACAATTTAAAAAATTCGCTGAGGGGGAAATCCTTTACAAGCTAACGTTCTTATGCGTTAACTTTTATTTCCTTACTTAAATGCAGCAGTCGAAAGAACTTTTGGATGAATTTATTTGTTTAAAACAAAGTTTAGAAATCGTCTTTTTTTAAGCCCTGCCAAGTCAGTATTTTATACAAAATACGATCTAAAACAAGAAAATGTTTTTGTTGCAATTACAAATTGCCTAAAAATTAATTCCAATTAAACTTAAAAAAGATCTGAGCAATAAAACCGTATTGTGGCCAGATGATGGTGATTATGAAACAGATAAATTGTTTTGCTATAAAACGTTACATTTTTTTAATAAACATTTATTTTATGTTATGTAATTGTATACTCTTAAATTAAATAAATTAAAAATAAAATAAATCAGTAATTTTAAATGTTTAGTATCCTTTTTCATATTAGCCAGTTTTATTTTTCGAATACCTATGTTCAATGAATAAAATTTTAATTTATAAAGCTTTCTTGCAGTAGTCTTATTCCTTTAATATTGGGGTAATTATAATAAAAATAACATAAAAGAAAATAATTCTCACATTGTATTCTTTTTTATTTTGCAGAGCCAAACAATACATTTAAGAAGTTACATATTTTTAATTCTCATCTTTTCTTTTGGTGCTTTTACCCTATTTTCGTAATTATTTTCCTTTTTAACCAGTAATTGCTGGAAAATTATTAAAATGGCAGATAATTCTCGCAACGGAAAGATACAGAAATACTTGTGCAAGGCGAATTCAAACAGGTAAACTCATCTCGTCAGCCGTTCATCAGCTGTTTCCACGGCGAATTAAAAAATATGGTCAAACGTCAAAATATGATTTTGTTTTGAGAAGAAGTTGAATGAAAAGTGTTAAAAATATTATTTTTATAATAAAAAAATTTCAAAACTGCGAATGATTGAAGTGAATTTATTAATTTCTTTTATAAAAAAGTGATAATTTTAATTTGCAATAAAAAAATGTTGACAACCAACCAGAAAATTGTATAAACAAAATACATGGGGCTTTTTGTAGTTGTAGAGATGAGTTTACCTGTTTGAATTCGCCCTGCACTTGTGCGAGAAAAACCATTTTTTGTTTCATTTTGCACTGTTTCTGTCCCGATTCACTGGTTTCATGCGGAAAATTTTACGATGCGAAAAATACAGAAACGGGCTACAGTTTTAAAAATAAACTTGATGCTTTTCTTTATTTCCAAAATGGCATCACTGCCATGATTAGTTGTATAACTTCTGTATTCGGGATATCAATCCAGAATGAATTCCTGGTAAAAACAAGCATTTGTTTTTATTGTGAAAAATTAAAGTTTTAATTCAATTTCGAGCACAAATGAATATCTTCTAGTGGAATATTTTCTGTTAGCGGATCAATTTAAAACTACAAACAAACAAGGACAATTTTCCTAGAACTCTTTATAACTATTAGACAAAATGAGTTCCCAAACAGTGCGTACACCTGTTTCCCAAATCATACATAGTAAAGATGAAGTTGAAGAGGATGAACCAAAGAAAAAATCGCGTGAAGACTGGCGCAAGGCCAAAGAATTAGAGGAGGCACGTAAAGCGGGTACTGCACCAGCGGCCGTCGATGAAGAAGGTCGTGATATTAATCCTCATATACCACAATATATATCTAATGCCCCATGGTACTATGGAGCTCAGGGTCCCACTTTAAAACATCAAAGACCTCAGCGAGATGAAGATAAAGGTCAGTTGGAGCATATGGCTCCTAAAGGTGTAGACACTACCCGATTGGTTACAAAATTTCGCAAAGGTGCTTGTGAAAACTGTGGGGCCATGACTCACAAACGTAAAGACTGTTTGGAACGACCGCGTAAAGTTATTGCTAAATTTGCTGAATCCATTGTGGTGCATGATGAGCATATTGCGCAGGATAAGTCGGTGAATTACGATGAGAAAAGAGACCGTTGGAGTTCTTATGATCCGGCAAATCACAGGGAGATAATAGAAGAATTTGAAAAGGTAGAAGAAACCAAAAGGCAATTAAAGGCGGAAAAGTTGCAGAATAGTAAGTTTTTTTTATTATGATGGGGTAACATTTATTTATGCATTTTTTTTTAGATCCTGATGCTGAAATCTCTGATGACGATAATAACGAAGATAAATACGTTGATGAAGTTGATATGCCTGGCACCAAAGTGGATTCAAAACAGCGTATTACTGTACGTAATTTGCGTATAAGAGAAGATACCGCCAAATATTTGAGAAATCTTGATCCAAATTCAGCATACTATGATCCCAAAACCAGATCTATGCGTGATAATCCAAATCCTCGAACGCCAGCAGAAGAGTAAGTAAATATACTTTTCTTATGCTTATCAATCTTATCAATGGTTCCTAAATGAACTTACGTGTTCGCGAAGTAGAGTACAAAAAATATTCTCTTAGAATATTAGATCATCAGCCCAATTATGAATAAAAATTCCCCGGGAGTTTTCTCCCATTTTTCCTATGTAAATTCAATTGTAAAAATGGGAGAAGGAAGGAAAACTCCCGGGGAATTTTTATTCATAATTGGGCTGCATATGTTTTGTAACAGAATTACATTTGTTTCCCAGGGGGGAATCAATGGTCTTTATGATAAAAGTATTTTTTTTAATTAAAGAGCCGAATTTGCTGGAGAAAATTTTGTGCGCTTTAGCGGCGATACCACAAAACATTCGCAAGCTCAGTTATTTGCATGGGAGGCTCATGGCAAAGGTGTGGATGTACATTTACTTGCTGAGCCTACTAAATTGGAACTATTGCAAAAGGAATATGACAAAAAGAAAAATCAATTTAAATCAAGTGTATGTATTAAAACAACGTAAATAACACTTTTTTTAATTTTATTGCTTTTAGACTAAAGAACATATTGTAGAAAAATATGGCGGTGTGGAACACTTAGAAGCTCCTCCAAAATCTTTATTACTAGCCCAAACTGAGGAATATATAGAGTATTCTCGTAGTGGTAAAGTTATTAAGGGTATGGAAAAGCCCAAAGCTCGTAGTATTTATGAAGAAGATGTTTACTTAAATAACCATACCACAGTATGGGGTAGTTATTGGAATGGTGGACGCTGGGGCTATAATTGTTGTAAATCTTTTATTAAAAATTCCTATTGCATAGGTATAAAAGATCCTGAAGCTATAAGCGATTTTAAAATACCAAATCCCGTCCTCCCTGATCTATCAACTTCTAAAGAAAAGGAAGACGAGACATCTTTAAGATCAAAAACATCTTGTGAAAAGGACAGTAGCAAATCTAAAAATGAAGAGGAACATGAGTCAACCTCTTCTAGTTCTTCATCCTCCTCCTCATCCTCAGAAAATGAAGCGGATCTTCAAAAGGCTGCTTTGGAAAATAAGAGACTTAAAAAGAAAATGAAGAAAAGGGAAAAGAAAAGAGTAAAGAAATTAAAAAAGAAAGAAAAGAAATTGGGAAAGGAGAAACAAAGGTTGGAAGAGAAGAATAAAGAAAAGTTAGACAAAGATAAGAAATCCGTATTAGAATTGCTGGATGACAGAAAACGACCTTACAACAGCATGTACAATATTAAGGCTCCAACCGAAGATGAAATTGAAGAATGGCAACGTAAACGCACAAGAGAGGAAGATCCCATGTTACAGTTTATAGACAAATAGATGCACTGTTTCATAATTTTGACCTAAATATGTATATCTGTTTTAAAATTATTATGGACTAAAAATTTTAAAAAAGGAATGAATGCAGCATTTATTGAGTCTAAAAATTAATGCTTTTTACTTTTAGGTAAAATTTGTCAAAAATTTTAACTGATATCAATTAAAGCAATACATTTTTCTTATTAACACTTGTTTTCATTCCCATTTTTTTTTAAACAATAGCATATTGATCATACAATAATTCACGTATTTTGTAATACTCATCAGACAAATATCCTTCCATGGTAACTTTACCCGTATCTATACGTCTAAGAGCTAAAGAACCATTACAACACCATAAAACGCCTCCCGAAAATTCAGAATTGATATTGTTGCGCATAAGTATTTGCTTGAAGTCAGAAAGTTTTAACTCATTAATTAAGACTGAATTATGGACGGGTATTTCATCATTTTCCAATGATTCTAAAGTAAGAGTCTTTTCATTATTACTAGCGTCTTCAGAGACATCATTGTCATCATTGTTTTCTGTAGTATTCGTTGTATCAATAGCTTGGGTACGCACACCAATGCGAGCATCTATCCAAGCTACTTCCGCATCTTTACCTTTTTGGAATTGCAGTTGAGCTACCAGACCCTCAGTAAGGCGTACTTGATAAATGTGCGTTTCGGTGGTAGCATCTATGGTCTAGAGGTTAAAGCGGTTAAATTTAAACAATTCTTAATATATATTCACCCTTATCGTGGTTGGCGTTTTTAGGGCAAAAGTAAGGCGTTTTTAAAAAATGGTATTGTTGTTTGCAAAAACGACAACAAATACGACACTGTTTACAACTTTAATAAAAAAAATTGTTGTCGTTTTTGTCATATTTGTTGCAAAAACACTCGTTAAGTATAAATTTTCGTGTAAATTCGCCAACTAAGATAAGGATGATTAATTTATGTACCTCTCCCTTGCGTGGTGTAAAAACCCTTGCGCCTATATTTTGTTCACAATGTTTAGCTACTGCCCGTGTTGCTTCCTCAGTACCATGCACTACTATAACTCGACGTGGTCTTAGTTGAGATAAAATTTTTAGCATAGATTCACCATCCGAACGACCCTCAAAGTCTATGCGCTGAATTTGGGCATTGACTTCAATAATTTTACGTTGACTTATACATTTGGTAGGTTTTTCCAGCAATTGCACCTCTAGATAAGAATTTAAAAAAAAATTTAGTATTTTTTTTTTAATTTGTCTACTTACCATCTTCTGTTTTTGATTTTTCCCCTTTTATTTCTTCCTTTTTTACATTTTCTTTATTATCATCCACGGAATAGTCATATGCCATATCGGCTATACGGTATTCTTCTAAATTTATTATCTCTCCATATTCATCACATTTAATTTTTTCTTCGTGAAAGGGAAACATTACATGATGCCTTTTGTTTGATTTAAAAAAACCTGTATGTTGTCTACCCTCTGGTCTTATAACTATATCATGCTTGCCCGTTATAATACTCATTTCTATGTCATCATCTGAATCCGAACTGCTTTCTTCTTCAATATCTTGCTTGATTATAAGCCTATTAACTTTTTCTCCCTGTATACGCAAATATTCTTCTAGCTCGGCACCTTCTAATTCAATGCGACGTCGAATATCAATTTCGATTTTACGTCCAGATGTATGATTTTCAACTAAATCCATCGCTAAGGTGCCTTGAGAGGTTCTAAATGCCGAAAATTCTAGTTAGAAATTGATTGAAGTTAACTTGTAGGTAAAACTTACCTTGAGGTAAATATAATACTATTGTTGGGATTACCAGCCCATTGCGCAAACAAGTCTCTGGTAAAACCACTCTCCATATCTTGCTCACTGGCTAGTACTACCTTAGGTCCTGGGAGTTGGGCCAACTCTGCTAGACTATGACACAATTGCATATGTTTAAATTGGAAGGGATTGTTACGGGCTCCTTCAAAACTTTTCATTAATTTATCACTCATCCATTCAATTTGGGATTTAGCAAACTCTATGACATTATAAGAGAAATTATTAAGCAGTGCCAGAGAGTAGGCCATCAAACCCGATTCCTTGTTTTTCCATAGTTGATCCAACATATGAGCTAATTCCAAAACCCGACCAGCAGTGTCAACTGCAATTAAAACATTGCCATTGCCACGCAAAGTTTGCAATATATTAGTCATGAGCTTTTCATCACGAGCTCTACGTCTGGCCTGTTGATACAAGGCATTAAAAGCATCTGTAATAAGCAATGAAGGTCTTTGTAGCCTCTCCAATTCACATCCATTCAAATGGCGTTCTTTCTTATGATTGAAATCGGTAGCATATACAATATCCTCTTCGCCCACCTTTAAAATCTTCCAAATGGTGCCACCTATCATGTGACCTGCCGGCAGTGGAGTTATAGCTATACCATAACCTTTACCTTTTAAAGAAACTGTTTGATTGTATTTCAACTGTATGATTTTGTCGAAAGCAGCATCCACATCATCCAAAGAAAACAAATCAAAATCATACATGTTAAAGTGAGACATATACAGATCATACATAAACATTTGTCCCATTTTATGCACTGGTATGGTCGAATAAATTGGACAGTTTAAGCCCAGCTTGCCTATTAAATAGGGTAAAGCACCTAAATGATAAGCATCCGGATGGGATAATAAAACAGCATCTATAGTATGAACATGTCTAAGGGAAAGTATTCCACATTACTTATAACTTGTTAATTAATTCAATTTTACCAACCTTTTAACTTCTTTAATAAAACTGGCATCAAATTTTTCATCCCAGCCACAGTCTAACATTATTTTAACTTCATCGATCTGTAGTATATAACAGGGTGGAGTTTCATCCATGGCCCCGGATACGGTATGCAATTTAATAATTGAAGTCATCTTTTAAAGCTTATATTCCTCAAATTATTGTATTTTAAATTTGCTTAGAATAATAAAAATAAACAAAAAATTGGGCACGATTGTCGCAGAAATCCGGTGTTTTTATTTGCTTCTTCTTTTTATATTAGTATTCAGAAGAAAAAACATTTGCTAGCGGAACACACTAAAGCAAGGCGAATTCATAAACATAAACATTTTTCCAAAAACTTAAATAAGTGATTGTTTTGCCTTGTACACACTATTTGACATTTCAATCGACTTTTCTTTACCCAATCGTCACCATACTTCATATGTAACGTTTTTATATACAAAGGAAGATGTCCAGGAAAATGCAAATTGTGGACTTTTTGTACATAATCGAATTATTCACAGATTAATTTCAAACTTATCAGATATTTTTTTTTAATAAAAACGAAACTTTTTTTTGTCCGGAGCTCACTTTAGTGTGCATGTGCCACATACTATGTGTGCATTAAACTTAGTTGTCTTTTATAGAAAAATTAAGCTCATATTTTTTATTTCCCCAAAAAATCCTAAGTTTTTTTTAATATCCTCAATGCAAACCCCAAACCACAGAATATACAGAACTGACACGAGACGGAAGATTTTGCCTTTTTTTTTGTCTCTTTCTAAGAAAGCTGCCCTTTTGCATTTTTTGTTTTGATTACGCAATTCGTGTTGATAGTAGCGGCCTGTTTTTACACATTGCCACTTTACTACCAAAAAACATTTTCTTTCTCTTTCTTCGAAAGCTGCCCTCGCAACTGATTTGGGCCTTTTTCACACGTCACTTTTTACAGTTCTGTGTATTCTGTGCCCCAAACCCCAAATAAAATTTTCTGTCCCTTTTAGCAACAAGAAACCCCCTAATTTGGGTTCAAAACGCTTAAACTGGCAGCCCTGGTATCATGTAAGCATGCCCATGGTGGAATAATTATTTCGCCTTGCTTTGACCGAAGAGATCATCAAATTAAAGTGAATGACAAATACCAACAAAAAGAAGCAAAAAATAAACATTTTCCGAAGGCGCCAAGAATTTTTATAGAATCAATCGCCTTTTGCACCAAGTAGCTAAAATATTTAAAAATTTAAGATGTGGAATAATTTTGAACAATCTCCTTTAGAAGATGAAACCATATCAAATGCTTTCTCTTCTCGTGGCATTTTTCGAATAACCAGCGATGAAGAGGTATGCTTTATAGTGAAGTTTACGGGGCACACGAAAGTTTTATTTTTTTTTTAAATAGCCTGAAATGGAGTACGAAAAAATATAAAAAAATATGCCATCCGATTCAGAATAAAAAAGAAAAAATTAAAATTTAAGGGGGCTGAGGCCCCTGCAACAAAAAACTGTCCCGCCCACTTAGTGATATGTGTGTGTGTACTAAAATTAAAGGTAATTTGCTCACGATTGCAAATATGTATGTATTTTGTATTCAAATTATTGCAGGTAATATAAAAGCCTCATTAGGCAAATAAACTATATTACAAAGAAATATACCTGAATTAATACAAAAAAATTTAAATCAAGAATTGAACTTAAAATAAAATCTTAAATAAATATCTATACCTAATTATGTACCTATATACATATATGTACACATATTCAATGCACATATACATATGTATATGTATATCCAAACGCAGAATTGAATAGAAAATATTAAGACAATTGATCCCAAAATATATGTAAGGAACTTCACGTTATAAATTAAATACAATGAATTGTGCACTATAAGTTCGGAAGAACAGCCAATTCGCAATTATTTTCCTCTAGGTAATTTTTAAGTATATTTTAGGTTCAGAAAAGCTTGAGTTAGCGAAGCCCTTGAGCGAAGCCGGTGTTTGTTATACAGTGTTGCCAATTTAGCCATTTATTGGCTAGATTTAGCCATTTTTCACCCTGTTTAGCCATTAAAAAATGAGTTTAGCCATTAGCCATTTTTCAACTTGTTTAGCCATAAAAATTTTTGCCGTTATTCTTTTAAAAAAATAATTTTTATTTTATTATAAAAATTATTAAAATTAAAATAAACATACAGGGGTGTGCTGGAAATCGCAAAGGTAAAACGCAAGAATTTTAAACGTCGTTTTTTAATAAGATTTCAATTAGGTTTAAAGTTTGTTAAAAACAGCTTCCAAATTCTTGCGTTTTGCGTTTGCGATTTCCAGCACACCCCTGATAGGTATTTAACAATTAAAACTCCTTTAATTCAAATCAGAACTTTTATAAATGTTGAAAATCGCTATAAACGATGTTGATGAGACATCTTTCAAAATAAGGGGACAGTATTCCAATATTAAATTTTTAAATTGGAACAACGCAAACATCGGTGTTTCTTATTTTAGAAATTTTAGAATTGACCATAAAGTTGATTTTACTTCCATGGACTAATGCTGAAGTAGAGAGTGTCTTTAGCCAAGTAAACCTCGTTTAAACTTTAAAGTTATTTGAGAAGTAGGTTACATTTAGCAACCGTTAATTTATACCCCCACCACAATAGTGGAGAGGGTACTATACGTTTGTACTGATGTTTGTAACACCTTTAAATATTGGTTTTAGACCCACCTTTAAGTAAACCGATTTACTAAGAATCACTTTCTGAGTCGAATTAACGATGTTTGTCCGCCTGTCTGACTGGCAGTACATGTTAACCTTGTGCGCAAAGTACAGGTCGCAATTTTGGAGATTATTTGATAAAATTTGGTACGTAGGTTCTAATGTTTTCAGGGTTGGCCGACTATACTTTCTTACTTGTTTTTTATTGTAGATCTGGGGTCTAATCACCGCATACGATATCGAGCAAAATTGATCTTAATTATTTATTTTGGTATCATGAATCTCGATATAGAATGAAATTAATTGAATTTGAAATAATAGCATTCGATATTGAGTAACTCGACATTACATTTCTCGAGTTTTCATTCGATACGTCAGTGTCTATCGTATGCAAAAACATTCGACAGTTTATTCGATTCGATAGTATCGAATGCGGTGATTAGACCCCTGGACTCAAAACGTAAAAGTTGTCGTGAATATGATTTACCTCAAATTATTTAGAACTAATAGGCACGAGTGATACCTATGAGATGAACAATAACGACATCGAATTTATGGATGATTTAAATTTTTAAATGTCTATCAAAATATAAATTAACATTTATTCTTATATAACAAACTTAACTTACAATTTCATCGCAAACAAATTTAAATGAATTATTTCTGTTTGTTATTGAATTTTAATGTTTTTTTTCCGTAAATTTGGCCATTTTTGGTCACCAAGTTTTGGCAACAGTTGTTAAACCATCGAAGAGAAAATCCTTGTGCCCGGCCGAAGAATCTTTAGTTAGCGAAGCCGGTTTTTTATACCATAGAGGAGCCCAAAAAGTCCTGCCCGCCCTAAATTTAATTATTTTCGTTTTTCTTGCGTTACAAAAAAATTAAATTTTTTTTTAAAGAACTTTGTTATTTATCAACCATTCTTACATATATTATTGGCCTTGGAGGCTTTCTTTGTATTGACATTAATAAATAAAATAAAAATGGGTCTTAAAATATAATAATAATAATAAAAAAATATAAGTTCATAAAACATTAACTTTGGTATCCACACATACATACATACATAGATATAAAGGGGGAAGGGCATTTTTCTTCCAACCGCCTTAAATTTTTTTTTTAATTGAAAAAATAAAAAATGAGTAATTCGTATAACAAAAATAACTTATAAAGAGAAATAATTCTCACATTCCATTAATTTTGTTCGTTTAAGTAACCCCTTCAACGGCAAAGCCACTGAAGAGAAATTATTTTATTTACTAATCATATTCTTTATTTAGGTTACCCAATATCCTCAGGTCCAAGCCTCGGTTCAGAATAAAAAAATGGTTATATCGATCGATAAAACTGTATTTTTATTGGAAGATGAACTGATTGCTAAATGCAGTTTATTATCATTCAATGCCAACATTGATGTACTGGCTATTTCCCAGACTGGCAATTTAATTGTTTGTGGTTTAAGTGATGGGGATATATATGGTGTTTTTATAAAGGGTATACTATTGTTTAGTCAAAATATCAAACAAACTGATGTTAATATTATTGGTGGAAAGACTTTTGCTGGCATTCAACAAGTGGGCAATTATTTTTGTTTTACTTGTACAAATGGGAGTGTGTATAGGTGAGGATTTACTATTCAATTTTCTTAGCTTTTAAAATCGCCAAAAGGAATTCGTTAAAGAAACTGAAAAGTTCGTAGAATTAAGTTTTCTAATACATACAATGTTTTCTAGTCTTTCGGAAATCGATGAATCCTGCTTGGAATCCTATTTAAATATATCAGTAGATGAAATTGAGACCACGTCTTTCGCAGAAAATCTTTACAAGGATGTTGCTTTAAAGCGTCTTTTCGGTATTAGGGGTTTAGCTGAAATTACGGCTTCTTTATTGTTAAACCAAAATTTTAATTTCTTTAATGCTCAAATGCCGGAACAAGATCCCTTATTAATAGCTGGAACCCAGAATGCTGTTTATATGAGATCATCTCAAGATGATGTAGTACGTTTAAATATAGCTGAAAGCTTCCAAGGTGTAAAAAATATTTATAACCTAGAAAATTTTTTGTAAGTTGAACCAAGAAAGAAACGGTTTAAAGATTTTTTTTTATAAAAATATAATATTTTATAGCATTATTTTAACAAATTCGGGTCATTTGCTGGAATTGTGTCCCTTTACTAAAATTTTATTGTTTCCCTTGTCTACACAAGAGATTTTAATAGACGATTTAATTGTCATGGAATGCAGTGATGAAAGTATAGAATTTTTAGTCTTGACCAAACGCTCGCAGGACCATGAAAGATCAATAAAGATATTAGATTATCCTGGTAAGGTATTTATATAAAACAGGTGAAAAGATATTTTCTTAAATTTTTTATTTTCTAGCTCTTAAATGCCACAATGAGTTAGAAGTTACTGAATACTCCTGGCTGGTGCAACAACCAAAGTGTTCTGTAAATTTGTATTATTTTAGTTGTTTGCAACGCAATGTAAATAACTTTCCTTCAGTTCTGGAAATGTTATCTGTCTCGGAAACTCATCCTAGTGAACGTTTTAAAAAATTAATAGCAAAAGGACATTTGGAAGAGGCCGAGGTTAATAATTTGTTTTAATCACACTAAAGTATTATTAAATGGTCCGATAATATTGTATGAGATATTTTTTATAAAATTTGCAGGTCTTTGGCGCACAATTTGAGCTCTGTTTGCAACCCATATATGAAGCTAAAGCTAAAAAGTTTTTAGTAGAAATGGTTAGTTTGGGTGAGGTAAGTTTTAGTTATAGACTTTCTACTTTTAATAGAAAATGTTTCAATATTGAAATTTAGTTTTTGGCGAATTAGTGCTAATTCGAATTTTTTTAAAACTTTTTGCTTGATAAAAATTTCTTTAGAAGTTTGTTTCTTCTTACTACGAAGAAAACTTAATTTCTTTTGTTTTTATAGAACAACGCTGGCATGGTAAATGAACGTTTTACGGATTTCATGAAACTTTTGAAAAATATTCAAAATAAAGAATTCTTTAGGCAACATCGCTTGTTTAGTTTGCCCACACGTAAAATATTGGAAAAATATTTAAAAGAAGTGTTAACTCATCTGGATGAAGAGGTAGGTAATAAATAACATATGTAATATTATTATTTTTTTAATCCACCAGAAGTTAATTCCAAGATTAAATATATTTAAGAGCCAAGCTACATTGGCCATCCGCTCTGTTTGAAAATATACAAATAGAAGAATATATAACTAAATGTGTGTAGGTATGTGTATAATATTGTAATTACAGAAGGATATTAAATTTTCAGCTAATTAAGTTGAATAAAGTTTAATATTTTATCAATATTACCGGAGGATGGGTCTTCGAGAAGGGCCAGGGCAGAGATGTTTCTAAACATTTTTTGTTTTTGGCAGAATAATCGTGGGAATTCCGCCAGAACGTGTGTGATAGTGAGATTGTAGTTACATTGGTTACAAGTTGGCGCTTGGGTTAAATATTAAGAATCCACATGTGTGAGAACGTTGTGTGTCCTAGGCGTAGTCGTGGCAATCTTCTTATTCTAACCTTCCCAATGTTAAAAGACTAGATTGGATGATTGTGGTGTAGGTTTATGTTGGAGTAGTGGTAATGAGAGAGAGTTTTCTGATGAAAATTTTTCTGACATGGGTGTCGAATGCCATTTTTTCTAATGTAGTGTCTGTAATAATATGAACATAAGATAAATAATTGGCGGCAATATGAATGAGCCTTTTCACTGCAGTCAATGCCGACGTGGCATGGGACCCAGTTTATTTTTGTTATATTTGGGTATGTTATAAATATTTAAACTTCTTTTCTTTTATATAGGATGATGAAACCCATATACTAGAGGTAGTAGAACAATTGGATCGTCTCAAAACATTGTCCATCATTGACCCCTATGAAGTAAATGGGGAATGGCAAAATTTTGTTTATCATCCTAATTTAATCAAGTATATAACATCTTTATTTAAATCCGATATGCCAATGGCTTGTTTAATATGGAAGAGGCACGCAAGTGCCTTATTGCCTCATCTCACGGAAAATAAGATAAGAGAACTACTAAATTTTATACCCAATGATACAAAACCATTTAATCTGTTGCAATGGCTTAGACAATTTGTGCCTATTGTTAGTAATACACATCCAAATATTATGCCCTTAATAACAGAGTGGAGCATACAAAAAATAAGATCTTTACAATATGCTGATCATTGGCCTGAAATTGGTTTGGAATTTTCTACAAAAGTTACAGAAATTTTCGAAGATATGTATTTTATGCACTCAGATGTTAGACGACAACATGAACGCAATATAGGCAAACTTAGAGATGTGGTAAATGCTTTGGAGGATTTGTTTGTATTGAAGAAAAGTTATAATTTGATATTTACCTTGGATAATTATTTGCAAGTGAGTTAGTTCTTTAATTACTTTTTTTTCAAAAAATGTTTTTCAATAATTTGAATTTAAGGACAGTATAGATGAAACAGCAAAGTGTATTTTATTGCATGTCCATTTGGATAATCTTAAAAGTTTGGTCAATGACTTTCTTTATCCGATTTATCAAGAAAAGGGAACTTCTCCGGTAACGGCTTTAAGAAGTTATATAGCTTTATTAGTGGCCAGCAGAAGATCTTTTTCCACGTGGCTGGAAAGATCGGTAGCCTGCATCGAACTTTTACACAATGAAGATGATCGTTTGGAATTGGCTTTATTAGTATTACAGGTAAACATCTTAAATCATTGTACTATAAATAAATATAATTTAGTATTTGTTTTTAGAACTCGCCTGTTCCCTGGCCTGACACCGTATTTCCTTTAATAAAATTGCGTTATTCCACTCATCCCTTAGCTTTAAAAATCAACACGGAATATGAGATACAAGTAATCAAGATAATGAAAGCTAAATATGGGTGGCCAACAGATGTCGCCTCTGACATTAATTTAAATCTTCTTATGTGTCGTGTTATAAAAATGGATTTGCCCGATATGTTGGAAGATATAAAAACTCTGACTAAGGCGGCTCCTGAAATTGCAAGTGCCGCAAATTCGAATTGTTGCTATCAAATGGTAAAACGTGGTAAACTAGAAGAGGCTTTTAAGTTTTATAAAACTCTCAAGGCAGAAAAAAATTCAAGATATGCCCAAGAAGTGAAAGAATTTTTTGCGGTATGTAATAATTTATAGTACAGTCTAGGGAAAATTAGAGTAATCGAAAAATCTCTTATGAAAGAATCAAGTAATTCAAGTAAAGAAAATTTAATTTTTTTTAATTAAGAAGATTTGTGAAAAAATTTAAAAATCTTTCTAAAAAATGAAACCTAATTCATAAATTTTCTTTGGCAATTTCAAGTAATTTAATTTAAAATTTATTTATTAAAAAATGTAACAAAAAAAAAAAAAAAAAATACATATTCTATATCAAATCTAGGATCTTTTGGAAAACTTTAATAGCTCATCTTGCGAACCCGTAGAAGAACAACGTAGTCTAATAGAATTCTACAAACTTATCACGCCGCTTAACTGCTCTAGTTCCCAAAAACGATTAAAGATCATACAAAATTGTTTTGTCTTGAGACACAAATATGATTTACAAGTCAGCGATATATCTCAGTTGTGGTTTAAGGAAAATCGTCTTAAACTTTTAGATGCCGGCATAGAAAATATTATTAAACGCTCTTTGGGAAGCGATAATATTTGTAGATATTTTACCACCGAAATAAGTGAACTGTCTACAGCTTTAGACTTCGGCAAAATGGTCGGTGTTAAAAGTTTGTGTCAACGCATGAAATGTTTAATACTATCTTGTGCTATTACCTATAATATAATGGAAATGGTCGATTGCAATAAGGAAAATAAAGACGATTTTATCGAAATAGCTTTGGAGCTGTTAGCACAACAGATAAAATACACTAAACTTTCTCAGTCTAGCACTTTAGCGGCTTTGTTGAACGATAATGATCCCCTAGTATTTCCTTTGACCTATGAACTTTTGGTGAGAGCATCTATCTTTGAGAAAACACGAAATTGCGATCTGGTAGAGTTGATTAATTATGTACGCGTCGCTAGCTCTACGTATTCAATGAACGAATTGGAGAATTATTATGAGGGTCGAGAAAAAGATATATCGAAATTGATTTGTGATGCATTAGATGCTACAGAAATAACAGTAGGTGATGCTACTTTGAATTTTTCGTGCGCTATGAATAATTCTTTTGATGTTCAGCCAGAAACAAAACCAAACAAGCGTTATTCTGTATCAATGTTTGATGAGGATTTGCCAATGCCAATGCCTCAGCAACAAAAACAAAAAAAGGTGAGTTCGGTAAAAAAATGTTCTCGTTAAATCTTAATAAATCGAGGAAAAGAAAATTTTAAGAGAAAACAAGAAATACCGATAACATTTTTACAGAAATGAAAGAAATTATAGCATTTTCGAATTAAAAACTGTTTAATATATTTCAATTATCAAAAATTTGAATAGTCGAAGAAAATATAAGCAGAGTTGGAAGAACTTTAAAACATTTTCCTAACTTTCAGGTCACTTATAGTGAACATTTGCATATTGTAAAATTTGTTTCACGCTCTTTATTGTTTCTGGTACTTGCCACTCCCTCGAGCAATAATCTATTTGTAAAACTAAGAGAAATCATATTGAATACAGCCGATATTTCTATAGAAATTAATATAGATAGTGCTAAAAATGATTTCTTTTTGTCTTTGGAACATTTAAATAAAAACAAAATTCACGATGTTTGGTACATAATGGCTCAGTACTTTTTGGACTATCAGAAGCGGCATAATTGTAAATTAATAAACAGTGATTTTGTATCACTGCAAATGACAAAAGTTTTTAGGAATATCATGTCACACAAAGAAGTAAATTTTTTGGGTAAGTAAGATAGACAGGATATAAAAAAATAACAAATAAACAAAAATCCTTTTCAGAATTATTTGCTATGCTTACGGCTGATCCCTATTCCAAAGTTTTGTTGGAAAAACTGGGAAATGTTTTGAAATCGGATCAGCAAAAGGTCAATCTATTAACATTATCCGAAATGTATAATGTACACTTTGAAGAAACTGCACATATAGAGGCCATAAGAAATAAGTATGTTTTAAAAATTCGATATTTTCTAAGTAACTTGTGAAAACTTCTTTTTGCAGGCGCATTAAACACTATTACTATTTGGAATTTTGTAAACAGGATCCTTCCATTAAGGGTAAATTTAATGCCGAAATTGATAGCATAGAACAATTATTGAAGGAATTTCACAACAAGCAGCTAGATGTTCATTTGTTAGAGCGAATGAGTAGAGATTTTAAATTGGATTATCAGAAAATGTTGGTGACTCAGGTAGGTTTTATAAATAAATATGTATATTAAAGTTGTAAATAACCTTTAAATTTCTTTTTAGGTTGTGAGTATTTTACAGGCTCAGGAAATGCAATACGATATAAAAATCGATAGTTTTGGAGATGAGCAACTGGTTATGCTTACTACGGTTGAGAGCATTAGAAATTTGTGCCAACCCTATATAAATGAAATAAGAAATACTGATTTGCTAACTTCAAAACTAAAACAATTTGTGGACGAAGTAAGTTGAAATTTTTTTTAATTACTACGAAACCTTTAAAAAAAATGTTTGTACACAAGATAAAAAAAACTACCAATTAAATAAATTTTCTATACATAAAAGCCATTCTCGTCAAAAGTTGCTCTTTTGCGAAAAAGCAAAGTTTAATCATAGCAAAAACATTATTTCGCATAAATATTTGTCTATGTGGTTGTTGTTATGTTTTGGCACTTCTCCTTTTTCGCAGTGCATTTTTTGACGTGAATACCTTTCTGGAGAAATTAAATTGGGACCTATCACGTTTTATTTTAATTCTCTTTAAAAATTGCTTCCAAAAACCCACAAATTCATACGATGATATTTTTCTTTGTTTCTTTTATAAAAAATCAAACATTCAACAATATTTTATAGGCATATACCTACATACATATGTATGTATATGTATATTAAAATTTTTATCTAGAAAGGTTATTTTTTTTCTTAAATTTTTTAGATCCACATCTATTTCTATGAATTATATTTGTGTGTAATCGAAATCCTTTTACATTTCGATACTGTTCCTAAAGAAATGGAAGTATGGACAAGTATTTTACATTTCTTAAAACACAAAATGACAACAAGACGCAGAAATCGCCCGGGACAATTAGAAACTGATATGTGGTTTCAATCCCAAAGAGAAATTGGCGTTTTACCTAAAATAACTCGTTACCGCTTGCCTTTCAAACCCATAGTTGAGCACCCACTAAAGGATATCTTAGATGCTGAATTAAATGTAGACAATTGTGAAAGTTGGTTCCCCCTTATTCAAATGCACATGACGTTGAAGGGATCTACCGATATTGCACACAATTGTGACTATTTCTGTATGTCAGCAGTGAAAAATTCCATCGGGGAATATAAAAGTAGAGATGATACAGAGACTTGGCACTTGCATCCAATTAATAATGCTTTTTTGAAATCGGTAGGTAAAATTTCAATTGATGAATTTTCATGTAGTTTAATATTTGTTTTATTGAAAGATCTTACGTTTGGTGGAACATGTTCATAATCCTTCTAAAGCTTTTATGATTTTATATTTTGTTTCAAACTATGCTCCTGATGGGGCCGATCAAGTAGAGGCTTCTTATGAGTGCTATAAGTTTGCATTGAAAAATGAAAGTGTCATTACGGATCCCAAGTGTCAAGAACAGTTGTCAAAAATTAAACGCAAATATCCGATCCTAAAAACCCAACATTTACTTTATGTTTATAGTTTAACAGATGAAAAACTAATGCGTTTAATAGAGAATCCCTCAGAGCTAATATATCAGTTGTATCATTTAGATATTATTCTTAAAGGAGGTAAATTGGATATAAATGCTGTGGTAAAGGAGATAGCTGAATTGCATAATATAAATGTGGAAACAATCCAATTTAAATTGTTACAAAAATGGTTGTCCTTTACTGTGGACACACCAGATGGCACTATATTAGATGAGACCCTTTTTGAGGATCAAAATTTATGCGAAAATACTACAGAGGAGTTTAACAATGCAGCAGAAAATGTTATAAGGTAGTCGATTATCTCTCAATTTAGAAATCCATAAGAGAATATTTAAAAATATGATTTTTTTTGTAGAGCTAATTATATCATCAAAAGCTGGCCTATAGATGTGGCTGTGCAGTTCTTAGTGGCCAATATATTTCCCCCAGATGGGTAGTTTTTTTATTATTAAATTATTATAATATTTAATTACATTAATTATTAACCTATTTTCTTCAGTTCCGTCACAACCTCTAAACAATTACAAATGTATGAATGCTATTTTAAACTCTATGATGGCAGCAGCACTTCCTTGGATAATATTTTTAGCCAAAAGCAATATATCACTATTAAGTGTGTCCACGAGTTAAAAAAATTGGGCTACAATTCCAGTTTGGATAAATTTGCCGAGAGCAATAAAATCGAGATTCTAAAAACTATATGGTCAAGGAAGTCTCAAAATCCTAATACCTTGCAAATATTGGCTAATATTTGTTTAAGTTTTGATATTTTTATTTCCAAAATATGGAATGGAATACTAAAACGTATGGTTATGTTAAATATGATTAAAGATTTAAATGCTTTGGTGGACGTTCTATCATGTAAACCACAATTATTGCACACTGAAGGTTTGATAATGGCTTGGGAATGCGTTTTATTGGAAACTTTTAAAAATGCCAATCAAACAAGGTCATTTGAACAGGAGGAAAAGTTGCACAAGACTTTATTTAGGTTGCAGGTATTGTCAAGAAGTTATTACTTTTAAACCCAATTTTTAACTATAGACTGAACCACGACGACAGTATAGAATGAATTGAGACTATACTATTGTAAAGACTAGAGAATGCACTATAGTCAAGTTTAGATACGGAAATAAAGACAAGATTAAATACTGAACTATAGAAATAATAAAGAAAATATGCTCGGTAGTTCTGAACACTCTATTATATTATAGGAGGATGAAGAAATGAAACAAAACAAAAAACAACGCACCCGCATTAATGGAATGCAGACGCAGTACCGGGATGGATTGGTGATGTCGTATAGCAACGACTGAACTAAAGTTTCGAGTAAAGAATGGATTATATTTTATACTACAGATTGGATCGTATTCGATACTATAATTTGGAATTTAGTCTAGACTTGAGACTAGATCAAAATCCTAATTATACGTCCATGTTATGACGATTGCACGATTTTAGGCCCCTATTACGGTTGTGATCAGTTGTAATTTACATATGTTATGCTTTTGTTCGCCGCAATATAGTAAATTTGTAAATCATAATACAAAAATTAAGAAAATACAACTCAGTTGAGTTGAGTTGAGTTGCGAACCGTAATAGGGGCCTTAAATAACCAGATTTATTTTATGGTGTTCTGAAACTCGTGCGTTTTGCCTGCCATCTGCCGTAGTTTCTTAAAAATATTGTACTTCCCTTTAGCATACTTTTGCAATTTTAAGTTGACAAGCTTCTTGCGATAGGTGTAATGTAATTCACCTATTATGCGATTTCAAGTCAGAATCGCAACGGTTAAGCGTTTTGCGATTGTCTGAACATACGCGGTAGACTATATTTAAATCTTAACTGTAGACTGGACTATAGTTGAGACTATAAGCGATACTATAGACCATAGTTTAGTTAAGACAATAGACTGAACTATAGTCGAAACTGTAGACTAGAAAGTTAAATTTCGTAAATTACTCTTATATTTCCTAGAGTTGCCCCGTTGTACATTCCCTGAATCTGTTTAAATTTGCTGAAACTTGCTTGCGCTTAAGACGTCCTCACATGGCTGCCGTATTTTTGGCTTTTTGTAGAAGCGAGAAGGAGAAAGCTGAAATTAAAAAGGTAAGTTTTCTAATTTTTCTTTTATTTTATTCTTTGATATTAATTGATTATAAATCTAGATTATAATTTTACGCAACGATGAAGTGCGCAAAGATATTCTGGATTTAGAAGACGTCGGTATTTTACCATTTGTTTTAAATTTTGCGCTCAAAGAATTGAACTTGTAAAATAGTTTTAATTAATTTATTAATAATTTTTGCAAGAACTTACATACATACATACTTACATACAATGAAACTTAAATTTAAAATTTTATTAAAATCATGGTCCAATTAGTAGGTCTGCTCGAAACGCCTGCTGATTTTTTGCAGAGTTGTGTTTTTTACGTGCAATTGTTTTTGTAGCAATTGTTTTTGACACTTCTAATATTCTTTACACAAACAAATGCTTTTTTTCTTGACATCTTTATAATTTTTTACGCAAACAAAATGCATGTTGTTTTTTCTATTGTTGGATTGTTGTAGTTGCGCAGACCTACTAATTGGGTCATGATTAAAATGATAAATTGGAAATTTTCTTTCAGTCAAATTTGGTTGTTTTGAAGTCAATCTGAATTACAGAACAAGACTGATTCTGCTGAAATAATACATATAAAATATTTTAATAATTAATAAAAAATATTCGTAAAAATTAAGAAAATTCGAAATTTTATCACTCTTACTTAATATTACTTTAACTTCCAGTTAGCAATATGTTATAACTGCTATAACTGATAGTTAATTATAACTAAACTTGGTTAAATTGGGGGTTATTATATTAATTAATATATACATATCGCACTGGTTCCTCTAAAGGGGGTTAACTTAAAATTTATAAATTTTCAGAAGAGACAAAAAAATGTTTTCTTTTAATATGTATGTACTCTTATACTACAAAGGGGGATACAATTGTAAGAAAAAGTGCGAAAGTAAGTGAATTGTAGGAGGTTTTTATTTCGGAAAAAATGTTTTTATAAAGGTTAGTAATGGGCCTTTATAATCATGTTTTGTTTAAAAGCAACTATGCATGGGTTGGCGAAGAAAAAAATAAATTGTAAATTACGCACGTGACACTTTTTACCTTCATACATATTTTAGTAATTTTACATAGTATACATATTTTCAGAAGTTTTTAACAAAAAAATTAAACTTTTATTCAAAAATGAAAAATAAAAATATACTACAAAATTAATCCAACTTAATTAAATTAATAAAAAATTATGCGAGCGCTTTGATTTTTTAAGTCACGGTGGACCATTTCAGAGAAATACCCATATAAATTGATCTAGGATTTTTTTATTTTATTTCATCTTCTGCTATTTAGACAGCAGGACATTTGTGAAACTAAGTATTGGACACACATATTGCACACACAGATATTTATTTGATCACAATATTTCCAACATATGTATATCGTCAGCTCAGAATTGGTTTGGCGCATATCATTGTAATTAAACCATAATATGCGCCAAACCAATTTTGAGCTGACGATATGCCCTTATTGCCTTTCGCTTAAAATAAAAATTGTGTTTGCTATAAAATCGGAACGGTACCTTACTGCCCGTCTACAACTGACATGACTTGCTGTTATAACGTGAAGTAAAAAAATTTTAGTAATATTGCAAATTTTTTCACTATCACTAAACGCACATTGAATGCAAAAATCTGCACTCGATTCAAAAAGTGCAAAATTTGGACTTGCAATCAAAAAAGATGCATACAAATATTATGGATATTCACGTCACAAGTTGCACCCTTGCAAAAAAGCAAAAGTGCAAACACATAACAACAACCACAAAGAAAATTATTTACGCACAACTAATTGTCTGTGTGGTTGTTGTTATATTTTTTCACTTTTGCAAGGGTGCAACTTGTGACGTGAATACCCTTATTGTATCACTAAAATTAAAAAAAATGTAACTTTGTGTGTGCGTGGTTTTTGATTTTTTTTTTTGGAGGATATGCATAAGCAAAGAACATTAAACAAAATGAAATTTTGTCAATAACGGTATAATTATTGGCTTTAATCATGAAAAAGTAATTTTTGATTTTAAATTTAGTGCAACAATTTTAGTTGCACTCAAATGAGTGAAAAAAGTTGCAATAAACTGATGATTCCTTTTTTAAAATCAAACTATTTTTTTTTAGTGCAAAATTTTTTTAACATCACTATCACTCATGTTTAGCGAGGCACCAAATTTTCAATTCATCACTCAACATCAAAAAAATAATTACAACATTTTTGCACTATCACAAGTGTGAGTTGAAACTGCAAAATTAGTGCACTTAATTATACCTCACAACAAAAATAAAATTTGTTTACAATATTTTGTTTGCAGTTTTGTTTTAAAAGTATATTAGTATAATATGGAAGAGCCAAAAGCTTGGTCAGTTAAGTTTTAACTAAAATTCGTAATAAAAAAAAGGAAATATGAAAAAATTAAATATTTTCGTAGACTTAATAAAATGTCTATTATTAGTTCCTACGACAAAAGCACAAGTGATAAGTAAGCTAAAGCTAAAAGCTCAAACTGATTTTAATGAACATTCTACAACAGAAAACCCTTAATTTCTGTATTTCAGTATAGATCTGTTCTCGTGATGATCTCTTTTTGAATTGTCCAAAGTATTGGCTGTGCGCACAAGTAGAATATAATTAAAATGTATTTATAAAGCAAATTTTCAATTAAATCCAAATTGGTTGGAATACGAGAAGCATTATAGTTCAATGCTATTGGAAGAACATTACCGTCTGTATTCAAACGTAACCATCAAATCTGAGGAGAATATATGATTGTTTACATGTGATCAACAGCTCGACTGCAACATTAAGCTTTTGACACACAAATAGTCTTACTGGCAGCCACTATTGAGATTTTGATGCCGAGTGGTAGTGAAAGAAACGCCTCGTCGTCCAGCATGTGGATTTTCTTCAATTTGAGTCTTTAAGTGTGTTAGCCCAACAAGCTTCACATAAGTTGTTTGTCTCTCCTGTAAAAATTTACTGAAAGAGAGTTAGCAGGTTTGCATATTAAGCCGACGATATGGTATGAATGTTTTAAATTTCCTTAAGAAACGACGAAATATTACTCCCCTATATGAAATGGATGAATAAGAGTTGAATAGGCGTTACGTAAAGCAAACACTATAAAAAGCGTTAACATTAAAGCACGAGTGATAATGCAATTTATTTAATTGTAAATATAGGAATGTTAAAGGTCCACAAAAAAAAAAACAAGTAGCAGTGTGTTAAGCTACTTTAAATAAAATATAATAATTTAAGAAAATAAGAGGAAAATATATTAATACCCAAGCTAAGTTTAATGTGATATGCTTTTCTATAACAAAATAGATATACATATTTAAATTTTGGCAACAAAATTACGGTATGTAAATATGTAATTGTATGAATATAAAAATTTTCATTTCAAATTTTTTCTTTTATTTAATTTTACAGAAAACGATTAAGATAAAGACTTTTCCTAATGGGTGCACCTGATCATTTTACAGAGCGTTTTAAGAGACCTATAAATATAAATTGATTGAAAAAATATACATAGTTTTGTTATACAAATCACACAAGCGCAGTTTTATTTTTGTGTTTTTAGTTTCTTGTTGGGGGATAGATTAGGTGAGATTAAACCTTCAATTATTTTTGATAAATGCTTGTCCAACAGTTCTTCCGCTGTCAACTGAAAATTACTTTCTGCCCATATCAATTTCAATTGATTTAATACTTGACCCATTTTCTTTTGTGTAGGACAACCTCGCTCTTTCAATAAATTCCCATTTATTGGGAATTTCGGAATAGACCATGCTTTTAAGGAATTATATAAATCTTTTTTGTTGTTATATTTAAGCAACTCTTCAACAAATTCTTTTCTGGCAAAAGGTTGTAGGCACAATATTTGATAATCATTAAGGTTTTTGTATTCAACATCAATCTAAAAAAAGGGGAAATAAAATAAAATCTTTATGTATTTTGTAGTTTATCACCTTATCTCTTTGTTGAGTTATAAATAATGCCAAATCCCTTTCATAAGCCGATAGTTTTAATCTTTCATGCAATTTCATGGCATCTTCTACATTATTTAGTAATGAAGTCATTAATAAAATTGCCAAATAAGGCTTTTGGAAATCTCTTAAGGTTTGTACCAATCTTCTAAACTCTTTCAAATTGACTTGTTCAGGTAGCCCGCAATATAAACCCAATCCACACTCAATCATTACCAAAACTAAGTCCTCTGCAAATCGACCCACCAAAATCTTTTGCATTTCAGACCAAATTCTTTCTCCACTTATGCGTGCTAAGCCTTCAGCATTATTATGTATAGCCTCTAAAGTTCTTTTATCATGATTATTGGCTTCCTGTGCTATGCGACCATAAAAACGAAAATATCTCAAAATACGCAAATAATCCTCTTGTATGCGCACATCAGCATCACCCACAAATAATACTCTTCTTTCTTTTAAATCTTCGTAGCCATAGAAATAGTCATACAATGTACCATCAAAGCCCAAAAACATTGAGTTTATTGTCAAATCTCTACGATTAGCATCTAATTGCCAGTCAGTTGTAAATTGTACCTCGGCATGACGGCCATCTGTACGTACATCTATTCTCAAAGTGGTCACCTCAAAATTTTCCTTGTTATTTATGCGTGGCGTAATGGTTCCATGCTTCTCACCTCTGGTATTAATCATACGTATATTTTCTGTGGTAAACATCTCCTTCATTTGATCTGGGGTGGCGGTGGTTGCAAAATCCACATCTTTGGGTTTAATTTCCATTAATATATCCCGGACCGCCCCTCCTGCTATTCTTAACTCATAATTGTATTTCTTAAACAGATCTACTAGAGTGTTTAGCTCTTCAGTGAAGATGCTTTTAAATTCAGCTGTATCAATTTTCTTAACGGCTGGGTCAGCACGCATTTTTGTTGGAACTCCCAAGACTGTGGGTTTAAATGCTTTTGTTTGTTGTTTACACGAAGCTGACATAAAGCGTTTGGAAAATTTTACTATATGATTGGAATTTCTTAAAAAATTCAAATTTGTAGCAATAAACATAACTTTTTCTCCGAAGCAGGTTTATTTTATTTAAATTTTAAAAGACCATTAACATCAGCGTTACCGTTGGTTATTTTCAAAAAGTACCAAAAAAAGATGATATTTACAAAAAAGTGGCACCAATAAGGGGAATTAAAAAAAAGGGACACCTTTTAAAATCAGAATAAGTACACCAAATAATGTTTTCCACGTATTTTGTTTAATTTATTTAAAATTTAAAATAACATTTTATAAATGGTGAACAAAATTCATGGGATACAGCAATATTTCGCCCGAAATAAGGCGGTTATGCTAATATATTTTATCATAGCTTGAGATCGATTTTGTCAAAATAATTAAGGATGATTATTAATAAAATTTACTTTGAGTTATCCAAATACACTTTTTTTATATATTCAACTGTTTCGAAATTGTTCAAAAATTAGTAGCTTAAAATTCATACAAAAATGATAAGGATAGAAGATAAAAAAAAAGCTTACAACCCTGATTAATACAGAGATAGTATACGCATTAAACCAAGTTGCACTTTCCAAGTGCACTTGCCTGAAATATGTAAATGTTTACATAATTTATTTACAATAAATACATAAGCTATCCACGCATTACAAGAAAAAAGGTTTAATATAAGCTTGCTTACATATACATACATACATATATGTAAATTTCGTTAAGGCTGGAATCTTAATAAAACTGAAATTAAAAATCTTTTCTCTACATTTAGTAAAAGTATCAAAAAAGTGGCAAGAGTTGCAAAAAGTATCACATTTGGGTGCATTTTGTAAAAATAGCAAAATAGTGTCATACAGACGAAAAAGTGGCAAATTGCTACTTTAGTAACACCCAAGGTATATTTACACAAGGTAGACTCATTTGGGAGTGTAGACATGCTGCTCTATAAAAATAACCGAGTGGAACGGAATTGTCAAAATTGTCCTCATATAAATTTAACGCACACATGTACAAATTTTGGCTCATATACACGGAATTTGACATTGGTGTTCCAACTTAGGTAAACAGCTGACAAACATATGGGACAACGAGTTTACCTTGTGTAAATATACCTTGGTAGCACCAACGGCAACGCTGATTAACATTAAAAAAAACATATGAGTGCAAAGTTGCCAGACTAAACAATGGAAAATACCAAATTTGGAATAAAAATCGCCCAAAATTGTCAAATTTACCATTTTTATTCGTGAAGATCATTCCATAATTTACCAAAGGCCCCATAAAAGGCATACTCTCGGAAAACAGTTAAGTACACCTAAAAACGTAAAAAATTATTCTATCCTAAGGTCTCTTATTACGCAGTCTTCTGAGAACCACAATAAAACTATATGACACTTGTTTTAATTTTGGTTTTTTTATTTGTTGATGATTAGTCCATAATTTACCATGGGTCATTTATAAATTCTCCTCTCGGAGATAATTTTAATTCGGCTAAAACTTGTTCAAATAATTTTTTTTTACTAGAAAAAGTTACGTGCTATCGTATTCAGTTATCAGATTTTATAAAGTAGCAAATCTATAGATTTTATTCATACAACATTTTGCATATTATTTGTCAAAAGTGCAGTTTACGAAAAAAATGGGACCCTGGAATTAAAAAAAAACAAAAATTTAAGCGGGCCTAGTAGGGCCATGTGCACCTTTCGATCTAAAAAAATTCCAAGCCCTCTTAGAGGTATGTGTGCGTACGCCCCGTAAACTATACTTCAGCCTAATTTTTAAAATATTGTATATCGTCGGGTGGTTTCTGGTATTACGCATGGCATATTTTTACACAAATCGAGTTATGAATCAATTCTATATAATAAATGTCCACTCTTTTCAAATTTGTAATCCTTTTTTTATATCTCGAATATATTAAGAGATATCGAACCATAAAATTTCCTAAAATCCTCAGGCCTACAGTTCTCTAAACATTGTTTTGCTTCATTCGTCAGTTGTTGTGATATGAAGCCAATTTCCAATATAATAGTAAACATATTATTGTTTTTAATTGTTAGTCTGCATGTTCTATTCAATGAATGTAGATCAACACATTTTTGATCCGAGCGGCAAACCAATACCCACCCGACGATTTTGTGTTTTCTTTAACAAATACTTTGACCTACTTGACACCCATTTTAAAATATAAGTGTAATAAATGGGGCACAAAAAGTTATATCGAATTTAAGTTTTAATTGAAAACATATAATGCGGCCTACGTTATTTTTGATGAAAAAAACTTATCGTGCCGTTTATATTTAAAATTAATCCAAACATTAAGGGGTGTGCTAGAAAACGAAAACGAAAGAATTTTGAAGTTGTTTTTAATAAACTTTTAATCTAATTTTTATAATTTTTGTTATAAAATTTTGTTTTATATGTTTGTATAATATTTGCTATAAAATTCTTTAATTACAGAAATATTACTAAAAACTACTTTTACAATTCTCTCTCGACGATATATAACTTAAAATTTATTAAGAATTCCTAATTCTTAGTTTCCAATAAAATGGACTTAATGTAATTTTCTTCCTAAAGCCAAATACATCTCTACATTTAATTGTCATTAGTCAACAGCTGTTTTATATGCTTCATTATGTGGTTCAGTGATGGAAAGTTGAGTGCACTGGTACTTTTTTTTTAGTACTTTTTCATTTTAAGGCCTCGTTACTCTTACGTAAACGTATACGTTGCGGATCAGCTGTTTCGTTTTACTTACCAAGCTACTGTGCAAATAGGTACTCTTACGTAAACGTAACGTTGCGTTGCGGATGAACCTGATAAAATTAAAATTTCTCTCCGTTTTTACGTATCAGCTGTTAAGAATTGTATTTTTGTTTTGAAGCAGTGTTGTCAACAAAACTTATTGACCAGCGGTTTACTTTTAAATTTTATTAATGAGATTCTCATCAAAACATTAATTTAAATTTGATGTAATGAAATCCAATGTTATGGGTTTTTTGTTCGAACTGAAATTAATGTTGGCTTTATGTGTCACAGAAACCAAAGTTATCGGGTTTTTATTGAAAATAAAAGAAGCAGCTTACAGCTCTTGTTTATATGTTGGAAATAAATATTGTTGCTAAAAGTTTAATTTTTTATTTTATCTAACAATTAGATTATTTTCATAGATGGAAGTAAATAAAATTGATGAATGTTAAAATAGTATTTTTGCATGCTTTCGGCAGCGGGCTACTGCAAATTTGCAAAAGCTTTTTCTCACTTTTTCTATGGTCAATTTATTTATTTATAAGTTTGAAACAAGAAATATTTTCGTATTTTAACTAAATTCGCTTTATATATTTACAAAACAATAAAATTACACAAATATAAACAATAAATGCAAGTTATACAACGATGGTATTTATTTCATAATGTACATTAGTATGTTTACTGTATTTCCACTTCTTATTTTCTTTTCTATAACTTTCATTTACATTTACAACAAAAAATTCAACAATATTTTAACGCAAAAATCATAATTTATAATATTATTAAATAAAAATTGAATTTAAAGCTGTAAACACATGAGCCAAAACATAAAACAGCTGATCCGATTATTGATTTTATTATAAAATAATTATTTGCATACATTTTGGACAATGCAAATAGAAAAAAATCAGCGCATAGTTCTGAATATTCCCCTTAACCTTATTATATTAAATATATATATTAATTTTTATTTGACCTTTCTTTTTTCATAATTATTTAAGTTTAAGGTATTTTTTAAAAAAATATATTATAAAGAGAAACTGGGAATTATTTCCTTCCGAAGGTTACTTTATATTATATTCAACATTCTTTTTATTTTTCATTTCTGAAAAATTGAAGGAATATGACTATTACAAAAAAGCTTTATAAAATACATAACCGAAATTTAGCTCATAGAATAAATTCGAAAAATAAAAAGAACGTTGAATAAAATATATTATATTTATTTATTTTTCTCATTATTGCGCTAACCTTTGGTTAGCATCTTTAGGAAATTAAATTAAGTTTACAATAAAATAATTTTTTTTTAAATTTTTGGTTAACACATATTGGTTATATCAAGTTTCATTTAAAGAGATATTAATAACGGCTAAATATATTTTAAGGTCCATAAATCCAAAACTAGATTCTCAGGCGCCATAAAAACTAGATACAAAATTAAATTTTTCAAAGCAATTTTAGTGCTGGATATGTAAATATACAGTGCAAGCTCGCTTATCCGAAGGAGTGTAATCCGAATTATCCAGCAATACAAATTGAATTTATGGCATATTACATACTTTATAGTTCGCATTGATTGCAAGATCGCTAAACCGAATTTTTATTTATTTTTTTTTCTGCTTTTTTATAATTTTAAGAACCGAATTTCTGTGCAAACTTTGAAAATTTGCAACTAATTTTACCGCAATAATGACGTGTGAATTTGTGAAGAGGAAATTCTTAGCTGGATTATTAAATCTGACAATACTTCGTGGGAGCATGTGCACTGCAAGAGAACTAACCCTACATCACAAATTTTGTATTTTAAAAAAACATAAGCTTAACTGCCGTATTCATTAAAAACTAAATTGGTCTTGAAATATATTTTCAAAAAAATTTGTATAGAAATTTTGTTTGAAAATACGTTTGATACAGGGCGAATTCATACAAGTTGGTCTTATTTGAAAACGTTTACAACACTGTAAAATATTTTAACGTTGTGTCAAATATTCAAACAAATCAGGAATCAGGGTCTGCAATCATTAATTCGAATTAGCGAGCTGGCACTGTATATCTGTGGCATTTTAACAAAACATCTTAAGTCCCAATTTACACTAGGGACATTTCTTGCCGGACAGACAAAGTTTGATGGCGAGGGGTCGAAAAAGTAGAGTGTGTAGTACATGACTATCTGTACTGGACATTTTTTATTTCTCTTTCTTACTTTTCGTAGTTTACATACAAGTATTAATTTCTATCTGACTTCTAATGTTTCCTATGTAAACGCGTCAGGTAAGATTAAAAGAGAATTCAAAAAATGTCCGGCAAGAAATGTCCCTAGTGTAAATTGGGACTAAGTAAAATTCAAAAAGTTGAAAAAAATGTTGTTAATCAGACGAATTTTCATGCAAAAAACATTTTTGTTTACATTTTTAAAATTTTGTATTATAAACGAAATTTTTCTTTAAGTTTGATTTTTTAAATGTTTTGTTATCTTATCACGACTTAAGATGTTTTGTCAAAATGCTACAGATATGTATAAAGTATTTTATTTTTTGTACAAAAGCGCCGGTAGCGGTATGTATTGGCAATTTTTAACAAGAATGTTAGCAACATGTTTTGGAACAAGAATGTGAGCAAAATCAAAACAAATAATGATTTACACACATACATATGTACGAGTACACGCATACACCTCAACAACATATGACACGTTTACGTTTTTGTAGTAACTACCAACATTTCAAGTCGACCGCAACGTTTACGCATCCGCAACATTTACGTAAGAGTAACGAGGCCTTTAGACCTCTCCTTTTGTTATGCATGCTTCTTTGTTGAAAAATTTAGCGTTTCTATTTTTTCTAAAATTGACAACATTGCGTAATTAAAATTTATTGTTCTTTTTTCGTTCATGTTTTTTGATATAAAAATGTTCATCTGCTTTTAGCACAAGGTATATTTACACAAGGTAGACTCGTTGGGCCATATGTTTGTCAGCTGTTTACCCCAGTTAGAACCCAAACGTCTAAAGTTGTTTATGTTTGTTTATATACTTATGGCTAGTTGTTGTTTGTTTGGCAAAGTGTTGATTTTTTGACGTCTCGGTTCAAAATACAAAAACAATTTAGCCTGTTGTAGCAAGGCGAATTCAACTACAGTTGGTTTCGGAACTACCAATCCAAAAACAACAGAAACAACAAAGAGTTTTTTACATTGCATTGTTAGTGCTTGCAGCTCGAAATGTCAACCATTCTTAGCAAAACACTAACCAATCAAAAGAAATATCACCTATTGTTAATTCGCCTTGCTTTTAGCATTGTTGACAAAGTTAAGTTATCTGCAAAATCGTTTTACTTAAAACTTTTGCGACACACAAACAAATTAAATTCGAAAATAAAACTTTAATTATGATTGAATTTATTTCCAAATGAGTAACACAAATTTGAAGCGATCAGTTTCCAATTTCGTGCGTTAGCCGATCTCCCAGAAATAAAGCATTCAAAAAGGAATTTATTTTTGGAAATTTGAAAAAGAACGAAATGGACGATGTTTCCTGATATTTAAAATATTGCTATCGGAATTTAATTAAAACTAAAAATTTATCAACATCAAATGATTCTTGTTACAAAAAAAAAAAAAAATTTGTGTACCATATATTAAATCATTAGCAAATATATACATTTGTATGTATATATATATAGTATATTATATACATATATAAGCATTTAAATAAATGTTTATATCAAAAATGAAATATTTTTTAGTCTCTTAACCAAAATATTATATATTTTTGTATTAAAATGAATTAGTTTTTTAATTTTATGTATTTTGGTTTTAATTTTTAAGTTTGTTTTTAAAAAAAACAAAACAAGTTTGAAAAAGTACTAAAATATTGGAAAAAAGTACTCTTTTGCTTGGTGGACAGTACATCCCTTTTTTCAAATTTTCCATCGCTGATCTGGTTATACCCCCTCCAATGTTTTGTATGTTTTTACCATAGCACTTCTTGTACTATTTCTTTTAAAGGCCACATTTAACACGAACAAAAAGAATATTGTACAAAAAAATATATAATCTATTTTAAACAAAAATGCATAATTAAGTACATGTAAATTTAGTGGAACAACGAGAGCAAAAAATCCATATTAAACCCATAGCAACGAGAAGATTAGAATTTGATCACAAATTGTAAAAAATGAACATAAAAATATTTCAAAGAAAATATCATCCAGCTGAATTAGTTGCCAAAATAACATGCACAATATTATTAATCTATGCTGTGTTACCGTATCGATTTGCCTCGCATTATGAGTACCTGGATGAGGATGAAATACCGGAAGCCTTAGTGTCACAAGTAACCACAAATATATCACAACAACATATGGAAGAGTGCCAGTATGAAGAGATTTTAAAGAAAAACACTAACATGTATACAACACACTACCGGGAAGAGTTGCTGAATGCAGAGGAAATACTTGGCGGTGGTGAATATTATCCGGAACAGTGTAGAGCCAAGTATAGCACAGCCATAATAGTTCCTTACAGGCAGCGAGAGGAACAGTTGCATAAGTTTTTAATTTACATGCATAACTATTTGCGGCATCAGAACATACACTATAGAATATTTCTTATAGAGCAATATGACCAGAAGCCCTTTAACAGGGCAAAACTTTTTAATATTGGCTCTATAATCGCAGCAGAACATGAATTTCCATGCTTGGTGTTGCATGATGTGGATTTGTTACCTCTAAACTTGGGCAGTTTATATATATGCACTGATTTACCTCGTCACATGTGTGCTGCCTTGGATATTTGGCGTTTTCATTTACCCTACCGCGGTCTCTTTGGTGGCGTGGTCTCGATAAGAACCCAACAATTTCGTACCATAAATGGCATGTCAAATATGTACGAAGGTTGGGGTGGTGAAGATGATGATCTATTTGGCCGTTTACAGTCACGTCACATAAACATTTGCCGTTTTGCACCGCATTTTAATGAATACACTATGCTGCGGCATAGGCCTGAGAAGAAAAATGAAAACCGTGTCGAGCTTTTAAGGTCAGGAGCTTTACGTTTCAATACGGACGGCTTGAATTCTTTAGTTTATACGGAAAAAGGTAGACGTATACATAGTTTATTTACCCATATTTTAGTACAGACATAAGTTTAAAATTAGCGCTGTGTTTAAGAGGGAGAAAGCGAGAGAGATTACAAAAGCTTATCCAAATTTAGTATTTTTTAATCTTAATTAGATGAATTAATTATGGGCAGGGGTTTTGAAAGGTAAAGAAAATATAATTAAAAACTATTGCGATACATTTTAGGAAATCGTTAAAAGAAATCTTTCCCAACAAATTTCTATACAAGCTGATTATGTTGTATTTCGAAAGCGATATATTTTTTTTTTATTTAAAATTTTCGATAAATTGTTTGATATACATACTTATATAAATTAAATTAGTAGAATTTTCTGTACGGATTTTTATCACTTGCGATTAATTTTCTTAAGAAAACTAACTCTAGTGATAAGTTTTTACAGAAATCAATGTAATGTAGAGAATGCCATATCTTTTCCCCTCTCCTAAAAACTCAAGACTTGACGAGCCAAACTTGATGTGTTTGAACCGGCACTAAGATAAGATAAAATTTTGTAGCAAATTCTGAGACAACTATTAAAAAGAAACCTACATACTAGTAATGTTACGAATATAAATTTTTAATATTCGAGAATAAGAATATTTGCGCCATACGATATTTCAAATTTGATTTAAAAAATCTACCGTTTGCATTAATAGCAATCAAGGCGAATCCATTACAGGCAATCTCGGTTCTACAGCTCGTAAAAAACCGCAAGCAACTTTTTTTTGTGTAAAATCATTGTACAATGACAAAAAAAAAACAAAAACAAATATAATAATTAAAATTTTGACAACTAAAAGTTATAAAGCTAAAGATAAGACCACCTGCAATGAATTCGCCTTGATAGCAATAAATTTGAAACAAACTGTCATACTACTAAATGTTTTTGTGCGAATACGACTGCCGTAAAATAGGCGAATATTCTGCGATACGAATACGAATATTCGTAACATCACTACTATATTTTGCAATAAAATACTACATATGTACATTTCATTGTGATAATATTCTTTAAAATATCTCTTCAGATTTATCAAATGTGAACATTTTTTAATGAAACTTCATTACCTTTATAAAAAGAATGTTAATTCCCTAAAAAATCATATTAACCCTTAATTAATATACATAACTCGTAAGTCTTTTTTACTATTTTCAAAAACGAATTTTTTTGTAAGCTTTAACAAACACCACATAAAATCTAGTCTGTGCTTTGTAAGTAGTTATTGAAAAAACTTTTTATGTATTTTTAAGTTTAAAAATTTCCTTTTTACTTCTTAGTCCATTGAAAAGGGTTCATTCATCTTTAGGATTGCCTTTTACTCTTCCAAAAATCTCTAATGAAAGTAATGAATGCCGCTTCAAGAAATTAAAGTATTATTATATGTTTTGATAATTTTATCTTTATTTTTAAACTAATTAAATTAGTTAAGCTTAATAGAAAACAAGATCAAATAAAAAAGAAAAAATTAAAAATTTAGGTAAATTTTAAAATACGCAATGAAAAAATACAAGGAAATAACAAATTAACAAGAATAAATCATGTCGTTTTAAATTGTTTTAAATTTAAAAGACATGTTAGTTTAACTTGCATCCTAGTTTTATAGTGATCATTTATAATGTTTGCAAAGTAATAATTTCCTGTAAGAGATGCCACAAAATGGAAAAATAGAACTTAAACAAATATGTAATGCAAACGAAGGCAATAACACAATGAACTAAATAAAAAAAATTGTACAAAAACAAAGTTTGAGTTTTTTTTCACAAACAGGGTTTTTTTATTTTTAACCAATTTGTACAAAAATTTACAAATTTCCATAGAATCTACCAACTGCAAAATTTTTTTCTTTGTATATCTTTGTTTGAAATTTATTACTTGGGATAAATGTCTAAAAGAAATTTCTCCCTTGCGATATTATTCCTATTGTTTTTATTTATTTATATCAACAGGTAACACTTATACGTAATATTATCAGTAGCATTGTTGTCAAATACGTCGTCTAATATATTTTCAAGGACATCGATTCCAGTATATTGCACTAGAGGGGTTATTAGTTAATACAGCTAAGTGAGCATCTATCGTGAAATAAAATTATGTGTGCACGAAATCGGTGAACCTGCTATGCTCAGTAATATATTTTGCTTAGATAAAAGTAAAAAAACGTATTGAAATAAATCTTTGTTATTTTATGGCTATTTAGACGTAACCAATGCAAATGACAAAATAAAATAAAATAAATGTTTTCTCGGCCAAAAACAAAGTATATATTACAAAGTAAATACATTAATGAATTACTATTTCAAATTCCATAATCTTGTAACTAAAGCTCATGTATACATTTAAAATTTAAAGTATGGCTCTAAACCCAAACAAAACAATTTATTTATTCAACATATAGACGATTAAAAATTGCCCCATCCAAAGATTTATGTGATTTAACAGAATTCTTTTACAAGAAATATAAATAGTTCCAAATTTTCGCAACTCTTATTAAAAATTAACGTTAGAAAACTTAATTTTGGATGAAATTTCTTTACAGTTTCGTTTTTAAAATTTTTTCGATTTTTAATCCACTTTATTTCGATCCATAGAACATGCCCGTTATTCAATCTGATAAATTTTTGTAGGAGTCTATCCGTCGAGAGTTTATTTTGATTAAAACTGTTCAATTAATAAGATAATTTCATAAACTAGCGATTTCAGTTATATCTTTGAAAAAAATTAGCAAACTTTTGTACTTACCCATAAAGTAACAAAAGAGATAATGTTGATTGTTGAATTTATAAAATGATGAATTATGATTAAAAAATGTTGATTGATGATTAATTAATTCGAGTTAAAAAATTTCTTTTTTTAATATTTATTTGTTTTTTAATATTTTTTTCGATTAAAATATACAATTTGTTAATTGATTTTAACTACACTACAAAAAGATTTTTTGAATACAATGTTTCGTTTATTTTTTTATAGTATAATGATATAGATTTTTTCTATACTTAATTACGATATAGTTTTAAATCAATTGGTTTATTTAGTATTTTTACTGTTGCTGGGTTTTAATAATAGTAAAATTATTAACTAAACAAGAATATATTTTAAACTTATTTATATGTTGAGTTGTTTTATTTATTTGAATAAATTAAGTTTTAAAAATATGTAAAACATACACATTTTACTTTAGTCATCGTTATTACATGGACATAATGATAATTATGGAAAAATAAACTTAAAAAAAATGTTGTTAAAGAATAAGTTCAATCAAAAAAACTTTTCTCTAAACAAAATTTGACTCTATTTTCTTAACATTCGGGCAGAACAAAATTAATAAATATACATACATATAAACCATTTCTTACAGCGCAACTTTCGTTAAAAAAAATTACAAAAAACATTAAACAATAAATATGTATATAGAAAGGGAATGTTATTTTCTTTGACACAGATTATTTGGTTTTTTTTAGTTATTTTTTTTTTTTTTTATATAAAATAGAATAAATCACAAGAAGTTTTATATTAAACCAACCATTAATGTTGTTGTATTAGGATTTTTTTATTCTTAATTCAAAAAACTCAAAATATCTTGCTGACTTAAAGTGTTTAGATTATTAGAATCACGAGATTGTTGAGCATTCTTTGCAGATGTTTGTGGCATCAAAGGTGCCCGAGAGGAATTGGAATTCATTAGGGAATTCATATGCATATAATTATTGCCAATTAAGGGGGTGTTTGCGTTCGTTTTCATTTGCTGATAACCCGCTGGATAAATGTAATCGACAGTGGGCTTTTGCAATGTATAAGTACTGGCCTGGGAGTTTGTGTAGGACTGCTGCTGTTTTTGTTTCGTGCTACCAAAGGGGTCTAAATCGTCTAGTGAAGAGAAGTTATTGTTGGTTGTTGAGGCGCTGTTGCTGGAAATCGTTGTTGTAGTTGTGGGTGGTGGTAATTGATGATTCATTACTAAAGGATTGGCACTGTGCCAGTTATTTGTTGTTTGTTGCCAGTTGTTAGCGGTAGTATTGTTGTCGTTGGAATTGGTATTGTAGGGATTGTGTAGGCTGTTAACCGATTTCGAGACAGTGTTGCTGTTAGACATATTGGAACCATTTGAAGTCATTAGAGAAGATAAAATGTCCGGTTTAGCTGAGGAATTGTGTGAAATTCTAAAAAAAATTTAAAATTTTAGATTTTCATTAAAAAAAAAAATTAGGAAAAATTGCAGAAAAAAATTTATTTTTATTTTTTGAAACAAATTTGAAGAACAAAATCAGGAAATTCTTTAAACAAGTGTTTGCCTAATGGTCGAAATTCGGCCATCATTTTTTTTTTTAATATGAAAAAAATATAATTTTCTAAGTACATATACATATATGAATTAACATGTTTCGAGCATTCAAGACGGACTTAGTGGATCGATTTGGCGACGGACCAACTACCAGTTCACATGTTATGTTCCATGTCAGTGGTTGACAAACAAAGAAAGTTATCGTTCTTAACTGGTTTGCCTGTGCCGATTTATATCTAAGATTTATATTAATATTAAATATTCGAACACAGGTTTCTTGCAAAATTTCGAATAATCTACCACCCTATTTTTTTATTATTTGATAATTGGAAAAAAACAAAATTTTTATTTATGTGTTTTGCATATGTGTCAGTATCAAATTTGAACGCTTATAACACTTCTGCCAATAAATACATTTCAAATTGTGTATTTCGCTGGGCAAACAGAGGAGAAAAGTGTCCTGAACTGTTTTGCCTTAGCCGATTTATATATAGATTCTGTTTTATTTAAGCTTTAGTTTGTTCTAGTTCTATTGAAATCAGTATTAGTTAATTTTTAGGGTTTTTTTATATGTGTTCCGGTTTAGAACTAGTTCTAAGTTTGGTTCTAGCTCAGTTATAGTGATATTTTGAATAACAATATTGCCAGCTATATAATTTTGGGTATATTAAAAGATTTTAGTGAAAAATGCTTTTAACAAATTGGGTTCCACAAATGTTAAAGAAGGCAATGACGAAATTTCGTGGTCGTTATAGATCTGATTTGTGAACTAGTTTATGAAAAAATAAACGATTTTTTTAAATTTCTTAGTTGTGACCATCGTTTAGTGTGAGTAAAATTATTTTCAGTAAAAATATTTTGAATAAAAATGTTTTTAAGAAAATATTTTTTGTGAATTTTATTCAAAATTATATCAATAGACGTTGGTTTAGTAAAATTTCTACTCACTTTAATTGTTCCTTAGGTTTATTAAGCTGTACACAATTTGAGCTTACAATATTATGAGATTTATTATTTGATGATTGACTGATAGAGAATCCGGAAAACATGTCGTCGTTGTTACTGATACCACCGCTGTTAAGTGTGGACTTTTCCAACTCACTCGCTAATATTTCAGACGCATCTTTGGGTCTAAAAAAATACATATTAAATATATCATGTTCTTAATTTTAGAAAATAGAAAACCGTACTTGTTATCTCTATTAATTGACGAAAGTTGCTCCAATTTCTCTCGCTGTTCTTTTTCCACCCGAGAAAACATCTCCTTAATCAAAGCTACAATGATATTGAATTGAGCAATAGTTAAACCATTTTCCACACTTAAAGGAACCAGAAATGGTATACATTTATGGGCCATGACATCTTTGGTAATACCCAGCTTGGTGTTGGTCATGGCTATTTTGTAAATGCCTGATTTTAAAAATGAAGAGGTTTTTTGTAATGATTAAAAACAAAATATCCAAGAAAACTTACCAATTATTGCCATAACTATAGCTGGTTCCCGACTTTGTATCTGCTGTAGGAAAGGCAATATTTCATCCAATACCAACCATTTATCGAGATTTTCTAATAGTTTTCCAATCGATATTAAGCAATTTACTTTCACTGAAACATTTGAACTCATCAAACATAATTTCTTAATTCTTGGTATCACTGCATTTTTCATGGCATTATAATCGATCAGGGTGGAAAAGGTTGGTAAGACATTTAGACACAATTCTTGTATTTGGGGCATATCACACTCCAGCGAACGATAGAGCAAAGGTAAAACATGCAATTTCACTTCTTCGGCTGGTGTTAGTTTTAAAAGTAGATCCATTTTTTGCATAAAAATCAACAGAATTTGTATGGGATCGGTGAGTTTAAAGATTGGTTTAAGGTGGGGTAGGATATGGTCACAATATTCTTTTTGGCTACTCATTTCGGCGATGAGCAAAACATTGGGCAATACAAAGGGTATCATGGGTGAATTGACAAATTCTTTAACTAGATACGGTAGTATAGAGTGAAGATTGACACGATGTGGCAGAGTGGGTATTATTTGGGGTAGTCCTTTGTAGAATTTAGATTTTTGTAAATTATCCCATTGGTAAAGAGAGTCTAGGTAGCTGAGAGTCTTTACGCCAACATCGTGGAAATAAGTGACCTAAAAAAACAGTGAAAATAATTTCAAACAAAAGATTTTTAGGGAAATGTTTTCAATAATACTTTCAGCGAAAATATTTTTGAGTGAAAATGGTTTTTAAGTGAAAATAAGTAAAAACTTTGTTCCGTGTGTAAACTGCTTGTAAATGTTTTAATTGAAAGTATGAAAATGTTTGATTTTTTTGTGGTGGAAAAAATCCAATTGACCAATTTTTGTTTTAACATCAATTGAATAATTCATTTAAAGTGCAAATTATTCCACACTTAATTTTCATGTCACTTACCTCCTTTAATTCGTGCAATTTCGGCCTTAAGTGAGGACTAGGATGTAACAAGGCCTTTAAACTCTCGGTCAATTCACTGGGCACCACATTCATGGGTGGATATTTTCGCTGATTCAACTCATTGGCATAACGTCTAAAGGCACTATAATCGTTGCCAAACATTTTCATAGGTTTACCTGCATAAATGGTAAATATTAACACTCCCAAAGCAAAGAGATCACTATCGGATGAATTGATATTATTTAAGGCAATTTCTGGTGCACAATACTCCAGAGCCGGTTGGGCCAAAATGTGAATAGATGTTGAATACTCCTTGCAAGGCCAATAGGGTTTGCCATCTGGCTGAGGTTGATTGGCAACACAAAAATCAAAACCGAACAGTTTCCAAGAACGATTCTTATTGATGACAATAGTCTCAGCACAAATATTGCGGTGTACTATTTTCGCATCATTGTGCAGAAATTGCAAACCATCGAATAGTTGCAAAAGACCATGGCGTATTTCAACATCATAAAGTTTTTTCTCCGCCCTAACTTGATCACCCACCACATTCGCTAAGGAAGCAAAAACAGGTTCTGTGGCAAAAGCCAATGAGTCACGACTCTCTTCAAGAGGATGTTGTACGGTTAAGACGTGTGGATGGCGTATTTTCGTTAGTTGCTGAACACCTCTTCGCATCGACTCCAAAATTGCTTCTCGGTCTTCTTTTGACCAACGTTCCAAAGCTTTTTTTTCAAACACAAATACTGATACTTCTTGTTTAGTGGATTTCTTATAGCCGTTGTACACTTTCCATAGCAAACCCACACCAGCAGTGCAGGTTTGTTCTAAAACCTCATATTCACGGGTTACATTATTGCCTGGCAAAACTCCAGACAGCTGGGAGACAGTGGTGTGCACCGTGGAATAAAATTTGTTTATAACATCCATTTTTTGTCGTTTTTATGTTACGGGGTTTATTTTAAGATAATAAATAGTTTAAAAATATTGCACTTTGTTTTTTATGAGGTTTAAAACTATTTTTTAATGTGTTCTAATCGAATTTTCCAAAAATTTTCAGTTTTTCACAATTATTTTCCTTTTTTTCTTCTTTTTTTTTTTTGTTTTTTTTTCACTTCTACAAATCAATATTTTTATGAAAGATGTGTGTTCAGTGACAGACAAAATAGTAGGGTAACTTTTTTTATTTAAACTAGCGATTTTGATGTTTTAATTAAATTGAGAAAGTTTAACAAATTGTGCTGTTAAACATTTTTAAACTTTCTACGAAATATTTATGTATTAAAATAAAATTTTTCTGTACATACAAACCAAGATGATTTGCATTTTACTAGATTTCTCATACAAAATAAAATCTACTTTGTGAGTACTTAAAATATAGTAACAAGGGGGATTAATTTTTCAGGTGGCGTTGAAAGACCAGCTGTGCTACTTTTTCTTTAAATGAATGAAATTAATGTCAAAAGTAACTTGTGTTTTTGGCACATCCACCAACGAAAGCAACAAATAAAAACAATGTTGTGTTTTTTTTGTTGTTACTTGTATGTAGTATTGCCACCACCATTTAAATGAATTCGTCTTGTATAGTAGTATTCAAGTATGAATCCATGGTATATTTATAACAGGTAGCCGCGAAATTACAACAATTTTACAATAAAACAAACAAGAGGGCATTTTATTGTGTTATGTGATACGAACTGTCAAAAAGCAAAGGGGTTGATAAGAGACAAAAAAACTTGTTTACTTGTTTGCTAAAAACATTTGACAGTTTGTATCACAAAACATGAAAATAAAAAATAAACAGCTGTTTAAATCAAAGAAACAAGATTGCGCAGGTCCGTTATTTTTGTGTGACAAAGAAATAGACTTTGTGTATGTGCGTTTGTGTGTTTTTAGTCTATGATGACGTAGATGCGCGTATAAATTTTTTTTGTACGGATGAGTTCGCAATCTTATTTTTTTGATTCATGGATCGACTTAGAATCACTTTATTTTTTTTTTTTGAAAAGTTTGTTTATTAGATTAATTAATAACAAATTCAACTACAAATACACAAATAGTGCAATATTTTCTCTCAACACACTGGTCCTTAATCGAACACTCTAGCATATTTTATAATACATTTTCATTTGTTTTTTTTCAACTTATTATATTATTATGTTATCAATATATATGTATACCAGTTTATGTTTCTTTTGCAATGAAAAGTGAGAAAAACATTACTTTTATTTTTATTATGAGTTTTTAAAAAAGTTAGTCAGGTAAATGTAAAAGGAAATCCGAAAATTAGAATCACTTTATGAATCGATCAAACGATGTCCGTCCGATATTTGTACATTTTTCCAATATGCGATATTTAAGTTATCGATATTCTAAATATCCCTTGTTTAAACCAACAATATTTTGCTTGTGGCCATTGCTGAGACCATATTATTGTTTTTTCAACTATACTTCAACCAAATTTTTTCTGTGGGTGTATTTACCCTTACTTTAGCCTAGTTTGTAGATTTAAATTGAATCTAGTCTATAGAAAATACAATAGTGCCCTATAAAGACTTAACTCCAGCATTTCCTCGATATTAGTCTATTCAATAGTCTAAGCTAAACGTAGTCTAAAGACTAAAAAAAAATCTAGTTTTAAGGCAAAACTGAAGCCTAGTGTAGCTTTATATGAAAATTTGGACAAAACTATGTTTTTTTTAATCATGGTATTCAAGTATGATAGTACATAATAGAGATTCCGAAAAGCAATGTTTAAATCTTCTGCGCATATTAATATAATTTTTTTCATATTCGACCTTTATCATTTAAATTGTATGTGTATTGATTTTTTTTAACCTTAAGGTCTTTTTTATATACAATTTTGTTTTTATGTATCAAACCAAATTGAACTTAACAGAACGTCTAGATCAACAATAGTTAAATTCAGGGCGCCACTCCCTCTGTTTTCTTTTTTATTACCATGTATGGGAAAATGCAAAATTAAAATGCAAAAAGAGCGAACAATGTAGTGGTGCCCATACCTGTTTATTACCATGAATCAAAGAAACAAGATTGCGCATTGCGCAGGCCCGTTTTTTTTGCCAGATTTAGGCCCCAGATGTTTTTAGAATTTATTTTTGTTTTTAATACATTTGAGAGGCCTTTCGTTATTTTTTGACCGTAGCTTAAGAAAGTTCTGTTAGAAGCTATATACTTTAATATTCGGTCAGTCGCACTAATTCAACAATATGATTCTCACCACACCTTTTCCAATCATGGACAAACACCATGGTGAGAAAAACAATATAATATACATAATTCCAACATCAGTGCTGCCATCTTAAAAATGAAGAAAAGCGCCAAGTGTGTTGTAAACTGGTTAAAAATTTGGGAAAATTCTTTAGCAAGAAAATCGAGTGTTTTTGTGAAGTTTTGTTATTAATTTTTATTTATTTACTTGGGCCTGTAGCCAAACAAAAACAACTAATAATTAATTTATGTGATATAAAAACATACTGAAAAAAATTACGAAAAAGGCGCCAAAAGAAAAAGGTTAGAATTTTAATAAAAACTTTTAAAATGTTTTGGAACTTTTTTGTTAAAACCTAGGAACATTGACTTTGGCATATAAATATGTTCATGAAATAAAAGGAGACGCTAACGAAGCAACTGGTTATATGCTAGTACATATATAAATCAGTTCAGTAAAGCAACCCATGCCACTATTCAGAAAACAGAGTGTAATGAAAAATGATGCATGCATTGCATATCTTATACATATGTATGTAAACTAGCACTCCTAAAATCATGGTATGAATGGTATAAACGCTGCACAGATGAGAATTTGATCCAAAAAGTTAACCGAAATTATTAAACTTGTTTTTTGAAATAAATGTTGTTTGTTTGATAGTTTTAGGTTCAGTTTGGTATACAAAAATCTAATGCCAGACTTTTGGTGGGTTCTTGTTGTATTTTTATCTAAGTGTTTATTATTTTTCGCCAACACATTCATATACATAAGTTTTGAGCAACCCACATTAACTGTCCATATGGAGAGCAAGTGGTGTCTTAATATGTTTGAATATTCCGGCTACTTGACCATATTCAATCTGTGTAAAGTACCAAAGATACCAATTTTTCCCATTTTTACACCATAAAAAGTACCCTACATATTAATCTGGCCAAACTTTTTGAAAAAAGAAAAAGTACCAAAAAAAGGAAATGGAATACCAAAAGTAACACCTTTTTTCCCATTTATGCCCCCCGCAAGTAAATGTAGCCTATTTTCCGTGTGTCCCAAGTTGGGGAGTTCATCATCGAGTTCGGGGATTAGGGGATTTTTGATTTCAATAGCCGTTTTAGGGCTAATAAATCCGAGCAAATTAATTTCTCTTTTTGGTTAAAAATGTGTTTAAGCCAACAAATCTATAAATCTGTAAACATATAAACCATCTTTGAATGCATAAAATTGGGTGTTTAAACTTCCACTGCTGCCACATGTTATTTTGTAAGCTACATAGACGTCTAGTTGGATTTTTTTTATTAATTTTTGGAACTACTTTTTGCTTTTCAGTTAGTTGCTTAAGTTTTGAACAACATTTGACCATTTGAACAACGTTTTCAATTAAACATCATTAATAAGTTTTTTTGCACGGGCACATGCAAGTATGTATATTATCAAAGTTATTTTCGGGAATACAAAATTTATTATTAATACGATTTCTGTATGACGTGCTAAATTCCCAGTTTTTCATATTTGATAAATACACTGAAAATAACTTTGATAATATAAATAGTTGCATGTGCCCGTGCAAAAAAACTGAATTGGCAAATTGTTTTTTGTTTTTTTTTTTGTTGTTTTCTTACGAAGACAGTAGAATGAAGCAGTTTGTTTTTTAATTTTGTTTTTTCTTTTTACCCACTAACAACTACAATTCGAGTCGGAAAGAACCCAACCAATTGTAGGGGAATGTAAGAAAAGATAAACTCACTGTTTATTGTTGGTGTTTTGTTTTGGCTTTGATATTGTTACAAGTAAGACTTTTGTGTTTATAATTATTATTCGCTTTAGGGTTTTATTTGTATAATATTTTTGGCCTTTTTAAAATCTTTGGAAAAGGTTTCCTGATGAGCTGGCCTAAGCAACCAGTGAAATGCGCATAGAAGCTAGCTTTCCCTTAACAATAAATTTCAGTGTATTTATCAAATATGAAAAACTGGGAATTTAGCACGTCATACAGAAATCTTATTAATAATAAATTTTGTATTCCCGAAAATAACTTTGATAATATACATACTTGCATGTGCCCGTGCAAAAAAACTGAATTGGCAAATTGTTTTTTTTTTGTTGTTTTCTTACGAAGACAGTAGAATGAAGCAGTTTGTTTTTTAATTTTGTTTTTTCTTTTTACCCACTTACAACTACAATTCGAGTCGGAAAGAACCCAACCAATTGTAGGGGAATGTAAGAAAAGATAAACTCACTGTTTATTGTTGGTGTTTTGTTTTGGCTTTGATATTGTTACAAGTAAGACTTTTGTGTTTATAATTATTATTCGCTTTAGGGTTTTATTTGTATAATATTTTTGGCCTTTCTAAAATCTTTGGAAAAGGTTTCCTGATGAGCTGGCCTAAGCAACCAGTGAAATGCGCATAGAAGCTAGCTTTCCCTCAACAATAAATTTCAGTGTATTTATCAAATATGAAAAACTGGGAATTTAGCACGTCATACAGAAATCGTATTAATAATAAATTTTGTATTCCCGAAAATAACTTTGATAATATACATATATACTTGCATGTGCCCGTGCAAAAAAACTGAATTGGCAAATTGTTTTTTGTTTTTTTTTTTGTTGTTTTTTTACGAAGACAGTAGAATGAAGCAGTTTGTTTTTTAATTTTGTTTTTTCTTTTTACCCACTTACAACTACAATTCGAGTCGGAAAGAACCCAACCAATTGTAGGGGAATGTAAGAAAAGATAAACTCACTGTTTATTGTTGGTGTTTTGTTTTGGCTTTGATATTGTTACAAGTAAGACTTTTGTGTTTATAATTATTATTCGCTTAGGGTTTTATTTGTATAATATTTTTGGCCTTTCTAAAATCTTTGGAAAAGGTTTCCTGATGAGCTGGCCTAAGCAACCAGTGAAATGCGCATAGAAGCTAGCTTTCCCTCAACAATAAATTTCAGTGTATTTATCAAATATGAAAAACTGGGAATTTAGCACGTCATACAGAAATCGTATTAATCATTAATAAGTTATAGTAAACAAGAGATGGATGCGAATTTTTTAACCATTTTGTCCCTTATAAAAATTATTTTCTTCTATAAAATTGAATTTCTGTTTAGAAATACAAAATACTGGAAGTCTTAGAACGTAGAGCATAGAAGATTGTGATAACTTTTTGTAGTATTGATTTTCTTTCAAAAACGATTTTCTTAAAAAAAAAATACTATTCAGGACAACCAATTTGTGATCACTTATTCTTTAATACATTTTAATTTTAAAACTTAGGAATAAGAAAATTTAATTAAAATTTATAATTTTGTCTAAAATTTTTTAGAAAAAAATTAGGGAAGTATGTATTGTAAATGGAGAATTTAAGGGACTTCAAAACTTAAGCTGCAGGCCAACAGTCAAATATTTTCTGGCAGCACTGCGGCCATATCAATTTAAAGAACAAACTAGAAGATAGTAAAGCAGGGATAATAAATGACATTTAGAAATTGTACTTAATTTTTGGCACTAATTGTTCTAAAACCCAAAAAAATATTTTTACTAGTTTTATTATTAAATAACAAAAGAATATTCATACACACATTAAATTTCAATTGTACTTTACATATTTAAAATGTACCTTTGGCAATTATTAAAAAAAAATTTAATAAACTAGAATTTAGACGAAGACTTTTTAGCTTGTTTTTTTTAGAGTTGATAGTGGAACAAGAAAAAATACGTTTAACTGAGTAAAAATTTTAAAAGATATTGTCTTAAAATGTTTATTCCTTTGGATTTGGTATCCTACTAAACGCCATTATTCCTGTTTTGCCATACTTAAGAACACCAAGCTAAAAAGTCCGTCTAAATTCCTTACGAAAGTATTTATATAGTAATATACTTAGTACTCTGTAATAAAATTGACTTAAATTATAAACTTACAAAAAAGATCGCAGCAATATACTGAAGTAAGTGATCTCACCAAATTTTAAAGAAATTATTTTATTATCTAAGTATTTTTTGGGAATACAAAATTGTTTAATTAACAATTTTTTGTCAATAAATTTAATTTTATATGTTTTAAGTAACATATTCTTAATATTTTTATTAGAAAACGGAAATTTAAATAAGGTTTTGTGGTTTTATCCATTATGTTCTTTTGCTTTGGCGATTTCAATAAGCAGCTGATTAAAATAATATTCCAAAAATGCATGTTGGCAATGCTGAGAATAATATTAACGACCCTACAAGAAATGCATAACCAAAACTAAAAAAATTACTATTACTATAACACTATATTGGTCAACACTACCGGTCATATAACTAGTAAAATGACCGTTAGTCTTCTTGTAGGGGAAGTATCCAATTGCAAGCAAAACGCGCGTACTTTAGTACTTTTGCAATGCTGATAGTACTGAAAAAAGTACAATTATACTAACTTTATCATCCCTGTAGTAAAACAATAAAAAAGCACACACGTACTAACACTTGTTAACGAAAATATGAAAAGAGAATCTAACGGTAAATATTCGTTGAACTGCTCTCGGTGGGGAAGAACCAAGGAAAAACTTATGAGTGACTGGTGGAGTACCATAAAAACCTCATGACGTTTTACTGGGGGAGACTGATATACAAATCAACTCTGGAGCGGATTCTAGAATCTCTCCGACTTCCTATACCAAGGACTTATGGATGAGGCTTTGAACGAATCATGTGAGTCACTAAAAATATAACTAAACATATATAGTTAGCAAAAAGATTTTGGTTTTACCCCCGTTTCCACATGCAAGTGCAAGTTCCAAACCTCAATACACTCACACTTTATTACTAACATTCACACTATTTTTGTAGTTTCAGCCAAACGGCTGTTTCCTCGATTTTTCGTTGATAATACGAATACACTACTGGCATGTAATTACTTGCATGTGGAAACGTAAGATTAAGGAAAATAAATTAGGGAATCAATCACAGTTGTAATGTAAAAAGTGTTGTAAACTTTTACAAATCAAACCAAGTTATAAAAATTTTAAAAAGTTATTGAAGATTTTTATTATTATTTTAATTAAAAAATAAAAATAACTATCAAGCAATTTTAAGTTTTTATAAAATTAAATTTTTTTTTAACATTTTTAATTTAATTTGGTTACGGTTCTGGTGTAAGATATGTTCTTTGCACTGTTATTTACAGTGCAATAGTCGATTAAACCACCATTTTGTATCCAAAACAGATGACGCTAGAAACATAGTTTTTGCACGGGCCGTTACAACCAAGTACTAAGTGCAAGAGTAGTGCTAACTCCTCATTATCTCATAAAAAGTAGTCTGGGGTTAAACCAGTTCTGCGCTGATAGCCTCAAATGTGCAATTATATTATCAGTCCCTTTTAAGTTTATAAAAATTCCAAAATCCTTGACCATGTACTAAGTTTTCACTGCCTTCATCTGTCTAAACTTTTATAAAATATTTTTTTTTCAATTAAATAACATAATAATTAAAAACTATTAATTATGTATTTAAAATTAACATATTTACAAGTATATTTTATTTAGTATTTTTTTTTGTTTATAGTAAACATTTTCCTAATCACATTCGTTTAATTAAATAATAAAATATTCATTTATTTAAGCAAATTAAGATTTTGTGCAAAATTAATTAAATAATTAACAAAACAAAAACTGCAAATAATTAGACAAATAAAAATGAATTGAGAATTGAATGAAAAAAAATATTTACTTTTTTTTATTGGCATCACAAAAAATAAACAATTTAAAGTTGTGTAGATTAATAGCCATGAAGTAAAGATCAAACTTAACGTTTAAAATAATTTAAATTTTAAGTTAAATTATTTTTAATGTATAAATTAATAAAAGCAAAATACATTTAAAAAAACTGGAATATTTTGAACAAGTAGTATAAGTATTCCAAAGCCAGTCGCTTCCTTGTTCATACGGTATGGTCGCTATCATGTCAAAGTCTATATTCCGGGAGCATAATTGTTTAGCTGCTTTTTTTTGAAATCAAACAAATCTCAAATACATACATTTGTACATATAGAGAATAGTTGAGCTTAATTTCATTATCCCATTTAAACTCCTTCCCCCGGTGGCTTGCATGGATCATCTTAAGGATATTTTTCCTTTTGGTGTTTCATTATTCGAAGCATTATCACAGTGCAACACGAAAAAATAACCATATACGGACAAAAAATAACCATAAAGGATCAAAAAAAAAAAGACCCGTGTCTCCCAATTTTGCCGAAAGATATGCACTTTTTTATGGGCCCTTAAATATTTAGGGCCTCGGTTTAATTTTTGCAAAAAAGTGATAATTTTCTCAGGCTCATATCTTGCAAACCGTTCGGAATTTTAATTAATACTCTGAGACAAAGTTGTAGCTCTTGCCATAAAGAACAAAAATTGTGAACATATAAAATCAAAAAACTTCATCTTAAAGATCAAAATCGCAAAAAACTTAAAAAATTCGATTTTTTTTACCTTTTTTCCCTGTTCAGGTCCATGGGTAGCAAACCGTTTAAATTTCAAGAAAACAATCAGCTGAGAATTATCTGCTGGAGCAGGGGTTTTGACTACAAATTAGGGGTTTCTTGTTGCTAAAAGGGACAACATATTTCATTTGGGGTATTAAAAAAAAAAAAATTAGGATTTTTTGGGGAAATAAAAAAATTAGTTCAAATTTTCTATAAAAGACTTGAACATCGACATCGTCCATTTTTTATTTTCATTTATTAAATTGTTTTTTTTTTTATAATTTTAAAATTTTCAAAATGCAAAAACTTGTGCATATAGAACAAAAATGGAGCAAAAATACTAAATAACAAAAATAATTTTTTATTTTGTTCCATATGACAGTGTAAATAAAGTTTGTAGTACTTTGGAATTCTTTGCTTTGTCTGTTTTTGTTTTCCGTCCGCGTGTTTTCTAATCGATGCTATCAATGAAATGTTTTTGTTACTTGTTGTGTTGCAAAATAGGATTGTTGTAAATTAACCTTCGTTTTAGGATAGTTTACACTATTATACTTTGTATTAATAGGTACATGTCAATAACTCAATAAATATGTAAAAGTCTGATAGTGTGAATGCATGTGTGATGAAAATGACAAGTATTATGAAAAAAAGTTTGACATCCCATACCACTTCAATGTTTTTGAAAAATTTTGTTGAACTGTTCTATGGGTTTTAATCCAAATGTTGATATTTAATTAGGCTTAAGTTCTTCAAATTAAATTTTCATTACATTATTTTTATGAAGAAATGAATTTTACAACATTAAATTAATTAAAATTTATTGATAATTTTTCATTCTTGACTGACCTGGGGCTCGAAATCAGGCGTTTTTACGGACAGGTTACACTTACATGTTTCGATTGCAACCACTCAATCTCTTCAGAGGGGTTTACCGTTTAACAGTCAATCTTTAAACCAAATTGTATTAAACCTTTGGTAGATCGAAATTTGCTTAGAATGATTTTCTATTTTAATTGATTTTACAAGTTCTTCCTTACTTCTGTTTTTTCGTACTTTTTTGTCAAGAATTCTTCTTTAAGTCTAAAGTGAATTTTTTTTGGTTTTTTCATTTTTTTGTCTTTCTTTTGCTGGTTGACCTTTTTCACCACAACGTGATGCAATATCAATTATTGCACAATAATATTGCCAATGTTTGGGTACCTTAATACAAACAGTTAACAGTTATTTGAAAATTCGCCAATTTTATATGACATTGCAGTCGCGGTTACGAGAACTAATATTGCTCACGTTAGCGATTGTCGAATTTCATGAAAAAATATGTGTGTTTTACACTCATGTCCACCATACACATTTAAAAATTGCTTCTTTTTTCTTTTTAATACTGCATATGGTTGACTTAGCGACATTATACTTTTTTGCTAAACTAGTCACACTTGTTCCTTTTTGCAAACTATCTAAAATGTCTACCTTCTTTTAACTCTAAATTTAGATTTTTTAACACTCATGCCGACTGATTCACCACTTTGCATAAGAAAAAGACTCAAACTAAAATTTCGTTGCACATTTTTTATATAAGGGGATTCCCTCAACTTTAAAAATCAAATTTAATGTATGTATATCAGTTTTGCGACAAGCCTGGAAAACATATGCAGTGAAAAATTTTTTTCACGTTATAGAGCTTTCTGAGTTTGTTCCCGTTACAGAGCAGTCAACGTAAAAAAATCTTGTTCAAGTTAGGCGGTGTTCACGTTAGACGGTGTTCAAGTTATCGCAAGTGCACTGTATTTGTAATAATATAAAAAGGCACAAAGAGAATTTTATTACTCAAAATAAAGCGCTTACATATAAAAAAAATTTAAAATTCGAATATTTCTTTTAATTGTGTTTCACTGTATGCTTAGAGTGCATTAATACTATTTGGCGTGGTCTTAACAACAAATTCATAACAAGTGAATTAAAATTCTACAAGTGTCTAAAAGAGTTTAAACACCATCATCAGCAACAACGTATACATTTTACTTAGAACATGCAAAACAAATACAAAAAATAAAAATGACTAATGCCGTTCATGACAGAAATTGCTAAAACCTTTCTCAGATTAAAGGGGAATAAATAACGACTAATAGAAATTTGATTTATCTTAGATTCTGAATAAAGCAGTCATTAAACTTTATGAAAAAGATTTAAAAAAGGATAAAAGTTGCGAATAATGACGAAAAAAAGACAATAAAAAACATACATTTTATATATAATAAAGACGTAAAGTAACATTTTTTTGTTAACGATATCCATGGTGTTAAGTTTTCTTAAGGAAAGATCGTATGTTTTTTTATAGAAAAACTTTTCTAAAAAATTTTTAATATTCTAAAATTTTGTAAAAAAACCTTGCTATCGCAAAGTTGTCTGCAGAAAAACCCTGATATCGTAAAGTTTTTTTTACAGAAAAACTTTGTAAAAATTTTTGCTATCAGGTATAACATTTTCTTTTATAAATGAATTCACAAATTCTTAAAATTATCAAAATAATTTTTTGGAAACACAAAAATTTTTAATTTACAAGATCTTGTTTGTCTTGCTTAAATTCCAATTTTTATTCTTGATAAAAACACTGAAATGTATTGTTGAAGGGATAAGTTATTCCTATGCGCGTTTCACTGGTTGCTTAGACCAGATCGTCAGGAAACTTCATCCAAAGATTTTAGAAAAACTAAAGATATTAAACAAAATTTTTTCAATTTTGTATTTAAATATCGTAAAAATGTCAATATAAAATTAATTAACTAATTAATTAATTAAAAAATTAATTAAATAGAAAATATGTCCGTAAAAACTTTCAATTATACAAATTTGCCGTTAATTTTTATACAAAACTTTTAACATAAAAAATTTTTCTAAAAAAAAATTTTGTCGAATAACTTCATCATCGGTATTCTAGAGTTCTGTCTACTACGTAAATCTCTTTAATTTGTTTTTGTAATTTGTTTGTCATCTCATAAACTGTTTGAATATTTAATTGTGTGTGTGTTGCTTTGTCTTCTTTTCTGTATTTTCCAAATTTATTGTACATATATATTTTTTTTTGAAATTTAATTAACAAATTAATATTTTTTGTTTTGCTTATTTGTCTGTACATATTTCAATTTTATGGTATCAATTCATCACGTAGTGCATTTAATGGCATGTCTGGCTTGTTCGTTAAAACTGTCCGACTCAAACACTTTTTAAACAATTTGTATTTCTAAAGAAATGTTTCGTCGTGATTTAAAATGGATCTGTCTAGAACAAACTGCGATTTTCGTTGTCAACCAAAGTAAAGACTTTAATTTGCAAGATATTTTTGTATACATTTGTTCCTTCAGTTTGTTTTCCGATTAAAGCCACAATTTAGACATGTGTTGCATAGTTAAACATAAATAACTAGAGTGAGTGTGTTTGTTGTAGTTCTGAAAAGAATTTAGTGCAATTTTTATATGTGTGTACTATACAATTAAAAGTTCGAAGAAGGATGTGTGATAAAATATAGTCATGGAAATTAAAAAAAAATAAAATTACCACAAAAATTACCATTGTGAAAAACCTAAATGACAAAAAAATTTCATTACGAGAAAAAAAAAATTTAAAAACGTACAAGACCTTACTATCGTTAATTTTGCTGAACAAAAAAATAAGAGTATCGAAATTTTTTAAAAGAAAAGTTGCAATATCGTAATTTTAAATATTGTAAATTTTTTAAAGAAAATTTTCAATATCGTAAATTTTGTGTAAAGAAAATTTGTAATATCCTTAATTTTTTTAAAAGAAATTTTCGTAAATTTTTTTAAGGAAAAAATTTTAATATCGTAATTTTTTTTTTAAAACTTTCAATATCGTAAATTGTTAACAAAAAAATACTAAAAATGTTACGAAAAAAATTATAGATATCGTTAATTAAAAAAAAAACAAAAAAAAAATCCGGTAACGTAAATTTATTTAAGGAAGAATTTTAATGTCTAAAATTTTTGTAAAGAAAAATTTCAGTATCGGAAATTTATTTATAAAAGAAAAACAAAAAATGTCAATATCGTAGATTTTTCTAAAAAATTTCAGTCTTTAATTTTTTAAAAATTTTAATATCGTAACTTTTTCTAAAGAATATATATATATATACATATATATATCGTAAAGTTTTCTAAAAAAATGGAAATATTGCGAACTTAAAAGCAACTTCTAATTTAAAAAAAAAATAATGTAAGTAGCGGAAATTTTTTTTTTAACAAGAAAGTCAACACTACTGTTTTTGTGGCATGGCTAATCAGCGTACAAGCTAAGCGGAAGAAAACGATCCGCCTTTCGCTCTTGTTTAGGTGCCGCTGTAAGTATCAGAAAACAATGGTGTAACCGATCAAGATTTTGAACAAGATTTCAAATTATATCTATATGCCATTGTAAATGCGCTATAAAGAAACATTTTACTATCTTAAATTTTTCTAAAGAAATATTTCAGTATTATAATTTTTTTTTTAGAAAATACATACTTCAATATCATGCATTTTTTTAATTGCGTTTTTATACATTTTTTTAAAGAAAAAAATCTTAGTACATTGTACTATAGGAAATATCGTAAATATAGAAAAATCTTTAAAGATCGTACATTTTTCTTTAGAAAACAATTAATATTATAAATATTTCTGTAAAAAACTATAAAAAACTATTATAAATTATTCTGTTTAAATAAGCTAAAATTTTTTACACAAAACTTTAAATATTGTAAATTTTTCTGAAAAAAACATTAACTGGAAATTTTTCTTTTTTAAGCCATAAATATCGTATATTTTTTGTGGAAAATTTTCATATCCTAAATTTTTCTATAAATAAATATGGTGAAGTAAGTAGGAAATATCGTTAATATTCTCTTTGAATAAATTAAAAATTCTGTACATTTTCTATAGACAACATTAAATATCGCTTGATTGTCTGTGAAAATTTTTAAATATCGTACTTTTTTCTATAGAAAGCAATTAAAATCATATATTTTGGAAAACTTAAAATATAGTTAATTTTTAAAATATCGTATATGACAAATATAATATGGAAATCCAAAAATTTCGTAAATTTTAAATAATAAATTATGTAAATTTTTTTTATCGAAAACTTCAAATATCGTAAATTTCTTTTATCCAAAATTTTCCAAAATAGAATTTTAAGCATTGTAAATTAAAAAAAAATCGATTTCAAAAGTTGGGTCACGACATGAAATCCCCCATATGTATATATTTTCTTATTCTGATTGATAATGTGTGTTTTGTTAGTGGCTGTAAGACGCTGAATTACTTTAGGTGAAGGGTATAAAAGATTCTCCAAAGCCACATATAGCACTCATACTGTTTTTGTTTTTTTAATATTTCAATAACTATCTTAAGTGTTTAATTAAAATTTTTTTTATTGCGTAGTAATTTTTTTAATGCACCATCCCTATCTTTATTTCCTTACTAAAATATTACTTTTATTTTAAATATCTGCTTTAAAACTTGAAAAAAATACCAGTCCACATTTAGTTAAAAATAAACTTTCACAACTATTAAAAAACAGATATTCTTTTTTAAGTTTGCAACATTCAAACCTGATTACCAGTTAATTTTTAAGCAAATCAAGAGAGGTTAAACATTTTTTTTTTGATTAATAACAACAAAAAAAAAAAAAAAGAAGTTAATGTGCAGAAAAAAATAAACGTAAAACCTTCATATACTTGATTCCGAAAAGAAAAAGGAACTAGCACACAGAACTTGTCACGTGACAGGTTCTTTGTTATCAGAAACCTGAGGTTTTTACAAGGTTGTCTTAAAATAAACCAATTACACTAATAAAGCATTCCATTACATAACGCAATAAAAACAAAGTTAAATTAAGTAATTTTTTTTAATAAACCTTCACTGACTGTAATACATAGTTTTTTTTTTATAAAAAATAAAAATTTGCATATCAATTCCGCTAAAATGTTCCTCTTAAATCATATTTACTTTAGCGATCAGGTCACATCAGTTTATTTTCAAAATTCTCGTCTGTGTAACAAATACTAAATATATTTGGTTTCCACATTTTTTATTACATTTTGTTTTGTTACTCAAATCAATTAACGCTCTTCAGTGAAACGTAAAAAAAAATTTACAAAAAAAAAAGTAATGCGTTATTTTATATTGTCAACAAAACTTGAAAAGCTTTTAAAAAATGCAATGTTTAAAATAAATGCAAAACAAAAACTAAACAAAACGAGTAACTTTTTTTGTTTTAATATAAACGTATAAAATAATAAAAAATCCTTTTTAGAACTTGACATTAAAAAATATAAAAAAAATTTTGTGTGGTTATTGTTTATAGTTTTTATAAACTGATTTTAAAATATGAATTCAAACAAATTTGTTTTTAGTTATTTTTTAATAGGAAATACATACTTATATTTACTGAGCGATTTTCTTTTATGTAATTAGCTGACAACACTGTTAAAGTGACAACACCATTGTGTACCGTTATATTCTTCTTAAGAGGCCTCGTTACTCTTATGTAAATGTTGCGAATACGTAAACGTTGCGGTCGACTTCAATGGTTGGTAGTTACTTAAAGTACGTAAACTTGTCACACCATATGAAGTGTGTTAAAAAAAAATAAAAAAGGAAATTGTATTGTTTTGATTTTGCACCCAGTGTTGCTTTTAAGGGCCAAATATACGAATCACCCAATTTAAACAACTTTACCAGAAATAAGGTGTTTTTAGTTTGCAAAATGGCAACACAGCAGCCGCTGATTTTCTTTTGTAGTACTTAAAGCTTTCTATAGAACAATTAACGACATTTAAAGTTTTCTATTTAAAAATTTTAAGTTTTCTAAAGAAATCAAAAGCTTTCTGAAGAAAAACTTAGGATACTTAAGATTTTCTATAGCAAACTTAAAAAATTTAAAGTTTTCTCTAGAAAAAATTGACAACATTTAGAAGCTTCTTAAAAAAATTATGCGATATTTGAAAATTCTTTCAAAAAAAATTCACGATATATTACATTTTGTATAAAAAAAAAAATACGATATTAACAATTTTCTGGCAAAAATTCGCAATAAATAAAATTATTAATAGAAAATAAAATTTTCTATTTATGGCTTTAAAAGTTGTTTATGATTTAAAGTTTTCTATAGCAAGATTTACGATATTTAAAGTTTTAATGAAAAAAATGTACAAGTTTTCTATAGAAAAAATCAACGATATTGCAACATTTCGTTAGAAAATTGAGTGTTTTAATATAGTTTTTTTTTAAAGTTAAAATTCAAATTATGTAATCATTTTTTCCTTTAAAAATTTTACCTAAGTTGATTTCTAACGCAAGCCACTATTTCATTAATTAAATTCATTAGTTTCTATTTGGCTGTAAAATTTGTTTTTTAATTTCATTTTCGATTAAAATCTTTTTGGGGTTACTTGCCTCTGACACATGTTTTAAGCAAAAAATAAAGGAAAAAATTACTTTAATAACTGGCTTTTTCTCAAATCTAATAAAAGACAAATCCAACTAGCAAAAAATGTGGTTAATATTTACCTACTAGTTAACTTACAAATATAGTTAACTTACAAAAATAAACACAAAATTTTAACTTGACTAGAAGCAGTTGTTTGACACACAGAAATATTTGTGTAACCTAAAGATACACAAAACACTTTGCTCATACATATTTATTATTGTATCTTTATACAATTCACTTTTAAAATCTAGAAAAATAAACACAAAAATTAAGAGAAAAAAAAAACGTTTGCACTAGACGCAAAAATTATACAACAAACGCTAGTTACTTTTATAATCAAAATTACTTTTTATAATCAAAATTTCGTATATTATTGAGAAATTTTTCCACATAATTTTTTTTAGTTATTTCATATTTTTTATTTAAAGAAATAATTTGTTCTTAAATAAACACTAATAGATGTATGTGTCAAGTAAAAGCTTCCAAGCGGGAAAACTCAGAAGACCTTCTTACTTCAGGCCTTTTTAAAGGCCAGCAAAAAAATTTTTTTGATTCAATTACCGCTCTTATCTAACTGCCTCATAGAAGGCCTCGGCTCTTTGGTATAAAAAACAAGATACGCCTTCCACACTCGCTTCTTTGAGAAGGGAGTAGCGAAGGAGTAAAATTTTTTGTATTGTGTTTTTGCACAAGCAAAATAATAATTTTTTTTTATCCCTTTACCATTTTTATGTACCTGTTTAAGAAGCGAGAACGGAAGGCCTACTTCGCAATGACAACGTGTGTGAAAAAGATATAAGTATGGAATGGAGCGAGCAGGCCTTGTAAATACATCGAAAAGAAGGGGTACAGAGGCCTTCTAGAAGGCATCCGTACTCCTTCTTTTTCCCGCTGGGTTATGTAGTTTTAGTTTAAATACATACAAATGTATCTGTGTATCCATTAACACCGTGTTTGAAATCAGTTATCAATGTCTTTACTTAGTATTCTAAGTACAAAGATATTTTTTTGTTATTTTGTCTAAGTCTACGTTTTAGAAAGTTTCTAAATATTTCTTTTACGCCTTCTAATTTTTAGCAGATTTAATTCACACATACATCATTGATTTTAATGTGAAATTCAGTGGCATTGAAAATACTTAAAAATTATTTGAGAATTCTTAAAAAAAAAATAAACAATTATGAATTAAAACATGAATAGGCAAACATGTATGTATGTATGTAAACAAAAACTGTTATGAGTCAAACCAAGATGTTAGTTCATCTCTAAATTTTGAAATTGTACAAAACCATCCTTAAAAAAATAAAAAAAAATATTAGAGCAATATTTTGAGTCATAATGCACTTTTACAGGTAATATATTTAGCAGTGCACTTGCAAAATTTCCTACCGAAAAATGCATACATGTCGCCTTAGAGCAAAAAAAAAAATTTGCTCTTGCAAATGACAGCTCGAAAAAGCAGTGTAAAAATTTTCAATTAGAGCGTATTTTCAGTTATTTTTCTTTTGTTAATTTTTTAGAGACATGTGCAATTGCATATGGACTTTACATCTGACAAAGCCACTGCAAAATAAATATTGTGTTAAAGTGCCTTGAGAAAAGATTTAGTTAAATATGTATTTTCATCTGCCAAAATAGAAAAAATTTTTTTCTACAAATATTTCTTTATTTTTAAAACAATTTGTTCCATTTTTTTTTTATTATTTACTGCCAATTTTACCAAAAACATAAAATAAATAAGAAAACCAAAATTAACTATGTATTACTTTTATATTTATAAAGGGTGCACCGCGAAAAACATTCACAGTAACTGCTTGACCGGCCCCATTTTGGAAAAAATACGGCCAGATGATGCCGCCAGCCCATAAACCGCATCAAACAGTAACTCTTTGTGGGTGCATTGGTTTTTCGACAATCACTCTTGGATTATCAGTTGCCCAAATGCGGCAACTCTGCTGAATCCACTGAGGAGAAAATGTGTCTCATCACTGAAGATGGTTTTCTTCAAAAATTGATTATCCACTGTTGCCATTTCTTGCCACCATTCTGACCATTGACGACGTTTGGAATGGTCAAGAGGCTTTAGTTCTTGAGTTAATTGCACCTTGTAAGCGTGTAAATGCAAATCTTTACACATAATGTTCATCAACGACGAGCGTGAGTGGTGCAATTGTTGGGCACGACAACGAGTTGAGGTGGACGGCATTTTAGCCAAACTATCGCGAACAGCAGCAATAGTTTCTACAGTACGAGATGTACGAGCGTGCTGGTGTTTTCACATCTCCTACAGAGCCGGCTTGCTAAAATTTTTAATGATTTTTCCGATTGAACGCACATTTGGACGATTAAATTGACTGAATAAATCACGAAGTGCACGGTATGCATTTGAACGCCCATTTTCATAATAAGCCGGAGTAACTTTAACGCGTTGCTCGATTGTGAATCTTTCCATTGTTCAAATTGAGAAATGTCAAATGAAATGCAGAAAAAAACTTGACGTTTAGGTGTGGTTCACATTCAACATCGGCCCTTATAATTTATTACAGTTATAACTGATAGTTATTTTAAACTGACCTTCACCAAGGTTAAAGCCGTTAAAGCGTAAGAAATAAAATTTAAACTAACAAAATTTTAAAATTGCATAAAATCTCGGCCTTAATTCAAAAGAAAACTTTGTATGTATTAGGAAATTATTTATTGGGTTCGCAACACTTAATGATTCTTTTAGCAAGATTTGCCACTAGTTCAATAAGGTAAGAAACAATTTTTTTTTTTAGTAACTAATGACATTTAATAAAATTAAATGCTTTTTAATTTAATACTGGTTTTATGGTTAAATTTTCTTAAGGTTTCTTAACAATTAATATTATTCTAAAATTGCTCTGTGTGCTAAAATTTTTCAGATGTGTTGACATCACTGAATACAAAAGAGAAAAAACATCTTTAACTGTAAATTTTTGTAGGCTCTTTTTTAAGTCACCTTTAAAAAATGTTTTTTTTAGCGTAAATATTTTAAATTGATGAAATTAAATTGGAAAAATACTAGATTTTGTTTAAATTTTCTAACAATTATATAATTAAGTGTTAAAATGAATTTTAGCACTTAATTATATGCAAAATTTAAGTTAAATAATTACTTAACATATTTACACTTTAAATTTCTAGAAAAAGTTAAAAAAGCAAAAATAAAAACTCTCTATATTGCTCAAAACATTGCAATTTATAAACTCGAAAAAATTTAGTTAGTAAGAAATATATTACAAAGTAACAGTTTTATCCTCTTTATACTCTATACCACCGTAGTCCCAGACCTGCGTTTAACATTTTAATCAGAATAATTTTTAGATTCCATTTAACAGTCGTCCTTCTGTTCGTCCTTGTGAAGATTGTGGTAAAAGTGCAATTTAGAAATTTGAGTAATAATTTAATAAAATTTTGGTACATATCCCATTAACAGATCCTATTAAAAATGATTAATAGGATTTATTTGTCCCAGCCCCAATTCAAATAATCTCCTAAAAATGCCAATATCTATGTATGTATACTAAATTCTTTAAAAACAAGTTATATGTAGACATATGTACATAAAAACTGGGTTAACTTTCACATAAAATCTCTTCCCAAAAATCGTATTAGGAGAAATTTTATGCAAATATTAAAGACTTCGCCAAATTAAGTTAGAAAAACTCCATAGAGCGCCCATTCCCTTTGTACACTTGCATAAATTTCGGAGGAACGCATGGAAGATGTTGAAAATGTTAAATACGCGTACACACTTGAAACATCTAACATCCCTGCAGATTATATTGGACTACGTGATCCATTTTGATGAAATGGACTAATCCCTGGACTGGTCCAATGTAATGCAAGCATGGACATGGACGACATGTCTTCTTTTTTTAACGACATGTTTTCGTTTTTAAACGAAGTTAAAACTAATCCTCTGGTGTATACCATGGAGTAGTTTCAAGACTAGTCCACTAGAGTATGTATGAACATGGAGTAGTTTTAAGACTACTCCATTGTAATGCAAAACTGGGTTATATGGTCCACTCCTAAGATATCGTAATGCTAAATAGACCACCTTTTAACCATATATTTGGAGTATGTTTGGAAGACTCCAACTCCTTTATGGACTACTCTTTACATGCATGTATGGACAGTTAAAAATGTCACCATTTTTGAAAAAAAAACTTTTTATATTTTTAAATACTTTTTTTCTACAAAGGTGCCAAAAATTTAAAAGATAATACCAAAATGAATTTAGAATATATTTTGTTTAACAATAAAAAAAAAATTAAGCAAAATAAGGCTTGCAAAAAAGGATAAACTTGAGAAATGGTAACGCTGCTTTCAAAGCAAATGCTTTTCTGTCAGTGATGCCACAATAATAAGAGAATTTGTTGGCACTTCTAAAGTATTCGGAAGATGTAGAATGGAATACAATGAGAAAGGAACATTTTGTAAAGATGTTGAAAAATTTTGATTTTTAGCCCTTTGTATTTCTTATGGGAAAATTTCAACATCTTCAAAAATTAATGTTAGATGTTAAATGTTGACAAGTGTGAAAAGACTATAAGAAACTCATTTACATACGCCGTTTTAAAGTAGAGTTAACAGAATACGTAGTTGTAGTAGTCGTTGCAATTGAAGTTGAAGTGCAAAATTTGTTGCGCCACAACTACTTTTTTCTGTTCCATTCCTTAAACTTTGCTTTGTTTCATAGTTTTAAACTGTTTTCTCAATTACATTCTTAAAATTAATAATAGTTTTTAAACAAATCAAAATTTTAAAATTTTTTTAAAACACAAAATAAATACATATGAACATATGTATGTATGTAGGTATCTTTAATTGCTTAAATTTTGACGTTAAATACACTCAAAAATTGCAATTGGTTAAATTACCGGTTCAGTAACATGTAATCTTCTTCTTATTTTGGTTTCCAATAAAATTTTCTTGTTTACATTCTATTGTTTACATTTAAAAGTCTTAAGCCATGTTGTATTTACATGCAAGTAAATTTGTTAATACAGGTTTGTGTGTTTATGTTTATGTTTTTTTTTTATAGTTTTTACTAATTCTCTCACACTCTTTACAGATTTACATTACATACATATGTATCCCGGGGATGGAAGTCATGATACAGTTGTACTTCTTTGGTTGATTTTACCTTTCGTTATTGCTATTACCATGATATATTTGATATAATTTCAAATGGAAATGTTTTTTTTATCTGTAGATACAAATCTTATTTCTTTCAAATAGTGATTGCCTCTACATATATTTGTATAATAAGCCTGGCCTTATCTGGAACAGCCCAGCCGATGTTTTGAATGGAAAACGTCTTTTAAATACGACATTATTGTTTTTTTAACTTTAAATATTTTTTTTCAAAAAATATTATTATATTAATACTTGTTAAGCTTTGATTTTAACAGTGGAAGCAATTAATTGTTAATACAGTAATTCCACGATATATGTACCTCGTAAAATCGAATTTAAAATGTTTGTATATCGTTTAAAGATGTAGGTAGGGCTGGGTAGTATTTGAAATACATGTATTTGAAATACGTATTTTGTATTTGTATTTTTAATACATGACGTCCAAGTTTTTTTGTATTTTAAATACATCAACTGAAAGTATTTTATATTTTAAATACATGACCAGCATGTATTTTAAATATCGCAACCCCTGTATTTTGCCCAACACTGCTTAGAGTTTAGTCAGTTACAAAAACTTAGACTAAACTTAAAAAAAATAATTAATACATATTATTAAACTTAAAAAAGCTATAATTGGAATAAATCCATTTTAGTTTAATTATATTATTTTTCGGGTAATTTTTATTTGTTAATTTATTTATTAGTTTCTATGAACAGGTTGAAATATGAAGAAACGAATAAAAATGCGTTAAATCACAATGATAAAAAATAGCTGGCATTACTACATCAGCTGATTACTTTTTGCTTTGGCATTCCAGTGTAGTCACCATTTTCAAAAGGTCTGGTCCGTGTGACAACTAAAAGCTACATAGGTGCCAAATTTTGTCGAATTATCTCGAAAATTTCGACCTGTGCCTTTACATGGACAACCAGCCGGACATCGGACTTAAATAGTGATTGAGAGTCGATCGTTGTACTAAAAGCTCTAGAACCAATATTTAAAGGTGCTACAAATATCAGCCCAAATGCATAATGCCCTCTCCCCTATTGTGGTATGGGTTTAAAAATAGTTCCGTCATGGCCTAACAAGTTAATAGAAAATTAGAAAATCCATTTTCCATCCCTGATATATGTGTATGTATTTTGATTGTTTGTGCAAACTATTGTAATAAAGTGTCAGGTCTTTGGCATTTTTACTTTGTTTTTTTGGGGATTTTTTTTCTGTTATGATGATGTTGTTAATGTTGTTGTTTTTTTAAAGGTAAATAAAAGATGTAAGTCTAAAGATATACCTGAGTCAAATTGTAATTAAGGAGAAGCAAAAAAAAAAGATTAACAACAACAATGAGAAAAAGAAGAGTACATTTGAAAACAATTCAATTCATTTTGTTGTTGCTGTTGTTTTTTAAAGCTTTGCGATTAACTTTAAAAATACAAAAACAAGGTAAGAAACGATCTTAAATATTAAAGGGCTGCATGAACAACTTCATTCATAAACATACTGAAATGTTTATTCATTAAAAGTCGTGTTCGAATAAAATTGAGATTACCGAACAAACTGTTGTTTTATTCATGCTGCTATGAACACATTTCGTTTCATGTCGTAAACACACAGAGGTTGTTCAATGAAACCGGCTTTGTTTCATAGTTTTCATTCTCTCTCATTTATTTTTATTAATACTCAATAGCAATGTTGCCACTTCAGTAAATTCAAGTAATTATTTGCATGCGTTGCCCATGTGTAATTTAAATTTTAACACATACTATGTAGATATACCTATGCACATATATGTATAGTATACATATTTGGAATATAAACAATAAATAATATGCAAAATATGTTTTTTTATGTTTGTCATTTGCATTTTTGAATAATACAAATCTTTGAAACATGGCAAGATTTTATTGTCTTGTAATGTACTGTACACGGCCCTGAAATGAAACGAACTCATACAAAACACACACATTTTTAGGTGAAAGATGAAAAACAAAAGGAGGAATGAGTTTATGAGAAATTTAATTGTTAGTTTTGTAAGTGTCTTAGGAGTTTGACCACGTGGTTGTTTTTTTTTCGAAAGATATTAAAAACTTGAAAATGAATGTAAGCAAATATTTTTCTGTTTAAGACAAAAATATTGCCGAAAATTTTTTAATGTTAGTGAATGTTTTTGAAATTAAAATTAAATATATTTAATTTTATTGAAAATTTACATTGAAAACAAACATAAATTTGAGTTTTTATTTCCATAATAATGTATCTCTTTAACTTGTTGCATTTACCCCTCATGGTTATTTCTATTTTTTTTTTAACTTTCCTATGTTTTTATTTTTCTGCAACTGGCAACACTGACATTTAAATCATACAGTTTTTCCATGAACTTATTCGAGATTTGTTCAATGGTTGTTCTGTTTCATGGTTGTTAATGTTCATATTCTCTTGTATAAGCAAATAAACTAATTTTTTCTTATTCGTCTTTTAAATATCGAGTGTTCATTGCTTTCATTTCATAGTGTTTCATCTTACTGAATACGAATGAAGCGAACACAAAATTATAATGAAGGTTTCATGAACATCATTATTAAGTTTCATGCAGATGTTTATTAAATATAATAATGAAGCTAAAGATGTTGTTTGTTATGTGTGATAATGATCATTAATTGCAAGCAATTGAGTGAAATTAATATGAGTTGTTTTGTTACATATGAATATGTATGTATGTATGTATATGTATGTACATACATACATAGGTATCTATGTATGTTTATAAATTTGAATACAATATTACATTAATAGTCGTAAGTAGTTTGTTGTTTTTGTGTTTGTAGGCTTTTAACTTATTTTCTACTCACACTCAAGCTATTTGGAAAACAGTAAGTCATTCGATTTAAATTTTTTTTGTTTAAACAATTTCGATTTTTTGTTAAAAAAAAAAAAATAACGCGCTTTTAAAGTGTCTTTCGTTGTTTTTGCACGATCCATGAGAGTTGAGTCTGTTTTTGACAGTCCAGCTGGAAGGTTCTGATAGTATTTTGTCTGTTTTTTTTGTGAATTTTTTTAAATAAAAATTAGATTCATTGAAAAATTATTTGAAAAATTTTTCAAATATCTATTAACGCAACTTTAATTAGCATACACGTTAATTAAAAAGTTATACAAAAATTTAAAAAAACGACTTTTAAAACAAATTTAAGAATTTATTTCAAATTCTTCTTCTTTTATAATTAATAATCATATAAAATAAAAAGTAATATGGAATTGTTTATTTTATTAAATAAATAGAGAAATTTAAAAAAAAGAAAAAAATTATTGTATTTAAATATTTATTGAATCAATATTAATTTACAACAAAATATTTAAACTAAAAGTGTAAATTATTTAAAAAAAATTACAGAATTATAAACAATAAATTTAAATTATTAACAAAATAAATAACTTGCTGCAAAAAGTAAATAATTGTGTAATAAAGATTAATATTGTGTATAAACTCTAAAGATCAAAATAAAAAAAAAAAAAAAAACTGGTGTGAGAATTTATAAATAAATAATTAGAAAAATTAAAAAGCAAAAATATAATTTAATTAAAGGATTTTTAAAAAGGTTCGTAAAATCAAATTTTTAATAGTTGATAAGTTTAAAATAATAATAAAAAAATTATTTTGAATTAAAAAAAATTTCTCTTAATATTAGGATATTCAAAAATTTTTTAAATTCAAAAAGTTGAAATTGTTAATATTCAATTTTTTTCAGCCAAATACTTTTGCTATTTTATTAAAATAATTTGTAAATTTATATAATTTGGATTTAAAAAAAAATCAAAATTTTAACATAAAAAACTTTTATCGTTTTCAAAAACCTTGTCTTATTCAGAAAAATTTTTATACAAAAAACATATTTTTTAAAGAAAAATTTCTCAATGCACAGTAAAGGGAGGGTATAATGCGTTTGTGCTGAAGTTTAAAACATCTTAAAATTCCAGTCCAAGACACAACTTTTAGAACCTACATACATATGTATGTATAATGATTGACTTATGGCTTTTTCTTTTCTGAGTAATATTCTGCCTTCTACATTTCTTTATGTTCTTTTCTGAAAAATATGCGTTATTTTAGAAGAGTCATCTTAAAAAGAAACAAAAAAATGCTATATATTCAACTTATTGTAACTAAATAGTTGTTTAAATAGTTGTTGTATTTTTTTCTACTTAGGGTTCTAAGTAAGCGGTTAAAAAGAGTGTATATTTGAAAAGCTTAATGTGCTTTATAAATTCATGCCACAACTTGTGTTCATTTTTAAACGCAGAATATGCAACACTTAAAAATGTTGCCAAATCACATGTACTTTTTTTTTTAGAAAATAAAACGTAATTAGAATATTTTCTGAGTCCGTTGGGCTGGATGGCTGTCTAGCCGGCTGCATTGGTGGCAACTGTTTGTCACCAAAAATTTTGAAATTTTTTGTAAAAACTGACTTGAATATGGCTAAACAAGATTTTATTCCAAAAAATGCATCAATATTAATTAAAAATTTACAAAATTTATTTATTACACTGAAATTGCACATACGAGGTTATTTTGTTTATATTAAAGCACAGAAAAAATTGTCGTCAATTTGTTTTCAATTAAAGCATTAATCAAAAATAAAATCAGTTTTAAAAAAAATTTAATCAAGTGAATTAAGTAAAGCGTTTAAATCTGAACCTCATAACATAAGTTTGTTCTGGCGGGTCCATGATTGCCCATGGGTTCCAAAAAGGGTACACTCCCGAAAATTTGTTTTAAAATATTCTTGGTTATCATATAGTCGGGCTTCACATATGCTCTATACTTTCTTACTTATTTTCAATTTTTTTACAATCGACTAAGACGCACCATAAAATACCCTACACTACTTGTGAGTACCAACTGTAGCAGCAGTTAAAGTTAAAAAAAAATTTTTCCACCCCTTCACCCTCATTTCTTATGAAATATGTCCTCTTATGAATTGGTTCTAATCATATTTCAAACATTTTTTTTTTACTATAAACCAATATTTTTCTCTAACTTAAGAAAAAAATCTCTGAAAAAATTTATTAATCGCCATAAATAAAAAACTTAACAAAAACAAAAAAAAAAAATCTACAAAAAATTTATTTATGAAATAATTTTTTCCATCCAAAAAATACTCGATATAAACTTACAAATATAAATCTCTTACATAAAACAAATACTATTAAATGAAATCGTAAAGAAATATTTCCATAAATTACTAAAACGCAGAGAGTTTGATTTTCAATTTGTTTAAGCCATCTTAAGAAAAAATTTCTGTTTGTGGCAAAAAAAGTAAAAAAAAACTCACAAATTTCATGGGAAATTTATTATAATAACCGTACGAATATTAAAGGTAGGTGCGTCTTATATGATTAGCATTTAGTGCTCGAAACCAGTAAGTAACTTGAAGAGAGTTTTACACTCAAAACAACACTTTTACATAAATTAGAGACTTTTTGATTAATCCAAATTGGATTTTATTTTAAATCAGGTTCAAGTTCATCAAACTTAGTTTTCATTAGATTACTGCAAAAAGAGTATGATGACAAAGGGGGGTTTCTCGAAGCAGCGTTGTAAGTTCAACCCCGATTTCAGTCAAGAATAAAAATTTCATCAATAAATTTTAATTTATTTCATGTTGTAAAAGTTTTTCTTTCATAGAAATAATTTAATGAAAATTAAATTTGACTTTTACAAAGATATTAAAACAAATGCTTGTTGGGTTTTAAGATTATTTATCGTTGCTACAACAGACTGTAACAAATCGTTTTAATAAGAGAAAAAACACGCATAATCATGGCCGCCCTTAATGGGAATAGTGAACAAAAAGAGAGGGCGGCAAAAATATGGTATGAAACGAAAAAAACAAATTTACAATAATCCAAAATTTAACAACCTTTAATTATTAATGAAGAAAAATCGATCGATGACATTAGAAATAAATCGAAGAAAATGTTTAAAAAAATAATTAGAAACAGAATATGTTTTGCTAAATATCTGTGCCAATATGGAGAAGTAGCTTATGTCGCATATTTGTAATTTCGAGATATCCAGAGTTTTGTTGAAGTTTTATTCGAGGATTTTTTTTAACTCTTTTAGAAAACAAAAAAAAATTTGAATTTTTTTTATTGTTGTTTCGATATAAATTCCCAAGCGAATTTTTTTTTGATTTTGAGAAACAGGCAGTAAGTCTGTATATTAGCGCATTAGCAACAACTTTTGAAGAGGCTACAAGTGATTGTTGAAACAAAAATTTTTACTAAAACTGAGTGATTTTCTTAAAAAATTTTCTACACAATCAATTGTTTGTGGAAACAGCACATTAATCTACTCTTCGATATAGTGCTGGGATAATATCGATATTTGCTACTATCGATATTTATCGATACTGAATTTTTGTACTTGAGTAGGAAAACTTTAACTTATTTTTCATCACTTTATTGAAATTATATAATCTTTTATATTTTAAGTATGTAAGAGACTTGTTTGTATGCACGCACTTTATTTTAGATGACAGTTTTTGACAAATTGTGCTGGTGTCAGTTAAAAATTATTTTTTTCTAGTATTAAGTTTTTATAACAATTAAAACTACATACTTTCAAATACTAAAAAAAACACAAAAGACATCAACTATTTGATAAGAAATAGATTTTTTTTATTTGGTTTCAGGCAGTTTATTTTATTGGCAGTTGGAAAGCCCTTTCTGAAGGAACCGAAGTAGCAGAGACAATAAGATATTTTATTGTTACTTTAGATAATTTTCTAAATTGGTTTTAATTATCCACCCAAAATCGGTCTTGAGGACTTTTTCTCTACTGTCCTTTATAAATACAATGCTTGACGAGTATTTTGATACGTGTATTTGGGCTTTTATACCGATATTGCATTTGCATTTTTGTTCTAGAAACTCTCCATACCAATGTTTACAAAGAATTTTGAAAATTTGCAAATATTTTATACAGGCGTTTTTATACAGGTGGTATTGATTTTACAACATTACAAAAACATTTGATATTTCGGTGCTTAAAGATGCTATAACATCGAGCCCTTTTTGCGATTTTATCGTAAGCGACAAAAGCTAAATTCAATAGGAAAGGGTTTTTATTTATTTTTACTGAAGTCGTGCAGCACTTTTTTTGGTTTCATATTATGAATTAATTTATTTTTAAAATGTTAATAGCGCATTCGATTGTTTTTATGAGCATGCTGAGATTCAATTGATCGTACTATGATCGTTTACGACAGTTGTAATTGTATCGCTTACGATATACTCAAAAACATGGCTCGACATGTTTTCATGGCTGTATTATAAATAGTACTATGGATAGTGATATTTTTCCTATCGATATTTTAAGACTATCGATAGTTTCCCAGCACTACTTCCATATGACTCAGATATAAAAAAGTCGTTAGATTTTTATTGGATCAGATCCAGTTAAGTTCAGTTCAGTTCAGTTCCCATGTTCTGTAACTTTGGTGAGAATTTTTCATAATTTTTCGAAAAGTGAGAAAACAAAAATGTATCAAAAATGGATTATGTCGAAAAATATCACAGAAGTCGTTACGTTAGAAATGTCATAACATACAATTCGAAGCCGATGTGAACTTGCAGACGTTGAGAATGCTTATTACCAGGGAAACCAGAAATATGCTCTAAAAAACGCGTTTTATGCGCATTAAATATGCAGTAAAAACTTGAAAATATGCCATGAAAATTGTTAAAAATATGACCCAAGAAATAAAAACAATCCTTAAATTTTAATCGGTAAAGCCCAAACACCATTGTATTTACAGACGAATTTTCGAGTTCTTACTTTATTTGAAAACGATGGGCAGTCATTGGCTTACAAAAACAAAGTTATTTTCAGAGGTTGAAATTCATAAAACAGTTATTTCTGCCGAATATTCTCTAGATATAAACATCCATATGAGATTTTGGTTGAAGTGTACTTTACGGGGCGTACAATAAAAAACATAATTATTTAGCACATCGGAAAATGCTTTTAGTTGCAAAAAAAATTTAATTTTTTTTTAAAAATTGAGCATAAAACTTTAAAAAATACAAAAAAAAAAACAAAATATTTACAATCGTGAGCAAACTACCTTTACTTTAAGTACCTACACATAATTGTGAGTGTATGGGGGTACTTTTTTGACCCAGAGTGCCCCAAAGTCCCACCCGCCCTAAAATCTATTATTTTCGTTTTTCTTGTACAATTACCTTTAATTTGAGTACTCACACATCCCACTAAGTAGGCGGTGCGGTTTTTGGATCCAGGGGGTCCCACGGGCCTCAGCCTCCTTAAACTTTAATTTTGGGTTTCAAATTTTTTTTTTATTTTTTTGCCGAAATTTTTAGTCTTGAAAGGATTATAGGGACGATCGATAAATTGTTTATAAATGTTAACAAAGGAAAAGCAAATGTGAACCAAATCGAAAATAATTAAATTTGCAGTAAAATACTTTTGGGGCGAATACCAACGTAATAAGATGGCATTCGGACACATTTGGTAAGAAGTTTTTATGGGGAATATGAACAATTTTAGACCGATTCTCAACATTTACAAAGACCCCGGCCTTTGTACAATTAAAATGTATTTACCCAAATGTTATTTATTTATTTATTCACATAAATAAAATTGATCAAATTGTCTACAAGATTGCAACTTGTACTTTGCGCACAAGGTTAACGTGGAGAGACAACCAGCCAGACGGACGGATGGACATCGTTAGAAAGTGATTCTGAGTTGATCGGTATACTAAAATATTGGTCCAGATTTCTATGTATTACAGACATCGCCAAAAATAAACATAATTGATTTTTTCCTCATTTTTGCTCATTTATAAGATTTTAAAGTTTAAAATAACTTTTTATTAATTAATAAGATTTTGTTTTTATTCTTGATAAAAAACACCGAAATTTATTGTTGGAGGATAAGCCAGTTTCTATGTGCATTCCACTGGCTGCTTAGGCCGGATCATCAGGAAACATTCTCCCAAAAAAATTGCTGCGAAAGCTGTTTTAGGCATCTAAAAAAGTTAACATGTATCAAAATATGCTGCAAACGGTAAAATATGCACTAACAAGACATAAATATATGGTTTCTGCCTCCATTAGTCGCACAAGGAAAAACATGCAATTGCATATTTATGGTTTTCCAGCAAATCACAAATATCGTTGACTGCAGCCAAAATTTTACAGACACACTTTTCCTGCAAATTGGCGAGTAGTTTCCTTATGTGACATCTTTTACTCGCCAAAAAAGTTACAGACACAGTTTAGCTTTTTTTTTTTTCAATTTTTGGAATTTTTTGTTTTATTTCACTAATTTTAATCATTTTATCAACGTGGACACTTGTTTTATTCTGGTTCAGACACAGTTCAATTCTCGTTTAGTTCTAGTAAAGATGTATTTCAGTTCAAGTTAATTCTAATACCGTTACGGTTTAGTTTTAGCAGCGTTCCAGTTCAGTAGCTCTTATTCAGTTCTTATCTAGTTCTAGTTCAGTTTCGGTTCGTTTCTAGTTCAGTTCTTGTTCAGTTCTTGTTCTAGTACAGTTTTGGTTCAGTTGAAGTTTAGGGGCCTCAAAAGTTATTTTATTACTAATTCCTTCAGTCGATACTGAACGAATCGAAATTATTTTTTTTTTGTATTGTGAAACTCAAATTAATGCTTAACAATACTGAAAAAATAATTCCGATTCGTTCAGTATTGACTGATACAATAAGATATTAAATTGCTTTCGAATCATCGAGAAAGTACTCGATCACAACTGCCAGAATCAGGCCCCAGCTCTAGTTCAGTTCTAGTTCAGTTTTAGTTTAGTTGAAGTAAAGTTCTAGTTCGGTTTTAGTTCAAATCTTGTTCGGCTCTAGTTCATATTTAGTTCAGTTCTTCTTCAGTTCTTGTTCAGATCTTATTCAAATCTTGTTCATATCTAGTTCAGTTTTAGTTTAAGAAACCATTTTTATTTGCGATTATTCTACAAAGTTTTTCGTAAAATACACTCTATTAAAGCTTTTCTCCCCCAAATGTGTGATTCAGATTCAACTTCGTTTGCTTAAATTCTTTTTCTTCCTTTTCCCCTTCGTAATATCGTTTAAATTTATTAAACACCATAAAAAGTAGGTTTGAATTCCATTTTCGTATTTACTCCATTTATTTATATGTCTACAAAGTATTTATGAAATCGTATAAAATAATATTAAATCTAATATTGCCCGGGTGTTTGGTCAAGTAAAAACAAAGCCAAAATGTAATAAATAAATTTGGATAGCAGGCGTTTTTCTAGATTTATTTCTATTTTTTTTTTACTCCAAACATCCTTTTGGTTTTAAGCATTTTTGTTTTTGCGGAATTAATAGTATTCGTTTTTTTTCAATGATTTTGTTAAATAAAATCTCGTCATATAAATCATTATCGTCATATTTATTTCATTTATTTTATACGAAATTGTTTTTTTTTTGTATGGGGATTATTTTTTTGTTGGTTGATGATGATAAAGATTAATATGAGTATTACTGAAAGCACATTTTTTCGCTTCATTTAGCCTTAAGCTGGAAAAATACTACTTAAACGTAGCAAAGATGTGACCAAAAAGGATCCTGTAGTTTAAAAATTATTTTTCTCAAATCATTATTTTGGCTTTCAAAAAAAGTTGTCCTGCCTGTTTTTAGAACACGAGCGCTAAACTCGTTCGTTTAATCAGAATTGCAGGGTATAAATTAATTTATGCCGTAAAACTCAAATACTTTTATAACGATCATATAAAAATGAATACATATTAATACAAAAAAATATTCAATGTTCTCATAATCTTAAAAACCAATACAATTTTTAACGAATTACCAGAGTCAGAGATGAAGAAATTTTACCCAAAAAGTACTTTTTTTGAATACAAATAAAAATATGTAACAGATTAGCCCAATTGGGCCTTTTTTATTAAATAAACATGATCTTTTAAATTAATGAAAACAATTTATCTTTGTAAAAACTGTTAATGATTTGATAAAACTAGTGTTTGCCCAGTGTTCGAAATTCTAACATAATTATTAAAGCTAATATGAGGAAAACATACATATAAGAATAAATGAATTGACATGTCTGAAAAATATGTTTTTTTCTGTTTAAGTGGATCGATTTGGTCCAAATTAAATATTATCCTCCACTCAATTCCGTGATTGTTTAATTTAACTTTCAATATTATAAATAAAATCAGAAAGAATTGAAACACAAAAAGGTACCCGAAAGTCTTCTCTCATAGCTTATTAATCGCTCTGGACTCTGCATGTTGAATTTTATGTTTCTAGGTACAGTAAGTATTTACTTAGCAAAATTAAAAACAAACCAGCTAAATAATCAAGAAGTTCGCTATTACAGATTCTAATTCACTTTGTACAATGCATGTCTTATTTTATATTTCTTGATCCAATACTAACGGAAATTCAAAAAGTATCAGTTGAAGAGCAAAATGTACCAAAAAGTTTCCTCTTATAGATTCGCATCCACTCAAGACTCTGCATGTTTAATTTAATGTTTCTTAGTCTTATATTAACGACAATGATAAAAGTACCAGTTGTAGAACAAAAAAGTAACTAAAACACTCCCCCTTACAGATTCTTATTCACTCAAGACACTGCATGTTTAATTTTATGCTTCTTGGTCCAATATAGGGAATATTCTAAAAAGTACCAGTTGTAGAATGAAAAAGTAACAAAAAGCTCCCCGTACAGATTCTTATTCACGATGCATGTATAATTTTATGTTTCTTAGCCTAATATTAACGAAAATTATAAAAGTAACAGTTGAAGAACAAAAGAGTACCAAAATGTTTCATTTTATAGGTTCTCATTCATTCAGGACCCTGCACGTATAATTAAACGTTTTAAAAGTTTCAATATTATAGAAAACTCAAAAAGTACCACATGCAGCACGGAAAAGTAAAATAAAGAGATTTAACAACGATAACTATTTAATTTTGTTGTAACTATTTTAGTTTTGCAGAAATGGGGTTTCCTTAATTACCCGCTTTTACTCATTTTTACCCCCTCAGATCTTAATAAAATATATATTGTGCACTTCTGAAAGTATCATAATTGTGGTAACTATAAATTTTCTATCATACTAATGAAGTCTGTTCCAGTTAAATTCGGCAAATCACCGTGCAAAGACTTACACAAGAACAACATTCACAAATCGTGAACATTTATTTAAAAAATTCGCGCTCTGTTAGCAAAAGTTGAATCAGATTTTTATTGTCAAAACATCTTCAGCGGTGAGGCTCATTATTGGCTTATTGGGTATGTTAACAAGTAGAATTGTCATTTTAAGCGATCATGATGAGACTATTGTGACTCCATTAAATCACGAAAAACACAAGTTTTTACTTACTTCATAATATAGAGGTATTAGCAGATTTACAAATTTCTAGTTACAGTGTAACCTCGGTTAAAGCAAACCTCGATAAACGTAACTCCTCGATATCTCAACTCCCAAATTCTTAACATTGGTGACTCTGTTAAAGCAACTTTTCAAAAAACAAAAACCTCAATTAAGGCAACAGCTTAAATTTCTATTGGTTGCGTTAACCGAGGTTGCACTGCTTACACTTAAAAAAAAATATGTATATATTTTATAATTTTAAAGCTTATAATTGGACATTTTTCGAAAAATTTTAAATTGTATAACAAAAATCCCTACAATTCAACAGAAGTAAGAATTCTTTCCCTTTTTACCCTTCATGTCATATTTTTACATAAAAGACAAATCCCTACAAAAAAAAAGCAAAAAATCCCTGCACTTGGCAACACTGTTCACAAGTTCAGCGTTTCATAACGAATAAATCGATATGTTTCTAACAACACTAGAAAGTTTATTAAATGCATTTTTATAATTTTGAACCTCGTTCCAATGATTTTCTATTTTTAGGTAACCCTGTCCTGGATATTGCCAGAAAAACAGCCATATCGAATTAAAAGTAAACCCGAATAAAGAAAAGGCCAAAAAGAAACAACAAAAACGCCGAATTTGCACTTTTGTTAGTTTAGAGCTAAGCAATTCTTTTTGCGTTTTAGGTACTTAAAAAACGGTCCTAGTATAGTCCGAAAAGGGCTAAGTTGGCATCACTGAACGTCATTTAAAAGGTTCCTCCCTTCCTCCCCTTTTTCATCACGTATTTTTCCTATTCGATCCTGTTTTGATGTTTGCAAACAAAATCATAATGAAAAGAAGTATGTAGTCGTATGTGTGTTTGAAATCAATTCTTACATTATCTCATGTTTATAACTCCCACATTTCCTCTCCCAACCGAAACTAACGGAATGTTTAAAAAATACGTGTGCCTTGTGTTTGTATTGTGTGTGTTTTCTTCTATAAGTATGAATTACTCATACGCCTTGGTGATTTCAATTATGTTCTTTTTCCCCCAATAAGTTTTTATTTGTTCGTGTTTTGTATATGAATGTGTTTTTGTTTTTGGGTCTGTTTATGCATACATATGTATAAGTGGTTCAAATACACTGTGTTTTCGTAAAAATGTTTGTTTGTTGTTGTTCTTAATATTCTTGCTGTTTTGTTGTTACTGTTGCTATTGCTGCTGCTACGTTTTAAGCCAAGCGCAAAGAAAAATATTAAAAACAATAAAGAGATTTAATAGTAAATTGAATAATATTATAATGTGTGTACATATGTGTGTGTTTATAAGTTTAATATGCACAGACAGACACACACTCACACACACACACACATTTAAACTAGTCTTATTTGCATATGAAAATTGTTTTTTTTTGTCATATTGAAATAAAGAAATTTAAAAGATTAAAATGATTAAATTTACTTTCGATCTACTTATTTAAGTTTATTTCTGTTTCAATTTTACTTCAGTTCTAGTTGAATTCTAGTTACGTCTAAATTTTAAACTGGTGTAAAAATTAAAGCGGTCACGAGTTTAATATCGTTACTTTCATTTAGGAAAGGCATATCTAACATACACAAAAAGTTTTAAGTTTATATCGTCGGTCTTATGTAGAAAGTCCCTAACTCGATGTTTTTCGAAATTAAGTTTTTTTTGTGATTTCAATACATTTGCCGCAAATACACCACTTCACAAAAATTTAATACAATAGCATCAAAAATATGTATAGTATTACAAGCAATTGAAGAAGCCATTTTACAGTATGATACATTCAGTTTCTATTATGTTTTTGAATTCTCCTGTAAAGTTGCAATTATGTGCGTTGGGGCCTTTCTACATGAGACCAACGATATATAAGTTAGAAAATTTAGAAATTTTACAATTCATTCCTTTACTTTTCCTTTTATGTATACATATGAAGCCTAAAACTACATATCGCATTATATTTTGTATGTTATAGTTTTTCTTTCTTCTTTAATTTAATTTTTTTTGTTTTTTTTTTTTTTGGGGATAAACGAGATATTGTTATAATTTATATATTGATAAGTGAAAGATTTTTCATTTCATTTTGGTTTTTATGCAAAACAGTAGATTGTAGCCATAGATTTACAAATTTATATTCAAAGATTAAATAATGTTTAAAACATACAAATTGAATGGTTGAATGAGTTTTCAAAATTACAATAAATGTATCAAAAGAATAAAACAAATGGTATAAGGAATATTTTAAGCATAAATTAAGGACATGCAGAGGATTTTGATTTAAAAAAAAGATTATTTAACAATGAAAATTATAAATCAAAATCGATAAATAAGTATTTTGGGTTGGTTTAATTATTAACTCAACTCAAAAATTTACTTTCAAATAAGATTAAGGAAAGGAAAATATACACACATTAGAATAATTAGGTTGGAAATAAAAGAAAGTAAAGTTAGTTTAAGATAAAGTAAAATAAAGGGTTGTGCATAAGTAACAGCTGGTTCACACTCTTCAAGTATTTGTCTTTAAGTCTTGAGTTTATAGGAGAGAGAGAGAGAGAGAGAAGAAAATACATGGCATTCTCTTTTCCCTTCTCTCCTAAAAGTTCAAAACCTGACGTCTAAAACTTGAAGAGTATGAACCAGAAATAACGTTATGATCGCCAAAAAAAATAGTCATAGTTAGACGAGCTGTGTGAGCTGTGGCTCCATTTTGTTGGAACCACAATTTTGGTTTGTTTTATACCCTTCAACAGGTGTTATGTGCTGTTGACATTAACCGCAACTTGTTCGTCGTTTTCCAAATATTTTGATCTAAGGAGCTTGTCTCAATTCATTTCAATCTACTAAGTGGGTATATTTCATCTGATCATTATTGGTTTGGCGCATATACCAAAAAAAAAAAAAACGACAATGAAGGTTTACATGAAGTTTTCTGAAAATATACCCGATAGAATTTTTTGTTACTTTCACCACTGCTTCTGGCATATGTTTTGAAAGAAAAATTGCTTTTAACGTTCATTAACAAACTTATTACTTATTCTTTTGTGCCGCATACGCCACTTTTCAAAACTTTTTTTTAAAGAAAGTAGCTTTTTATGCAGCATACGTATACTTACTGCTGTTGACATTTTATTTTGCTTTTGCTTAAACGACATTTATGCTTGCCACAATGAAGAGAAGCAAAAGTAAAATTTATTTTCTTATTGTCATTTTATTTTGCTTTCGCTTTAACTATTTGTTTTTCTCAAGGCAATGAAGCAAAGCAAGAGTGAAATCGATTTTGTACGTTTTTGTAAGAGGAATTTGCAGCATTCGACAAACAGTGGCGTGTAGAGCAAAACAATACATAATAAACTTTAAAATAGTTGATATGCAGCAAAATAAGTAATTAATATCTCGGAAACCATAAACAATTTTCGTGATTCGGAAAGGGGGTATTTAAAATATATATACCCCATACGTAACAAAATACTTTTTAAAACTGTTCGGTAGGTCAAACCAATAATGAGCTGACGATTTGATGTTCAACTATTATTCTCGGATTATGGATACCCAATATTTATATTGAGGTGAATATTAAGTTGAAAATGGGCCCCATCGCTCATTATTCAATATGATCTTTGTGTCTGAATAATCGAATGAAAATAAAATTGAACAATAATGAACAATGTGAACTAAATTGAACAGCTATGTTCACAACCTATTAAATATTTGACGTCCTGCACGTCACCACTAGTTTTAATTTAAAACAATATTTTCTTTTGCAAAACGTTTGACAAGATCCAACATCCTTTAACAGTTTCTAAATTACAATATTAAATCATTAGAAATTTTTTACAATTAAAGCTAAAGTTTGATCAATTTACTGGTCACGCTTTTTTTTCGTCAAATATTTTTTAGGTCTAAACTTTCATTTAGCCTTTCCATCAGAAATTTTCCAAGTTTTTCAAAGTTCATTCTGAAAAAAAGTAAACAAAAAATTTATTCACTTATTAAATCTAAACGTTCGTTATGCGCCACCCTGTACGTACATACATATTTAAAGATGTAAAAAGATTTGAAATATAATGTTCTTATTTTTCATTCAAACATTAATTTAAAGTTAACAAAATAAAAGTTCAAGGTTAAATATTTTTAGTAAAAAAAAAGTGAAAAAAGGTCTAAAGAAAAACTAAACTAACCTGAAATGTAAGGAAGATACAATAAATTTATTCCGTATGATCTCTTCTAACGGACATCCCGGTTAAGCGGAAACCTTCATAAACGGCCACTTTTTTGTCTTAAAAAAATCCTTAGTGGTTTATTGCTCTAAAAATTATACGTTTGTGCTGTTAGTTGGGGGGAATGCTGTTTGGACAAGCTTGTAGAAATACTAAAAATTTGTTTTTTGTAGTGTATAGTGCTAAGTGTAATATTTTCAGCGAAATCTTCGCAGACTATAGACGTTGACGAAGAAGCATTAAACTATATTTCAGTCGTAAATTCTAATTTTTAAACAACTTATTTGCACAAAACAACTTGTTTTCAAATTCTTTTCCTTTATTTTTAATTTCTCCTCCGATTTAAACAAATAGCGAGCAAAATTGCTGCAAAAATTAAATATTAATGTTTGTATGAAATATGTTTGTGTTGTTTATTGGCGAACAAAATCCGAGAACAAAGTGTGTGTTTGCCAAGCACATGGAGTTTATTTTGCCCTTAATTAAATAATAATGTTCTCTCTATCTCTGGTTCTCTGCGTTAAGTATTTAGGTTTGAATCAGTTTCACTTCCGGATTATTTCAAGTACGAATTCGAATAATCCGATTTCGAATTATTTTAAGAACGGGGCAATTGAATAATCCATAGCAAATTTTTTTATACAAAATTACGTTCGCTTGTTAATCCCAATTTTATATGAAAAAAGTGAATCATGAACGCCATATGATAAAAGGAGGAACAATTGATCCAAATTTTAGTATACCATTCGACTCAGAATCACTTTCTTAGTCGATCTAACGATGTCCGTCCGTCCGACTGGCTGGCTGGATGTCGGTCCATGTAACATTGATCACAAAGTACAGGTCGCAATTTGGAAGATGATTTAATAAAATTTAGCACATTAACTGAAGAGAAAAATCAATCCATCTGTACTTTAATCAAGCCAAGCTGTGTCAATAGTACGTTTAGTAGGGATTTTCTTAAATTAAGGGTTTATACCGAATCTAGACCACTTTTTCCATATAAAATCGGGATCAAATTTATATGAAAAAGGTGTTCTATGAAAGCCATATCAAAAAGTGATAAATTTTTTATTCACTAACTAATTCACTTTCTTCATATAAAATTCAACAAGTGATTTCAATTTTCTTTGAAAAACGTAGTTCGGAATAAACCTACTCATATCCGTATTCGAGTCAGGAATTCTGTACTTGATTTAAGGAAATCCGTACTCAACGTACTGTTGACACAGCTTGGCTTGATCAAAATATATAAATTAAATTAATTTGATCAAATTATCTTCCAAATTGCGGCCTGCACTTTGTGCTCAAGGTTACATGGACAAACAACTAGCCAGTGATTCTAAGTTGATCGGTTTACTAAACGCTGGGCCTAGAACTACAATAACCTCTCCACTATTGCGGTGTGGGTATAAAGAGTATTCCTTGATGTTTGTTTACATTAGTTGCGTTTGTTTAATTTTCCAGTAAAATCCAGTAGGTGAGTAAATTTTTGGGCAATATGAAAATTTTACTTTCAAAACTGACTCTTGCAGGAAAAAGTAAACGAACGGAAAAATTGCAAAAACTTGCAGCTTAATTCAAACATATGATCGCTAAAAAGTATAGTGTTGTAATATATGTGGTATTTTGACTACCCAGTTATTGTACTTGATGCATTGCATTTTAATAATTATAAATTCGTAGAAAATTTATTTAGTAAATGAACTTCTGTGGAAGCTTTTAGACTTGTTCAGTTTGTACATGACTTTTAATTTTGTTTCTAGTTAAATAACATACGAAAATACTGGGTGGCCCAAAATAAACGAAGGGATTAATTATAAAATTTTTTTTAAAGAAATAATTATTAATGTTTGTTTTTAATACAGTATATAAATGGGGAATATTTTTAGTTTAGTTATGAAAAATAATATCTCGCAAGTGGTGGCAATTTTCTGCTTCGCAAATTCGTGCTCTTTTCCATAACCTTTCGCAAAACTTCAGGTGTTGTTATGTTGTTTATTTCGTCGCGTATATTGCTTTTTAATTGCTGGATGGCTCTAGGCTTATTAATGTAGACTTTTCCTTTCAAATAACCCCAAAGAAAACAGCCGGGGGAAAACACCAAAGATGTCCCGTAATAGAGCCATTGTGTCTCTTGCAGTGTTCGCTGTGGCTCCATCTTGTTGGAACCATACTTGCGGATGGTTTTCCACGGCTGGCCTTAAAAAATTTTCCAACATTGTCCGATATCTGACACCATTGACGGAAACGGCGATCCAGTGTTCATTTTCCAAAAAATAAGGACCAATTATCCTTTCCGATGAAACACCGCACCAAACCGTAAACTTAGGTGACTCTCGGATTTTCCGTAGCCCATATCCTGCAGTTTTGCTTATTTACGAACCCACTTAATTGGAAATAGGCTTTATTATTATGATTTTCTTCTGCTTTTTGCTAACAACAATTTGGGCACTTATCAAAGTTATTTTCGGGATTACAAAATTTATTATTAATAATAAATAAATAAAATAAATAAATAGTTTTGCATATTTGATAAATACACTGAAGTTTATTGATGAGGGAAAGCTTGCTTCTATGCGCATTTCACTGGTTGCTTAGGCCAGCTTATCAGGAAACCTTTTCCAACGATTTTAGAAAAGCCAAAAATATTATATAAATAAAAACGCTTTAGGTTTAGAATTATAAACACTCAAAGTCTTACTTGTAACAATATCAAAGCTTAAACAAAACACCAACAATAATCAGTGAGTTTATCTTTTCTTACATTCCCCTACAATTGGTTGGGTTCTTTCCGACTCGAATTGTAGTTGTTAGTGGGTAAAAAGAAAAAACAAAATTAAAAAACAAACTGCTTCATTCTACTGTCTTCGTAAGAAAAAAAAAAAAAAAAACCAATTTGCCAATTCTGTTTTTTTGAACGGGCACGTTGTTCAATTCCATTTTAAATTCCCCAAGTCTTCTTTACAAAATACTGAAAAGAAAAGAAAATTATAATAAAAAAAGCAATACGCAATTCAAACCCCTTCGGTAATTTCGGGTCACCCTGTACACGAATACTTGATTTTTGATATTCCGTTCCCTGAATAATATGCAGCAAGAAGTATTCATTAGCTGTACATCTCTAAAATATGAATGCAATGTTTTTTATATTAAATTTAATTCACTTTTTAGAAATACCTTTTAGAAAACTAGTTTTAAGTTTATGCTGCACTTTTAATTCAGTTTTTGTTCTTTAGAATGTTTTTTTTACAAAGTGTAGACATTTTGTTTGCAATTTTGTATGTTTTTTGCTGGTTTACTATCATATGTTTTTGTTTACTACTGGATGCTAACAACTGTCACTTTACTCTCTCATTAGATGCTCTCTTTTGTAAATTTATGTGTACGCGAACGCATTTCAGTAAACTGTTAGTACAAATTTGTAAAATTTTTTGCAAATTTTGGGGTAAACGAACGCAGTTATTTTATGTGTGATCCGCCATCTTGTAATGTTACCAAATCAACAGATTTATAAACTTGTTTTGGGACATACTTGAAAATTTATATGTTCGTTTTTGTCTACTGATTATTTGACTATGAAGTTAAATTAAATCATATTATGTAGTTTTAACATTAATTAAAACAAATTTACAATTTTATGCACATTCTATTAAATTTTCTTAATTCACAACATTTTGTGTTTGGTAAAATTTCTTGTTTTTTTTTTGCTTTTTCTGTGGCTTTTTGTTTATCGAGGTGTGTTTGTTTATTCAACTCTTCTTGGTTCTTAAATTAAAAAAAAACACGTATTAGTACTTATTAAACAAACTGCAACAAAATCTGTTGCTAAAACCCCTGCAACCGATAAAAAAAACCACCAGTTTGACCTTAACACGATCATTTTCAATTCAATTTGTTTGCAGTAGAGTTGAAAATAGTTTTTGGTATTTTTTTCGAGTTGTTGGTTACAGCAGGCAGGCAGGCAGGTAGGTAACATTAAAAGTGGTAGCGATTTAATTACGCGTAAATGCATAGCGAGGGACAGGGTTGGGGATTGTGCAAGTTTGTGGTGGGAGCCGCAAACAAAAAGTAAACAATAACAATAAATTGTTTTTAAGGTTGTTTATGGATGCCTTGTAAATGGTGTTATGGAAGTGAGTTTCTTCCAATTAAATAATATTCGAAATTGTTCAACAAGAAAGTAAATTATTAATTTGCAATAATTTTGTTACTTTTTTCTATCTGAGAGAGCGAGCGAGAGAGAGAGAAAAAATGTTTGTTGTAATAATCAGTTTTATATTTGAGTGCCCTGTTAGGCTAGCTGATATTGAGCTAGTCTATCAGTGTCCAGCTGCCTGGTTAGAAAATTAAAAAAAAATTGAAATCTATTAAATCAAGGGAGTAATTCAAGCCCAATTCATTACAGGTGGTTTTAAAAGTCCTGCTAATAATTTTTTTATCTTTATAATTATTGGATGTCGAAATTTTGTTTATTATCTTTGTTTCTCTTTTTGATTTTACAAAAACAAATTGCTTGTGGTTTTTGTATGAGCTGTACATGTTGTAGTATCGAATTTACCTGTAATGAATTCGCCTTGGAATTATTTCGTGAATCACTTCACCTTGCGCTGAAAAATTTTTCATATGAAATTGTTTGAATTTTCAAAAATTTTTATGAAAATATTTTTTAGGTGAGGTGAAGTATTTTACAAAATAACCCCCCCAAGTCTTAACTAAGCAAATGGCAGTAGGTTTTAGTAATCAAAATCACTGAAAAAAATTTAGCAACCTCCATCTTGTCCCCCCCTCAAAAGTGAACAAAAAGTGTCTAAAATTGTTTTCGTTTGGAAATAATTACAAGGAAAACCACTGCAGAACTTTTTATATACAATTTTTCAATTTAAAACCAACTTAAAAATAAAAAATAAAAAAAAACTTATACAAAAGACAAGTTCAAAGCATGGCAGTTTTAATATGAAAAATCTTTTTTTTTTCAACTTATTTTCTATAGGATTTTGTTTGTTAAAGTTTTTCAAGAATTTTTCAGAGATTTTCAAGATTTTATAGAAAACTGTGCAAAAATTTTAGTTGATTTCTTTAGTATTTCTAATTGACCATAAAATAAAACGTGTTTTAATAAACATTTTTTGTTTTGGTTTCTTTAAAGCTAAAAGTTGTTTAAACAGTTTTAGCTTGTAACGAAAAATTTAAGTTTTGTAATCAAACACTTGGCATTCGAAAATCTTTGCCAGTTTTATTAGACGTTTTGTAAGTGAGTTTATAGTGGCCAGCAAAGCAAACCTTGATTACAAATCAATGTTTAAACGTTATTTAAAAGTTTTGCAAAAAAACATATTTATAAAAATTTTAAATAATTATTTTAAGTATGGGAGGAGGTTAGTTATTTATTTTGCTTATTGAAAATGTCAAATTTTTAAATAAACGATGTAGACAATAAGCAAAAAATCAAAGGTTTGTATTTACAGCCTATTTTTCAAAATACAATATTTTCGCTTGGGAATTTAGAAACAACAATAAAAAAAATTCCAATTTGTTTTTGTTTAGAATATAAATTCGTAAGCGAAACTTTTCCAATTAAGTTTTAATGTTCGAACAGAACTGAGTCAAAACCACATTTTCCATACAATTTCACATAAAAATTTTCCTTAGTCTGGGATCACACTATGAAAGTTTTATTTCAGAAAGTCTGAGTTTATGGGGAGAGGGGAAAAAGAAACAGCATGTTCTCTTCCCTTCTCACCAGTAAGCTCAGACTTTCTGAAAGAAAACTTTCATAGTGTGAACCCAGACTTAGAAATCCGTCGTGAACGTTTTTTTCTAATCCTCTTACATATAATTGCAAGTCTGAACGATGACTTATTCTTTTAATAATGCTACCATACTTTCATTAAATTTCATACATTTTGGAACAGTGAAAAATTAGAGCAAAAGAAAAATAAAGAAATGAGAGAGAATTTGAAGGTACAGGCAACGCTTTAATTACACAGTGCAGCAAAATTTGGGTCATCGCCTCAATACTTGCAATGCGAATTGAAACTAGATCTGTCAAAGGGTTTTGATAAGTTAGATTTAACATTTTTTAAAAACGGTGAATAATATACTAAATGTACTTCTAAGCTAAAAAAGGATTTTAGATATCTTCGGTAGAATTGTATGGCGATTCTTTTTTTTAGACTATATTAACCTTCCGACTCTCATTTTAAGCGGTAATTTTTGTCCTTTTTTCAATATAGTATACAGGTCCTTGCAATACTACAACAATTAAAAAAACCACAGAAACAACAGAGGTTTTTTGCATTGCGTCGTTAGTGTTTACGGCTCGAAATGTCAACTATTTCTGAACAAAACATTGTAAAATCAAAACAAATAAGTTCGAACTGTACCAATCTAGGACCGCCTTGTATTGAATTCACCTCACAGAAAAAATTAAAAATTTTCTCTAATCACCAATTTTATACTAAATTCATAGAATCAAGCAACCCATTTGTTGATTTTGCTCCTATTACCAAAATGATTATATTGATTACTAAAAATTGTAAAAATTTAATATTTTAAATATTTTTTTTTCAATAAACAATATTTTTAATTTTAATTAAAAATATGATCAAAAAACTTTGCCGTTTCAAACAATGTGTTGATTGATTTTGACAATTTCCAACAACAATTTCAAAAGTTTAAATTATTTTATTTTAAACGAAATAATTTTTTGGTATTTGATTATTATTTTGATTCAAAATTTATTTCAAAACAACTAAAATGTTAATTAAATCAAAATTATATTTTAATTTTCTTTTAACAAAAAAAATAATTGATTCTGTGATTTCCAAGTTGCGTCGTTTTTGTTTCACTTTGCGTCGCATGGCTTCGAAGTTGCGTCGCTAGCGATTCGATTTGCGTCGTTATAAAAATGTTTGTTCAAAGCTACAGAAAATGGGGATTTCCCGTTTAAGTCTAATGCAAATATGTATGTGAAGGATGTCTGCTGATTGCAACTGGTTTCAAATTACATTTGCTATATTTAATTATTTTGCAAAAACTGGGCGCTTTGACGCGTTCTAAATCAGTGGAAATGGCTGTTGGTATTGAAAGAAACCTTGAACTATCCCCTTCTATAATAAAATCCGTTTGCAGTTCCAGTGACGCTGATAAAATTAAGAAAGTTGTTGAAACAAGAAAATGGATCCAGTTCTTACTATTAAGACTAAAGATCAAAATCAGCGATGTATGCCCTTACAACAAATAGTTATTCAAAAGAAAGCTTTAACTTTATTTGAAGATCTAAAATAAAATTATCCTTTAAAAAGTCTATCAAATCAAAAATAATTTTTTCAGCTAAAATTATGAATTTCGGAATCAATTAAATGAAAATCAATACAAATGTATGGAAAATGATGCTTCGGTTTGCGTCGAGTTTTTCCGGTCCCAATTAGCGACACAAACCGGGGTATTGGTGTATTTAAAACGAAAACAAAATTTTAAAATTTGGTGTAGGTTATCATACGGTCGGGCTTGACCGACTATACTTTCTTACCCGTTATACATACATTCATAAAGATGAAATATTTTAATGGAAAATTATTGTTTAAATTGAAAAAAAATATTTAAACTGATTAGGCCAAATCTTTAAATTTAATTAAAACGTTTATTTGCATATAATTAAAATTGCTTTGTACATACATACATAAGTATATTAATTCAAATAAATATACATATTAATTACATTTTAATCCAATTTCAGGAAATAACTCTTAACAATTTACCTGACAAATCCCTTATATTTACAACACAATTAAAAACTTCTTAAACATTTTATAAAATTCCATATTGTGATTAAATCACCTTTGGACTTGTTAGAACAAAATTAAACATGATTTGCATATTTTAGAAGCTTTTCACAAAAAAAAAAAAAAATAACACAAACAAAAAATTGTTAATACACATGAAATCATTTCTCAATGAAACTTTAGTAGTTACAAATTGAAAATTAAATTAGAAATGGGAAATATTTTACTAATTAGTAAAAATGAAATAACAACAACAATAATTAAAAGCACAAAAACACATTCTTGCATGTCTCCACATGACAATGTTAAATACTTAATTAGAATATTTACATAAATATGTATAAGCAAAATACGACAGTTAAGAATTTCCCTTAAGGCTGACAACAAAAAATCTTTTAATATCAATTCACAATAGTTTTTTCTTAATTCTAAAATAAAAGTTTTTGGTTAATTATTTGTAGTAACATATATTGGCGGAATGTCACACACATTTGGAGCTTCATCCAAAGACATTGTTAGACCTAAACTTACGTTAAGGGTGGCACAAAAGGCAAACAAACAAGGACGGCCGGTTTGCCTTGAAAAACTTGTCACAATAACGGGCGAGTTGATTCCACGCTCGGAGCAATTTTCAAAAAAGATTTCAAATATAAAGAATTTTATTTCTAAACAATTAAGGTTAATATATTTAATATTTTTGTGCCATGCCCACTTCTCCACTCCTGCCCGCATTTTGTCCGATGTTGTATGTATATTGGTAACCAAGATGCTTGTACCTAATTGGCAAACGTCGGCTCTTACCGTTTTCCAGATTTCCATTAAACAATAATATGAAAAGAACAAAAACAGTGGATTTTACGTGTAAATATCAGAGGCAGTCGTGGTTTCTTGCTCATATAACAGAAATATATAACTACCTGATCCCAATAATTTCTGGGGTCTTTGCAAAGCCTATTTCAATGGACATCATTAAATAAACATCGCTCCTCATAAGGACCCAGAATATATTTTAAAGGGTCGAAGATCGCTATGCTGGGATCACCTCCAGGATATTTCACTTTTTTGTATTACATTCTCCCATGAAAATTAGTTGAACGCATACTTGGGATGCGACAAAGATCCAAAATGGCAGTACTCTTGAAGTCCTTTAATTTCTCGAGTTCGAAGTTTAACTAGAAAATTTTCTTACTCTTGTGCAATGGAAGTCTGTAGCCCCCCGGTGGGCTGGCATCGGTCTGACTATTGGTTAAGGCTTTTGGGAATGCTTCCTGTCTTTCAGGATGAATATCTTTGTGGAAACTTTACCTTTCTGATAATTAGAACTCTACGAAGGTTAAACTAACGTCCCTTGTGGTAAAGCGTTCGACGGAAGATGTTTTTTTTTTTTTTGATGAAGAGATACTTTCTGGGATCACGTGGTGGCTGTGGTTTATACCTAAAACCGCCGAGAGTAAGATTAACACATGGAAGTGTTGATGTGTTTATTTTTTTCGGAATCGCTTTTCCACCTGTGGTGAAGGCTATAAAAACAAATTTTAAAACATTTCTGTTTTTAATTGTAGGTAACATGTGGTAACCCTTGAACTGCCGTTAGCATAACAGAGTTGGAACTTGGTAAACTTTTAATAAAAAACAGCGTGATACATTTATGCCTGTTTTCATTAAAATATTTAAAATTTAAAAAACATTTCCTATGAAAATTTTTCTTAATAAACGTTTGTTAAATATAATAATCGTTATCGGGGGTTAATCATTATAGTATTTTATTTAATACTTATTAATATTTATTATTACTTCTTTGCTAATCCATCTTATTAACACTATATTTGTTTGATATTTTTTTCCCCTATTTAATAATGTGTTTACCAAAAGAATATTAAATAGATTTTCCAAAATAATATTAAAAAAATGTTTTAGTGTTTTGCAAACAAATGGAAATAGAAATGAAATAATTGCAAATTACAACTAAATTATAATAAATAATTTTATGCAAAAAGAAAAAAAAAAAAACAAAAATATATAAAATGACAACGAATAAATAATATCAATTGGAATATTTTATAAGGTTTATAATAATTTTTATTGAATTTCAATTTTCATTCAAATGTATGCCCAGTTAAGTATTAAAATATGCAGTTTAAATACACAAGCATACTGTGGAATTACATACATACGTAAATATGTACATACATTGTTTGGAGAGACAGTGGCTCATAAAGGAATTGATACAACTTGGCATTTTAACAAAAGATGATAATATATTATTTGTGTTTATTCTCACTATTAGAGGGAAAAGTAAAAGTTAGTATTTATGTTCAAGGCGAAATCAACTACAGGTGGTGGCACTACTACAACAATCCAAAAATAACCGAAACAACAGAGGTTTTTCGAAATGTCAACCATCAAAAAACACTAAAGCTATGTACATACCGTTGCCAGGCCTAACAATATTATAAGGTCGGGCAATGTGCTGACAATATTATGAAAATGAAAAGTCAATTTTTAGTTCAGATTATCGAATGTCTGACAATAAATTCATCTGCCAACAAAAATTACCAGTTCGCACGGTTGTCAGAACTGTTGTTTAATTGTCAGAAAATCAAAATTGTCTGTTATCGAAGTTTTTCTTGGAATTCAAACAATTAATTAACAAGGCTTCGTTTAAATGTACTTAATTCCAATTTCATACTATTGATAAACTGAGATTTATTGTTGATGGGATAAGCTATTCCTATCCGCATTTCACTGGTTGGTGTGTATTTTTGTAAATTGGAAGATTGGATTTTTTTTTTAATTCCCTTAGCTTAACCCCGCGAAGCTCTGCGCTTGTATGCAGGAAAGACATCAGAACCTCTGGCGGAAATCAAACCCAAGCTATAGCAAGAATTTTAATTTTTTTGTTGTTTTAAAAAGGTCTCATTAATTTAAGTTAATGTCTTTAAAATAATTTAATGAAAATTAAATTTGTTGAACTTAAGCCTGATTAAAATATTAAAATTTTGAATTAAAAGTCTTTAGTTAAAGCTAAAACTTTTTGCAATTAATAAAACCTAGTTTTACATAAATACATATATGTATATCAAAAAATGATCAAGAAAATATAAAATTAGTATCGACATTGTCTTAAAAATATGTTTTGTTATTAAAGTTGGTACAAAATGCGACAACCCATTTTCCATCCCTGATACGTATGTAGTTGCAGTGTTGCCAATAGAAAAAAAGACTCTGACAATGATGCCATTGTCAGATGCATAAACTTCGCACATCTGACACTAAAAAATAGGCTTACGACGTCTGACAATGATCTGCCAAAATAAACGTAGAGAGTTAGTTCACACGATAGTAGGATATCTAATAGCATTGAGGTCTTACGATAGTCTGACAATGCTTTTTCTGATAACGTTGTCAAATAAAAAGTGCCAGTTTACACGGCTGCAATACATTTCTAACACATTTTACTGCCTGAGATCATCTGACATCCGTCTGTACGAAGTTTGAGTGCCTGTTTTTAGAAAACGTAAGCAGGTGAGTGAGTGAGAAATTATATTGAAAACAACAATAAAAAACAAACACTTGTGTTTGTTTTCAATATAATTTCTCACTCACTCACTTGCTTAAGTTTTGCAAAAACAGTCAGTTAGTCTTTGGTTGAAGATAAAGGCACAACGGCCATGGACCAAAACAAAATTTCATTTAGAATTAAAAAAAAACATGAAAATTAGATATCGTTCGTTTGATTTGTTAAACGGTTTTTTTTTTAATTTTGAAAATTGCAAGCTTTCTGTTGAAGAAGAAGGGTTCAAAATTTCGATAAATATTGAAAATCATATTGAAAAACGAGACTTTTAAAACTTAATCTCTAAATAATAAGAAAACCGAGTTTTTTTTTCAAAACTTAGTAAACATTATTCTTTATCACGCTGTAGCTACATCAATACATATACAATCATATGTTTATTATAATATTTATTTATGTTCTTCATTTCATTACATTATAAATATTTACATATATATGTATGTACAATGTACATATTTATGTATTAAATTGTGTGCATATGTATTTAAAACAATTGTATATACATATTTATGCTCTTTAATATCAAATGTAAATAGTTACATTTTAAGTTCAGTATGAATGAATGCACGCAGAGAAACCACACAATTTTCAATATAGTCACCTCTAGCAAAACTATTTTTAACAAAAGATTTTTGATTATATTATGGTTACTTTAACCATATTATTGTCACCGGCAACCATATTATGGTTAAAATAGTCATCCATAAAGAAGTGACAAACATATTATAGTTGCCGCCGAACATGTAATGGTAAATAATAAAAATAATTTGTCCGGACTTGCATTTTCTTGTTTACAATTTTTTAAAATTCTTCTACGATGCCTAACAAGAACATTTACCTCATTTTCAAGAGCAACATGTAATGATTGACAGTAATAAACATAACAGTATTCGAAAATAAACTGAACATTATTTAGCGTTTGGCTCACGCACACAGGAACGATACCTATTTTTTGTGTTTGTGTAGACGAACACAACCCTTAATACCGCTCGTAAAAACCAGAACAATTGTAGTGTTACTGTAGACACACATTATATTTTTATCTTCTATAATGATTCTTTTTTTAACATTGATGAATAAATTAACTAACAAAAAATTTCAGCAACGACCAAAGCACGAATAGCTTGTGTGCGTATTGTGTACATATATGTCTTGTTTGTGTAAAACTATTTTGCTGGCTTTTTGTTTTTTTTTCGTATGTGTATTTTGCTTTTGTAAAAAATGTTTGCTATTTTTTTTACCAGCCAAAAGGGACTAACATTAATGAGCCGAACTAAACACAATGAAGTTTGTGGATTAAAAAAAAAAAAGGAACGGAATTAAATGTTCTCATCTTTTGTTGAGTTTGATAAAAACAGTATTATTTTTGTGTTCGAAAGATGACTAACAAGGAAACGTTTTTTTTTTTTTATTTTTTTTTATTTTCTACACAAACACTATTAGCGTTTGAGTTTTCAACAAATCTACCGAACCGAACACTAAGGAGCGACATTTAGTGTTTATTTTCGAACACTGATTGTGTATGAGTTTTGTTTGTGCAACATTTTTTGCTGGCTTTTTAGTGTTTTTCGTATATGCATTTTGTTTTTGTAAAAAATTTTAGGTTTTTTTTAATACCGGCCAACTGAAACGAACGAACACTAATGAGCTGAACCGAACGCAATAAAGTTTGATACAAAAAAAAAAAAAAAACACCGAACGAATTAAATGCTCTCATCTTTTGTTGAATTCGATAAGAACAGTATTATTTTCGTGCTCGAAGATGAAAAACAGGGAAACGTTACTTTTTTTAATGATTTACTACACAAACACTATAAGCCTTTATGTTTTCCACAAATCTACCAAACCGAACACTAAGGAGCGAATTTTAATGTTTATTTCCGAAAACTGAAACATTACAATGTTTTTATTGGCCATAACATGTTGTGAGACTACCATAATATGGTTGTGGTTTCTTGAAAGTGACCTTAATATATTCAAACATTTTCCTAATAAAATAGTTTTGTTGAAGATGAACATGTCGAATAATGCGTTTTTATCGCCGTGTATATGTTAAAAAAAAACAAAGTCATGTGTATATACTTGCATATATGTACATATGTATGTACATAAAATCACACTTCAACAATAACTACACTACTAGAGTCATAGTCAATAAGTGTGTTTAATACACGTTCGCACTCGTCCAAGAGTGTAATTGTGCATAAAAGTGTAACTATCTAATGCATTCAATTATTGCTGTAATTAATTTGTATGCATTTGACATAGATTTTCTTTCTTATTTTACTTTATACATTTGCTTTATATACATATATGTATGTACGTCGATTTATATACTTGTTTATATATGTATGTACATGTACAGTCGTACATAAGTAAGTACGAGTAGTTAGTTATTTGCAAAATATAAATAGTATTGCTTTCAATTTTGTCAATAAATACTCAATTTGCAATTATTTTTTTTTTTAAATTGTAAATCGTTTTTCGATGCTTAAATTTTCAACGAATTTTAAAACTAAAATAAATAAGCAAATGAACAAGAACAAAATGTATTTGTAGACACTTAGAACTTTACAAAAATGGCTTAATTTAATTAATCTTTTGTACTTAAAATCCATAATTGTAAATAGTATTTAAATAAGATTTTTCGTTAAATTTTTGCAAAAAAAAAAAACTTTTGAGGAAAGTCAAGCTTTTGTGGTAAATGTTGTGACCATATTTCCTTATGCTTTGTTCGCTCGGCATTTTGAATTACGAATGCGTATTTCGCTGTTCACACGGCTGTTTAAAATTCAACAACTCTTCTTCTTACCTTTATGAAAATTTTTTTTCTTCGAAAATATATACAAAAGTAAGTCACCGTACGTACAGACTTTGCAATTTTGGTTGCCGCAATTTTTTTAAAATACTGCTTTGAATTGCACAAGTGTCCCGATTATGAAATTCTAGTCTTAACATTTTTGATGTTTTTAACTTGTCTTTCATCTTTGTCTTCTTCTCATTTTTATACTTCATTCATATATACATACATATGTATGTATGTAAATACAAATATACCTGTAGCCACCCTGTAGGAAACGTCACTAGTGAATCTGTACTGATTCACTATTGACACAGTCACCAGTTGGAAATCTACTACTGACGTTGGTACTACTGACTAGGTACTGACTAGGTAGTTCCTTTGGGAACATATGTAGACATTGGAACATACATATGTAGACATTGGAACCAGAGAATCACTAGTACATTTTAGTAAATGTAGTCTACACTTTTGGTACGAATACGAAATCATAACAATATTTTTTTTTTATTTCTTCAACTTTTAAGGGAATTGCACTTCTCAGTTGTTTTTGATTAAAATTTTTGCGTATTAAAGCCAAATATAGTGGCAAATGTAGTGAAGTGTAGACACTTTGTAGATAATGTCACCAAAATAGTCGACAAAACTGGTGACTTGGAAACACTTGCACCCAGGTTTCCTTCAGGGCAACTTCAAATTGAAAAGTGTGAGAAATACAAAACAAATCAGAATTGTAGAGTACATGAGAATTAATAACCCTCCCCAATCTTCTCATCCCTCTCACCAATAAAACCAAAAATTGCTGCAGCTTAAAATGCAAGTCTGGACGAAGACTAATCAAAAATGTAAAATGCCTTATTACATATTTTTAAAATTCCTATTTTGTTTATTTGGGGGGTCAAAGTTTGACTTTTTGCCCATACAGGTGTTCTTTTTAATCATCCATGTAACTTAATACCTATTGGTGTTAGCAAAATTTGTTCCAAGTAGCTTCGATAGCTATTTGATCAATCTTTTGGAAAAATTTTATTTTGTTTTTTTAAAATTTTTTTTTAAATTTAAAACTTTTTTTTATTTTTTTTATACGGAAAAATTTAATATAAAACTTTTTTTTATTTTTTTTATACGGAAAAATTTAATTTAAAACTTTTTTTATTTTTTTTTATTACGGAAAAATAAAAAAGTTTTAAATTAAAAAAAAAAAATAAAAAAAAATTTTTAAAAATACAAAAGCAAATTTTTTCAAAAGATTGATCAAATAGCTATCGAAGCTACTTGGGACAAATTTTGCTAACACCAACAGGTAATTAGTTACATGGATGATTAAAAAGAACACCTGTATGGGCAAAAAGTCAAACTTTGACCCCCTCAAACTCAGAAACTTTTTGACTGCTCTGGTTGAAAATTTGTGTCGTGTTTTAAGAAGATAATTTTTATTTTGGAAAATTTTTTTTAAATTTATTATGCCGAAAAATTTTGGAGTCGGAGTCGCGAGTTTTTGTGGGTACTACGACTCCGACTCCGGCACAAAAACCTCAACTCCGACTCCGACTCCACAGCCCTGTTTAAAACAAGGTTTCCTTAATTATTAAAAAAAAATTTTTTTTTAACTTTGAACAGCAGCCATGAATGAAGGCTGTCAGCACAAATAAATAATTTCACACCTGCTAAAATTTGCCAGATAGTTGGTGGTATTTATGTAAAATATTAAATATTATTTAAAAAATATTTAAAAAAGAGGTTAATTTAAAAGAATTTTAAATAACCAAACCAGCCCCTTCCCTGGTGGTTTTTGCAAAGCCACAAAACTCATTCATAAATTTTTGTAATTTCTCAGTTTATAAATAATTTACATATTTGCTTAATTAATTTATAACTTGAGTTTAACTCTTAACAGACTTCCTGTACTGCTAAGAAATTAACATTGAAATTTTTGGTTAATAAACTATTTCAATAAACGAAATATTTAAACAAATGTACACAACATTTTAGATTAGATGAAAATGAAAAAAAAAAACAATTTTTTTGGATTTTTTTTCAATTAATTAAAAAAGTAAAATAATGAAACGATTAAATATTGACAGCAAATTTCTTTATCAATTTTTCCCAAATAATTAAAAGTTTGTAATTAATTGTTATTCAATTATTGTTTTATTTATTTTACTCAAAGTATAAATAAAATTAATGTGTTTATTTTGAATGTTTATTAAAAAATCAAACACTGGTTTAGTTAATTGTAATATGAGTAAGTAAATCCGCAGCTAAATGATTATTTAATTAAAAAGTTTCTTGATTACAAGCAAAAATAAATTTTTAAAATTCTTAATAGAAGTTTAATTATCGAAAAAATTTATATTACCCAGTATTGCCACCTTACATGTAATTACACAAATCATGTATACAATTTTTTTCCATGTGTAGCCCATGTGTAATTCATGTCTAATTTAACATTTTAACGTGTTGTAACAATGATTTTTGTTATTATTTTTTCACAAGAATTAAAAAGGTTTATTATTCTTAGCAAAACTTAAAAATTTAATTAAAAGGAAGAAGGAGTTAAAAGAGCTGAACCATTTGGCATTTAAGCTACCTAAATGCCACAATTTATTATAACAACGAAACATCCTGGGTACATTATTATTTTTTTTATTTCAAAGAGAGTGTCGTCGCATGCCTGTCTGAACCTTCCAACATATTTGGAAGATTTGCTTTGTAATATTAGCTCTTGGCTTATTAGAAGTAATGCTCGGCAGATAAAACTTAAGGAGTTTCAAAAATATTTTCGCGACAACATGCGCTCTTACATTTTGAAATATTTTACCTTCAAAGTAATTTGAAGGCAGAATATTATTGGAAATAGGTTTTTGAAATAAAAAATTCCTTTGGAGACAGATTATTTCTTACTTTGCAAACAGTTATTTTTGTTTAAATCTTTGTTTTTTTGTAACGATACGATCGATTGTTGTTAACAAAGCAACTAAAGAGAATTTGAAAAATATTTTTGTGTTGGATAAGTAAAAAATATAAAAATGTCCGGCATATCCAATGTTGCAGCAATAGAGGAACTGAATTAACATTGCGTCGACGACATTTGAGGGATGCATCAGATCCAATATAAGTTACATAGATATCGTAACATAAAATGCAAAAGGGCTTAACAACAACAATAATTCGAAATGAGATTTTTTGATTGAGTTTTGTTCATTTTATTAAACTTTTATGTTCACAAACAATTTAAGATCAAGCTTATTAAAGATCGACTTTATTAAAGAAATTCAAACGCCAATTACACCTGTTTGTTATTGATTTTTTAAAGTTTTTTGCATGTCCTGTAAAAAGATGAGAAGTATTGTTACGCCATTTTTTTATTTTAGGTGACGATACTTATGTTTATTTGCTTGCAAACGAAAATTCTATGCATAAGTATTATCGCTTTTAACTTCATACATTTTTAGTGGGTTGCACGAAATAAAAAGGTGGCAATAATAAGTTTTATGGTGTATCTGCTCTGACATCTGACAAATACGGTATTAATTCCACTTTTGATCGAAATTTGTTTCTGTGACATGTGTACAAAGATTGCATGTGTAATTCGTATTTTCATGTGTAATTTTTGCATGATCCATGTGTAATTTACCATTTCTTCGGTGGCAGCACTGGTGGAAGCTTAAAAAAGAGTCGTAAATGGGCTTGTTTGACTTTTTTGCTTGGACAGAGCCGCAGTATGAATTAATTTAACGCAAAATATATTTTTTAATCGTAACACAAATATTAGTATTTTTTCAAGTTCAAGCGCGGTTCGTTTATTAAAACATGTTTCAATTGCATATACTTTACTTTAATTAACCATTAAAATTTAAATTAAATTGATTTAAAAATCGAGTTGAAAGTTATTTGAACATCAAGTTAAAAATCCTTAACTACTTATTATTATTATTTGCTAGATTATAGGGGAGTTTAATAATACTTTAGTATTTTTTTCCTACAAGTTTGAAAATTTAATGAAATTAGAAAAAAGAATAACACCAAGTATTAATCTAGGCTTAAACTGCAAAATTTTTTAATTAGGTAAAAAAGAGACTTCGCTGTCGAGATAAGTCTATTACTTTATTTATCTTTAAAATCTCATTATCTTTGCATTATGTTTAATACCATATGCAATATGTATAAAATACTTGAAATTCGAAAGATCAAGCAGGAAATTCTTATTAAAATGTACTCATTTAAAAGATTTTGTTTGCCGTGGTTAATTCCCAATTTTTAGATTTTAGAAAAACTTAAAATATTAAACAAATAAAACTGTTAAGCGTATAAGAATTATAAGCAACAGTTCTACTTGTAACAATATCAAAGTTTAAACAAAAACATCAACAATAAACAGTGAGTTTATCTCTTCTTACATTCCCCACTACAATTGATTGGAATTCTTCCAACATTAATTGTAGTTGTAAGTAGGTTAAGAAAAAACAAAATAAAAACAAAAACAACTTGCAAAAGCATGTTGCCAGTTAAGTTTTTTTTATGCCGTGCAGTTGCCAGTTAAGTTTTTTTAGGCCGTGACTTTGCCAGCTAATTATCAAAGTAATTTTTTGGAATACAAAATTTAATATAAATGATTTTGTTATTCGTGCTTAGTTCCCAAATTTGATTCTTGATAAAAACACTGAAATTTATTGTTGATGGGATAAGCTATTCCTATGCGCATTTCACTGGTTGCTTAGGCCAGATCATCAGGAAACTTCATCTAAAACATTTTAAGAATAACTAAAGATTTTAAACAAAAAAAAACTGTTAAGCGTATAAGAATTAGAAAGTTTACTTTTTCTTATAGAAAAAAATTTATCGATCGATTAGCATTTATTTTTCTACTTGTCTTTTAATTTCAATGAAATTTAAAAAAATGTATAAACTTAGTTTAACGTGTACAATTAAAGAGCCAGCAAATTTATAAATCAGTTAACATATAAACAAACTATCTCTAAACGCATTGGACGTTTAAACTACCAATTTAGCCATATGAATTTGACAAGATTTATCGTAGCGCTGCCACATGTTATATTTTAAACTACATACATTACGTTAGAACGTGAGAGAATTTTTGCGCTTAAGCTAAGTTTAAACTACCAAAATGAAAGATGAAATAATAAAAACATTTTTACTGTTAAATCATTAACTTATTATTAACTTTTTAATTGTTTTTTATAATAAACATTTTCTTTGCAACCAGTTAAAACTTAGTTTAAACTTAAAAATTACGAGTTTAGTTAATAAAATTTGTCAAATAAATTGTTAAGTTATATTTAATAAACTTTGTTTTAATAAATTTCCTATAAAATTTAGAGTTCAAATATAATTATTGATTAAAGTTTTATTTTGTATTGGTTTATTATTTATTTATTTATTAATTTTTTGTTTATATTACTTAGTTTGCATAAAAACTATTATATCTGTTTTGACTCTATTGCCGTATTCACAAAACCCCTTGTATCGTTGTATCTATTGTATGTTGTACAAAAAACCAATACTGAACTATGTTTTTTAATACAACAAACATACAATTGATACAACGATACAAGGGGTTTTGTGAATACGGCATATTTGTTTATAATTTTGTTATATTTTCTACTATTTTTTACTTAAAATCGTAAGTGTCTTTTTCGTATGTGTTTTAATCATGAATCACCTAATTTTGTTTAAGTTTGCGTTAGTTTGAATGCTTAAACGATCTGCTGCTTTATGCTGACAAAATTTACACACACAAGCTTACAACATCTGTTTATGTGATTTTTTAGCCACGGTGTTTTTAGGTGATGTAACAGTACATACTTTAAAGACATTAACAAGGTAAAGTACTCTTGTACACTTTACTACCGAGAGTGAAAACCTTTAATGTTTAAAATTACAAAGTTTATTTGTTTATTAAATAATATTTATAACAATACTATTGCGTCTACAAGCAATCGAAGAGGCCAAAGAAATGTTGCGATGCCGTAATAAACAGAAAATTTTAACGTGTGTATTTTGTGTTTATCTTACGTGCAGGTTTTTATGAGGTGATGACGGTCGTAAAAAAGACCAGAAAAAAAATTAAAAAAAAAAAAAAATAAACAGCAGACACACACATTTTTGAACACACGTGATAATTGCCGCCTCAAAATCACGATGATGATGATAATAATGATGATAATGAAGATGATACGAGTAAATTGAAATGAACAAAAATTGTGTTTTACAATCTTATTTTGGAGCTTAAACATGAGTTCAAATCAAGATTTCTTTAGACTTAAATGTTTCAAAAAAAAAAAAAAATATACAAAAAAAAACAGAAGAAAAATTACCAAATTATTTGTTAATTTTACGAGACCAAGATTTCGTTGTTCATTGTGTCTGTTGGGATTTTCAAAACGTCAAGAAATGAGTTGTTTCTCTGTATTTAGTTGTAATTTGACTTATGTCAAGAAAAAATAAATAATCTTTCATCTCCGCTTATAGTGTTTATTATTAGATGGCTGACAGTTAACAATTTATTTAAAATTGTTAAAAATCAGACGTGTTAAAAGGGCTGGTGATGTCTTAGAAAGGTTTAAATATAAAATTATAATAATTTGCCATGGATAACAGAAATATTAAAATTGTTAAGGTTGAATTTTATGTATTCAATTGCAATAACTTAATAAATTTTCTAGTAAAATTCGTTTTAATTATTTCAATAAAAAAAATTTAATATATTTTTTAAACCAATATCAACTAACAAGTTTTCTAATAATGAAAATAAAATTTTTTTTTAATTAAAATACGACTTAACAGCTAAAAACATAACTTAATTAAGTTATAGTTTAAAATATAATATTATTAAATTATTTACAATTGTATGCATTATTAATCTTCTTGTCTTGTTATATGCATTTACTTCATTTGAAATAATCGTTAAAAATGTAGGTTTAAACTAAAATTAAACTTGAAAAGTTACAAGCAAAATTATAAATTTCTTAAAAAAATGCATATTTCGTAAAATTTTAACCCCTATGATAAACATACTTTATTTAAACGTTTAAACTAGGTTTAAGCTGCAGTTAAACAAAAAAATCTCTTAGTTACAAATAGAATTTTTGATTTTCTATATTCTTTAGTAAACGCAACGCTTTCACCTTAAGCCGCTTATTTTTCCCAATCGTTAAAAATCTTAGGTTAAACCAAGTTTAAACTTGATAAGTGAAGAGTACAATAAGAACATCCTTTTGATTTATATATTCAACAAAGAATTTGTATATTTAATTAATAATTTACATATATTTTTTATGAAACTAAGAGTTTAAGCTAGGCTTAAGTAAGCTACAGTTAAAATCAAAAGTTTTGTAATTAACTTTTTTTAATTTTAAAATATCAATATTGTCTCTCTTCATAAAATATATGTTATGGTTAATTGTAAAAAGAAATTGCGTTTTAACTTAGTTTAAACTTGAGACGAATAAATCAGTACTCTTTTTGGTTTAAAATGTGCTTAAACCAGCAAATTTACAAATCAGAAACATATAAACCACACCTTAAACCATATCAGAACGTACCCAAGATAAACTCACTGTTTATTGTTGTTGTTTTTGTTAAACTTTGATATTGTTACAGGTAAAACTGTTGCTTTTAATTCTTATTCGCTTAACAGTTTTTATTATCTTTAGTTTTTCTAGAAATCCTTGGCCGAAGTTTCCTGACGATCTGGCCTAAGCAACCATTTTAGCATGGGAATATTTTCGTGAAATCCCCAGGTTTTTTTTTTTTTTTTTTTTTTTTTGGGAAGAAGCACTTTTTTCGCTGGGGATTTTTATTATTATATATGCCAATTGGACAATGACAAGACCGAATTGTTCAAGACGTGGATACAAATTAAAGTCTTTTTTGGTGCGAAAACTTTGCCATACCAAGACTCTGTTGGTTCGAAAACTTTTCAAGAGCCTGGTGAAATAGTTTTAAAAATGCTTTCTTTACAAACATGTTACGAGTCCTTTCTATGATAAATAGAATCGAAAGCAACATAATGCAGTATGAGTTGTAAGAAGCTCTTCTTATAATTAATAGACACTTTTAAAATAATTCAGTTTGCTGTGACAAATTTATTCCATCTTCTTAAATGTTAACACTTTTTGATACAAACAATATGTAAAACAAAATTGCATTGCCTGATGAACCAGAAGATTTTATCGGAAGTTTTTGAAATGATAATTGATGCATAATAATTTTTTTTGTGTGTTTTTTTAAGTAGCATAAGCGCATGTTCAGAAATCATAACTAAAGTCGCAACGAACAACACAGAAAATTAAAAACAGTTCATAGGTAGTTATAGATCTTCAGCTGATTGAAGAAATGCAACCATGCGTATTGGCATGTAGAGAAAACAAAATATCGATAATATTTTGAACGATAAATACTGTAGTTAATTTAAAATCTTATTATGCCATTAAAAAAAACAATTATTGTTCTTAAAAATGAATACAAATTCTAAAAAACTATTTTTTGGTTATAGTTTTTATATACATAAATCAATTAAAATAGGGGCCTAAAGAAATATAATTTTTCAAAAAAAATTTTGTGACTAAAAACACATCTCTAGTTTATTTTATTTTTTCTATAGAGGGTTTTGGAAGAAGTATAAATGGACACAAGTAACAAATGTAATAAGGCAAGTTTATTATTTACGAAATTATTGTTTTCTGTATTTTAGAATGACACAAATTGTTCGAAAAAATTGTTTTGCTGCTCAAATAAGTTATAAGATAATATTAATCAGCTGCTCTTTGTATGTATTAGTTAGTGGGCATTTACCCATAATTATCCTAGAGGGAAGTGAACTGACACCAAAGTAGTCCAGTGATAGGTTTTTGGTGGTAGGAACCGTTTCTATTTCTAACACTTTATATGAATAAGACCTATCACTTTTACATGGGGTTGTAATTGCAGGAGGGTCAATTGACACCATTTGACCAGTCACACATCTATTCTCAAAAAACGTGTTTAGTGTCAGTTACTACAATGTAGCTTTATTTCAATACAATGAAGTATTTCTTTCAATAAAACAAGTTCTAGAATTAAACCCAAGGACCAAATTTTAGAAAGTCTCAAGAAATGGTGTGACACCGGTAAAGACTGTATCATTATTGGTGTTTTCTTTTCTACAAAAAAATACCACATTTTAAAAGGTACATGTATAAAATGCCTTGCCGATTAAATAAATAAACAAAATGAATGATGAAATTCCAATTTCTTTACTTTGTTTTTCATTCAATATGTAAACAAGAAAATACCTTTGCCAGATTGCCGATTAATTAACATCAAGTTTTTACGATTTCTTGATTTGACGTTTTTTCAAAAACAATTTTTAACACCGAATCCATTTAATTTTATATCACCATTAACAATGCAATGCTTTCATTTGTTTTTACTTTGAAATAATAGAAACAAATAACTATTAAAACTTGAAATTTTTACTGTCCTGATTAAAGGTGATTTTTTCCCAACTTCGTCTGGTAACCTTAGATTTAAACAATTAACAATGCAATGCTTTCATTTGTTTTTACTTTGAAATAATAGAAAAAAATAACTATTAAAACTTGAAATTTTTACTGTCCTGATTAAAGGTGATTTTTTCCCAACTTCGTCTGGTAACCTTAGATTTAAACAGAAGCGGGGCATAAAGTGCAATGCCTTATGACATTTAAGGGTGATTTTTTAGAACAAAACACGCTGCCCTTTTAGAGAGCAAAGCATTTTTAAGAAACGAACACCAAATTGCATTTTTTTAAATAAAATGTGTCATTTTTTGTAGAAAAGAAAACACCATATGTTTTCTGCTTTTTTGTTCTTCATAAACCAGTTAAATGATTGGTTATCCATTTACTCGTCATGAGTTATTTCTTTTTGTACTTGTTCTATTTTTACAAATCCCAGGACCAGTCTGTTGGACCAGGGGTAAGTGTAAACTTTTCTTGCTGAAAGTAACCAGCTGTGAATTACTTAACAAAGTGTTTTCTTTTCTACAAAAAATGTGATACTTTATTTAAAAAATGTAATTTTGTGCTCGTTTTTTTAAAAATGTTTTGCTCTCTAAAAGGGAAGCAGGTTCTATTCTAAAGCATTCACCCTTACCAGAGCTGTAAATGAATCATTAATTTTTGATTTTAATTCGTTACGAATTAGCTTAATTTTGAATTAATTCTTTTCGTAACAAAAAAGAATTGAATTAAATTTGAATCAATTCAAACGAATTAGGCAGAAATGAATTTCAATTCGTTTCCAATTCAAATGGATCTGTAAAATGAATTGCAATTTACTTTAACAAATTTGTTTGAATTGGAAACGAATTGCAATTCATTTGAATTTGTCAAAGTGAATTGCAATTCATCATACAGATTCATTTGAATTGGAAACTAATTTAAATTCATTTCTGCTTAATTCGTTTGAATTGATTCAAATTTCATTCAATTCATTTTTTTGTGTGAAAATAATTAATTCAAAATTTGCTAACTCACTGCATGAATGATTCACGAATTAATTCAAAAATGAATGATTCATTTACAGCTCTGACACTTACTTATGGCCTAAGGCATTGTGCACTTTTCGCTCCGAATAAATCGAGAGTGTTGTTAGTGCCCTGTAAAAAAGGTAATACCTGTGGCCGTATTCTGTAATTCGCTAAAGCTAAATCTCTATCGCTAAAAATCTAAAAAGTTGATTAAACGATTTTTGGCTACGAATGCAATACTGTAACGTGCATTGCTAAATTTGGCATTGCCATAAAAATTTAATTCGCCGCAATTTTAGCTTTTAATTTCATCGCTAAAATTTTTCAATTTTGTATTCTCTAAGGCATTTTAGCGATCGAGATTTAGCTTTAGCTAAGCAAATTAAAACAGGGCATTGCACTTTTTCATATCTTGCGTTTTGTTCTCGTCAAATATCAAATTGCATTATTACAGGGCTGGCAATGCATTTTATACATGCACCTTTTTAGAAGGCGATATTTGTTGTGTAGAAAAGAAAACACAATTAGTGATAATTAATGAATATACGCCATACTCTTTTCGGTTAAAAATACAATTTATTTAAATTTTTTTATTTATTGTGTCCGCTTTAGAATCCATATGAGTTCCTGAAATAAGTCAATACTTAATCATTTTGCTGTACTAAATCATTGTTGTAATTGTTATGTTTAAAGACAAAAATCTAGATGCAAAATTTAACATGATATTGTTTATAGAAGGGAATTTTAATAGCACACCCTACAGGTTTATAGACATTAATATTAGTGTGACCCACGTTTTTGCAACAAGTTAATGACCTTCTTAGTCATACTTCAAATCCTATCTACTCTTTTGCAGATGACAGCAACATTTGTCATTCATATTCCTTCGATCATAGGCCAAGCCTTGTTGAGATTGGGGGCAAAAGGCAGAATATGAATGACACTCTTAATCAGGACCTAGCTGCAATCTCTGAGTGGGGTCAAGCGAATAGGGTCGAATTTAATGCACGCAAGACCCAATGTTGTATGTTGACCCACAGACGGGCTGTGGGACCAACTATGTCATCTGTAGTAATGGGTGGCATTGATATTGAAGAATCGGATACTCTTGATGTTCTGGGCATGAGAATACAGTGCGATGTCCGCTGGAATAAACACGTTTTTAAAGTGTCGAAAGAAGCATTCAAGTGTTTAGGTTTTTTAAAACGGTGCAAGACTTACTTCACTTCATCCGATCTACTTACTATCTATACCACCTATATCCGACCGAAGATGGAATACAACTCCCATATATGGGCAGGGGCTTCAAAGTCTATTTTGAACCTTCTGGACCGTGTACAAAGGAGGGCGGTGAAGCTCATCAATGACAGTAGGGTATCCAACTCTATTGACTCATTGGAGCATCGTCGGAATGTGGGTTGTGTGACACTTTTCTATCGATATTACCATGGGAGGTGTTCCACTGAGATAAGTGAACTTATTCCACCCGCCCGAGTATTTCTTCGTAATACTCGCATATCCAGTGGATCACATCCGTTTGTAGTCGATTGTCCTGTATTTCGCACAACGCATTATAGAGAAAATTCGTTTTTCAGTCGAACTATCCGTATGTGGAATAAACTTCCCGCAGAGGTCTTCCCCGGTACTTATAATTTATTAGGATTCAAGTCAAATGTCCACAAACACTATTCCCTCTTTCCTCCTTCCCAAACCTTATTTTCCTGATCAACACAATGCACTGCATATATAGGGGGCATCCCCTGAGTGTTGGTTTATCGCTAAAAAAAAAAAACAAGAAAAAGATTACATTTTATGATAATATAAATATCTATCCCTTGGTTGCTCAGCGAGGCTATTTAAGCTAAATATTGGGATGCGCATGAGTATCGTTGCGATCGCCAACTAAAGAGCCATAGTAGTACAAGCTGCGGCTTCATCATTCACATTAACCGCAACTTGTTCGTTGTTTTCAGGAAAAATATAATCTATCAAACTTTTCTGAAGTTATTTCAAGCCAAACTGGGCATCTAAGTGGGTATCCCATATTTATGTTGAGGTGACCATTGAGGTGAAAATGGGCCTTATCGCTTATTATTCAACCTTACATTCAGCGGTGTTTGCAAGTGGACTGCTTATATATCCTTAAGGTTAACCACTACACCCGTTCCCCATAACCTCAAGCAATCAGTGCCCTTATCACCTTCCCCAAAGTCTACCTAGTGGCCACGTTATCCGTGGACAATGCTAATCTCATCCAAGTCCCGGATCCCTAATTCTAAGCAGTTTTCTTTCACATACTGCTCAATTGACTGAAAATGTAAAAAAACATACAACCCCGCTTGGGAATAATGATAAGCTATCATGGCTCCTGACCTGCCAAACGAAGTACTCCTCTAAGCCTTAGACAAAAGGTTTCTCCTACTTGCCAGCCTCATTGCTTCCCACCAAACACAGCACCGATACGTAAGAATGGGTTTCACACCTTATGTGTATAGCTATTCCACTACTGACGGCCTTAGCCCCCAGCTTCTATTAATCGATGACCTGAAAGCATAGTTAGCATTTTGACCCCTCTAAAATACTTTATTCTTCGTTTTGTAAAACAAAGATCCCTAATTCTAGTTGTCAAAACATGAGCGTGTGTAAAAAGAGAAGCTAATAAAACAAAACTGCATTCACAGATTTAAAAAATATTCAGAACTAAAGATTTTGGCAAGTTTTTTCTTATTTTCCTTTACAATGAATGTAACGATGTATGCACTTTATAAGGTCTAGGTAAAGTTTTTTGTTATTTGCCTGCACTAGTCAAAAATGTATAAAAAAAATTCTGTTTCTCAAAGTCGTTCATTGAAACTTCCTGCTTACAACGTACTGACTGACTGCCTTTCACTTTTTGATTCCTGTGTATTTAAAAAATCGCATTCATTTTCGTTCTATAATCATCTTTATTGGCGTTTTGGGATTTTTCCTTTAAAAACAATTGAATGGAAAACTTTTCTTTTAAAACCGGGTTTATCGTCACACAATCAAAGTCAACATAAATTTGCTGAAAAAATGCAGTTAAAATGCTCACTATAATTTTTTTTTAGTTGCATTTAATTTATATGAGTGTTGTTGTTTCTGTGGTTTCTTAACTTGTTTATGTGTGTATTTAAGTGTGTGTTTACTTGTATGTGGTCTTAATGAGGTTGATGTAAAATTTTTATTTTTGCCATCAGATGCTAAAGTTCTATAATCATACTGAGAAACTATTATAGAGAACAGAACGAACGGATCGTTTTAATTTTAGTTGTTGACCTTTCGTGGTTTTAAATATTTTTTTTGCTGAATTTATTGTTTTGTTAAAAAAAAAAATTCAGTGTGTAAACACTGTTGTTAGTGTGTTGAAATAATTTTATGATGCTTTTTTATGCCTTTGAGACAGACGGCTGATGCTGCATTTTGCATGATGGACCGGTTATCGTTTGATTTGTTTTAAGTAATAAAATACTTTCCAAGAGAGCAAACAATATTTATAGTAACCATGAAATTTAAAACTTCAATTCTTAAAGTAAAAGGAAATTATTGCTAACTATGGGCTTATTGAAATCACGTTTACTTTCAAAGGACGCAAGGCGAATTCAACTGCAGGTGGTGGCACAACTACACACAGAAAAAAAATCAATGTAAAATCGTCGAAAACAAGGTTGATTTTACCGCTTTCGGTGGTGATTTTGCTTCATAGTTACTTTATGTTAATTTAACACGATTTTTAAATAACATTTTTTTCTTTAAAAATAACTATAGTTCATGTTAATTTAACATTGCAGTCAAGTTAGATCAAAATGTCATTTATATTGAAATAACAAACCGAATCACGTTGATTGAAAGTTATTTCAACTTGAAACAACGTGAATTTAATGTAGAATCAAATTGGTTTGAGTGTGATATAACAGTGAGAAGAAGCTTTAGAGACAACATATGCATTTATTTAAGAATAATTCAAAATTCACTTACCCCTGTAAACATATGTTTCACTTATTTTGTATTTCCCTTTGTTAACAGAAGCATCAGCAGAATGACCCAATATGGGTTTCGTCATCATTCTACTTTGAAAACTTGATGGACAATTTAACTCAATAATTTTAACTAAAAGAATACGGGAATTATTTTTTTAAACCATATTTTAAACATGGAAATAAAAAGATGTATGTTTTTCTTTTTATTGTAGTTTTTTTTTCTATACAAAACAAGTAAAACAGGTTTTTATAGTATGTATGCATGTTAATTTAACAAGATAAACTTTTGATTTTAATATAAAACAGGTTTTTATGGATTCAATATTGAACATTGTTATTTTAACAGTGAATAATATTAAGTAAACGTGATTTAAGGTTATTTTAATATTTTTTTTAATTTAAAATTAGTATGAAATAACGATCAATTTAAATAAAGAGCATACTTTTGCAGAAATTTACTATGATTCTTAATCAACATTTCGCCATGTTAATTTAACATTGGTATTTTTTTCTGTGTGTACAACTATCCCAAAAACAACAGAGGCTTTTCGCATTGTATTGTTAGTGTTTAAGGTACGAAATCAGTGATGGAAAATTCAGTGCTATGGTACTATTTTCCGTTCCTTTCCTTTTTATAAATACCACAGTACCCCACGTCAGTTTAAATACTCTTTTCTTGTTATGCTTCTTTGTTAATAAACCCACCATTGGTATTTTTTTTGAACATTGACAACGTTTCCTAAGTGCCAATAGCAAACAGGGGGTTCACATACAACTTATTGTGTTTCTTCATTAATTTTTTTTGTTGCAAATTATTGATAGTCTTTAAGCTCCAATGTCATTTTGAAGGCGCTTTAACTACATGGTTTTGATAACAATATTACAAAGTTTGTATTTACTCATTTTACTCACCACATATTTTGAATTCCACAAGAAAATATGCAATAAACTTTTTGTTCGGGAATTAATAACGAATATAATAACATGCTTTGATATCTTGCAAAAAAATGGAGGCTGCTTCCAATGGGTAATAATTAATACATTTCTAGAATGTATATACGCATATGTATGTAGATTTTCATTTACTTATATCGTTAGCTAAAATGCAAAAAGGCGTTACTAACAAAAATATAAGTTTACAGGAGAAGCCAAAAACTTTATTAAATGAAAACTATAAACATGTCAGAAAACATGCATTAATGAGTCGTCCATGGAATTATTTAAACAGTTTTCAAAGAAAACCATTTCATTATAATTTGTTGAAAAAAAATGAAGTAAATATGTACGTAGTTTTTCATTTATAAAATAAACACACTTGTAGTTACATCCCTTTGTTTTTTGTTAATAAAAGCGCAATTTTTAATCGCATAAGTGTAAAATTTTGTGAATACATGTAGTTCAATGGCATTAATAATAATCAATCAAAAACACGATTTTGAATTTTTTGTTAGTTAAGCCTTTTTGCATTTTAGCTAACATATGTATTTTTATATAAAAAATAATTAATTTGTAGTTTGTTAACCAAAATCTTATATTTTTATTTTAAAATTAAATTATTTTTTAATTTTTTTTAAGTATATTTTTCAATAAAATAAAGATTTTATAAAAAGTACCAAAATGTTAAATATAGTACTCTTTAATGTGGTGGTCAGTACCATCTCAATTTTTAAATTTTCCATCCCCTTTTGAAATGTCAACCCTTTCTATTAATACACTAACAAAACCAAAAAAGTGTGCCACCACCTTGCACTCAATTCGCCTTGCAAAGGACGGAAAGGAGAGACAAAAACTCTGCTCGCAATTTGAATAAGACCCCCACGCGCTTTTAATTTTTTCAACATTTTCTGAAATGTTTGTTAACAGTTTGCTTTGTTTTTATTTTTCTTTATTATATTATCGCATTAACTTGCTCTGAGATAAAAAATGTGTACTGGAAGTGGAACTCCAATATAAAGTTAACTTTGCTTGTGTAAGAGATCGCGAAATCTTAAAAAATGATAATTTTTATTGCAATTTACGCATTTTAATGGGTCGATTACGCATAACAACTGAACTAAAGCTGAGCGAAATCAAGCAACGACGCTGATGTTTAAATATAAAATAAAAAAATGTTCAGTTGTGTTGCCATCTGTTATCGACCCATTAGGTAAAATTCATTTAAATGGGACAAGGAAAAGTCTTAACTAAGAAGAAAAAAAACAATAACTTATAATGAAGTCGGCCTGGCCTATCTATCTAAAATCGTGAGTAAAATCGGAAGAAGCTGAAATGTTATCTCCATTTTTTGAAATGAGTCAACCTACAGACATAATATGAAAGGCCGCACCAAAAATGCGCTTTCAGCTACTGATAAACGCCTTATACTTAGATCAGCATTGAACTCTCACAACTCAGATTCGTATCAAATTTTGAGATAAATGAAACACTTTTTTTTAAGTTTATTTTTTTATAAAATGTTTAACTAAAGAAGTTTTTGTTTATTTTTTACTAAAACTTTTAATAAAGTTTCTCGTTATTTTTTTAATATGTAAGAGAATTTCATTTCTTGTTTTGTTTTCTTGATTTATAATTATTATTTTACTATAAAGTGCAAAAAACCTTTGTATTACAATGCAACTTAAAATAAAATTGATTTTCTCAATTATTAAAAGGCGTTTTAAATTTGGTTATAGTTTTTTTACATTTGGTAACTTTTTCAAAAATTTTGGTCGTTAAAATTGTATTGATTGTTTCAGCACTGCTTCCAACATCAATTGTAGTTGTAAGTAGGTTAAGAAGAAACAAAATAAAAATTAAAACAACGTGCTTTATTGTTTTCGCAAAAAATAAAGCAAGTTGCCAGTTTAGTTTTTTTAAACCGTGCACCTGCCAGTTTAGTATCAAAGTAATTTTTGGGAATGCAAAATTTTTAATTAACAAGATTTTATTTGTCGTGCTTAATTCCCAATTTTTATTCTTGTAAGTGCAAAATAAGCGAAAACTATTTTGTTGGCGGGGTCCAATACATTTGGCGTAAATCTTGAAGAAGTATATTTGGCTAAATTTAATAAAAACATTTTTTAAATTCACCAATGTGCATACCTTATTAATTTTTTAAAACATTTTCAGAACAAAGTTATCGTTCCTAAAAAATTATAAGTGTTGTGGTTATTTTGTTGAACTGTTCTATGATTTTTAATTCAAATTTTGATATTTTAATTAGGCATAAGTTCAAGCTGCTTTGTTGTTCAATTCAAAGATATTGAGTTTTCAATACAGCTTGTGAGGGCGGTCCTATTCATGTGGCTCGGGGTGTATGCATAAATTTTATATATCACCGTTTTTTGTCTCTTCTAAGCAGAAAGCCTGCAAATGGATTTATTTTGCTAGTTTTTTAATTCCAAACTAAATGTTTAGATTAATTCCAATTAAATTAGCCAACGAAATATTCTTTTCTACATACGTCTTTTGGATATTGTTAACGTTTTAACATACTGTAGATGATCGAAAGAAACATTTATTGCGTGAGAGGGTTAAAAATATAGGACTTGATTAAGTTCTAGTTTCGTTTTAGTTCACTTTTATGTCAGTTGTAGTTCAGTTTTAGCTTTGATTTGATTAAGTTCTTATTAAGTTGAAGTTCAGTTCTAGTTCGGTTCTAGTTTATTACTTTTTATACCATAATTTTGGTATTGACATTTTTTTTCATTGATATCGCTATCAACTTTTTAAAATGTTCATAATTAGTTCGAAAATAGTTGCTAACTTTTTTTATAATACATATTTTGCAATAACTGCAATTATTTGAATAGACATTTTGTAACTTATAAGGAAAAACCTCAAATCAAACAATACTAGTGACACACATTATGTGCCTGTCATATTTATGGCTTTATTAAAAACAATTCCTAACAAAACTGTTTCCTCTCAAGACCCCTTCCCACACGTTCTGCAATTAAAAGCAAGCAAATAAAGAGTTTTTTATTCAGTTGGCCTTAAGCTGCCAAATAGTTGACAAAAATTGTTCAATGTTTTGTTGCAAATGAAAATTTATGTTATAAATATTTTATTTATATCATTAAACTGTTTTATTTGTTGTAAAACATTTACGGCAATTTAAAAAAAAAGCGGAATCGAAAAACGCGTATTAAATGGTGTAATTAACCTAATTTTCACAGCTTGTTAAATTTTCCCACTGTGTTGGAGTACTTGTGCGTGTGTGTGTGACTGTCCGTGAGAAGAAGAGAGTGTGTGTCAGCGTTGCCATTGCTGTTTTTTCGGATGGTAAACTAATTAAGCCTTATTCTGTAGTGGGATTCTGTAACTTTTAACAATAACAACAGTTGTTATAGTTGTCAACCTGTTTTGTTGTTTGCACTAACGATTATGTAATTCTGTAAATTGTTGTTAACGACATAGATAAAAATTAACGTCAAGTGGCATCACTGTCAAAAAAATGGCAAAATAACGAAAAACACAAAGAGGAATAAAAAAAAAATAAAATTATTAAAATTAAACAGATCTTTTTTTGTTTATTTAAAGAAGATAAGCCAAACATTTTACTATTAAATTAAATGCAAATTATTTAATTGCCATTTACAAGTTGTTGTCGTTTCCTTAACACAAACAGCTGACTTAACGATAACAAGTGTTGTTTAAATGCAACAGAATAGCAATATCGTTAATTTGCTTATTTAATTTTTTAACAATGACAACTATTGTTAAAATTTATTACAGAATCGCACTACTGGTCGATTTGAGAAAATGTAAATTCAGAACACTGGCCACAAAGCTTTTGTTGAAGTTGCGCATGGAAAGTGCTGCCTAAAAATATTGACCTTTTCTGTCGTAATATTTGCAGTTTTTTTTCTCGTACTTCTAAAAAAGAATTTCAGGAATAGTGTTATGTAGCACCCTATAAGGTGTTTTTTATACAAAATGACTTTCTTTGAAAGGAGTAATTTTAGGGATTATACTTAGAACAATGGGATGTTTTGCTATGTTTGCTCCGATTTCAAATACTTCAGTGGCAGCACTGGTGTGCGTGTTTGTGCGTATGAAAGTTTTGTTGATTTTGTATAATCGAAACTTTTTTTTTTATTTCTTCTGTTGGTTTTGCTATTGCAATTGTGTGGTATGTAGTTAATTTAATTTATTTTTAATTCACAGTTTATGGGCGGTTTTAATCGAACGACAACAACTTTACAAATAAAAAAAAAGTGATAGCAGCAACAACATCAACGACAGTAATAACAACTAAAATTAAATAAATTTTAAAATAAATTATTTAATTCAATGATTTTTATACAGTATCTCGAATTAAATTTGTATCCAAATGAAATGGAAAATAAAAATGAAATTCGTAAATAAATAAACTGAATAAAATAAACATGCGGATAAATGAATTTTATGGAAAATTTGGAATAAAGGACCTTTTTAACTTAATAAAGCCATTTATGGGGAAAAAAGATCTTTAAACATTTTTAGAATTATTATAAATTAACATTTAACCCCCTACTTCGTTAGCGTCTCCCTTTCTTTCGTGGACATAATTATGTGCCAATGCAAAGGTTTTTAGGTTTTAACAAAAGAGTACCAGTATTTTTCATCTAATAGGTTCTCATTCACTCAGGACCCTGCTCCTTTTATTTTATGTTTCCAAGTTTAATATTATAAAAAATTTAAAATGTACCACATGAAGAATGGAAAAGTTAAAGAAAGAAATTTTATTTCACGTATTTTTGGTACTTTTTTCTCTCCCCATTGAGTAATCAAAAACTTCAATATTGTACAGTCACAAGAAAAATCACATCATCCGAACTCAAATCAATCCGAAGCGGCATTAATAGTACGGTGAGTACGAATTTTCTTGTATCAAGTACAGAAAGATTTCTTCAAGTACGGCTTTAATATCGCGAAATAGTTAACTTATCAATCATGTTCAATCCGGAATTCTTACTTGAAATAATCCGAAAATAAAATTGATTTAAGCGAAACTAAGATTGAATCAATCTCAAAATGAGCTTGATTCAAGAATTATAAAGTTGATTTAATCACGAATTCGTATTTGAAATAAACAAAAAGTGGAATTAGAAGGAGATTTGTATAATGATTGATTTACTTACCCATTTGAGACCTTACAGAATTTCAATTATAAAACATCAGCACCATTCTCGATATGGGTTTAATTTAAACTTAATGTACATATTTAGCTAAAAATATAAACTAAATGAGAACTCTTGCTTTTAGTTTTTAAACATGAAAATAATGTGTTTTCGTCTTTTTCTGTTGTTTTTGTTGTTTCTACACACAACAGAGTGGCGTTACCAACGATATCGATGGCATGACAAAAAGGTTACAAAATACTGGTTTTATCCGTTTACTAGTCCTAAGGGCCGAATTTTCAAAAAGTACCAATTACCTGATTGATCTTTAAGCTTAGGTGATATGAGGCTAGCGTATTTACACGTTTTATCCTTTTTTACCCCCTCAACGTTCGAATTTCCAAAATCGCTCCAACCTCCGGTTCAAATTTGAGCTTTAGTCAGTAACGTGACAATTTTATATACCTGTCCAATTCAGAAGATCGTAGTATCGTCTTATTCGTTGTATAATCGTCTCATTATACAATATTGTATATTTGTTGTTGGTAGTTTGCATAAAAAAGTGCTGTCTTATTAGTCTGGGTTCACACTATGCAAGTGCTCCTTCAGAAAGTCTGAGTTTATGGGTGAGAGAAGAAAATAATGTTCTCTTCCATTCTCACCAATAAGCCCAGAACTTCTGAGAGTAAACTTTCATAGTGTGAACGCAGACGTTTACAATTGATTTTTATGTGCTTTGAAAGATGTTGTATTCATGCCTGGCCTGGAAATGTTCGATTTGTTTGGTGAATTTGTAAAAATTTTTTTAGAATGTGATAATTAACACCACAAATTTAATTCTTTTAAATGCTAAATATATGTTTGATTCATTTCAATTTATTTTGTAAACTATTTTAATTAAAATTGCTTATCAATTAATATTTATTTCTATTCCATATAAAATTCAAAATCCCATTCCTGGCTTAAATTCATGGTATCAACCAATGTGAATGGCAAATTTTATTTAAAAAGTAGAAAAAGGAAATAAAAACCAAGAGTGAAGTAAAAAAATATAACTAAAATTTAATAATTTGCTTAAAGAATAACTTTTATTATTTTGTAGAAAAAAAATTTGCTTATCTCCTAAAATAGTTAACACAAAGTGAATTAAAAGTGTACATTAGAGATGAGCGATATTTCCGTACCTTTGATTTAATCACTGTTACTGAAAAATCTCGAATCACAGTTGTGACCAAATCTGTTAAATAACAGGTACTTGCTAAGTTGTTATTTTCTTATTTTGTTTCATACACAAATTTATGATATTTCACTGTTTGTGTGGGTAATAGCGTTTTTTGCACTCATGAATGTAATTGTTGCTATTTTTTCTTTTGTTCTCTCTTCTTCCTTTTTAGAATTTTTTTTACAGCCAATGTTTATTTGTTCAAGTTTGTCCAACTAAACAGGTGATCGTTTTTGTTGCCTTATTTCTTTGTCAAACTCCATAACAAAAAATTTTCAAATATCCTAGAACAAAAATAAAAGTTGTGATCACAATCACAGTTTTAAATAACAGTGATTTTAAAATCACGTTCACTAATCACGATGTTTCTTAAAAATCACGGGATCGCTCATCTCTAGTGTACATAGAATTGATATACTCCATTTTTGACATTAACCATTGTTGTATTGTAACGATACAATAAATTTGTCAATTCACAAGTGCATAAGCAAAAAGCGTATATTTTAAACGATAAGCCATACGACAGAGCTTGTGGATTGGACAAATATACAAATTGGTTTTGGGTAAACAAAATTACTAACAAAATATTTCTTTCTAATTGCAGGTAATTACAAGAAAACTTAAATCTAAATCAATTATTTTAAAATATGAAGAAGACCTTTTAATAAATTTTAAAAAAAGTAAGTATGAATAACTTAAAAATTTTGTAAAATGTAAGCGGTTTTGGGTAATAACGAAAATACGTTTAATAAATAAATAGCGGAATTATGGTCTTTAATAAGCTTTAAAAATTAAGCTTTCATAAAAAATAAAAACTTGTAAATTCTTTTCATACTTTATTCACATTTAAAAACAGTTTCAAAGCTTAATTTCATGGCTTATTTATTCAAAGTGTAAGTAAATACCTAAGAAAAGTAAAAAGGCAAAACAAATTTAAGCTATTAAAAAGCTTATTAATTAAGCTTTCAGGATTTTTTTTTACTTTCTAAGGATTTTTACAAGCTTAAAATATTTTTTAAGAGCCTGACTATCTTGGCTTATAACGTTTTGACAAATATTTTAGAAAAAAGAAAAGACGAAATAAATTAACAAGAGCTTAAAAAATAAGCTTTCACCACTAGTGGTGAACGAGGCTTTATTAAGTAAGTTTGATATTCCGTTCAGACTTTTTAAATATTCATCGGATACTCTATAAAGCAGTGTTTAAACATAAATATCGCTCCTTAGTGTTCGGTTCGTTTGATTTGTGGAAAACACAAACGCACATATTGTTTGTGTAGAAAATCATTAAAAAATCACGTTTCCCTTTTTGTCATCTTTCGGACACAAAAATAATACTGTTTCTTTCTTAAGCAACAAAATATGAGAACATTTAATTCCCTTCGGTTTTATTTTTAAAAACCACAAACATCATTGTGTTCGGCTCGGTTCATTAATGTTCGTCGCTTTTGGCTGGTAAAAAAAACCAAAGATTTTTTACATAAACAAAAAACATATACGAAAGAAAGTGACAAAAAGCCAGCAAAATAATTTAACACAACCAAAACATATACACACAAAAGCTGTTCGTGCTGCGGTAGTTTCTAAAATTTTTTGTTTGTTCATTTCTTTATCAATGTAAAGAAAGAAACATTATATAACATTAAAATATAATTGAGGTATTCACAAGGTGTGCTATCATGTTATATTGTTATAATGTTCTAACATTTTACAATGGTTTTAAAATGAATAGAACTTTGCTTGCTATTTTTATTGTGCTGTCGTTATTAATCAGAAGAGACCTGCGCTAAGCGGCTGAGCTGAGCCGCATTAGTTCTTGTAAGCCGTAGCCGTCGATGATATAATTTTATCCTACCGACATCTGAATTTAACCTGTGGCTAGTAATTTTTGCAACAAATCACTTGTGGCGTCAAAATAGATCGGCTTAGGACTCTGTTGTATGGTAAACAAACAAAATAACATTTATTTGTGATTTGCGTCTGAAAAATGGATAATAGACAGGTAACATCTAGTTTAAATAATTAATTCACGGATTAGAATTAAAAATTATTTTTATTTTAGGTAAATATTTAATTTTTATATTTTTTTCAAGTCAGCTGATTTAAATTCAAAATGGCACACTGAATTATGAGGGGCTGTTCACAACACACATCTTTTTTCATGTTATTATTTTAAGACATATGACTTTATGACACCTTCATTGTGAATCCCCCAAATGTTTGTCTACAGTATCACTACAAACGAAAAACAGAACACTATATAATGTTCGGCTCTTTCTTGAAAGTAGTTATGAACGGTATTTAGCGTTGTGTTCGTCTACACAATCATTAAAAAATAGATATCGTTCTTGGGTGTGTGAGCCGAACGCTAAATTATGTACTGCTTATTTTCGAACACTGCTATAAATTATATATATTCTGGACATTTGAGTAGTTCTAAGTCGATTTAGTTATGTCAACGCAACAGAAAATACTAATATTGGTCTACACTTTTTTTAGTTCTCCTAAGCAATTTGGCATTGAAACCCAGCACAATCGGCTTATTAAAGAACGCTAACTTAAAAAACGGAAATTACCACTGAATTTGGCTTACTAAAATTTGCTTTTCCAGAAGGGTACCAAAGTTTATTCATTTATAAACAGAACAATTTTTTTTAATTTTTTTTTTTTCAATAAATAATTTTAATAAAGTAATTTTTTTTTCACAATCACGAGTTGTTTTCTTGAGGTATTAAACATTCATATGAAAAACAATTAAAATACAACAAAAAAAAAAACGGGAAAAAAGAACAAAAACTTTAAGTGTTATTAGCAGGGAAACCATAAATATGCAATTGCATGTTTTTCCTTGTGCGACCAATGAAGGCACAAACAATATATTTATCCGTTTTAGAGCCTTTTATGAATTTTGGCATCGATTTGTTAGTGCATATTTTTGCATATTTTACCGTTTGCAGCATTATTTGTATAATTTAGTTAAACGAGCATTTTTACAGCATATTTTAAGTTTATAGCGCATATTTTGCAACATGTTAAATTTTGTTAGATGCAGAAAATATTTTATTTTGTTCCTCCAATTTCGCCATCTACATTTAATTTTTACTCTCAAACTGTAAGACAAAGCAGGTTGTCATTAAGGATAAATGTTATGCGATGTGAATGATACATAACTAGAAATGAAGACCAATCTTAAAGTATACCGATCGACTCAAAATCACTTGTTAAAGTGATCTAACTATGTCCATCCGTCCGTCTGGCTGGTTGTCTGCCCATGTAAATCTTGTGCGAAAAGAACAAGTTCCAATTTTGTACATAATTCCATCAAATATGGACGAGGTCTGCGTAAATGGTGAGAATCGGTCTATATTTCTCATAAAAACATCTTTCCAAAAAGGACGCTTTGTGTCAGTAAGCCATCTAATTATGAAAATATTTTACTTCAAATTAAATTATTTTCGAATCGTTTCACATTTACCTAAAGCTCCCATCCTTAAATAGCTTTCACTTCCTTTAAATGTTAACGATTGAGCAAACATATCTGTTATGAATTTAAACCTAATATGGGCTTAAGAGATAATATTTTTAGTTTTTTTTTTTTGAAATTTTCTTATTAAATTGTTGAATATTTTGTCTTCAAATTAGCAATTTTTGATTTTTAGGGCATATTTTTAAAAATTTTCAGGGCATATATTCCAGTTTTTACTGCATATTTAATGCGCATAAAACGTTTCTTTTAGAGCATATTTCTGGTTTCCCTGGTTATTAGTTAAAGTATGAAAAACAACAATACACAATCTTAACATAAACAATTTATACTAACAAAAAAATACACACGATTACATACATATGAACATATATAAATGAATAAAATGTCCGTCCGTATGTATGAAAAATAAAGAAAACATCAAACATTTTTCTCACACTAGTATAAGTGTGTGTGCGTGTGTGTAATAGAGACATTTTGTTTGGATTACTTATAAATGCATGACTGTTTACATAATACACTGACACTATAGTATATGTATACATATTAACACATATATACACTCGCACACACATGCATACACTTGCAAACGCTTTATAAACAATTTTTACTTATTTATGCTTCATGTACTTGGCCATTCATCTTTAATAGACCATAAGTGTCAGGTCGTGTTCTTAGTTGGATGTTGTTGGTGTTGTTGTTGTTGCTGTTTTTTTTCTTCTAAGTTTTTCTAACAATTGGCTTAAGTGGTGTGGAGGAGAGGTGTGGAAGGAATGTGCGAATACGTTTGTATAAATATGGTTTTTATACATTTATATTGTTTATTTTGTTGTTGCTATTGTTGTTGTTAAATGAGACTTCTTGGGCGTTTTATTTCGTAATTTTTTTCTTCTTTGCTATTGAAGATGGAGGTGTGTATATGACTATTTCTGGTGCTGCTGTTATTACAGTTATTATTGTTATTATATGCTTTTATAGTTGTATGTTTTAGTATTCTTCGCCTTTAAAACATTTTTTCATCGTTACTCTACTTGTATTATTTTTTTGCGTTAAAGAAAATTTTTGGAGATACCCTACAGGAAAAAATTAGAAAGTATCCATAACTTTATCAAACGAAATGGCTTAATTGTTTTTTGTTCAACCAATGCAAACAATGAAGTTTCTAAAACTTTACAAAGATTTTTCTGCCGCGCCCCAAAAATAGAGCCCTTTTTTTCTTATATATAGCGCCTTCATTTAAAGTCTGATCTTATCGGATCGCATTGTCTATGACTTGATCGTAGCTAAGCAATGATATACCATCATTAATTTTGACCCATTTTACACTTCATGTTACATGTTTTTTTCTATAGAAAATAAATATATAAGAGAATGTCCTTAAATATTTTTGTTTTAAATTTTTTGTTTATCAGTTATTTTCTATAGAAATTTTCTGTTATACATGTTTTAGGATTTCCTTAGTCGACTTTTAGGTCCTTTAGTATTTGAAAGTCCTTTTTTATGACTATTTTTGGAATCTATTTATGTGTAAATAAATGTACAAAGTATATGAAATAAGTGTGTATTTAATTGAGTGTGTGTGTGTGTGTTTAAACGCTTCACTTATACACATACACACACACTCACACACACACACATACAAAGTCTTTATGGAAAACCTATTTATTTTGATTTTTATTATTCTTTGAAGTACTTTTTGATATAAATTTCTATACTTCGTTTTATTTTTTTGTTGTTAAACTTCTTATAATACAAAGTACATTTATGAGTATACGAGAGTGTAAGTGTGTAAGAACTTTTTATGGTTGTTGTATTTTAGCCCAACAAACACGAAGACAAACCTTTGAAATAAAATTACTTTATCATTTGACACCAAACACAATCGTCAAACGTCTTTCAATTGTTAGATTTTTACATTTAAATTCAAATTGATAATGATTTGAAAATAAACATTTGACATCAAATGTTTTATCAATTTAATGTCAAATGCTTAATTCAAATCAAAACTAAACTTGGCAAAACTAAAGAGTAAAATAAATGTAAACTTTAAAAATGGCGATTTAAGTTAAATTTTTACTTCGTGATTAAATGTGTTTAACAAGTGAACGATTTACTTCTTGTGAAAAATAAACATTATTTGTGAGTCATTACAATAATTCAGAATACGAAGTAAAAAAAATTAAACGGGAAAGTGAAGAAATTAATTATAACTTTGTTTTAGGATGGCGGTGCTACAATCCTCAAAATATTACGCCTTTGCAAGAATTAGAGGACGAAAGAACATTATTTCATCTTTTAGCTATGATGCCGAATTTTTATCTCACAGTTTATTTAAATAAAATAGCGAATTTAAATTAAAAAAAAATAAAATATTTTTATATAAATTTTCATATTATTCGAATGTGTATTCTTAGTCAAATTACAATCCTCATGAGAAAGAAATTCCCAGATTCTATTTGTTAAAATATTTTAATTTTTGTTCCACATTGAATTTTAATCCACACTTGAAAAACATTTGAGAATTACGTTTGAAAGCAAGTTGAAAATTAAGGCATTATTCAATTTGATAAAACCTCCCACTTTTTGTTGAGTATGCTATGATTTTCAAATCATTATAAAACGTTTGATTTCAAAAAATTTTCAATTTGAAATCAAACCTCCGTGTTTGTTGGGAGTAAATGTATGTATTTTTATTGTTGTTCTTGGTAAGATTTTGATTTGTAAAGTGAAAAGGTAATAAAATGTAATGACACATATAAATCACGATATTTTCTATGTTTTTTTTTTTTTTTTTTGGAATTTTTTCTTTCTAAGAGGTTAATTTTTATAACCTCCCACTTTTGCCTCCACTTAGACTGGAACGACACAGACACACTTATTCTTCAATACATTTATTATTATAAAGAGCATAAATGTTTATAAAAGATCACATCATTATGCTACAACAACAAAGAAAAAAAAAATTGGAAAAAATGGAAAAGAAATGGATGAATGAAAAAATATGTAGACTTAAATACATTTTATCGGTCTCATTCATTAATAAATACTCGTAAATAAAAAAATCGAAGAGTACAAAAGCAATCGAATTTTTGTTGCTATTCATTTTTGTTAGTGGTCAAAACATTTCAGAGCTGATTTAAGTGAAGGGCTTGTTGTAGGTAGACGTTTTCCTCGAATAGATATGTTCGTTTTATTTGTTGTTAATAAAAACATCTTCTTTAAAATATGCAGACAATTTCTAAAGTAAAAAATTAGAAATACCTACATACATATAAAGAAAGTTCTAAAAATATAATTGTTTTCAAAAGAACTTCTATTTTAGATAAAAAAAAAATGTACTTTGGACTTCAAGAAGAATTCTTGACATAAGTACGGAAAAAACAGAAGTTAGGAAAAACATGTAAAATCAATTAAAATGGATAATCATTCAAAAAGCAAATTTTGATCTACCAAAGGTTAAAATACAATTTGGTTTAAGGATTGATGTTTGATTATTGACGTCAGCAGTCGTCGATGGCTGCGAGTGTAAAGCTGTGTTCACATTATGTGTATTTGTCATGTGGATTGTCACTTTTTCACATGTTAAATATGTACATATCGTCTGAACCCCTTCAAACACTATCATGTGTTATTTCTCTGTGTACAGTGCACATGACAATTTTGATTTAGAACGTGTTCTATTTTCAAGTGACAAAGCATCTGACATCAGCTGTTTTTTATTAACAAAATTGTTTGTGGCGGCAAAAATTAATTGAAATTGTAATACATAAATATTAAAATAGTAAATAAATAATAAAACAGATAAAAAATGCACAAATTAATTATTAACAATGTTTTTATTATTTTTGATAGGTTATGTCAAATGTACGTTACATACCATTATGTGAACATGTAAATTAAAAACCTTATGTAAAACTCAAATTTTGACATACACATGAAAACACATGTGGGTAGAAAAGTGACATTCCATATGACAAATACACATAATGTGAACATAGCTTAAGAAGGCAAATCCATCTGAGGAGATTATGTGGTTGTGATCGAAACATGTCATGGTAACCAGCCGCCTGGGTTCGAATCTCAGGTCAGTCAAGAATGAATGATTATCAATAACAATTTTTAAAATTCCTTTCTTCATAAAAATAATTTAATGAAAATTAAATTTGATGAACTTAAGCCTGATTAAAATATTAAAAATTTGGATTAAAAACCATAAATAGTTCATCAAAATAACCACAATTCTAATTATGAATAACTTTAAACTTGAGTATTTCAAAAATTTTGAAGGAAATACATAGATTTTAATTAAATTATTTGCTATATAAAGCACTCTTTTACACAAAATTGTAAAAATGACAGTTTTTCTATAGAAAACTCTTATACAAAGAATTTTATATAAATTTCAATAGTATGAAATGGGAATTTAGCACATTTGAAAGAAACCTTGTTAATTAATTTTTGAATCCCAGGAAAAACTTAAAAAAAACACATACATTTGTTTGTATCTTTTATTTGAATTTTCAACAGAAAATACTCCAATGCAGTGATTAAAAACTGCAGTCAAAGAAGGCAAACTGACATTTCTATCACTTCTGCATTTGTCATTGGCCAAAAAAATGTTGCATTTACTTCTGATTCATTAAATGTAAACAATCGCTGTCAAAAAAGTTGTACACAAATTTTCGTTTTCTGTTCGACAGTTTTTGCTTTAGACTTCAGGGCTTAAACTGCTCTAACCAGCAAAATTTCTTATATCCATGAATTTCAGTAGAAATTTCTTTAGCAGTTTTATGTCTAACAGTTTTTCTAGAGAAAATTTTGCATATTAAAGTAATTATTAAAAAGTGTACACACAATTTTCTTTAGAATAATACTATTATACACAAATTTCTGGTAAAAAATATTTTTTTATACAAAATTTTGTAAAAACCACTGCTTTTCAAAAATTTTTTTTATAAAAATTACTTTTATACAGAAAATTTTCCATAAAATAACTGTTATACACAAAATTTTCTATACGAAATACTGATATGCATTAAATTGGCTTTAAAAAAGTTCCGTTCATTCACATTATTTTCTAAATCAAATACTGTTATACCCCAAAATTATTATAGCTATAACTGCTATACACTAAATTTTCTAAAGAAAATACATACTGTTATATACAAATTTTTTTGGATAATACTTTTATACAGAAAATGTTGGAGAAAAATAACTGTAATACAGACTTTTTTAATAGAAAATAATGTTATACAAAAATTTTTTTAAACAAAACTTTTATAAACATAATTTGCTTTACAAAATACTGATTTAAACAAAATTTGTTACAAAACAAAAACTGCTAAACATAAAATTATTGTTATACACAATATTTTCTATAGGAAATTCTATTATTCAAAAACTTTTCTATGGGAACTTCTGTTATACACAACAAACAAAAAAATTTTGCACAAAAAAATTTTCCGTTGCACACAATCTTTTCTAGACAGTGTACTGTTATACTCATAAATTTTTATAGATAAATTTGTTATACGCAAATTCTTCTGAAGAAATTGCTGTTATACAACAAATTGTTAATAGAATACGGTCTTAAAAAACATTTGCTAGAGTAATAACACAAAATATTCTTCTATTAAAATTTTTTATAGAAACATAGAATTCATTTTTGGAAATATTTTGTAAGTAAAATCTTTCATAAATGAAAAAGGTTGCAGTGGAAAAAACCTTTATTATTAATAGAAAAGCCAGATGTTTATTTTAAAGTTCTCTATTAAAATGAACTGTTATATCGAATAAATTCTTATAGCGAGCAGCAACTATAATTTTTCTTGTTTTTTCTGTAGACAATTTCATTCCCGCTTCCCATAGGGTTAATACTTTGACAAACTCCCTCTAATTGTTTTCTAACACAAACATAAACGTTTTTTTTTTAACTATGACTGTGTGAAAAAGCTAATTCTTCTATGTCAAGTTTAAAGATGTTGACGACTTGATAAGTTTGTATTACCAAACAAATTATTTCGTGTTTCAATTATTTGTTGAAGTAAAAAAAAAAACATAAAAGTTATTAAAACCACAATTAAAAAAACAACAGCCGCCGTAAGAAACTAAAAGTCACAGTTGAAACAAAAGTTTTATAAAACATCATTAACACTTAAATGTAGTAAAACTACAACAAATACAAAAAGTGACTATTAACAAAATTTACTAAGTACTACAACAATAACTATAAAAAGCTAAGAAATAATAGCTAATTACATTTAAAAACCAAATAACCTGCTCATCATCATCGACGTCAGCAGCTGTAGCTTAATCATCATCATTATCATTGTCTTCATATTAACAACGTCATTACCACTCAATTAATTTTGTACATCAATGAAGTCATGGCAGTGAAACTGCCGCCATTCAAGTTCAACACAAAAGGAGACACAGCGAGAATGAAAGTAAACAAACTGTATAAATATTGTATCTAACAGATTGTGTATCTTTTACTAGGAAACTAATGAATGAATAAATGTTACTATTTGTTAAACAATTTTTTTTGTTCTTTCTTTTCATTAAGCATTTTTTATGTTTTAATTTTCTTCTTATTTTTTAAATAGCTGGAAAACTTATTTGTTAAGCTTTTGCTAACACATAGAATTATAAAATAATTAAATTATTGCAAAAACTATGCAAATAGTTGTAGAAAATTATTTAACAATTACCAGAAATTATTTCAATGTACTTTTCATTAGCTTAAACATTTTGCATTTTTAATTATTTTAATATTAAATTGTATTTGTCTTTTTTTTCGCTTGTTTCTAAAAATTTAATTAAATACAATTTTAAAGTAAATTTCTGTATTTGTTGATATTGTCAATATTTGCAAAAAAAAAAAAAACAACAAATAATACACATGTAGTTTTTGGGAATTAAAAGATATTAAACAACAAAAAAAAAAAAAAAAACAAATATTTAATAACCAAAATTACAAAAGGATTAAGTTGTTACTATTGTTTCTTTTTTACGCTTCACAGCAAGTGGGAATATATAAGTTTGTTATTCCGTTTGTAATCTCTACAATATTAAACATACTGCCGGTTTTTGGAATACGAGCGCAAAACTCGTTCGTTAAACTCACATTTAAAATAAGAAAACAAATTTCAATACATATTTGTTTTAAAGGTTAGAGGCGAGGTTTAGTTAACGATATCCGTCTGTGTGTGTGACCGTTAAAATGGGTTTTCCGTAGACCCCCGGTATGACGGGGACTAGATTTTTATACATTGATATCAGAAATAGTTTCGAAAATCCCGTGCTTTTGGCAGAAGTCAAAGTTTCCAAATAAGGTTGAAGCATCTTGGATTTCAATACGCAAAATGCACTTTTCATACAAAGATATTATAGATTTCTGTATATCTGGAGAATGGCAAGATCCAATGTTTCCAAATTATGAACAAGCATCTTGGCTATCAATAGCCAATAAACGATAATAGGTGGTCTAGAGTAGATAAGTGGGCGTGGCACAAAATAGACTTATTTTTATTTAAAGATCGGTAAGTGAAAATTTGTCCAAATTTGGTACACATAACTACATTATCAACACACAACCTCTCTAAAAATATGAGTGGACGTGGCACTTCCGGAACAAACCCATTCTAGTTCTAGGTAGAATCATTTTGATTATCAATAGTCAACATCCGACAAAATGTGGGCGGGAAGCGGGCGTGGCACAAAATAGATTTATTTATATCTAAAGAATATCAATTTTATAAATTAATATTCTAATCTATATTAGTATATAAGATTCGGCATAGAGCTCTCGAATATAGCAATCTTTCTGGGTTTTTTAAAGCATTAAAAGCAGCAACAGATTCAAATCAAGTTCTACAAAAAAATTAATTAATAAAAAAAAAATAAAAAAGGATAAAATATTTTTTTTATTTAATTTGCACATGTTGCCTTCTTCGCTTAAAATATTGCACAGTTTAATGGAAAAGCGTGTGTCACAAGTTTCGTATATGCAGTACCAGATTGGAGCACTAAACTTGTGTAGTGTATGACCAGTATTACTTCTATAACTTAAAAATGAGAGATTTACAACAGATAGCGTATCTTGTTCATATGGTCCTGAATAACTTATGTGACCATATGGAGGGTAACAATCTGTCACATATTCTGTTTAAATAAACAATATATTTCTTTTAATAAAAAATGCCTTTCGATATTTTTAAAAGTAACATTTTGAACGAAATTCAATTTACAAAAAAAAAAAATTAGTTTAAAAAGTTATTTAAGTAAAGTAAAAATAACTTCCTGGGACCTCATCCATACCCCCCCCCCCCCCCCTTCTTCTTCATTATCAACAAAAATTCACATATGTATAAAACTTAATTTGCATTAAATAGATAAATCTTTTCTATTTTTAACAGTTTAACTATTTTATGCAAAAAAACATTTTTTTCTGAAAAATTAAAAAAAACGTACATCAATTTAAATATTTTTATTGGTTTATGATGACAATACGTTTTTATGACTATTTTAAAAATAATAAAATATTGACGTATTTTTTTTATAATTTTTTTAACTATAACTATGAATTTATTAACGTATGATAAACTGTTAAAAGTTAAAAAAAATTTGTATAAAAAAAAAAAAAAAATTGTTGGTGGAGTAGATAATAAGTCCCAACTCTGTAAAACTATATGCGACTTTTCGTTTTTGTTTTATTGTTTTAACAAAATAAAGCATTTTTTTGTCTCTTTGTAATAGTTTTTTATTTTTAAAAACATACGTATTGAAATTATTATATTATGTATATTCAATTGCCCCTTCTAGTACATTTTCAGTGTTTTTTTTAAATCGTGAGATATTCTTCAATTTTTTTACATGTTTCTTGATAATTTTTGTACAAAATTGATTATAAATTGTTGTAATAATAGTAAATCGTTGTTAGGTTTTTTTTGAATAAAAATGATAGCAAACTTTTTGTTTAAAAGGAAAAAATTGATACATTATGGTACTTTTTATTCAAGAAGATACTTTTTATTTAAAAAGTTACTTCTTAATAAAAAAGGTACTTTTTTAAAAAAATTTACTACTTATTCAAGAGGGTACTTTTTTTTATTCAAAAATGTACTTTTAATCAAAAAGGAACTTTTTATTCAAAAAAGTACTTTCTATTCAAAAAGGTACATTTTATTAAAAAATGTACTTTTTATTCAAACAAGTACTTTTTATTAAAAAAATGTACTTTTTATTCATAAAGGTACTTTTTATTCAAAGAGGTACTCTTTATTCAAAAATATACTTTTTATTCAAAAGGGTATATTTTTATTCAAAAGGGTACTTTTATATTCAAAAAGGTACTTTTTATTCAAAAAAATTATTTTTCCAAATATTTACTTGTTATTCATAAAGGTACTTTTTATTCAAAAAGGTACTTTTATTTAAAGGTTACCTTTTGTTCAAAAAGGTACTTTTTATTCAAAAAGGTACTTTTTATTCAAAAAGGTACTTTTTATTCAAAAAGATACGTTTTATTCAAAAAGGTACTTTTTATTCAAAAAGATACGTTTTATTCATAAAGATACTTTTTATTCAAAAGGTTTCTTTTAATTCAAAAAGTTTCTTTTTATTAAAAAATATGCTTGAATTCAGCTTTCGAAGAAAGAGATAAAAAGCTTTTTTTTGCAGTGAAGCGGTAATGTGATAAAGCAAGCCAGAATAATTTATACACAAATTTCGAGATCAAAATAAATTTACAAAAAGCAAACCAGTTTGCTTTGTGTTGATTGTTTGCGCCAATAATATGATGCAAAAGGACAACTTTCTTGAGGCGACCGTACACGACATGTATTTGTCATCTGACTTGTCAAATTTCCCACTGCAAAATAAATATGTACATGTCGTGTGTTACGTTTTTAATTTTGCTTCTGTAAAAGTCAGACACAAAGTCATCTAACAAAATTTCAATTAGAGCGTGCTCTATTTTCTTCTGACAAACCACCTGACACTAGAAATCTATGCCGGGAAGAAACCGGCAGCGCTATCCCTATTGACGGAATTATTAGCCGACTGATGTTAATATTTTAAAATCCATATAAATGTATGATAATTTCACCATTGATTAGAAATTATGTACATTTATGAAGAAAAAACGTTTCATTATAATTTCCTAAATTGGTATCCTCCAATTTAAAGAAAAAAATGTTTAGATGGCTGAACTCTTTTTCGGCGCAAACAAAAATTTTTATGGCGGCCGCATGCTATTTTGAAACCGAGAACTACTTTGGTTTTTGCAATAACTATGCGAAAAAACATAGACAATGTCAGAAGTAAATTACATGTACGTTTGTGACCGAATATTATAAACCCTATGAAAAACTGCAATTTTAGCAGACATGCACAATTACATGTGATTTGAAAAATTGACAAGTGAGATGTAAAAAACATGTCGTCTACATGCACCTTGAGAAATAGACCAAAAAAACCCGCAAAATCTTCTGTCTCGTGACATATCTATTAGTACTCTGTGCCAAACAGGCCCAAAAAAAATGATGAACTGCATGAAATGCATTTTGATTTACATAAATGCCCTTTTTCCTAAAAGGCTTCAACAATCTTAACGCGCTACTCAATTGTTTACCTTTCCATGTTTAAATTTGTCAAACACTTAAACAAAAAATGTCAAATTAAGTTGGGCAAAAAACTTGTGACTCACAAAATTGCAACTTTTAATCCTTTTTTTTAAAGATTTTCGCAGAATAAAGAAAAGGCAATAATTGATGAAAAATATTTGCATTTTTTTATGTTAAATGAAAATGAACGTTGTTAAAGAGTTTAATTTTTCTCCAAAAAAAAAACATGTTTAATTTTTTTGTAAAAAATATCTTTTAAATTCTTTTGACTTTTAAATATTTGATTGTTTTTTGACACACATTTATTGTTTATTTTTTTTTTTGTTCTTTAACTGTTTTTTTTGTTTGGAACCGGGAAATAGTCCTGGTTTTTAAACAAAGTTAATGCTTTTTTTGGCACAAAGAAACAAAAAAGTTTTGTTTGGTTCCATTTTATTTTTTACAGCTGAAAATACAAAAAAAAATAGTATTTCAATTTTACTTTTTATTCCGAAAAACTCGCACACAATAACAAAAACAACAACAATAAAAACTCAACAACTATTTTAAATTATTGAAAATAAAAATTTAACAAAAAAAAAAAAATAACAAAGTTCACATTAAATGAAATTTTATGAATGCACTTTATGATGAAATAACACAGATACTGAAACAAAAAACACACACATTCACATACATACAAGATTTTAATACATCACACATAAACACACACACATTCACTCATCATTGTAGCAATCAGAGGAAACCAAATGAGAGGAAATGGCACCAGAGAGTTACAGAACGGCCACACAACGAAACCGAATAACGAAAAGTAACAGTTGTTATGGTTTTCTTTTTTCGCCATTTTTTTTCTCTCGCTGAGATCATGTTGTTGTAGCTTTTTCCCGATTTAAAAATGCAAAAACTTTATATTCAGTCTGCAGAATTTATTCCAATATTTGTTGTTGTTGTTGCTTTTATCATGATTTAAGCGTCAGGCGAGTTTTTATTTTTAAAAATTTCTTACTGGAAATTGAAACTTTAATTACAGCAAATATGAACGTGTAACATAAATGTAAAAGTGTGCATGTGATTGCGTATGTGTGTTACACATACTCTTGCATGCAGCTGTTTATTTAAGAAACACCGGAAAAAAATAAAGTTATAAACTCCGGGTTCTTTTTTTTATTTTTAATAAGAATTGAAAAAAATCGTGGCAATAAAATGAAAAGTGTTAACACAGCACAGTTAAACAGTTCAAAATGGTATTAATTAAGGTGACATTAAAGCAAATTTTGGAATAAAAAGTTCCCTTCAAAATAAAATAAGTTAAATATTTCAAATATTTATAGGTGACCTTCTCCGATAAATGGGACGATTTATGTTGACATTAGATATTTTTAAACTAAATTTAATATAAAGACCAACATAATAAGATAGATTATGGCCACATAGACTATTCCGGAAATAAGTTTGTATTTAGGCCATTTGCAATTATGGACCGATTTTAACGTCTTTTTTTATTTATTTATTCGTCTATGGAATTAATCCTTACAGACTATTATAACAACATTAATGTTTATAACTCAAATATAATAATTAATTATGAATTTAAAAAAAATTATTATTTAACTTTTAGTTACATTAGTTTTTAAATATACAGCTCATTAAATTGATTACACATTCTCCTGAGAGGGTCAGCGTTTGTATAATTAGCCCTAAAAAAACTGAACGGATAATGGTGAGAAGTAACGTATTGGTCGTTGAGGAATGTTGAACGAAATATTTTTGATCAGAAAACCGGAACAAACATCACCGTTAATAATATTCCGTAGAAACGAGACATTTAACAAAGATCTTCGGCTTTTTAAGGTTGGCAGTTTAACAAGGGCGAGTCTGCTGGTATATGATGGAAGATTTAATGGGTTGAAGTTTAAACTTCGTAGACAGAACAACAGGAATGGTTTTTGCACAGATTCGATTTTGTCGATATAAGTTTGGTACATAGGGTCCTTATGTCAATTGAAACATATGTATGTACAAAATTGAATCAAACTATCTCTACTTTGAATGGGCATACAACCATATATCGATCAAGAAAGTGATTCTGAGTCGATCGGTGTAGTAAAAGATTCTTTTTTAATGAAATGTAATCTTTTTTTTCGGAAAGTGCACTGTATGTAAATGCAGGCTATAAACTGAATAAATTTAACATAAAGACAAAAAGTACTTAAAGTAACAACTTTTTCCACATTGTTATCCCTTAAAAAGTACCCTTAGTACACTGTATGTAATTACAGGCTATAAACTGAATAAATTTATCAAAAAGAAAAAAAGTACCAAAAGTAACAACTTTTCCCCCATTTTTATCCCTTAAAAAGGTCACTTAGTACACTGTATGTTAATGCAGGCTATAAACTGTATAAATTTACCAAAAAGAAAAAAAGTACCAAAAGTAACAACTTTTTCCCTATTTTTATCCCTTAAAAAGAATCCTTAGTACACTGTATGTTAATGCAGGCTATAAACTGAATACATTTATCATAGAGACAAAAAGTACCAAAAGTAAAAACTTTGCCCCATTTTTATTTCTTAAAATGCAGCCTTAGTACACTTGCAGGCTAGAAACTGAATAAATTTATCATAAAGACAAAAAGTACCAAAAGTAACAACTTTTGCCCTCTTTTTTATTTCTTAAAAAGTAGCCTAGGTACACTGTATGTTATTGAGGCTATAAACTTAATAAATTTATCATAAAGACAAAAAGTACCAAAAGTAAAAACTTTTTCCCCATTTTTGTCCCTTAAAAGTACCCTAAATACACTGTATGTTAATGCAGGCTTTAAACTGAATAACTTCATCAAAAAGAAAAAAAGTACCAAAAGTAACAACTTTTTCCCAATTTTTATCCCTTAAAAAGTACCCTTAGTACACTGTATGTTTATGCAGGCTATAAACTGAATAAATTTATCAAAAAGAAAAAAGTACCAAAAGTAACAAATTTTTCCCCATTTTTTTCCTTATAAAGTACCCTTAGTACACTGTATGTAAATGCAGGCTATAAACTGAATAAATTTATCATAAAGACAAAAAGTACCCTGTATCTTAATCTGGGCCACATGCTATTTCTATACCTATTGAATAGAAAAGAAGTAGCAATTCTATCCCGTTTTTGCCCCCAAAAAAGTACATTAAATTTTAATCTGGATTATTTGCAATCTGTATACCAAATTTTGCAAAGAGAAAAAAAGTACCAAAGGTACCAATTTTTTTCCGTTTTACCTATTAAAAAGGACCTTATATTTGAGCCATATTAAATCCGCCTTACAAATTGCCGAATCCATTAGGCGGGTTTCGCGTGATTGCGCCACAAACTTATGTATATAATATTTGTAGATTAAAAAATTTAAAGTCCTTTTTGATTTAAAGTCATCTTTTAGGCAAAATGAGCGTACTTAAGTAAAAAAGAAACGTTTCAAAAGAAAGTAAATTTTTAACTTAAAAAATCATGCCTGTTCCCCCAAGCGGAAAAGTCATAATGAAATAATTTTAGGCCCGTTTTTACAAGTTACCGATAGCAAAAAGTACACTTTAACCGACCTTATAAAAAGTGGTCCATTATTATTATTTAACCTAAAGTGAGCGATAAAGTAAATTAATGGAACATTTTTTACACGGCCGATATAATCCTACCTTTAGCTATCGGTTAGTTGTGAAAACGGGCCTAAAATTATTAATTCTTTGGAGAAAGAATTTCTTTTAAAGTCGACCTTTTTTTTTTGTTAATTTCATACAAAATGCAATTTTCAGTTCGTTTAAAAAGCCTTTTGTTTTTATTTTTTCTTGGAAAGGAGGAACATTTTGAAATTGAAATAAACGTTGATTTATTCATTCATTTAGTCACTTATTCATTGATTCCTTTCATGCAATTGTTCATTCATTCATTCCGGGAAAGGGACAAACAGGGGTCCTTTGAATCGCTGAGAGAATGAATGACAGTGTCTGTTATTTGTTCTTGACCAAGTCAAACATATTGTTTCCTTTTACATGTCATACATGTATGTCAATCTGCGTATGTGTGTGTCATTTTAATGTGAATACTGTACAGCATGTGTTTTTGTAGGTTGTTATTGTTGTTATATGTTGGTCTATATTGTATTGAATCAATTAAGTTACAATATTGGGTTGTTTGGTTTTGGTTTCATTTGTTGGCTGGTTGGTCGCTCAATTCCTCTTCCGTCCCTGGTCTATGATCATCATGGTCTGCTACTCTTGTTGCCGTTTTAGTTGTTGTCACTTTTATGTAGGTCTGTTGGTCGCATAATAGTGATATTTGTGACATTTAAGCCAAAAAACGAAAAATGTTTTCATGGTTTTTTTTTTTTTTTGGCAATATGTTTGCCAATTTTATTTTTTTAGTTTTTGTTTACAAGTGTGTGTATGTATGTATATGTGGAGGCCTTTTTAACATACAAAAATAAACTTTTTAAAATAAAAACTTTTTTTCTTTTATTTTTTGCCATTTTTTTGCCACTCTGCTGCACTTGTTGTTTGAATGCAATTGCTCGTATGAGTACTGAGTTTTTGTAGCCATATTTTTGCACTTTTGTTTAAATTTTTTTTTTTTTATGAACTCATTGTGCACTTTAGTTGTTTTGATTGTTGTTGCAGGCAGCAGTGGCTTTAACTATGACAAAAAAAAATTAAAAAAAAACAAAAAATGAAAATGTGTATATAAAAATAAAGGAACTATCTTGTTGGCTGGTTGTTATTGTCAATTGTTTTTCACATTTTCGAGTGTCATCAACATTTTAACAATATGACACTCACTCACATTCACAAACATACAACAACAAATATGCACCTACAAAAATGTGTTCATTTAAACACTCACTCAGTCAGTCACAACAAATACATAAATATAAACTAAATGACTGTCATAGGCATACACCTGCTTACAAAGAGCACAGTGGGACAGTTGAAAAAAAATTATAATAATAAATACAAGAAACTGTTATATAAAATAATACATATAGACATATACAATTTCCTGCAGACAAAGTAACTAGTATTTAGCTAGAATTGAACTGGTTCGTTTTAACCTTAAACTACATAGTTTCAGTTTTGATTTTTTTTCATATATCCAACTATCATATTTAATGTTGGGTTGTCATCAAAAAAGCCCAATTAGTTCATTATTATAATAGTTGAAATCTAGTTGCTTTATGTACAGTAGAAGTACTACTCCAAGCAAAATAAAAAATTCTCGTTTACGCTCTACACTTGTCTGCAGGAAAGGAACCAGAGTCTCTGGCAACCCGCAACCCCGGCGCTGATAGACTAGCTCACTACCAGCTAGCCTACCGGGGCATGTGCAAATTTTGAAATGCTTATAAGCGATAAGTACTTTACAAGTTAAGCTGCAGGGTTACTTAACATAAATAACATTGTATTTCATTTAGTGTTAAACTATGGCCATTTTTGTCACTATTTTGAAAACTTACAAATTCAAACTTTACAGAGATTCTTAGAACTTTTGCCGCAAAATATGTATAACGAAATATTTAAAACATACGGGAGTATACAAATTTAACTACATACAGCTTTTATTTTTGTTGGCAACTCTGTAATCATTTTTTCCAGTCAAGTTTGATAAAGATTTGAAGGATTTGTTTAAAAGATATTTCTTTTCAAAAGTGTCAGAAAATGTGTTGAAAACATGTGCAAAGAGTGCCAAATTGTTCAATATAAAAATAATAACAAATTTTATTATGCCGAGTTTAGCTGTGGCTTACGCTGGCCACTTTGTTAACGTCAACTTTCGAGATTCGATTAATTGATTAAAAGGTAACTTTAATTCGGTCCCTAAACACATTTCTAAAGTTCTTAGAGCGGAAGACGTCGAAAACCATTAATTTTTTTTTATTATTAATTTGTAAAATTAAGTGTACAGATAATTGAACTTTTATTTTTTTATAGTTTTGGTACCTACTGTAATGTGCACCGCTGGAAATACCCAGATAAATTCTATATCCTGGGTCCAACAGTTCTGAAAATGGAAATATGTTGGATACATGACCTTATAATTTTGTGGAAAATGCAGATATGCCTATTAAAAACGAAGTTGCAAACAAAACAAGCCAAAAATTATTAAAATCTGTTAACAACTTTTGACTTTAATCATTCAAAATACGAACAGTTTTAATTAATTTAAGAATTTCATAAAACACAATCAGCCCAATTATGAATAGAAATTCCCCGGGAGTTTTCCCCTTTTCGCATTTTTACAATTGAATTAACATAGGAAAAATGAGAAAAGGGAGAAAACTCCCGGGGAGTTTTTATTCATAATTGAGCTAAATATTTGTATGGAAGCCCCTCCAAGAAGCGGTGATAAATGGCAAGTGTGTCTCGTGAAAATGTTAAGGACAAAAAACTAATTGAGGTCGGTCATACATTATATAATCCTTAGGGCGACTCCTGGGCTGTTATGGGACTTTTCTGTAAATATATTTCTAGTCTCTATTGAACATTTTGAGTAGGAGCCCTCTTAAGGAATGGAGATAGCGGGTAGGTGTGTTAGAAATGAATGATGGAGATAAAAAATAAAGTGGGTTTGGTCATACATTTGACCCATCTAGGAGCACCCCTGGCGCTGCAGAGGCCAAATTAAATAATTTTGAGAAAATGTTAAGAACAAAAAACTAATGGAGGTCCATCATAAATTTTTTCCCCTAGGGGTGCACCTGGTCAGCTATGGAACTTTTTCTTCAATAAATTTCTAGTTTGTATTGAACATTTTGTATGGGAGCCCCCCTAAAATGCGGAGATAAAAGGCAAGTGCATCTCGAGAAAATGTTAAGGACCTAAAACTAATTGAGGTCGGTCATACATTATATAATCCTTGGGGCGACTCCTGGGATGTTATCGGACTTTTCTTTAATATATTTCTAGTCTGTATTGAACATTTTGTGTAGGAGCCCTCTTAGGGAATGGAGATAGCGGGTAGGTATGCTAGAAATCAATGATGGAGATACAAAATAAAGTGAGTTGGGTCATTCATTTGACCCATCTAGGGGCATTCCAGGTGCTGCAGAGGCCAAATTTAATAATTTCATTTTGAGAAAATGTTAAGAACAAACAACTAATGGAGGTCCATCATAAATTTTTTCCCCTAGGGGTGACTCCTTATGAAACGTTTTCTTTAATATATTTCAAGTTTGTATTGAACAGTTTGATTGGGAGCCCCCTTCATTAAACCGCCATAATAGTATGGTTGAAATTCTTAAATTTGGTTCCTTCACCGGTGGGTTTTCACTACTCTCATGAGATGGGTTTTTTGAAAAATACTGCTCTTGGGTGCCTGCGTTGGGGATTACGTGGTGGCTGTGGCTTATACGCAAGCCGTAGGCGGATTACCACCCTTGGTGCACGTTCTATGATGGCATGGTGAGTAGTTTGTTAGTATGTAGACGATAATGTCGTGACACTGGTTATAAAGAAAATAAATGGCAATTTTCTCATTAGGCGATTATCTTTTTTCCTAACGAAAAACTGCACGTCAAAAGAATTTGTTTTCTTAATGTCTCATTTGCTTCTATTCTGTCGTAAAGCTAACCGGAACTCATCTTTAAATTATTTTATTGGCGAACATATAAATTTAATCACCTGACTTCCAACTTTTGTACATGTATTTTGAGAGGTGCTGCCAACTGAAAACAGTGCTTTTGTCGGTATTTGAGAAAACCGAAATCGCTAACGGACATTTTATTTTTTTCACAAATTTATGTCGACATTAAGTAACAGGCAGTGTGTCGATACATTGAGAAAATAGCCATACGAATTGAAATTAAGTTTAGTTGTGTTTTCGAATTCGCCCTGAGGCGCCGCAACCTATGTGCTGTTGTTATTCAACGAATACTGCTAGCTATTCCTAAAGCAGCGGAGGCCAGATAGCTCCGGCTTCTTACCAAGAGGCGAGTGCGACATTGCTAACTGCGTTTGCAGACAGGGGGCGGTTGGCATACGCATTGTTTGCCAGCCAGTGGTTAGTATCCACTATAAGATTAGGCCATATGGCAGGTGCTAATGTTAATCCTTTCAACATTTGTTCCCAAGTAATTTACATTCTGGGCAGTTTATTTTTTTATTTTTTTGAATTTTTCTCGTGTCTGTGAATTTGGCTGCAGCAGATTTGTTTTATATTGATTTTGTTGAAATACTTTGCTCACTGCTGGTAACTTACCGAAGGGTCAGCACTTACATTTGTATGCCAAAGTAATCTGGAGAGCCGCCAGTTCTGCTTTTTCCATATCTAGAAAGTGATTGGTACGTGAAGATTCTTTAATTTTAATGCAACAAACCCAAATTGCTACTTTACTGTTCCCTAGTAATCAAGAATGTAGTCAGTTTAATTATTTTATTTTTGTCTCTCTTAGCTTAAAATATAATTACTTATAGAACAAACATTACCGAAAGTAACCTTTAGGATTCAAGTACTTAACTATTGAATTATAATTAAAATTATTACCGATCACTAGTTCATGAACATTCTTCAGAACAGTTGGGTCAAGTATAAGTTTCTGCGTGACTACTGATGATACTTTTAGTGCAATAATTTTTTTATTTTTGCTTATTGGATAGCCACCGTTATAAGTAACCGGTAGTCTATGCAAAAAAATGGCTGTGTACTCGTGGGTTTTTATATGCCCACTTAGGTATAAATAATGATGATTTTTTACGATTACTTGTCATCATCATCATCAAGTTGTTTGAAACATACAATTTTCATACATTTATCACTCTACTTGTCATCTCGTATTTATTTCAGTTTTTAAAAAAAAGTGATGCAGGGTAAAATGGACTTTAACAAACGTTTGAAACACAAGTCAATTTTGAAATTTTTTTATGAAAATCTAAAAAAAGTCCTGCAAAACTTCGTTAGTAGTCTCATAAGACGCACACAAGGAATGCAATATTTGAAAAATAATGCATTTTTTTTAACGGTTAAACATTTTTAAGAAATTTTAAAGTTCGAAATTTTTTTCACCAGTTTATTCACTTTGGTTTTTAAATTTTCTACTATATTTAAAAATCCTTATCTATGCTTTATTAGCTTTTTAATTCTTTAACAATTGATTTAAATATTTTGTAAAATTTTCTTTGCAAAAGTGTGCAACAAATTCGTCTTGCCTTTCGAAAATCGTAAAACTTTTATTTGCTTTCTTTAAAAAATGCTTTTTAAGTACCATTTCAGTTTCATTTTTAATTTGCTTGTTGTTGTTTTTTATTTGAAAAGCCAGTTTTTCTGATTAAACCTTTCGGAACCAGAAAATAGAAAGGATAAATCAATTTGCCAACTTCATCCCAACAGAAAAATTGGGGAGAAATTATTTTGCTTGAATCCAAAAAATATATGGGGTATTCACAAGGTGTGCTATTATGTTATATTGTCATAATAAATTAAACGCATTTAAATGCAATTGGTACGCCTGTGGCAGCAAAGCATTTAAAATGGTAACGTTTAACGATAAATCGTGAAAAATTGCATAGCCAAAGAAGAATTACCGGAGAAAAAAAGTTGTCAAAAAAAGACATAAACTTATCAAAAGAATCGGTTAATTAATTAAGGAGGTATAGGAGGGGGTGCTTTTACCCTTTTTAAACTTTATAGACTTTATTTCCTTCAATAATTGAAACTATCATCAAATAATTTATTAATAAGCCATGGGTAGAGGGAGGTTTTACCCCTTTTGCCCTATTTTACTGCCTAATTGTTGGAATTTTCAAAAGTTTTTCTTAAAGTTTCTTTAGATATTACAGTGTCTGCATGCCAAGTTTTAAGAAAATCGGTTGATTAGCTAAGAAGATATTGAAAAGGGGAACTTTTACCCGTTTTGCCCCATTTTACTGCCTCTAGCGATATGAAATATACATTTAGATCTATTCCGAATGTCATTGTACACATAAGACATTACAATACATGGTTCGTTATCTTTTCCAGCGACAATAAAAAATTATAATATGAAAAATGAAATGCATTTTGTGGATATTATTTGTATGGGAAAAAATATATAGGAAAATCTTAATGCCATTTCTCCGGAACCACTGGGCCGATTTTGTGCAAACTTCACGAAAACCATCTACAGACTATCCCCAAAGTACCCTTTGGTATAAATCGGTCGAGTTAGCGGTGAGATCAAAGGGAATAGTGAATAAAAGAAAAGAAAGAAAAAATTTTTATTGAGTCCTACCTAAAATACAAATTAAAATTTACATGTTCCATTCGTTCACATTAACACTTGTTGGGAATTTATTTAGTAAAAAAATCGCGGGAGTAAACGTTGGCGATGCGAAATCCACCGACAGCTCAGTGGGCTTAATATGGGGCCTATAGTAAATCATGGACCAAGCATCACGAAATTTATTAGTGTGAGTAGTGAAGTATTCAATTTTATTTTGATAGAATTATTTAGAACGGCTTAAGGCGTACTAAACTGTTTTCCGGAAGAAGGGTTTATATGGGGCCTAGGGTAAATTATGGACCGATCATCACGAAATTTCACAGCGTCATTTCTAGTCCTATAAAACTGTGACGTACCAATTTCTGTTATGATAGCATTATTAATAATTGTTTTCCGGGAGTAGTGTTTATATGGGGCTTAGGGTAAATTATGGACGGATCTTCAAGAAATTTAACAGCGTTATTTCCAGTCGAATAAAACAAATTCTTGCAAAATCTTATCTCATTCCGTGCCTTGTTCCACCATTTATGTTATTTTTTGTAACAAACTTATAATTTTTTTAGGTGGTGGCTCCACATTTTGATTCATAGCTCTGGTCCTACTGCACCGATTTTGCTGAATTTCAATCCCAAACTGCTTAGGATAACTACAAGCAATTTGGCACCAAGTTTGTTCATTTCTTTTGAGTTGTTCGAAAGTAAGCGTGTTTTCAACAGACGGACATACGGATAGACGGACAGACAGACGGACATGGCAAAATCGACTTAGAATCACTCAAGGACCCAGAATATATACACTTTATGGGGTCTGAGATGAATAATAAAAAAGTTTCACACGGAATGACAAACTTAATATACCCTCTTCACAACTAATTGTGGTGGAGGGTATACAAATATGGGACTATTTTCATGCGAGTAGTTGTTTGCGATAGGGGTGATTACCATCTCTAAGTAGTTTAAAATGTGGTCGGCTTGGTAGTTCTTATTTCAAAATTACATCTTCGGTATTTTTTTTATAAAATTTTAAATTTTTTGTCAAAGTTTTATTTACATCCCTTAACACAGTGGTCAATAAGGTAATTAGTTGGTTTTTTTCACTTACAATTTGCGCTTTACTCTCCTTTAAAGGTGTATTTAATTGTATTTCCAATCTGTTTCTTTGTAGTTATTTAAAATTTAATTTCTTTATGTAAAAATATTACCTACGCTGATCTCGAATTCGAGCGGAGGGGTTTCAATTAACAGTGAATTAAAGAGGGCATTAAAATTTAAAAATATTTAAAAAGCGATATTTAGCAAATTTAAAAAAAAATTTCATTGGACTCTTTTAAATTTATCCAAATTGAAGATACACATGCCACAATTCTTTAATCACTTGTCATAGCACCATTTACCCTCGCACCGGCTCTTAAAGCGTTAAACCTTTATGCTTAAGTGTCTTTGTTTAATGAATTGGACATACCGACAAATAACCATTCTGACAACAATAAACAATTTTTTCGTGTTATTATAAAATAATTAAGTGCTGTTGCTCGCAATAAAACACAAATACCAAGCAAAAAAAAAAAATTAAATAAATGGTTTAATGGAAAATTGAAACTTTTATGTCGCTCTTACCAAAACTAATGAAAACACAAAAAATGTGTTGAAACTAAATTGGCCCAAGTGCAACATGACAGTGCACATAAAATGATGTTTCTTTTTGCCAACATCAATAAGAGGGGGAAAAAACAGAAAACAATTTTCGTTGAAGAAAGTAAAACTGTGTGGGAAAATGAAATAGTTTTCTAAACTTTTTGACAAAAGACCTTGTAAGAAAAACGAGGTCTAGGCAAATTCAGGTCAATTAAAAAAAAAAAAAAAAAAAACGCCAAAGAAAACCTGGGAAGCTGACAGGCCTTCTGGCAATTCAAACAACAAAAGTGACCTATTTCAAGGCAGTATTCGTTTTTTTAATAAAACTACAAATGAATTTAATATTGGACTTGATTTTAAGCTAAACTTTATGTAGAATTATAAAAGAAACTATAGACAAGACTTGAAACGATATTATAACAGAGCCTAGAATCGCGACTGGTGGCGTGACTTAAGAGGAGATGCAGACGAATCAAAAAAATATACTAAAGACCAAAGGCTTCAGAAGAGACTATGGACGATGGATAGAGGATACTTTAAACAGGGCTATAGATCAGACAAGATTATAAAAGAGACCAGAGAAGCAAGTGCAGGCGAGACTTGAAACAAGACTACAGACTAGACTACACTCAGAGAAAACTAATTATTTTATATGGTCAACTCTAACAAAATTATTTTTAGAGAACATTTTTAAACATATTATGGGTACTAATAAGATTTTGTTCGTTGTGCTTAATTGTCAATTTTTATTCTTGATAAATAGACTGTAATTAATTGTAGGGGGGGATAAGCTAGTTTCTATGCGCATTTCACTGGCTGCTTAGGCCAGATAATCAGCAGACGTATTCTGTAATTCGCTAAGCTAAAGCTTAATTTCGATCGCTAAAATGCCTCAGAAAAAAATTTTTGCGATCACATTAAAAGCTAAGATTGCGGCTGATAAAATTTGTATGGCCTTGCCAAATTAAGCAGTGCACGTGAGAGAATTGCATTCGTAGCCAAAAATCGCTAAATCAACTTTATAGATTTTAAGCGATAGAACTTAAGCTTCATCGAATTAAAGAATACGTCCACATGACACATTTTCCAAAAAATTTTAGCAAATTAAATTATGAACTCCCAAGAATAACTTTGATAGTAAATTTGCAGGTGAAGTTGCGTAAAACTGGCAAATTGCTTTATTTTGATTTTCTTGCGAAAACAATAAAGTAACTACAACTAATGTTGGGAGAATTTCAGCCAATTGTTGTGGGGAATGTAGGCAAAGATTATTTCAATGTTTATTGTTGTTATTTTTTTTAAAGCTTTGATATTGTTGCAAATAAGACTTTTTGAGTGTTTGTAATTCTCATTTACTCTGCAGTTTTTTTTGCTAATAATAAATTTGGCTTTTCTAAAATTTTTTGGGAAAAGACTATAGATGAGATGAGATGATGAATCTGTGGCCGAGGTTAACAGAAAAAAATATTGCACCAGTAAAAGCATTTATCAAAAATAAAATCAGTTTTAATTAAAAATTTAATCAAGTGAATTAAACGTTTAATCAAGTAAATTAAACGTTTAATAAATTGAATTAAACGTTTAATCAAGTGAATTAAAGTTTTAATTGACAATATTCATTTCAATCAGTAAACGATTGAATAACATAATTCGCTTGATTAAATTTTTAATTAAAACTGATTTAATTTTTGATAAATGCTTTTACTGGTGCATCATTTTTTTCTGTGTTGTATGGCTGCATATTAGTTTTAATAAAGAGAGCGAAACAACCCAGCAAACACAAAGCCAAGCGGTTGAAATGTGATGCTGCATTGTATTTCCTTAAGAAATACTTTGAACCTTAAAACTGGAAAAAACATTTTAAAATTTCGACACCATTTCTTACCGAATTGTCTAACGTGCGAGAAGCTAGAGGATGTAGAGCACGTTGTATAAGCATGCCATAGATTAAAAGTAAACAGACGTGCAGTGGAGCTACGCTTTTACACTAGAGATAACTTTGGAGGATGTGTTAGATTCGGAGGATAACTATCAGTTTATAGCTAACATAAAAGTGCTGCTACAGAAAGAGGAAACAAGACGTAGAGGAGAATTTAGACGAAATTTAGAACCAGCCAAAATGCTGACTTTATTCTATGTTCCCACTTGGGTTCTTAAACGCGTTTAAGCAACTCGAACGTGATTAATCTCTAATCACATAAAAATCGAGATGATTTCCCATACATTAAAGTGATTTGTTAATCACTTCAAATTGACATGTTTACAACTAAATCACTTTAATCACATGGAATCCACTGAACATACCCCAAACTAAGTATAATGTTGAATCGGCCAACATGATCTGTACAACCGGCCACGATTTCTGCTTTAATAATTCATACATTTTCACAATTTCATCATTAATATGTATGTTTAAAAAAAATCTTCTGATAACTTTATTAATTTTTTTTTTTTTTTATCAATTTTTAATACTTTAAAGAAATATAAATTTGTTTGTTTTGTTTTTTTTCTTAATGTAATGTAAACGGCTTTGATTGACTTAGTTAGCATTTTGCTTAAACGCGTTTAAAAACTCAAGTGTGAACATAGTATTAGGCTGCACTTTAAGTTTAAATAGTCCATGCATTAATTATTTTCATAATAAATTTTTTTAAAGTTTCCTTCTTTTGTTTAGTTGTCATTTCGAAAATAACATTAAAAAACCACACTTGACCCTTAACCCACTTATTCAAAACCCCATATAATAGGTCAATTACTTTTTAAAATTTATGAATATTCATATTATTTTCAAACAAATTTTTTTTTTATTATTTATAACAACATTAATTAAAAGCCTGAGATCAAGTTTTGATTTATTTCAAATAATTTTTTTCTCCATTTGTTTTTATAAATGATTCAAATATTCTGCAATTGAGTTTAACAATAATTATTTTTTCTTAAAATCATTAATACACTACAACTGGAATATATTTTAATTTAAGCATTAATTAATTAGTTTATTAATAAAAAGTTGTTCGTTCATATTAAAAGTATGAGTGCTACAAAAGAACAACAATTTCACACACAGAATTAAACACTCTACAAAAACTATATAAAATTAAACATTTTTTTTATTATTAAATTAAATGGAAGGAGAGAAAGCAAAAAAAAAAAAAATAAAGTTAAATAAATTTAATAACCAACAAAAAGAGAAAAACTGCAAACAAACCAACCAACTCATTCACATAAAATAATCATTAACGCCAGCAACTGCTTACTGCACCAGTGCCAGTAAGTATGACTGGTAAGTAGTAGTTGTAACAGTGACTGGCATTAATATTATTGTTTGTGTTGTTGTTGTTGTTATTTTAATGCTCATAAAACATAATGATGCTTTAAAAAACAACAAAAACATCATCATTTACGAGTAGTTATGAAAAAAAAAACAAAACAAAATAACAAAAACTTCACTACCAGAGGCAAAAAATGATAATAATAATAATCATATGATAATGATACCAACACTTTTTACACAAACAACATTGAAGTATTACACATAAATACATACATACAAAAAAAGTGTTTTGTTTTTTGTTTGTTTTTTCTTCTGTTACACATATCAGGTTACACACTATTGATGTGGTTAAAAATTTAATGAAATTGAATAACATTTCACACCCACACACATGTTAAACCAATCACACAAACTTTCATTCATAGAATCGAGCCAAAGTGTAGAAAAGCAACAAATAAGACTGGGCTTAAAATGTAGCATTGCTACGATAGAATTAACGGATAACTGGAATTAAAGCTAGACTTTTGCAGACTATAGAACGAATCATAAGCAAGGCTGTAGAATAAAGACGAGACTATGCAACGGCATATACATAGTTTAGGACTATAAACTTAACTACTATTTACCTCCTAGACTATTAAGCGACCCATACACTTGCAATATAATTGTTAAATTTGTCGTATTCCACAATTATAACACCAATGTGTATGTGATATTTAAAGGTGGCACAATATATTGGCAACAATCAAATAACTTCTCTTTTTTTATTGCACAACGAAAGAAAGCGCAATATTTTGTGAAATGTGCTGGAAACATTGACCAATGTTGTTTTGGTTATGCAAGTTGCGCAAGACACAAATTTAAACCATTGTGCCTCTTCATATTGCATAATATTGGGCAAAATTTAAATAATATGGAGAATATCATATAAAATAATATTGTAAAATGGATCGGGCGCTTTAGTTTAACCATACGATAACCTATAGGCTGGTTCATTAACTTAACTTTTTACCAGACTAGACTTTAAACTGTGCGATGGTTTAAAACAGTTGTGCTCAAAACGCGCAATCACAAAAAATGTGGTAGAAGCAGCAAAACAAGAAGTTACAATTCTGTAAAATTTAAAAAAGGCTGCGTAGCGAGATCTTTACGTCAACGATATTTGAAAGGCAACTTATTTGATTCTCTTTGTCTGGGTTCACACTATGAAAATTTTTTTTTCAGAAAGTCTGAGTTTATGGGTGAGAGAGGAGAGAATAAAAGCTTGCTCTCTTCTCTCTCACCAAACAACGCAGACTTTCTGAAAGAAAACTTTCATAGTGTGATCCCAGACTTAGTGGAAATGTAAACAAAACAGCCAGTGTGACCAGATTTTAAAATGATATAAAGATAAATTACGTTTTAAATAAAGATAAAAAGAGTTAAAGAAGGAAATTTAAAGGCGAAAAGTAGAGCTCACCTTTTTTTATTGTTTTCTAATAGTAACTTTTAATTATTTCGGTATTTTTCGTACATTTAAACACTAAAAAACAAGTTAGAAAGTATAGTCGGTCAAGCCTGACCATTTGATACCCTACACCACAGTATTTAAAAACATATCATGCTTAGGTGTCCATATAAATATTAATTTATCTATGTTTATAATCTTCATTAAAATCGGTTTGAAAGTTTGTGAGAGTAAGAAATTGCCGCCTACCTCCCCTAGTGGTCCTATTTTTGGAAAACTGCATAGCCTAAAGATTATAATAAGAATTAAACTATTTATAAAACTAATGACTTTTAACAAAACTAGACTATTAACTTAACTTTTTACTTTAAACTAAAACGTAGACTAGTCTAAAGACTAGTCTAAGGACTAAAAGACAATATAACAGACGGAAATATAGATTTGGCTAAAATAAAGGGTGGTTATTTTAAGGGCCGCTGTTAAATGTGAACCACAACTAAACGTCAAGTTTTCTTCTGCATTTCATTTGACATTTCTCAATTTCAGACTAATTCAATTTGAACCATTTAAAGATACACAACGCGTTAAAGTTATTCAGGCTTATGGCAAGAAATGGCAACAGTGTATGATTAATTTTCGAAGAAAATCATCTTCAGTGATGAGGCACATTTTCAACTCAGTGGATTCGTCAATAAGCAGAATTGCCGCATTTGGGCGAATGATAAGCCAAGAGTGACTATCGAAAAACCAATGCACCCACAAAAAGTGACTGTTTGGTTCGGTTTATGGGCTGGCGGCATCATCGGGCAGTATTTTATTCCAAAATGAGGCCGGTCAGGCAGTTACTGTGCATGGTGTTCGCTGCTATCGTGAGAAGATAACGAACTTTTTATGGCCCGAATTGGAAGATATGGATGTGGACGATATGTGATTTCAATCAATGCCTGTTTTGCTCGACAAATTCAATGGCCGTATTTTCTCACGTGGTGGCGATGTTAATTGACCGCCACAATCATGCGATTTGACACCGTTGGACTTCTTTCTTTGGAGTTTTTTGAAAGAAAAAGTGTACGTCGATAAGCCAGCAACGATTAAAGAGCTAACGGATGAGATAATTCGGAACATTAACGCCACACAGAAAATATAGAAAATCGACTTTAATTAAACAATTCGTTCAGACAATTAAATATTTTACTAATTTTGCCCCTGCAAAGGAATTGATCATATCAATTAACGGATTTGTATTTTCCAGTCATGGGACACAAATTTAGTCAATTAAAAAATTAATTGCATAAACTAAAAAATACACCACACATACATAAACATTTCATTTAATGGGTTTTGATTAAAAAAATTAATTGCAGCAAACAAAAAATTAATTGATTAATTAATGTACATCAATTAATTATTTAATTGAATAATTTTTTGCAAACATTTTTTCTGTGCATAGAACCTCAATTATGCCTCAGCGTCATCGAAAATTTGGATGGTTGTGTGCCGACGAGGTCGTGGCGGCCATTTGGTCGATATTTTGTTCCATACATAATTGAACCTACCATTATTATCATAATAAAAAGAAATGATAATAATTTCCTAAATATTTTGGGTTTTATTCAAAATCAACATCGGCCCTTAAAATTTGGCCAGTAAGTGTAGAAAAGGAACTACTAGCATTTACTCCATAAATCTTATTTGTGTATTGCTAAGAAGCCAGAGTAAAAAGTGTCAACTTAGATAACTTCAAATTAAAGTCAGTTCTCCCCTCTACGAGCTAAGAACATAAAACTTGCATTTATTGTTATTAACTACACTTTTTTAAATGATTATCTCAAAGTTAATGTTTTGCAGTTGTTCCCTGTCTACACTTAGCGATCCATATATTTAGCTATACTGGAGTACGAACATAAATTTATTATAGAGGATCCGCCATCTTGGACGGATTGTGATACTCCATGGTATCTCAATGGAACATTGGGTCTAAGTGTGCCAGATGGATACCGACTGCCATTTCTACCTAAAAAATTCTTGCCAGTTTTTTCAATTAATCCATTAATTAAAAATGCTATCAATTAAATTAAACGTTTACTTATATCAACATGTTATGTTAACCGCAGAAAATTTTCTGTATTTAAACATTTTTAATTGATGCTATTAATTGGTTTACTGGTGCAAATTTATTTAATTTTTCAATTAATATCACAAATTTTTTAATTGAGATTAATTTTTTTTTTTTTTGGACGGAAAATTATATTCAGACTTTATTATAACCAAGTGCTTTAAAAAGACTTTACACGAGATTTTGAACCGATTAAAGATTTCTTAAAAATATTTTCAATAAAAATCTTTAGATTATCATCTTGATTAATAAAATCAGCAGTACCAGCTGAAGATATACTTATGAAATTTTTAACTGAAGCACTTTTAGGTTAACAAGCATATACAGAGTTTTTTTCAATTAAAATCATTAATTATAAATGACTATTTCAAAATTTAAGCAAATTAAACCCTTTTAAGCAATTACAATTTCTTTTCCTCCATTTTATCAACTTCCTCACTTTTCAAGGTTTAAAACTGAAAACCCCTTCCCCTACAATCATAATTTTAATAAAATTTCATTACAGTATCCTTTTGGATTCCTTTTTTCTTTAAACCATAACAAATTAGAATCCTGCTGTTATCCTTTTTTTTCTGTTCAAAACATTTCTAATTTTAATTAATATCTTTATTATAATTATTATTAATACTATTGTTGTTTTTGCTCCCTCTCACTCTCCCTCTCTTTCTCTTTTTCTGATTACAGATTATCAATTATTTGCAACATCCTTGTGTAAGGATAAAAATAACAACGCCAGCAACAACAACGAGGACAAGTTAAGAGCTTAATACAGCAAAAAATCCTACAACGACAACAACAATAACAACTGTTAAAACAAGCAGGAGTATTTAACATGATTAATGAAATGGCAACAATACAAACAGACCTTAAATTCGAAAATCACATAAAGGATTTTGCGACAACTTTCAAACACAACAATAACAACAATAGCACGCACACATTAGCAATGACAACAACAATGAAGACAACAGCTTCGCACCAAACAACAACAACAACATCATTAACAAATAATGATACCAAAAATATAATGGACACGATTACGGGTAAGTCATCATTATCATCGTTAGTTTTATAACTTTTGAGAAATCATTGATTTATAATTAAAGCGTTAAAGCGAAAAGCAACGACCATTCAAGTGTACTATGGATAATAGTCAATTCTGTACTTTGAACTACATATACATATATTCAAGCCCATTGTAAAATCAGTAGAAATTAATGTAGTCAAGCTATAATTAATTTAACAGGCAAATCTGTAATCAATTCTGTTGGCCACTCTTAAGGCAAGTACATTGTTGAGTCCATAGTAAAGTCCGATCTACACCTCAGTCTTTGGTCAAGTCTATCGATCGGTCGAATCTATAACCCAAAACTAACCGTTTGAACAAATAGAAAATTTGTTTTTGTGAAAACTAGTTTTTTTATTTAAAGCGCGTTTTTTTTTAAACATTACAAGTACATTCTTATCAAAAAGTACTTTCTTAAATAAATTTGTAGATACAATTTATTTTTGTGTATCCTCCAACCACATGATGCAGGTTTTACTTTCAAGTTTTTTATTAAAATTCACAAAAATGTAAAGCTTTGACCTTGGCCGTACGCAATTTTTATTTGTTTTAAGAATTGAAAGGCCAAACTTGATCGTCTAACCCCCGAATTAGTAAACGAACGTTTTTAAGCAAAATGTATATTTTAGGACCGAAATTGCAAAATTGTTATTAATGTCACATTCATAAAATTAAAACATATACAAGCAATAAAACACTTTGTGAATTGCCTTACTGTGTCTTGAGCAAAAATTAAGGGATGAAAATTGAAATCTTTAAAATTAAACATTTTTAGTATTCCCACATAATTATTTTGATAATAAACTAGCAAGTGCACGGTTAAAAAAACTAAACTGGCAACGTGCTTTATTTTTTGAACAACAATAAAGCAAGTTGTTTTTGTTTTCATTTGGTTTTTTCTTAAACTCACTGTTTATTGTTGTTGTTTTTGTTTAAGCTTTGATATTGTTACAAGTAAAGCTGTTGCATATAATTCCTATTCGCTTAACAGTTTTATTTGTTTAATATCTTTAGTTTTTCTAAAATCTTTGGATGAAGTTTCCTGACGATCTGGCCTAAGCAACCAGTGAAATGCGCATAGGATAAGCTTAAACTTCTACAGTAAATTTCGGTGTTTTTATCAAGAATAAATATTGGGAATTCAGCACGATAAACAAAATCTTTTAATTTAAAAAAGAATTATGTTAAAAAAGAAAATTCTTTTTGAAGCAAATGTTCGGGCTTGAATTTACAAATATTTTTTTAAAGGGATAATACGTTTTTGACAATTAAGTTCTCTTCTATACCTTTCATCGAAAGGTGAATTTGATTTTAAATTGTGGACGAGAGTGGAGAAGTGGGTGTGGCACAAAAGAAATTTATTTATATCTAAAGAACGGTACGAAAGAAGCTGCCCAAATTTGGTATACATAGCTGGTTCATCAATATAGAAGCTCTCTAAAAAAAATTAACGGGATTGAGGAAATAAATTTATCGCTATACCTGGAGAACGGCAAGAGCTGAAGTTTTTAAATTACGTACACGCATCTTGCTTTGCAATACACAATATCCTACAAAATGTGGACGGGATTTATTTATATCTAAAGAACGATATTTATATAAATTTCTGTACTTATTGCACCATTGAGAAGGGTATATAAGCTTCTGCGAATATAGCACTCCTACTTTAAACAAAAAGTTCGTTTGTTAATTAAAAATAACCTTTTTGCATAAAAAAGTACTATTTTAAATAAAAAGTACCTTTTTTTAATTAAAAGAGCCTCTTTAAATAAAAAAGTACTTTTTAAATAAAAAGTAGTTTTTAAATAAAAAGTACTTTTTAAATACAAAAGTATATTTTTAAATAAAAAGTACCATTAAAATAAAAAAGTAAATTTTTAAATAAAAATGTACCTTTTTAAATAAAAATTTACCTTTTTAAATAAAAATGTACGTCTTTAAATATTAACGTACCTATTTATATAAAAAAGTACATTTTTAAATTAAAAAAGTACCTTTTTAAATAAAAAAAGTACCTTTTAAATAAAAAAAGTACCTTTTTAAATAAGAACTTTTTTATATAAAACACTTTTTAAAATAAAAGTTTAGTTTTATGGCCTGTTCGTCGATTTCAAATAAATAATAATATACTGTTTTTTTTACGTGTAAGTTAAGCGAACGAAATCTTTGTTCGAAATCAACGAACGCCTGTTAGAAAAAAAGTTTGCTTTAAAAAAAACAGTAAACTTTTGAACGAAAAGTTCGTTTAAAAAAGTTCATCTATGAACATAAAGTTTATTTTTGAGAAAAGTACATTTTTTTAAAAAAGGTATTTTGTATAAAAAACGTTTATTTTTGAACAAAAGCAGCCTTTTCAAATAAAAAAAAAAATTTTTAAAAACAAAAAAGTGTTTTTTAAGTGTTTGTTTGTTAACTCAAGTACCCTTTTGAATAAAATGTTCGTATTTGATAAAATAAAGTAGCTTTTTGAACAGAAACTGTGTTGTTTGGAACAAAAACTTTTGATTTTGAATTAAAAGCTTAGTTTAAGTTAAAGTTTAGTTTTTGTACAAAAAGAATTAGTTTTAAGTTAATTTATTAGCAATAAGTTTGTTTTTGCACAAAATGTTTGTTTTTGACAAAAGTATATTTTTTTTTGTCTTCTTGAATTAAAAAAAAAAAATACATATTTTTTTAAAAAAATAGTAGCGCTTTTAAACAAAAAAGTATTTTTAAAGTTTAAACTCACAGTTTGTTTGTTAACAAAGAAGTACATTTTTTTAATAAAATATTCGTATTTGATAACAAAAGTACTTTTTTTGAACAAGAACTTTGTTTGTAAACCAAAAGATCACTTTTGAACAAAAAGTTTGGTTTGGGTTTAATACCAAAGTATGTACAAGGTGGCGCAGAGTGGCCTATATGGTTTAAATGGTTTATAACTTCTTTATTTCTGCGATGATTATAATTTTCTTTTTTTAAATACAGTATATTATTAGGGAATCAGCTTTGAAAATGATATCCTGAAAGTGATGTCCATTTTTTACTTTGCAGATACGTGCTCTTCTTCTTAAATACATATTTCCCATTCGTTTTCGCAAAAATTTCGTTTGTAATTTTTTTTGTTTGAGTGTACAGTTATTTATAAGTAAATCTCTAAGTCAATCATTTAAATCATATTAATTAATTGTTGTTTAAAAAAATATCGTATTTTTGTTAAAAAAAAATAAGTAAATTTTTAACTGTAAAGTATTTTTTTGAGGACTAAAATAAAAGTGTTCAAATGTAACATTTTTTTTTTGCTAAACAAGTACCTTTCTACTATTTTTGTCACGCTTTAAGTGTGTTTTGGTTAAATAGATTTTATTTGTTATTGTATTTTATCCTTTTTTGCCACATTATTTCAAAAATTTAATTTTCATTTTGAACATAACAAATGTTTGTGTCATTTTCTTAAAATAACTTAATATTATTATTAATTGTTATTTATGTGTTTTTATATTCATTTTTTTTTTACTATTTACATTAATTAAATCATTGTTAAAGTCAACAATTGTTTAGACAGTTTTCAGTTGTCTGTGACAGTGTTAATGTGTTTGTGTGCGTGTGTGTGTGTGATGGAAAATTGCTTGTTCGGAATTGGGGGGAAAAAAATTCTTCAAATTGTTTGTAAATTATTTGAACAAGTGTTAAGTTAATAAAAACGTTTTCTATTGAAATGCAAAATAAGCAAAAATTTTTAAATCACAGTAGAATTTCTATAAAGATTGTAGAAATGTGCAAAAAGCATTTTTTGTTTGTTTTTGCTGTTGTAATTAACATGAAGTCAACACAGCCATAAGAAATGCAATAAACTGAAAATCTCAAGTACTTAATTTTTTTTTTAATGCAATTTTTTTTCCTAAAAATTTTTTTCTGCTGATTATCGTGTTGAAAATTTAAAGCTAATGAGGATAAATCTGGGGGAATTGTGCAGAGTATGTGTGGCAATTCAAAGGGGTTGCTGTGTAATTTTATTGAAGACAATTAAAGGCTTCTGAGTTTCTAGAAAAACTTCTGTGATTTTGCAAAAAAAAAATATATGTACATTTCCTTTTTTTTATAAAGGAAATAATTGGCAAATAACTTTTTTTCAACCTGGCAGCCCTTTTTTTTTGTTTAAACAAAATATTCTTTCCTTATCTCCCATTAAAACATAAACCAAATCTACAATATGAAAAATTCATATTGCGAAAAAAAATTGTTCATCTTGTTCTAAACCATTAAGGCGTTATGCTTTTAATTTATTTGAATATGGTTGGATTTTTTTAAGTGGTTTTTAAACATTGATGAGGTTTTAAAAAGGATGTCGATAAAGCGAAAAGATGAGAAGAATGATTGGCTATTAAAAGATATTCACACGTTAACCACTTCACACAAGAAGACAAGGGTTTCAAAAGGGAAACGAGCGCAACACATTAAACTCTACTCAACTGAAATCTGTTCGATTACAAATTGTTTAAGCAGAAGACGAACAAATTTAAACTCAATAGGCCAATAAATATGCAGATTTTCTACAATATCGACAAGATATGAATGAAATCTTAATTAAGAGGAATTATAGGGATTAACAAAAAGAAGAGGGAGGGTAAAAAATAGATGTCTAATAAAGTATCAATTTACATAGAATTTATAATAAAAATTCTAATAAAGTTATCAGATTTATACACTAACACACACACACACACAAGTGTAACTAACACATAAAGCCCTGATTTATTTAAACACCCACTTGAATTTAATCTTCAATTACACATATTGACATAAAACACATCCTTTGGAATTCATTGGTCGGTATGTATGTGTGTGTGCTTGTATAATTGCAAGTGTGTGCTAAAGTATTTAAGTATATGTATGTATGTGCAGGATATGCTCGAATTTTCAAGAATGTCTATACATTTGTAAATGTTTGTTTAAGTAGTATTTGTTAAATAAGTCATTAGATTTTATAATGGGCAATAATAATGATTATAAAAGTGAAAAGTATTTAAGAAAGGAAGGTAAAAGTAGATAACTAAGTGTTAACAGTGAGGTTTAAAATAACCCTAGAGGGAAGCGAACTGACACTAAAGTAGTCCCGTGATAGGTCTTTGGTGGTAGAGACCGGTTCTTGTTCTAACACTTTATATGGATAAGACCTATCACTTTTACATGGGGTTGTCATTGGAGGGGGTCAATTGACACCATTTGATCAGTCGCAGGTCTATTCTCAATAAACGTGCTTAGTGCCAGTTACTAAAATGAAGTAATATTTCAATACAATGTAGTATTATTTCAATAAAACAAGTGCTAGAATTAAATTTAAGATCCAAATTTTAGAAATTATCAAAACATGTGTCACAGCACCAGTCAAAACTGTACTGTAATTCATTACTTTTTCTACCTTTTTGTTCTTTATAAACCAGTTAAGGGATTGGTTCTTCTTTCACTGGTCATGAGCCTTTTCTTTTTGTACTTGTTCTATTTTCACAAATCCCAGGACCAGTCTGTTGGACCAATTGACACCAATTTCCCGCAGGGAATAATTGGACTAATTTTTTTTACTCTAAAATCTTAACTCAAGCTCAAGTATATACAAAAGAGCAGCTGAAGAAAAATGGCTTACAGGCAAGCTCAGTAAATTTTAAAAGTGTTATGAAACACATACTTTCTGAATCCCCAAAAATTACTCTTTTTATACCCTGCACCGAAGGTAAAAAGGGCATATATTAGTAATTTTTGGGGATTCAGTATTTCGGTTATAACTCAGCCATTTTTTAACCGATTTGACAGATTTATATACCGACGTGTTTAAGAAGAAATTTACCATTTACTTGAGTTATAAAACTTGGACTCGAGGAGATCTATGGTTCCGGAAAGTCGGTATTAATTTTTTGTATCTGTACCGATTTTTCCAAGTTTTTTATAAAATATGTTCTACTAAAATTTCCGATATTTTGGTATATAAGTCATGTCCATAGGACGTATGGCAGCCCTAAAATTTAGGTTTTTATAAAAATTTTGATGTTTTTAGCCCATTTTTCAAATCGATATATCTCGATTCCAAGACGTGACCCAGCGAAACACCGGGACACGTATAACTTCTTTCTTACCGATATAACATTTCCCGTTGGTTTCATCCCATCCCGATTTTGACTGTCGCATAGTGTTATCATTCACTTAGAAAAACAGACCACACCATACTTTATCTTCTGATTTGTTTTCTGTGGCACAAAATGCATTGCATGTAACATTTATCCACTGGCGACTTCTTTTTGTAACCAGTTAACAATTAGATTTATTGCCAGTTTGATTTAATATTAAATTTTTCAAGTTATTTTTAACAGGGTGACTCACGTTTTTTTAAATACTAAATTCAAAAACTTTTATGTAAAAATCCCGGGATTTGAGACTTAAATTTTTCGGAATTGGCATCCCTACATACGACAGAGCTTGTGAATTGGACAAATGTTTTAGGACCTTTTTGTTAAAAACACAACAACGATTTTTGTTTAATTAATGTAAAATATTAGGATTTTATGACAATATGACTTGATAGCATTACGTTTGAATTTCCCAAATATACATATTATGCTCTTAAGTTACAATATAGTGTTTTTTCTGTTGTAGTTGAGTGCTTTTTGATCACTGGCTTGGTTTGCTTTAAATTCCCAAATTCTTTTTAGTTTAATTGTTGATTTAAAAATATTAAAATAGCGAAGTGGCACAAACCAGTAAAAAGAAAAAAGATTACATGCAATTTACTTCAATGGCAATAAAAGTATAGATTTTGAAAGTGTAACAACATTACAAATAACAGAAATAAATAAAGCATTGCCATAAATGGAACCATGGTATGGTGCTCTTAGCTTATATATTTTTCTGCATGCAGCCCAATCAATAATTAAGTATGGGGTCTAGTCTAAAGCTCAGTTAGCAAACGAGTCAATATTTTAAACTATAGCCCATTGTTGTAATGGAGACTGCAGTAGCTGACTTTCGGTACAGTCCAGCTAACTATAAAAGCCTATACATAATCTAGTAAATACCCAGTCTACATAAGTGTCTAATCTTAAGTTTAATACATTGTGCCTCGTCTGAATCCCTGTTTATTCTACACAGAAAAAAATGTTTGCGCCAGCAAAAGAATTAATCAAAAATTAAATCAGTTTTAATTAAATATTTAATCAGGTTAATTAAAACTGATTTAATTTTTGATTAATTCTTTTACTACAAGCATTAACAACTTATTTCGATTTCGGCAAGTGCTCAGTAAGCCATTTTTAAATTTTGAAAACTGTTGCCCAAAATCCAGGAATTGAGATTCAGCTTATCTTTGCAGGCTCTGTGTTAGCAATTCTATAAAATTTAATTTTTTAATGAAGCAGCCAGCAACTAGTTTAGGAGAAGTAAAAAGAAATAAGTCAATTTTGTCATACATCGCCTTTAGTTGTTTTTCCTTGTGGACACAGACAGATATTAACTATAAGCAAAATTTTTATTTTTACTATCCACCCCTATTATTTTTCCCACGACTGTAGCTAATGATAGAAAAATGTTTTCCTTCTAATCGTATTTTGGTTTTGTACATGTTTGAAAAGGTGTAGACATGTAAATGCATGTTTAAAACATGTCCTGTTTGTTTGTGGGTGTGTGTTTCTTCAGTAATGTTTATATCTGTCTGTAACGGAGAAATGCGTATAAAAAAAAAAACGTAAACGTTTACGGTTAAATGTGTAAGTATTTGTCTAAATATATAAGTATGAATTAATATGAGAGTGTATTGATTTTAACTTTACACTTATGAATTCACAATGTGCTAAAAAAGCATTAACAACCAAAATATGTGAAAATAAAAAAAAAATAAAAACGCCTGCAAAGTGGCTTATTGGCAAAAAACGACTAACGACAACAGGGACAACAAATAGACGTTAAGTTGAACAGTAGGAGCCAGATAATTTATGTAAATGTAAATAAAGATTTCAGCTTTTTTCCCTTTGCTGCTTATTGGCACCTCTTAGAACTTCAACAAAAAGTTTCTAGCACTCTTTTAAATCTTCTTCGTTCTTGCAGTTTAAAATGTTTTCTATAGAAAAAAATAAAGGTTGTTCCAATAAATATGCTTGGCTTTACTAGGAATAGATATAAATGTCATTATAGAGAGTAGAGGGAGTGTTAAGATTTTTGGCATATCTTAACACATTTTGTGTAGACTTTTTCAATAAGTATTGACTTTTCTGGTAAATAAATCTCATTTTAATGGTATTTTTTTTTTTTGCTTTACTATTTTTCTTTTTCTACAGCTATTTTGAATAAACAAATTTATTTTATGTGTTTTTTTTTAATTTTTTTTTCAGAATCACCCATGCAAATGTTTTATAAGGATAAAGGTGTTTTTCTGACTGGTGGCACAGGATTTTTTGGTAAAAGTAGGTATTTTACTAAAAGTAAACACATAAATTAGTATTTAAAAGGATTAATTGAAAAGTTGGGGAAAGTTTCCATGTTAAGTCCAGAGAGCAGAAGAATAGATTATAGTTTAGTACGCTCTAGATAAGTCTACAGTTTAAACCTTAAACTACACTGGGCTTCAGTTTTGCCTAAAAATTAGACTATTTTTTAGTCTATGCTTTAGCTTAGACTATAGAATAGATTAGACTAATTTAGAGAAAAGACTAGGGTTAAGTCTTTATAGGACACTACTGTATTTTCTATAGACTGGATTCAATTTAACTCTATAAACTTGGCTAAAGTAAAGATAAATACACCCACAGAAAAAAATTTGATTAAAGTGTTGTTGAAAACTCAATACTATGGTCTCCGCAATGGCCACAAGCAAAATAATGCTGGTTTTAACTAGAGATGTTAAGAATATCGATAACTTCAGTATCACCGCTTTATCGGATATATGTATAAATTTCGGACGGACATCGTTTGATCGATTCAAAAAGTGATTCCAAGTCGCTCCATTAATCAAAAAAAAAACAAGATTGCGCTGCGCACTCATCCTGTACAAAAATTTTCTACTGCGCATCTACGTCATCATAGACTAAAAAGGAGTGTTTGTTGTAAAAAATTTAAGCCACACACACAAATGCACATACACAAATTATATTTCTTCGTCACACACAAAAATAACGTACCTGCGCAATCTTGTTTCTTTGATTCATGAAGTCGATCGGTATTCTTGTACCGACCATTACAAACATCAGCACAAACACATAATACCCATTCCAAAATTGTGGTGTGTACTCATAAGAAAAATTAATCCATCTGTACTCAAATCCATCCGAAGCGGTATTAAAAGTACGCGGAGTACGGATTTTCTTGAATCAAGTACGGATTTTCATTCGCGAAATAATTAACTTTTCCATATTCAAACCGAATTCGTACTTGAAATAATCTGAAAATGATATTGATTTAAGAAAAACTAAGATTGAATCAATCTCAAATTGCCCTCGATGCAAGTATTATAAATTTGATTCAATCCCGAATTCGTAGTTGAAATAAACCAAAAGTGAAATTAGAAGAAGAATTTTATTATGATTGATTCACTTACCCGTTTTACACGTTACATATTGATAAGCACCAGCATCGTGCCCGATATAGTTTTGACTTTAAAAATCGTATGGACATATTTAAATTGAAATATAAACTAAATAAGAAGCAAGAGTTTTAAATTTTACTTTTTAAACATGCAAATAATGTGTTTTCGTGTTATTCTGTTGTTTTTGGTTGCTGCTACCAGGGTTGTTAGATGTGACGATTTTTCGTAATTTTGACGATTTTTTTTTTTGGAGAAAATACAGTAAAATGGCGATTGACGATTTTTTGACTATATGAAATAGTGTTATGACGATTTTCTGGCATCAATAAAACACTAACAAGAAATATTTACACTTATATTGGGAACAGTTCAAAAGGTAAAAATCAATTTTTCAAAATACAAAAATTTTTGGAAATTAAAAAAAAAAAAATTCTTCCCTCATCACAAACCAGGTGGCTTACATTAGAGGCTTACTAAAGCCTATAGTACACGGAATATATAAAGCCACATGCGCATGTGGTTCTGACGTAATTTTGACGTCACTACAAAGTCACAATAGTAAGTTCGTATTGTGTGATGACGACAAAATAACTTCAGAACCACATGCGCATGTGACTTTTTACATTCCGTGTTCTATAGGCTTAATTCTACAATTATATAAATGCCACCGATACTGCAAAAAAAATATACACTAGAGCCCCGATTGAATCAATCAATGCAATTTATTGCCTCTAGTTTGTAAAATTTAAATATTTGACGATTTTGACGAATTTTGTTAAAACTTATTAAGATTTTTCAAGAAAAAAGCCTAACAACCCTGGCTGGTCGCAAATCGTTTTTTAACGACTTGTGTGGTGTTGTTGTAGTGAGTGTCTGCAACAAATTTTGAAAAGTTAAATGAGATTAAAACGCTTACTTTGTAATTTTACTCTCAGAGTGGCACTACCAACGAAAAGTTTAATCAGTTTAATCAGGTTTCAGAATTTTGTACTTATTTTAAGAAATTCCGGGATTGAAAGTAATTAGAATTGTTTTAAGTAAGCTTTAGTGTAGGACTTGTACTTAAAGTAAGCATAAAAAACTTTATAAATCCCGAGTGTTTTTTTTCTGTATGGTTATAATACAAAAAGAGGTGCTGCCAAGTTGTGTTACACTCAAACGTTGCTAAAAAACAAAAGTTTACCATTAAACAATAGTTTTAGATAAAAAAAAATCGATCAAAAACTATCGATAAAATTGAAAACTATCGATGACGATATGATAGTTAAAAACCATCGATAGTATCTGATAGCATTACTAATTACGGTTTTAGGCGTACTAAATTGTTTTCCGGGAGTAGGGTTTATATGGGGCCTAGGGTAAATTATGGACGGATCTTACGAAATTTTACAGCATGATTTCCAGTCGAATACAACGAATTTTCGCAAAATCTGATATCATTCCGTGCATTGTTCCACCATTTATGTTAGTTTTTGTAACAAAATTATCAATTTTTTAAGGTGGTGGTTCCACATTTTGATTCATAGCTCTGATCCTACTGAGCCCAGTTTGCTGGATTTCAATCCCAAACTGCTTAGGATAACTATAAGCAATTTGACACCAAGTTTGATTATTTATTTTGAGTTTTTCGAAAGTGAGCGTGTTTTCAACAGACGGTTGGACGGACAGACTGACGGACATGGCTAAATCGACTTAGAATTACTCAAGGAGCCAGAATTTATATACTTTATGGAGTCTGAGATGAAGAATAAAAAAGTTTCACACTAATTGTGGTAGAGGGTATAAAAATAATTAAATTAGTACCAGGAAACAAATTACTAATAGTATTAATTAAACGTTTAATTCACTTGATTAAACGTTTAATTCGCTTGATTACATTTTTAATTAAAACTTATTTTTTTCTTAAATTGGTGAACAATTTTAGGAGATTTTTTTCTGAGTAGACTCGATAATTCTTATAGACTAGAAAACATTGAAAATAAAATATTATAACCCAGTTTAGGCCAAAGACTGTAATATATTTTAGGTTTTGCACTGGTTTTTAATTTGGGTGATAGACTGGACTTTAGTTAAGTCTTTAGATGGTAATTCAGTTTGGATTGTAGACTAGAGCACAGTTAACTATATTCTAATTTGTAAACTGGGCTGCATTTAATACAAACTGCCAAACTTATTATGCATCTTCTTAAAAAGGTAATTTTTAAAATATAATTTTATTTTTTTTAGTCATCATCGAAAAACTTTTACGAGTTACCGATGTCGGTCAAATATTTCTACTGATACGCACCAAAAAGGGCAAAGATGTGCAGTCGCGTTTGGATGATTTATTCCATGATCCAGTTAGTATTTAAAATATCTTTCAGCACTCAAAACTAATTTTTAAATCTTCTTTATTCTTAATTCGAAAGGTCTTTGAACACTTAAAGAAACTCAATCCCCAGTATCGTGAGAAAATTACTCTTATTTCCGGTGATGTATCACAGCCCGCCTTGGGCATCTCCAGCGAAGACTGTGAACTTATAAAGGATAATGTGAATATAGTCATTCACGGTGCTGCCACTGTGCGTTTTGATGAAAAGCTTAAAATGGCCATCGCTATTAATGTCAATGGCACCAAGGAGATTTTGAAATTGGCCAAGGAAATTGTACACCTTAAGGCTGTGGTCCATGTCTCAACTGCTTTTGCTCATTGTAATCGCCGTTACATACAAGAAAAATTCTATAACTCTTCTTTGTCGGGAGACAATGCCTGCAAATTGGGTGAATGTTTGGATGAGCAGACTCTTAACCTTTTGACGCCAACCATAATCAAGGACTATCCGAATACCTACACATTTACGAAAGTGCTGGCCGAAGACATTGTACAAACTTATGGGAATAATTTGCCAGTGACCATTTTTCGTCCGGGTATAGGTAAGTGAGAACTATTTTAAAGTGTTTATTTTTTATAGTTTTCTAATGGTTATTTTGAAGTTATTACCACCTATCGAGAACCCATAACCGGCTGGATTGATAACATGTATGGACCTTGTGGCATTATTGTAGGCGTGGGTTCAGGGGTATTGCGTGTCTTTAGCGGAAATGTGGATAACAAGGCTCATTTGGTGCCAGTGGATTTGTGTGTTAATGCTTTGTTGACTAGTGCCTGGGATATAGCGAGAAACACGTAAGTTCGCTTCTATACTTTTTCAAATAACGATCTTAATTTTCGCCTGATTAATAGTGTAATCTTAAGCCCAAACTAAGTCTTATAGCCTTTTTACACTGATCAACATCTAACATCTACAATACATTTATGAAGATGTTAACATCTTCCAAAAACAAATTCATTGGACTAAAAACCAACATCTTTAAAAAATGTTCTTATCTCATTTTATTCCATTCTACGTCTTTCGATTATTTTAGTGTCATCACTAGAAAAGTGGCAATAAGTTGTATTATTAGTGTCGCATCACTGACAAAAGGAAGTCTGTTTTGAAAGCTACGTTACCATTTGACTAGTTTTCATTTTTATTGCAATGTTTTTTTATTAAGTATTTTTTTTATATTTTTAAACAAATTGAACTTCAAAAACATTTTTGTGTTTTCTTTTTAAATTTTGGCACTTTTGTAGAAAAAAAATTTTTTTTTATTTTAAAAACATTTCTTTTTTTCAAAAATGGTGACATTTTTGTTTGATGGTAAATGTTAGATGTGAGCAATGTAAACGAGTGTTTCACATTTTCTACATTTTTGATGGTAGATGTTGATCAGTGTTAAAAGCCTATTACTTACAGTCTAAACTAGTCTTATATGTGATCTTTACAATAATCGGATGAAATGTCTAGATTTTAGACTAGTTATAGTCTAAATTTTGGCAAAATATTCTCTGTAGTTAAATTTATAGTAGATTATCTTGTCTTTAATTTTGTGTGTTTTTTAAGTTGATGTTAGTTTTTTAAGTTTAATCTGTTGTCAGCTGTCGAGTCTATACTTTAGTCTCTAGTCTACACCCAGAGAAAAAATATGTTAAAATATGGTCACCTCCAAGAAAACTATTATTAAAGAAAATTTTAAAAATATTATGTTTAATTTAACCATATTATGGTCACAGACAACCATATTATGGTAAAATTAGTCCTCCATCAAGGAGTCATAACCATATTATTGTTGGATCCGATAATGTTATGGTTGATATTAACTAAATTATGCTTAACACTTATAATAGCATGGTTGCTCTTGGTAAAATGGAAAATACTATTGTCAATTAAAAATTATTTTCATATTTACCCATAATATGTATATGTTATAGATGCAACCATAATATTGTTGGGCTTCTTGATGGAGGACTAATTCAACCATAACATGGTTAAAATAAACACAATATGTTTAAAATTTTCTTTAATAATAGTTTCGTTAGAGGTGACCATTTCTAAACTGGTTTTTTATCTGCGTGTAGTCTACAGCTGAATAAATCGTTTGGTATATATGAGAGTTGGTCTTTAAGTCCGTGGCTATTTAAATGTAGCGCCTCCTAAAATAAAGGGCGACACTCTTCCCATCAGCAGACAACTGTCAGTTGACTCCTGTTAAAATTTTAATAAGCTGCGTCATTAAGTTTGTGTTTGACCGCCATTGGTAACAGGCTACATCGTGATTTGAAGAGAAAATGAAAAAAAGTGAATTCCGTATGATCAGTAAGCATTCAATGGAAAAAATATATGATTTATTGCTTTCTCAACCGGTCTATTTCTCGGATTAAGCCCCGAGTGGCTTTTCCTTGTTTCACTACCTAAAGAAATCGCTCGGAGAAAAGAGATCTGTGTCCATCGGTGAAAACCCGCGAAGCTTTATGCTTGTCTGCAGGAAAGAAACCAGAGTATCTGGCGGGAATCGAACCCGCAACCCCGGCGCTGATAGACTAGTTCGCTACCAGCTAGCATCACCGTTATTTTTGCTAGTTATAAAAGTTGTTGTTCTTGTAATAATTATTGATACTCAAAGAATAAAATAAGTTTATGAACTTTCATTACAGAGTCCTTTTAAAAAATTGCTCGACTTTTAATGCACTTAATTTCTGAACACGCCTGATCGTTTTACAAACAAAACCATTTTAATGACCTAGAAAATATAATTTTTTGGAAGCGATAGAAAAGTTGGAGAAAACGTTGGGCAAAGTGTATAAAGCCCAAAGGAGAAACCTGTCTTTCATTAAAAAAAAGTAACGGACTTATTGAACCACCCTCGTAGTTTGATAGCCTGAAGCTAAGTTTAAAGTGAAGACTATAAATGAGTTTACTTGCAGAAAGTCTATATTTATTGGTGAGAGGGGAAGACAGCCTAATATTCGTCTCTCCAATCTCACCAATAAAAGCCGACTTCTCTTAATAAAAACTTTCATAGTGTGAACCCAGACATAATATACACAGAAAGAAAAACACTCGGGATAAATCAATTTTTTTTGGGATTACTTTAAGTACGAGTCGTACTCAAAAATTCAAGTACGAATAACACTTAAACGTACTCAAAACAATCCTAAATGGGATCACTTTTGAAAATTAATTTCTTTTCAAAGTTTTTTTTTTAAATTTGAACTCATGCTACTCATTTAGTTTATATTTTTGGTTAAATATGTACATAAGATTTCTAAAATAAAAACCATATCGGGCATGATGTTGGTGTTTTATCATTCTGTAATGTGTGATACGGATTATTTTAAGTGCGAATTCGGATTAAAACAATTTTATAATTTTTGGATGAAGCGCATTTTGAGATTGATTCAATCTTAGTTTTACTTAAATCAATCTCATTTTCGGATTATTTCAAGTACGAAAACGGTATTCAATATGGATAATTTAAGTATTTTGGGATTAAAAATCCGTACTTAAATCAATCTTTCTGTACTTGATTCAAGAAAATCCGTACTCACCGTACTATTAATACCGCTTCGGATTGATTTGAGTACGGATGGATTGATTTCACTTTTGAGTGTAGTCTTTGGTTTAATGTACATAGTTAAGTTTATAGTATAAGTTTATAGTCTAGTCTATACTGTAGAGTAAATTATAAGCTATATAAAGTCTAAAATTTTCCTCTAGCTCACTTTAAATTTTTTTGGCATAATTTAAAATTCTATTCACTTTACAGTTACGACAATCCTCCCATCTACAATTATGTTCCGGATGCCAATAATATGTCAACATGGCGTGAATACATCACCTTCGGTACGGAATATGGTAAAAACTTGCCTTTACGCAAATCGATTTGGTATCCACGTTTTACGATTGTGCCCACAAAATTTCAATTTTATATATTGGCATTTTTCTATCATACATTACCCGCCCTCTTTATGGACATGTTAATGCTGGTGATTGGTAAAAAGCCCAGGTAAAGTACCAGTAAAGTCATTTATACGTTATGATTCTCTCGGCATGTAGACACTGTGTAACCAAAATACGATGTGACACGTACACCATACAGATACACGAAATAAAAAATTACAGCCGCACACCCAGTCATACATACATTCACACACACACACACATGTGGATGTAAAGATGCATACAAACACATGCTGGTTTACACTAGAGATTTAAATTTGTATGAAGATGGAAAATTTCGTCAAAGGCAAAATATTAATCAGGGGGAAATAAATAAAAGGATCATGATTCAGTCAAACTGATAGACGAACAGATAAATTATTTTAATTTAAAAAGTTCACAAATAAGAAAAACCTTCTTTTTGGGGACAATCATCAAGAGAAATATTGTTGTTCCTTTTTTTTTATATAAAAAACTGCCAACCCAACATCAATGTTTCTCTGTTGCAGGAGAACACGTCAGAAGTTTCAAAAATGTTTTGCTGCACGAAATTATTGTTAGCTCCAGCCCGAGTCTATCTAAAGGAAAAAAACTGCCTCCATTTAGCTTAAATAAAAAACTGACTTCACTACAGCAGTGTTAGTTAATATAAAAAACCACTGCTTTATTAGCAATGCTATTGCAAAAAAAATTATGTCAGCATTTATTAAGAAACCCATTGCTAGCACTTTGTGACTGTTTTTCTAATAAAAACCACTGCTACACTGCACGAGATGAAGCACTGTTTTTCTATATAAAAATTTATTTCATAAAAATCAAAGCTTCGCTGCCAGCTTCTGTTTTGGAGAAATACTGCTACAGTTTTACAAATTTTTTCCTTCCACAAAATATTGCTTTTTTTTTTTTTTACAGAAAAACACTGCCCACCTCGCTAAATTTTTGGTTCCATTGAAGTTGCATTGAAAGCAGTTTCGTCTTTAAAGACTTCACTGCACGAGGTGAAGCACTGTGTCACTCTTGTATTTCACAAATTATTTTGCTAACATCAGAAAAACCTTCCGAAAGTTTTTTTCTTTAAAAAATCACAGCTCCACTGCCAGCTTTTGTTTTTGTGTAGATAAATACTGCTACAGTTTTAGAAAATTTTTCTACAGAGAAAATTGCTGCATAGCGAGCTGTTTTGTTTTTTTTTATTGGAAAATACTGCTCCCCTCTTTAAATTTTTGTTTCCATTAAAGTAACGCTGCACTGAAAGCAGTTTCTTTTTAAAGACTGCACTGCTCGAGGTGAAGCACTGTTTTTCTGTAGAAAATTTTGCTGTCAGTTGGTCAGCCATTTATTTCACAAACAAATTTGCTTACATCAGAAAAACGTTCCGAGTGTTTTTCTCTTTCTCTACAAAATCACAGTTTCACTGCGAGCTTTTGTTTTTTTGGATAGAGAAATACTGCTACGGTTCTAAAAATTTTCCTTCAGAGAAACATTGCTGCATAGCGAGCTGTTTTGTTTTTTTTTGGAAAAACAGTGCTCCCCTATTTAAATTTTTGTTTCCATTAAAGTAACGCTGTATTTAAAGCAGTTTCTTCAGCAAAACATTTGCAACTTTTGCACAGTGGGAACGCAGGCCTCTCCCTAATTCCATCTCTGCAAGGTGTTAAAAATTAATACATGTCCTTTTTTCGTATATAAAATTATGTGTATGTGTGAGTGTAATGGAATTTGATTGTGATTGTTTTTGTGTTTGGTGTGTATGTGTTTTAATACATTTCATCATCCAGATACATTTTTATTAACCCACTTCCAGTTTTTTTGGGGTTTTTTCTTGCTGATATTGTTAAGGCTCTTATAGGCCATTGTTCTGTTTGTTTTATTGCTGTTTTTTTTTTTGTTGCTGCTGTTGATTTGAATGTGTATATTTTGGTTTTTTTTTTGTCATTTTTAGAATGTTAAAAATTTATCGCAAAATCCACAAATTCTGCTCACTGATGGAATATTTTTCGGCAAATGATTTCAAATTTGACAATGACAATGTACGAGCACTCTCCGGTAAATTGGAATCAACGGATAAACAATTGTTTGCATTCGATATGCGCAATCTAAACTGGACGGAATTGTTTCAATTGAGTTTGGTGGGTGTACGCCAGTATGTGGTTAAGGATGATCCCAGCACAATACCAGAATCAGTGAAACGACATGAACGGTATGTTTTGTTAAAACCGTATTGATGGCGGTGTCGGCCATGATGATGATAATGATGATACCTGTTATTTTTTTTGTCTGTTAGTATTTTGAATAAAACTTTTTTCTATTTTGTTTTTTTTTTGTTGCAGCTTAAAGATTTTGCACTACTCAACTCTGTTTGTGGTTTACATCCTGGCGGTCATGCTGCTCTATCACGTGCTTAAATTTCTGTTTTGGTAAAAGTGATTTGGGAAATTGCTGGTATTTCTTTATAAATTTGTGTGGGAGCGTGTTACATTGATGCTTATAATTTTGATTTATTTTTTATTTTATTTTTTGATTTTTGTTTTTGTATAGTAAATAATATTTTGTATGTACTTATTTACCAAAAGTTATTTATAGTTTTACACAAGTTTTACATAAAATATGTGTCTATTTCATTAAGGGTATTCATTGTTCATTCTAGTAGAAATAAGAATGCATATTGAAATATTATAGTTTTATATTTCTTACAAAAAAGTTTGAGTATGTGTCATTTGTTGAAGTTATTTCTGCCTGTTCATATATTTGCGATAAATTAATTTTACATTTTTCCCTTTTAACATGCAGGTGATGCAAGTTTAATTTGAAAACGAAACGATTTTAAACCGAAAACTTCGTCTTCAGTATCCTTAAAAAAAAAATTAAATTGAAATACAATTTCCTGTCGTTAGTGTATACTGTTTATGTGAATTGAACTGTTTCTTAGAATAAAAATTAAGACTTTTATTCAGAAATGGATTTTAAAATTTTTAGAAATTCATTACATCTTTTAAAAATTATCGTTTCGAAATCGTTCGATTTTCATTACAAGCCTGATTGTGTTTCCAAATTTTATTTTATTATTAAGTTGTTTAGTTTAATTTTATTTTTTTTAAATATTTAAGCAATAAATTTTGTATTATGGGTAAAGTCATATAAAAATTCTTTAATAAAAAAATATTACGAAAAAATTAAATAAGAAAAATGTGGCTAATGAGCAAATGTCTTTCCTAAATGAATTTATTCTATATCTCTGTAAAAAGCATTTTAAAATTAGAATAAAAACTGTAAAAAGCAGAACCCAACCGTGGTTTACTGGTGATATTCAGTTACTTTTATAACGTCGTGAAGGTAAGTATTCGTTCCTTAACTGATACATGTTTCTCCTATTTGCCATAAATTTATTCAAGTTTAAAGCTTCACTGCTGCCTTTCAGTAACTTTTTTGTTTCGTAGTGTCAAATTTAATTTAAATTCATTAAAATAATTCTAAAGTTTTCTATTTAAGTTTCAATTGATTTTCAATCTGTGATGGAAACTAAATTTCTCTTTTTTTCGTTCTTTTTTTTAATTAATTATTTAAAGTTCTACAATTCATTTTAACTTTATCAAAAAATGAAAGCAGAAAAATAGAGAAAAAAAAAGAAAAACTTAATGAATTTTATAAACTGCTTGAAAATGCCGAAATAGAAAAAAAACACAGGAAAACAACCTCATAAAATTTCTTTTCACTACAACTAATGCAGTAATACACACACACAAACAAACAGACGAAAACCACTATTAAAGTAAATAACTTTCCAAACAAAATAATGGCGAAAATATAGAAATGTCGGAGGGTAGAATAAGAAGTGTTTAAAATAGGAAAAATAAATTAATGAAACTGGTTTCAATTTCATAAAAAAATTTGTTCGGTAAGCCTGCGTTCTAACTATAAAAGTTTGTTGTAGAAAGTCTTTATTGGTGTGTGACTAAGAGAACATGCTGTTCCTCTCTCTCTCTCTCTCCTCTCATCAACAGACTCTCGGCAAGACAACTTTCAAGGTTTTAACACTGACTTTCTGTTAGATAACTTTCACAGTGTGAACGAATGTTTAATTAAAAATTTTTAACAGTAAATTTGTGTGGTTATTGAATAAATTTGTTCGGTTATTGAACAAGTTTTTGTTAAAACAAAATTTGTTTGACTACTGAACAAATATTTCGTAGAAAATTTGTGTCGTTGATGTAAAAATTTTGTCTAATATCTATGGGAAATAAATTGATGAAAAATTTGTGAAAGAAATTATCATTAAAATTTGTTTAATTTGTGAAATAATTTTTTATAGAAAAACTAGCTGACCCAGCAAACGTTGTTTTGCCATTAAACTTATTTTTTTCAGATCTTACAGTGAGCGTCTGCATGCCAATTTTTAAGAATACGGGTTGATTAGTTTAGAAGATATAGGGAGGGGTAGCTTTAACCCCTCATGTCCCATTTCTTATTTACAGTGTCTGCATGGCAAATTTTAAGAAAACCGGTTGATTAGCTAAGAAGGTATAGGGAGGGGAATCTTTTACCCTTCTTGCCCTACTTCACGCTCTAAATAATTAAAATTATAAGCTAATTTTAAGAATACCGGTTGATTAGTTGGGACGATTTAGGAAGGGGGAGGTTTTACTGCACTTGCCCTTTTTCACGCCCTATTCCCTATTTCCTTTTTGTCTGCATGTCAAATTACAAGAAAATCATTTTATAAGTTAAGAAGATATAGGAAGGGAGAGCTTTTACCGGTTTTGCCAATTTGCCCGCTAGTGATATGAAATATACCTTAAGACTTATGGTGTTTTCTTTTCTACAAAAAAATGTGCCTTTTTTAAAAAAAAAAATGCAATTTGGTGTCTGTTTCTTAAAAATTTTGCTCCCGAAAAGCATGAGTTTTTTTAGAATAAAACAAGCCACCCTTTTCGGGAGCAAAATTTTTTAGAAAAAGACACAAAATTGAATTTTTTTTAAAAAAAAGCACATAAAAAATTTCATTAAAATTGGTCAATCCGTTTCGGAGGAGTTCAATTACAAACACCGTGGCACGAGAACTTTATATAAAATATATTAAATTTCGTTTTGTTTGAATTTTATTCGGATTTGCAAATACTGCCCTCGCATATTAGTGGCTTAACAAGCAGAACAAAATAACTTGTAGTATCATCGTAAAAAAGTAAAATATAGAAAGTACTCCAACATTTTTTTAGTACCATCAACTCGCAAACACACGCACAAATAAACGCATACAAAGACTTATGACTCCTACAGTCAGGATGATGGCAAATAACCATAGAGTTTCTAATATTTTGTTCTTGTTTTTGTTTTTAATAATTTCAAATCCCAAGTTTAACATTTTTCTGTTTACCGCAATAGTAAAAATAAGAACACACACATTTACACAAACACTCATACAACCACAAAAAGTAACAACCAACCAAAACAAAAAACAAGGCATCTAAATGAAATTGAAAGCAAAAAGGGAACAAATAAAAAAATCAAACAAATTTTATGCATTTTACGGTGGTTAAGGGGGATGCGGATTTAATACGGCAAAACAATACAATCAAACAGACACACACACACACACACACACACAAACCAAACTTATTTTATTTTTGAAGCCCTAATCATACATTCATAAAAATAAGCAAATATGCAAAGATATGGCAAAACCCACACACACACTCATACAAATCCCAGCACATAGAAAATTCACAATACCCTTAATGGTAAAAAAAAACCTAAAAGTCATAACAATAGACCGAAAAACAGGGAAAAACAACAACAGCAATAATTTGTTATTGTATACGAATGTTGAGTTGAGGCAAGCCAAGAAAGAAATAAATATAAAAACGGTTTGTCAATCACTGCAGATTGTTGATTGAAGTAATTTAAGCGTCCCTAAAGCTACACTCAAGAATTATGACATCAAAATGCTCTCAATTAAAGTACTTGCGCATTAACTAAGCGCAAATGTTTGTACGCCAACCGAACAAACAACAGTAGAAAAATAAAAATAAAAACAAATAAAAAATCCCAGCATTAGATCCATCACAAAACAAAGTACATTAAGCAAAAAACGGAGTTCAAAAAAGTACTTTCAATAATCATAATAATAAAATATTTTACCGGTCTTTTTTAAGGCCTTTTAGACAAAGTGTCATAAAACATTTATTGAGATTTCGAACACAAGCTTCTTAAAAAAAGCATAACCCTAAAACAAACATTGAACGCTTAATGAGCAATGTTTTCATAGCAGTTTTGTTCGCTTATTAGGCTGAACCCATATCAGTATAAGAAAAAACTTTTTTTTTTGTTTTTACTAATACGACAACAGAACATCAGTTCTTTTGAGACAACCCACACCAAACGAAACAACCGCAAAACTGTCTCTTTCACTTACTGCGACAAAACATTCGATGCTAAACGTGGTTTGCTACAACAAAATACCTACACCGAGTAAGGCAAAACAGACTGAAACAAGGCTCGTTGAACATAATTGCGTGCTCTCTTATGATGTCACCCACACAAATTAAACCAAGTAAAAAAAAAACAAACGAAAAAGACAAAAAAATTGTCGCATTGCTGTCTGATTACCGGTTGTCTTTTAAGACAAAAACATGATAAGACGTTTTTCTGTTTGGTGTGGGTTAGCATTAAACAAGTGCCTTTCACTTGAGAGATAACAATCCTTTTCCTTTTGTTAAGTTAAGGTAGAAAGGCTGGTGTTAAGTCAATCTGCACGCCCTCACACACTGGGAAATAAAGCCAATCTACCGACGGAAAAATCTCATCTTCTAAAATAATAATAAGATCCACAATAAATGTGTGAATAAATTGTGGGCAAGGATGTAGGCTCTTTTTCAATACAGTGGGCGGTATATGTTGTTTTATAAGTGGGCGGAAAACTCATATCTTCCAAACTATTAGTCTGATCCACAAAAAACGCTTTACACGAATTTCGGCAAAATATTTTTTTATATATTCGCATACAACTTATGAAAGTGCCTTGGTTCTGGGGTATAACTTTTATTTTTGATCAAAATGTACCTGATATACACAAGTATTTACGAACATATTAGAATATTTTTGTGCGCCACAAGTACTATTTCCTCAAGATTTCTGGCACTTTTCTTAATTTAATTATTTTGCATACCAAACGTGAGGAAACACAGTCCAGAAAAAATCTTGTTTTTGTTTTGTTACACCGTAAAAAAATCCATAGAATGCCAACATATGAAAATAGTTTTGCCATTTGTAACATGTTCATGCATGCCGTTACGATTATTATAGAAAAAGGGAAAAACAAGCCACACACAAAAAAGGTGTAGTATACATTTTGATACATGGAGAGTGACTGGCTGACTGACAGGGTCGTAAAAATTGCCAACACACAAAAATAATAAACTCACACACATTTACACTAAACACAAAGTCACACTTTTATACAACTACATTTAACATAAAAACAAGCATCAACACAAAAAGAAAGTAAACTAAAAATATATAAAATGAAAGAAAAGAAAAAACAATTTTCATGTAACACAAACGGCGTAAATGGGAAAAAAAACTCTCAAATTAGATTTTCAAGCATAAAATGCACCTTTGGGAAAAATGCATATTAGTGTAGTGTATAAACACACTGAGACAACACACACACACACACCCGCACACAGACACATAGATACTAACACTTTTCCAAATGTCATAGAAGAAAATAGAGAAACAACTATACAAACCATCCAGCAAATTTTTTTTTAGCATTTTAGCTCATGTTGTTGCTGTTGTTGGAGCTGATGTTTGTTATTGCAGCAAATACTCCAAACAGCAATAGCAGTACCAACAACAATGGCAACAGCATCAACATTACAGTAATCGTCATCAAAAGCCCACAACAAAAGCAGCAGCAGCAGCAACAATATCGTACGTTCAATGTCACTAACACGCAAAGAGTCCTGTGTAGGCAGGGTTGCAATAAGTGGTACTGACTCCCTATTTGTATGAAAAATAAAAATAATCTGGGAATTTATTTCTCATGGTAAAGGCCGTTAAAGACTATCCCACAAAGTCTTAAGTATTTTACGAAAATGCAACCCTGCCATGATAAGTTGTTATTGTTTTTCGAAAATCTTTAAACAAAAATTAGATCAGGGAAGCATTTTCGTAAAATACTCAAGATTTTGTGGTATACAAATATTCATATTAATTCGAATGTGTATTCAAAGTCAAATTACAATTTTTAAAAGCTTTTATACTCTAATAGCTTTAGGCCCGTTTTCATTACTTACCGTTAGCTAAAGGTAGGATTTTATCGGCCGTATAAAAAGTTGTCCATTATTATAACTTCACTTTAACCTACCAGGTAGGACGAACCTTTATCTACTTTATCGCTCACTTTAGGTGAAAGTAAAGTTTTAATGATGGAACACTTTTTAAAAGGCCGGTTAAAGCCCACTTTTAACTATCGGTATGTTGTGAAAACGGGCCTTATTCCTTCAATATTTTCTGGGAATATTTTCTATGCACTTTTAGAATTTTCGTTTGGATATTTCTGTTACGAGGCTTAAATAAATAAAATCTACAACAGGCCCTATCCAGTTATAGTCCAGTAAAAAATGTGCTCCAAAAGGAGCAGGTTTTATGTATGAATTCATACCTCAAATCGCTTCAAACCTGCTGATGGGATGCCGGATTTTTGTATGGAGTGTTCCCGGTTTGGAGGACTTTTTACTGCTGACAATTAACATGCAAACAAAGCACTCCTAAAGCGCTTTTTTAAGGGCTAACTACATACATATATTAACATATTCATTGGTGTTTTGCTTTTAATTGCTTAAAACCATTGTTGCAATAATTTTCGGAAACCATTATATATTTTTATTTTTTTTCGCTTTATAACCTCTTCGTTGTCAGCACTAAAATAGCAGCTTTATTTCTATATTTTATTCTTTATCATTTACTGCTGTATAAGAGCTCTCTTATTGAAGCGCTCGATTATGCGCTTTTTCTCTTAAGTGCTTCAAAACACCCAAATTTTTTTTACTGGGAAGGTACAAAGAATGCTGACGAAGGCCGTAGCGGGCCAGAATATGAATTACATTCTGCTGGTATCTAATAGTTGTATACATTTTCTACAGTTTACTTCATAGTTAAACAAAGGATAGCTAAATTTAGCCTCGAAACAGAAATATACAAACGAAAATTCTAAAAGTGCATAGAAAATATTGAAATGTAATTTGATTTAAAATACACATTCGAATTAATATGAAAATTTATATAATAAATAGAATAGTTTTAAAGAAAAATGTGTTCCAAATAAACACACGCAAGTGTTTCGAAATATTTGAAAAATAATGTCCAGCATTTTGTTGACATTTATTTGGGATGGAAAAATGTTAAATTTAAAAATGATGTTTGGAAAGTTCGAAATAAACAGAAAATTAATTATAAAATTTTTAGATTTTAATATGTAAAATATATAAGTAAGTAAATACATTCTTTAAAGTTTGATTAAATTAACTATGGCATTTTGAAAGTTCGAAATTGTGTTCGAAAAATTCGAAACAATCAGAAAATCAATTTGTAACCATAAATTTGGGTTTAAATAATTTGAACAAAATTGTCTTTTGGTAAATGCTTATTTAAGTATCACCTTGAAAATTTGAATTGAAATCACCTGAAATGTTGTTTATAATTTTAAAAGTCTCTTCAAGCTCTATAAAATATCAGAGAACACACAACAAAGTTTTTAACAATATTTAACTTTTGATTTTAAGTTCTTGTCACATCCGAAAAGCTTTTCAGCTGTTATTTATAAATAAACTAAAAACTGAATAAATTTTTTATCAAATAAAAAAAATTTGGAATTAAGCACGAATAACAAAATCATTTTAACTGAAAACTATTTATGTGTTTGAATATCAGAACTTTTGTTCGCATAACTTTATGTAAGCTATAAGTTCGAAACTAGCGACATTCGGAGCACAATATTATTTATAAAGCTTAAAAAAAATAGAAATTATACCAAATTGCATTAATAAAATTTTCAAAATTAATTCTATAAAATTTTTGAAATTTTGTGCATTTGGGTAATTCCATATTGTTGAACGTGACAGTCGTATGCATCAAAAATGCAATAACATTTTAAACAACAATTATTTTAACGTTCTTTTAACCCTTAAATAATTTCTACAAATTAATATCTAGCTGTGTATAGATATCTATAGTTTTCATAATTTTAAAACGCATTTCAGACCATCGATTTTCGATAGTTAATGTACGTAGGTAAAATTTAAGTTGAAATTACCACAATAGTGTTACCGAATAGGTAAAAATAACTGTTAGGTACGAACACGACCGGATGTCTGTTTGTAGAAATTACGGGTATTAGAAAGCATTGTTATCCATGTTAAAGTTGATGGAGGGCGCGATTCGAGGTCAAAGATAATGGCAAAAAAGTAGCGGTTCGAACGTAAACAAATAGAAGTAGTTTTTGTGGCCAAGTATAAAAAGGCGTAATTCAGAGAAAACTGGCACAATTTTTTAGTCAAGCTACTCTAAGAATTTTACGTATGACTGTAACATTAAAATGTCTTTGGTTTGATCCCAAAATCTTCTGTATTTTTTTTTAAGCCAAAATCTTGTTCGATACGTGACATTTCGAACTTAAAATTATTGCCATAATAACTTAACTGAAAAATGATTAAAACAAAATACAAATTTAACGTTACAGACGCTGTAAGAGGATTTTTTTGGAATAATTGTTACCATATAAACACCTCTCTCAAAGGAGATAATATTAAACAAAACATACAATAAAACATTCTCACAAAACAGAAATTACGTTTGTGCAACTTTGCAGTCTAGAATGAATAAATTTAATGAAATATAAATATTTCTCAATAACAAAGTCAAAAAAGGGTATGCTTTTAATAACTTTTAAATTTTCGGTCACGGTGGACCTTTAGAAAGAAATGCCCATATTCGAAATGTTTAAAAATGTCAATTACATATGAAATATTGTGTACAAAGTTAAAATTTTAGGAAATTACTAATAATTTGATAGTTCAAAATGTTCGAACTTATATTCGAAAAATTCGAAATTAACTAAAACAGCTTCTTGAATATAATATAATGCTTACAAAGCTAAAACTAAAGATATTTATGTTATTTTCATTAATTTCAACTATATTCGAAAATCTAAAGATTAACTAAACTAACTTAAACTAGAATTTTTCCCTTAAAGAAATTGTTGATCATTTGAAATTTTAGCTTATGTTCGAAAATTTTTTAGTTATTTTGAGGTATCCAAAGATAAATAACAGTTTATAAAGCTAGGAAAATTTATTTTTTGCAAAAATATGCAATAAAAATAAAAATGGAAATCCATATAAGCGATGCAAGTACGTTATTTTTATAAATTACAAAAATGTCCCCCAACTCTAGTCGCTAACTATGACAACAATAACCGAAAACAACAATACCAAATGCCGAGATGAGTAATAACTACAATTGACATGATGAGAATTTGGAAGAGTTTTTCTACACCCTCAAATTCTCGGATCGAGAGAAAAAAAAACAAACTCCCATAAAAGACGAAAATGCGACAGTACGTACATTCAATACATATGAAGTTTTTCTATTAAAACTGAACGCAAAAAGAAAATATATAAAAAAAAAAACAACTACAACATCGAATATAATTCGTACTATATTTTATATATGGCTGGCAGGAGAATTCTAAAGAGAATTTCTACTATTTATTTAAGAGTTGTTGCTATTTTCATTCAAATACATGTTGGCAACAGAATGCATGTGAGTGCTGGTCTTTTAGGATGCCAAAGAGTGTGAGTGCAAGTGTACGTGTTCGTATGCATGTGTGTGTGTGTGTTTGTTGGTTATTGGGACTTTGAAAGAGAATTGTTACGTTAATTTAATTTGTGCATTCATTTAAATTGTATCATTGCACTTGGAAGAGTCGTTATATTTAATTATATTTGTCAGATTGCGAGCAGCATGATGATGATTCTATTTTCTGTACTGATGAATAACAATTTTTCCCTCTTCTTCTTCTATTTACTGCTACTTCTGCTTTTTATTTAATTTGTGGATGAGTTTTTCTTCTTTTGCTTTTGGATTGAGTATCTATGATATGGAAAAAGTTTTCAACAGTTAAGTACGAGTTTTTGAGAGTTAAGAGTTGTTTTTGTATTGTAGATGTTGTTGTTGTTGTAAAAATGTAAGTATTTATGCCACAATGACTTAAATTTTTAAAAAGTGGGTAATATTATGGAATTAAAGAAGGGACAAATCAAAAATCTTTTTTGGTAGATTTAAATATTAAAATTTAATTTTTTTTAAGTTAAAAGTACATAAACATAAATTGTATTTTGCATTTTGCATTTTAAATAAAAGCCATGAAACTGGATCTTTGTTAGGTTTAGTACACAAACTAAATTTTTCAAACTGAAAATCAATTTTAATTCTTAAAGTAATTTTAAGTTCAACTAAGACTAACATGGATTATAAAATTAAATTTAGATACATACCAAAACTAAGCTTTAGAGCCAAACTTAATTTTAGTACATAAACTTAATTTAATTTACATAATTAAGTTTTAAGCACTTCCTTTAATTTTAAAAATACTTAAAAGAAATTTTTACAATTTATAATGGGAACAGAATGAAACGTAATAATCAATTTTTCGAACTACAAAACTTATTAGAAATTAAACCAAAAAAATTCTTTCCCGATTACAAACCAGGGGCCTAATTCTGGCAGTCGTGATCGAGTACATTTTCTATTCGAAAGCAATTTTATTTCAGTCGATACTTAACGAATCGGAATTATTTTTTTAGTATTGTGAAACTCAAATTAATGCTTTATAACATTAAAAAAATAATTCCGATTCTGAAATAACTAGATAATAAATTGCTTTCGAATCGTGAAATTACTCGATCACGACTGCCAGAATCAGGCCCCAGGTGGCGTTTATTATAAACATTACTGCTTATTCCGGTTGTCGTTGTCGTCATCGACAGCGTCGTTTTTTGTAATAGATTTAAGTGAAACACAGCATGTGTTCTTTTAACTTCTACAAAAACACGACGCTGTCGATGACGACAACCAGAATGAGGCTGATTATTAATTCGAATTCTACAATTATATGAACCGTTAAAAATTTTCTTTGGCTTCGCTGCTAATATCGACGCCATCGATACTGCAAAAGATGTATTATATAACATAAATGAGTTGTGTTTTTGTTTTTAAAATACATTCTTAACGTTGTTAATAATATAAAAAAGTCTTTTAAACGTGAAGGTGTTGAAATTCATAAAATGCACAGTGAGTGGTATGTCAACACTTTTTTTTATCGGTCTTAACAATTTTTTTGAAAGAATATTTTGTAAATCATAATGCGTTTGATTAAATTTAGTTTGTTGACACCTAAAATTGTTTAACTAGGGAAGAAGTTTACCTTGGTGTTTACGTTGAAAAAAAAAATTCTCAATTTGCAATTAATGTTCAAGCTCATAATTTATTATTAATAATTGTGTGGTATTCTATGTAGAATAGTGCATTCATATAAAAAAAGATTTGATTTTGGAAATTCTGTTACAAATACTTCTTTACTTTTTTGCTCAGTTTTCGTAATTTCTTATCTTAAGAGAGTAAAGATTTTAAAATTTTGACGAAAGATGTTTTGTTATTAATATCTTTTGGATAAAATCAACTCAACGGAGAAGTTAAATTATAATAATGCATTCATTAACTTATGTAATTTTATTAATGATAAATGACTATAAAGTTCATTGTACATATATATTTTTCAAAAACTTAAGCAAGTTTAATTTTGCTTGTAATTCCATATTTATTTTTAATTGTTTTGTTTAAATAAAAACTGTTAAACTGCTTTATTTAACAATAAAAACTTAAATTTTTAAAGACAAACTTAAATAGCCTCTAATTTGGAAAATTTAAATATTGAACGATTTTGTTGAATGTTCGAGACGATTTTGACGAATTTTGTTGAAACTTTTGACGATTTTTTAAGAAAAAAGTCTAACAACCCTGTACATACTAAAATTATTTTGCTTTTATGGTACTAAAATAAACTTTGTTTTTATCATTAAAGCTCAGTTTTAGCACCATAGCTAAATTTTAGTACTAAATCTTCATTTTAAAACCAAAGCCCTGTTTTAGTAAAAAAACACAGTTTTAAAGCTATAACTTAAATTAAGAGCCAAAGCTCAGTTTATGTAAAAAAAAATGAATTGCCAAAAATTTATTTTTATATACCAGAAATAAAGAAAAAATAGGTTTTAGTACTAAAATATAATTTGTTTTTTTAAATAAAACTCAGTTTAGTATCAAAATAAAGTTTTATCATTAAAGCTCTGGTTTAATCACATAACTCAATTTTAGCACAAAACTTTATATTAAAACCAAAACCGAGTTTTAGTAAAAACACACAGTTTATAAAACATATGTATTTAAAATTAAGAGCCAAACATGTTACAAAAACCCTGCCTTTATAAAAAACAAAGTTTTAGAACCAAAACTCTGTTTTAGGACCAAACTCTGATTTAGTACCAAAGCTCTGTTTTAGTACCAAAACTCAGTTTTAGTACTAACAACTCTGCTTTAGTACTAAAACTCTGTTTAAGTACTAAAACTCAGTTTAGTACCAAAAACTCTGCTGTAGTACCAAAACTCAGTTTTAGTACCAAAGCTCTGCTCTAGTACCAAAGCTCAGTTTTATTACCAAAGCTCTGTTTTTGTACCAACACTCAGTTTTAGTACCAACAATTCTGCTGTAGTACTAAAACTCTGCTGTAGAACCAAAATTTTGTTTTAATACCAAAGCTGTGTTTTAGTACCAAAACCCAGTTTTAGTACCAAAAACTCTGCTTTAGTACTAAAACTCTGTTTAAGTACCAAAACTCAGTTTTAGTACCAAAGCTCTGCTTAAGAACCAAAGCTATGTTTTAGTACCAAAACTCTGCCAAATTATTACATTAAGATTTGTATTTTAAAATATCATTTCACAGCCAAAAAGTATATATTTCAAATGTTTGGTACTATAACTCAGTCCTTACTCAGTACTAAAACCAAAATTTAGTTGTAGAACCAAAACTAAGTTTCATAATTAAAATTTAGAAAAAAATAGCAAGTGTTAAAGATTTTAGTAAAACATCTCACTTTAAAACACTTAATTCCAACTAAATTGTATCATAAATCATTTTCTATTGAACTTGTAAGTAAATTTTTGCTGTTCCAACACACCCATATGCATGCACTTACATGCCAAATACGCATGTAAATATCACCTTTGATTTGATTTATCTTTCACACTTTTTTTCAATTCGTTTTTGTTCTTGTTTTAGAAAGGCAAATTTGTGTTCCATCATGTTGAAAAAGTGAAAAACTTCAAATCAATTTGTGTTCAAATAATCTAATAACAAATTTCGTCACTTCCTGATTGCATTTTTGTTTGTTTTTTTTTTTGTATTTTTGTGTACTTTGCATGTGGTTATTGTTGCTTGTGTTTGCTACTGTCGGTATTACAAAGAACAAATCGCATTTACTTTTTCGACACTTATGTACTTCATGATTGATGCTCTTAAAAACCAATCCCATGCAGCTCTTAAAAATTGTTTGTAATTGAATTAAAAACTCTTAAATATATAAAATGTCAAAGCAGTCACGAGATTTCAGAGATGCTGAATAGAGTTTGTGTGGAAATTTGTGCAATAAAAAGGTCAGTTTTTGCTTTTTTTTTCTAACTTACATATGTATATTCAAATTTTTAGAATATTTAAAGTTTATTTTTAATAAATATTTTTTTTTTAAATTATATCCGGGTAAACGGGAATGTTAACTGTTTTGGCATGTGTGTGTGTGTGTGCTTTTAAAATAAGAGTTGCATTATTGTTCTCTTAAAGTTTTATAAATATGTAATGAGTAAATGCATTTTTACACTCTTCTCATGCCGACATCTTCCAAGAAATACCGAAATTTTAACATGCGAATAAAACAACAAATTTGTACGAAGCACAGTGGGGTATTTTTTTTTTTTTTAAATAGAGTAGCATATGAATCCTAGAAAATATTTTATAATTTAAAAAAGTTTAATGTAATCGGTGCTATTGCAACAGTGCAATTATGTTGTAAATATGGAAATGGGCATGGCTTAAGGGGTTGATAAGACCTTTTCATTACAGATGTATACTCCAAATTCATTAGGTAAGCTTGTCTGTATCTCCCGTATAGATTTGTAAAATTTGATTACAATAAGACAAACTCTTAAAATCAGATGAAAAGGAATTCTATATATTCGTTTTAATAAATGTTATACTCATTCCGTTTGTAACTTCCGTACATAAACAAGAGCGAAAAGCGTTTTCTATGTGTCAAAAATTCTCATGCCCATGAAATTTGTATGAAGCATCCCTAAATAGCGCGGTTTCAACGCTTTGCAATTGGAAAAATCCGTTGTGTGAAGTTAGCCGCTTTTGTTATAAATAAAATAATGAAAATTTAGCTATTTTCTTGAAATCTAGAGTTTTTATCTCCATTTTATTATTTCTAGTAGGTGGTTTACTTAAACAAGAAAGTTAACATTACTGTGAGTGAAACAACGTTGACGCAGCGTAAAAGCTAAGCGGAAGAAGCGTTCCGCCTTTCACTCTTGTTTAGGTACGACTGTAATGTATACAATATTGGTATTAGACCCTATAAATTATATGTATATGTACATATTTATTTACTGGTTTTTTATGAGTAACGGCTGCTTAAACTATGTCCGTCTGTCTGTCCGTTAGTTTGTCTGTTCGGGTGTATGTTGAAATGGGGTTTTGCAAGACCCCAGATATAATAGGGATAATATATTTTAGCGCATATAGTCCGGAATAGTTTGGTTCAAAAATTATTTGGACACGAGCAAAAAACCGAGTACGCCTCTAAATCTCTTCTTTTTACCCATACACCCATGATTTTAGTTCTTATTTAAGAAGGTGGCTACAATCAAAAGATTTTTTTCTTACAGAATTTTGGTCCTAATTATACATTGTGCACTCTTTCAAATGGCCTTTTTTACGCAACTGAAGGACATTTGCCGTAAACCTTTACTATGAACATGTGAACATTTTTACTATCAGCGGTATAATAACGATGTATTTTAAAATTTCTTCGTAAATTCGCCACTGTGCACTCTAGAATATACTCCAGTGAAACACCGATTAAAAGTGGAGTATGGATACTACAATTTATTGAAAAAATTTTACAGATGCTTCTTTTTCTTCCAGCTTGTGGCCTTTAGTTGTTGGGGCTTAAACCATGAGTTTAGACGTTATTTAAATGGTAACACCAAAAACAAAACAAAACAAAAATAGAAAAAACAAAAAAAAAATATTGCGAAAAAATTAATTTTTTTAAAAACTTATTTACGAAAAAAGTCAAAACACGAACAAAATGTTCAAAAATCAATTGAGTTTAATTTACTAACACAAACAAGCGAAAAAATACGTGTTTTTTTTAAAACTTTTTTGTCGCGACTCGCAAATGTCTGAGCAAGTGTTTGTATGCGGGTGAATTAAACGTTCAGCAAGATGGTTGCTTTTAACGTATTTATTTGGTTCTCACGTCTGTTACGTTGCGTATAAGCCGATTGTGAGTGTGTGTGGCGGTGTGTACTTGTTTTTTTTGAAGTCGTGTTCATTACTTTAACCATTAACTTTACCAGCAACAAAGAAAAAAAACATTAACATACTTTTAGGAGGTGGCAAGGATGGTGTGTTTTTAAATGCCGCGTACTCCAATAAATGTAAATGTCTTTCTGGTTGAATTCTAGTAATTGTTTGAGTTCGTGTGCACGTATGTAAGTACAAACTTTTTTTTCAACAAACAGCTGAAAAAAGTTAGGTTGTGGTAAAGTTTTACTAGAACATAGAAGAAATATAGGGAAACAGTAAATGTTAACAGAAACAATTTTTGAAAATAAGATTAAATAAATTATCTACTATTAACCGTTATATTCTTATTCCGATATTTTTCAAGTTAAAAGCGATCTTTCAAAGTTTTTCTCTAGCACAATAAAAAGCATAACATTTCATTAGAAAACCTCTTAAGCTAAGGTCGGGTTTATGAGATGTGGATTAAGTTTAAGCTTAGTTTAACGTAGTCTGAAACTCAGATTTTTTCGGCGAAATGCGATTTTTCTTAAAGACCAACATTTTCAGGAAAATTAAGCGGTTTTATCAAAATTTTGTATCCAAACTTGGTAATGGCGGCACAAATCTGTTTTTAGATTAACTAAACCGAGTTTTTGTTACATATACATATGTATATAATTGAATTGAGATCTCAAAAATCCAGCCTAAGAAAACTGAAAGTTATTTTCCTAAAAAAAACAATCATGACTTAAGAATTTTTTTTTTGAAATAAAGTATAAAAGCTTTTGAGGATTGTAATTTGACTTACACATACGAATAATATGAAAATTTGTATAAAAAATGTTACTCAACATGAGAAATAAATTCCCAGATTCTATTTGTTCTATTTTAAAACAAATTTTTGAATCAAATAAAATCTTATAAATTTTTTTTATAAAATTTTTCTATAAAATTACATTTTATCAGAAAATTTTTTAATCGAATAAAAAATTCTAGAAAAATTGTTTAATCAAATGAAATTTGTCTTCATATTTAATTTCTTAATAAAACAATATTTTCTCATTATTCTTCTGAATAGAAATTTTTTAATAAACGAACTAAAAAGTGTCTCAATAGGGTTTCTCTATTTAAATTAAGTTTAAGTGGCAACTCTGAATATGTTAATTCCGATTATGAAAAAAGGAAAGAAAACCACGTAATAATTGTGAAAACTTATTTCATCAGGGCAAATTGAAGTCAGTGCCAATTTTTTAAAAAAATTCATCTTCTACGATGAAGCGCATTTCCAACTGAATGGCTTCGTGAATACACAAAATGGTTGAATTGGGGATTTTGGTTAGGCGGCGTGATTGCACCTTATATTTTTTAAGATGAGGCCAAAATCGCAGTGAAAAGTGAACGGCATTCGTTACAGAAACATGAGAACGGAGTTCTTTTGGCGGCAAATGCACGGCATGGATCTGAACGACATTTGGTTTCAGCAAGACGGTGCCACCTGCCAAATCACGCATGAATCAATCGATTTATTGCTGCAACGATTTTCACATCAGATCTGATGTCAACTGGCCAACAAGATCACGCGATTTAAAGATTTTTTTCTTTGGGGTTCTTTAAACTGTCGGGCTTGTGAGAATTAAAGCTGCGATCCACCGAGTCATCGTTAAGATGCAGCCACATCTATCAAGTCACAGAAAATTTCGTGAAAAGAGAAATAGACTGTTGTCAGAGCCGTAGGAGCTATTTGACGGATATTTTACTCCATACTCAATCGAAATATGTCTTCTTTACAATCTATTTAAAAAATCACAACTATCTCAAAAAAAACTTGTTTTTATTTTAAAATGAAAAGTTCATTCTTATTCTACCGAAAAACAACATACAATATTTTTATACACAAATTTAGCGCAATGTTTTTCTATAAAACATCGCACATTGTTTTTCTATATTAAAACATAGCACATTGCTTTTCTTTATAACAACTTCGCACAATGTTTTCTGCATGTAAAGATCGCACAATGTTGTTCTATATAAAAACATCGCACAATGTTTTTCATAGGAAACATCGCCAAAAGTTTTTCTTTAAAAAAACATTGCTTATTGTTTTCTATAGAAAAACCTTGCACATTGTTTTTCTATAGAATATCATTGCACAATATTCTATTAAAAATACTTTGCAATATTTTTCTGTTGAAAAAAGATCGCACCGCTTAAAAAAATTGCAAAATATTTATTTTTAGAAACAAAATTTTGAAGGTTTCCTATTGAAAAACATCGTAAAAGACTTTTTTTATTGAAATAAACAATGTCTTTTTATATGCTAAACATGGCAAAATGATTTTGACAAAAAAAAAAATGCAAAATTTTTTTATAGAAAAAGTGTGTTTTGGTTATGACATCTTAAAATTTGTGTAAATTTTTCTAAACCAGCCTGTTGTAATTAAATCTTTAAATTAATATACATATGTTGTTTTAAGTATTTTTAAATTTTACATACATACAAATACAAATATGTATGTATTAATATATAATGCATATAAAATTTTTACAACTGATTGCATATTATTAAATTTAGCTCCTAAAAGCAGGCAGTGATATTTTAAAAAAACGTTTGAAATCACATTCGCCTTAAAATATTAACTTTTTCAAATTTTTACTCGACTACTTTTAACAATGTTACATTTGTTTAACAAAAAATTTGTAATTTTCACAAGCAATGAAATAGAAAAACACCATGACAACATTTAAATGAATATTCCTGCCAACGCCAAACACAATTTCATACTTCAATTAAAGATAAATTTAAGAAATGTTTGTGGGGTGTGCGTGAATCATTATCAGATTTCTTGTTGTTGCTTCTTTTTTCATCGTTGACATTGTCTTCAGCAATGTTGTTTTGTTGTTGTATTTTTAATGGTTTTAATGTTTATTACTTGAATGTTAAAACTGGCGCTAATGTTGCCTTCGCCGCTGCTTTTTGTCGCCAATTTCCCCCGTTTACCTTTTAGCCCTGAACTTTTTTCATTCGTGTCTTTCTATTATTCTAAGACAAAATAGCGCAAATATGCAAAATAATAAAACGAGAAACGGAACAATTTTGTCTACATCTTTTCTTACCAGGAATTTTTTCTTTCTATCATTTATTTACATATATTTTTCTTTTTTGTTATTGTTTAAATGTTTGTGAATATTTTGTGTTGCTGGAGGTTTGACACAAAAAATAACAGCAAAAATTTCTGCCTTCAACTGTCTACGAATTTTAATGATTTACACTGTGGTTCATGTGGCTTGACTTTAGAGCGATAAATATTTTGTGGCTTAAAAACGTTTTTAATGGGAATTCAAGTGGTATTTGAATAAATTTTGTTTAAGACCAGGAAATTGATAAATGAATTAGGGAGGAAAAAGAGAATATTAGAGAAAAACAGAAGAAAAAATATCAGATGTTTTAAAAGAAAAATGTTTAAAAAATTGCATTCGATTAAATTGTTTATTCGAATAAAACATTTATTCGATTAAAAAATTTTTACTAATAAAAATGATGTCTGAATTAAAATTTTTTTAATGCAACTTTTAATCGATTTGAATTTTTATAAAATTTACATATTTAATCAAGAACTGTCTTAACAAATTTTATTCGATTACAAATTATTTGAATAATATTCTATTTAATTGCAAAATTTTTGATTGGATAATATTTTAGGAAACATACCAAAATTTGTTTTGTTTTAGATAAGCTTTTAGCAAGAGAAGATAAATTGTGTACACAAAAGTCCCGATTTGAGTCGGTGAACAGGGAACAGGGGGAAAGCGACGCAAATTAAATAATTTTTTTCTATGCTTTATTTTTGATAAAAAGATATGACATCTATGTTAATATTTATATTAATATTTCAAAATTGTATTTTGTAGTGGAAGCTTACCATTTTGTCTTGTACTCTTTAAAGTAGTTTTGGCATCAGTGATAGAAATATGTTCTGAGTTGTGTTCTATATGGCGACATTTTTGCTCCTTGGGGTGTGTTTGTGAAACGGCAGCATTGCGGATTGCACAACATTTTAATAAGCGACGTAAATCGAAACAATGCAAATCGGTGCTTTGGTGCAACTAATTATAAAGGGGAAAAAGAAAAGTAGTGAAATATATTTAATAAATTTTTACATGAAGAATTTTAGATGCATAATTTAATATTTTTGAAATGAAAAATTTTTAATTTATTTAAATTAAGAAATTGTATCCGATTAAAATTTTTATTCGAATAAAATTTGTAATCGAATAAAATTTTAGTACGAACAACAATTCAAATTTTTATACGAATAAAAATGTGTTCAAATTCAATTTATTTGATGCAAGAATATCTAGTTAATTTTTTTTCAAATAAAAAAAATACTGTCTCAGAAAATTTTATTCGATTACAAAATTTTTTACGAAAGTTTTTACCGATTTAAAAAATTTTCCTGATAAATTTAAATTGATTTGAAAAATTTTTAAAAAAAACCAGTATTCGGCTTAGAAAATTTTCTGTTCCTTCTGTTCTGTTAGTGACCACTGTTAATTTTTTTTCTATTCTATAATTTCAGTTGTTTTCTTAATGATTTTGTTTACAGTTTTAGTGGTTAAATGTTTATTTGATTTTTCTTTGTATATATTTTCTAATATTTTTTTATTCTTCTTTTGTTAATTTAATATTTATTGTGCTCGTTAATATTTCGTTCCATTACTTTTTCTAATTTTTGCTTTATGTGTAGTTGTTATTTAATGTCTATGAATAATTGTTTTTGTTAAGGATTTGTAATCATAGATTTTTACTGGCTCTTAAGTTGTTTTGCCAAATGTTAATGTTATTAAGCTGCCTTCTTGTTCACAGCAATGTTCACAAGTTAATTATTTACGTAATTGTGATAGGAGTTATCACAGTTGTTGTTAAATAGTTTTATTGCCGAAAAGAAAACACAATACATATAATTAGTTACTCACATACACACGCACACATTGTAAAGCAGCAGCCAAGTAAACAAACAATCACAAGAGCAAATCATCATTAACAAAAATAACAAAAAAAAAAAAAAAAAAACAATGATGAAAAAAGGTCAAAACGTTAAAAGAATTCAATTACAAATGAAATGAGTTCAAAACACAAAAACAAATACACTCTCACACCAACTTACAAATTCTTCTTGCGTGTTTTTGTTTTAATTGTAATTCATATTTGTTTGTTTTTCTCACTAGAATAATTTACTCTTTTTTTTTTTGCTTGTGTGTGTGTGTGTGTGTTCGTGTGAAATTTTTCTACAAATTAATTACAACAAACGGCGGAAATGTATAAAAATGCACATTTTTTCTTTTTTTTGTTGTTGTTGTGTTTATTTTTCGTAAATATAAATATAAACAAGTATAAAAATATTGCTACATGTGTGTGTGTGTTTGTGTGTGCAAGTGTTCTTATTTAAGCATATTTATTTAAATGATGAGTGCTGTTGCCTGTTGTTCGTCTTACTACGCTTTGTTAATATTTTTACATTTTTTGTTTATTGCCAGAGAGCCCTTCACATAACATTAATGTTTAAAACACTCATACAAACATACACAATAGCGATAAACAAAAAAATTTACTTTTACAAAATTTTGTTGTAAAATTTTATGCGTTAAAACACGAGTATGTATGAATGTGTGTTGTTGTTATTGTTATACTCGTAGCATAAAAACGCTTTTGTTAAAAGTGCATAAAAGTACATTAGTATATGCCACTCATCGTTACATGTTTTATTCAACAAAAAACAAAATGAGCAACCGAAAATTGGAACAGTGGCAAGCAAAACAATATACAGACAACAAAATCGATGATTTTAAATAAAATCGCGATGTTTTGCTAAAAATAAATTTAAAAGCGAACAAATCCTTAGAAGATTTCGGAAGCAAATCATCAGCTCATTACACCGTCCGACACTCAATATTAGACACGAACCGGATGACATAAGTCTGAAACTAGAGATTAAATATAGCAAAACTCCGTTCACAGTTTTTTATTTTCTGATCCTGTTTCTTTTTAAAAGGTCTTCAAAATTTCAAAGGACTACATTTTTAAAAAAATGTTTTAAAATACTTCTGCTCATCCTACTATGCCAAATTTGGTGTCAAATGATCAAGAAGAGTTGTAAAATATTTTGCATTATTTTGTTATTATTCTTTTAGGATTAGAAGATGTCAAAAATATCCTTTCAAATTTTTATCCTTTAATGTCCTTTTAGATTTCCAATACATTTTTTTAAAACAAATAGTGCGTTGAAGGACCAAATATTGAATTTATTGGCAATCTTAAAGGATATTAAAGGATAAATATTTTAAAGGACATTATTGACAACTTTTGATCCTGACAGGATAAAATAAAAATAATACACAATATTTTACAGCTCTTCTTGTTCTTTTGACATCAAATTTGGCATTGTTGGATCCGCGGAAGTATTTTAAAATATTTTTTGAAAAGTGTTCTTCTTTGAAAGTTTGAAGTCCTTTAAAAAGGACACAGGATCACGAAATGAAAAACTGAAAACGTTGTTTTTCTCCATTTAATGTATAGTTTCACAATTTTATCATCCGGTTCGTGTCTCACAATTTTTTTCTTTTTTTGTCGGACGGTGTTATTGGTTTGATCTACCGACCATTTTAAAAAAATGGGGTTAGCTATGGGGTATATATCTGCGGCAATAAATAATAATGGCTTAAGTTGACAAAAGTGCTTTTTCATTTTATTACATATTTTTATTCTCTTCTTCAAGATCTATTACTCAACTAAATTTCAAGTATAAAAACACACAATTTATTTTAGACAAAACCCTTAATATCTCAAAACACGAAATTTCTACTTAAGCTATTATTATTTATTACCACAGATGTATATTGAAAATTCCCTTTCTGAATCCAAAACCTGATTCAGGAATTTTTTTTCATGGTTTCTCAGATATTAAGCATTAATTTCGCTACATATCAACTTTTTTAAAGTTTATTAAGTATTGTTTTGCTCCATAAGCCACTATTTTGGGAGAACAGCAAATACCTCATGCAAAAACTTAAAAAATTAATTTCACTTCTGCTTCGCGTTATTGCCGTAAGAAAAAAAGTAGTAAAAGTAAAAGAAAAATAGAGTGTCAATACACAGCAGTAATTATACGTGTGCAGCACAAAAAGCTTCTTTTTAAAAATAAATTTAGAAAAGTGGCGTATGCGGCACGAAACAATCATTTCCACTTTTAATAAAATACTATTAACTTCTTAGGTCGTTCATGAACTTTTATACAAATTTAAATTGGTAAAAATAAAAAAAAAAATTCTATTGAGAGTATTTTCAGAAAGTTAAATGGAAACCTCCATTGTTTTTTATCTCTACTACGACTTCGTGGCATATGCGCCAAACCAATAATGAGCTGGCAAAAAATCAATTTTTATCGGCAAAGAAAAAAAAATAAGTTTTACCTTCGAATAAAATTATTGTCTCTTAAAATTTCTGTACATATGTGACCTTCTCCGCGAAAAGGGACCTAGTGTGTCAAAAAACGGGTTTTTTTTTTATTTAATGCTTTATTTCAATTTCATTTAACAAAATTTAAAATTTTGCCTCAGCGCCCATAATGGCTTTATAGAGGCTAAAAAAAAGTAGGCAACAAAAAATATATTACACTGTATAATTTAAATTAAAAATTTAACAAAATATTACATATGAATATAAAAAAAGAAAAAAAAAATATATAAAAATAAGAGTGGATTCTGGATTCTCAAAACTGACTAGGTCTCCTTTCTCGGAGAAAATCATTTATTATTTAAGGTTATTTACGTTATTTAACCCAAAGAAGTCACAAAAAGGCGTGACGAAATATTGGTTTAAATCAAATTAATATACATATTTCGATATAAAAAAGACCTCAAAATTAATAAAATACATAAAATTTTAAATACAAATTTCTAAGAAAATTTTTTAATGGCCTTTTTGTCATAAAGCGATTATCCTTTTTCCCAACGAAAATCTGCTCATTACAGAAATTTGGTTTTCTCAATGTCTAATTTTCTTCTATTCTGTCGCAAAGCTAACCAGCACTCATCTCCCAATTATTTATTTTTATTTTATTTGCCGTACAGATAAATTAAATCCACTGACTCCCAACTTTTACACGTATTTTGAGAGGTGTTGCCAACTGAAAACAATGTTTCTTGTCGTTACATTAAGAAGCCCAAAATCGTAAACTGACGGCTTATCGGTCTAATAAATTTATTTTTACATTAAGTAACAGACAGTTTGCTGATACATTGAGAAAATTGCCATACTTGTATTAAATTTTGAAATATGTACTTGTAATTAAATAAATTCTATTTTTTTTTAAATCCGTAACGTTATCGTTTCGTCTTATCAAATAAACGCTTTAGAAAATTTTGTGTTGAAGTTTTCTACACGTAGAGACAAAACACGTTTAAATATGGTCATCTCCAACAAAACTATTTTTAAAGAAAATTTACAGCATATTATTGTTAAAGTAACTATATTATTGTCAGCGACAACCATATAATATTTAAATTATTCCTCCATCATGAACCCCATAATCATAATATAGTTGCTTCTAAAAATGGTATGGTTAAATTTGACAATAATTTGTTTTTAATTTAACAATAGTATTTTCCCTTTTTCCAAGAGCAACATGGTATGGTTGAAAACCAACCATCCCTACAAGAAATGAATGAGCGAGGAGTCACATTTTTCATTTTGGTGTTAAGAAAATGATAGCAAGAAATGACCGAATGTGACCGTAAACTTGATTTCGGTAATTTTTTTCTATCATTTTCTTAACACCAAAATGAAAAATGTGACTACTCGCTGATTCATTTCTTGTAGGGCTGCTATTGTAAGTGCTTAACATATTTTAGTTATTATTGACCATAACATGTTCGGAGGCAACAATAATATGTTTGGGGCTACGTGATGGAGGCCTAATTAAACCACAATATGGTTATCGCTGACAATAATATAGTTATATTTAACTTAATATGTATGTTACAATAAAATTTTCTTTAAAAATAGTTTTGTTAAAGATGACCATTTTTAAACATGTTTGTCCTCTGGGTGTAACAACATTTCTTCAAAGCAACACAAAAATTATTCATGAAGTTCTATTTTCGAGTTAACATTTTCAATGAATTTTTACGACAGGTCACTTTTATGTCTTCATCAAGCCACTGTGCCCAGGGTTTTTATACTAGAGTTTCTTGCTGTTGTTTTTTTTTTTTGCAAAAAAATCGCATGCACATTCTCTTACACACACTTGAAAGCACACCTATGCTAGTCGGCATTTGTGTATAAATTAACCCAACAAACACAGAGGTTTGATTTGAAATTAAAAATTATTTGATATCAAACTTTTTCTCAAGCGACAAAAGTTTGATAATGATTTGAAAATCATAGCATTCTCAGCATACATTATTCTCAGTGACATTATTTTCACACTGAAAAATGCATTTATTTTCAACTTGCTTTCGAACATTATTCTCAAATGTGGATTGTAATACAAAGTGGAACATGAATAAAACTTATATAGATATATTTTTTTATTTAAATTCATTATTTATTTACATAAACTGTCAATCAAACATTCGGCACCATATATGAAAGATAACATAGCGTTCTTTTCGTCCGTAAATTCTTGGCTTCTTCTTCATTTGAGAATTGTCATGGCTCTAAGTCGGAAATGCAAAAGTTGGTACAATCAAACTTTTTTTTTTTAGCATTTTGTTAAGGTCAAGCGTACGATAGCACCTTAACGACTCATTTAGCACTATGTATTGTGAAATTTCTCGATTTTATTACATTTAACAAAAATATTGTTTTAAATTTTCCATGTTTTGTGTTCGCTCAATTTCATATGGCAACATTTGTTGTGGTCAAAGGGATTAAACACGAATAATCAACAGATGTTTCCAGAAATGCTAGAGTCATATTTTTGATTTCACATTCACTTGCGAATGCGGAAAGGATATTTTCGTAACAAAAAAAAAAAAAAAAAAACACAATAAACACTAAAAACAGACTGTTTGATTCGACTATCTCTTTTCTAAGGATTTGTTGAATTAATCTAATTCGTGCTGCTGCAGCTTAGAATTGAAGCAGAAAGTATGTCTTATTTAATCCTAATGAGAGTATTCAGATTTAAACAACTAAAAAAATTTGTACAATTTTGCTGAAAAAAGTACAGGGTTTCTTGAAAGTTAGTATTATTCTCATTGTGCATCCATTCTCTAAGTAGCAACGTGATCGTACTGCAAACTTATAAATACTTTTCTTCCCGTTTTCTTTTTAATCGAATTCTTTATCTTTTCTCACAAGAAATAAAGGTTTTCTATAGGCGAATTCACTTCACTTAGTATATAAATTATATTACAGGGTGGCCCAAAATCACCGAAGGGGTTTGAATTGCTTATAACTTTTTCATTATAATTTTTTTTTTCTTTTCATTATTTTGTAAAGAAGACTTGGGGAATCAATTAAACAACGTGCCCAAATTGTTGAGCTTTATTTTTCAAATCACCGATCCATTGTTTTGACTCAGCGTGATTGTGACTCAGTGATTTTAATTGGTCTCCGCGTTTACCGGATTTTATCGCCCCAAACTGTTTTCTTTGGGGTTATTTGAAAGGAAAAGTCTACATTAATAAGCCTTGAGCCATCCAGCAATTAAAAAGCAATATACGCGACGAAAAAATTTAATTAAAAAAAAACATTAATAATTATTTCTTTAATAAAAAGTTATAACGAATTCAAACCCCTTCGTTTTTATTTTGGGCCACCCTGTATTAATTACTGCAAAAAACAATTAACTTTAATTGCCATTGTTTAATGTTTTCATTTATTTTTCACTTTAATGTTGCCAATTTTATTTTGTTTTTTTTTTATTTGAGAATAACATTTGATTACATTTTGATTAAAATTTTATATCAAATTGATAAAATATTGTATACCAAACATTTTTATTCAAATCATTATGAATATGAATTAAAATTTTAAAATCAAACATTTTAAAAAAAGATTTGAGAATTGTGCTTCACTTCAAATCATAAAGAAATTTTTTATCAAAGGTTTGACTTGGTGTTTGCTGGGTATTTATGTGTATTTTTCTATTGTTTTTGTTGTAAACATTTATTTAGTTAACGCTTTTGCTGTAGTGCACACTCGATTTTAATAGTTTTGCTGTGTGTTTTCCTGTCTATGTTTTCAAGTTCTATTAAGTTTTTATTTTACTTAATTTTTTTCTCTGAGTGTGTTTTTCTGAGTGTCACTACTACTCATGTGAGTAACAGTGAGTGTTCTTTTTTTTTTCTTTTTAAGAATTTGTAGTGTGTTTAAATACGGGTTTTTATAGGAAATTGTGTTAGTGTTGGTTTTTGTATTTGGAATATTAGTTGCATTTTTTTTGTTGCTGCAGCACTTGCATTTACACACCGTCATTCGTTTGCTTGTAGCTTTGTTTTATAAAAATCTATGTTTATGTGTGTGTTTGTGTATCTCTGTTTGCTGGAGTATAATACATGATAATTGATAATATTATAATTTTTAATTAAATTACTTCATTATATTTTGTTTTGTTGAAGTAAATATGAGTGGGGCTTTTTGTCTGTGTTTGCCAATTTTCTCTTTGTTAGAAAAGTTAATAGAAGCAAAAATATGTTGATTTTTTTTTTCGAAAAATTAAATTTTGTTGAAGTGTGTTGCGAATAAAATATTTTACAAATGAAGTTAATTAAAAGGTTATTGTGTAAAGTACATACAAAAAAAATATTACTTGCCCCTTTAACAGTTAAATAGGCCAGTTACATTTTAAGAAACGTGAAAGAGAACTTTAAAAGAACGAAGTTTTTTGTTTTCAAACTTTATAAGATTGAGAAATTTTATAAATAATTTAGAACGTTTTAAAAATTCTCAAAGAAAATTCTTTTCGAATCGAAATTTTTCTAAGAAAATTAAATTTGAGCCGAAATTTTTTTTAGGAAAATATTTTTCGAATTAAAAATTTTCTAAAGGATTCTATGGCGCATTCGTTTTAAAAAAGTACGCGAAGTTTTTAGTGGGCATAGAAAAGCAAAAATTTTAGTCAAAGCGATTATTTTAAACAAATCGAAACGGGGTTTTTTTCTAAGAAAATTAAATTTGAGACGAAATTTTTTTAGGAAAATATTTTCCGAATTAAAAATTTTCTAAAGGATTTTATGGCGCATTCGTTTTGAAAAAGTACGCGAAGTTTTTACTGGGCATAGAAAAGCAAAAATTTTAGTCAAATCGATTATTTTAAACGAATCGAAACAGGGGTTTTTTTTAAGATATTTTAGTTTTCTTAAAAAATTCACAATTCAACGGTTTGAAAAATCTAGATGAAATGAAAATATTCTAGAAAAATTTGAGAAAATTTTAGATGAAATGAAAATTTTTTAGGAAAATTTTCAATAAATCAAAAAAATTTGAATCGGATTGAAAAGTTTTTAAAGATCAAATATTTCCCCAGAAAATTTTTAATGGAAAAAAATTTTATTCAAACATATTTTTCGGTTTAAAAACTTTCAACAGTATTTACGGAAGCCTCGCTTTTCTGATAGAAAGTTGTTCTTTAATCAGTCGTTAACCGTCCGATGGGGAAGTGCCCTTTTTAAGGCATTAACTCATAAAAGGGTTCAACGAAGATACTAGCGGGGTTCACTTAGTGGCTGTGGGTAGGGTTATATTCACATGGTGTGCGTATTTTTTTCAAATGAACAGCCTCTAGATGGCCCTAGGTGCTGTTGCTATTCAATAGAATCTTGTGGGAACTAGGGTGATATATATTTCCGTAACTTATGCTCCACTGGTATTGGAATTTAGCCGGATTTGTACAAAAATGTCTGAGATTGTCTAAAATTGTTGTCATTAAGTCCCCCTGTGGTTGTTGACTTTTTTTTTGCTTTTTGTTTTACATAAAACAAATACATTCATAATTGCCCGTTCAATAGAGAAATGTGTTTAAAGAAAAATGTACTCCACAGACAAGCCAAAAGGCTTCGCGGGATTAGATATAAGAGTTCAATTTATATAATCGAAATGATAATAAGTGAATAAATAAATGAATTTTAATTCTGTAATGTGCGTTAGTGGTTGTGCGGTCTAAGACGATGCTCTTAACGTTAGGTGATTAATAGGTATTATAGACAGCACTCTTACTTCATATTTATGTACTGAATCTACCTTTGTTTAGACGATTCTTGACCTAACGAGGGGGATGAACGGCTTTACGAAACCTTGGTCGTGTTGGAAGTTGAGAAAGGTGCATTGCACGCAGATATGGCTGGCTTGTTTTCCAGTTTTATAATATACCTTGCCTGGATTTTCCACGAGCCCATGGGCGCTATTTTGGGACAGCCATTTCTCTCTTCTAATAGTTAAAGAAATAAAGCTATTTTTATAAACCTCCTTCTCATTTATATTTGGGTACAAATCGGTTAACTGACCCACTTCTGTTACTTCAAATTTGTTTTACAAAACTTTATTAAGCAAATGTTTTTACAAACATTTAATTATGACATGTGCAGTTAATTAAAACATTGTATTTGTTTTTAATTTTATTATTATTCATTCATACACTTTTTTTTAAATGGTTGATTTGTTTTTTAATTGGGATTATTATGCAATTTAATACTCTGCGTTGTTTTATTATCACACCAAAGTTTATTTATTTCTTTGTTTTTTTTTTTTGTATATTTTTACAAATTTAAATATAAATGCATTTTTAGATTTGTCTGACATAAATGCATGTCAAATTGTCAATTGTTTTCATTCGTTCAACTCGGTTTTTTTTTCTGTTTGAAAATCGTGTCATAAAAATACATTTTCCATTTTTCACTTAAAACACCGACAAACATGAAAATTCTATGTAAATTTAAAATGTTTTTGTATTTTTTTTTATTATTTTCAATATTAAACTGAAATATTTAGGTAAAAAGTGGAATTTAAAATGAACTGAGAGAGTAGAGTGAGAGATGGGAAAATTCTTGAAAATGATATTAAAATAAGAAATTAATTATATTTTTGAGAGCCGATGGCATATGCAGCCAGTGCTCTGAAAATATAAATTAAGTCTCCGAATTAATTCTGTAGGTAAAATAAATGAATAATAATTTTTGGATATTAAAGATATTAAAGGTGGTCCAACCATAATGCACGATGTTAAATGTAAATCAAACCAAAAGTTTTCTAAAAATTATCTTGAAATTTATTTATTATGATAGAAATGATGTGTGAAACGAAATATCGGCCAAATGCTCGCCACATCTATCCAATTGCCCATATTTTCAACGACTCTGAGACAAAATTGATAGCGATAGCGAACACGAGTCACGGTAACTGCTTTTCGAAGAAACATAAACCGCACCAAACAGTCACTCTTTGTAGATGCATCGGCGTTTGAAAAATCACTCATGGAATTTCATTTGCCCAAATGCGGCAATTCCACTGAGGTAAAAGTGTGCCTCGTCGCTGATCACGAAGTGCACGAAATACATTTTGATTTGACTTTCACGTTAGGGTGTGACACACAATTTAACATCGTGGACCATTATGGTTGAACCACCCGTTGTAGTGTCTATTGGTTACTCTCATACCAAATGCTTTTTTTCGTGTCCGGTGAAAGTATGGTAAACTATTTCATGAGGTATGCACCAAGGCCCATTGAAAAGGTCTGCGCAAGAAGCCTTATGATCATTGTTTATGTTCTTTTTAGTTGTCAAAAGTTGTTTACATGTGCATGGATACGTTTATGGTATGCCACACATACACGTTTTTTTTTCTTTTGCTTTGTATATGTGGTAGTAAATTTTTGACAACTAAAAAGAATCGTTTTTTGTACAAGTAAGCAGACCTGATAGATGGGCCTTGGTATGCACATACATTTGAAAATTCTGAAGCGGGATTTAAAATATTTTAAAAAAATGTACGTGTTAAAAACAAAGAAAGAAGCTGCTGGTTTAATGTTCCGCCTAAAAAACCTTGAATTGCATAGGGTACGAAGTAAATTTATAAAGTTTTTTAAGTATTTGCATTTGGTTTAATTATTTAAACCAAAATATCGAAAATAATACTTATTGTTGTCCGCAGTTCTGTGTATTGAACGTTATTTATTTAAGTATGTGTAATTATCAGGTTAATTGTTCAAATCGCATTGCCACCATTCACTTTAAAACCAGCGTCAGTTTCTCATTTTAAATATTTAAACGTTTTTTGGGTTTAGTGAAATGTTGTTCTATTGCAAAACGTCGATCGATCGGTTGTTTAAAAAAAAACTGTATTGAGTGTTATTTAAATTTTTCAAATTAACTGAGTATCTCTTTTGTATATTTAAGGATTTTATGTTAAAACGCATCGAAAATTATTCACCTCAATTGTTAAAAATTCAACATATAATTTGTATTTTCTTAAAATAAACGAAATTCATAGTGCTTGATCACGCTATTCAAGTTTAAGCCGTCAAGTCTTTAGCTGATGGGAGACAGAGAAAACAAAATGACATTCTATTCTCCCTTCTCTCCTAAAAGCTCAAGCCTTAACGGCTTAAACTTAAAGAACGTGAACCAGCTTTTACAAACATGTATTGAACGTTACACTAACAAAATTTGTATATAAAATTTATCTGTAAATTTTAGAACGGCCAAAAAAGTTAACACCAGCAGAAAGGCAGGTACGATTTATTATTTTTTTTAATAATTGAAGTTGACTTCTTTTATTTCTCTTTTTAATATTAATTCTTTATTTGCTCTCCCAAATAACAGAAAATATATTTAAAAAAAGTTAATTAAAGTGGACTACTTTCGATTACATGTTTTTTTATTTTGTGAATTTTTGTTCCGATAGAATTTTTCGTAAAGAAATATCGGATTAATTTACAAACTTTTGACTAACATGTTTATATTTCCCAAGAAAGTAGTAGATGTATCGCATTATATTACGATAAATTATTAAAAATTTTCATAACTTTTACCAATGTCGATTTAAATAAATTAAAATTTATTTGAAAGCAGATTTGGCCTGCAATTTAAGTTTCTAAAACTTTTTCAAAAGAATTAAAAAATTAAAAAAAATGGTCATAACTTTTAAATTCTGCCTACGAACGTTTTAATATATTAGAAAGTAGATAGATGTATAGTGCTTGCAAACCTAAAACTCACTTTTCGCGGACACTTATTTTCATAAAAATTTTTCCTTGAATAACCGTGAAAGCAAATGTAACGCTCAATACATAAAAAGGTTAAAATATCGCAATAAATGTACGAAGCTTGTCATATTTTTGAAAACTAAATTGGCAAATTTTAATGAGAATCACCCATATGTATATTTTTGAAGAGTCACTTAAATGTTAAACATTTTGGGGAATCATTTTTAAACAAATTGTGCTTTTAGTATTTATTTGAAAACTTGAGCATTTTTTCTCTCAAAATTTTTGATAAATATTTACCCTCTTCTTCATAAAAATAATATTTTAGGTTTATTAAACAAATTTCCATATAAAATAAATCTTATAAGCCTGTTATTAACATGAAATATTTTTTATGAATAAGGCCTTTAGCATTTTGTTCAATTTTAATATAAAAAATTGCAACTCTAACAAAATGTTTACTAAATTTCATGATATAGAACTAGAAACTGTTTTTTGTACAGAGTTATACAGAGTTGTTAAATAATAAAAAAATAGTGTGTGATTATTATTAACTTCCTTTCCCAAAGAAGGCAGTAAGGAATGTCGCTAATTAAAACTTAGCAGCTTCGTTTATACTTTCTTAAAGAAGGGAATAGCGAGCGTGTAATGAATATTGTAGAAGGTCTTTCTGAAAGAAATGCATACCTTCTAGAAGGCTTATTCCTGATGGCAAGATGTCTTAGGAACGAAACTTTTAGAAAGGAGTATTGAGTCCTTCAAAAAGACCTGCCACTTACGGTTCGTTCAATATTTACCGCTTGAAAGTCTTAAATATAAAAATAAGAAATTTTCCCATTTAGAAAATGTTGCCCTTAGAAATTTTAAAAATTGAAAATGTTGCCATTAGACGGCCAATATTTTTCAGAATTAAGAATGTTGCTCTGAAAAGCAAGAGGTTTTTTATATCAAAAATTTTGACCTGAAAAAGTAAGAAATTTTCTATTTGGAAAGAAAATGTCGCCCTTAAAAAGCAAGATACCTTCAGAATGAAAATTTTGTTCGGAAAAGCAAGGAGTTTTTCATATAAAAAATGTTGACCTGAAAATGCAAGAAATTTTCATTTTAGAAAATGTTGTCCTTAACAATTTTCAAAATATAAAATCTTGATCGAAGAAAAAATGTTGCGCTGAAAATTTAATAATTTCTGCCCTGAAAAGGCAAGAAATTTGCTATATAGAAAAAATTGCCTAAAACACCAAAAAGCTCTCCATTAGAAAAAATGTCGCCTGAAAAGACATGAAATTTTCAACATAGAAAATTGTACCTTGGAAAAGGAAAGCAAATATTCGTTATGGAAATGGTTTCCCGTTAAAGTCCTTCAAGAAGACCTGCCACTTACGGTTCGTTCAATATTTACCGCTTGAAAGTCTTAAATATAAAAATAAGAAATTTTCCCATTTAGAAAATGTTGCCCTTAGAAATTTTAAAAATTGAAAATGTTGCCATTAGACGGCCAATATTTTTCAGAATTAAGAATGTTGCTCTGAAAAGCAAGAGGTTTTTTATATCAAAAATTTTGACCTGAAAAAGTAAGAAATTTTCTATTTGGAAAATGTTGACCTAAAAAATTTTCTAGAAAGAAAATGTTGCCCTTAAAAAGCAAGATACCTTCAGAATGAAAATTTTGTTCGGAAAAGCAAGGAGTTTTTCATATAAAAAATGTTGACCTGAAAATGCAAGAAATTTTCTTTTTAGAAAATATTGTCCTTAAATATTTTCAAAATATAAAATCTTGATCGAAGAAAAAATGTTGCGCTGAAAATTTAATAATTTCTGCCCTGAAAAGGCAAAAAATTTGGTATTTAGAATATATTGCCTAAAACGCCAAAAAACTCTCCATTAGAAAAAATGTCGCCTGAAAAGACATGCAATTTTCAACATAGAAAATTTGTAACTGGGAAAAGGAAAGCAAATATTCGCTATGGAAATGGTTTCCGTAAAAGGAAAGGAATCTTTATATACTTCATCTAGGAAAAAAGGAAATAAAAGTTTTCAAGTTTTAAGATTTTAACAAAATTAAATTGCCTGTTTAACGATGTCGAACGACAACGTTCGCATAGAAAATTATATTTAAAACAAAAACAAAATTCTAAAGTTTGCTTTTGTTTTATATGTTATTTTCTATGCGAACGTTAACGTTCGAAATCCATGAACAGGCTGTTAATATCTAAAAAATCCTGAAAAACTGAATATTTTTCTAAACAAATTTCAACAAATGCTTTTATTAACGTTTTTAAAGTTTTTAAAAAAATTCAAAGTATCTTTTTAGCTTTGATTCTTGTAAGTTTTAAATACTTTACTTGCCATTAAAACTGATTTGTTTTTGGTCCCTAGTAATTACATCACCCCCCTCGTGCTGTGCATTTTGTTAACCCCGAAAAAAACCTTAATTTTTTTTCTATTGGCTGCAACAAAAAAAACCTAAAAGTCTGCCAGAATACAGAGGAAAAAAGTAATAACCCACGGCTAACTGACACTTAGAGGTCTCAAGGATGCCACACAATGCAAACAAACAAAAAAAAAAAAAAAAATAAGCCTAGAGAAACTGCCAAAAAGAAAGGAGAATAACGTCAAAAGGATGAATTTGTTTTACAAAAAAATAAAAAGTAAAATTTGCTTATGAAATAGAGACGAAAATGGTCAAGGGCAATTTAGAGAGTTTTGAATAAAAAATTTGTTTTTTTGATTTTCAAAAAACCACAAGCACTTTAAGTCAGGAAGTTGGTAGAAAAAAATGAAGATTAAACGTGAAATTGGGAATGAATGCACAAGGAAATACTTTAATTACCAAACTTTTTTGTTATCATAACTCATATTTGTAATAATTTCACAGTTTCATTTATCTTATTAAAAGAATTTACAAACTTCCATTAAATTTAAAGAAAAAAAAAAAAATAATTGTTTTAACAGAAGCTTTAAAACCAGAATACTTCTTTAGGTTAATATTTAACCACTTAATAAAATTGCTTAACATTTTTACCTTTTTTCATCAATTCCAAAACTCCTCTACAAGAACTTACATTAAGTTTTCTGCATCTAGAGATTTATTGCACAAAAATAAACATTTTATTTCATTAGTTTACTTATTTATTTATTAAATTTATTAGATTCATATGAAAACAAAACATGCCAGCAACGAAAACTTCAATTCATTTTAGACGTAAATAAAGCTCAAATAAACAAGTAAGATGGCTATGCCGAATTTTATATACCCTTTACGATGGTGTGATAAGCACAGAATGTTATTCAAATACCGTTCATAAGATAAAAATAAATAAATTTTGTGCCACGCCGACTTCTCCACTCTCGCTTAGATGTAGTCGGATGTTGTCTACACAAAATCAAGATGCTTGACCGTAAATTGGAACCTTTTGCTTTTTCCCTTCTCCAGAAATACCAAAAAACAGGCGGACAGACGGACATCGTTACATGCATTTTATATTAAAAAAAAGCAAATGCTTTAAAAAAGCCAACTCATACAACGTTTATGCAACTTTCGGTGATGGGTAAAAAAAAAAACACAACAACATGAGAACTTATGACAAAATTATAGGCAGTCGGGGTTTTTTGCTAATATCTCAGCCATTTATTGACCGATCTGACTGAATTTCAATAGCAAACCATTCCGGACGATATGCGATATAATTATATAAAATCCGGGGTTTTTTCATATTTGGGACTTCGGAAAACCCATTCCAACGGACAGACGTTCAACCTAATTAGAACTTCTCTTCTGGTTAGGATCCACAATATATATACTCTATAGGGTCTAAGATAAAATTTGTGGTAGTTACTAGCGGAATGACAAACTGATAATTAGTCTTTAACCTTCTGTGAAGGGTATAAAAACGACGTAGTTTTTTAATTTACAATATTAAAATATAGAAATTTATTTTAAGGAATTTGAGTAAAAGTAAATATTTGTTGAAGACGTATGAGCAATAATAATTCAATTTGCAAGGAAATAAATACATAATAATAACAAGCATACTTTTAGGAGTATGATTGTATGGGAGAGAGAAAATCGAAAACAGGTTGGTATTTCTACAGAACTACTAGTTAAAGGGTCTTTCATTAAGTGCTTGCTATCTTTAATTTTTATATTTTTTTTAAATGGCAACGATTAAAAGGGATGTGTATCTCCATTTTTAAAGGAAATAGTTTCATCGTGTTAAGTCTTGAGGAGCCCTGCACATTAACCTTACAAAAGTTGTGTTATTTCTCATGAGGTTTGATGCCAACGGGTTTCGGTGTTGTTCAATTCTATTTTTGTAGGATGCCAGCTGGGTTTTTATTTCGTCTTTTATGGTAGGTATTTTGAGATCTTTGTGGAGTTTATTATTTGTTCGAATACACAGATTTCGACTCGTTTGCTTTTATATGCCAAATGTTTAGCCATGATGTCATATCATTCAGGCATTTTTGAAGAGTTAATAATGCGTTTTCGTGGTTTTTGTCTAAAGCTAATGCAGCTGTTTCATCTGCAAAAGCCCCAAATGATGACACCTTCAGACTGGGGAAGGTTGAAAAGGTAAAATAGGTAAAGTGTGGGTCCCAAAAGGCTACCTTGGGGAACTCCTGCAGTTATTGTATTTAAATCGCTTATATCCCCATCTTCTTTAACAAAAAATAAGCGGTTTTGTAGGTAGGATTTATTAAATAAATATAAATTTATAGGGAGGATTTTCTTGAGTTTGAATAGTAAACCATCATGCCACAGTTTACCGAGGTTAGGGTTATGCCTAGAAACACTGCTGTGCAGTACTGTTTTTTCTCAAATGTTTCACGAATAGTTTCAGCTAAACGATGAACTTCGTGTTGTGGGTACGTGTTGTTTTCGAAATCCAAATTGGTGTGTTGCTATAAGACTTTTCGAACCAATAATGGGTGTCAGTCGTTTAAGAAATAAAGACTCGAGAACATTTGAGAAAAGAGGCAGCAAACTTATTGGGCAATTTAAATTAAAAAAAGTGTGTATGGGACACGTGTAACATCGAATTATGAATTTTTTTCGCAACCACACACACTTTCAATTAATTAAACTTTTGCAAATTTTTCTTAAAACACTGCTTAGTTTTTTTTTTTTTTTGTTATTTTTTAAAACATTTCATTTAAGTTTTCAGTCAAAACCATGGCAGAGTAAATACAAGGTACAGGTCAGTAGAAATTATGTTCTCAATTTATTAAAACCCATATAACGTCAAACAAAAGAATGAAAGAAAAAAATTTAAAACAAGCGCCCAAATTCAAATAAATTAATATGACATTTCATGAGTAAAAAATTACAACTCTCCTTAATAAACATACCTTGTACTTATTCTGCCATGGTCAAAACTAAATAAAATTATTATAAACTTCCTTTATACTTTTATACAAATTGTTGCTGAAGTAGAAGTAGACTCAAGGCGAATTCTACAACTACAATAAGTACAACAACAAATACACAACAATGCATTTTTTATTGCTTTTGCTTGTCGATGCGTCAAAAACTCAAGCAACTTTTGACATTCTTCTCTCTAAGTAAAAAAAAGTGGCAAAGCGAATTCGCCTTGAGTGAGCCCAACTTTCTAAATAAACTTTAGTTACATTTTTGTTCGAAAAATGAAAGGAAAATTAATGAAATACTTTAGAAAAATAATGGATCTCGGTGGCCAGTTACGTGAGATAGAAATTTATTTGAATCGCTCGTGCAGTATATTAAATGTGAGCTGATAGAAATTTTCATGCTTTTTGCGGTCAAATATTTGTTTACATACTAAGAATTTTTTTAAAATTATTTATACCTTCAAAAATAGCAGCGTTTAATTACTTTCGTATGATGTTTTAACGATTGTTATCACACTCAATTAAGATTTAACAAACTTAATATATAAATAAACCAGAAAAAACCTTAAAGGAAATGCATTAAAAACAATAAAATCACAAAATCTTCGACACTCTTCATCGCTCGTTTTAAGAAAATAAATATTCAAAAATTTATTTTCCTTTGAAATCAACTTTATGGAAAATACTTCCACACTAGTTTGTGTTCCTTTTTTTTTTTTGTTTTATACGACGAAAGCAATGATTATTAAAATCTTTTTTATCAACAACGTCATAATTTTTACACACATTAATATGTGTGTGTGTGTGTGTGTGTGTGTGTGTATGTGTATGTGCTAGTGTAAGTACATCTGTATATTAAAGCATTTGGCTACAGCCAACAACAAAAAGAGCTGATATGAATAAACCACTATAAATTTTCAAAAACTTAAAAAAAAAACGCATACCACCACATGAATATAAACCAGCACATAAAGATGTGTGTAAACACACATATTTATATATACAAATGTAGACATGTATTGAATAAGCAGAGAGAGAGAGAGAAGCAAGAATAGTGCAGGGAAGAAAAAAACCTAAACAAAATTCAGCTTGAGAAATGCATAAAACAACACACTAATATAATAAAATCATATAAAAAAAATATATGAAGAAAAAAAATAAACACAAAATAAAACATCGAAATTTACTTTAAACTTACTTAATTTTAACATATAAATAAAATATATCACAAGCCAAATGGCACGAATAAGGTCAGGGCCAAGTAAGCAGGGGGGTTAATAGCAAAAAAGGAAAATTTAAGTGAAGAAAGTTATTGAATTAAACCGATTTAATAAACAACTTGCCCAGAAAGGGCAACACTTAGAAAATTTTTTGTTTTTTGAGGCAACATTTTCTTAATAAAAATTTGCTTGTCTTTACAGGGCAACATTTTCTCTTAAAAAAAATGTGCTTGCCTTTTTAGGGGCAATATTTTCTATATAGAAAATTTCGTACCTTATTAGGCCAACATTTTCTTTATAGATATCCAGTAAAAACTTCACCTACAAAATAATGTGATTAGTAATCAGAAAAATTTTAGAGCACAACCAATAAATTTTACAAGGGATGTCCCATTATTTTTTTTACCTACATACATCCAGAAGTAAGTAGTTATAGAAGCAGGTTTAGAAGAAAGCGAAGTTTTTACGAAGTTCTAAACTAGTGTTCGATAATAAACATTAAATATCGCTTCTTAGTGTTCGGTTCGGTGGATTTGTGGAAAACACAAACGCTAATAGTGTTTGTGTAGAAAATCATTAAAGAAAATAACGTTTCCCTGTTAGGCATCTTTCGAACACAAAAATAATACTGTTTTTATCAAACTCAGCAAAAAATGAGAACATTTAATTACGTACGATTTTTTTTTTAAATACAAAAACTTCATTGTGTTCTGTTCGGCTTATTAATGTTCGTCTTTTTTGGCTGGTAAAAAAAAACAAACATTTTTTACAAAAACAAAAAAGTATACATACGAAAAAAAACAAAAAGACAGCAAAATAATTTTACACAAACAAAACACATACACAATACACACACAAGCTGTTCGTGGTGCGGTCGTTGCTTAAAATTTTTGTTTGTTCATTTCTTTATCAATGTAAAAAAAGAAACATTAGAGAACATTAAAATATAATGTTTGTCTACAGTACCACTACAACTGTTCTGTTTTTGAACGAAGAACAGAACACTATATAATGTTCGACTCTTTCTTAAAAATAGCTACGAAAGGTATTAAGGGTTGTGTTCGTCTACACAATCACTAAAAAAAATTAATATCGTTCTTGGGTGTGTGAGCCGAACGCTAAAAAATGTATTGTTTATTTTCGAACACTGTTCAAAACAAAACAATTGCTTTGCTTTTATAGAACAATATTTTCTTTAAAAAAAATTTCCTTAATTTTTCAGGGCAATATTTTTTTTATAAAAAATGGATTTTAGCAACATTTTCTATAAAAGAAAAAATTCAAAATTTTGTGCATAGAAAACTTGCTTTCCTTGTTTAGGCGACAGTTTCTATGTATATAAAATATGTCTTGTCTATGCATGTCAACATTTTTGTGTAGCTAGAAAATATCTTGTATTTTTTTGGGCAGTATTTTCTAATATCGGCGTGTTGGCACACCAACTAGAACGTGGAGAAGGTAGATTACAAATTGAATGACGTCGGCCAAACATCCCGCAATAAAGTCCGGTAAAGGAGGATAGTTGATGCCCTGTGCTCCTCTGGGAGGCTTCGAAAAAAAGAAGAAATTGGCTTTAGGTAAAGCAACACTTTTTAGAGAATAGTTGCTTCTGTCGGGGCATAATATTATGAATAGTAGTTACATCTATTAAGGGCGGCTTGTTTTATAAAATACTCGCTTGTAGAAGGGCAACATTTTATGTTAAAAAGTAACATTCATTTGGCCAACATGTTCTACAGACAAATTTCTTTAGGCTAACATTCTCTATAGAATAGTTAATTTTTTGGGCCATTATTTTTTTAAAAGGTTGCCTTTACAAGGGAAGGAATCATTTTCTACGAAAGAGTTTCTGCATTTCATTTGGAATCGAAATATTTTTCTTGGTTTTTTTTTACTTTAACGACATCTTTGCCCTCTAGTTAAAACTATAACGTATTAAAATTATTATGAATAAAAAAAAAAGCAAAAAAATTTGTTTAACTTTCTATTTGCTGCTTTGGTCCCTCTCCAAATTCAGCTCACAAACGTCATGGTTTATTGTGCAGAAAGAAAAACTAAAAAATATACGAATCCTTAACGGAAATAAAAAATTGTAAGTGAAAAGAAAATAAATTCGTATTATTTTTTTTTTCAAAAAACTCATAGAAAATAAATATATGAAGTAGAAAAAATTTAAAAAAAAAAAATGTTGAAAATTAAAAAAATATGTATAAAAAAAAAAAAAAAAAAACGTAGAACACTCCATGGAGAATGAAAAATACTCGTAGAAATTTAGCTTGAACGTAGTTAAATGGATGGTTAGTAGTTGGGAATGGTTCATGTTTGCACGACTAAAAGTGAAAAATGGAGCAAAAAGTGGGGGAAAAATAAAATGAAAAAAAATGGGGAAAAATCACGACAGAAGTTGATTGCAGACACCAGGTGCATGCTATCGATTTATTAATCTTTTGATGTTGGTTTATTGACAGGGTAAAAGTATTGTTTTCTACGACTTTTTTCTTTATTTATGTTCAAAAATATTTTTTTTTTTTTTTTTAATTTTTTGGTTTGGTACCAAATTCCCAATGGCTTTGTGATTTCATTTCAATTTTATCAATATTTTTACATTTTTTTTTTCAACTGGCAGCATGTTTTTTTTTATGTTTGACGCAGAGGGCAAAACAATTGAAATGAAAAATCTCAGTACTTCTTTCGTGCTGTATGTTTTAATATTTTTTTGTGCTTTTTTTTTTGGGAGAAATGTGTATGACATTTATTGTTTTAATTTAGAAATTTTGTTTGGAAAACGAATAACAGCGTTTAAATTCGCTTCATTAGAGTTGTAGCAGGCAGCAGCAGCAGCAGCAGCAGCAGCTTAAAATTGTGACAAATTACTTTTGAAAATATATTTCAACCCCTAGAAAGGCAAATTTGTACATTAAAGTGTTTAACTTTTAAAGAAAAATTGGAATTCCACTAGTTAAAACTAAAAAAACTTTCTAACTCGGTTTATATTAACCGAAGGTATAAAAGGGTATACTGCCTTGCTTTGTAAAAAGGCAGTAAAGGGTAAAAATGAAAATCAGAGAAAACTGAAATTTTGTAGTTTGTTGTGCATTTTTTTAATATTTGACTAACTTTAGAGATTGCTCTTACTTTGAAATAACATTTTTAATGATTTATTTTATAATGAATAAACAGATTAGTAATAAAGAAATTTTTTACACTTGCAATATAATAGTTAATTTTTTCGTATTGTACAGTTATATCGCCAATGTGTATGTGCTATTCGAAGGTGGCACAATATATGGTCAGCAATCAAAAGACTTTTGATATTTATTGCTGTGGTACACACAGAAAAAAAAACAATGTAAAATCCTCGAAAACAAGGCTTATTTTACATTTTCTACACGTAGAAAAAAAATATGGTTGGAGGTAACCATATTCTACGAGCAACATACTATGGTTGGATTTTAACAAAGTTTATGTATGTAGTTTACCATAGTATGTATAACTATGACCATGGTATGGTTAAAATCAACAAAAATGTGCCCGAAATCAACCATAATATGGTCATTATTGACCATATTTTGGTTAATATTAACAATAATAATAACTATCAAAACTAACCATATTATGTTTAAAATTTACCATAATTTAATCAAAATTACCCTGAATTTTTACAAAAGTAACCATATTATGGTCAGAATTAACAATAATATGGTCAATGTTAATCATATTATTGGTATTTATTCATTCATTTTTTTTTATTTGATTGTAGTGCCAAATTATAATTTAATTTAAATTTTTATTCCTGATAGGTGTTATGTTCCACTTTTAGGAAAAAAATCCCATTTGATTCATATGCAAGCCTGTGACGACTTTCATTACAATTTCTTCTTTTCTTCTATTTTATTCTACGTAAATTTATGTATTTTAATCAATAATAAGAATAAAATGAATGAGAATTTTAAGCAAACCAAGTAAAATGCAAACGACCAGAATGGTGTTGCTTTTTAAACATATTATTTAAAATTTAAAGTTAAACATACAATGTTTTAAAATATTATAATTTTAAACATATTATTGGTATTAAAAATTAACAATAGCATGTTCGGAAGCAACCATAATATGGTTATAGCTTTTCGATGGATGAATTTAAACATAATATGGTTGCCGTGATAATAATATGGTTAAGGTTACCATAATATGTTTAAGATTAGCTTTATTTTATTAAAACAATGTATTTTTGAATTCAACCATATATGAAGTTTCAAGGGGAGTAAACACTTTATTGTTACATAGAAACAAAATATTATCAATCGTGATAAAAGTTTTGTTTAAAACAACAAAAGTTTGTTTGTTGCCATTGCAGGGACCATAATATGTTTTTTTTAACCATACTCCAACCATGTTTTTTCTCTGCGTGTAGTAGAGAGCCAAAAAAAAAGATTTATTTATATCTAAAGAACGGTTAGGGAAAACTGTCCAAACTTGGAACACACAGTTGGGTTATCAATACCCAACGTCTCTTAAGAAGTGGGCATGTCACCCTCCGTACAAAGAAAATTTAGATTTCTGTGTATCTAGAGAACGATATAAGCCAAAGTTTCCAAATACAATATTCGATAAAATTTGTGTGGGATTAGACAGGTGGGTGTGACACTAAATATATTTATTTATACCAAAGAATGGTATTTATATTATTTCTTACTTGTTTCTTAATAAGATTGACTTGTAATTATTTTGCTACCATGTCTGGAAGTGGAGACCATATGATTTTATGTTAATAACCACATCACAATAGTGGAAAGGGTGTTACGCGTTTGTACTGACGTTAGTAAGACTTTATAAAGCCGATCCACTAAAAATCACCTTTTGAGTCGTTCAACGATGCATTTTAGTAAACAAATACTGTAGAAAAGCTTATATTCACTTTTTGTCTTCTAAAAATCACCAGGAATGTCTGTTCCGCCAAAAAAAAGAGTTCTTATAAAAGTATTATTAAGAAAACCCTTCAAAGTTTTCCTGTTTTTTTTTTAATAATAACATCTAAAGATTTTCCATTTAAAGCTTATTTGTACTTCAAAATTTTAACTTTATTTTTAAACTCCGTTTTTAATTGCAACTCGTAAGAAATAATTATTTGTTAACAATTTAAATTAAGACAAAAGGAATTTATAAAACTTTTTTTTAACCAAAGAAATTTTTTGTGGAAACCACTTTGAAATTCATAAACATTTTGAAATCTATTTGGCATATTATGGTTGCAAGTAAAATATTGAAATTTGCAAATCTTCTACTTAAATTTATGTTGCTAAATAATTTACGCAGGCAAATTTATACGCACACAAACGCATCTACAAATCTGAGCTGTAAAAGATTGCAATCGACTTAATTGCAATCAGATGATTGCTCGTTAATGATTGTTAGTAACGACATATTTTGAGTGCAATCAAAATCGGAAAATGGAGTTTGAAATCAATGTAATGAATACGCTTAAAAATGATTGAATAAATTGTTGGGGACATTTATTGATTGGAATCGTATTTCATTGCAATGCTTTTATTGCAATAAAATCCAGTAATTGCAATCAAAATCAAATCAGAAGCAAAATCGACGTTCTCTTTTAAGTGAAACAACTCCTTCTTCTAGAAATAAAGATGAATCTAGTAATTTTGAATTGTCAACAATGTCAATGTTTCTGTACAAACGCTAGATTCCAAGTGTTAATTATTTCGTTGGAGTTTTATTATTTATAGTTTTGATGGAATTCGCATGATTTTTATAAAAATTTTATTGTAATCGAATTGAATGACTGCCGTCGCAAAATATTGTAATTTTGACCTGAAATCTATTTGAAATCGAAGAATGAAATCTGTTTGGTTGAAATCATTTTGATTTCAATGCGAACTCATTGCAGTTTTTTACACCTCTGCTACAAAGAAGCACACAAACGCACAGATACACACACACACAAACAAATAAATACATACATAAAGCCAACAACAATATTGTTGTTAACTAAAACTATTTCTTACAAACAGAAAGGACCAACATTTAAAAGGAGAAGATAAATCTATTTTGAAAAATTGAATTTTAATTGTTTGTAAATTGGAATTGTAGGCGTTTTTTTCACAGTAAAATTTTTATAGAATTTGGCGTTTTTGAATAAAAATTAATAGATTTTAACAATTTTAGTTGATTTTTTTTAAATATTAGTTGTTTTTGGCAAATTGAAAATTTTTTATAATTTTTGCTGCTGTCTTTTATCAAAGTAATTTTTGGGAATACAAAATTTTTATTTAAAAGATTTTGTACATCGTGCTCAATTCCCAATTTTCATTCTTGATAAAAAAATACTGAAATTAATTGTTGAAGGGATAAGCTATTCCTATGCGCATTTCACTGGCTGCTTATGGCAGATCGTCAGGAAACTTCGTCCAAAGATTTTAGAAAAACTAAAGATATAAAACAAACAAAACTGTTAAGCGAATAAGAATTATAAGCAACAGCTTTACTTGTAACAACATCAAAGCTTAAACAAAATAAACATACAATAAACAAAAAAACTTTCCATATGATTTGGCAACTTTCTTCTAACATTTGGCAGTTTTTTTGAGAAGATTTTGAATCCTTTTTTGAGAAACTATTAAAAATTTTCTTCGATTTAAGTTGCTTTTTGAACTGAACTAGAATTAAGCTAGACGTACCCTACAACTGAACTAAAACTGAATTGGAACTGAACTAGAACTAACCAAGAACTCCAATAGAACAGAGCTTAAATTGAACTAGAGCTCAACTTGAAATGAGCTAGAACTCAAGTAGAACTGTAATCGAACTAAACTAGAACTCAACTAGAATTCAACTAGAATTGAACTAGAACTCAAGTAGAACTGAACTAGAACTCAACTAGAACTGAACTATAACTCGACTAAAACTGAACTGGAACTTAATTATAACTCAACTAGAACTAAAGTAGAACTTAACTAGAACTAAATCTTAACTAAAACTAAACTAGAACTGAACTAGAGCTAAAGTAGAGCTAAGCTAGAATTAAATTAGAACTCAATCAGTGTGTAAAGATTGTTAAAGCATTTAACGAAAATATGCGTTCAAATCAAAATACATTTCGTGCACTTTGTTGTGTTTTTGGTAAGCATAATTGACCAAATTTGTACTTAACCGTGAGAATTGTGCGCAAATTTCGGTAAACCTGGTCAGAAGGAAAATGTGAAAAATGTGCTTGGTGCGGTTTATGGGCTGGCGGCGTCATCGGGCCGTACAGCTTCAGAAATAAGGTCGACCAAGCAGTTACCGTGAATGGTGTTCGCTATCGCGAGATGATAAAAGACTTCTTGTGGCCAGATATTGAGGATATGGACTTGGACGATATGTGGTTTCAACAGGATGGTACCACTTTCCACACAACCAACGAAACAGTTGCTTTTTTTGCGCTAGAAATTCAATGGATGTTATCTCTCGTCGTGACGATGTTAATTGGCCATCACAATCAGGTGATTTGACACCGTTGACACCGTTTTTTTTAGGGATATTTAAAGGAATAATTGTACGCCAATAAGCGAAGAACAATTCAAGAGCTAATGGATAAGATAATTCGGCACATTAACGACCTTGAACCGCAATTATGTTCCAATGTCTTTGAAAATATGGACCATCGGCTAGAGCTATGCCACCAAAGCCATGACAAGCATTTGACATATATTTTGTTTTACACATAATTATCCTGTATCGTTCTATACTAATGAAAAAATAATAAGATAATTGTCTGAAACTTTTTGTTTAAGTTACAATTAACATCGTGCGTTTTTGTTAAACCACCCTTTAGATTTTATATGATTTTTAAAAAAAATCTTACTTTGTTTTGTTTTGTTTATTTAAAATTAAAGCGCTAACAATGGGAGTGCTATTTAGTTAAGCATTGCTCGAAAGCTGCCATAATGTCAAGCTGATAGAAATTGTTACACCGTATTAGTTTTTTGTTAGAAATTGCACTAAAAATGGGGTGTGCTACTTAATAGAAATTTTTAATGGTTTAGAAAAACATTATTTCAAGAAGTTGATATTAATACAAAAAAATGTGATATTTTATTTTAATAAAATGCAATTTGGTGTATTTTTCTTAAACATTTTTGCTCCCGAATTAATTCTAAAAAACTCATGCTTTTCGGGAGCAAAATTTTCAAGACACAGACACCAAATTGCATTTTTTTAAATAAAATGTCACATTTTTTTGAAGAAAAGAAAACACCATAAGTTTTTTAGCCACTTTGTATAAAGAAATAGTTTTTTGCATGAATTAAAAAATCAAAATAGATTGTGTTACTTTTAATAACTAAACAAACAACTCCCCGATAAGGAATTGGTATACAAAATCGATATATCTCGTATTTTGCAATACCTGTTAAGTAATTAAAGTTATTATAATGAGCCTCTTAAAGACATTTTTAAAATACACAAACTTAAGAACATTTCTTTTAATGTCCTTGTCGTTCGTGTCAGAATGTTCCTTTAAAATGTTTCACTTAATTTCTTTTTTTTAATTCCCTTTTTTCATTCATGTTCCTTAATTTATATTTCATAATTTTCCTAGTTCTATTTCATGTTTTTCCTACAAAAAAGTTTTGCCATTTCTGCTCTTATACATTTAAACTTCTTGGAAAACGAAGATGTTGTTGCCTAAGGCCAGTTGTAAATGATAAAATAAGGAGATTTCTTAAGGTTGCTCTGTTAATGGAGCATTTAAAGGCAGTAATGGCATGAGAAGTGGAATGGAATAGAGTACAAAAAAAAAAAGAAACAAACTATTACTTGCTATGGCTAAATCGAGCAACAACAATTGCTGTATTATGGTCTTAGGCCCCTGCAACAATGTTACAAAATACATGCATAGCACCAGCTTGAAAACACACAAACTTACTCACTCATACACTCATTCACACAGTCGTTTCCTTTGTATAAAGAGACTCCTAGAAGAGTAAAAGTTACTTGCAAGTCCCTATGAATGTCTTTCTTACAATGTGAGAGTATGTCTGTGTATTGTGGCTAGAAGTTGCGAGGCAAATTGTGTGATGTTGTTGGTGTAGTGTGTTGTAGTGGTAGAGATGATTTGTGCTTTTGTTGTTGCCTTTGTAATTCATAATGTTGGGTTTTGGGTGGCAGGCTGGTTCGGCGATTCTGGTGTTTTTGTTTGTTTGGTTGGTTGGCTGATTGCTGTGAGAATGAGTCAGTGGTTTTGTTTATTACTGGGTATGAACACGAACTCCAGCAACAACATTAAGTTGTTTTTATCACAAATTCGGCTGCAGGATAAACAAAGTATTGAGGTTGCAGCTGCTGCCTTAAAACTGCCAGCCCCCTTGCCAACCCTGCTGCCAGCCTGGCTGGTTGATTGTGCTGCCTCATGAAACTTTCAATTTGATTCCAAGTCTATTTTTTTTCTTTTTTTTTGAATTGTATTATTGATGTGCAAGTGTAAGTGTTCAATGTTTATAAGGAAATGTGAATATTTGTTAAAGTTTGTTTATATATTTGCTACGTTTTTGTTACACCTTAAAATATCCTTTATTTTGTTTGTTTTTTTCTTCTTTTTGTTTAGTTTATTTATTTCCGTACCGATGTGAGTATGTGTATGTGTTTGAGTTGTTTTTTTCTTTATTTCCTTACAATTCTGCAAAATAATTATTTGTATCGTTTCTGTGAAAACTGCCGTTGAATTCCTTGTTATTGTGACTTTTATAAACGCTACAACATTAAGATATAAATAATGATTTGCAATACGTGTGTATGTGTGTGTGTGTGTGTGTGTGTGTATTCAAAATCACCCTCAAATCCAGTAAATAATGGCAAATTGATTGATCAGATACAAAGAAGGGATTTTACTGTGGATATAGTATTAAAACGTTTTTATTCGTATTTAGTTTGAAGTGTTTTTTTTTTGTTCTTGTTGTGTTGGATTGACTGATTGAAACAATAAGAAAGTTGACATTTTGCTAAAGTAACTAAATATTTTGGTTAGCAGATGGAAATAAATTACACGTTTAAGATGTTTGGACTAATAAAAGATATAAAAAATAGTTCTAGAAATGAAATTGACGTTTTTATTGAAATCAGAGTTCGAAAAAATACTAATGTACCGCACCTTAGTGTACTGTACCGGTTTTGGGCATGAACAGTACATAAAACAAAAACGGGCCTAACTTACCAAACATTAAAAATCAACTTTTTCATAGTTTAAGGCAATTTATTATTATTTTAAATAGTTTTTTGTTTCTCCTGTAACATTTTCCAAATGTTAAACACGCAAACGGCCTGCGTTTAAGGTAACGTTAAAATTCTTTACAAAAAATACCACAACAAAAAATGCAAAGATAATGTTTTTATTTTTTTTATAGCGTTATTCGAACATATTTAAACACTTATTCGATTAATCGAGCAAAATTAAAGTTTAAAAATCAATTAATTCCTTATTCGAAAAAAAACAAGTCAAAAAATATACCTTATTTGGTCTTAGATAAATATATTTATTGCTGCTGGTTCACATGGAATGATACCCTGTATCAGGACTTGTGGTAGTTGATTGTTTAAAAACTGGTACAAAAATGTACCCTTTTACACGATTTGATCGATTTTTTTACCCGCATGTTCTGCAAGTTCAATCGATCTATGTTTTCAAATAGGGATTTCAAAAGAGCGTTGTAGGAATGGGCAAAAAATATCGATATTTAAAAAAATTTTTATCGATATATATCGCCGATATTTTAAATACCGATAGATCGATGTATCGATATTGAAATACGACTATCGAATTCGATATTTTTTAAAGTCAGTCTTCATTAAGAACTCGAAATTTTAGCCGTTTTTCAAACAATATGTTTTTTAAGAATTGGAATCATTGCATGCATCATAAGTTTTTTTAAACTAATATGAAGATCTAAAATGATTGGCATTTATAAGAAGCAGAGCCGGATACAAGAACCAGATTGACTGGAGAGCACATAAAACAGAGAGTGCTCCTGATGTTCATATCTGATGATTACTGGTTTCACTAAAACCAGTTGGTACTTTTGGGGTGCAATTAAAATTTTAAGGAAAGTTGGTACTTCCATGACTAATTTATTTCCATTGAAATTTTTCGTAATTTATTTATTTTTTTTATTTCATATGGTTTTTTGTATTATTCCCTTTTGTTTTTGTTATAATTGAATTTTTTGTTTTGATTAAATGTTTTTGTTTTTATTAATTTTTTTTAAATAAAATAAAATGAAACAATAAAAAGTAACAATGTAATTACCAAGGCCCGGATTTTTATGCAAATGCATATTTGTTGTCGTCAGTCTGAGATCAACATAAACTTAATATCTTTTCGAATCAAGCAATTTTATATAAAATGGCATCGATTTGTTAGCGCATATTATTGCATATTTTGCTTTAAATGCATATTTTTGCATATATTCTGACATTGCATATTTTTGGTGCATTTTTGGGGTAAAATGGGGAAAAAATATTTTGCAAAGCACATCGAGTTTTGTCGCATATTAGGAGAAGTTTCCTATAACAACAATGCGGGGAAAGTGGTTAAAATCAGTTGTGTATTATGCTTAAATTCAATTCAAGGATTTGATGGAACGATGGTAATGCAGTACCAAAAAAAAAAATAATAAATTTATCAAATATAAAATTTCGGAAAATTTTTAAGTCTTCACATTACGAATTTATCTCTGAGACTATTGTAAAATTAGAGAAATCAAATCCATTGAGAATGCAAATTAAATTAATTGATAATGCCATAAATAGAATGTATGCAGTTAAGGGTAACTTAAGTAAACAAATTCGTATCAAACTTGATAAAGTTTTTAGCAATATGAAGGACATAAAACAATAACACAAACTACGTCATATTTAATTTAAATTTTTACGAAAACAGCGTCGTGGAAAATGAATGTATATGAAAATGAGTATTGTTCTGAATTAATTTTTTATAAAGGTTCACATATCTATCTAACAAGTGACTTAATTTACATTATTGTTTTACTTCATATTTTGTGTTTTACTATATCTTTACTTCTGCTTTTTTGGTGTACCTTATTTTCGTTAACGAGACTGTATTTTTAGGGGTTTAACTTTATTTTAAGGTTTTGTTTATGATTAAAAAATGTGTTAGGAAAAATTTTAAGTGCATATTTTTTCAATTTATAGCACATATTTTTCTATTTGAGGTGTATGTTTTATGCGCATAAAACTCAATTTAAACTACATAAAAATCCGGTCCCTAGTAATTACATATAATTTGATTGTTCATAAATATGTTTGTACAAAGGTATACTGAATTTTTTAATTTGGGAATAGTTTCAGCAAAATACATTCGATATATCGATATTTTTGAAATAATAAATATCGATACTCTAAAAAAATATCGATACGATATATATCGATATATTTTTTCAACTTGCCCATCCCTAGAGCGTTGATTAAATAAAACAAAAATTGAACTCATAACTCAAATCGGATTGTATTTACTTTTAGGTCGAAGTCTTCCCGAACTCATAGTGCAGCCCTTAAATAAAGCTGACCACACACTAGGGATTTGTGCATATGATTTTTTAGCCTACAATTTCTCCACACGTGACGAACATATCACAATAACCTTAAACGTCAAAAAGACAACATTAATATTTAGATTTCGTTGTACACTAAATTAAAAAAAATTTTAAAATGTTCGCGCACAAGCCCACTATCACATCGAACAAATCACAAGAAATTGAAAAATTTCAATTACTCAAATTACTTCAATTACAAGAAGTTGAAAAAATTCAATTAGGCTTGTGGTTTGTGCGCGCACAGCCTCACTAACAGGTAACAAGACTTCAAGCATGCACAAAACTCTAGTGTGTTTAAAATAATTTTTGTAATTGTTTTACAATTTAGTCGATTTCTGATAATTTTTTGATCATTTTTATTGAACTTATTGTCTTTGTCAAAAAAAAAACAGTTAAACTATATGTACAGAGTGGCCCAAAAATCACCATGGTGTTTAAAAATAAAATAAATTTTTCTTCGATACATATTTTGTTTTCAGATTATAAAATATACTAAATGGAAATAAAGTCCTTACATGACCTCAGCTTCGTAATTATGGCCTTGTTCAACCCTTAAATCACTCATGTGTGAAAACCACACAAAATGAATAATTTTTACACGATAAACAAAAAACTTGTGGAGGTACACTAAAGAAACTTCTTGACTTTGTTAGCAAAATCAATTATGTACTGAAAACACATTTTTTGATTAAAAAATATTTTTTTAGCAACGAAATATTTCTAAACTTACGTAAGTGACCCTCGTGTGTGGTTTTTCACACATCTGTAGTTTCTATGTTATTTGCACTAGAGACAAAATTGTCTGCTGGCAAGTGTGAATATTTTTAATATTGTTGCGAACTGCATGCAATGCATGTTTTATAAAGTGAGTGCATTTATTAGCTTTGTTTGGTTTGTTTTTGATCACCAACTGGATAAATACATCATTAATGTTACATAAGTCATGACTTTTATTATAAACGAACTATGGAACCACAGCCTTGCATATGTGTAAAAAACACACACGAGGGGAACTAACCTAAGTTTTTTTTGAGGGTGGTTTGAGGGTTAAGAGCATTTATATGTTTTTAATTGCTGATTTAAATAATACAATTTTATAATTCTAGTTTCTCTTCATTCATAATAATCACCTAAGCTGGCCACCTGGTGCTTTGTCCAGTGATACCAACCGTTTTTTTTTAAGGCTAGCTCTTGTTTTCCAGATATACCGTTATTTCGAATATGGAGCAGGTTGCACAACATATATTCGCGTAACTCAAAAACAGTTTAGTTTATTGAAATTACTTATAAAACCGAAATTCCGCAATAAAATTACCTTAATTACCTTAAAGTTAAACTTTTATTTAATATGCGTACATGTTTTAAAAACATAATTTTTTGTGCAAAAAAAAAATAATTTATTAGCAACATTTGGAAATTTTTGTTTGTTAAAAATGTATCAAATATTGGAATATGCAGCTACGCTTCTAATTTTTTTCAAACATATAACAAACGAAGTTTCAAACAAAACAAGACGTGAATGATTAAAATCTGTACACAATTTAAGAATTTCATAAAACGCAATATTTGTATGGGAGCCCCCTAAAAAGGTCCAGTATATATCAAAAGAAGGTTAAGGACAAAAAATTAATTAAGATCGGCCATACATTATAAAATCGTTGGGGCGACTCCTGGGCTGTTATAAGACTTTTTCTTCAATATATTTCTAGTCTGTGTTGAATATTTTGTATGGTAGCCTCCTTAAGGAATGGAGATAGCGGGTAGATATGTCAGAAATAAATTATTGAGATGAAAAATAGAGTAGGGTTGGTCATACATTTGACCAACCTAGGGGCATCCTAGGCGCTGCAGGAGCTAAATTTAAGAATTTCATTAAACCGCCATATTTGGATATGTTTCTAAAACGAATGCGCATATAAGAATCAAGTTTGACTTTACTTAGAGGTAATTTTGTTGCGAAATTTCGGTGTTTCAGTAATTGCAATAAACTAAAAATATGTTGTTCAACCTCCTTTATTTTCGAAATAACGGTATATCAAGAAAACAAGAGCTGACCGAAAAAAACGGTTAGTGCTGCAGTTAGTGGATGCTGCGTATCCGAGTTATGTTAAAACGCTCCGTGCTCGGCTTGTCTCAAAAAAAGTGTAAAATTCTAGCACAATGTTACACTCAAAATTTTATGTAGTTAAATACAAACGAAAATTTATTTTAAACAACTTAAAATTCATTTAAAAAACGGATCATTTACATTTAATTTAAAACAAATGATTTTTACATTAATTTTTTTTATCGAACATCATATTCCTTAAAATTGAATAGTTTTTACTTTTAAAAAATATGTTTTAATCGACAAAAATCAAACTAAATAACGGCGGCATGAAATAACTCCCCAAAAAAATAATGAAAAAACCCCCAAAGTGTGGGCCCTTATTTCATATGCAATAAACCCCCAATTTGAAAATGAAATAAACTCCCAACGAAATGAAATAACACCCCAAACATAAATGAAATAATACCCAAATTGTTTCATATGAAATAAGACCCCAATTTCTGGAATGGAATAAGACCCCAATATACATAATACAATTAATTGTACAGTTTTGGTTTAAGGAATCATGTTGAGACTACGGCCGAGCGCAAGGATTTTCTCCTCAATGATATGCTAATCATCGACTTCCATAACCAAAACTCTCCTGCATTGCCGGCCTTCGGCCGGACACAAGGATTTTCTCCTTTACGGTATAACAAACACTGGCTTCGCTAACTAAATCTTCTCTGCATAGCCGGACTTCGGCCCGGACGCAAGAATTCCTCCTCTATAGTATAACAAATACCAGCTTCGCTAATTAAACCATTTCTGCAAAGGCGGCCTTAGGCCTAGCGCAAGCCCAAATTAATGAGCTTTACTTAGCGAAGACGGTGTTTGGTACAACATAGAGGAGAAAATTCTAGGGCGCGCCAAAGACCTGCTATACAGAGAAGCTTTTGTTAACGGAGGCGGTGTGTGTTATACCATAGAAGAGAAAGTCCTTGCGCCAAAAAACCTTTTCGTAATAAATTTAAAAATAGTCCTCAAAAAAATATATTGGGGCTTTATTTGATAATGATTTTTTGGGGAATTATTTCATATGAAATAAACCCCCAATTAAGAAAATGAAATAACACCCCAAATAAAAAGAAATAACCCCCCAAAAATCTTTGTTGTTGTGCTCTGTACAAACTTTTGGAGGGGTTATATTTTGGGAGGTGATTTCATGCCGCCCTAAATAACAAAATAAAAATGGAAAAACGTTATTTTTTGGTAGTTTGTTTTTTGAATGACAAACATAAATTTTAAAAAATAAAATTATTCGTAAAATAACTATATTTTTTTTTAAATTTTAACAGTATGGAATACGATTTTAATAACCCACAATTAGTTACTGTAATAATTTTATGAGTGAATCAATCAAAAACTCGATTTTGATTTTTTTTTTAACTACACCTTTTTAAATTTTAGCTAACGATATATAAATTATTCTTTGAGAAACAATTTAAAAGGCCTGGTTGCGTAGCGTGACAAGAAGTAAACTTTTACGTGGAAATACCCATATGCATGTTTATTCGATTGTAGTTACACAAATATATGTAAAACAACCTGGACCTTATCATATCTTGGTTCTGCTGGAAACTCGAATCAACCAACACACAGACAGCTTATCCCTTTTAAAGGTTATACATCCTTTAAGGAGTTGGAGGTTTTGTTTAAATCCTGAATGCTTTAAGTATTTTTTTTAAATCACTTGAATTTGATCGCTTTAAATAAATAAATTGCTTAACTTTTTCCAATTTTCCCCCCCAATTTTTAGTGCAAAGTATTTTTTTTTTTACAAAATTATTAAATTTTAAGGCCTTAAAATATAAATAAAATTATGCAAAAAAAAAAATTCTTTCCGTGATCCTTTTTTTTATGAAATTAAATTTTCCAAATTCTTTTAGAATTTATTACAGTTTTTTTTTACAGAATTTTTTTTTTAATTTTTATAGTCAGTCAGTCATTCGCTAAGCAATTTTGCACAATTGCTGTTTGCTTGTTGTTGGTTGCTGTCTTAATAAAAAGCAGTCACAAGTAGTCGCTTGTAAATTTTTCTGAATCCTGTTGTTTTGTTCTTGTGTCCTTTTTACTTTTTGATATTTCTGTATTTTTATTAAGTTCGTTTTAACTGTTTTCCATTTTTATTCGTTTCCTTTTTTTGTTTTGTTTATATTTTTTGGTTGGGAGTGTTTTATTTTATTGTTGTAAGAAACTTTAAATATTTTTGTGTCCCGTTTGTCAAGTGGCGTTCCATGTGTTTGTGTGATGGAACCGTAACAACTTCATTCTGGCAGTCAGCTAGTCAGTCAGTCATTTAGGAGTGTTGAAGATGAAGATGAAGAGAGGGAGAGAGATAGAGAGAAATGTAAAATCAGCTTGTGTGTCGTAATGAGATTTATTTTTATTATAAAACACATTCAAATACACATTAGCATAAATACACATATAGCTGTGTATGTTTAACAAGTTTGTCGCAAAACATTTGGAGTTTTCATAGGAAAATGCACTATGGGTAGGATAGAGATAAATTCTTATTCTAAGGTTTTCAAGTTTTCATCTCTATTGCCAACCAAATCGTTATAATTATTAAAAAAAAAAAACAAAAACACTCATATAAATTTAAACAAAAACCACATTTGTTTCTTAAAGTTATTGCTGTCGACCCACTGTTGTTTTGTTTGTTTATCGTCCTGGTACTGTTATTATTATTATTATTGTTGGTGAAGTAGTGTTGGAGTCGTCATCATCAAATGCTGTGTTGTTTTGTGACTATTTCCGTTTGTTATTTGTGCCATTTGACGACGCCATTCAAACCAATATTACACGTACACCAACACGCACGTATACGTACACGTTCAAAATAACCAACGACAGTTATGACCATTACAATACAATATCGAATCTTATGAGTACATTTTTATTTTATTTCCCTTTATATGATTATGCTCACTTTATCTCGCCCTCACCATCTTAAGTGCTCTCCTCTCCATCACCCTGCTTATATACATCTTAACAGTCCTTAAACCAGGACTTTCTATTTACATTAATTTTTGTTTATTTAACGTAGGTGTGTGTGTGTGTGTATGTGTGTGTAGCGTGGATAGCGATGGCTTTTTCAGTGGCTTGAATTGATGCCATAAAAATGTTTGCGAATTGAGATTTTAGCATAAGAAACGCATTTAAATTTGTTACACTCACGTTTTATGTTCAACATAAATTTTTTCCTTTTTTGCCTTTTTCTTTTTTAAAAAAATACAAAGAAAATGTCCTGCAGGACATTTATATTTACCCATAAATTGTTTTATTTATATTTTTTGCTAGAGTCATAAAAAATTAAGAAAATAAAAGAAAGAATTGGAGTTTTGTAATTTTTGGGATTTTGACTTTTTACCTCTTAAATAAAGATTTGACTTAAAAATTGTACAAAAAAAAAAAAAATTTGAAAAAAATAAGAAAAAGTCTTTTATAACAAGATAATCGAAATTAACACAAAAACTGTCACGTTTGTTTCAAGGCGAATTCATATAGGGGGGCCTTATTTTAAAAACGGATACAACACTGTAAAATACTTTAACTTCGTGTCAAAATAATTCAGCACAATTTAACAATTTAAGCAAACATTCCATTTTGTTTTTAGTTTTAAACTGTGTGATTTTAAATGAAATAATTTAAAAACGTTGAAAATTTCATAATTCTAAGTGAAAATTATAGAATTTACGAAAGATTCGCTAGATTCGCTAGAACCATTAGAACGGCATACCAACCACATTGTCAGTTATCAGCAGGGAAAAAAACGTTTCATGCGCCTTTTAAATATGCAGTAAAAAAACTTGAAAATATGCCTTCAAAACTGTTAAAAATATGCCCTAAAAAATTCAAAAATTACTAATTTCAAAACAATAAATTCAACAATTTAATTAAAGTGAGATTATTTGTCTTAAAGCGACTTTGGGGACGGTCCCTAAATTGATGACTAATATTAACATTCAAAAAGGATCTCAAACTATTTTTAGATGAAAGCTTTGGGCAAATGTGAAGTGATTCGAAAAGAAAAGAATTTAATTTGCAGTAAAATATTTTTGGGGCAAATTGAATATTAATACCAACATAATTAGATGGTAAACGGACACAAAGAGTCTAATTTGGAATGAAGTGTTTATGGGGAATATGTAAAATTATAGACCGATTCTAACCATTTAAATACAGCTCTTACTTAAATTTAATTAAAATGAATTTACCAAATTTGATCAAATTATCAACAAGATTGCAACTTGTACTTTGCACACAAAATTAACATGGACAGGTGGCAACCAGAAGTTAGATTTTTCCTTAATTTTTGCTTTTATTACAACCTGCTTTGTCTTACAAATTTCGAGTAAATATTCAATGAAGCAACACGTTGGGTAAGCAGATATCGAAATTATTGTTTTTTATTTGCTAAGAAAGATCTTTTAGGCATCAAAATAAAAATGTATATTTATCAAAAAGGCCTTTTTAACTAAATTATGCACAAAAATGCACTAACAAATCGATGCCAAGATTCTTAAGAAGCTCTAAAACGGATAAATATATTGTTTCTGCCTTCATTGGTCGCACAAGGAAAAACATGCAATTGCATATTTATGGTTTCCCTTGTTATCAGCTGTTGCTTCCCATGGGAAAAGCTCAGGAGAACCTCTTACTTCAGGCCTTTTTAAAGGCCTGCTTAAAAATTTTTTTCATTCAATTACTGTTCTTATCTAACTGCAACAGAATGCCTCATAGAAGGCCTCAGCTCTTTGGTATAAAAGATAAGATACACCTTCGACAATCGCTTTTATGAGAAGGGCATAGCGAAGGAGTAACATTTTTTGTACTGTGTTTTTGCACAAGCAAAATCAATATAATTATTTTTTTTTGATCCCTTTACCATTCTTATGTACCTGGCCTACTTCGCAATGACAACGTGTGTAAAAAAGATATGAGTATGGAAAGGAGCGACCAGGCCTTGTACATCCAAAAGAAGGGGTACAGAGGCCTTCTAAAAGGCATCCGTAATCCTTCTTTTTCCCGCTGGGTTGTGCAGAATGGTGAATTGCTAAAAATTTTCTTAAAACTCAAAATTTCTACAACAAATTTAAATATTAATTACATTTGTTTACTACAAAGTCACTTTTTTTTACTAAAAATTATTTTTATTTAACTAAAAATTCAATTTTTTTCTTCAAAGTCAAAATTTTGTTTTTAAAAGAAGTCTCTTTTTTTTACTAGAAAAGTCCCCTTTTTATTAAAAAGGCCCTTTTTTTCTTTACGGCCAGGCTTAAAAGTCACTATGAATCGTTAAACACTGGAACAACACTTCCTAATTCGCGAAGTTCGGAAAGCACTTGGTCCATTTAACGAAGCTTATTTCTGGTTAAACGTCAATAAGCAAAATCGCCATATTTGGGGCGAAGCCAAACCTCAAGCCGTTAACAAATTAATAACATCCATTCAAATTAATTGTTTGGTGCGGTTAGCACGCTCTTTAAAAATGAGCAAGGAGCTGCCGTTACGGTGTATTGCGAGCGCTATCGGGTCATGCTTACTGAACTTTCGTTTCCAATGTAGTCCTCCAGTTCACTAGCCTCTTCCCTCGCACGGTTGAAAGTCTCTGGATAACTTTTTATGGGGTTATGCTAAGTCCTTGGTTTATGCCGACAAACCAGCAAATCTTGAAGAATACGAAGCCACCATTGACGCCATACGACCAGATTAATTGGAAAACGTAGTCAAAACTTAAGCTGATCGAGTTGACCATGCAACTCGTAGCCGCGGCGGACATATGCCAGAAATCATATTTCAAAAATAAATGTCATAAAATCATCTGCCCGGTTATTAAAAAAAAAATCATTCCGACAATATTTTTTGTTTTACCATTTTAATTTCACATGCCTTCTAAAAAAAAACATCTTTTATAAATCTTATTAGAAGTAGGAAAAGTTTCACTGCTTTTCCATCGTTAAGCGTAAAAAAGTTTTTTATGCTTCTGGTCTTTTATATTTTTATAATTTTTAAATTTAATATCTATTTTTATATTGTTTGCATGTTTTCTCTTCATTGAGCTGATATATCTTTTTTTTTACTATTTTTTAGTTCTCAGCATATTTTTGTAGTTATTTCTTAAAGCTATTTTACAATTAATGCTTTTAAAAGCTGCTGCTCTTGATGTTGTACGCAATTTAATTGAAAATAAAAAAATAAGAAAAATAAAAATCCACATAAAAATAAAAAACAAACCAAACTGAAAATACGAATAAGAATAACAAAAAAAAAAAAAAAAAGAACAGAAAAATAATTTTCCTACCATTTGCCGTTATTAAACGGACACAGGCGTACACACAGACAAAGAAAAGCCCCGCATCCTTTAAACTGACCTTTTTCTTTTATTTTTATTAGTATTATTTGTCGTTGTGTCACTGTTGTTGTTGTTGTTGTTGTTGTTGTTGGTTAGTCCATAATGAAGAGGCAGCACTGCAAAATAAAACATATTGTTTTTGTTGTTCTTGTTGCTGTTGTCGTTCTTATATTCCTTTAAGGCATAAAAGGCCTAAGGATTTCTTTCCTCCGCTGTTTTGTGTTTCCCTTTGAGCTTTTCGGGGCCAAATGGTTGGCTAAATGAATGTTGGTCACTACTCAGATTAATAAATGTTGATCCTTTTTTATTTCTGTGAAATATTAAAAAAGGCTTCGAGTTCAAGCGAGAAAAAAAATAACAACAACAAACAGTCTCCTTTTCCTTTACATTTTATAGAGTATATATATGTGTGTGTGTGTGTGTGTGTGTGTGCGCGCGTTATATGCTTCCCTGAGGTTCAACGATTTTGTTTTTACTCCTTTTTTTATTAATACTTTTTGTTTTTTGGTTAAATTACTAATTTATGTTGTTGTAATTGTTTAAATGTTGCTAAAATAGTCATAAAATCATTGAAAAAGGCGTTCGTGTATAATGTTTTGTTTTATTTCCTTTTCCTAAATGGCATATCAAAAAACACATCGTTTTTTGTTTTTGTTGCCTTTTAAGACAGTTATTTGTTTGCTAATGTTGGTTTTTGTTGTAAATGGGATTTTGTTAAATAGCTACCATTTTGCTTGATCGTTAAACACGCATAAGTATGCGAGTTATTCTATTAATCGCCCAACACCTTCTTTTGGGGGCACTAAATATTTGATATTGGAAATAAATTTTCAAGGAGGCAAAGTCCAGAAAGAGTCAACATGAAAGAACAGTGTTTAAAAGTTGAACAACAAATATTTTACGAAATTTTTAAAACATAAACATACATTTTTTTTTAAAGATTTTTACAAACCTTGAGTTTTTGGTAAAAAAAATACTTTTAAATGAAAACATGACTTTTTTATAAGAAATAAATTTTTAAGAAATTTTTTTTAAAGTTCTTTTTTTTAAGAAAAGTGACTATTTAGTGAAGAATTGACTTCTTAGTGAAAAAGGGACTTTTTTTAGTGAAAAAATTACGTCTTTTTTTTAGTGATAGTGATTTTTTTTTTTTTGGTAAAAAGTAACTTTTTTTTAGTGAAAGGGTGACTTTTTTGGTGAAAAAATTACTTTTTTTTTTTTTAGTGAAAAATTTTCTTTTTAGTGAAATAGTGAGTTTTTAGTGAAAAAGTGACTTTTTTTTAAGTGAAAAAGTGACTTTTTTTTTTAGTGAAAAAGTGACTATTTAGAAAAAAAAGAAGTGAATTTTTTATTGAAAAAGTGACTTTTTTTTTAGTGAAAAGGTGACTTTTTTAGTGAAAAAATTATTTTTTTTTTTTAGTGAAAAACTGACATTAGTGAAAAAGGGACTTTTTAGGAAAGCAATGACTTTTTAGTAGAAAAGTGACTTTTTAGTGAAAAAGTAATTTACTTAGTGAAAAAATAAAATTTTTAGTGAAAAAGTGACTTTTTAGTGAACAAATAATTTTTTTTTTTTTTTAGTGAAAAAGTGAATTTTTAGTGAAAAAGTGACTATTTAGTAAAAAAAAAAGAGTTAGTGGAGAAATTACTTTTTAGCGAAAAAGTTACTTTTTGGTGAAAAATTGATTTTTTTTGTGGAAAAATGACTTTTTTAGTGAAAAACTGATTTTTTTTTTAGTGAAAAAGTGAATTTTTAGTGAAAAAGTGACTTTTAAATGAAGCTATTTCATTTTAGCGAAGAGGTTATTATTTAGTGGAAAATTGACTTGGGAAAAAATTTATTTAAAGAAGTTACAAGTTTTCTTTTAAGTAAAAAAAAAAAAATTGGTGAAATCACCAGCCTTGTAGCGAATAAAATATTCGTGTTATTTGTTTTTTGGCACACTGTTTTCGTTTTTTTTTTTTGTGTTCCTTATTTTTTTTTCCAAAAGCCCAGACAAACTTGAACTGGATCATTTGCATTACTTTTTTTATTTTAATTTTATGTTTAAATTCAATTAGGAGTTTTACCCAACAACAACAACAACAGCAACTAAATAACAAAAAAGAACGTACTCGTCAAATACTCTGTGCCAGTCAACGTGAAAATGTGTTTTTTTCCTCGATGTTTATATGTGTACGAGAGTTTTTTTGTGTGTGCAAATACGTGTGTGGATGTGAGCATTAATGTTTGCTTGTGTTTGTATGTGTGTACTCATAAACCGTTAGTACATTTGACATAAGCAAAATTATTGTTATTGCCATTTATTGTGGCTTAAACGGCAAGTGTATGAGTTTATACAAATATGAGTGTGTGTGTGTGTGTGGGTGTGTTTGAGTGTTTTTGTCACACACAAATACACACATTCACTTACATACATATTGACACATTTATATGTGTGGCATAAGTATGCGTTTAATGTTAAATGAGTTGAAGTGTCGCCATCATGTACGTTTGTATACAAATACTCACGAACGTTAATTCACGCACATATTTATGTTTGTGTTTGTAGGTGCATATATAAATATATATATGTATATATAGTCATACGTCTGTACACATGTATTAGTTGGTAAGTGTTCCATATGTTTCGATCTCTCAATAGTTAGAGGAGTAGCTGGCTGTAGCTGTATGTAGCTGATGCTGTGCAGATGGTGATGTAGTAGTTGAAGCTGACTATGCTTCGCAGTAGCAATGATTCCAAAAAGTGCTTCTAGTCCTTAATGCTGCTGTTGCCGTTTTGGCAGTGTTTGTTTGCCTACGTACTTTTTATGTTTCTATGAGTGTATAAATTCGTTCGTGCGTTTATATATTAATGGACTTTTTGTACAATATGATTCGTTTTTTATTTGTGGGATTAATTTTTTCTCGTCTCTCCACTTTTCACATTATAGATCATATTAAAATGTTATTAAAATCCTTTCAAACTGAAAATCTATAAGCATGATGTATAAAATTAACTATCAGTAAGGAGTGTTTGGGGGAAAATTACGATTTAAGTTGTGGTTTTTTATTTCATTTCATTTATACAGAGGTTGTAAAAAATCTAGTTAGAGAAAAAGTTGTGGCATTTAAGTTTTATTTCTAGTTGGCACTATGGGCTTGGCATTCAACAAAAACAGGCTAATTACAATGGAAGTAATTAGTGATAAATTAAAAATAAAAAAATATTAGAAAATAAAGTCGGTCAAGCCCGACCATCTGATACCCTACACCACAAAATGGAGAGAAAAATATTGGACCTCATGGGCAATCAAAGACCGGCATGTTTTGAGGACAAGATTCTTGTATAATATTTTATTTTTTTGTATAAGTTCTTCGTTTTTTTTTGATATCTTCATCTAGAAGAGATTTTTTTTTAATATAAAGTAGTTCTAGGTAGGGAGTTATACGGCACCTATTAATATCCAACTATGGCATTAAAGGCTATTTTCGAGAGAAGTATTTGTATGGGAGTTGGGGTGGACCGATTCCTATAAAATTTAGCAAGATAGTTTAGAATGCTATACAATCACTTTGGACTAAATTCAATCTAACTACCAGTATTATAAGATGGCTTAGGATCACAAAAACTTTATACCGGAATGAAGCTTGTGTGGGGGCTTTGTGATCTTATGGATCGATTGTCACTATTTTCAATGGCCTTGGTTGGTCCTTGTGCCAAATTTCCGCAAAATTTTTTACCAAATTTCGTCCAATTATCTTCAAAATTGCGAGCTGTACATTGCGCACAAAGTTTACGTTAACAGCCAGCCGGATGGACGGACATTGTAAGATCGACTTAAAAAGTGATTCTGAGTTGATCGCTAAATATGGATTCCAAGCAAAGATTAAAAGAAAACATAATGTTTGCGATAATTTTTTAAAAGGAAATTCTTGTTAGCAACACATTTTTTTTATAGAAAATTCATGTTCGTGATAAATTTATTCAATGAAAATTCCTGTTTGAAATGAATTTCTTTAGAAATTTTATGTTGGCGATAACTTTTTTTTACAGAAATTGATTTAAGATATTAATTTCTTGTAGCTTTTAATATTAACCGGAGTTGAAAAAGGTAAATTTTAATTTTAAGCATCATTCACAATGGAAGGAACAATTTTCTTTTTTTGAAGTTTGACCGGCCTATCGTTACCTTCATTTGTAAAGCACCTTAGTCCGCAATTCTTAAATTTCACTTGGTGTTGATAACAATTCTGAACCACAAACATTGTCAATTAGAAAACCGTTTGCAAAATTTTGCCCAGCACAATATTACGATTTTATTGTTATTTTTTTTTATTAAAATCATTATTCAAAACTAAATAAAATTATAATAGACGTAATTTTCAATTACATAAAAATTGTTGCTGCAGTAGAAGTTGACTCAACTTTTTCTAAAAAACTTTAGTTACATTTTTGTTTGAAAAATGAAAGGAAAATATATAAAATTGATGCTCCCATTTTGATCATAACTCTTCTACTTCAGCAAAAATTTGTATGAAAAAAATTATTGCTTTCATTGCGATCAGCCAGTGTAAATTTTTCTGTAATTGTGAATTCGGCTTTAGTTTCGAACTTATTTTAAGCCAAAATCTTAAAATGATACGGTAAGAACGGATTTCCTTAAATCAAGTACAGAATGCTTGATTCAAGTACGAACGTTTCAAGTGCCCCCTACTTAAAATAAACCGAAAACCGGATTGAATTAAGTAAAAATTATATAAAAGTCTTTCTCAAACAGGGCTTGATTCAAGAACTTCTGAGCTGGTTTTAATCCCGAATTCGTATTTCAAAAAAAAAAAAATGAGATTGAATCTAACCTAAAAACTTACCTCAGAGATGGAGAGAATATATTTATTATTTTTATATTAACCCGTTATACATGTTTGTTTAACTTTTATAGTGCCTGCCCTTTTGTTTACAGAAGAATTCTCAATTATAAGGCAACAGCAACACGCCCGATAAGGTTTTCGTAACGATTCTACTACGAAAATTGTATGTATTTAACTACATAATTTTAACAAATAGAATATGGGAATTTTTGCTTCTTATTTTATTTGCTAAACAAGAAAATAATGCATGTTTTCTTCTTATTCTTGTAGTGTTGTTCAGACACACGCGTATGCATGGATATTGCTTTTATAAATACCATTTTGGATTGAGTCCCTAATCTTTAGAGTAATTCGTACTTGAATTTTTAAGAACGACTCCTATTAAAAGCAAGCAGAAAAAAACTTACATAAATGAAAATTTACGACTTTTCTTTCTCTGTAAGAACTTCAGTATTCTGTTATTCTCATGTCTGCAATAGTTTAAATGTCCCTTTTTTATTTATTAAACTTTTATTAAACTTAATTAAAAGAAATACTTTTTAATACTGAAATTTTAACACATTTTCTCAGCAACCAAATTTATGAATAAAATAAAAAATCCATCTGTGGCATTTTGCAAAATATCCTAAGTCAATTGTAAAAAGTTCAGAAATATGTTGTTAATCATATTAATTTTCATTCCCAAAAAACATGTTTGTTTACGTTTTTAAAATTTTGTATTACAAATGAAATTTTTCTTTAAATTTGGATTATTTTACTATTTGATAAAAATTATTTTTTCACCGAGTTTTTTTAAAAAACGTATTTTCTATCTTATCTCGACTTAAGATGTTTTATTAAAATGCCACAGATATGAATTCTTTTTTTTTTTTTTGCAATTTTTAATAAAGCATTAAATATCTCTTCATATTTATTTTTATTTTTAATACTTTTTTTATACAAAAAATAAGAATGAAAAGAACTTAATGAATTGAACACATATCGAAAGAGAGATAACAGAACACACACACACACTTAAGCAACTACACTGACACAATCCAATCTCGCATACACAAAGTCGTAAATTATATTCTTTAATAAGTAAAAGTAATGAAGAAAACCAAAATAATGAAAGGGGGAAAGAAAAAATGACGTAAAAATAAAAGCGGGTTCATTAAAAATTTATCAATTGTACGAAATTAATATCACTCATACGTCGTGATTTATTTTATGATAATTTCTTAAAGTCTTTGAGTGTGTTTGTGAATATTTGTGTGTGTCTGGCTGTCTGTGTGTGTGTATCTTTGTTTCCCAGCGGGAAAAAGAAGGAGTACGAAGGCCTTCTAGAAGGCCTCTGTACCCCTTCTTTTGGATGTACAAGGCCTTCTTGCTCCATTCCATACTCATATCTTTTTTACACGCGTTGTCATTGCGGAGAAGGCCTTCCGCTTTCCTCTCTTTCGCCAGAGCTTCTTAAAGGCATTCAAATATATGGCTCTTAGAAGGCTTTCCAGAGAAGGACTGTTAAAAGGCTTTAGAATAAAGGTTATCTTAAAGGGTTTTTAAGAAAGGTATGTTAAAAGGCCTTTTAATTGATGGCTCTTAAAAGGCCTTTCGGACCATCCTTGTAAAAAGTGCATCGGTTCTAATGGAAATTGGCTGACCATTTTCATTCGCATCGCATCGAAAAAAACATCGATGTTTTTTTACAGTGTCCATCCCTACACAGAACCTTCTTCTTCAATGAACAAAACACAACTAAAAAGATTTACATTATTGTTTTCACTTGGTATTTTAATATGTATGTATGTAACTTTATTTTTATAACGGGATCTGAATTCTTTCGCCTTGGCGAAAAAACAGAACAAAAAATTTTACTCTTTCTCTTTTTAACATCAACTAAACAGATTTACGTTATTGTTTTCATTTGGAAGTTATTTTATTATGTATGTTACTTTGTTTTTGTAAAGGAATCTGAACTCTTTTGCTTTTGCGTGTGCAAAAAAACAAAACAAAAAATGTTACTCCTTCTTTTATCGCTTCTCATAGAAGCGAGTGTGGAGGGTGTATCTTATCTTTTACACCAAAGAGCCGAGGCCTTCTATGAGGCATTCTTTAGCAGTTACATAAGAATAGTAATAATATCAAAAAATTTTTTAATCAGGCCTTCAAAAAGGCCTGAAGTAAGAAGGTCTTCTAAGTTTTACCGCTGGGTTGTCTCTTTATTTTGTATTTTTATATGTGGCATACGATTATATTGATGATAATGATGATGATTATTGTAATTGAATCCTTTTTTTCATTGGTTTCGCTTTTTCTCTTCTTCCTTCAAATTGATACATCAGTTGAGAGTTGTTTGTCTGTTTGAATGCTTTTTATTTGTTAGTGAAAAGTGTGTGTTACTAGAACTGGTCTACAGTCATTAATTGACTTTAAAGATTATTAATTAAGAGGCACAGTGTGACGTCATTTATTCTTACATGTTTCTTTTCGCTTTTGTTGGCGGCAAATTAAGTGACACTTACGATTTCTCTATGAAAATTATTATTAAAATTCATTCATATTTTTGTACTAAATAAATGAAAAAATAATTTGTTTTTCCAACGTGACTAAACAAATAGTTTTAAGCGGGCACACAGTGGAGAAAATTGAAAGAACAATTGTTTATAGTTAGGAAAATTTTAAAGTTAGGAAAATTTAAAAGGAAACTATTTAAACGGCCAATTTCACCAAGTTCAGTTATTATTATATGTTACTGTCAATTAACAGTGCATTAATGAAGTTAGAAGTTATTTTAAAGAAAACTTTAACGATATAAAAGTTTATTGAAATCTAAATACAAATTTAAAATGTCGAAAAAAATCTTTATTAATCACACGAATTTTTATTCAAAAAACATTTTTGTAGGGGAATGTAAGAAAAGATAAACTCACTGTTTATTGTTGGTGTTTTGTTTAAGTTTTGGTATTGTTACAAGTAAGACTTTGTGTGCTTATAATTCTTATTCGCTTTAAGGTTTTATTTATATAATATTTTCAGCTTTTCTTAAACAGAAAGAATTAGAAATAAAATTTCTTTCGAATCGAAAAAGTATTCGATCGCGACTGCCATAATAAGCCCCCAGGTCTACACAAAAGATAAGTATCTCAACAAGTTGGCAATTACGTCTTCAGAATAAGAGCAATATTTCTTATTGCTCAGCTTATGTTAAAGGCATGGGAAATCGTATTTATGTTAATTCATAATTTAAAAAAAAAAACTAAGAAAAAAGTATTTTTATTAATATAAATTCTTTCTTATTCGACTTTATTATTTTAATGTATATTAATTTGTTTAAGCTTGAGGTCTTTTTTTTATAAAAAAATATTAATTGCATTAATTTTTTATTTTTGTTAAAGTAAAATTTTTATTTTATTTAATTAACATAAATTTAAATAATAAAGATCGAATAAGAAGAAAATTATATTCATCTGTACATAAATCGCCAAAGGCAAATCAGTTAAAAACACTTTCCTCCTCTGTATGCCAACCGATTTGAACAATATATACACCATTTGAAAGGTATTTACTAACAGAAGTGCACAATTTATATTAAAATCTGTTCAATAAATTCAGAGTTAAAAGCGTTCAAATTTGTTTATTACAATTATCAAATAATAAAAAAATACAGGGGTGGTAGTTTATTCGATATTTTTGAGAAACAGGGTTTCGAATATTTGGACTGTATAAATCTTATGTAAAATCGGCACAGGCAAAACAATTAAATAATGCTTTCTTCCTTTGTTTGTCAATCGAACCTCTATGGGGGAAAAAGTATCAAAAAGGGGGAATACGGGAAATTAAATTTCATTCTTCAACCTTTCCCGTGCTTCATGTGATAATTTTTAAATTGTCTATAATATTGAACTTAGAAACATAATATTCTAGATGCAGGTTACTGATTGAATGAGAACCTTGAAGATGCAAAATGTTGGTACTTTTTCTTTTCATCTGGTACTTTATGTAGTTTTGTTAATATTCGACCTTCAAAGATAAAAATAAACATGCATAGTCATGAGTAAATAAAAATGCAACTATAAGACGGAGATTTTTGGTACTTTTTCGTTCTTCATCTGGATCTTTGATTTATTTTCGTTAATATAAAAGACATAGAAACATAAAATTAAACATGCAATATCCTGAGTGGATGACAATCTAAAAAGGAGACTTTTTGATACTTTTTTGTTTTTCATTTGAAATTTTTTGATATTTTTTATATTCAACTTACAAAATTAACTAAACTCACGTAGCCCATTAAATATGAACCGGAAGTTGGTCCCTCGCCAAATCGATCCACTAAGACGGAAAAAATAAATGCTCGAAATATATGAACCATGTTTTTTTTTCAAATTTACAAAACGATTTTTGGTCGATTTTGGACCACTAGGCGAACACTTGTAAAAATAATTTTTGCACTTTTATTTTATTGTTTATTAAATTCTTTAATTTAAATCTTTGACTACAATTATAATTTGCTATCATTTTTCAAATTAAATTTCTTTCTCACACAATTTGCTTCTATTTTTTTTTCTTTTTTGCTTCTTATTTTCAATTGACAACCAAATTTGACGTTTTTTGTTAGCAATAATTGTCAACGAAAATGGACTAACAGATATTGCAACATAAATTGCCGGCAATAAATATGTACAAAAGATAACATTATTTTGACATTTACTGCAATTTATGTCGCAATTATTATCTCTCGGGGGCTATTCTCTATTGCGATGCGAAAGAAAATGGTAGCAATTCTAACGATGGGAACTCTTTAATGCGTTTGCGCATTTGTCTTTTGCATCTATTAATTTTTTTCTTTTCCCAAAAAATCACTATTTATTTTATTGGAACTTTCCAATTTCAAATATTTTTACATATTTTAGTCAATCTGCGCCATCTTTGATTTTTGTTGCCAGTATTGATGGATTTTTAAAACATTTTGCGAAAGTGATTGAGAGTACCAAGTTGGCATTAAGCTTTCGCATCGCAATAGAGAGTAGCCCCCTGGTAAAGACGGGCAGCAACGTTGTCCAGCAAAACTGGGAATTTTTGGTTTTCTTTTTGTAATAAGGGCAAAGTAAATTGTATGGTCAATTAATAACTCTCTCTCTAGTAAAATTATTTCTTTAATAAAAATCACTTTATCAAGACTCTTAAATCAATCGTCAAGTTGAAAGTGCTTTCTTTCTGTGCCAATAATACAGTCCATCACTGTACCTAAAAAATAAAATGAATGTGAAACGAAGGAATAAATATGCTAAATAATTCTCATGTATGAGAAATATCAATAATGATCACAACAGAAAAGTTGTGAACATAAAAAATTCTAAACTATTTAACATGGCAAAGAGTGTGAATTTAGGTTTTACTTTTTTTTTAAGAATTTAAGTATGAGTAATACATAATTAATATTAATCATACGTTTAGTTGGAGTGAATCGCAATAAATTATTTAATTTCTTCCTGCCACTAAAAACTTTTAAAATCCCGTAAATATTTTAAAACACTTTAAATTGTTTTTTTTTTTCATCCAAACATCTTTAAAAAAAATTTAACACTCCACGCGAATTTTTTTATTATTTATTTATAATTTCATTGTAGTTATAGATAATCACTTTGAAAAAGAAAGCAAATAATAAAAAAATGTCTATAATTGAATTTCACAAGTGGTTAAAGTGCGTTTCTGTGTGTTTGTGGGTGTATGTTTTTCTTATTATTTATTTATTGTTGTTTTCCGTTTCTTTTACCTGAAACATGAGTCAGCAATTGTGCTCAATTACAGGAAAAAATAAATAATAAAAAAACAACAGTTTAACTTTGGTTTAGGTCTAACGTTTTGCACGCACGCACGCACACACATACGCACATGTGTTTAGTATGTGTATTTATTCGAAATTAGGGACTTGGTTAGTCTACACCGCTAAGTAGTAGTATAATAAAAGTAGAGAGAGAGAGAGAGAGAGAGAGAGAGAGAGACAGAAAGAAAGTTTATTGAGAACTTATTAAGGCTGGGTGTGAAAGATTAAAGGCAATAAATCTAATTGATCTGTTAGGTAGAAAGCCATAGAATTTGTGATTAGTAAAAAGTACTTAAGTTATGACTGGAAAGCAATTGTGGTTTTATATGTTTTTAATTTTCATATTCATTCATTCATAATTTTGATTTTAAGTTGAACTGTTAATTTTCAATTTTTGATATTTTCAGTTAGGATTGAGTTTATCAAATTTAATTTGCATTCAATTATTTTTTACTGAAGGAAGTAATTTTACAACCTGAAATTTAATCAAATTTATTGATAATTTTTATTCTTGGCTGAGCTGGGGATCGTACTCGGGTTGAATTAACAAGAATCACCACATTCTCTCATCAGAATTCTTCGACGTTCTAACCTCCGCACCACTGCGGTGCCTGCCAGCCAACAGTCAAACACCAATCTTTAACCTGTGATACTGGTGGTTCGAAATTTGCTGTAATTATCATTTCCAATTTTATTTTATTTACATTCCTTTAGTCCCTTTTTTTCGTATACTTTCTCTCAAGACTTTGTCTGGAAAACCGGAATTTTAGTTAAAAAAATAAGTAAATTTTGACTTGATAGCAGATATGTAAGTTTCTTTTTAATCTTTAAATAAATTTAAAGATTTCTTTTGATTTACCATTTATTTCAATGGTAAGAAGTGGCATAATTTTATCCTGAAAGGACTTCTCATTTTTATAGCCTGTTCATTTTTTTTTAGCGATTTCCGGTTTCAGCAAATTTTTTTATTTTATCAGCGTCTTTGGAACAACAAATGGATTTTATTTTAGAAGCGGCTTGGCCAAGATTTTTTTCTAATATCAACAGCCTTTTCCTTGGATTTAGAACGTTTAAAAATGTCCAGTTTTTTTCTAGGCTTATTTGCTTTCTTTCTTGACTTATTGTTGCAAAATATTTAGGACCAACTTAACTTCAGCGGGTTAAATGCTAGTTAAAATTAAATTTATAACTACAAATTTTAATTTAAACTTAAATAAACAAATATCTAGCAACATGTTGCACACAAGGTGCTTAGCAACATGTTAATCGCAACATTTAAAAAAAATTTATTTTATTAGCATATTAAAGCATTTTATTAGAATTTAATAAACTTAGACGTGAATATGCTAACTTTTCTTTTGATTAATATGCTTCGTATCTGCCATTTGGCCCCCTAAAAAATGTCAATTTAATTTATTTGTAAAAAGAATACCTTCATTACCACACAAAGCATTCAAAAAAATTCGATTTTTATTGTTGCAAAATATTTAGAACCAACTTTACATCAGCGGGTTAAATGCTAATTTAAACTTAAATAAACAAGTATCTAGCAACATGTTGCACACAAGGTGCTTAGCAACATGTTAATCGCAACATTTAAAAAAAATTTATTTTATTAGCATATTAAAGCATTTTATTAGAATTTAATAAACTTAGACGTGAATATGCTAACTTTTCTTTTGATTAATATGCTTCGTATCTGCCATTTGGCCCCCTAAAAAATGTCAATTTAATTTATTTGTAAAAAGAATACCTTCATTACCACACAAAGCATTCAAAAAAATTCGATTTTTATTGTTGCAAAATATTTAGAACCAACTTTACATCAGCGGGTTAAATGCTAATTTAAACTTAAATAAACAAGTATCTAGCAACATGTTGCACACAAGGTGCTTAGCAACATGTTAATCGCAACATTTAAAAAAATTTATTTTATTAGCATATTAAAGCATTTTATTAGAATTTAATAAACTTAGACGTGAATATGCTAACTTTTCTTTTGATTAATATGCTTCGTATCTGCCATTTGGCCCCCTAAAAAATGTCAATTTAATTTATTTGTAAAAAGAATACCTTCATTACCACACAAAGCATTCAAAAAAATTCGATTTTTATTGTTGCAAAATATTTAGAACCAACTTTACATCAGCGGGTTAAATGCTAATTTAAACTTAAATAAACAAGTATCTAGCAACATGTTGCACACAAGGTGCTTAGCAACATGTTAATCGCAACATTTAAAAAAAATTTATTTTATTAGCATATTAAAGCATTTTATTAGAATTTAATAAACTTAGACGTGAATATGCTAACTTTTCTTTTGATTAATATGCTGCGTATCTGCCATTTGGCCCCCTAAAAAAATGGCAATTTAATTTATTTGTAAAAAGAATACCTTCATTACCACACAAAGCATTCAAAAAAATTCGATTCTGGTTGATTTCAGTAAACTAAAGAAACCACAGATTAAACAAATATTTTACTAAGAATTTTAACAGCAACAAGAACTATTTGAACGGTCGACTAAAAAATTTTACATTTCTGCAGACAATCTTACACACAATGAAAATAGTTTTAACTCTCTTGCACTTATTGTATGTGTACAACAGCACTACTTTTTAAGGCAAATTTCTCATTTCTATTGGTAAATTTTCAAACACAGAATATTTATAAACAATTTTTCTAGTCCCGTACTTCAGCTTTGCTCTCAACTGGCGCATAAGTAAATGAGTTTTTGGTTTTTTTTTTTGGTTCATAATTAACTTTTCCAAAAAAGAAATAAATAAAGCTGCCCCAAAGACGTTTGTTGCATAAAAGGGTTAAATGAAAGTTTTGACAAGATATGTTTTTCTCTCAAAAATTTGTTAAAAGGTGCAACATTCTTGCAAACAACTTTCGGAAATAAATTTAATAGAAGTGCGATTTTTTTTTTATGAAGAGTTTAAAGAAGTTGAACTCATAAAAGTATTATTTACTTGCTTTCTGAAACAGGTTGTAGTTCAAGTTCGTGTGAAAAGAGGTTGAGGTGGAGCTTTGGCTTGATAAAGGTCAACGTAATTGTTTTGATCTGGAAAATTTAAAGAGGATATAAATTAAGTGTTTTGTGTGTGTTTTTTAGAGGGGGGAGGGAGGTTGGTTTATCTGGTGGAAAACGGATTATTGAATAGATTTTAGAGGAAATTTTAAATTCAATACCTTTGAAAATTAGATTTAAAAGTTCAATATTTAAAGAAATTTACTGTTAATCTTTATTCTAGTTTTAAATTGAAAAACTCACCTCCACCAAAAAATCTGATTGTTTCAGTTCAAATCCCTTTATCCAGTTTCTCTTAAACTTTTACTTCCTGTTATGACAAAAAGAAACATTTTTTTTTTCTACTTTTGCGGTTTTTACGAAAACGTAGAAAAACATTTTGTGTGCAAAATTTTGTAAATAAAGTTCAATTTTATTTTTTCGTTTTGAAATTTTAATACAAAACAATATTTTCTAAAAACAGTTTTAGCCACAGAAAAGTTTTCGTTTCGTTTTTTGCAAAAAAAAAAAAAAATAAAAAACATCAACAACATAAAATTTCTAAAACACAAGCAAAATAAACATCATGGAGATGTTAATGATAAAGTGAAGTAAAATAATGATGTTTAGAAATGTTGCAGGCAAAAAAAAAAAAAAAAATATTAAGAAAAACTCTCAAAACCAAAATCCTAAAACTTGTACTGTACTCAACATAAAACCACAACAAATATTAACAACATTAAAGTAATAATATAAACAATTAAAGGGTGTTTTTTTTTAACCGAAAAAAACTTGCAAAAGTTTAAGCTGTCAAACGAACTGACATACTGTGTTCAGTTTTTCAAAATATATGAGCAGTAAACTCAGGAAAGTCATCATGAATAAATGAATAACGCTACCAAAACTTTCAAAATAAATTATTTTATAGACGACTTTGTGATTTTTAATCGGTTTCTTTAATAAACGTTACTGCACCATATGGAAAGGGCCTACTTCACAATACAGCCTACAGACTCTTTTACATAGAAAAGAAACCGCCATATGTACTTAAAAAACAAGTAAGAGTGATATATTAAGCCGAATCTTGTATACCCTTCCCCATAGTATTTTAAACCTTGAGTTTGTATGAAGGCCATGTGAAGTTATGAGCAGCTTTGGCTCAGCTTCAATATTTAACACTAAGAAATATTTGAGTCAAATAATGTCATCAAAGGCCATATGGCATGGGCGCATTTATGCCAAAACTATTATTTCGGAAAGAAAAATTTAGTTATTTCTCTATAATCGGGTCATTTATAAACAGCTTCTGCTAATTTTTACTACTAGTATTTTACTAATTTTTTTTTATTCCCCAAGCTAATCCGGCGAAGCTCTACGCTTGTCTGCAGGAAACCAGAGTCTCTGACGGGAATCGAACCCGCAATTCCGATGCTGATAGACTAGCTCACCTAGTTGGTGAGCCTACCGGGGCACTCATTTTTTTTTAGGTGAAAGTATAAAAACAAAGTTCATAGATTATAACAAGACTTCAAAAAGTAAAGGTTCATTACTATTTTGCTCATATCTCAGCCGTTTGTAAAACGAACTAGTTAAATTTTTAAAGCAAACAATTCCGGACTATAGGCAATCACACAAATAATAACCTTGACCTCATCATATCAGAGGTCTTCGAGAAACTTCATAAAATTTTAAACATACACACAGTCAGACAAACGGGCGGACGGACAGACAGACGGATATAGTTCCGACCTGTGGTGAAGCGTATAATTAAAAAAAATTTAACCCTGTGTTTTTGAAGAAAAATCCAAAATGTCTTCATATAAAATAAAGAAAATTGAACACACATATCGTCAACTCATTATTGGTTTGGCGCATATCATGCTTATTTCACCATGATACACGCCAAACTAATAATGAGCTGAAGATATGTAAATTTCTTTGGCTCATGCACACGAAATAAAAATGACTTTTAACAATTTGAAATCATGAATGCGCCTTGCCCTCCCAAATGCACGCACCTTAAGAATTTGCCTTAATTGATGCCATTTGGAAATCTTACGAATAGAAAAAAGTTTTTGTATAAAATTTAATTTTTTGTGCAATTTTTAACAATCACAAGCTCTCTTGGGCTTTGAAAAAAAACACAATTTACAATAAATACAAGGTGGCGCAAATGTTGGGCCCCTGATGATTTTCGGCAGTAATTTTTAATAAAATAAATACTTAAAATTTAGTTTTTGGATTGTTTTCGATTTGATGTCTTGATTTGTTTTTTCATTAAGTAGAAAAAATTATAGCGCACAAGAGGCCGCCACAATAATGGATGACCACATGGGCCCGATTTTTGCGTTTCCATTACTCTTTGGGGATTTCAGAGTCTAAGGCTTTTTGGCTTCAGAAACCCCACAAAAAGAAGTTTTAAATAGTTAAATTGGGAGATCTTTCAAATAACCAAAACAATAGATTGACGAACTGAAAATGCAGTCCTCGGGATATCGGTTTTAGATCATGCAGTATGTGCCGTTGCTCCATCCTGTTGGAACCAGATGTCCCTTACACCAATTTCATCTGGTTGAGGTAGAAGAAAGCCTTTGAGTATGGCTCTGCAGTGCACACCGTTTGGAGAAGTCGATTTTCCCGCGGCGTTTTTTTAAAAAATAAGGCCCGATGATGCCTTCTGCATGGACACCGCACCGAACTGATAGCTTCATACATTCAAGTGCAAACAAATAAAGGAGCATTATATTGACTTAATTAAGTATTGTGGTTATTTTATTAAACTGTTTATGGTTTTTTATATATTTTGTTGAAGTAACAAGAATGGCGTTCCAGTTAAATTTTTTATTACTAACCTCAGCCTTATTCCACGTAAATTTTTGAAATTTCACGGTGTCAACTTTGCTTTTTCTAATTTTATTATTAATTCAAATGGTTTTATAGCTTAAATATGTTTTCTTGTTTCGTTATGCCTTTCTTTACAAATCCTGTCAATTAAATATTAACAAATTGTAGTTATAAATTGTGATTGCAAAGCCCGTCTTTAGGTCTATGATGAAAATGCTTCCCTGATCTAATTATTGTTTAAAAATTTTCAATAAAAACAATAACAACTTGTCATAAGAGGGTTGTATTTTCCTCAAAATACGTAAGACTTGTATGATAGTGTCAAGTACCGTTAAAAAGTTTCAGCATAGATGCATGCAACAGATTTTATCAATAACCTGCACTGCAATAGTCGTGACTTTTTTCATCGATCAGTGATTAGGTTAGGTTCAATTGGCAGCCGTGATCAAGCACAGCTCACGTGGGTCCATTAATTAGTTCTCGTTGTGCTACTATGCCACACCGTCTCCCATTGGTCCTATGTTATCTGGCTGCTAGTATTCCCATACAGCCATCCGATCGATTCAACAAAGGAGTGGATCCCGTTTACATCAACATCTCCGAATGCCGGGCAATTACAAAGAAGATGTTCCGTTGAGTCTTCCTCCTCCTCGTCACCGCAACTTCTACACAAGTCATTATAAGGGAGCCCAGCCTCTGGGCGTGCCTCCCAATGGGTCACTGGACAGTTATAACCGCAATTAGGTTTCTTAGATGATGTATGGGCAGCTGTAATGCCTGCCGTGTCCTTTTATCATCAATGATGGGCCAGATTTTCCTAGTTTCCCCACAGGTAGTTTCATCGTGCCACCTCTGACTGGTACTAATAGTCGGTGTTTTTTTATGTGTGTAAACTCAAAGAATGCACTCTCATTCTTCATTTGGTTCCAGTAAGAAGATGGAGTTAGCCGGAGCTAACATATTTTTTGTTTAAATAACCTTTGTGCCAAATTTCATTAAGGAGTCTTCTAAATTGCCTCCTGTACTTTGCGCACATGGATTGCATGGACAGCCAGAAAGCCAGACGGATGGAAGGACATCATAAGATCGATTCAAAAAGTTATTCTTAGTCGATAGGCTTACATAAAGGTGGGTCTACGACCAATACATTAAGTTGTTACAAACGTGAGCACAAACGCATAATACACTCTCCTCTATTGTAAAAATATCACAAATTTATCCTCGAACTCCGACAAAAACATGTAAATTGCAATAATATTTCTAAACCATGTTAAATACTTTTTTTTCAAAAGCCAGCAAACGAAGTAGCAATAACATCAAGATATCCAACAACTCAACTTTATTACTGTAAAATGCATTAAAAAGTTTTTCTTTATTTACCTTTCTCTGCTTTAAGCATTTTTTGTTTTTTTTTTCTTTTGCAGCAGAAAATGTATAAAAGTATAAAGTACTGTATCAAAATTCTAACATCATTATGCTTCTGCTGAAGCAAACAGCAACAGAAGTAAAAACAGAAAATGCAAAAGAGAAGACCAACAATTGTTTCGTGATGAACTATTGACGGCTTAAAGCAAATACATGAAAATATAAATAATGATATAAAAAGAAAAAACAAATACAAATAAAGAAGAAATTTAACTTTTTTTTTATTATAATATCAAGTGTTTAGAGTTGTTGTTACAAGAACCACCTTGAATAAAATCATAAACAATAGGAACAACAGCAACAACATCTCATTTACATAGAAAAACTCTATTCCACACACATACACACACACATATATACTTTATTTCTTATTCTCTTTTCCATTTACAGTTTGTTTGTAAATTGCATTTGATAACTATTGTTAGTTGAAAGAGTATTAAGGAAAAGAAAGAGCGAAAGTTTGTAATACAGTTAAGTAAAAATATAGAGAGAGTTGGTTTATTTAAGAGAAAATATATTCGTAAATCTACAAATAGTTTTACAGCCATGTGTACGTGTTAAAACTTCGATAAAGACCAAGAAGAGAACTTTGTTCCAACTACCGAAGTTAGATGTTTTCTCAATTCAGATTCTGAGTTTTAAGGAAATTAGCAAGCAACTTTGGTAAAGAAGAAATACAAAAAAGGTTGTTTTAAAAAATGTTTCAAAAAAGTTTATTTCGGGGAAGTTGTTTCATATCAAGTACTTAGCCCGCTACTTCATTAAAGTCTCCCTTTTACTTTCGCAGACATTTGAATACGCCAAAGTTGATGTTTCTAGGTTTAAAACAGAAGAGTAGCAACATTTTTCATCTTTACGGTCCTCATATACTCAGGAACCTGCACCTTTAATTTAATGATGGTAGGTGCAATCTATATTTATAAAAAAATAGAGGGAATTCGGGGCGGAATACTGGACAAGAGAGGGATAAAATGGTAAAAAATGGGAAAAACTGAAGCCCATTTTTCGAAGTATGTAATTCTTTAACATAAGTCCAAAACTGTTTTTCGTACGAATTTCGATAGCTACATGCCACGAAAAAATACATTCGTCCTTCAGTGGGCAAAAGTGGGAAAAAGGGAAATTTTAGCTACATTTTGATCAACAAAATTTTTAAAGGTTTTACCCGTTTGTTCCCCAAAAGTGCCAAATTTCAAAAAAATCTCAGAAAGCTGTTCTCTAATTTTTTTCTTTTTAATATTAAACGATCAGTATTAAATTTTTTTTAGTTAAGAATATATGAGTTAAGGGAATATACCCTTTTTACCCCCCAAATATTCGAATTTCCGAAAGTCCCATCTTAGTGGATTGACTTGGCGAGAGACCAACCTTCGGTGAAAATTTAGCTTCAGCAGTTTATTGCGGGAGATTACACAAGGGAACAAGATTTTTATTGATTAAGAACTGAATGTTGTTTTTAAGGTTATTTGGGACGCTGTATTTAAATATGCACTCTGTTGTTTTCTATCATCTCGACTTTTCGAGACATATCGTTATTTCCAAAATTAAGAAACTTCCGCTACAGATATTGCAATAACTTGAAAACGGTGCACCGTATTCCTTTCAAAAAGCGAAATTCGCTAGCAATATTATTTTTAAGCCGTGCTCACATTGTTTATAAATTTGCCCAATAGTTTCAGAGATATCGTTGAAGTTTTTTAAAAAAAGAACAATTTACAAGAGTTTGTTAGTCGTGCTTAATTCCAAATTTTATTTTTGATAAAAACACTGAAATTCATTGTTGCTTAAAGATTTTAGAAAATTTTGTATTCCCAAAAATTACTTTGATAATAAACTGGCAAGTGCACGGCTTAAAAAAAAACTAAGCTCTGGCAGCATGCTTTATTTTTCCGAGAGCAATAAAGCAAGTTGTTTTTGTTTTCATTTTGTTTTTTCTTAACCAACTTAAAAGTACAATTAATATTGGAAGAATTCCAACAAATTGTAGTGGGAAATGTAAGAAGAGATAAACTCATTGTTTATTGTTGTTGTGTTTGTTAAAGCTTTGATATGGTTACAAGTAAGACTTTTGCTTATAGATAATTCTTATTCGCTTAACAGTTTAACTTGTTTAATATCTGTAGCTTTTCTAAAATCTTTGGATGAAGCACAGGAATAGCTTATGCCTTCAACAATGAATTTCAGTGTTTTTATCAATAATAAAAATTGGGAATTAAGCACGACTAACAAAATCTTGTAAATTTTGTATTCCCAAAAATAACTTTGATAAAAAAAACAATTTTTAAAAAAACGGGAATTAGTACAGATTCACTAGTGACATTGCATAAGTTTTTGCACTGAATTTGCTCATTTAGGTTCAATACATTACAATTCTTCGTAATTTTTCCATAATATGATTGTAGGTAAGAATAATTTGGTGTAATTAAACATTCATAACCGTATTTATAAACTATTATTAAATTGAATAAACGTTTATTTCATACAAAATTTGTTTTGTAAATCTTTATTGAATTTAAAAAATTTTTATAAATACGGGCGAATTTATTTAAATTAATCTTTAAAACTAGTTTTGTTGGAGGTGACTAAATTAAAACATGTTTTTTCTCTGCGTGTTTATACCACCAATAATGATCGTTGAATCTACTTTAATTCAACCTCAAGGTCTATAGATATATTAACAAGTCACTGAACAATCAGTAGACATGCCAACAGGCTCGATCTCGCTTTTAACTATTTCTGTCGTAGCTGCAAAGAACATAATACTGAGTGGATACTAAATAATCTCTTATGTAACTGCTCAGCTCCTTACTTAGCTAAATAATACTTTTAAATGGATCGCCTTTTACAGGATCTCCTTGAAGTATGTCTGATTTTTAAATATCTCAATGTTACAACAACATTAACCCAGCATAAAGTCCCTCCTGGGATCCTTATTCTTGACGAGCGGTTTAATGCTATCAAAACGGGTTCGCAATCGGGTTAACTACCATATTTATTGCTTCAGCGACGTTGCGGCGCCGGTTAACGGGAAAGGGGCGTTAAAGGGATAAAATTGGGATCTTTCATACTTTAAAAGATTAACATGCAAACAAATTTAATTTGGAATATCCTCGCAATTCAAGTAAGTTATCCTGATACACTCACAATTATGAATCTACTTAAATGAAAGAGATTTTTGTGAACAACAATAATCCAGAAAATATTTTGAGATTTTTAGGTTCGTTCGTCAAAATGAAAATATGAAAATATTTAATGTTATTTTATGTTTTAAGTTGGAACTGATAGAAAAAACAAATAATGCCATCGAAATCAGCACTCTCAATTAAGTCTAAAATTATGGACAGAATTCCGGAAAATTATGGTGTGTTGTCCTGTGTTGTTTTATACGAATTTTGTTTTAATATGAGTTTTTGTTTGGCGGAACAAGGATGACTTTCTATTATTTATTTATATTAATTTATTCCTTTTTACTTTTTATATTTGTTTATTTGTTCAGGCTAAAGTTTTATTTATTTGTATTGCTCTTCTTTTAGTTCTTTACTTGCTAACATTTATGTACATTGAAACTTAAAATTAAATGCTAAGACAAATGATTAAATGAACTACTGCGAGAACACATAAAAAGAGTGCAAAATTATTGGGAAAAAAATTCAAAAATTTATTTTAACTATTTTTCTCTGTTTACTTTTATTAGTTTGTTTTTGTAAACAATTTTTTTTTTTTCAAAAAAGTTTTACAATTTTTGTTCTCCTTTAAAAGCGGCTGCTGCTCCTGCTGCTGCTCCTGCTAGAGTAATGTTACGGATGTTTTAACTTCCGTTTCCCTTTTCGAGCAGTTTTTTTTTACTACAGGAGATGAGCACAAGAACCTAGAACTTAAAAAAATAATACATACATATGTATGTACATATAAACAGCAAAAGAAAAATAAACACAAACAAACAAAAAAAAAAAAAATAACTTAACAAAACCCAACGAAAGTCATTATCAATGTAAAGAAAACAACAACAACAAGTATAATGTAACATAAACACCTAGACAAGAAAAAAACAAGAACAAAAGGCAACAAAAATAAAAATCTTCGTACTACTCTAAATAATTTGTTACCTTCAAATTATACAAGTTTGTGTGTGTTAAACCAAAAACTTCTCACAATGTACACAAATAATAGAGCCAAACATTAGCAGCCTGACTCAACACTAATACATACAACACAAAACTGAGACTCGTATGTAAATAAATGCATGCATGCTGAGCATAAAAAATGTTGTTGTTGTTGTTGTTGTTATTAGGTATGTAAGCATGAACACCAGTACGTACTAACAATTCTTATTGCTCATACTTACATTTGTTGAAAATAATAAGAACAAAAAAAAAAAAACAGTCACACACGCACATCCGACGCATTTAGAGAACAAAAACGTATTATTAACAGCGTTGCCGTTTTGCTTACTTTTAACCAAAATTGCCTACTTTTTTATGTGTACTTTCCCTCCATTTTGTTAAGTCAAATATAATAAATTTTTTGTGGTTTCGTTTAAATGTGCTAAATTGCCATTACGAGAAACTGCAATTTATTGTTGATGGGATAAGCTATTCCTATGCGCATTTCACTGGTTGCTTAGGCCAGATCATTAGGACACTTCATTCAAAGATTTTAGAAAACCGTAAGATATTAAACAAATAAAACTGTTAAGCGAATAAGAATTATAAACACCCGTTTTAATTGAAACAATATCAAAGCTAAAACAAAATCAACAACAATAGTTTGTGAGTGAGTTTTCTTTTCTTATTATTTCTACCCACACCACAATAGTGGTAGAATCACTTTCTGAGTCGATCTAACGATGTCCGTCCGGCTGGCTGGCTTGCTGGCTGTTCATGTAACCGTGTGCGCAAAGTACAGGTCGCAATTATGGAGATAATTTGATAAGATTTGGCTTATAGGTTCTTATTTGCACAGGGACCAAGCCTGTTGAAAATGGGCCGAATCGTAGGACCACGAGGGGAGACAGGGGCAATTTCAGACTCTCACAAACTATTGAACCGATTTAAATAAAATTTAAAACAGGGTGGTTAGATTTTAAGGGCGATGTTGATTTTGAATAAAATACAAATTATTTAGAAAATTACTGTCATTTCTTTTTATTATGATAATATTGGTAAGTTCAATTATGTATGGAAAAAAATATCGGCCAAATGGCCGCCGCGACTTCGGTGGCACACCTCCATCCGATGGTCCAAATTTTCGATGACGCTGAGGCATAATTAAGGTTCTTTGCCGTTAATGTGCCGAAGTATCTCATCCTTTAGCTCTTAAATTGTTGCTGGCTCCAAAGAAAAAAGTCCCACAGTGTCAGACCACACGATCTTGGCGGCCAATCGTCACCGCAAAAGAGCCATTGTATCGTTAGCTGTGTGGCAAGTGGAACCGTCCTGTTGAAACAAATCTTCCACATCCATATCTTCCAATTCGAGCCATAAAAAGTTCGTTATCAACTCACGATAGCGAACACCATTCAGAGACTCTGGTCTGTTTCACTACAACGAACTGAAGGTCTACGTTACTATTGCTCGGTTAATTAATTTAGATAATTATTATTATAAAATAAATAAATAAATATTTTACTTGTTGCGGATTTGGTTACTTAATTTTAACATTTGGTTGAAATTTCTTTTCTTTGGTCCTGGCAACGCTGACTACAGCATCATAGAAGAGCACTGGTTTTTATAGAGATGCGTTTGTTTTTGTTTTGCTTTGTTTTTGCTTCTTCGTTTTATTACTTTGTGTATTTTTGTTTGTTTGTGAGTTCTTTTCTTCTGTAGTAGAATTTGAGAGCAGCACAAAAATGAAAACAAGGTTTTATTTAAAGAGAGTAAAAAAAGAGAAAACTATGTGTTGGTTTTTTTAAATGCTAAAAGGTACTGTTTTGGGAATTTGTTGGTTTTAAAAGGAACTTTTGACAAATTCTTTTAAATTTTATCCTAAAACTTTTCAGTTTTCTTCACATAAATTTACCTAAAAATTAATTTAATTTTTCTTTCTTTATTAAAAAAAAAAGGATTTTTTATTCAATTTTAAATTACGCATTCAAAAAATGTTCGTTCAAAAAATTTCTTAAAAATAGTAGGACCGGCCCGTTTTCACAACTAACCGATAGCTAAAAGTAGACTTTAACCGGCCTTATTAAAATTGTTCCATTATTAAAACTTAACTTTAACCTAATGCGACCTATAAAGTAGATTACTACCTGGTAGGTTAAAGTAAAGTTGTAATAATGGAACACCTTTTATACGGCTGATAAAATCCTACCTTTAGCTAACGGTGGTAAGTTGTGTAAACGGGCCTTAATTTTTTTTAATAATAAAATTTTTTTTTACGGCGTTGCCCTAAATTCACGAAAACAATTTTAGGCTAAAAAAAAGGTTTATGATAATAATTTTCAATTAAAATTTGTTCAATAAACCCTTTATAACTCAAATTTTTTTATGAATATGGGGGTTATTTAAAAAACAGGTTTATAGAGGGTTTGTGAAACGGGTTTATCTATGAAAATAAATTTAATAAACACTTTATAAAACTGTTTTATTTTTATCACCGAAGGTTAAAGGGTATACATTCCGGTTGTTATTTCTACAATATTGATATATATTATGGATGATTATTATGAGAAGAAAAGTTCTAATCTGGTTGACCGTCTTTCCGTCTGTCTGTTGAAATGGTTTTTCCGAAGACCCCAGATATAATATATTTCTGTCAATTATGATCCGTTAAATTACTATTGAAATTCAGCCAGAATGGACAATCAATTACTGAGATGTTAGCAAAACACGGCTTCATTAAACCATGACCCTTTTAATCCTCTTGTTGCCTATAGGAAACATAACACACTGGCGCTAATAAATGCCGAAAATCTTATCTTATATTAAAACGGGTTCGATTCAATAAGTTTCAGTTTAAGAATTAAGAATTACTTCCAAGGATTAAATGTCGAACCGATATATTTTCTCACAAAAAAAAAACAAAAAAACCAGTTTTGTTTAAGAAACAGAAAACATGACACTATATGCCACAATAGTAAATATGATTTTACATACGACGTGCATCCAGGCGTTATAACCAAATAGGAGGACCGATGACTTGTATGGAAACTTATTTTTTTACCCACTTTCGTCGAAGTACAGCGATGACTATCAACGCCCTAAGTCATTTGCATCATCAACTGAACGGAATGTTAAAAAAAAAAATATTTAAACATTGCACTTAGTTGCCTTATTGGAGAAAATGTGCTTATTATGTATTGAACGATGGGCTTTTGTTTTAAAAGACATACATACATACACCTATTAAAACCTTTTTTAACACTTTCTAGAAAATGAAGTGCTAAAGCTTATCGCAAAGCAGGGAACAATAAATTAAAAATGAACACAACAATAGACAAGGTACTTTTTACGATATATAACACTGACGTATCTGAGCGGCAAGAGAAAATAGTAAAAAAAAACAAATAAAAAGACAGGAAAAATAATGGTCAATGGATAAAACGTCATATGTATAGTCGGCTTAATATGCAAATATGCTAACTCCCTTTCAATAAATTTAACAGGAGAGACAAAAAACTTTTTATATTTTTATGTGGAGCTTGAGAGAAAAACCAAAATTATAATTTGTTGAACACAATTCAATACACAAATTGAAGAAAAACTACATGCTGGTCAACGGGGTGTATCTTTCATCAAAAACTCAAATTACTTAAAAAATGGATTTAGCAGGTTTGCATATTAAGCCGACGATAAGGCAAGCGCTTAAAAACTCTTTGTTTGGATAAAGGATACCGCTGGGCTGGTATAGAAAATTGAATCGTAAAATTATTTATAGTTTTGATTGGGGCGCTAATGAGTTAGTAGCCCTTTTTTACGAAAATTATTTTTAGTGAGCCAAAGTTCTTAAGGAAAGTTTATAATAGTTTTGTAAGCTTCCATTTTCCTTAAATATAAATATTTTGCTTTTTTTAATGTTTAAACGATCTTTTAGATCCACAAAATTTTTATTAGAAATTAACTTTTGTACATATGTATGTATGTATATAATATAAGATTTATTACGTTTACATTTTATTTCTTTAAAATTTTCTATTCCAAAAAATAGTACTTTATTCCTTTTAAAAGCTCTTTTAAGTCCCAACACCCCCCTTTCAATACTTTTAAAATCCTTTATTTTCCGTAAAAACAGCATAATTGTTACTAAAAAGTACTTTGTTTACATTTAAGTCTCTTTAATAACATTTTTATGCTCTATTATGGTCATGTAAATACTGTTATTCTCTTTAAGTGTATTTGTTGCTGTTTTTGCATTTCCTACCATAATAAATATGCACACGATGGCGAGTACCACTCGTAATACTGGCAGGAGTGTACGAAAACTCGTTTTAATATTGTTATTGTGTTGTTGTTGTATGATTTTTTCGCAAAGTGTTGTTTTTGTTTGTTATTGTTGTTTTTACTTTTCTCCACTATTTTCAATACACTAGTCGAGTATGCTTGTACAGGTTTTGTTAAATCCTGTTATTTTATTGTTTAGGGTACTATACACTAACATATATGTGTGTTGTCGTTGTTGTTGGTGATGAAGAGATGCTGTTATTGTTTTTCTTTGAATGGCTGTAAGTGCATGTGTATGTATGTATGTGCGTTGGCATTTGTCTGTTCGTAAAGAGTCAGCAGCTTCTGTAATCATTCGTTCCGTATTATTGTGGTGGATTTAATTCTCGTAGATTTTTCAGGCATCAGTTATTAAGAGGGTGTCATTGTAACCGGTCGTAACGTATTAAATTTAACGGAAAATTTATCGTAGTTTTTTTCGTGTCATACTTAACGAATCGTGTAAACGTAAAACGTTACTAGCATTTAAAGAAGATTTATGTTTTATAAACAAGTGCGCTGAAACTTTCAAATAAAAAGCGGTAAATCGAAAAACCACCAAAATGAATAAAAAACAAGGATTACCTAAAAAATTTAACTTAAGCTATTTTTAAATTAAACCTTTTTTTAAATCTGTTAAAAAAATTATTTCAATATTTAAAAAAAAAGTGTTGCTTTAATACCACCCTTCTTTATTAAAGGAAACAATTTTTTTTGTATTATCATTGTTGTTGTATTTTAAGCTTTACTAAGTTAATATAGTGGCCACAAAATATTCGTGTTCTAGTTTTTGAGAAAATGAAAATCTGACAAAAAGATACAAAAAACAAAAGAATTTATGCAAACAAAAAATATCATACAGCACAAAAAAAGGAAAATAAAATATCTGAGAATAGTTCAGTTAGCTTGCATTGTTTTTATGGATATGTGTATACAGTACAATCTGCCTTAACGGACATATTCGTCAAGCGTTCCTCCCCCTGCCCCCATTCGACAGACACTGTTACGATGCCCCATTAGCGTTTAAATTTGCGATATTTTACATTTTAATGGTACCTCCGGTGTCTGGTCATGAGAGATTTCACTGTATTCTCAGTTGCTGTTGTTGCAATTGCGGCCATGATAAGGCGCGTTAGTGACATTGTACAAGCAACATTTAAATGCTGCTGGCGTTGGATGACTCTTATAACTCTATTGATGCTTGATTTCACTATAACAATGAAAAAGGCACTAGGATTTACACACATACTGCAGTTGTATACATACAAATACATAAATATATGGGATTGCTTGCTATATTTAATCCTGGAAATTTCGAAATTAATTAACTTTGAAAGTTCTGTTTTTAATGTCTGGTGACTTAAATTACTCTAAATTATTTTTATTTTTTCCCTAGACATATTAATCTGGTAGTAGAAATCAATTATCTCCTACTTGGATTACCCAGTAATGAACAAAGCAGTTAATTAACAATCAGAAGTTTAGAGGTGTGTTAAATATTTATTGCTTTGAGGTAGGAATCAGCTAATAGTATACATATATAAAATTGGAACAAGTTTTTTAAATTTTCGTTTAGTAATTAATTTCTTTTAAGCATTTTTTTAGTTCTTAGTTGAACCTTTAAGGGCCATTATTACAACTTGCTAATAGTTAAAAGTCGGATTTTGTTGGACCGATAAATAGCTTTGCATTATTACAACTTCCATTTTTTATTGCTGTTAATTTCAATAATAATAATATTTAATAATAAATGAAGGTTTTATAATGCAAAGCTATTTTTCGGTCCGACAAAATCCGACTTTTAACTATTGGCAAGTTGTAATAATGGCCCTAAGAAAGAATATTAAAGTAAGATTAACCCTAAAGAAGGAATAAATTTCCGTAGCATATAAATATTTTTCATTTAAAGGAAATTTTGATTTTTAGAAATTGTATTAGTTTTTTAATGCAGAAAGAATATTAAGAACTATTATGATTGATTTTTTTTTTAAAATTCCCAAGCATATACAAATTTTTCCTTTAGAAAATTTTTAGTTTTGAGATTTTTTTTTAATTTTTTATATTTAAATTTAATTAAGACAAAAATTTTTATAAATTCTTTAAAATTTCCCTAGCATATAAAAAAAATTTCCCTTTTAGGGAAATTTTAGTTTTTACGACATTTTTGAAAATCTTGTCTTTTAACGATAAAAAGCTAATTAGAAAAAAAACAAATTTGCTAAATTTCCCTTGTGTGTTTCCCTTCAAGGGAAATTTTAATATAACATAATGGTTTACATTTTTCTTAAGATTAAAATTTTCCTTTACCGGTTATTTAAACGGTTATTTTATAATGCATTTTTCTGCAAAATTGTATTTTTATTTTGCGTAAAATAAAGAATATTCAAAAAATAAAATAAAATTTCCCTTATCTACATAAATATAAAAATTTCCCTTGATGGAAAATTTTAATTTTTTTAAATTTTTTTTGTTTTATTATTTTTACATTAAAAAAAAAATTATAAAAATTTTAAAAACTCCCAAAGTCCTGACAAGTATTTCACACTTAAGGGTACTAATTTTTTTAGCCCTGAAAATCGTGAAAATCGGATAAAAGAATTAGTTTTTTTTGTTGTACTGAGAATATTTTCTTGGATTTTATTAACCCTGTTTTACAAAGCAAACGTCTGTATATGTAAGTGCCAAATTGACAAGCACTTAAAGTACTTTTTCATTCGGTGCAATCAACAATGTAACTTATGCTGCATAACAACAGGCTGATTGCATGGTGAATTTTTCAACTTTAATTTCTATATATATAATTTGTTAGCTAAATCTGTCTATAATAATTAAAACTATTGTAAAAACTCTGACTATTTTAAAAGTAGGTATAGTCAACTTTAACACCCTGTAAGTTACTCAGTTTTTCAAAAAGGTCGTTTTAGTCTTTCACTTAAAAATTCGAACAAGATTAAAGAAAAGGGCATATCCTTTAAAAAATGTATAAAATTCTTATGTTCTTTATTTATATTCTGACCACTGGATGCAATCTGTATACCAAATTTATCGAAAAGAGAAAAATTAACAATTTTACCCCGTTTGACCCTTTAAAATGTATCAATTTTACCCCTTAAATAAATAAAGGCTACATTTAAATTTGGACTTTATCCAATCTGTATACTAAATTTATCGGAAAGAAAAATAGTATCAAAGGTAAATAAGTACCAAGAGTGCAATTTTTCCCTAGTTTTAGGCCATTAGAAAGAACTCTGTTTTTGTTTTACTGATTTATAACAGGATGACTTCTAAAATACATCTCTCTAGTAGATAAAGTCCTTCAATATGATGCTAGCAAAACTGGTAAGGTTAGAAGAACTCATGTATGTTCATCAACTTTGAAACCCTGTAGTTGTAGCTATTTTTATACAGGGTGATTATATAATTATTTACGGAAAAGATATTTTCTATTTTGAAAATTAAAAAAAATATATATATTTTCTATGAACTGTATATGGGCATTTCCTCAGAATGGTCAACCAGGATGGAAAAATAAAATGTTGATAATCATCGGTCTACGTTTTTATAATAGAATGGCTTCATATCATATCTCAGCTGTTTTATTTGAGGAAATTGGGCTGGAAACTGGAAAATTTTATATTTATTTTAAAGCTACTTCTAAAGACATTTTTATATGATTTCTTCATAATCTCTCTATTACAAACATTGTAAATTGAAAAACTAAATATTTTGTTTAGGACATTTGAAGATATTTTTGGGAAAGTGCATGGTGATAATAATAAAAGAAAAACATATGGAAAAATCGTACGTTCGCGACTCTTACGCTAGCGACCGGTACATAAGCCAATTAAACAAAAACCTATAGAAGTATTTTAATTTGTAAATACTGGATGGAGACCTACATTAATACACTTTCAAAATAATTTAACCACTTTGGGATATTCCATTCCATTATGCAGATTTTTACATTTCACTACTGTCAGCCAAAGTTGACTTCTATTTTGCGTATGTTCGTGACAACATGCTTATAACCAAGGCCCGGATTTTTATGCAAATGCATATTTGTTGTCGTCCGTCGGAGATCACAATTTACAAAATATCTTTGCGAATCAAGAAATTTGCAGGAAAATGGCATCGATTTGTTAGAGCATATTGTTGCATATATTGCTGATATTGCATATTTTTGTTGCATATTTTGTAACACCTGGTTTATTTGCTTTATTTTGCAATGCACTCTTTCCGCAGAAGAGGTAAAAGACAACACCTTCGCGATCAGTTTCGCACCTTGCTTAAGCTAATGACAGTTTCATAACTTTAACAAAAAGTTTTCTTAAGTTCAATATGGTTTTGACTTTTTTTATCACTAATAAATACATTTAAGATAATTTTAACTGCATATTTTTAAAATTTTTAGCGCATATATTTCTATTTTTATTGTATTTTTTATGCGCATAAAACGCGATTTTAACTGCATAAAAGTCTGGGCCCTGCTTTTAACTATCATTATGAAAACTCATACTAGACAAAATCCTTCTTTTGCACTTAACAGAAAGCTACCAAAATGTTATCGTATCGTTTTCGTTAATTTTTTGTACATCAAAAGCGTACGAGCGTACGTTAGTGGCCCCAAGAAATGCCCATATTAAAAAGTAAGAAGAATGTAAAATTTTTTGCTACTATAAAATAGTAAATTTAAATTCACTGTAACCCATTCTAGTAAATTTTAATCGACTGTTACTCTTTATGTCAATTTAACAGGACATTCCTAAGACTCTGTTACGCAAAAGATTTTTTCGAAAAAATCAATCTATCATTGTAATAGTTACAAGAACTAATACTTCTTTCTAAATTAGACAAACGAAACACCATGTTATCACATGGCTGTTGCTAAATATTGCCTTCATAATTTTGTACAGTAGCAAAAAGTGCCTTTACTGCTACTGTTTGCAAAGATGAAGAACTTTTTAGCAATTTCTTTTTTCCCACTTCAAATCAAATGCAACCCATTGAGGCAATTTGTATATGATGTTGGTCTGTTCTTGATAAACTTATCACAACACTACCATCGCGAGTACTGTAATTGTGTTAGTAAGAGCGCTCTTTTATTTAGTAGCATTCATAGTTTTCGCTAGATGTGTGTGTGTGTGTGTATGAAGTTTTAACTTTTTTGGCATTTCAATCCGATTTCTATTGTTCGCACTTTTGTACTGAGTTTTTTCTCTTTGCTAGTTTATATTTTCTTTTGTTGTTGTACTGCAACACAAAACCAGCAGCTAAAGTTGCTTATAGAGAACAGTATCACTGGCTGCCTGGCGGGCTGACTGACTGTTAAGGTTGAGGTTGGTTGGCAGTCTTTTCTCTTTTGATGGTCATATTATTATTTTACTGGAAATTTACCTTCTTGGCCAAAAGAGTAAAAATGTGTGTGTGTGTGTGTGTACATGATCTCTTTATGTTTTCGTTTGAATTTAATACTTTTCAACGAGTAGTAGTAAAAAACTTTATGTTCTATAGTGAAAAATAACAAATGTTTGTATGTGTCCAACTTTTTAAAAGATGCTGTCGGTCCTTTTTTCTTTATTTTTATTTATTTAATGTAACTTCTTAAAGCAACTTCAAAAGATTGAGCAATAACAAAATGGGAGAATATGTAATGAGTAAAAACTGGAGCTTAAGGATTAAAAATACTAGTAGCATAGTAAAGTAGTTTATTAAGCAATATCTCTTAAAAAATGCATAATAAAACTTTGAACTAAAAAACAAACGCATCTTTTGCTAAATATTTTAAAAGCAAAGAATTAAAATTTCGATTATTGTTTAAACAATAAACTCTTTTAGTCCACTTAGTAAGATCTCTCCAAATTTTCTTTTCTTTTACAGCTTAAAATGTTAATAACAATACAACAACATTTATAACAAAATTAATATAAATCATTTAATAATGCTAAAAACAAAGTGAAAAGGTTCTTAAACTCAAGTAAAACAAAAAAAAAAATTATTTATTACAGGGAAAAGAAATCCTTATAAAACTTTAAAAAATTAATCCCATAAATTCATAAAGTGATTCAATTACAATTTTACCGCCAAATTTCATAATTTACCCCTAAAAGCAGACTATAGTAACAAAACATTTCGAAGAAAAATTCCCGCTTAAAAAAGGTGAGTGCAAAAAATTTCTAAGAAAATTTATTTAATGAAAGCATTTAAAAACAAACAAAGAGAGGTTATTTGAATTTTTTATCGTTATATAAGACGATAAAAAATTAAACAAAAATCGTTTGTTTTTCAAAGAGATTTTTAGTTTATCAAAATCTATAGAAATTTGAATATAAAAAATAAGAGAAAATATTTTCCTGAGAAACATAGGATTTCCCTAAAGGGCTCTTATCAAACTTACTCATCAAGCGATAGGTAGTATGAGTGAAAATGTGATTTTATGTGAAACACCAACGAAGCTTGATTTCAAGGTGATTTCACGTAGACGAGTGAATTCGCTTTGATGTCAAGCAGTTTGATAGTGTCCTTAAAATGTCAAACTTAACAAACATTTTTCGATAGAAAATTCAACGTAATAAAAAATTTTCGATTTACAAAAAAATTTACAAACTTGTTACAGAAAATTTTTCGCTTACACAAATTTTTTATAGAGAATTTATCGCTTTCAAAAAGATTCTATTAATATTATTGCTTGAAAATGTTTTTGATAGGACACTTTTCGTTGGGTCGAAGTTCTTTAAAAAAAGTTTTTACCAACACCAAAATTCCTTTTTAGCATTGAATAATCTATTAAAGTGTATGTTATCGATACATTTTTATGGATTATTTACTTAAGCGATGAGTTTTCTTAAGAAAATTTAACAATAAAACTTTTATTTAAAATTCATCGCAAACATAAATTTTCTGTATAATACTTTTGCTGGCATCAATATTCTATAGAAAATCTATCGATAACACAAATTTTTTAAAGAAAGGTTTTCGGTAGCTCAAATATTTTATGGAACATTTTCGAAAACACTAAAAATGCTGTAAGCGGATAATCATAAATATATAGAAAATTCATATAAGCGATAAATTTTATATTAATCGAATTAATTTATCCATTTTTTTTAATAATTTATATGTTATCCAAAAATATTTAATAGAATATTATATGGAAATTTTTAGTATGATTAATATTAAATAGTTTTTCAAATAACAATCATACGCCACCAAAAAGAGTATTTATACCTTAAAGTTTTTCTAAGAATAAATTCAACAAACACAAGCAAATACTATATAATTTGTTTTTTTTTTGTTGGTTTTAAATTGAAATGTTTATTTAAGTTTTAGTGGAAAAATATGTTTAGTTTTGTCTTAAAATCATATTTTTCAGCTGAAAATTACAATTAGCATGAAATATGTCTACTATTTAAGCATTAATGTTCTTTGGGGAAATACGTCTAGTTTAAATTGCGAAATATTACAAATTATTATGGCAGACATATATACAAACTAAACAAATAAATAAATAAATTAAATGCAACACAAAAGTCATCACACATTGGAGAATTAAAAGGAAGCGCCTTAAACTAGGCAACAGCTTTTGTTAATTATGTGAATTTGAAATGAATTTAAAGTTATTTTCACAGAAAAAATGCAATCGTTGCATTATTATCGTTTCTAATCAAGATTTTTTCTAATTCTGTTCACTGATTGTTATTGTTGCAACACAATTTCAATGAAATAACGAAAACATACTACGTGTTAGTTGGTTTTCATTTGAAAAATACAAATGTTTCCAATTCTCTTTGGTTTTGTTTTCCTAGTGTGTATGAGAGTGTGTCTCCTTCAAATAATTTATCTTGTTTTATAGATTTTATTCTAAGATTTACTTTAAGATTTATAGTTGTTTGTGTTTTTTATGAAATGATATTTTTTCCATTTTTTTTTTATTTTTTGTTTTAGTATTCCCATTTTCCTATAGTTTTTCTTGTTTTCTATTTTTTGCCATCTATAAATTTATAACATCGTAAGCAGGAATACAAAAAATAAAGAGAAATAGAAAAAAAATAAAGAAATAAACTAGTAGAAGCCACAGTTTTCCATTATCGTTGTGTAGCTGGTTTTAAAAATGTTGCTTCTAGACTTAAATGCACGCTACAATATGCAAAATAAAAAGTTAGATAACATTTCAAAAGTAAAATGCATGCTGGCGGTAAATCTTTAAGAGAAAATTAATGCAAGCGATATCATTTCTAGAAAAAAATCATGACTGCAAGTTTTTAATTTTTCAAAGAAAATTAATTCAATCAAGAAAATTTTCTTAAGAAAATTATTTTTGTCGATAAACTTTCTGTACAAATTTAATGTTAGACAACAAGTTGTAGTAATCGATTAATATTTTTTTAGCATATTCTTGTTCAGAAATAATGTATGTTATCGATAACTTTACTTAAAAAAGTCAAAAAATCTATAAATCTTCAGCAAAAAATTTAAATGATCGATAATATTTTTATCGAAAATTTATGTAATCGATAAATTTTTCTCGGAAATTTTTTCAAAGAAAATGGATGTTATCGAATCATTTTATATTGAAAATTCTTGATGTCGATGAAATGTCTATAAAAAGTAGTGCTGGAATAATATCGATATTTATCGATAGTACTGATTTCACTTTCGATTTATCGATATTACTATCGACTGAATGTTTGTACTTGAGTAGGAAAACTTCAACTAATTTTTCATCAGGCTATAGTTCGTTGCTTTTAGCACTTTATTGAAATTATATAATTTATATTTAACTCTTATTTGACCTTGTTTAATTGATTATATTTTATTTTTTTAAGTATGTAAGAGACTTGTATGTACATATGTACGCACTTTATTTTAGATGACAGTTTTTAAAAAATTGTGCTGGTTTCAGTTAAAAATTATTTTTTTCTAGTATTCAATTTTTATAACAATTAAATCTATTTTCAAATACTAAATAAAAACAAAAGACATCAACTATTTGATAGGAAATGGATTTTTTTGTAAAACACAAGCATGCCCAACTTATTTGGTTTCAGGCAGTTTCTTATGTTATTTAATATTTTATTGGCAACTGAAAAGCCCTTTCTGAGGGAACCGCAGTAGCAGAGACTATAAGATATTTTATTGTTACTTTAGATCATTTTCTAAATTGGTTTTAATTCTCCACCAAAAATCGGTCTAGAGGGCTTTTTTCTAATCTCCTTTATATGCCAAATACACTTGTAAAATGCTTGTCATGCAGGAGAATTAACTCGTTTACATGTGTCCAGCACAGTAATGTTCGTCGTCTCATGTAAATTTTTGGAATTTTCATCCAGCATCGGCGGTGTCACACATACACATACAAACACATTTTTACTAATACAATGCTTAACGATTATTTTGATACGTGTGTTTGGGCCTTTATGCCGCTATTGCATTTGCATTTTTGTTCCAGAAACTTTCTTCACCAATGTTTTCCAAAAATTGTGAAAATTTCCAAATATTTTAAACTTTCAAACTTTTATTTTAAATTTTAAAAATTTGGCTATCGCAAAGTTTGAAGTGTAAAAATCAGTTTCTACATTAAGGCGTTTTTATACAGGTGGTATTGATTTTAAATCACTACAAAAACATTTGACGTTTCTGTGATTATAGCTGCTGTTACATCGAGCCCTTATTGCGAGTATATTGTAAGAGACAAAAACCAAATTTAACAGAAGAGGGTTTTTATTTATTTTTACTTAAGTCGTGCAGCACTTTATTTGGTTTCATATTATGAATTTATTTATTTTTAAAATTATAATAGCGCATTTGATTGTTTTTAAGAGCATGCGAGATTCAATTGATCATTGTTACCTGGCGTTTTAAAAGTTTTTAGTTTTAAAAAGGCTCGAAATGTTTTCATAGCTGTATTATAAATAATACTATCGATATTAATATTTTTCCTAATAAAAAGTCATATTATCGAAAAAATTCTCTATAGAAATTATATATATCGACAAATTTTGAATAGAAAATTTATTATAGCGTTAAATTAAAAGTTTTTCTAAATAAAATGTATGTTATCGAAATATTTTTTTTTATATTCTTCATAAAATTTTATATAGAAAGTTCAAGAATATCAATATCAAATTCCTATGGAAACTTTGAGGATATAAATTCTCTACAAAGAATTTATCGATAATTTTTTTATTAAGTACCGATAAATTTTCTATCAATAACAAATTCCTATGGAAACTTTGACGATATGAATTCTCTATAAAGAATTTATCGATAATTTTTTTATTAAGTACCGATAAATTTTCTATTAATAATTCATGATATCCATACATTTTCTCTAAAAAATTTATGATGTCGGTAAGTTGTCCATAGAAAATTCAATGTTATCGATAAATGTTCTCTTCTTTTATTATTTTCCATTCTTATTTATCGACAACAACAATGCTCTAGAGAAAATTTATTATATCGATAAGTTTTCCATAGAAAGTTCATTGTATCGAATAAATTTCTATTGGGAATTCATGTTATCGAAAAATGTTCTATTAAAAATGCATGTTATTGTTTAAATTTCTTTTAGAAAATTTATGTTATCGATAACTTTTCTATTAAGATTTCTTTTAACTTTTTTTAATTTTAACTTTTCTATAAGAATTCATGTTTTTTTTTTTGCTCTTACGAATTCATGTAATCAATAACTTTTTTATGGAAAATTTATGATGTCTATAAATTTGCGGTAAAAAATTCATGATATGGATCAATTTTCAATAGAAACTTCATAATCAATTTCATGTTATCGATAAATTTTCTATGGAACACTCTTGTTTTCGTTAAATTTTCTATTAAGAATTCATATTAACAATAAAATTTCTACTAAGAATTTATGTCATCGATAAATTTTCGTTCGAAAATTGATGGTATCGATAAATTTTCTATGGAAAGCTCCTGCTGTCGAATAAATTAATAACATTAAATAAGAATAACTTCATGTTAGCAATAAATTTTTTGTAGAAAATTCAAGTTATCGATACACTTCTCAAAAGCAATAATATTTCTAGAGAAAATGAAATGATTTCTAAAAGCTTTAAAGGGTTTTTTAAAGAAAATTTTGTTATCGATAAATTGGAATTCCTATTTTTTATACCGGGTTTAGAATTCGTTTTGGCAGTGTCTTTAAAATACGTTTTGATTGTGTTTTTGTTTTTCAATTCTTTTATAACCGCCATCCATACATGTACAGTGTACACACATTTACTAACTGCTTTACACACTCTACCACATACAAATACATACATCTATCTATACATGTATGAGAGTTGGTGCATACATCCTTAGATGCTGACATTAAAATAAATAATTTTCAATCGTCTGCTTTAAAAAAAACGACAAAATAAGATAAAAAAAAATATTACAATAAACGCAAAATGAAAACACAATGGGTCGCAGTTTATGTTTGCCTTTAAGATGGGTTTAAGTATATTTTGTAAAACGTTTGCTGAAAAATTATTTTTAAAATAAGGCCTAACTATTGATTTTTTCATAAACTAGAAAAAAAAAAGTTGGATGTTCTGTTTAAACATATTTACGAAACCTAAAAATCTTGATGAAAATAGGGTGAGCTTACAAAATTTCTAACGGAAAAACTAAAAAAATTACAATGCAAAAAAGGTGTGCTACCTCAAATTACTAAAAATATTGACAAGACTGGTCAGCGGTGAGTTTGTGGTTTGTGATTTCTTAGTCAGTGGTATACATATTTTGAATTGACTCTGGTTCTCGAGATATGCCGTTATATTGAAAATTAGGGAGGTTGCATCACATAATTCGCTATAACTCGAGAACTGGCCGTGAGACTTTATAAAATATAAGCATTTGGAGCGAAATAAATAACTAACTTCTTAAAATGTTTGCCTAGCCTGAATATTTTAGAAATAACGACAAAGTTTTGGACAAAAAACATATTTTGCCAAGAACATTTAAATTTTTTAAATTCTTAAAAAATCTAAAATAAATTATATCTTAAATTCTATTCTAAGATTACATACCTACATTTATTTCATAATAAATGAATCATATTTCGTTTAAATCGATTTATAAATACTGACTTTATTCACAAGAAAGATGTATTAAGTACCTCATTTTAATTGTTCAATCATTGACCCGCCTAAATAAAGTTATATTATGCAGTTAAGATTCCTTTGAGAATTATTTGTGCTGAACATTATCTTGATTATGAGATCTATATGGGATTTTTCCATCTAGAAATGATTAAAGGGAGAGGGATGGGACCAGCGGTCAGTCACAGGGATTTTCTAGGAGTGTCCTACTAAATGTTCCCAAAAATTAAAAGAATTACAAATTTATTTAACATTGTAAGATATTTATTTTTTTACGAAAATCTAGTTAAGTTTAGTAAAGTTTAAGATGTTCTTAAATCACATTAGGAAAGTTTAAGAGTTTCTTAACTTCGTGGCTGAGTTTTAAAAGCAATCGCTGTAGAGTCTTAAAAGTTTTTTTAATATTTTTGAAAACTTGAAGTTTGTCTTTGTTTAATCCATTGTGCAGCACCAATGCACATTTAGCAGTAGACATACACTGACGAACATGTGAGCTGGTTTTCCTTTAACGAAAACAAATTTAGAGAATGATGTTGAGGCAGTATGGAAAAAAGAAGCGTAAGAGAATTGGTAAAACAGGGGAGCACAATTTAAAGATGTAAAAGTTGTAGGAAGACAAAAGCAAATAAATAAGAAAGCCATAACCATTGAGGATACGGAAACGGAATAAGGTGTTTGATATTTTTGTAACTTTGTAAATTTTGAGCTTGTTTTTTTTCGTTATTTAGATGATGATGATGTTGTTGTTCTTGTTTGTTAATTTGTTATTTCTTCATTCTTATAGGTGACTGTGACTGTGTAACTCGAATAAAATGAACTTTTGTCTCTTTTGGTTTTTTTGGAAATCCTTTTTTTTTTGCTGGTTGGTTTTTCTTGGCATTTTATTTCTAAACAATACTTTTACCAAAAAACAATTCGTTTTATTTTAGTTTTTATTTATTTTATGATTTTTTTTTTTTTTTTTTTTGTGCAGTTATTTTAGTTTAAATTTTTTGCGGAATTTTTTTTTTTTGCTCCATGTCATTTTTGCTTCGCAATTTCCCAAAAGTGTAATGCAAAAATTGAGTATGTGTGAGTTTGAGTTCTGAGTGTGTGATTGTAAATGTGTGTTTAGTGTTTTAGTATTGATAAAAATTTTAAGCTGCTTTTCAGCTTTTAGTTTTGTTATACTTTTTTTGTTAAATGTTCATGATGCTCCTTTTTTTTTGCTCGTACTCAATCCTTCTTAAAAGTATTATTATTGAGTGTGTGTGTGAGTGTTTTTATCTATCTTCTTGTTATATAAATGTATGCATTTTTTATTGTCTCTGTTGTTTTCTCTACATTTCAATTCATTCAAATGAAATCATTTCAATTGTTTTAACAGAAAAAAATCTTACATTATTCCAAACTCAAATATATGAGTCCGAAATGAATAATAAAAAAAGAACTCTCATTTTAAGTGTAAGTGATGATGAAGAGGATTAGAAATATTTTATTTTTGTTTCAATTTTGTAAAATAAAATTCAAAATGATTCAGAAGGCTTGGCAAAAAAATCAGTTAAAAGTGTTGAATTTACAAATGAATAAACAACAATCAGATTAAAAATTAAATTCGATTGATGTTCATTCTAACGAATGACTAACGAATACAGAAAGATAAAGAATCATTTTGGGTTAAGAGAAAAAAAGGAGAAAACGCTTAATCAAATGTATTAAAGAGCTTAAAAAATAATAGCCAACATATGTAGCATACTTTAAAGCGGTTTTAATTTCCCTTATGAAAATTTGATAAAACAAAAAACAAAGGATGGGAAGTAAATAAGTCTAAAGTCTAAAAAAACTAGATTAGAATCAAACACAAAGGAATTTGCAAAAAAAGCATAGAACCAGTGTTGCCATTAATGAATAACTTATAAAATTTAATAGCTACACTGAAATTACACATAAGAGATAATATGGTTTAATATATATATGTGTTCCTCTAACTCCCATTGGAGCATAGGGCGCCGAATATGGTTTAATATTAACACATTAAAAGTAAAAATAAAATAAACACAAGAAACCCTTTCGAATAGCGAAAAACTCACATTATCGATAAAATTGATTCTCATACCAACTTTAAAATAGGGGAGTCAGTGACTTTATCAGTCAACGTTTGCGGGATCTCCTATTGAAACAACATCTCGCCCAGATCAAAGTCATCCATATTTTCAAACAAAAAAATCACTGAAATTGAAGCGTTTTGAATGACTGGTTTTGAGAAAAGTCACTTAATGTACTGTTAAACTTTTCATAATATTTGTAAATTTCATTGCACTGTTTTTTATATTAAATACTTTTAAATTGGCAGAAAATCATAATAAATTTGGGTTTTCTTCAAATCAAATGACCTGAAAACCACAAACAACCTTTGTATTGCATTTGCAAATGCCTTAAAGCAGGCAATGCAAGTTAAGAATAAATATATCTTTTAAATAGATTACAAATGTTTGGTTTCCAGCAGACCTAAATATATGCAACACATTGATTATTTACATACATAACTGTCTGTTAGGCTAAATATGCTTGTATATTTAAAGGAGACTGTTTCAATAATGGAGAACAACAACAAATGAGTAGGCATATTAAGGGTTAAGCTTCAATAAGCACACCACAAACAAACTCATTTGAGGATCTTTCGTTTGCCCCTTATTGTATAGAACAGCAGACAGTTTTTGTTTAGAAATTGTAATGAAATTAGTTATAAATCAATTTATTTAAATGTTATTTTATTAAAAGCAGCTTACGTAGAAGAAAAAAAGGGCAGACTGAAGCAGACAAGAAAATAATGTTACAAGCCTAGAAGCAGGCAACAGTTTATATAACAAAAAAAATTGGGTTTTATTTAATGGAAAAATTAGAGCTGTTTTGTTGCTGTTTTGTAACAGAATTAACAAAATCAAAAGCCTAAAAATGGTCTACACTTTTGGAATTTTTTTTTATTCAGTTCAGTTGTTGGGATTTTTCTCCTTTTTTTCCCCCTTGTTCCTGTTAACAAATTAAGGACTTAAATTTCTATCATTTGATTCGTAATTACTTACAATTTTTTTTTTTTTTAAATAAAATTATCTTTTTTCATTTTATTATAAAACTTTGACATTTTTGACAAATTCTTTGCAATAATTTAAATAATTTAATTGAAAAGATCTATAGAAATTTTAAATTTGTATTAAATTACAAGTTTAACGAATTTTAATTTTCAAAAAATATAATTATAAATATAAATATTCCCTAAAGTATGCAATGACATATTTTAATCTATTCAAATTTGTGGTTTATCAAACAGACTAAAAAAACAAACAGAACAACAAAAATCTACAATATTTTTGATAAATAATGTATTTTTAATTAAAGTTCAATAAATAGAAAGAGACAAGAAAAAATATTTAGCAAAACCAGATAAAAAAAAATTTTTTAAAAAATATACTGAAATAACCGAAGAAACAGGAAATAAAGAAAAATTATTTTAGGAGAATGTTACCAGAAACCTGTCAAATATTTCTTTCAAAAAATATTTTCTCCTTTTTAATTATATTTCACTGTAAACTTTAAATTGAGGCCATATTGACGCCTGCACAATCCGTATAATACATATTTTGGAAATTCCAAAAGTTTTACTGTGATGAAAATTTACGAAAATATGTTTATTTTAAGGCTAAAAATGTAACAGGATAAAATTTTACAAGTTCATTAATTATGGAACCTTAAAATATGCAATAAAATTTTTTTGATAAAATAAAAAATTTTGAATTGTAATAAAATTATAGAGATAATTTAAGCCAAATCAGCAGGAATTGTTTAAATATTCATCAAAACGAAATAAAGATTAAAATAAACGTTAAAACATCCAAAAGTATATATGTACATATGTGACCTTCTCCGAGAAAATGGACTTAGTGTGTTAAAATGAAGTTTAAGAAAAACGCATCTTATCTTATTTTACGCCCTTTTAGATACCAAAATCCACTCTTGAGTCCAAACCCGTTTTCTGACACACAAGGTCTCTTTTCTCGAAAAAGGTCACATATTAAATTAAAAAAAAGTCGAAAACATAATTTATTAAATCTCCTAGCATAGCCAATCATCTAAACACAAACTGTCACAAACTGTCAGTTGGATCAAAATATAAAAACTAGATATTTGCTAAAAAATATTTTTTTCATAAATTGTTCAATCTCTTTCCAAAAATTTAGCTTTAAATTTTTATTTTAACAATAATAAATTAAATATTAATTTGTGTTTGTTGAAAAAATGCTACAGCTTTAATTGTTGACAACGCACATCCTAAAAATATGCAATATTTTTTCATTTGGTTCTATGTACATATAATGAAGAGAATTTTATTTAAAGAACTTATTTTCAATATAAATAAATACTTAGTAAAATATTTAACAAACACCTAAAACTATGCAATGAATTTATATTAAAAATTTATTGTTCGTTAATGTGAGTTTGTAAAAAAAATAGTTGATAAAAACTAAACAAAAGTTTTATAAAAAATTGGTTTGTAATTCAATAAATATTATTAAAAAAAAAAAGAGGAAGTTAATGGAATGAAATACAATTTTTTTGTTTATTTAAATTTATTGTAATTTTTTAAAAAAAATCTATTGCATACCTAAAAGGATAGAGGAGGAGGAGTTAAACAATTTTTTATAAATATGTAAATATTAGTTTAAAATTAAAACTTTTAATGATTTCCTTAAAAATTATTTAAAAATTAAAGTTCTTTAATTAATATTTTTTATATTTTGGCTTTCGTATTCCTAATGTCCACTTCAGTGCTAGTTCAGTTTTACTTTTGCGTACAAAAGACAATCAAAAATCAGTAATTGTGTCAAAGCAAGGGTGGTCCAATTAAAACGCACGATTTAAATTGTAAATAAAACAAAAAGTTTCCAGAGAATTATCTTAATATTTTTTATTATGATAGAAGGATCTCTGACAATTATCTGTAAAACAAAATATAGTCCAAATGCTCGCCATGGCTTCGGTGGCATAACTCTATCCGATGGTCCATATTTTCAATGGCTCTGAGACATAATTGAGGTTTAATGTCGTTAATCTGCCAAAAGCTTATCCTTTAGCTCTTTTGTTGTTCTTGGCTTATTGACGTATACTTTTATTTGTTAATTATCCCCCAAAAAAGAATCTTCAGCGGTGTCAGATCACATGATCATGGCGGGCAAATAACATCGCCACGACGTGAGATGACACGACCATTGAATTTCTTGCGCAAAAGAGCCATTGTTTCGTTGGCAGTGTGCCAAGTGGCTACATACTGTTTGAACCACATATCGTAAAGGTCCATATCCTTAATTTCTGGCCAGAAGAAGATCGTTATCATCCCGCTATAGCGAACACCATTCAACGTAATAACTTGGCCGAAGAAGTTAGGCCCGATGATAGCGCCAGCCCAGAACGACCTGGGCGAGCAATCAATTCCCCTGACAACCTCACCCAATGTCCAGTATGGACTTGGTGTCCTCTTTTAACGCTCACCGCTGCCGTCCTTGAAAGCAATTTAACCTTTCGAACTGGGTTATACCCTCTAGCCGGCCTGGAGGCTTGATACCAGCCCCAGCACCAGGATCAATGCATTAGCCTAACCAGATGGCCATCTTTAACAAAGGCCGATTATCGAAACAACAATAAATTTTGTCAGATGCCCTGCATCAGCAACTAAGAAATTTGTTGGACAAATGTGGACAATTTTACCCCTACCGTTCTGCAGATATAAATACATCAGCTTTGTGCAACGCGTATTTCCTTTTTTCGATATTGTAAAAGTTATTCTTCTCTTCGGAGCGGAGACAAATCCTACAACACAGAGGTGCTATTGGTGTTTTTAATTTAATTTTAATATTTTATTAAAAAATTGTGTAGCAAAACCATTGCCTACAAAATAGGATCAACAACTGTAAGATATTCACTTCCTTCAGTAGTGACTTAAATTTAGTGGCTCACACTTTTCGTGCCAAACTAAAATTTTATCACTAATTTACAAAATTATTAACTTGTTTCTTAAAATTAAGCAAATTTAAAGAAAAAAATGTCTGCCTACTTTAAGGTTGTTATTTAATTTTCATGTTTCATGAGTTTGAAATGTTTGTGTACAGATTTAACATGCCTATTTTTCTCTGGCATTACTTTATTCCCTTTTTTTTTTTTTGTTTTTTTGTTGCACTCTGCTTGTGATATCATTAGAAATTTTTTCCAGTAATCTGTAAAACTTGCAAAAACATTTCAAAATGGTATATTTTAGCAAAAACACACAACAGCTACCAGAGAATAACAACAACTACAGCTCTAAACTCATGTCTAGCATGTATACCAGGCATTAGTTTAAAGTACATAAAACGTACCTTAAAAGTATGCAACACAGGTAAATGTATTGCATACTTTTTAGGAATCCAACGAGCAGGTTAAGAAATATAACGAGCAGTGAGAGGGGAAGGGGGGTAAATAGAGAATTTAAAACTGTTCAAGGAATGACCACAAAAACATATATTATTTTGTGGTTACAATAGATCAACTTGTTTATACCTTATTCCACATGATGAGCCACACAACAAGGTATTATGAGTTTTTCATTTTCTGTTACAAACACACACACACAGACACACTCACATCTTTGGCTCTCATACTGAGGCTCAACCTGGTCAGGAGTTTATCGTAATGGAGGCAAGAAAAAAATTAAATAAAGTGATAGATAAAGTGCCTGCATGTACTGTATCTGTAGGTTAATGTTGGTGAAAGAGACAGATTTTATGTTTAGAAGTAGAGAAAATCTTGGTTGCAGAAGGTAAAGAAAAGTAGAAACTTATTTTTTTATCATTAAATGATAAGACTAATGAAGAAGTTGGCCAGACATTGTTATGGTCACAAGTGATATTGCTGTTGGAATTTATTATTTTTCTTTCGTTCTTTTTATATTTCTAATGCTTTTGCCGCTTGTATGTGCTACTAAAGTTTAGTTTATGGCTCAATATATTTAAGTTGCTGTGCTCTAGTATTGTTGAGATTATCTTGAGGAAAGTATGAGGATTTCCTAAGAAAAAGGATTTAAGTGGTATAAACGCTTTTTAACAAGTTTTATATCATTCTTAAGAAAAGGTTGCACAATATTTATGCAATATGGGTAACAAGATTGCTACTTGATTCAGAGATGATGTGATAAATTTAAAAACCTATTAGCTGTTATACAAAGGAACTATTATTTGATAAGAAATCTTAAAAGAGAAAAATGCATTTGAGCTAATTTTCTTTTTGAACACTTGAATTGCCATTTAATGCAAGATTTTTTAAAGGGGTACATAATTGAGCAGCGCGTTAAGACTGTTGAAGTCTTTTACGAAAATGGACGTTCAAATCAAAATACATTTCGTATTTTTTTGTGCGCAAATTTCAGCAAACCTGGTCTGGAGGAAATGTGAAAACACCTGTTTGCTGCGGCTTATGGGCTGGCGGCGTATTCGGGTATTTCTTCAAAAATTAGTTCAGCTAAGCTGTTGCAGTGAATGGTGTTTGCGATATAATAATGGACTTTTTGTGGCCAGAAATTGAGGGTATAGACCTGGAAGATATCTGGTTCCAACAGGACGGTGCCACGTTCCACACAGCCAACGAAACAATGGCTCTTTTGCAAGAAAACTTCAATGGCCGTGTTATCGCCGTGGCGATGTTAATAATCCGCCACGATTTGACACTATTGGACTTCTTTCTTGAGGGATGTTTAAAAGAAAATAGTGTCGTCAATAAGCCAAGCACAATTTAAGGATGAGATAATTGGGCACATTGAAAATATGGACCATTGGCAACCTCTGCCACCGAAACCGTGGCGAGCATTTGGTCGATATTTTGTTTCACAGCTCTTTCAATTGTAATAAAAAATTTCAAGACAATTCTCTAGAAACTTTTAGTTTTATTTACAATAAACATCGTGCGTTTTGGCTGGACCACCCTTTAGTTATAAACAGATTTTTTTTAGAAATTTTTTACAAAAGTTTTTTTTTAAAAAAATCTTAATTTGTTTTGTTTATTTAAAATTAATGCGCTAACAATAGGAGTGCTATTTAGTTAAGAATTGTTCTAAAGCTGCCATAACGTCCGTATTAATTTTTTGTTAGAAATTTCACTAAAAATAGGGTTAATAGAAATTTTTAATGATATAAAAAAAAAGTTTTCCAAAGAGTTTATTAAAGTCTAAGCGATAACAAATAATAGTTTCTTAGCCATTTTGTATAAAGAAATGGTTTTTGGTTTGATTTTTGTTTTTAAATAGGGTGTGCTACTTAATAGAAATGTTTTAATGATTTAAAAACATTAATTCAAGAAGTGAATTAAAGTCAAAGGGATTACAGATAATAGTTTCTTAGTTTTTGTTTGAATAAAAAAAATAGGGTGTGCTACTTAATAAAAGTTAAGAAATTATTTGTAAAGTCATGCCATAATTAATTGAAAATAATTAATAAAAAGTACTTTAAAATTTTTAAATGCAATTCTAAATTAAGCATTTTGTTAAGAAATTTGTGTTACAAAAGCAGGGTGTACTGGCAGGCCGGGTGGCTGGCTGTCCATGTAACCTTGTGCGCAAAGTACAGGTCGCAATTTTGGAGATAATTTGATCAAATTTTGGGTCATAGGTTCTTATTGTCACAAGGACCAAGCCTATTGAAAACGAATCGTAGGACCACGAGGGAAGATAGGGGGAAATTTCTTCCTCTCAGAAACTATCAAACCGATTTTAATGAAATTTAAATCATAAATAGATCCATATCAATATGGACACATTAGCTATACAGTTTTTCAAAAACAGGACCACAAGGGGAGGTAGGAGGCAATTTCTGCCTCTCACAAACTTTCAAACCGATTTTCATGAAGTTTATAAACATAGATAAATCCATATTTATATGGGCACATAAGCATGATGTGTTTTAAAATACTATGGTGTAGGGTATCATATGATCGGGCTTGACCGACTATACTTTCTTACTTGTTTTATACTGGGCTTATAACATGTTAAATGTTTAAAGAAAAGTAGGATGTGCTACTTAATTAAAGTTTATTATCATTTCAATGCTTGTACTTTTTATTATTGTGTCATATAAAAATTATTTTTTTTAAACAATTTTGCATAAAACAGGGTGTGCTACATTGTTAAATATGTTAAAATAGCACAAATCATTATAAATTTAAAAAAAAAACTATTCGCAATGTTATACTGTGACCAGTTTTTGAATGAACCTTAAACTTTAAATATGGTGTGCTACTTAACTAAAATTTTTATATTAATTTAAAACTTGTGCTGTTTAGTTTGTCGTCACTATTGGGTCATACAAATGGAAAGTTTAAATGTGTTCACAAGAAAGTTAAATCAAAATAGGGGGTGCTAGCTAGTTTAATTTGTTAAAAAGGCCATATGTCTATAAATTATGTGAGTAGCACAGGCTAATTTTATAATGATTTGTATATAAATTTTTTAACCAAATATAAAAACTAAGAATTTATCTAAGTAGCACTCTCAAGATTTAACTTATTTTTTAAATAATTCGCATTTCTTCATTTAATGGACATAAAAAGTAGCACACTATAATCTTATAATTATCATAAATTTAAATATTGAACAGGTATTAATTATTTTTCAGTAGCACATCACATTTAAAAAAAACTATGGACGAAACTTTGCTAAAAATGCACTGAATATGGAAGCAACGCCATAGTTTATTGATTAAATTTTGTTTAAAAAGTGGATGTGCTACTTAATTATAGTAACTTAAAAGAGAAAAACTTTCATTATAGTTCTTAATTTCCTTTGAAATCCTTTGTATTTGAAGGCAATTACTTTATAGAAATTTCTTCTCAAATCATTTTTTTTATAAGTTTCTAGCTGATACCCGGAATGTGCTACTACGCTCCCTTCCCCTCTTATTACCAGTTTTGAGAAAATGCAAAGCTTATGTGTCTATCCAAATAAGGATCTATCTTTGTTTTAAATTTCATTAGAATCTGTTAGATGTTTCCGGAAAGGCAGGAATCGCCACCTAACTCCTCTCTTGCTCCTTTTAAAAGATGTTGCCTAGTTTTAGGATTTTAGTGAATTTTTTTTTGCTTTATAAAAACTTTTGTCACCATTTTGTATTTAACATTTAACAAATTTTTTTTTTATCTCAAAACAATTAAACAACACAAAAAATATGCAAAATCTTGAAACGGTCTATGTGTTTAATGTCTGTTTAAAAGTTTTTTCAGCCCAACATTTGCAAACCCTAAAAAAAATATATATGTATAAACATGTTATACAAGTTAAAGCATACAATTAAGAGCGGTAATAACAAGTAGTTGTAGATATTTAATATTTTCTAAAAACAAAAAATTTAAACGTTTAAAACAAAAACAAGCAAATAGAGAATTTGTAATTAGTTTTGCTTTTAATTCATATTTACCCTGAAATTTAAAGCATACGTTAAGGTGTTGTGTTAAGCAAATTCTTACTGACAAATTCTTCACAAAATTAAAAGATAAATAGCAAAAAAAAAAAAGAACTTGTTAACAAAGCTGTAAATGAAATGTATATGTAAATAATTAATTTACAAGATGATTATAGAATATGTAAATATTTGGTAAAAATGTTGCTTGCTTTTAGGCAATTTAGGCATATGACAAAATATATCCATTTGAAATTACTGATTATAGCAAAATGTATATATTTTCTAATTTTTTAAAAAGCCTTGGTTTTAGAAAAAAATTTAATTTAATAAATAGCATACCCTACTTTTTATTAATTCAATAAAAAAGAGAACAGAATAAATTGTGTAATATGATTTTTTTGTCTTATCCGTTAATATCTAATCCAGTTTGAGTTTTTTTTAACAAGGGTGTGCTATTAAGCCAAATGAATTTTTTTCGTAAAATTTCTTCTATTTTATTTGATTTGGCAAAATAAAAGAAAGAATCGATTTATGAAAAGTCTAAAATAATAATTTAAATAATGTTTATGTTAAGTAGCACACCCTATTTATTGCAAGCTATTTCACAAACAAATCCTATCAACCATTCAAGTGTACTTGCTGCTTATTAAATAACAATTAGAATTAAGAGCACACTGTAAATTTTAAACGATTCGGTGCATTAAAGCTTTTAGAAGTAAAATATTTCGAAAATAATTAAATGAGCTGCAGTAAATTAAATTAAAAAATTTAAATAATACTGAAATATTAAATAAAATAACATTTTTCCATTTCAAATATGTTTATAAGCAATTATCCTTATCCTTATAATCCTAAATAGACTAAAACAGCATAAGTCGATTAAATAGCATTAAAAAATATCAGTACTTACTAAAAAAAATTTTTAAATTTAAAAAAATTTCTCTAAAAAACATTAAATGGAATTTTTTAAAACTAATGCTATACATATTTTCCTTTTAAAAACTATTAAAAAATTAAAGCACACATTAATTTTAAGGCAAAATATTTTCAATTTATAAAATATTATTTCCAATAAAAACACTGATCACCTGATAATTAATTAAACATTTTTTTTTAAGTATTAAAGTTGGTAGCACACCCTGTTTTCTGAAGAAAAATCAAGAAAAAAAAATTTAAATTTTTAAAACAAATCGTATTTAATGCTTATTGATTAATTTAGTATGGGTCCAATAAATAGCATAAGCAGACTTAACAATTTTTTAAGAAACACAAAAAATTAATTAAAAAAATTTGTACCAAAGTCACTGTTCAAACTTTTTTGTATAATAAATAATATTTTTTTTTTTAATTAAATTCGATTTAACTAAGTAGCACACCTACTATTTAACATAGCGCCAACTTGTTTTTGTTGTTGTTTATACAAATAAGACTACTTCATTAATAAACCAATAAGTCAAAAACAGTTTTTTTTCATTATTGAAGAACATATACAGCATAATTTTTAAAAAAATAGCACAAGCCAAATTTTTCTGTATTAAAAAATAACCCAATTTTATAAAATATACAAATTTTAAACCAAAAATATGATAACTTGTTAATGCCTTATATAATGCTGTTTTTAATGTAAAACTAATTGAACTAAATAGCACACCTTTAATTTTTTTTTAGAAAGCAGAAAACAAATTTAGTTTTAGCAAAATTGTTTTAAAAAGGGTACAACTTATTGTGGTGTCAAACCCAAAAGAGGGATTTGGACATATTTGTTCAGTGATTCTTAAAACTCAATCTTTATAGTGTACTTTTAGGCTTTTTTTTTAGTAATCAATTAATTTTAAGTCAATTTGCCTCAAAAAATTTCTTATTAAAGTATTTCGTTCACTAATTTTTTCTTTTAAATATATGTCTCAACAAGATTTTATTATTATCTTAAAATTATTCTCTACATAAATTGTAAAGTATACTTTTAGGCAGCTTAACCATTTAATAAAATTTAAAATTTCGCTTCCAACCATAGAGTTTTTACAAAAATATAAGACAAATACACAAAAGTTTTAACTTTTATAATGGGACTTGTATTTTTTATTTTCTTATACATACAAATTCCACTTTCAAAAATCCAAAGTATACTTTAAGGCATTTTCCAGTTTTTAAACAATTTTAAATCTTTTATTTTCCGTCAAAATTGCATTAAGCTCTGATAATCTCCTCATTTCGAAAGTTCTCTTAAGATATTTGATTGTTACTTTTATATTGCTGTTTATAAAAAACTCCATAGTCTGTTTTTAGGCACAATTTAATTTCTTTTTTTATATTCGAAATTTTCCTTGAAAAAATAAATCGCTTTTTAATTTGATAATCTATTAAGTTACAAGCTTTTGTCAGAATATTTCAAAATACATAACTTTATAAATTTTTTTTTTTGTGAAAACTCCGTTGTCTACTTTTTGGAAAATTTAAACATTTAATTAAAATCTAAATCTTTTTTTTTTTGCCAACCACAATGTTCTTTTAAAAGATATTTTTCATCTTTTTTTCTTTAACGTGTTGGGCTTCATATATTGTTTTATTTTACAATATTTAGTTTACTTTGGTTTTTTTTGTAAAAAAAAACATTTTATTTATTTAATTTACTCAATATTTTATTTATATTAAAATTTTTGTTTACCAGTTTTAGTTTTTTTTGCAAATATTTTTTGTCTTTGTTTTTTAATACAACTTAATAAAATCATTTAATTGTTCAATTTATTTACATTCTTGTTGTCGGAGTTTTGTTTTTAAATTTTTTTTACTTTTTAATAAAATAAAATCATAGCATACTCTAGGGCTATAGAAAAATACATGCTATTGCTCTCTTATAGAGTTTTTGCAGCCACACCACAATAGTGGAGAGGGTATTATGTGCTTGTGCTGATGTTTGTAACCCCTTAACATATTGGTTTTAGACCGACCTTTGAGTATGCCGATCGACTCGGAGTCGATCTAACGCTGTCCGTCCGTCTGTCTAGCTGTCTATCCATGTAAACCTTTTGCACAAAATACAATTTTGAAGATAATTGAATCAAATTTTGTTTATAGGTTCTAATTATAACAGGTACCAAATCTAATGAAAATAGTGAAATCGGTCTATGATTTCACATAGCCCTCACACAAGCTTCTTTTCGGAGTAGAATCTTTGTGCCTATAACCCGTCTTATTATGTGGATATTTATATGAAATTTTGAACTAAATTTTTTTAATGCATTCTGAATAATCTCACCAAATTTTTTCCATATTCGACCAAAGCTCCCATTCTAATACCACTCCCGAAGAAAACACGTCATGTCATAACTTTGTTATGAATGTTGGCATTAACATAACAATTGGCGGTACCAGTTGTAGGTCCAAAATTAGACATATGTCCCATATGAAGAAATCTTATAGATAAAGATGTTTACATAATATTTGGCACAAAGAAGTGTTACATGAATCTTAACCTCGTAACATAATTTTATTCTGGCGGGTCCGTGATTGCGAAAATTTGTTTTTTAATACTGTGGTGTAGAGTATCCTATGGTCGGGCTTGACCGACTACACTTTCTTACTTGTTAACATTTACACTAGTTTTATTAAAAACAAACCTGAACATATTTGTGTGCATGTTTTTAAGCAAATTGAATTAAAAAATACAATTTGGTTGAAAAAAATACATTTGTTTATAACAGAAAAAAAAAATAGTAAATACTAGCAAAACTAAAGGAATTTAAAAAAAAACCTCAAAACAGCAGTTAACAATTTATTACGATTTTAAATAAAATATTTTTTCTTTCATTTTTATTTATTTAATAAAGTTTAGACAAAAAAAAAATAAAACAGCTACTAGACCACAAAAAATCATTATCAGAAATAGTTTGAAGCTAAGAAAATAATAAAAAAAAATTTATAGAAAAGAAACCTATAAAACCAATTAAAGTATTTCTCTTAATATAAATTTTAATAATAAACAAATTTAAATATCTTTAGCAAATATATTCCATTTCCCAAAACTTTTATTTTCCCTAAAGGCTTTTTATTTCCAACACAACGCTCCCTCCCCCTTCCCGCCACCAATTTCAAAATGACTTGAAGAATACTTTATGTAGTTCATTTAGGAAATGCCAACAAAGCCTTAGTAAAACTTTGCACAGTGGGTCGGTCTCCTTAGGCAGAATAAGGGATTAATTGTTATACATAGCCCTACTTAAAAAACTAGACAGATCAACTCATTGCCAGTGAAGTCTTTTTCTTTTTTTGTTATATATTTTTATTTGAATTGAAGTAAATGCCTTCAGGTTGCACAAACTGATGTAGGGATAAATAAACTGGAGGCGTAGAGAAACAATTTTGTTAACAAAAAAAGGGAACATAAAAGTCAAACTAAGGCATAATTTGTAAGAGAACAAATTTTTGTGCATTAAAAGGACAGCTGAAGTCAAATAAGTAGGATAACCTTTTAAAGTTAAAAAATGAAAAGTATCAAAAAGGGGAAATACGGGAAATTAAATTTCATTCCTGTAGTTCTGGGGTACTACATGTCGAGGTTATATTAGAATCTTCTTTAAAATTAAATGAATGAGAATTTATTAGATGAAAAACGGTTGGTTTTTTTTTTGTTCTACAACTTGTACTTTTTTAATTTTCGTTTATGTTAGGACTAGAAATATTAAATTAAGCATTAAGCAAGTGGAAGAATTTGGTACTTTTATGTTCTAAAACTGGTACTTTCTTTGGACGTTGGATCATAAAATTTAACAAGCAATATCCTAAATGGGTTAGAATGTACAAAAGGGAACCTTTGGTACTATTTTGTTCTTTAACTGGTACTTTTTGAGTTTCTAAAACTTTGGTACTTTTTTTAATTTTCAATTGGTACTTTCTGATGTTTTTAATATTATTGCAGTTATAAAACTTAATTTAACATTGACGGACTTGAGTGGAAGATAATCACCCTATTATGAAAGTCGACGGCACTTGAACGGTAATGGTATTTTCTGAGTCGTTATTGACAATAATAAATTGCTATTGACAGTCAATTTATATTTTTAAAGGCGCTTTTAAGTCGACGTCGAGTAGAATTGTACCTGTTTTAGTCGACGGGAAATTTTGCGACGACTCAAATGAAAGTGACAACACATCTTATTCAAATTTAACTAACTATTTCCGATGTTCGATAGAATCCTCTTTTTCGTACAACTACATTTAAAACAAAAACGAAGTTTTTAAACTTTGTTTTATTTTTAAACGTAATTGTTCGAACGAAAGAATTCTTTCGCGCACCGGAAATAAGCTATAAAAAGTTAAAAGAAAAAAAATGTATATGTTTATAGCAAAAACTATCATAAATTGACGAGAGAATGCACCGATTGTCACTTAATTTTGCACAATTTCGTTTTATATGATTTGAAATCATTCTATTAAATTTTAAAAAGATAATAATTTAATAATTCAATAATTTAACAATTTAATTATTTAAAAATTACATAATTAAATAATTTAATAATTTAGTAATTTAATAATTTAATAATTTAATAATTTAATAATTTAATAATTTAATAATTTAATAATTTAAAAATTTAATAATCGACTATTTACTACTATCAGAAGTAAAAGCAACAGTTTTTTTTTGCCACTGGCAAATGAAGAAGTCGATGAAACCGCAGTTTTTAATCTTTAACTGCAGTTAATAGTGAATATTTAAACTCTGGTTTAGTTGAACTAAACTTAAATTTATATGTTGTTTAAACTCAACAGCTGTAACTCAGTGCATCAAATGTTATATTTACATAGTTTAAAAAATAATATTGTGGCAACACATTGGTAGTTTAAACGCCCAATTGGATGCGTTTAAAGATGTGTTGTATGTTTACTGATTTATAGATTTGTTGGTTTAAACACGTTTTAAACCAAAAAAAGAGTTTAACTTGCTCTGATTTATATCGCAGTTAAACTAGGTTTAACTAAACTGAAAACAGATTTGTGCCGCCATTACCAAGATTATATACAATATGTTGACGGTACGGCTTAGATTTGCTTTAAATGTTGGGGTTTTTAAGGAAATAATAAAAAATAAATCAAAATTCACCGGAAAAATTCCAGTTGCTGACTACGTTAAACTAAGTTTTTACTTAATTCACATCTCAAAAACCCGGCCTTAATTGTTTTTTTTTTTAACTTGTTATTTGTTTTAAGATTTTGTTGTTATTGTTGTTTTTTAAGCCCACTGTTTTCATAAGAAATTTATTTATTTTCTTAGTTTTTTATTAAAATGCTTATTTTATCTTTTTTTTTTTGGCAAACAAAATATGTTTATTTATTTAATTTTGTTTTTGTTTTTATTTCTAACAAATTTTCACATAATAATATTTTTAAGTGATTTATAAACGATAAAAAAAAACTATATAAACTCTAAATAAAATTATCAGAAAAAGGAAAAAAACCCTTGTAAAAAAAACAGTTCTTAACAGGTTTTTTGGCATTGTTTTTCCTCTACCCATTTTTATTTATATATTTTTTACTATTTTAGAATTATTTGTAGAGAAGGGGGAATGAAACTTTGCCTTCAAGCAACTCCAGTTTTATTTATTTTCTGTTACAGAAGAGTGTTGTTGAAACAATAAAAAATATTAAGGGAAATAAAACTTAAGTAGATAAATATTTAAATATAATGATGATGATGATGAAGTATAAGATGAAAATCATCGTTTCATTTATTTCTTACGAAAATCATATTTTCCCCTTTTTCTATTTTATTGCCAATGGGAAAAGTATGTGTTTAACATACTTAACAGGTAATTTCTATTAATCATACAAAAGGAGAACAGTTTTAATAGAAGTAGTGTTAGTTTTTGAAAGTTATTTTTTTAAGGGAAATGTTTATGACAGTCATAGATTTTGGGCAAAACTGACTAAAACGAAAAGTAACTAACAAATTTCAAAGAATTGTTTATAAAAACAACTTGAACAAATCTCTTTATGTTTTCCAAATTTACCTTTTTTTAAGTTAAATCCCAAGATGTTAAAATATTAATAAATTATATCTAAGTTAACATTTTAGTGTACCAAATAATCACCGAGAAACTGTGAAGAAAAGGATTAGAATCACAAATTATTACAATATTAAACATAAATAATATATTTTAAATGAATTTATTATTTGTCAATAACAGAAACATCTTAAATAAATTTAATTTAAAATATGTAGCATACTTTTAAGGGACATACAGCAACTCACACTATAAGTGGTACACATAGAAAAAGGCATGTTGCTTTGATTGGAACTCATATTTAAGAATTTTATATGAATTATATAAATTAAATGATAACAATTCAATTCGGACCTCAATGAAGTATGCAAGCTAAGTATTTTTATGAGGTGTCCCACTTAAAGTTTGAGTAGCTGTATAACATGTAAAATTAAAATCATGCTTATAATAAACACAAAGAAGTCATTTAGTTTTGCATAATAAAATTCTTATTACAAGTTTAAGATATAAAAAAAAAACAAATTAAAATTTATGTATAGTCATTAACCCATTTAAACCCAAACAAAAACTACCGGACAAAAAATAAAATGTTGGTTATTTTGTTATTATTAAATTCATTACTTATAAACAAAAAACCAATATAAAAGAATTTTTTTTTAAAGAGCTGTACCCAAATTGGCACTATCGTGACTTAAGTGTGAAAATTTAAAAAAAAAATTTTTTTTTTGATGTTATAAAAATTTCTGAACTTTTATGGTGTTTTCTTTTCTACAAAAAAAATGTGCCTTTTTTTTAAAAAATTCAATTTGGTGTCTTTTTCTTAAAAACTCATGCTTTTCGGGAGCAAAATTTTTAAGAAACCGACACCAAATTGCATTTAAAAAAAAAACAAGCTCGAAACATGAAACATAAATGCATATACATTAACTTAAATGTAAGTTTTCTTCTTATTTCCATTTATCATTATGGTCGAATTTTGACTGGGAAAACTCTTGATTTTATTAATTTTATTTGTAATTTCGTAATTGTATTGAATCTCACTTGTTATGTTCGTACAAAGATTAATTAATTTGGCTGAAAATATTTTTTTGCAACAAACACTTCCGAAAATTGGTCAAAATGTTTTGCTTATCAATGTTGATAGTGATATAAAATTTAAGCGACGATAACAGCTACTATGTCACAAAAAAAAAATTGTGTACTTGTAGGTCTAGAATTAACCATAGGTAAGTCCCTCTCCAAAACCTCTTTAAGACGTACATAATTTCATAAAGATGTTAATATTTAGATAATACTCGGTATAAAGAAGTCTTATAAGAATCTTAACCTAATGACATACTTGTTTTGCCGGTTCCATGAGTGGGCACGGGACCCAATGAAGGTACACTTCCAAACATTTTTCTATACTTTCTTATTTGTCAGCCGAACAAACTACACAATCAGTTTGACAGCAAAAACAAGATGTTTGTGTGAATATTATAAGTTCTCAAGATTCAGACAAACATGCTTCAAACTTGTCTTCATATGTTTGTGTGGTTACTTGGCCATTAAGATTTTATTTAGTATTGATTTGCTTTGTATTTATTTATAGCATATCTCTAAGGCTGTTGAAGTCTAATAATATAAAACAGAATTTTCGAATATAATACTTTGTTTAAAAAAAAACAATTTTGTAAAAAACAAACATGAAATTGATTTCAAACCATTATTTTTAACAACTTTTGTCAAATTGTCAGTTTTATAAAAGTGAAGCATACTTTTAGTTTTATAAAAAAATTACTTTTTTTGGTATTTCCTTGTTCCTAACGGGTCCGCCATTTAACGTTTTTTTTTTCAACTAGTGCTTATTTCGTGCATGGTTACACTAAGCTCATGTCTGATTTGACAGATAATTAGTTTTATCCTTCCGCTGAACGAATTTGGTTGTGTATACGCTTGAACAACGCTGGGAAATATTGCGACATTACTTTGAAAATCATGGTAATTTTGCAGAATGTGTGCGAAAAAAATGTTGCCAAAAAATCCTCTTTTCAGATGAAGCTCATGTTGATCTTGGCGGGTATGTAAACAAGCAAATTTGTCGCATTTGGGGCACAGAAAACCCGCACGCATCCATTAAAAAGCCGATGCACCCAAAACGAGTCACTGTTTGGTGCGGATTTTGGTCCAGAGGCATAATTGGGCCATTTTTCTTCGAAAATTAGCAAAATGAGTGGCTGTTACAGTCAATGACAATCGTTATCGGGCCACGTTGAACGAATTTTTGTTCACAAAAATGAAGAGGAGGATATTGGAGACAATTGACGCTTTAAAGGACAATATTCGTGAAGTCATTGGTGAAATACAGCGGCACACATTAATAATTGGACCGATCGTGTGGCTACTGCATGGCCAGCCGAGGCAGCCATTTGAATAAATGATTTTCCATTATAAACCGGAAGGATTGTACTTTCAAATAAAAAAAGAAATTGGAGAAAATATTCAGTAGTTTTTTTATAGCATTTTCAAAATAAAAAAAAGTTATTTGGCGGACCCTGTATCTTTTTTGTCTTATTTATTTACTTTATTCTTTTTATCAATCCATTTCTTAAATTTCTTTTTCTGTCTTGTCATCTTTAAATAAAATTTAAAAATTGTTTTAAATAAAATTTTTTGGGAATACATTTAATAACTAAATAAATTTGAAATGTTATATCGCACTCGATCATAAAGAGTGTGTTAAATCAAAAGTTTAAATTTTTTAGTAGAAGCAAAACAATTATAAATTTAACATACATAAGAGGTTTATCAAAAGGAATTTTTAAAACCATTTTGCTAACAAAAAGTTGGCAAAATACACGATATTTTTAGAGCGAATAGAAATGAAAATTACTTAAGGTTATTTATCCAAAATGCGAAAGAAATAAAAGTTTTTAGTTAATACCCTCTTCGTGATAAAGTGCGAGGTGTCTAACGTACATTGTTAATAACGCACACTAAATCTAAAACAGTCACAACTCAAAATTCACAAATTTTTAGGAGATGCAAAAAAACTGACAAAATAATACTGATGCCAAAATCCAATATTTCTTTCTGGCTTCAAGGTGTGTTAATTTTATGGTATAACGCAAGCTTAATCTATTGTGGGCAGTTAAAAGTAGAGTTTGCTAAAAACCATGAAACCGCGGTTTCGGGCTTAAAATGATTCAGGTACTTTTATGGCTGTTATGTATAAAGTTTTTGTATATGAATTACAAGTATCCCAGCAACAAATTTTGAAAAAGGTAATCGAGTTTGGAATTAAGCATTTTAGGTGGAAAGACTTCTCAACTGGATTACCATAATAATTTGTTTTACTACACAGAAAAAATTAAGATTTCAAACAAAAAATTTGTAGAATCAAAACATTTTTTGCCTAAAATCGGTCCTACAAACAAATTCGCATATTCAAACAATTTATTTGCATTTTGTTTACTGAAAAAAACACTGATTTTTTAAACAAATAATTTATCTGAATCAAACAAAAAGTTTACTGAAATTCATATAAATTTCAAACAAATAGTTTTGCTGAATCAAACAAAAAGTTTTTGCAGAAGCAATGACGCGGACCCAAGCAATCACTGAAAGAGAAGATGAAGGCAGAGCAGCAGAGCGGCGGCTGGCTAGGAGACACATTGTTTTGTTTGAATAAATTTTGAACGAAGTCTTGTCTTGTTTAAACACACCAAGGCGAATTCAACTACAGCTGGTGTCGCAACTACAACAATCCTAAAACAACAGAAAAAACATATGGGGTTTTGCATTGCATTGTTAGTGTTTACGGCTCGAAATGTCAACCATTCTTAGCAAAACTAACAAATCAAAACAAATAGGCTCGAACTGTCAAAATCAGAAGGCGTTTCGACACCACCTGTAGTTAATTCGCCTTGATACACACAATGTTTTTCTTCATCTCACACTGTTGCTGTATCCTTTTCTTGGCTCGACTCGATATGTTTTTCGTCATCATTCTATTATTTTTATTTAATGTATTTAACTAAACAATTTTAAAAAATTTAATACGGGATTTTGTTTTTCATTATATTTTACCAACCAAAAATTAATTTTTTTTTCTTAGAATGTTGCTGGTGTTTCTGTTGTTTGGAAAGAGTGAATCGTTTTTTTTTTTACCTGCTATTGTTTTTGAGTTAAATATTTCATACAACATTATGAAAACTTGAAACCAATAACGCGTATATTATATTTTTGAATAGTTGTCAACATTTTGGTTGTTTAAATAAAAATCAAACAATAATATTAATTGAATCAGTAAAAAAATTTGTAGAAATTAAAAAAAATTTCAAACAAGCCTTTGTTTGAAAATAATTCGGCAATAATTTTTTCTGTGTAGGCATGAGACTAAAATAATAAGTGTCTCAGAGTTGAACATTGGGTTGGCTGCCGACTGGTTAACCCATAAAAACCCACACGGGTTTTAAACAATTAAAATCCCGCTGGGTTGGGTTAAAGTGTTTTTGACCATTTGAGAGAACTTTCTTTTCTGTAAGCTGAAGAGTTGTCTCTTGTAAAATTTTCCGATTTCATATTTATTTCAAAATTTAACTCCTAAAATGCTGCTTTAAATTATGCAAATTTAAACAGCCCAAAGGAAATGCTAAAAAAAACCTCAATTGATGAAAAATAATTCTTAAAAAAATACTCTGTACATTTTCTTTACCGAACAGTGCAAAACTTCACATAAACAAAAATAAAATTTGATTTGACAATGATTTTTAATGATGACAAGAGATATAGCAAAACAAATAAACTACAATTTTAAGCAAATCGATTGATAAAATGAGAATAAAAATAAACGAAATAAAAACGAACAACCGCAGACTTAAACCAAAAAAAAAACCCGGGGGTTTGTGTTTCTTTCACATACTCCCAAAAGTGTGCTTTACTTTTTCGATTTAAGTATAGCTGACAATTTGGCAAGAATAGTGAGAAGAAAAAGTATTTAAGAGCAATTTAAAATGAACAGAAATTGGCACAAGAAAATAAAAATCAAATTAAATGCTAATAGTATTAAAAAAAATTGAAGAATTGAAGAGAGTAGTTAAAAAGGCTTTTTCAACCGCATTTTTTAAGAAAGAAACTTTTTGTTTATTTGAATTTTATGAATGCAGAATTAAAAAAAGAGAATTGATTCGCCGAGAAAAAGGAGGGGAAAAAATATAAAAGAACAGCGTAATACAATCTTCAAATTGAATTAAAATTTCAAATTCATGACAAATCATGTCAAGATTTTTTTTCATTCCTTCATTCTGTTTTTTTTTTCATTTTTTATATTGGGGAATGCAAGAAATGGAATATATTTCGATATAAGAATACTATTAGATTATTTTGCCAGAATACGATTATTCCACATTTTCTCATGTTTATGGCGCGAAAGCGTGAAATGAAATGTCAAAAAAATTTTAGCTGTTTATTTTTATTTTATTTCAAAATATCAGCCAGCCTTCTAAACCAAAAACCAGCCTCCGTCTGAACTCCCACTTATCTCTTCTTTTTTTTTATTCCAAGTAACTAAATTGTAATGAAATGCCGTCATTTCATGTTGTCTTCTTTTTTGAAACGACAGCACAGCCACATGAAGGAAACAAACAACAGCAAAAAAAAAAAAATAAAAGTACACAAATTTAAAATTCAGATTTGGAAAATTATCGAAGTGGAAAATTTTTATTGACAGCGAAATATCTTACAAAGTTAACACGCCTTAACACTACCAAACACTCTGGCCAAATGTCGCTGATGTTTTCTCACAAAAAGCAACAGCAGTAGAAGCAGTAGCAGTAGCACAAGTAACACAACAGCAAAATTATATTCTATAAAATTCAAAATACAAAAGCCGTTCAAGAAGAAAATGATAATTTTGATTATTATGGTGATGATGATGATGATGATGCCGACACCAACCCACTCTTATAAAAGCTGACATGGACTGAGGATGAGTTTTATTATGGTTAACGAAAAAAAGAAAGAATTCCTCAAAATACAAAAGCTTAGGCCTAAGAAATTTAATATGCTAAATATAATAATTTGCTTATACACATAAATTTTAAGCTGCTAGGAATAAGGTAAGGAGAAGGAGAACCGTAATCTTCGCGCCCCACCAAAGTTTTATTGACAAGATTTTTAACTCCTGCTACTCCTAATTTACCAGCAGCCACAAAAAAAAACACCAAAAAAGGCAAAAATTAAATGTCTCATATAAATAATAATAAATATGATAATCAAATTTATGCACAGTGGGATTTAGAAATCTAAAGAGTTTCTAACAAATTTCCGAATACTCATAAAGGATGTCCATTAATCTTGAATCGATAAAAATTCATTCATTTCAATAACAGTATATCGCAGTTATCGACAAACAAAAAAAAAAACACACCAACAACAATTTCAAAGTAAAGCAAATTAATTGTAAACAAGTAAGATTTCTATATTCGGCTATGCCGAATCTTATATTCCCTTAATAATGGTGGGATACTAACAGAAAGTTGTATGAATACCGTTGTTTAGATATAATAAAATCTCTTATGTCCCACGCCTACTTCTCCAATACCGCCCACATTTTGTCGGATGTTGTGTATGGACAACCAAGATGCTTGTACCCGATTTGAAAACTTTGGATCTTGCCATTCTCCACAGAAATAAAAATGTCTTTGTACGGGTGGTGCCACGCTCACTTCTCTAATCCCGTCAATATTTCTAAAGAGGTTGTGTATGAATAATCCAGTTATGTGTACCAAATTTAGACAATTTTTCTCTTACCGTTTTTTAGATGAAAATAAATCAATTTTGGGCCAAGCCACTCTTGCCCACGTTTTGTCGGATGTTGTGCTTTCAGAAAACCCATTTTAACGGACATACTTGCATCGTTAATTCAACTTCCCTTCCCATTACGACCCAGAATATATAAACAAACAGAATGACAACCTTTTATATTTATACAATTTTACTTCTGGTGAAACGTATAACAACAACAAGGGATTTATGGGTAAAACTAGAGGAAGTCGTGGTTTTGCTTATGATTCAGCAATTTAAGGAACGATCAGGCGGAATTTCAATAGCAAACAATTCTGGCCTATATGATATGTAACCAGGTCCTCATCATATCGGGGTCTTCATAAAAGCCATTTCAACGGATGCACTGAAAGACGGACGGACAGACAAACATCGTGATTTAAATTTTTTTTCCCATAGGGATCCAGAATATATATATATTGCATTATTATTGTAGAAACTACGAGCGGAATGACAAAGTTATATCTACCGTTGTATCTTTGTTAAATGGTATTAAATTTGAGGAGGCAATAAGCACAGTGAAACTGAAATATTTTGAATAAAAATGGTAATTTCTCTATTAAATAGTGTGCTTTTTTTATAAAAACAAAATGCAATGAATTTTTTTAAAGTGGCTTAAAAAGGTATGGTTTTTTGTAAAAAAAAGGTGTGAGTTTGTTGTGAAAAAATGTGTGACTTTTTTTTGTAAAAAAGTGTAAACTTTTTGGTACAAATCTGTTAATTTTTCAAAAAAAAAAAGTGTGAATTTTTCGTAAAAAAAGTGTTTTTTTTTTTTTTTTTTGTAAAAAAGTGTGAATTTTTTGTAAAAAGATTTTGAATTTTTCGAAAAAAAAAGTGTGAATTTTTTGTAAAAAAAAATTTGGTTTTTTTTTTTAAAAAAAATATGACTATTTGTAAAAATGTGTGTGACTTTTTGTAAGAAGCAGTGTGTCTTTATTTAAAGAATATGTAACGTTTTTGTAAAAAACGTGTGGCTTTTTGGTAAAAAAGGTGTGTTTTTTTAGTAAAAAAATTTGAATTTTATGTAAAGAAAGTATCAATTTTTGTAAAAAAGCGTTTTTATCAAAAATAAAAATTGGGAATTAAGCACGAATAATAAAATCATTAAAATTATATTAAATTATTTTTAAAAAAGTGTGTTTTTTTTTGTAAAAAATGTGTTTTTTTTTTGTGAAAACCCTTATAAATATTATTGGATTTTATTATTAGAACTCCCGATACAAATTCATTTTCTGACAATACAACGAGTTTCTTTAAAATCCAGAAGTTGTTTGCACCTCTGTGTTGCAACGTGCTCATCAGTTAATAAATACCTGCCTTTTAATATTCGAATTGCTTCATTGTTGTTTACATTGTCGTTTTTGCTGGGTGGCGGCATGTTATGTTCAGACTTCATCACCGGCAGCATTAAAATAAAACTCAACGATGTGTTAAAATTTTAAACGTGTTAATACTTAAATTTTTCCCCCCTTTTCTTAACTCCCACCTCTGAACTCAGCCCTCCTTTTACGCAAGTTGATAGGAATACAAAACGAACAAAAATTTAACACAATAAACGAGTTAAAAAAAACAAAATATGTATAAGAAGAAAAAATTAAGGAATATTCGCAAAATATGTAAACAAATCTTTGAAATAACAGAGGTGTAAACAACTGCAATCAATTGGCATTGAAATCAAAATGACTTCAGCCAAACCGATTTCATTCTTTGATTTATCAATTATTTCAGATTCAAAAATTAAATCTTACAGCCAGTTTATCGATTTCGAACGTTAACGCTCGTACAGAAAATTGTTTATTTAAAACAAAAACTAAATTCTAAAATTTGTTTTTGTTTTAAATGTAATTTTCTATGCGAACGTTGACGTTCGAAAGCGTTAAACAGGCAGATAAAATCAATTTTCCTATTTTTACTGCAATTAAAAAAAAATTGTCTATCATCAATAGATTGCAAAAGATTGAATAGATTGCAATCAGTTACAGTTCTGTTAAATTAATACGTATGTGAAGTAATGAATGACAACAACAATATTTTTATTTTAAGGTATATTTTCTCCATTTTTTTTATTTTTTATTTCTGTTCTAAATAAAATAAAGTTTTGAAAAAGTTTTTTTTTTTTTTTGATAAAAGGATAATTCTTGTTGAGGATACTTAATCTGCCAGCCTGCCAGTTTCTATTCATTTTTTGATGTTTGTTTTAAGAGTTTTTTAGAAGTGTAGCAAATCAAATTTCGAAGAAAAAGATAATTTTTTATCTTGTTGCCTCTTGCTCATTAATCTTGTCGTAAAAAAAATGAAATAAATAAAATTGTTTGAAATTACTTTAACTTTATTTTCAAAGTAAAATTGCGTTGTTTTAAATTTGTTTTTAGCTTTTGGATGGATGCTGTTGGACTTTCACTCCCAGCCATCCTGCTAGAAAATTCTGTAGAGTTGAATCATGAAAATAAACGAACATGTTAAGAAAACGGAAGTAAATTATTTATAAAATGATAAAGTACATAATATTTTTACACCTTCTTATCTTATAAACAATTTATTTTAAACATATTCAGCCATGTTCTGGGAATCGCATTCAAGTGAAATTGAAATCGAACAAATTTTGAAAACTAAACTTTGCGAGGAGAACAGAAATTTTTATAAAAATTCCGTTTTGTTGTTATAAATAAATCTATTTTATGCCTTGCCCACTTCCGCCAAATTTTTTTTTTTTCAAAACCAATTTTATATGAAATCACACACATTTCGAACAATTATTGCACAACAAGTCACACAACAGCAGTTAAATTAGACACACAATAAAAATTTAATAAAACATAAAGAACAAATACAAATAAATATTTAAAAAAAAACAGCGTAAAAATCCATATTCGCCTACTAAAGTGAAAAACAAACAATCCAAGTAATTTTTATTATTTAAATAAAAAAAAACGATCAGTCTTAATTTTTTAATCTCTTTTTCATTTTACATCGATTTCTCCTTCAGCAGATTCCTTGCAGGCACCACAATTCTCATACTTTGACATGCCATTCTTATTGCCATAAGGGGGATTTGCGCGAACTTCCATAAAATAGTTATTTTTGGCACAACGTGGGCAGAACGTGGCCCATGGGCACCCTCACGCAAACGAGTCAAAGAACTGCAATGTGTTCCCATGAAAATTGTTTCAATGCCTGGATAAATAGTTTCAGCATAGTACATGGGCATGGGCACACATAATGCTAGCACAACCTGGTGGTAAAGCATCCAAACCACCGGGATAAAAGTCTATGTCTCCCATGGGTTCACGTTTGCCCATAATACCTGGATTACTGTGAATTACATCGATAAAGCCAGCATCTCCTCTTTGCAAACCGGACACTGATTCTCCCTCATTGAAACAGTGTTTGGCTGGATCTTGACCAGTTATACGTGGTAAAGTCTGATTGGTTTTCAATTCAAAGTGACGGCCAGCAGAACCAACTTTATGAGCTCCCAAAACTTTAACCTATTAAGTGAATATTTTCCACGGGAATCATTTCGGCTAATTCTATAAAACCCATGCCCAAGGCTTCGGTATTAGCGGCAGACCAAGGCCACAAAGTTAACGCCTCCACGACAAGTATAAGCAAACTGAGAAATTATTTCGTCTTCACCAGCCGATGTTGCCCAACCGGTGACCAATAAAACCACCTTATTTTTGGGATTAAACTCTTTACTAGTCCACATATCATTTGCCTTTGTTAGGGAATAGTTATAGCGATTGCATGCAGGTCTCATTTGATATTGAATTTTATCGATATCTGGCAAATATTTGGGTGTTATGGATTGGGAAGAAAGAGCCGATTAACACATTTTATCAATCGACGTCGATACGAACTCCGTGCTATAACCAGCTATCAATTGTTTGCTCGTCTCAAAAAGACCCTTCGGAGTTGGCACTTTATTGTCACTGTCCTTAACCACTCCTGCGGTAACATCTTTTGCAGAATCCACTAAATTCTTTAAACCCAATTCAATACAAGTGATTGGATTTAAAGTGCATATATAAACTAAAATACTCAAAACTAAAAACGAGTTCATGGTGTCATTAAATAATCAAAACAAAGAATTTTAACAGTAAAAAAAATAATGCAAGGAACAAAAAAAATTGTCTATTGATATCCAAAATGCTTCTACCTAATTTTAAAATTTGCCTCTAACCGTTCTCCAGATATTTATACAAAAATTTATAAAGTCTTTGTATTGAAAGTGACACGCCCACTTCTCCAATCTTGCCAATTCTAGAGGTTGTGTAATGATAACTAAGATGCTTGTACCTAATTTGAAAGCTTTAGCTCTTGCCGTTTCCTAGATAAACAAGAAAAAAGCACCAAGTGATTTATGGAGGCCCACTTCTAACATCTTAATAATTTACAGATCGATCTTGCTGAATTTCAATAGCCAATTTAAACGGAGTATACATATGTGACATATGTATACAACAACTTATTATTTTTGGGTACTTCGGAAAACCCCATTTCAACATACACACCGACAGATGGACATCGTTAATTCTACTTCGCTTGTAAACCTTTTGCTCCTGCGGCGAGGGGTAGAATAATAAAAGCCTTTTTGTAAAAACATATTTGACTTCTAACAAAAAACATTTTACAAAACAAAAAGTGTGAATTATTCTAAAAAAGTGTTCGTGAAAAATAACGACCTTTGAAAGAAAAAATTGTGAAATTTTTTAAAAAACTTCTAGTTTTTTATTCAAAGCAAGGCCCATCTATTAGGTCTGCTTACTTGTACAAAAACAAAAAACGATTCTTTTTAGTTGTCAAAAATTTACTACCCCTTTCACAAAGCAAAAGGAAAAAACGTGTATATGTGGCATACCATAAACGTATACATGCACATGTAAGCAAAATGTAAACAACTTTTGACAACTAAAAAGAACATAAACAATGATCATCAGGCTTCTTGCGCCGACCTTTTCAATGGGCCTTGATTAAAAGTGTTTTAAAAGTAAAAAAAAAATCAATTTTTTTTTTAATTCACTTTCTTGAGAACCAGCAACTTCTTTCGGATTTGGAACTAAACAAACACTACACACTTTTTTGGCCGAATAACTACTTATTTTTGTTCGGGGTGACCACAGAATTCCGTACTTACAATACACTTCTTAGAAGTAAGAAAAATCTAGTTATTATTTTACTACTTACTAGTAAGTTGAATTGTAAGTGCATGCAATTTACTTACCAGAAGCCAAAAATATCACTAGTTAATGGAGCTAATAAGTAGTTATTTAGTACGTTACCAGTAAGTTAATATTGAGTACTGAAGGCAACAAAAATGATAAGTAAATATTGAGCTGATAACTAGTAAGCAGAATTTGTAAGTCATTATAATTAATTACTTATCAAAGTTTTCAGAATAATGACAATTGTAATAACTACTACTTACCAGGTAACGTATGAAATAAATACCATATTTTACTAAAAATCAAAAAGTTTTTCCTGGGTATAACTAAAAATAAACTAAAGCTCAGCGAAAGTTTGCCGAGCACTGGACTATCAACCAACTGAAATATAAATTCTAAACTAGAACTGATCTAGTTACGTCTGTGGACGATATACATATGTCGCAACTATTAATATTTAAATGTGTTTATGAGAATGGTTATATGAAACTTTTTCAGTAAAAACTCTGTTAAATAAATGTTTCTTTTACATGTGTATTTTTTCATTTAGATTCCCTTCAAAGTTGTAAAAATTTTTTTTTTGCTGAATCAATCGCAGTTCTTTGCTACGCTACTGCTATAAGAAGTTTTTAAGAAAGAGAAAGACAGAGCACAGTGTATGGGAGGGTTGTTTGAAAAAAGCAAGGGATTGATCTTATAGTAATACTCATTTGATAAATATAAAAAAATATCACTTAATTACAAAGAGAGTTTTAGAAATATTTTATTGCATATTCGAGAAAACAAAGTTTCTCTTGGATTTTTTTTTCTTTAATATTCATAAATTGTTGCGATAACCGTCGTAGCAATAGTAAAATATATTATAACCAAGAGAAGAAGAAGAAGAAGAAAAAACAATAAACAAAATGTTATACTGTAATTTATGTGATAAATAAGTTTTTTTTACCACAATAAATATTCTATAATACAACGAATGTTGTACAGCAACAACTATTCATGCAACAACAATAACTTTAGCATCATCAACTACAATTTTGAGCAACAAAAAAAAAAAAAAAAAAAAAAATTATATTACAAAATAAATATGAACATACATTTTATATAAGAAACATAAAAGAAATTTCTCTATTTCATTTTTTATTAATAATTTCTGCTGTTGTCTTGTATATTGTTGATGTTGTTGTAAAGGGTGATACCTTGGGAGATACATTTATCGATAGCTATTTCAATGCTTTCAATTCTGTTTCCGTTTAGTTCACATTCAATTTGAGTTTAGCTAGAGTTTAGTGTTTGTTCTAGTTCAGTTCTAGTTCAGTTCTAGTTCAGTTCTAGTTCAGTTCTAGTTCAGTTCTAGTTCAGTTCTAGTTCAGTTCTAGTTCAGTTTTAGTTTAATTCTATTTCAGTTTCAGTTCAGTTGTAGTTCAGTTTTGGTTCAGTTGTAGTTCAGTTCTTGTTCAGTTCCAGTTTAGTTCTAGTTAAGTTCTAGTTCAGTTCTAGTTCAGTTCAAATCTAGTTCAGTTCTAGTTCAGTTCTTGTTTTGTTCTAGTTCAGTTCCAGTTAAGTTCTACATTATTTCTAGTTAAGTTCAACTTCAGTTCTATTTCAGTTCTAGTTCAGTTCTTGTTCAGTTCTTGTTCAGTTTTAGTTCAGTTCTAGTTCTGTTCTAGTTCAGTTCTAGTTCAGTTCTAGTTCAGTTCTAGTTAAGTTCTAGTTCAGTTCTAGTTCAGTTCTAGTTAAGTTCTAGTTCAGTTCTAGTTCAGTTCTAGTTCAGTTCTAGTTCAGTTCTAGTTCAGTTCTAGTTCAGTTCTAGTTCAGTTCTATTTCAGTTCTAGTTCAGTTCTAGTTTAGTTTAGTTCTAGTTCAGTATTAATTAAGATCGTTTTTATCTTGTGAAAATAGCAGCTTATTATGAATGACAATAAAGCTAAAAAAAATACATTTTGTATGTTAGAGAGAGAGAGAGAGAGAGAGAGAGAAAAGCATAACAATGTGCTTATACTTAAGTATTTTTAGTGCTTTTTTATTTTAAATCAAAAGAACTGAACATAACTAAACTTTTTTTTTAATATCCAGTTATGTTCTTTATACCAAAAAACAAGAATTTCTTTGTTGAAAATTAATGTAATGAAAATAATATGAACAGAATGAACATTAATGCAATAACAGAAAAAAAATTGTTTAACAAAAATTTTTGGTTGGGTATTGCGAATTTAAAAATAAAACCTTTTTTTTTTTTGCTTTAACAAATTCCAACGAAATTCATTATATTTTTAATTTTATTGTTCTCGAATTAATTTCTAGTTTTTATTATAAGGTTATATAATTGACTAGCTTTTACCAGTGACTGCGTTCACGTAAAAATAAGGGCAAAATTTAAAGAATTCTGCATGCGTTGTAACAATTTGAATTGATAATTTTTTTATTTCCATACAAAACGGAAAAAAGAAATTTAAAGGATGTATCATAAAAAAAAATATTTCTAGAACAAAATTGTAGCAATTATTGTTTTCCGCCAACACATAAGAACAAATAACCTTTGACACTCTTGAGAAACCGAAATTCAACTGTCCATACGAAAAGCAAGGGGTATTTTTAAATGTATATTCCGGCCATCGGATCACATGAAATTTTGGTACCAAATAAATCAAAGAGAGAGTACCACAAGTACCAAGTTTTTACGTTTTTACATCATAAAAATTACCTTTTATTTTAATCTGGCCAACATGATATCTTTTAATCAAAATTTTTCGGAAAGAGAAAAAGTACCAAAGTTAAAAAAGTACCAAGAATACCATATTTCCTCATTTAAGGACCCCAGAAATTAAACCGTATGCTAATGTAGACTTAAATCTGTTTGTATATCGAATTTATTGAGAGGAGAAAAAGTGTAAATTGTATCCCGTTTTTAAAAAAAAATACCAATTTATGCCCGTAATATCTACAAACAGATATCTAGTCGCGTTCGTACCCAACTGTTATCTTTACCTAGCCGGTACCACTATTTTGGTAATTTCAACGTTAATTTTACCTACGTGAATTAACAAACGAAAATCGGTGGTGTAAAATACATTTTACACTTTAACCCATTGGTAAGAAATACGTTTTAAAATTATGAATATCATAGATGTCCATACACAGCTTGATATCTATTTGTTGAAATTACAGGCCCATACTTTAATGCTGACCATATGCAATCTGAATGCCAAATTTATCAAAAAGGGAAAACGTACTAATTTTCTTCTGATTTTCCTTTTGTCTACCAAATTTCTTCCAAATCCATTAATTAAGTGGGTTTCGTGTGACTGTGCCACAAACTAATAAACGTAATAAGATTATGATGTTTTTCGCAAAAGACGATTGAAGAGAGATACGAGTATAGATATTTTAAAAAAATTTATAGTTAATCATACGCCACATAGTGCAATCAATCGCAATCATCCGTAATCTGCATTTCGATTACGTCGCCGCATTCCGTTACGGTTTAAACACAATGTAACGATAATTTATTGCGGTGCGGTTTTTCATACGATTTTGAATTAAAAACCCGCAGTCCGGAACGGCATAAAATTAAAATCTATTTTATTTTTATTGCGGCCTTTCCTTTTCTGTCCATTTTTGATACTCTTTCTCTTTTTGATGTTGCCATAGTTTTTGAATAATTGGCGATGTTCACAACATTATTTTAAACAAAAATCATGATTTTGAAGTTCATAAATTTTTGTCATAAAATAAAAAAGCTTAAAAAGTATATAAACAGAAGAAGCAAAAATGGACAGTAACGAGAGAATCATCGAAAATGTAAGGAAGTATGACTGTCTCTATAATTTGCAGTTGGGAAGTTACAAAAACTTCCAGGATAAAGAAGATTTGTTGTGCAAAATTGGCAAAGATGTTGGCGTACCAATCGTTACAATCCATCCGAATCCCTTGGTACATTAACGGGTCTTACCCACCATCTCCTGTTAGTTGGTGTCGTTGTTTCTCATTCCACATATAAATCAAACGTGGCTTCTACCAAATTAACCAATTTTTTAAAAGCTTTAATTTTTTTATTTACCGCCATTTAAAAATATTTAACACAAAAAGTAAATTGTTTAGAAAACGTTATAAAAATGTATGCACAAAAAAAATAATAAAAATGAAAACATACCTACAATGACAACTATTGCCGTCGCCGCTTTTCCGTTGTATTATGTTTATTTTTCTCTCCCGCAACGAGAAATCGTACCGCACCGCAAACATTGTGTTTAGACTCTCAATCAAAAAAAAAGGTATTTCAACAAAAAATTGAATGGAATGATAAAGAAAAAGACAAGTTTAGCTGTGGAACGTATGAAATCGGAACAGAAAATATAAGCAATTTTGTAAACATTTTAATAAAAAATTAAATTTGGTGCAAAAAAACCGTGAAAAATAAATTAAAGAAAAAAAACAAAAGTATATGTAGTACATGGGTCAATTTAAAAAAAAAACGTACACATCGAGTTTTTTTTTTGCTTATTTTTAAAGTTTTTTCAATTCGCCTGTAAGAGTGGCAAATTTATGTAGAAATTGATGAAGAATCCGGTGGTACTTTTAATCTCTCAAAAAAATCAATATTTTTTGATTTTTTTTAGGTTTTCTATGATTTCGATCTTGAGCGTCACACACCAAATATTTGAAATTCAAGCTTACTACGATGTTCTTTTGTTTCTCAAGATTGACTTTTGTGAAAATCACCTTTTCGATTATAAACACAAAATCATGATTCACTTTGATTTTTAATTTTTTTAAAAAGTGACTAGTTATTTTAAAATTTTAAGATGAAAATATGTAAATTTTTGTTGAAAAAAGACTTGAACTTAGAGGTTACTTGCAAAATAATAGGCTTGTTACAATGTATTTAAAAAAAACTGCAATTATAAGCGTTTTAAGGGAAAAAATCTAAGTGTGACGCTCAAGAAATTTTGTGACGATCAAGAGATTTTGTTGCACGTAAACAAGAAATAATGCCTAATTTAAAGTTTAACGAAAACAAGTTTATTCTTTTACAAAAATTTAATAAAAAAAAAACAAAAATTCTTCAAAACACAAAAATTTTCATACAAAACTAAACATGTACATATTCTTTGATGTTTTTAACAAAAATGGAAAAAAGGAAGTAATTCTTGAAGAAACTTATACACATATGTAAATATTTGACGCAAAACAATAACTTAACTTAATTTAATTTATAAATTTTCATTTGAATTCTTTATGAAATGACAAGCGGCTTTGTTTTTCTCATTATCATTCAGTTTTAGCACTTTCGAATTAACTTTGTGGCAGTTGCATAAGTTTCCGGTCCCCCAGAGGTTAAAATTGCAAAAGCACGAGCGAGATCTGTAAATCAATTCACCTCTGGATTTTGTAATTATATGGTGAATATCGATTATACCTTTCTTTCTTTCTTTCTTCTTTCTTTTACATTCGCCATTACGCGCTTTATCGAGCTTTATTTTCTCTCGGCATCTTCGTGCTCTTTCAACCGCCATTGATTTTGTTGTTTTACTCTTGTAAATAAAAAAATAAAATCAAAATTAAGCATTTTAAGCTATGAAGCAATATATATCAAAAGTGATGCTCATGAAATGTTTGCCTATTTTGGTTTTTTTCGTAGGCAATTTTTTTCTCAAATTCACAAATTATTAAAAAAATGAGTTGAAACCATGTAAACAATGATTGTCAACTTCAATTTTTTACATTTAATGTATTCACTTTTAAAAAAAATTAGAGTGACGCTCATGAAATTTTATCGCACCCTTACCATGGTGTTCACAAAAACTACGCAAATGCACACTTTTTTTAATTGATTTTTTTTCGCTTTTTCACTTTTGTAACAATTAAAGTTTGTACTTTCCTTACTTTATTTACTTTATTTACTTTATTCAAATGAAAATTGAAAACTAGTAATATTACTTGAATTATAAAAAAGTGACGCTCAATGCAAATTGTGGGGACAACCTTTGTTTGCAACGCCATATTCGCACTAATTCAGTTTTGACGACAATAACAAATCAAAACACAAGAAAGAAACGCAATAATTCAAAAACTGTTATTAAATGTTGCATATTTACTTTTTTCTTGGTTTTATTTTATTTTGTTTACTAAAATTTCTAACGGGGGACACATGCTTTTGTATGGAAGGAGTCAGAGGGAGAAACAAAACACCATTCTGAATAAACAAAAAAACAAACATACAAATTTGAGAATTACGTTTTTTTTGTTACATATTCCTCGCTGAGCACTCTGACATTTTTGTTATTTTTTTTATTTTTATTTTTTTTTTACTTAAAATAGTAGTGTAAAGTACGGGGACACAAAAATTGCGTTTTTTTTAAATTGACTCACATATCTTTAGCTTCTATGTTAACCATAGATTGGCTTAAGCAAAAATGTATGTGAAATATTGATGGAATAGGCCTTTTGCAAGAAATGGTCAATGTAATAAAAAAAATAACTTATAAAAAGGAATAATGGGCTGTTTTCACAACACAAGCGATTGAACGTGTAGAAAAGATTTTTGTCTTGTAAAAACAGCACATAATTCTCACATTCTTTTTGTTAAAACTTAAATATTTATAGTTAAAAAATTAGTTGATTGCCAAAATTTCCAAACGAAGCTACTTTCGATCCGAATCGAAACGCAGAATAAAGGTGAATGAAGTTTTAGTTCTGGCTAATTTCATATTAAGATTTCGTTCACTACAGTTTAGATCTAAATCAGCTTTTGTCCAATTCAAGTTCATAACAATTATTTCTGCTTGAGTTGTGCTTGTAATTTGCTTTCAAACTCTATTGATTTTAACATTTAAGCAAAGATGTTTAGAATCAAGATCTGCTTTATTTTTTTTACAACTATCAAATATCGATTTAATTTGTTGTTTATTTTCCTTTTGATTTTCAACGCGAAAATACTGTGAATTTATTGAATTTCATTCTCTTCGTCATCAAAAAAAGTAGTAAAATAAGAAAAAAAAAAGAAGTCCTTAACAACCGTAGCACTTTACTCAAAGCCATATTTATTTCTATGGCATTAAAGTGAATCGTGAGTACCGCAGCACACAGAATTTCTATTTCTTTTCTTTCATTCTTTAAGAGGAAAAGGAAAGCAAATACACACGAAAACATACACACACACACACACACACAGAGTAAGACATCAGCAAACTAAACTTATCATTAGTCACAATTGTAGTTTGATTACGATGGCGAAAATATTACAAAAGAAAAGCGAAAAATATATGAAATTGAAAAAAAATTACGATTTTTGCCTTGTTAAAATTTCGTATTTCGCAATCCAGTTCTTTTTTTCGTGAATTTTGTGCCACTCTGCTTATTGCAGAGTAAATTTGTGTGTTTACAATGACTTTGATTGTATGAATGAACGAACATCTGAGTCTTTTTTCCAATAGACCCGCATGATGGTTCAAGAATATTAAAAAAAGAAAGAAAAAACAATCATACGGCAAAAAGTTTAACAAAAAAGAAAAATATTTGAAATAAAACCAAAACAAATCGTAATAATAGAAGATTTAAAACTACAACGTCACATGGATTGAATAAAGTTATCAGTTGGGAGAAAGAATCCCCAAAGGAAATTATAAAGAAAAGGAAAACATGAGTTAAAGGAATTTCTTGAGAAAATCATTGATTATAGAAAAGATTTTGGGTTTAAAGAAAATTTCTGTCAGAAGCTTTAACCAAACAAGAAATTTTAAAAGATGTCAATGCAATTCTAATAATAAATCAAGTTCAATTCTTGTTTAGTTCTAGTTCAGTTCTAGTTCAGCTCTAGTTCAGTTCTAATTCAGTTCTAATTCCCATTTATTGCCTTAAAGGAATCTTTCTCTTTTTTCACTAACACAAAAATCTTTTGAAACAATATAAAATGTTCAAAAACAAAAACAACAAAACAAGTAAGAAATTTTATGATTCGACTTTTTAGCCTGACTTGGAGCTTAAGGTTCATGTATGTGCCTTTTCTTGTGTGTATTTCAATATTTCTTTTTTCTAACTTTGCCTTCCGACTGACTTTTTGCCAGTTAACTGTCAGTATTTGTAGTTCATACTTTAGCATTTTGTTATTATACAATATTTCTTGTTCGTTATTTCTTCATATCCTTTTAATATTAAAATGCAAAAGTACCAGGCGGTATATTAAGGTGTGTATTTCGCCCCATCCTTACAAAGACATTTTTACTTATTACTATGGCATCATAAGGAAAGAAAGAAAAAACAAGAAGAAGCTGTATCAGTCTTCAAAACCAGTAAAACAAGAAAATGAACAGAAAAATTATAATGAGGTTGTCTAATATTGCTTTTTTGGTTAGGGAATATGTGTGTTAGATCCTTTATCGTCTTAAATATTCCCTGCGGTCATAGTAAAATTTTCCAAGATTTTTATAGAATTTTTTGTTTTTTTTTTCTTTCTTCAGCATCAACTTTCGTGAAAACAGAATCACACCCAGAACATATAAAATAATGTTGTTGCTGTTATTTAATTTTGTATTAATGTGGAGGTAGAGGCCATAAAACAAAAGCTACTATTACAACATACTATGCCTAACAACTGATACACACCTTCACTCATTCATTCATTCATAAAGTAGTGTTAGTAAGAGAAAAACGTCACCATCATGGCCTTGTTAGTGTTGGCGTATTTTCCAACTCAGAGTGGCTGATGTCTGATAAATATTTTGTGTCGGTAGTAAATAGATATTTTTCTATTTTCCTGTTATTGTTGTTGTTGCTACTGTTGTTGGTATTAGCACTCATTATGATTAGCATCAAATGAAAAACCACAGAATTAATTAAAATTAATGATTTGAAAACCAAATTAGTGGCACATTAATTAAAATAAAGTAAAACTAGAAAATGTAAAAAATAAAATCTCCTTTTACTTTTGAAATAAGCATCCACAACATCAATAACAATCTTTTTATTAGGTATAATAATCATTATTAACAACATAAGCAGCTTCTAACTATAATGATACAAAAAAGCACTAATAAAAGTTTATGAGAATTCTTTAAGCATAAAACAACTTGACGGTTAAAAGTACAAAAAATAACTACGAATTAATCGATAAATATTTAGGAAACAATATTCAGGACTTCAATATTATTTTAAGAGAAAGTGTTAAATAAATAAAATCGATATATTTTGAGAGAAAATGTATGCCATCGCTAAGCTTTAAAAAAAGCAACGATATATCGACAAAAATTTTTAATACAATATAAATTATATTCAGCAAATTCGTGTTAACGATTAATTTTCCATAGAAATGTTTCCATAAAAAGTTCATGTTATCGAATAATCCCCCATTAAAAACTTATGTTATCGATAAATTATCTATAAAAAGTTTATGTTTACGCTTATTTTCTACAGATTACTGATGTTATCAATTATTTTTCTGTAAAAAACTTAATGCCTCACACAAATTTTCTTTAAAAATTTATATAATCAGTAAATTTTGTAAAAAAAAATTAATGTTATCGATAAATTTTCTAAAAAAAAAATTTCATGTCTGTAAAAAGTTTAATGTTTTAGATAAATTGTCTCTTAAAATTTAATGTTATCGATAAAGTTTTTTAAAAAAATTAATGTTATCGATTAATTTTCTATAAAAAGTGTATGTAATCGCAAAATTCTCTATAAATAACTAAAGTTACCTATAGATTTTTTATTAAAAATTAATGTTATCTCTAAATTCTCTATAGAATTTTCTGTAAAAAAACTTAATGTTTTTCTCTTAAAAAATGTTAAGGAAAATAATAAATTTTCTATAGCAAGATAACGATATCGCTAAATTCTCTATAAATATCATGTTATCATTAAGTTTTCTGTAAAAAACTTAAGGTTATTGAGAAACTTTTCTCTAGACATTATAAATGTCATTTTGTAAAGACAATTAATGTTATTGATAAATTTTCTATAAAAAGTTTACGTTGTCGCTAAATTCTCTTCAGACAACAGATGTTATCAATTATTTTTTTGAAAAAAACTTAATGCTTTACACAAATTTTCTCTACAAATTTATATAATTGATAAATTTTGTAAAAAAAAATTTATGTTATCGATAAATTTTCTAAAAAAAGTTCATGTTATCGCGAATTTCTGTATTAATTGAGTTATTGTTATCGAAAATTTTTTTAAATAAAACTACAAAAAAATAATTCTGTAGAAATTTCATGTTATCGATATTTTTGTCATAAAAAACTTAATGTTATCGATAAATGGTCTATGAGATGTTTATGTTATCCATGTTATCGCTTAATTCTCTATAAATTTTTTTTTTTTGTAAAAACCTAATTTTATTAATAAATTCTCAATATATGTATATGTAACTGGTGGCTACTTAATATTATTGATAAATTTTCTACAGATATATCTTATCAATAAATTTTAATTTAGATTATTGTTGTAATCGATAAATTTTCTAAAGAATAAATTTGTTAACAATAAATTTCTTAAAGAAAATAACTTTTATCTATAAAAAAAATTTATTAAAAAAATCATGTTTTCGATAAATTGTCTTTAGAAAATATATGTAAGCGATAAACTTGCTGTTAAAAGTATCTGTTATTTATAAATTAAATATTATTCTATAGAAAGTATATCTAAAACTTTTTTATTTTATATTTATATACATAAACGATATTTAAGATTTTCCGTGAATAATTTATTGATAACATTAAGTTTTTATAGATAATTCTTGTTATTGATAATTCGAGTTATTGATAATTCTCAATAGAAACCCGTAACCGATAACTATTCTACAGAAAGCTTTTCCTTTAATACTATTTTATATTCCAGTCAATGCGAAAAAAAGCAAAGGTAAATATTCCATTCTTTATGAACGGCACACAAATAGACACTTGCTTTTGCTATTTCAGTGTCATCATCGACAGCAAGGGAGGATCTGCGATTGACTGGAATCCACAGCGAAGCCGAAGAAGATGAACGCCCGCCTGCACATTAAGAAAACAACTTGATAGCGAAATTATACGGATGATGAAGACGTGAAGTTAAAAAGATATTAGACCTTAATAGATTAGAACAGCAGCTACACATTTGAGGGATTCACAAGGTGTCATAAAGTCATAAGTCTTAAAATAATAACATGAAAATATACGACTGTTGTGAACAACCCCTCATAATTTAGTGTGATATTTTGAATTTAAGTCCGCTGATTTAAAACAAATATAAAAAATAAATATTTACCAAAAATAAAAACATTCTCTAATTCTAATTAATGAATTAATAAATTAAATTAGATCTTTCCTGACTATTTTGCATTTTTCAGACGCAAACCACAAATAAATTTTATTTTGTTTGTTTACCAAACATCAGAGTCCTAAGCCGATCTAATTTAACGCCGCAAGTTTTTTGTTGCAAAAATTGCTAGCCGCAGGTTAAATTCGGATATAAGCAGGATGAAACTATACCATCAACGTCGATGGCTACAAAAACTAATGCGGTTCGGCTGAGCCGCTCAGCGCAGGTCCCTTCTGATTTATTATGACACCACAATAAACATACCAAGCAAAGTTCTATTAATTTACAAAGTAAAACAAATTTTTTCAAACCATTGTAAAATGTTAGAACATTATGACAATATAACATGATAGCACACCTTGTGAATACCCCAATTGTAGAAAAGGGAAAAAATAATTTTTTTATTCCGCACAAGTAATCTTTTAAAGCATACAGAAGTTTCAGATGTCTTTTTCATACTATATAAAATTTGGGGATATTTTTTAAAAATGTTAATGTTATCGTTAACTTTTTTTAATACCACAGTTATCGTTAGTTTTGTTCTTCTTAGAAACACTTTTGAAAAACTTCTAGGGTTCTCATGGGGGAAGGGGGTTTTATTGAATCAATCTGCCTTAAAAATACACAAAGCTATTTTAAAAAAAAAGCTTAACACGTATTCGCTTTTATTTAGATTTTCCAAAATTGTAAAACCCTTTACCCTTCTAATGGGTTAATTTTCAGCATTTTATGTCACAGAATTTGTATGGAATATGTTTCTATATGACACCTTTTACAAACTTTTAACTGTAAATGTATTTTGTATTTGTATACGTTTATTGAAAAGAAAGGAAAAATTTCTTACAACTTCAACACCCCATCCTTAAAACCAAAACACAAACTCCAAGAAAAACACACAACATTTAACCACTTTCAGAATGTTCAAGAATTTTAAGTGTTAAAGATTTCATACACAGATTTTCGAAATTTTTTCGCTCTTACACGCATTAACACAAGAACTCACTTACACACGAACAACATAAAAATAAAACACATACACACAGCTATAAAAATGTTTTTAGAGGAGGGAAAGTAGGGGAAAGGAAGCAAAAGAGTAAGTGCCAGGGAAGGCCACAGAAGGTTTAAAATTGCTTAAAATTACTTTCAAAATTATCCTTTTTTGAGATTTTTTGTACCAAAAAGCATTTACATAATGAATATAATAAATTGTCTACAAACTACTTCTAAGCTTAGGCATAATCTAGTGGATAAATAAAGTTCCTCTCAGCAGTTTCTCTGAAGAACAGGTCTCGGCCAGATTGATTTTAAGTTATATATTTACGGTATTTCGTCAGAAGCCTGTTCAGAGAACTTTCCTCTTATTATACTAAATTAGTCACTTATGTCCAATTGTGGTTCAAAATAGTACCAAACGAAAGTACTATTAACTAAGCAACTTTTACCAACCCTGATTAATGTGGAAAACAAAAGAGTAATAAAAAGGTGTGGGAGTTTGGTAACCACAAGAACCTTAAAATATTTAAATTATACCTTTTGACAAATAAAAAGGGGAAAAATAAGGAATACAACTGGAGACACAATATAAATTACTTAGAAAAAGGGATAATAGAAACAATATTGGAAAGTACAATGACAAGTTACTGGGAAAACTAAACAAATTTTTTGCAAAGAGTAAAAGAGCAGGATTTTTCTTTTAATTTTAAAGGCTACTGTGAATATTTTTGTTAATGCATCGGTTATATATAATATCAATAGAAAATATATCGATAACAAACAAAAAACGTAAAAAAATTATCATTATTTGAAAATGTTCCTTAGATAGTTTATGTTATCGGTAAAACTTTTAATTTATGTACAAATTTTCTGTAGAAAACTTATCGATAGCTTTTCTAACAAAATTGGTCGATAATATGGGGGTTTTACATAAAACAATCCAATTTTTTTAGAAAACTTAACGATAAAATAATTTGTTTAAGAAAAAGGTATCGATAACATTACTTTTTTTTAAACATGTATAGATAACATATTTTATGAGAAAATTATCGATAACCATTTATGTTTAATATTTATCAAATATATTAACAATAACACTATTTCATATAGTAAATATCTAAATAAAACTTTTTTCATGAGACAAAACGTGTTACACACTCTTTACAGGAGGAAAGGGAAACATTATCAACCAAAATCTGTAACCAACTCCTTAAAAATAACATTTTCTTTTCATTTATAGAGACAACGACAGACATAAGCATACGAATCATATAAAAAGGTGTAAAAAACGACAAAAACCACATGCACCACGTATTTGTTCACATTAACATTCAAACTAACACTAAAAAAAATCTATCGATAACTTGAATTTTCCGAAAAAAATATCATCGATAACATACATTTTCTCTACAAAACATATCGAAAACATAAATTGGCTAAAGAAAATTTATCAAAACCATAATTTTTTCTACAGAAAATTTATTGAAAACTACTCGATAACATGATTTTTTTTTATAGAAAATTTATCAAAAACATAAATTTTCGGTAAATCGATAACATTTTCTCCTAAAAATGTAACAATGGCATAGATTGTATCTCAAAAATGTATCGATAACAAGCATTATTTATGTAAAATGTCTGATGCCCTTGTACCACCTAAATTACATTTTTTTTTTTAATATTAACAATTTAACTTTATGCTTGTTTGCCCGAGGAAAGATTAGTTTCTTAATAAATTTACAAAATTGTATTATGAAAATAAATTAAAATGGCTTGAGGCTACTGACGATAGTAACACATTAATCGAACTACAAACGCGAAATGCACAAAGAAAAATAAAAATAAATCTATTTAATTAAAATAAGCTGCTTTAATTTTTTACTTATAACACTTTTTGTTGTTCTTTGCTATAATTGTATTTTGTTTGGGCATAACTTCTGATTCTTGCCTTCAGACAAGTCAATTTATTTATAGAAAATGTATCTTACTAAAAAAAAAATTGGTTCCCTGCCTTTAAATTTTCATTAGCAAAAGAGAACTCATTCATTTACTATTCTCCTTTTACTATTTATTCCCAGAACATTCAAACATAATTTACATTTTCTTTAATAAATTGCTTAATTGGTTTTTCCACTTTTTGTGTTGTTGTTATTGTTGCTAAAGTTCAAATGGCTTTATTTTACATTTACTTATGCTGTTGTATTTGTGTTTTTAAATATCATTAGTGTTAGATGTTTGCCGAATCTTCCTAGTTCTTATTTAATTGCACTCTCACTCTCAGAGTTGTTATGATAAATACTGATAAAAGTTGTTGGTGGTGTACACCTTCCATGGGGAAGAACTGAACTAGAACTGAATAAGAACGGAACTAGAACTGAACTAGAACTACACTAGAACTTCGCCCTGTTTCTCAAAACTACAAGTAAAATATGTTACTTGTAGATTTGGAACTTGTAGTTAAAAAAAAAACGGGCCCTGAAACAGATCTAAACTCGAAATGTATTAAAATTAAACTAGAAATAAAATAGAGCTAGCCTTGAACTAAAAGTAAACTAATAAAAAAACTTGGGGTTTTCTTCCTTTTTTTAGTAAAAACCCCCACTCTGCATAATTTGCTAATAATCAGCAAACAACATTAAATGGTCCCTTATTAAGATTTCCTTTTCGTCTTTCATTTCAGCTATTTCCTAAATTTCATCAACATGTTGTTGGTGTTTTATTTAATAAAGAAAATAATTTATTAGATTGAAATGTATGGTATATGTCGGTTCTGGCAACTACAAAAAAAAAACATCATTCCATCTATATTACCCAACTACTTTATAATGATAAAAGTTGTAGCAGTGATTGTTTTTGTTGTTATCTTTCTTGTTTCCACCAATAATCATTATAATAAAAATCGGATATATTAATTAATACAGTCACTCGCTCACTCACTAAAAAACTTCCCAAGAAGTCAAACATTCATTTGTTCATTAAGTTCTTTTTTAACGTTCATTAGTGTGGCAACTAATCACGAGCAGTAATCGTAAGCACTCGTACTGCTATTTGGCACAAACAACAACTTAAACAATAATAAAAGTTAAGGACCCAAAACGAGAGAGAGAGAGAGAGAGAGAGAGAGAATGAGAAACGTAAAGTAAGACATTTGAGAAACATTTAAAAGAATGTTTTGGTATTGACATTTTGGTATGTTGGGTGTCAGTATCATGAAAAGTTGTGTGGGCGGGAAAGAAGTGGGGAAATTGATGTTTTGGAATGTTAACGGTTTTAATAGCATCATTATTGTTTTGTAAGAAAATGCGTGTGAGTGTGTTGGTGTGTGTCGTAAAGAAATAATTGTTGTTATACGAAGACTTTTGTGCCGCCATTTATAATTGTAATTGTTATTATTGTACTAAGTTGTTCTGATGTTTTGTTTAAATTTTGCTCTTTCGTTACTGAGTGTTTGTTTTGTGCCAAACGGATTTATTATCGTTTGCCATACAGATTAACTTTTTGCTCTGAAAAAATTTTCTTTGAAATCGTAATTAAATTATTTATAGTCATGGCTCTAAGCGTTGCTGGCCATTTCATTTTAATTGAATGCCTTTGAACTATACTTAATTTAAATCTCGTTAATAATCTTTAAAGCAGGCGACACTGCTACATTCTTTTATTGGTGGTTTTTTGGCTTTTGTACTTAAAAGTTATTACAGAAAAAAAAATTTTTCAAAAATGTTAAAGAAAACGAAGAAGGGTGAAATACATACAATATTCAAAATGTCGATTATTTAAAATATTGATAGAGTTGATATATTTGTTAAAGAAAATGTATGTTATCGTTACAAATAAGCGTAGAAAATGTATATAACCGAATCATTTTTCATAAATTTTCGATTAATTTTCATAAAATCGATAATTTTTAATTGAAAATGTGTTTTCGAAGAATTTTTTACTACAGATAAACTCTACAGAAAATTTATTGGTTTGTATAAAAATGTTATTGATAATATAAATTTTCTTTAAAATTTTCTGAAATATTATATATTATCGATAAATTATCAATAAAAAATGAAAATTATTGATAAATTTTTTACAAAAAATTTTTACTATCGGTAGATTTTTAATAGAAAATTTATGTAATCGGTAATTTTTTTAAAAAATTTATATTACCGATACATTTTTTGTGGAAAATAAATATTACATATCTATAAAGTTTTATGGAAACTTTTTATTAACCATACTTTTATTGTAGAAGAATTATCGATACATTTTTGATAGAAAATTTATATAATCGATAAATTTTTTTATAAAAAATTTAAATTATCACAAAATTTCTTATAGGATATTTATACTATCGATTACTTTTAATAGAAAATTTTTATTAGCGGTATATTTTTTATAGAATCTTTATATTATTGATAAATTTTTTTATAGAGAATTTATATTAAAATTTTTTTAGAGAAAATTTATATTCCTGATATAATTTTTATAGAAAATTTATTTTATCGATAAATTTTCTGCAGAAATTTTATATTAATGATAAATGTTTAATGGAAAATTTAAATTATCGATAATATTTTTGTAGTAAATTTATATAATCGATAAATTTTTATAGAAAATTAGGTTTGTCGATAAATTTTCAACGGCAAATTTATATGATCGAAAAAGTTTTAATAGAAAATTTATATTATCGATAACTTTTTTATAGAAAATTATATTTTCGATAAATTTTTTTGATAATAAAATAATTTAACATCAGACGTCGACGAGTACCAAAAAAAAGTTAAAGCGCTATATTTAACTATGCCGAATCTTACAATCCCTTGCAGCGATAATAGCAGAAAGTTATATAAATACAGGTAACCCTCCTACAAGACGGCTTCCTACAAAACGATTTCGATCTAACACGAAAAAAAATTTGCGGAAATTTCCTCATCGACACGATAAAATTGAAATGCAACTTTATCATGATTGAATTGTTAAAATTGTACTAAAATAGTACAAAAGTACTAATTTTTGCATCCCTATTACGATTTAGTTAGATTAGAATAAAAATGTAACTCTTGTTTATGTTTGTCTTTGTATTTTTTTGTATGTATGAACATATTTCTAATAAAAACAATGAATTTAAAGAAAATATTTAATTAAAAAAAATTTATATATTACACTGTCTCCTTGCCTCATATTACACGTTTTCTAACAACACGGCGTTTTCTAGGAACCTATCTACCGTGTTGTAGGAGGGATACCTGTACCGTTCTTCGAATAAAAATTAATTTATGTTGTGCCACGTATTCTTTTCCAATCCCGCCCACATGTTTTTCGGCTATTGTCTATTAATAACTAAGACAATTTCGTACAATGTACGAAAGTTTTCGTTAAAATAAGTAACAAATTAATAATATCGATATCATTTTAATAGAAAATTTGTATAATCGATAAAATTTGTATGGAACATTTACATTATCGATAACATTTTTATAGAAATTTTATATTATTGAAAAATTTTCTAGGTTATCAATAAATTTTCTAACGAAAATCTATGTATGTTATTGATCATTTTAAAAAATTATATATGCTATCAATAAATTTCGATAAAAGTTTGTGTTATCGGTGAATTTTCGATACAAATCTGTTTTCAATACATATTTTAAGAGAATTATTTTCTCACACCTCCCCAAAGAGTAATTTAAATTTATCAATTTTATTGTTGTATTTTATCTTTTTTTTTTGCCGCTACTATTAAACTTCTACCGCTGCCTGTTTTACACAAAAAGAATTCAAACTTTTCTTTTTATTGCGTTGTGTGAGTGTGTGTGTATTTTTCTCGTCTTATTCATATTGTTCCACTACAACAAATATTGGGTTGTTCAAGTATTAAAATAATAACAATAATTTTTCTTTTTGGTTTTTTGTTTTGTTTGTTTTGTCTTCGTCTGTAGCTTTCTCCTCTCTTTTTTTTTTAATAAATTGTAATGGGAGTAGAAAGAAGCAATAACATTATTTTTAAAAGAACCGACAACAACTTCTTAAAAGAATTGCGGCAACAAAAACATCAACTGGGAACCTAAAACAACAAATAGAATGAATAAAAGTGTTGCCAAAGAATAATATAAACAACACAGGCAAAAACAACAACAATATAAGGAATAATATTTTTTTTTGTTTGAACATTGAATTGTTCTTCCTTTTTTAGTTGTTGCTTTTTTCGAGTTCGTTTCTATAGAAAATTTTAAGTTTCCACAACAACTGCAAATAAAAAGGAGTAAAACAAGTATGAAAAACAACAACAATAAGTTATACAATAAATTTTTATAATAAAAAACTATAAAGAAACTTTAAGGTCCGTTTAAGAGAAGCGGTAAAAGAGTGTAAAAGATTATGTAACTTACAGCAACACACACAATATGTGGAACACCTCTTAAAAACACTTACTTGTAGGTTTGAATTAAATTGTAATAATTTAATTCATATAAAATTAAGTATATTTAATATTTAATTTTTCTATAGAAAATTTCTTTCGCTTACATACATATGTACGTTGAAAAGAAATTTTTGATTTGTATTATTGTTTTCAATGTTAATATGCCTACGCAAGAATTGTTCTTATCGACATTGTGGGCCAGGCAGTAAATGACAGTTCTTTAACTGAACTAAGGCTTCGATTTTGAATTCCAAACATAGCAATATAAGACTTTTACTACGCGTCCGATTTATAATGTGAGTAGCTGTATATGGTGGTCGATGTCTTTAATTCGAGGTTATTTCTATTATATAAAGAAGTTTTCGATAACATAAATTTTCTATAAAAAAATATTCAATAATATGAAATGTATAACATTAATTTTCTTTAAAAAAAAACTATTCCGATAACATGAATTTTCTATACAATTTTGTTTTTAAACCATATGAGTTTGCTATAAAAAGTTTATTAGCTGCATGAATTGACTTTAGAATAAATTGTGATAACATCGATTTTTTCAAGAAATTTTATTAAGCATTCAGTTTCTGTATAATATTTGGCATACATTTTTCAAAAGAACCTTTTTTTCAACATGAATTTCCTTTTAATAAAAGACACATTTTTGTCTATAAGTAATTTGTATGTTCAATTTTGCTTTCCACTGTAGCCACTAATTTTAAACCCATCAGAAAAACGCACTTTTTAAATACAATTTTGGTAAAAAAAAAAGAAGTTTTATTTTATTTGTGTGTATTTGTTGCCTTAAAAGGAGAAAAACTGTAAGGAAAAGTTCATGTTTGTAATAGTGTTGGGAAATTGTTGGTCCAAAAAAAAAGCTCAAGATGAAACTACACATGCATTTTAAAATTGTTATTAACCAAAAAACTGGCAAAGAAGGAAACCCTTGAGACTGAAAAGTAATAACATTATTTTTTTTTCTTAGCTCTTTCATCTTACTTTCTTCACATTGGTTTTCATAATTTGTTTTCCTAACAATTTAATATAAAAACATATTTTTTGTCTTATTTAAAAATAACAAGCAAACAACAAATTATAACAAAGTAGGAATAAGATTGCAATTTTATATGGATTCTTCTTCCATTGTTGAAAGAAAAATTAAGAAAAAAAGTAATTTTAACTAGTTTGTATCAAATTATTTATTTAAAGTTTAAACTGTCTAGTCTTAAGTCTCGGAAAAAGTCAAGCCCATTGTCAAATTTATAGTGGCATCTATAGTTTGATATCCCTCTTACAACTACAAATCGAGTCGGGAAAAACCAAACAATTGAAGCGGAATGTAAGAAAAGATAAATACAGTGTTTATTGTTGGTGTTTTGTCTACGCTTTCATATCGTGGCAAATGAGACTTAAGTGTTTGTAATTCTCATTCGCTTTAAAATTTAATTTTATAATATTTTTAGCTTTTCCAAAGTAGGTATTTGGACAAAGATTTTCTGATGATCTAGCCTAAGCAACCAGTAAAATGCGCTTAGCAACTAGTTTTTCCCTCAACAATAAATTTCAGTGTATTTATCAATAAATATTGGGAATTTACCACATCATAATAAATGAATACAAAATGCCATAATGGTTTCGAAAAAAAAATCTTGATATCGCGTACGATATTTAACAAAAGTGAGAAGAATTATAAAATGGTGTCATGATAATGAATCTAAAACAAGGCTTATTCCCATCAATCCGCCACCTGTTAATACGCAATACACAAATATCATATGCCATAACTACCAATGTCTTAACAATAACGACAATATCGGTTATATAGATACTTGCAATGCAACAAAAGAATTAATAAAATCTTATAAACACCCAGTAGTATACCAATATGATAACTTTAAGTAATTAATTTATATACAGAATCTGTTGAAAGTACTCCGAAAGGCAGTTTATAGTCTGCATCATTTAAGCAATTGCTCAACATATCGAGTTTTTTATAAAAAGAAAACAAACTAGAAATGGCGCTTAAGCTAAAATTGCTGTTGCTATAAAATCGTAACGGTAGCTTGCATGACCATAAAATTTTAGGAGATGATACAAGTTTTGCCAATTAATTAATTTATTAAAAACAAGTTAGAGTGCTATATTCGGCTGTGTCGAACACCGACAGTTCGAATATTTCAGGAGTGATATCTTTATGATATCTATTTATTATTAGTTATTCTTTATAAAAACAGAGGACAGCATTAAAATTCGGTGTCCCACTATGGTAATATTTACATTAAGAATCGACTTAGTGTCTATATTTTATGACGAATTAGATCGCTTTAGTAGTAAAATAACAATTGAATTTATTAACCTTATAAAAGTTTTATCATATTATAACTAGCATAAATTAAAATTTTAAATTTTGTTCACTGATAACGTTGATTTGCAACAAAAGTTATTAAAGACATTTAATAAACAAACAGTTAAACAATCACCAATATCCTTTAAAAATTATAAATTTTTTAGTTTACTTTTATTGGCTTAGAAAAATTAGTGTATGTTAAATTATTAAATATTTACCCAATATACCCGAAAAATTGGCTTGGGATGTTTTGTGCACTCATTTAATACTTTTGCGTACCAGAACGCTCGGTAACTTTAGGATCCATCGGGGTCCTAACATTGAGTACAATATAAATATAAAATTTTTTAATATTTAAAAGTTTACTTTGCTTTACAGATTTATACTATTTAACATTCACGCACCACCGATCACATTGCAATTTAAGTAAAAACTACCATGTCTTGGCAAATTGCTTTTGTATTTGGTATGCACTTTTTAGCAGTTAATCGTTGCGACGAAGTCAATATTATAAGGGCAATGTTCATTTGTGTTATTGTTGTAATTGTATAACTGTTACAATTATCTGAACAACTCATTAAAGTGACGAAAAAGAATAATTTTAGAACTCATTATTCGATTTGATCGTATTTTGTTGTTGCTACATTCCGCAAAATCTATTGTTGAACTACCAAATGTGACGCAGTAGAAACAATAACGGCAGAAACATCAATACCAACAACAACAACAACGCATACATTAACACACAACACATGAATACCAATTTTCTATTGTACAACTGTATTATCCAATCACTGAATTACAAATGTAACATCGTAACGGTACAGGTACGGTACAGCAACGTACACTTAACTCAAGTCCCAATAAGCTGACTGTAACAGTAACATAACCGTATAGAAAATAAGTAAGAAAAATCAAATTTCTACAGATTTAGTCGTTACGTTTAAGTTACATCTTAATGCCAACTATAATCGTTCTAATTACTTTACAAACAACAATATGAAGCAGTTGAAATGTAGTGTTACTTTTATTGGGGTTTCAGTATTTAACCATTAAAGTCACCGCAACATTTACGTACGAGTAAGGAGGCCCTACTTGGATTCCCATTTTTTTTTTGTAATGTTAACATTTGTTTGTTAAAAAAATACTTTTGTTTAATTCAAATAAAAAAACAATGTTTTCTTCTCTCTTGCCAGGGGACAGAGATTAAAAAAAAATCAGAACTACTTAAGACAATGTTATGGCTTAAGTGGCCATAACGGAGTTCCCCAATAGTTTCTTTGTTATTGCTTTATTCTATCATGCTTCCGTAACAAAATTTTTAATCATGTATCCTTGATATTATTGCTGCTGCAAAGTCTCTCGCTCTCTCTCTATCTCTCTCTTGATTACTTTTATATGGTACTTGTATGTTTAAGCTGTTTAATATACCTACTTTTATTTTTAAACAACTGCAACAACAATCACAATAACAACAACAACTTGTAGCTGTTTGTTTATTTTCCAAACGGATAGTGCACGACCGAGAGGAAAAGCGAAAGAAAATCTTTCAATGTGATGCATTGCAGCACATTAATTTAGTAACAAACTTTAATTTCAAAATAAGTTTTGAATTTTAACCTTTTTATTGTTGTTGTTGTCTAGTTTTTCTTTTCCCCGGCAAAAAAAAAAGGGAAAAACTTTTATTCTTCTAGATAAGTCTTGAATTATTTAGAAAACTAAAATTTGAAAACTTTAATTGTTCTTGAAGAAAAGTTTTGCTATTTTTTTTTTTGCGAAAATGAATTTATACAAAATTTTGTTAAAGGCGAAACAGCGAAAAGGAGGTGGGAATGTAAAAGAAATTTTAAGTTGTTGTAAATTAAGTAAAGAAATATATAAAGTTAAATATTTAATATTAAAGCAAGAACTTCTTGCCAAGAGGTGTCAACTGCAAACATAAAAAATAATTTCATTTAAGTCTACTTTCAGAATTCTCCAAAAAAAAAAACTAATAATTTTGTTCAGAGTTAAAGAGTTAGTGCAATTAATTGCAATATTTATAAAAAAAATAAGAACTCTTTAAAAAGGTTTAACAATTTTTTTTCGTTTTTTTACAGGTAAAACTCAATTCAATTAAGAGGAAAAGGTAAAATAGATCATATAATATTATTTTTTGTATCAATAAACAAATTATTATCAAGATTACAGTCCGGACTACAGTCGAATCTAGAGTAGACTGCCCCTAGGGGAAAGGGAACTGGCACCAAACTAGTCACGTGACACAAGTCTAAAGCGGTACGGACGGTTCTAGTTCTAACACTTTATATGAAGAGGACAGTCACTTTAATATGGCGATGTCCTAGGAGACATTCAACTTTGTTTAAAAAATGCCTGTCACACACATTGTCCCGAGTGAACCATGTACAAATTTAGTTTTTCAATGGCATCACATACAGTCCAAACTATTATACAAAGTCCAGACAATATTCTAATCTGCAGTTCAGACTACAGACTAATCTGTAGGCCAGACTTTTTCAAGTCCAAAGTATTGTCTTCACTATATTCCACACTTTAACCTTAGCTAGAGCGCAGATTATATTTTTTTTATAGAACAGATTCTAGTCTTATCAATAGTTTCCGATATATTTTTATTTATATTTCAAACTAAATTCTAGGGTGCAATTCAGACTGGAGCCTAATATGTAGGCCGGACTAAGTCCAGTCAATAGTCTAGGCTAAAGTCTAATCTATATTCAAGACTATAGTCTAAATAAGAGCGCCTCAAAAAAGGTGCAAGAGTATAATTCTATCCTGTGACAGGGAGAATGGATACCGCCTTTTACAAGGTATCCAACCATAAGAAAACCTTCAAGAAAGGTTTGGTTAGGAATTGAGGCTTTTACGCACAGGTTACCCTTACATGTTTCAATTGCCACCACTCAATCTCTTCAGAGTGGTTTGCCGTTTCACACTCACTGTCATTGACGACTGCTGGTAGTCAACAGCCTGGGTACGATTCCCGCGGCAGTCAAGAATGAAAAATTATCAATAAGTTTTAATTATTTTCATGTTTTAAAATTCCGTTCATCATAAAAATAATTTAATGAAAATTGAATTTGATGGACTTTAGCATAATTAAAATATCAACATTTGGATTAAAAACCATAAAGAGTACCCATGTTCTGTAACTTTAGTGAGAACTTCTCGCAACGAAAAGATGTAAAACACAATATTCCATCGTTTCTCGAAAACTATCAAAATAGATTCGTCATTACGTTATAAATATCAAAACATTGTACTCGACGTCGATGTGGCACTGCAGACGCATATAGCGGAAGGCGACCAAAAATGACCTAAAATTTAAAAATTTTCAACGACGGCGGGGAAAAAACAACCGTCGGCTTTAACAAATAATCTAAATTGCGACATTAATGTTTGTTGTTTGCAAACGAGCTTTAAAAACATTCGTTTATTTTAGAAAAATGTAAAAAGCAAAATAAAAAAGCAATGAAAAAATGTGTCATGAACAAAATATTTTTAGTTTTATTATTTTTAGTGTAAACATTTTTCCCCGACCCATTTTTATTCGTGAGTTCATTTGACAGTTTAAATCGAGAACTTTCTCACAGAAATTTCACAGCCACACATTTTCTGTAAATTGGCGAGTAATTTCCCTACGTGACAGCTTTTACTCGTCAAAACTGTTATAGACGCAGTTGAGTGAGAAAAACAGTTGTTTGTTTCCATTTATGGCATTTTTGTTTCATTTCTCACATTTCAATCGAAAAGATTCGCGAAGCGAAAGTTACAGGACATGGGCACAGTTCAATAAAATTTTTTTAATATTTTATATTTTAACATGAGCGGTGTTGCCTGATTTCGCTGCTGGCAACTCTACTTCAGTTCAGTCCTTATCCGCAGTCGACCCATTAGTCTACATTTCCTCATGCAAAGGGCTTCATCTAAATTTGAAATCTTACAATTACAATAAATTTCATTAAAGCAAAACAAAAAATAAATATTTGCTAATTTTTAAAAGACTCTATTGTATTTAATGCCTTTTAAATAAAATTAGTGTACAATTTCTTTTAAATATTTTTGTCACTTTATTCTCTGCAACAATTCAGCCGAAGGATCCTTTATCTTTCCAAGTCTTTTTGTTGTGCTTTTTCGCCCTTTTGCTGCACAAACAATTTTTAATCACAATTCTTTTTGGTTAAGTATTTTCTTGTTTTTTTTTTATCTGTTTTGTTTCTTTTTTTCTTGTTTGTTATCTTAAAATCTCATCTCATTTACCTCCTAATAACTTTATTTAAGAACTCGACTCCTTGGAGAGTTGAAGGGAAAATATTTAAAAAACAAAATTTAACTTTTTATAAGAAAAACGGTAAATATAAAAATATTTTAAGTACAATTTTAACAATAACCCTGAATGAGCCAAAAAAAAGGTACGAATTTCAAGGTATCTTTAATTTTTCAGTAACAACAACAAATTTGTACGGTATAAATTTGATTGTTTTAACGAACTCCTCTTATGGAACACATCTTTAATTATACACTTTTAGATAAAGAAAAATCTACACACCTTCCCAATAAATAACATTTCCAACTTTAAATATTTGAGTATAAAGGACAAGTGGAGCGGAGAGTCGTTGTTAACTAAAAAAACCAAAAAAAGAGGCAGCTTGCCATCCAGTTATATTTATTTAGACATTAACAAAATCCATTCTGCTAGTTTATTTATTTATTTAATAAGAGTTACAAATACAATTACGAATCATATTCTAGCTTAATTAACCGAGCAATAGTAATGTGGCGGGAATCGAACCCGCAACCCTCGCACTAATTGACTAGCTCACTACCAACTAAGCTCCCGGGGTACCCTCCGCTAGTTTATTAAGTATAAGTTCTCTTTCAGTTTTATATTGTCCAATCTAGTCCATTCTACAGTTAAGGCCATAATCTCTCTACAGACGAGATTCTAATTTGTAGAATAATTAATTTTTAATAGTCAAGACTATTCTTGCCAAACATATTCCACGGTTGTGCAAAGTCGAGTCTATTGTACGCCCGTAAAGCCCATAGTTAGCTGACAGTTACAGTAATGTAAGCGTACAGTAAAAAGGTAAGAAAAATACATTTTCTACAGTTACGGTTAAGTTACATCTTACAGCTAACTATAATCGTTCTAATTGCGTTACATACAACAAAATTAATTAGCGGATTTTTGCAACATTTGCTTGAAACATAGCAAAACGAGGTCTCAGCTCTCTTCAAGTATTTCCAAATCGATGCTTACGAGAATACTCAAAATACCACAACATCATTCCATACTCCACTTTATGTATATTATGTATAGTTAAGAGGAGAAAATGGCAGTGGCTCGGCCACATATTACCAAAACCTCACGATGACATAACAAAACGCTACATTGGCTGAAACACACAAGGCACCTAACGAGGAGGAAGCCACAGATTAATACGCAAACTCGACATCGTCGCAAAAAAGAGCGGGCAAATCGTAAAACGAGTTGAAGAGAATGGCATTAAACAAATTCGAGTGGAACACAATCCAATATACAAAAGTTTAAGCTGTAGTCGGGAAGTCTCCCCGGGGAAGTGCTGCCTCTCAGGGTGAATAGTAAATTAGCTTAGGAAACTTCAGCTTCCTGATTGCTGGGGAAAAATAATAGGTGCATGCAGCCAGCAATGCGATAATCATCCACATGACAGAGCTGTTGAAGTCCTGTGATTTCTCGAGATCGAAGGAACACCAGAGTATTTTATCTATCAGGTGCAACGGGAGTAAATAGCCCCCGGTGAACAGACAACGGTCTGAGTATGAGTTAAGGCCCCCGTTAGTACGTTTTTTTTTGGGAGAAATTCTTTCTGTCTTTTAGGATGATTGCCTTTGCTGATGCCTTGCTTTTGATGGAAGGTTGCTTTTCAGTTACTTTTTCGCCGTCCGGTGGAGGAGTGCCTTTTCAAGGCGTGAACTCTCCAAAGCGTTCAGAGAAAATCAGCTTTTAAGACAAAGAGATTTTTTTGGGGATCACATGGTGGCAGTGGTTAATTCCCAAATTCGCGGAAAGGGACTCTTCCATAAGGAGGGCTTGCGGGAAAGTTCAGCCTCCGGAGGGTTTCCTAGGAGCTGTTGCTACTCAACAGCAGCTGGTAGCAGTGGAGGTAAGATAGCCCTGGCTACTAAGCAAGGAGTAAATTTTTAGCGGGCTTTCCACTCAAATTGCGACCTGTGTGAGAATCTTATCCTATCACACACAGGGAACCTTGGTAAATGCTTTAAATCAATCACCTAGTGGCTAAGATCCACTAAGAGATTACGCCATATGACAGACGCTCATGTAAATCACAATCACATTTGTTGTGGGGTGGAGTGGGGCTTTGTAGGGATCATATAAAGTAAAGGATGGTCCAACCACAATGCAATATGTTAATTGTCAGTCACACCTTAACTTCCAGTTTTTTTCCTAACTTAAGATGACATTTCTTCGTTTTAGGCCCGTTTTCACAACTTACCGAGAGCTAAAAGTAGACTTTAACCGGCCTTATAAAAAGTGTTCCATTGTTAAAACTTTACTTTAAACTTAAGTGAGCTATAAAGAAAATTAAGGTGCATCGTACCTGGTAGGTTAAAGTAAAGTTGGAATAATGGATCAATTTTTATACGGCCGATAAAACCTTGCCTTTAGCTATCGGTAAGATGTGAAGAGTGTTGAAGTCTTTTACGAAAATGGGCGTTCAAATCAAAATGCACTTCATGTTTTTTTTTTTTTTTGGTCAGCATAATTGACCAAATGTGTCCACAATCGGGAGAATCGTGCGCAAATTTCAGCAAACCGGGCCTATTGAAAATGTAAAAAACCTGTTCATTCATATTTGGTGCGTTTTATGGGCTGGCGGCGACATCGGACCGTATTTCTTCAAATATGAGGTTGGCAAAGCAGTTACCGTGAACTGCGTTCGCAATTGCGGAATGATAACGGACTTCTTGTGGCCAGAAATTGAGGACAGCCAAAGAAACAATGGCTCTTTTGCGCGAGCAATTCAATGGCCGTGTTTTCTCACGTCGTTGCGATGTTAATTGGCCACCACGATTATGTAATTCGACTACATTGGACTTCTTTTTTTGGGGGATATTTAAAAGAAAAAAGTGTCGTCAATAAGCCAATCACAATTTAAGGATGAGATAATTGGGCACATTAAGGATATTGAACCGCAATTATTTCTCATTGAAAATATCGATCATCGGATAAAAGTTAGCCACCGAAGCCGTGGCGAGCATTTGGCCGATATTGTGTTTCACACATAATTGTCCTAGATCGTTCTATAATAATAAAAAATATTAAGATAATTCTCTTAAAGCTTTTTGTTTTATTAACAATAAACATCGTGTGTGTTTGTTGGACCACCATTTATATTTTAACTTTCAGTGTAACATCCTCCAGGGAATTTAGATGCAGTAAATATCTGGTGTTCGGCAAAAACCCAAAATTTCCAAAGATCTTGTCTGATATCACGGAAGTCAGTAGCCACCGATGTTTTGCCACCAGACTGGCTATTGATTGGGGTCTCCGTTAGTATGTTTCTTGCGGGAAATGCTTTCTGTCTTTCTGGAAGATTTTCTTTGCGAGATTGACACTTTTCCATTAAAAAGGAACTCTCGAGGATCATGTGGTGGCAGTGGTTTACTTCACAAAGTCGCGGGAAGGGAGATCCTAGAAACCTGATTCACAAGTGGGAGTGAGTTCGATCTAAAGAAGAAGAACCATGACTATGTACTGTTTCTGCTCAACGAAAGTGGCGGAATTTAGATAACTCCAACTCCAAATAATGATTGAGTGTATAATCTGCCCGGATTATGTATTAAAAATGCTTCCTTGGTGTGCTGGTTGCTTTCACACTCGTGGACGGTTGGTAAATGCATTGTTTGTCACCCACTGGTTAAGATCCATCTTGTAGTGGACCTAAGGGCAGGTATCCATTCAAATCATTTCACCACCTCTGGTCGGGACGAGGCTATGGTGTATTCTAAATTTGCAACTACATTTTATTCTAGCGCTAGGACTTTTATCTAGTCTTTAGACGATTGTCAAGTCCAATTTTTGGTTAAAATTCAGACCTCTTTTCTCTTTATTTGAAGCCTTCCGTCAAGGCAGTATCTGCGAAAATAGTCTGCAGGGGTTACTCTCCGTTCTCGCACATCTTCCACCGCAAATAAATGCAATCAAAAAGAAGAACTTCAAGTAGGAGTGACAAGAAGACGGTTGCTCATGACTATATAACTCCACTGTAAGAAATCATTTTGTTTTTTTTTTTTTTATTTAAACCTTGAAACTTTTTAGGGATTTTTAAAGTCCTTTTAACACATACACATGCTAACCCTTTTAATCAGAGCTTCATGTGTTTGTGAGTTTTTGTTTTTTACATACAAAAGATTACATAAAATTTATTCAACCATTTACACAAAATCAAAGGCGCAAATAATTGTTATTGCTATCAATTCCGAACATGTTAAGGAAAAAAAAAGTTTCGCTTAGACATTTAGTCCTTTGAAGAGGATACAAGTTTAGGTTTTCTTAGTTTCTCGCAGTGTGCTTTATTTCACTAAATAGTTTTCATATACAAACTTTACTTTTTACTGTCAGCCCTTTAAAACATTATTACTGTTATTGTTGATGTTGTTGTTGTTGTTGTCTATATATTTTGGTCGATCTGGTTTTATGGTTTTAAATTGTAAATTGTTGAGAAACTAAAATTCAGTTTGTGCGCCTTAATACATTTAACAACAAAAACAACAACAACAACAACAGATACAATAGAATTCACAGCCAACAAATACAACAACAACAACAACAATGAGGTTTTAAACGAAATGAATTGAAACCGCCATCGACTTGTATTAGAAACAAAAAGATTTTTTGGTTTTAAATGAAAATGAAGTGCCTATAAATTTTAATCTAAATGTTTGCATGTGTTAGTATTAATCTATATATTTATATATGTGTGTTTATGTGTGAGTGTTTTAAAGAGCAAAATATACTAAAAACTAACTTAGTTGTTAAGAGATAAGAAAAACGAAAAACCTCACATGCCGATAGACTTTAACAGAATCACATTCATATGCAATCAATGTTTGTTATAAATAAAAAGAAGTTAACACAAGAAACAAAATTTAAGACCCAATTGGAAAAGAAGATTTAAAGGGGTTTAAGAATAATAGTTGTTTAAAAAAAATGTGCTTTTCATTCAAAATAGTACTTGTTGAAAAATTTAGTTTTTGTAAAAAACAAAATTGTTTTCAATGTACATTTACAACAAGGTAGACTCGTTAGAGGGCAGACACAAACCCCAATGTATGAGACAAAATTTGTACATGTGTGAGTTAAATTGTTTTTGTTTTATATGAAGACAATTTTGACAAGCCGGGTATTTTTATAGACCAGCATGTCTACACTCCCAAATGAGTCTACCTTGTTTCAATGTACCTTGCCTTTAACAACTTTAATCGCCAGTGTTGCTTCATTTCCAAAAAATTGTGTACCAAATTGGCGTTAAGCTTTCGTATCAATATTGCATTCCTATCGGAATAGAGAGATGGCCCCTATTTTCGAAGCAAATGCGCTTACGCCTTAAAGTGTACCAATCACTATATTTGATCCATCTTCTTTCGCATCGCAATAGAGAGTAGCCCCTCAGAGGTATTCTCCTTCCATCTTACTCATAGGGATGCCTACAAGAAGCTAATAATACCCTTCATAGGTACCACTCTTTCCAATTTTTACCCAAAATCTCTGACCATGAACAGTCACTATGTGAAAAAAAAAATTAAAGCCCCACGATGCGAATAATATGTGGGACCCTAAAAGCACGCCCGTCGAATATCTGCCAATGCTGGCAAATCTACAACCCCATAATTCTAGATGAAATTAATCGCTTCTCTGTGAGCATTTTAAGATCAATACAAACTCCCACATCCCACTGAACTCTGACCTCACTCTGACCTTATGAGTCAAGATTTATATCTAGAAATCCTCTTCTGCTGCTAGCTAAAAAATTACGATATAATAATTTTGATATACACTCGGCAAGGACAATGCAGTGGAACGATTCGGTGCGAAGAAGTCCTTTATTCTACCCAAGCGACCGGATCGCCGAATTGGATCTTCCTCGTAAGCCTTGTTGTAATTCATACAGCTTGCGCACATCCACTACCAGATCTCTGGATTCTTTAACCAAGTGGCGACTTGCAAATGACGCCAGCTGCCCATCCGTCCATTCTTCCCAAACGGTTGACCATATAATACATAAATGCCCAGTCCTATCCCCTCCGGGTATTACTGAAGAAATCAAGAACTTAACAACTGACGCCATATCCTGGCTGAATACACTCAACTTGTAGAATTTATTGATTTTCAATCTGACAAACGAACAAAATATGCATCAATTCTTTGTATTTTTAAGTCCATACAGAGAAAAAGTTCTCGCCTTTTATTTTTCAATTAAAACATTAATCAAAAATAAAATCCATGTTAGTTAAAAATGTAATCTATTGAATTAAAAGTTTGCTTGTATCAACAACTTTACTGCAGAAAATGTTGTTAATATCTAAAAATATTTAATTGATTCTATTAAATTGTTTACTGGTGCAAATTTTATTATTTTTTTAATTAATATCACAAATTTTGTAATTGAAATAAATTTTTATTTACGAACGACAAATAAGCTAACTAAAAAAACAAAGTACTTTTTAAAAAAAAAAACTTAACCTTAAGTAACAATTCGGTCTATTTAAAAGGTAATTTTTGTGAAAAAGTACTTTTTGTTGCTTTTTAAGGAAAATATACTAAATATTAGTGTTTTACTTTTATTTTAAAAACCTTTCGGATAAAAAGGTACCTTTTATGTATAAATATTTCTTGTATAAAACAGTACGTTTGGTCAGCTTAAAAATTGACACTTTTAATTAATTAATATGTTAAGATAAATATACTTTTTGTCTGAAACAGTACTTTTTATCATTTATTTAAAATTGAGTTATTTTTTTATTTTTTAAAGAACTTTTTTGTTGTAATTTTTAATTAAACTTTATGTATAGCAGTGTTTTAATTTTCTTTGTAATTATGTTTTTAAAATTTTCTTGATTTTCCATTAAAATAATTTTCCCACTAGACCTTTCAAAACAATCATTAAAGTGTTTATATAAAAAGGAAAAACGTGTGAATCTTTTTTACCCGCACTCACGTACGTAAAACACACACAATAACATATTTGGAAAAAACACCAGCACATGTTTACACGTTACGTCGTCCACAACTACACACATAAAAAAAAGGAGCTAAAGAAACATTGTACGAATGGAATCAGGGAATAGTTTTTGCTTCTGCTCCTTCTGCTTTTTTTTTTTTTGTTCAGAAAAATTTTACGCTTTAAACGTCATACGGACTTGAAGAAGAGACGTCTTTAGTATATACAACTTTAATTTAATCTCAAGTTTTATTTTACAGCACTGAGACACACACACAAACACATTTAAACTTAGCTAAGTACCTAAAGCCACAAATTTACTCGCATACATGTACGTGCCATAACATAGACACACTTTCATACAGTCACACGTACGCAACAAAACAAACACGTTCATACCCCCTGCACAAATACTAGTGCAAAGTTAAAATTTTTTCTTTTTTTCTCAACTGCTCTTCAGAATCCTTTGAAAAACTACTATAAAAACAAAAACACGACTACAAATACAATTTCAACTTAATAAAAATATGTACAAATACAACTTCCTCACTCAATCATAAATACTTATACTTGTATATTGTAAAATGTTTCCCCTCCAAAAAGAAAAATATAATAATTTTTTTCCATAATTTTTTCATACACGATAATTTTTGTTAGCACACAAAACAGGAGCAAAGTCCTTTCGTCTTTTTTTTATGAAACTAAGAAAAAAAGAAACCCTTTTTCTATGTTTAAAGTACAACATAAAAACTTTAAAAAGAAATAGTTGTTACGAAAAAACTCTACACAAATATTAATCTTTAATACCTTTGAGACTTAAAAAAAAGTAGAAAATGCACACCTTCATGTCATTGTAAAATTTTGTTTGGAAAACTCTTAAACATTCTCTGAATTTAACGCGATTATGGCTAAAAGTACTTTTTTAGAAAAAATTTTATTTTTTTAATGAATTCTTTAATAAAAAGTAAATTTTAAACAAAAAGATTATTATTAACAAAAAAAAATCCTTTTTAACAAAAAGTACCTTTGTAGCGAAAAGTACATTTATTTTAATTCTTTTTATAAAGTAGTGGAATTTTTTTTTATAAAAAAGTACGATTTTTAATAAAATAAATTGCTTTTTTAACCCTTTCAGACCTGAAGCTAAAATAGGGGGAATTTTAAAAAAAATTTTGAATTGATCGCCACCGCGAAATAAGTACCAGTGCAATAATTCCTAATGAAATAATTCCCAATATTAATGATTTATGTCCAAACTGTAAAAATTAAGTAAATCCCAAAAAAATAAATAATTTCCAAATGAAAAATTTAACAAATTCAAACTTTTTGGCGACATTTCATAATGAAGTAAATCCCAAAGCCAGTTCATTAAAGAAGAATAAAATAAGGCACAAAAAAATTAAATTGCTTCCAAAAAAATTAAATACAGCCGTGAGGGATGGGTGCTATCACACTGAAATTTGTATAAAAAATGTTTGGGCCTAATTTCATTTTTTTCATCGCACTTATTTCGTGTCGCCCTCTATGTAGTATGAAAATATAAACGCATTTTTTTGTATCAAATAACTTTAGTTGGTTTGAAACTTTAAAAAAAATTTTTATTTTAAAGTTTAAATATGCCCACTTCACTATTTGTTAACGATAAGTACTTTTGTAGTTTAAAACAAAACTTACTTTTGCCGCTCATTTTGACGTCACTGAAATGTGATGGAAGAATTTCGCAACAATTCAAGTAACGGTAAAAAACGAACCGCGGAATAATGTGAAAAACGTACAAAAAAAATTGCCAGCGGAATCGAGGCATGACGGTCTATTTGAAATTGGTCAAATGGAAGCGAATATATTGGGACCGAAACAATCATAAAAGTCAATAAAAATTACGATTTTTTTTTTTAAGTAGTTTTAAAGTTTTTACGTATAAAAAGTACCTTTTTTAATAAAAAGTACATTTTTTAATAAGAAGTACCTTTTTAAATAAAAACTACCTTTTTTAATACAAAGTAACTTTTTTAATAAAAAGTACCTTTTTTAATAAAAAGTACCTTTTTTAATAAAAAGTACCCTATTTAATAAAAAGTACCCTATTTAATAAAAAGTACCTTTTACAATAAAAAGTACCTTTGTATATTATATGTATTTTAATCGACCTTTTTTTATAAAAAAAGTTCCTTTGTAAATAAAAACTACCTTTTTAATAAAAATGTATGCTGGTTATTATATACTTATGTTACATATGATCCGTAAAATGTTTCTTTTAAAATTCTACCTGATCGGTCCACAAATGGCTGAAATATGAGCAAATTACAACTGCCTCTTATTTTGCCCATAAATCCCTTGTTGTTGTTGTTGTTTTATATTTTTTATGTTTATCTGTAAAACATCGAGTGCCAAAGTTTCAAAATGAGGTACAAGCATCATGGTTATCAATAGACAACATCCGAAAATAAGTGGACGGGAGTGAAGAATTGGGCGTGGCACAAAATAAATCTATTTATGTAAATCTTAAAACGATAAGAGAAATATTGCCTTAATTTGCTACACATAGCTGGGTAATCAATACTGAGCCTCTCTAAAAATATGGACACAAACGCGTATTGTTTCTGTCTTCATTGGTCGCACAAAGAAAAACAAGCAATTGCATATTTATGGATTCCATTGTTATCAACTTACAACATCTGACAAAATGTGAGCGGAATTGGAGAGGTGGTCGTGGCACAAAACAAAAATGTGTTTTATCTAAAGAACGGTGTTTACATAACTTTCTATCGCACCATGATGAATGAACATTCGGCTTTGACGAATATAGCACACTACTTGTTTTAAAAAAGTATTATTTTAACAAGAGGTAACTTTTAACCAAAAAACATTTTTTTCAAAAGTACTTAAGTACCTTTTTAAGGGTCCCATAGACACATACTGCTCATGCTCATGCAATCAGTATGTGTTTGTAAATTTAACATTTTTATTTATGTATGCGTCACACAGACAATGCAGTAGGAAAAATCAAAATAGGTTTAATTTTGAAATAAACTCCTACTGCTGACAGTTGTTCAAATGAACAATAAAATAAATTAATTAACTTTTTGATATATTTTTCTTTTCAATTTAAATTTAAACAAATTTAAAATAGGTTTTGAGAAAAAAAAACGTGTGAAGAAAATAGGGTTTTTCTTAAATTTCACGAAATGAAATTTATTTTAAAATGATGATTGATAGGTATGTAGTAAAATATCTATGTCTATGGGCCCCTCAATACTAAAGTAAATATTTTTTCTAAAGTATATTTGTATACTAAAGTACCTTTTTACTAAAGTACCTTTTCATGTGAAAGTACATCTTTATACTAAAATGCCCTTTTATACTTAAGTACCTTCTTTAAAAAAAGCAAAAAAGCGAGGAAGAAATAATTTTATAACTAGAAATTTAACGATATGATTAGATAAATGCCAATTAAACATTAGCATAATTATTGAAGCTACTTCCGATGCTCTTCAGTACTCGAAAGATTAATTTCCCATCAATAAGACGGCTCGTCAACGTTTTCGTACACAAATACGAAGTCATCGCGGAAATGGTATAAAATTGGATTTCAAAAATAACGTACGAAAAGTTGTTACTCTACTCTGTCCTGATATCTTGATAGTGATAGATAATTTAAAAAAGTATTTAGAATAATATAATCCTTAAGGACAACACTCATTTTATCTTCTTTATAAATCACGCAAGGATGTGAAATAACTTGTTTGATATATTTTCACGTATATTTTACATGTGGGTCGATTCGACAGCTTCGTCGACAATAAGGCACTGGTTAACGAAATTTTAGGAAGCTGACATTTTGCAAATAAGTACTTGACACCAAATAGGAAAAACTAGGAGTGTATGCGTATAATTTTCAAAAATAAAATCTTGGTCCATCTGGGGGACACCCTAAAGTACATGCAAGATATTCGCCTTTTCTACACAGTAATTAATGTTACACAAAAATTGGTTTTTTCTTTTTTTAAAAATTTATGTAACTTAAAAAAAACTATTAAAAAACGAATTATAGGCCTTGCTTGATTTAAGTCATTTGTCGGACTTTCCATTTACAGTTTTTTTTTTTATTAAAAGCCTTTTTTTATTTATATACTTTCTTCAGAGCTTAAATAATACACTTTACTACGGTAAGAAAAGCAAAATAATTCCTTTCTTTCTGCTGAAAAAAGTAAAAACGCAACGAACAAACATTAATCTTTCCCTTTCTATTTTTCCTCATACCTTGACATTTCATTACATTTTGTTTCTCGTACTTTTTTACTTGTTTTGTTCATTTCTCAAAGGTTAGTAGAGTTGAAAAATTTGCAAAACAACAACAATAATAATCCAACAAAAACTTTCTGTTTTACTTATTATTATTTTTTTTTTTCCTTAAATTTTCTTTTTTGGTTCTTTCACAAAAGTATTAAAGAAAGAAAAAACAAAAGAAAAGAAACTACCACAAGTAACGATATCCGAGAAAGACGATCATAAAACTTCTTCTGTGTTGCTTGTGAAAACAACAAAGAAGTAACACGAGCATCTACAAAGTGTCAAAGAACAAGATGAAGTTTAAATAAAAAAAAGTTAAGAAAAAAAAAACAAACTACAAAGAAGAAACTTTAAAGCAGAAATGGCAGCAGAAAAACAAATTATAGCCTTAAAACTTTAGTTTTGCAAAAAAAAAAAAAAAAAAAAGAAAGAAACTAAACAAAACCCCATAAAGAATTGAAGTTGAAGCAAAACATTTGTCTCAAAACATACAATTTTACTTAAGCAGGATACACACACTCCTCCCTTTAACGACTAGCACATGCACTTTAAAATGCTTTTTTAAGATTCAAAAAAAAAACTACTTCAAAAAGGGTGTTGTTTAAAAAAAAAATGGAGATATTGCAATTTTTTTCCAAGGATTTGTAACAAAAGAAGTAACTGTCCATAACTCACATACAAATGTAACAGTGTCAGGTATGTAAAAATAACCAAAATAATACTATTGCGGAGGTGTATTTGTGTGCACTGTATTGGAGTCACTGGAAAAAATCCATTTAGAAAAAAATCAGTTTAAGGCCTTTCTACATAAGAACAACGGCATATAAATGGTGTCCGAATTTGAAGCATCATCGGTCAATGGAAATCGCTGCAGGGAGATGATCCGAAGCTTTTTGTGGCGGAAAATTGATGATTTAAACGTAGAGAATATGTGGCTTCAACAGGATGATGAGTCACTTGCTACACCGCACGAGCAACAATGGGTATTTAGAAAGAAAAGTTGGAAATTCACACGATTTCTTTACCTTTAGACTATTTTTTGTGGGGTTTTTTGAAATCGAAAGTTTACAGCAATACTCCCTCGACCGTTAAAGAGCTTAAAAACAACTTTATCGGGCTGATATCAATCATTGACAGAAGTCTATTGAAAAGCATGATTGAGAATTTTGGTAAAAGATTGGAAGTCTGCCGAGCCAGTAGGGGTGTCACATGACCGATATAATTATTAATTTTTAACCGAATTCTAGGGGGTGACCCAACCAAAAAGCACGAAGTTAATTGTAAATAAAACAAAAAATTTTCAAAGAATTATTTAAATATTTTTTAAATAGAACGATGATAGAACGATCTATGACAATTATGTATGAAACAAAATATCGGCCAAATGCTCGCCACGGCTTCATTGGCATACCTCTATCGGATGGTCCATATTTTCAATGACTGAGATATAATTGAGGTTTAATGTCATTAAGGTGCCAAGTTATCTCATCCTTTAGCTCTTGAAATGTTTTTGCTTAAATATCGCCAAAAAAAAAAGAAGTTTTACGGTTTCAAATTACATTATCGTGGCGGCAAATTAACATCGCCACGACGTGAGAAAACAAGGCCATTGAATTTCTTACTAAAAAGATACATTGTTTTGTTGGCTGTGTGGCAAGTGGCACCATCCTGTTGGAACCACTTATCGTCCAGGTCCATATTCTCAATTTCTGGCCACAAGAAGTCTGTTATCATCTCGCGATTACGAACAATGTTCACGATTACTGCTTGGCTGACCTCATTTTTGAAGAAATACGGCCTTATGATGCCGCCAGCCCATAAACCGCACCAAACAACCATTTCCTACAAACCCGGCTTGCTGAAATTTTCGCACGATTCTCCTGATTGTAGGAACATTTGGTCGATTATGTTAACCAAATTTTTTTTAACTAAAAAAAAAATAATTTTTGTAAACATTAAAAACAAATAAATATCTTTAAAAATACAGGGGTCCAATCACCGCATACGATATCGAGCAAACTTGATCGAAATTTTCAATTTTATTATCATGAAACTCGACATCGAATGAAATGAATCGTAATTTAAGATGATAGCATTCGATATCAAATAACCAAAGACATCTCTCGAGTTTTCATTCGTTCGATATCCCCAGAACTTTCGTAGAAATTTTCTTTAACAATAAATTAGATTTAAACAAAAAGTCTTTTAATTTGCTTGCCTTTGGAGTTCTTTTCTTCCTTTCCATTTCTTGTTTATTTCCAATTAGTTTGTCAAGCCCTAAGAAAAGTTACAAATATTTAATAATAATTTTTCATCTTTCCTGATTTGTCAAATTATCTGTCAAAAAATGTCATATTGAAATATTTATAAGACTTCGCCATGTTTGTACTGTAAAGCAGTTGTCATTTGTCAACAAAAGTACACCTCATCCCCTTTAGCTCTATCTCTCTCTCTCTGTATATTTGGCTTTATTCTTAGACTCCTTAGAGAAAATTTGCAATTATGGTGATTTTATTCGTTTATCTTTTTTTTTTTTTTTTGGTGGGATCAATTAAAGAAAATGTTGTATTACATTTTTTTTTATTCCCAGTAGTAAGCATTTGAGTTGTTTTAGGTAGGTACTGTTCATCAGGCTCTTTGTAGTTTTATTTTGCCTATGAAATATAGAATTTTATTTTAGATTTCATCCTCCCCATCCCCTCCCTGCCTTTATAAAGTTCTCTTTTAATATTTTTCAATCCAACTTGGGTTTTCTTCTTGTTTATGTCTTTTTATTTTGGCAAAAAGAAATTCATTATAATGCTGATTTGTTATTTCTCGCTTGTTTTTCTTTGAAAGTCGTTTGGTTAAATTGTTGTTTTTTTTCCTGTTTTGGATTGGATTTGTGTTGTCTTCGTTTTGTATTAAATCGTTAGTTGTTTAGCATATTATTCTTAGACTTCCCCTCAATCTATCTCTCTCTCTCTCGCACCAAAACTTTATGATTCTCCTGGCTCTTAATTTTTATGTAACGGTTAGTTTGTTATTACTACGAGTATTTGTATTACGTTATTGTTGTTTTTATTGTTGTTATGTTGATTTGGTTTTTGATTTAATGACTTTAATTTGTTCTTCTTTTTCAGGTGGTGCGTAAAATTGATTTATTGCTTGAAAAACAAAAAGTCTATCTTTGGCTTTCTGCTCCCCCTCTCACTCTCTTACAACTGTAATTCATCTACAAATGCTAGAAAAGGTATGTATGTGTATGTTTTATTAAGTGTATTTGTAATAAAAGTAAGACATAAAAGTTTAATTCAAACTTCTCTAAGTAAAAAAAAAGATTTATTTGCAAAACAGACAAAAAAAAAATAAAATCCAAGAAAAAGAAAAAAATTAGAAACAAAAAAGCCAAGAAATTTATTGTCTAAGAAATTGTTGCTACGTGATTCATACAAAACACTTTTGTACTCATTCGTTTATAAAAACATTTAAGAGTTTGATTTTTTTTTTTTTTTTTTTTTTGTTCTTTAACTTTTTTACACAAAAAGTTTAATTTTTTGCGAAATCACAAATTGTTTTTTCTTTTAATTTTTTTCGTAAAAAATCACTTGTAAATCGTTTTCCATTTCCCATTCTTTTCGCGAAAAAAAACATACATATAAATAAAAAATATTCCTCATCTGCAGTTTTAATAATTTTTTCAATGATATTTTTTTATGTAAGCGATTTTTCCTTTTCATTTGACTGGCAAAAGTAAAATAAATTTATAAAATATGTGTTTTAACTGTGACTCATTTAAGTCATATTTGCAAAATAGAAATATAAAAAACTGAATAGGAACAGTGCTTTTCTATCATAAAAAAATTAAACAAATTCTTCCTCATGGTATTAATAAAATGGTTTATTAAAGTTGTTTTAGGTTTTCTTTAAAAAAAGTCTTAAACCAAAAAAAAGCATTTTTTAATGTTTTTAATAAATGAAAAAAAATTTCCATAATTACAAGACAGTTTTTATAAAATGAAAATTTTTGTAAAAATTATCTATAACAAAGTTTTGTCCTATAATATAAAAAACTTTGAAAAGTTTCTTTTAATAAACCTTCTTAAAGTACAATGCATTTATATAGGAAATTTTAAATTCCTATAAAAATCCATTTCTTATAAAATAAAAAATTTTTAAAAATTTTCAAATAAGTAAGTTTTTAAATTTCCTGTAAAATACAAAATTAAAAATTTTCTTATAAAAAATCCATTTCTTATAAAATAAAAAATTTTTAAAAATTTGCCATAAAAGACGTTTTTTGTTTTCATTTCCTATAAATAACAAAGTTTTTAAATTTCCAAAAAATTAAAACTTTTAAAAATGTTCTATAAAAAAAGTTTATTTCCTATAAAAATCAGATATACTACAAAAGAATATTTTTAATAAAAGGCACAATTTCGAAAAATTCTTTTTAAAATGCATTTTTTGATTGCAAACAAAAGAGAATTTGTTTTTAAAAATTTCCCATAGTTAAAAGCCATTTTTTTAAAATAAAAATTTTTTAAAAAATTTCTATCAAAAAAGTGTTTTCTTATAGCAAAAACCCAAAAAGCAAATTTCCTATAAAATAAAAAATTTCTTTAAAAAAAACAAGTTTTAAACATCTTGTTAAATGCCTATTTTAAAATTTCCTATAAAATTCAGGAACGATTTCGAACGAAGTCTTAACATTTAAAACAAAAACAAGTTTTAAAGTTTTTTTTTTTGTTATTTTAAATAACGTAAATTTTTAAAAAACGAATTTATTGAAATCAATTTTTTAATATTTCCCTTTAGAAGTTGGTTTTTTACAGAAATTTCCTTTAAATAAAGAAAACTTAAAAAAAATGTTCCCTAAGCAGTTGAGAATTTTGTAGATTTTTGATCGAACAAGCCACTGTTTTCTTCGACATTCCTGAGACACAATCTGTGATTTTGTCTCCCCTGCACTTCCACCTTGTGAAACAATCACACAAATCACCAAAAAGTGTAAGTTATGAAATATTGTAAAATGCCTGTTTTGATAAATCAATCAATTTATTTCTCCATTTTTTATTTATAAAATTTAATGCAATCCCACACATTTCAATTTATTTTCATTTCGTTTTGTTTCATGATTTTTTTACAATCTCTCCGCAATATAAAAAAAAAAGATTTTATGAAAAAAATCTGTTACAAAATAACGTTCTTTAATTTGAACAATAAAAAAAACAACAACAACAAAAATAAGCGTTAAAAACAAGCTTTTATATAATACGACATATAGTGTATGTGTGGGCAAAAGAGTTGTGGGTGGAGGGGAGGGTTTGGATTGTATTGGGTCCTGAACATATTGGCTTAGTTTTATGGTTTAATATAAATTGTTAACTGCACACATAACCGCACACACACACACACACAAACATATGATTTTAAACATAGTTATTTTGGTGAAATGTTTAAATGTCTAACTGCTTCAGTGGGGTATTGGTTGACACAGGGTGACACTAAAAATAGAGTGTAGTTTAAAAAATTTTTTAACAAGTATTAAAAAAATAATTTTTCTTTTTTTTTCAATATCCTAAAAATGTTTTCAAAGAAATTTTTTTTGTATTGCAAAAATTTTTTAAGAAGGGAATGTAAGAAAAAATAAACTAACTGTTTATTGTTGTTGTTTTTGTTTAAGCTTTGATATTGTTACAAGTAAAACTATTGCTTATAATTCTTATTCGCTTAACAGTTTTATTTGTTTAATTTCTTTAGTTTTTTTTTTTAAATAAAATCGATCTGGCCTAAGCAACCAGTGAAATGCGAATAGGAATAATAGCTTATCCCTTCAACAATTAATTTCAATGTTTTTATCAAGAATAAAAACTGGGAATTAAGCACAACAAACAAAATCTTGTAAATTAAAAGTTTTTGAAAACTTAAAAAAAAAATAATTTTTTAAAAATATTTAATTTTAAAATAATTTTTTTAATTAAAAAACGAAGCATTAAAATATTTTTTTTTAAACAATTTATTATTAAAAAAATTCCATATTAAATAAATTTCAACAAAGAAAAGAGTTTTTTTAAAACACTCTGATTTCCTACAAAATAGAAAATTTTTAAAAACTTTCTTAAAATAGTAAATTATTGATAAATTTCTTTTGTAAAAAACTAGAAACAAAAAATTGTTTTGTTTAATTTCCTATAAAAAGAGGCAATTGTGAAAATTTTTCTTAAAAAAAAGTAAATTTCTTAAAGAAAACAAAAAAATTGTTTAAAAGTTTCTTATAAAAATTAAAAATGTTTATTAGTATGCTATAATTATAGAAAATTTATTTTCCTATAAAAAGAAGAAAACTCTTAACAAATCTTATTTAAATATAGCAAATTATAAAAAAATGTAAAAAATTACCTTAAAAAAAACCTATAAAATTTAAAATTTTAAAAAAAATTTCTTATTAAAAATACCGTTATTTTTAATTTCCTATAGAGAATTTTTATCATAATTTTTTGAAACACACTTTAACTGACAAATAAATTTAGTGTCAGTTTTTGTTCATCTATCTGGTTACTAAATAAAACTCTGAGGTTTTGTTGCATTTTTTAATAGGAAAATAAAACTACACACTGATTCACATCCTCATGTACGCATACAAACACATCCATATGCATTATTTTTATTCACACATGCATGTATTTGTTAGTGTCAGTTTGAGTGAGTGTATTTATTTCATAAAATTTTCATATACAAGCATTTTTATTTCTTTATTTATATATTTCACTAAAAATATATACATACATATATATTTTTCACAAAGTACAACATATTTTCAAATTTGTTTTTTTTTATAAATTTTTGTTTGTTTTTTATTGATGTTGTAGCGCGCTCCTCATGTACTTCTCCGTACATAAAGTAGCAAGCAAACACATCGCTTTTTCATTTTTATCGTAAAATATGTTCTTTTATTGTATTTTTGTCATGCTACAGGAGCAGAAATGACAGCACCAGCAAACACAACAAAAAGTTAGTTGGGAAAAAATAATAGAGGGATTAGTAAGTAGTGGATTCGTGATCTACACTGAGCTGAACAAGAGTTGAGCAAAAGAAAAAATTTAATTTTGGGCAAGATCAAAGTTTCATGGTTAATTTAAAAAACATATTATGGTTTTTGTTAAAAACGAATATTTTGAAAGACTTGAGAAGCTGTTATAAAATTTTGATAATATTTCTATAAGAAAGTAAATATTTAAAAATTAAGGTTAAAAACAGTTTGCTATTATTTCTCGAAAAAAGTAAATTTTGCGTAATTTTCTTATAAAATTGAATTTTTTTTGGATAAAAATCTAATTTTAGTGAATTTATTTAGAAAAATTAGATTTTGGATTTTTAGTTAAGTTTTCTTCAAAAAATTATATTTGAGTTAAAGTTCCTATAAATTCAAAATGTTAGCGAAATTTACTATAAAAAAACTAATTTTGGTGAAATTATCTAAAAAAATTAGATTTTGGATTTTTACTTTTTTAACTTTTAAGAAAACGTATATTATGGATTTTACTTACATTTTTGATTTAAATTAAATTTGAGTGAAACTTCCTATAAATAGAAAATTTTAGTGAAAAGCGAATTTTGGTAAAAATGTTAATTTTGAATTTTTAGTTAAGTTTTCTATAAAAAGTAAATTTAAATCAAACCTCCTATAAATATAAATAATAAAAAGAAAACTTAGAAATTTCCTATAAAAAAAAATTTTCGTAAATTGTTCTAAAAAAAAATATGATTTCCTAAAATACAAATTTTTAGAAAAACCTTCTATAAAAATTTATTTTGGTGAAATTTTTTATATATAAGAAATTTGAGTGTTATTTCTTACAAAAAGAAAAAAAATTTAAAACTTCCTATAAAAATTAAATTTTAGTAAAATTTCCTATAAACCCCAATTTTTGGTGATTATTTAAAAAAAAAATTGTGATTGATATTTCTTAAAAAAAACATTCTATTAAAAGTTATTTTAATTGAAAAAAATTTAAAAAAAATCCTATTAAAGACAGTTTTAAGGAAATTTCTAAGAAATAAACACATTTATTTATAGTAAAGTTTGCTTTCATAACTAAATTTAAGTTAAGGAGTGGAACTTCCCATAAAAATTATATTTTTTTAGAATTTTCCTGTACAAACTTTTTGAAAAACTTCCTATAAACAGTTTATTTTAGTATAGGTTTATTTTGGTGAAATATCCTATAAAAATTAAATTTTTTGTAATATTTTAGTGTAATTTTTCTATTAAAAAAGAAATTTTAGTAAAATTTTCTATAAAAATAAATTTTAGTACAACCCTTATAAAAGGTAAATTTTATTAAAATATCCCATAAAAAAAAATGTAGAAAAAATTGCCTAATAAAAAATGTTGGTAAACTTAAAATTTTTATGAAATTAAAGTTTATTAAAATTTTCTATAAAAAGTTAATTATTGCTTAACTTGCTATAAAAGTTAAATCTCAATGAAATTTTCTATAACAAGCAAATTATGGTAAAATGTTCTACTAGAAGTAAATTTTTTCATAAAAAATGAATTTTAGTAAAATTTTCGAAAAAAAGTAAATTTTAATAAAACTTTCTATAAAAGGTAAATTTTAGTAAAATATCCCATAAAAAACTTATTTTGCTGAAATTTCCTAAAAAGGAAGCTTAATAAAATAATTATAATAATAAATTTTGTAAAGGGCGAATAGAAGTAAATTTATAAGTTTATTATATTTAAACTTCCTATCATAATTAACTCTTAAAGAAATTTTCTATAAAAAAAACAAAATTTTGCTTGTTATTACCCATTAAATGTTAAAATGGCTGGAATCGGCTATAAAAACGAAAGTTTGGGAAAGTTTTACAAAATTTAAAAAAAAAAACACCAATTTTAGAAAATTTTGTTGGTATTTTCTTCATTTAACTGCACTGTGGGTCAGGGATGATAAATGACATTTTCTTAATTGTACTTAATTATGTAAAAAAATTTTACTTTTTTTACCCTAATTGTACTAAAAATATTTTTTAATAGTTTTATTATTAAAATTTAACATTAAAATTCACTTGTACTTTACATTTATGCATACGTATTTAAAATACATCTTTGGCTATTAACAAAAAACATTAAGTTAATACGTTATAAGGAATTTAGACAATGCTTTTTATTTTGCTTTTTTTAAGTTGATAGTGACACGGAATATTTTTTTTTATTCCTCTAACTCCCACTAGAGTATAGGGCGCCAATGTGGAATAGGGTATAAATTCGTTTCACCCAGTAATAACCCCAAAAGATATTGTCTAAGGGCCCTTATGCGACCTCTACACGTTGTAACTGGTCGTACAATTGAGTTAAATAAACCAGTTGATCGTTCGCAGCATATGTACAATTTTTTAACCAACTTTTCATTAAGCTTTATTTAGAAATTATTTTTATAAAGTCAACATGAATACCAATTTTTTAGCACTAGTGACGATAAATGAAGTGGAGTGAAAAACGAAGGAAAAAATCGCCATCAGACGTACCAATTTGAAAGCTCAAATCAAACTGATTTTTTATTCAACCGATGACCAGCCACACCTCTAACGTAACAAATGGTTGTACAACTTGATCGAATTGTACAACAAGTCGCTAAATGTAGCGCCGCACTATACCCCGTTTCCCAACACTTTAAGAAATCAAGCTTTAAAGTTTTCGTTTATTTATAGCAACATGATTGATTAGACTGTAGTATATATTTTGTCTGAATTAAATTCGATGCAATATTCACAAAAAGGCGATATCTTCGCTTTGTTTTTATCATATTTTGCTACGAAAAAATCCTTTCAATATCCGCCCACGAATGTTGTGCAGACAATATGTCTTTGGCAATTCTACTGATATTTGGAAATGTTTAAATTGTACTAAATATGTCATTGAGTACTAAAGTACTATTGCAATCGAAATTGTACTGAAAAAAGTACAATTGTACTAACTTGATCATCCCTGCTGTGGGTTTAAGTGGACTTTTAACTAAAATTATTTTTGTGTACATAGTTTTTGTTGTTGTTAGTGCCAGTATAGTTTGTGTTTAATTCATTTAATTTAGATTTTGTTTTTTTGTTGTTGTTGTTATTTTTTAACATACTTTATTTACTTTCATATGAATGATACGAATTTCTACTTAAAAAACACTGAAACTAAAGAAAAAAAAATATGTGTATTTTGTTTCCATGGTTGTGGTACCAAATAAAAAATAACCTCACACACACACTGTGTGTGCAAAAGAACGTTAGTGTTTGTTTGTATGTTGGGAGAGGGAGAGATTGTTTATATGCGGCATATTGGTATTAGTAAATTTAATTGTTTGCTTTGTGATTTGATTGGTATTTCATTTTAAATCAATATTGTTTTTATTTAGTGGCTGTGGAATTTTTGGTTTTTTCGTCTTATTTTCTTGTTTTATTTTATTCTTTTATATATAAATAATCGCAATTTTTTCATTAAGTTGGCCAAAAAAATTTTAGTTTTTTATCTTCAATATTTAGTTGGTTTTAATTTTGCGTTTATTTTGAAATGTTTAATATTGCATTTTTTCTGGTTAGATAAATTAAACAAATAAAAAAAACAACAAGGACATCGTGTTAAATAGCAACAATCAAGAGCGTTTAAAGCAAAAGAGAACCGTTATTAAGTTTAAACAAAATAAAATAAAGACAAATTTAATTGAAGGCGTATGAGCAATATTTAATAAAGCAGAGTTCTCAAGGGACTGCGGTACGTATGATTAATACAAATTAGGAGGAATTTTTATCTTAACAAAAGAAACATAATCTTCAAACGAGTTATCCATTCGGAGCAAATTAAAAAAAAATGCTTGAAAAAGGAAATTTTAAGGAGCTGGCCAGGCACCTAAAATAAAGTCAGATATGTTATGTTGCCCACCGTCGGCATTACATCAAAATAGGAGAGATAGCACTCTAAAGTTATGTTTACACTTAACAAACATTTGGCGCAAAAAATTTAAGAAAAACGTGACCACTTATTTGATCTACTTTTAACTTTCCATCCAAAGCGAATTCATGTAAACGGTGGTGGCGATACTACATCAAGTACAACACCAAAAACACAAAATTGTTTTTAATTTGTTGCTTTCGTTTGTCGATACGTCAGAATCACAAGAAACTTTTGACATTACTCTCTCAGAGTAGAAAAAAGCAGCTCTGCTGTGCTTTCCACGCCACCTGAAAAATGAATTCACTTTATTCCCTTCCAACAATTTTTGTTGATTTACTTAACTTTATTTCTGAAAAAAATCACAAAAAAAATGTAATAAATAAACTATCAAATGCTATTTAGGTCTTAAATACGTGATACAAAATCAATGAAATCTTCAATAAAAAAAGTGGTTACGTGTGGAGTGAGTGTTGCTTTAGAGCCATCTGACTAACTGACATTACAAATAAACCTAATCCTCTTAAGTTTCTTTCTTAATATTCGCAAGCACATACTTATAAAAGTAACGTTAATTTTCGCATGAAAAATCAATTACCATCAATTTACGAATATGTTAAAATTTTACGATAAGTAAATCATAGAGCTTAAAGTCAACACCTTTACAAGATGTTCAAATCTTATTGTATTCCATTCAACAACTTGCAATTATTATAGTTTCATCACAAGAAAAGTTGCAATACATTTGGGGGATTCACAAGGGGTCATAAAGTCATAAGTCTTAAAATAATAACATGAAAATATACGAATGTTGTGAACAACCCCTCATAATTTAGTGTGCTATTTTTAATTTAAGTCAGCTGATTTAAAACAAATATAAAAAATAAATATTTACCAAAAATAAAAACATTTTCTAATTCTAATTAATGAATTAATAAATTAAATTAGATCTTTCCTGACTATTTTCTATTTTTCAGTCGCAAACCACAAATAAATTTTATTTTGTTTGTTTGTTTACCAAACATCAGAGTCCTAAGCCGATCTAATTTGAAGCCGCAAGTTTTTTATTGCAAAAATTGCTAGCCTCAGGTTAAATTCGGATATTAGCCGGATAAACTATACCATCAACGGCGACGGCTACAAACTAATGCGGTTCGGCTCAGCCGCTCAGCACAGGTCTCTTCTGATTAAATACGACAGCACAATAAACATACCATGCAAAGTTCTATTAATTTAAGACACTTTTTGTTTACAAAGCAACACTATTGTTTGATGGTAGATGTTAAATGTTTCATCTTCCATGCGTTAGGCTTTTTTAAAAATTTGGAAATGCACCGGCCCACACTTGATCTGATAGCTCCTGCCACCAAGATTGGTCTTCCCCGTGGTCTCTATCAGAAATGAGTAAATTAAACATTCCAATCTAATACCAGATTTGGCAGCATATAATCCCTAACTTTTTCAAAATCGGCATATGACCTACAAAAATGCACCTTCATTTGACACTCGTTAACTTCATACGCTCTTCGAGATATTCAGGAATTTATTTGCTTTTATGATTTTACAAATACTGTTATTTTTCTTCTTGTTTTTTCGTTACTTGTTTACAGTGTCGCTGCTGTTGCAGATAAATACAACAATTTGCTATAATTGTAACGTTTACATAATCTCTTCTCATCAGAAGATGTGTATAAAAGAACTTCAGTAAAAAGAAGTTGTTTATTTACAATAAATTGTAAATAAAATACACAACACAACGTTTCAGTTGTTTTTGCTTTGTTTTTTTCTTTAACTACATATTTTCTTTAAAAACTTAAGCAGAGACAAGCACACGCAAACACATCCTTTGATAAACAGTAAAAAGAATTTTTACATAGAAAAATATGGCGTGTTTATGTTATTTCATGAGAAAGAGTGAGAGAGAGCAAAAATAGTATGAGTAGGATCCAGAGAAAATAACGGATGCTACAATTACTATGCTAAAGTTCTTTTTTTATTCAACTGTTTTCTAAATGTTATTGTTGTTCTTGTTATTTTTGTTAAAGTAGTTGTATTTATTTATAGTTGTTCTCGTTCATGTTGTTGTTGTTAAACGTAGATTATACGTGTATTTGTTTAGACCTAAAGCTTTCTTGTTTTTTTTTTTATTTCTGTCTTAAAAATATGAGTGTGTGTCTGTTTGTGTATGTGTGTGTGTAAATAAATGTGTGTTTTGTGTAATATTAATTGAAAAAATGACAAAAACATGCAGTTTTTTTTGCCTTCGTACAGTTTTTCTGCTCTCATTGCTGGTATTTTATAGAACGTTGTTTGTATTTCTTGCTGTACCAGGTGGAAGATTAAAGATAAAATAATGATTATAAAGAATACTTGTTGTTGTCGTTATTATTATTATTTGTTATTACCGCATAGACATACACACACACACACACACACACACACACCGCCAAAGAACAAACAACAACAAAAAACACACACAAAGACAAAAGGCAGGAAAACCTTTAGACTTGATTACATCTTGCGTGAGATTGGCAAAAAGCAGCAAAAAATTAAATAAAAAGCATGGAAACAAAACAGCAAGAGAAAAAATCTAAGAAGGAATTTATTTTATAGTTGTGCCATGTTTAAGACTGGATAACAAACAACAGAACAAAGTTTTTCTACGAAAATTTAATTCCCTCATCTTGATTTTAAGTCGCACAAAAGAGCGCTGTTTACAAAACATTAACAACTATAAGAAATAATTATTATAAGTTTTCTTCTTAGTTTTTGTTTTTTTTTCTTTCTTTCTTTTTTAATTTATGTATTTATTTAATTTTCCTTCACTAGCATTTAAAAACAGAAATTAATTTATTTAATAGTCTTTATGAATAAACAGAGAAACAGAGCCATGTGCTGCGTATGTTTGTGTGTGTGTGCATTTGAACGTAAAATATCTTTTCATATGTAGTTTGTTTTTTTAAGACTCTGAAAAATATATTTATGAGTAAATTTAAATTATGTGTAGAAAGCAATTAAAAAAATGAATGCCTTTAAGAAGTTTTCTTTTATTAAACTTATATTACTGCCTACACGCAGAGAAAAAACATTTTTTAACAAATTATGGTTACTTGAACCATATTATTACCACTGACAGTCATATTATTTATAAACTAGGCCTCCATCACAAAGCCACTACCATATTATGGTCGTTTCTAAACATGTTATGGTTATATCACAATAATTTGTTAACAACAGGGGAACAAATAACGGGGTTTAGACAATGGATTCTGGGAGAGGAGACCAAGAAAAATCTTATCGGAATAACACTCACACACAGGTTGCAGTTTGAGTGTATAGTCCGACAAAAATTATGCATTAGCCCCTTGTTTGGAAGCCGGAGCTATATAACATTCACTGCTTTATTAAATCCAGAAGCTGATGTTGAGTAGCAACAGCACCTAGGGAGCCCTCCACACACCGAACTTTCCCACAAGAATGAAATATCTGAATGAAATATTCTCTTCCCGTGTTTTTTTTTGTATTAACCACAGCCATCTTGTAATTCCCGAAAGTAGCTCTACGTCAATAAAGCTGCTTTTCTTTGAATCCTTTTATAAGTTTACGCCTTGAAAAGGAGCTGCCCCATCGAATGGTGAAGCAAAGCAACCTTCTATAAGAAAAGCAAGGCTTCCGCAAAGACTATCATCCCGAAAGACAGGAAACATTTCCTGCAATAAGCATACTAAAGGAGTCCTCAAACAAAAGGCAGACCAGTGCCTGCTTAACTGGAGCTACTGACTCCCGGTGCGGCAGGGAGAAAAAGTACTCTGTTGTTACTTCGAACTCGAGAATTTAAAAGATTTTAAGAGCCCTGTCATTTTAGATGTTCGTCATATTCCAGACATGTGTACAGCTGTTTTCCCCGGGATGATGTTACACCAAAAGGTGAAATATCCTTGATGTAATACATTCACCCCCCGGCAGTTTATTTGTGTGTATGAAAATATGTTCACACAATCATGGTGTCGGCCGAAATTCATCATACGCAGCGAGCTCTGCAATAAATTTTTTACGTTTTTTTTACGACGGCGAATGTCGAGCAAATCAGTCGGAGCTACCCTGTTTTAGTAAATAAAGTTTCTTTTTCTTTAATAATTGTTTTTTATTTTTATTATTTTAAAGCATTTAATATAAATGTGGATTTTTTTTAAAGAAAACACTTTTATACACTTTTATTTTATGAATTGTTAAATTAAAAATATTTATTCAAATAAAATGTGCTTATGAATTAATTTAAATGTTGGCTAATCGATAGTTCAAAGTGCTTCAATGTCGAAAGTAACTTGCCGCTTGTATGAGCCACATACAATTTATCGTTAGTTTCCATTCATCAGTCGTAAAATCGCAGAGTCAACATCCTTAAAAGTGCTGCCGCTCGGGATAATCCGGACATTGGCACCAATCCCCATATAAATAAACAAAAAAGTTATCTAAGAAATTGTTTTTATTTGGGTTTATATTCATGATTTTGTATGTAATATTTTTTAATATGGTCACACAACCTGTCGCTCTCTCCTCCTCTCTCTCTTTGCACAAACAGTTACCAAGTTTTCCAATTATAGCAGCTGTTCTTGTTTCTTTTTTATAGAAAATTGTTTAATCAATTTCCTTTGCTATGAACAAATTTTCATTCATTTCGTTTTTATAGGAACTGTTTCCTAAATTTCTTATTTTATAGGATATTTTTTTTTAATTTCTTTGATTTAACTTTTTCATATGGAATTTTCGAAAATCTTCCTATTTTTATAGGAAATTTTTTAAAAAAATCGCTTATTGTTGTTGGTAGAATATGTTAAACAAAATTTCTTTCTTATTAGGAAATTTATATTTTTTTATAGGAAATTTCACTAAAATTTGCATGCTATAAAAAATGTAATCAAGAATTAATTTAATTTAAAAAAAAAATTCTTATAAAACAATTTTCAAAAATCTGTTTTTGTTTTTATACGACAATTTTTTTTTACTGTTTTTAAACGCATATTTAACCAATATTTCCTTTTTATAGGAAATTTCATTAATGTTGGTCGGGGCGCAAATGGTGTTACCTGGTTCTGAATGAATGTACTGGGTAGACTGTGGCACAATCGAGCGTTGTTCGGGGACCTCAAACAATAACTTGTTGCGGTAGGTCGTGTCTCGTTTACACACACACACAAACGTGGTGGTATTCAAAAACTAAACCTTATTTTTTGTGACTCACTGGCACTTTAAATTGGCGGCTCTTTTTGTTTTAAATAAAAAACAAAACCTTTTTTTTTTTTTTTTAATTTTAACTTTTATTTTACACTCTTTTTCTTAAATATTTATTTAATTTTCCTTTTTTAATTTGTTTGCCGGCGTCGGGCTGGTTGAGAGTTTTATGAGGCAATCAGCTGCGCTAACTCTCCACACTACATGTCCGGGCAAACAATCCCCCGTGTCCACACCAGACAGACGACAACAATTAAAATTTGCATTTTATAAAGTATTTAATCAAAATTAGCTTTTTATAGAAAATTATGTTAGAATTGGCCAAACCATACATAAATTTATTTAAAACAAGTTGTAAATTTTTTTTTTGGTTTATTTTAAATTTTTGTTAACATTAATTTTTTTATGGTTAATGGTCAAATTAGTTTGTTTTAGAAAAATTCACCAAAATTAATTGTAGCCCCTTCTTTGTAAAAATTTTCACCGCAATTTCTTTTTGGAGAATATTTTAAACAAATATTTTATAAAATTTAGCTTTTTCTGGTCTGAGTTCACACTATGCCAATCTGAGTATAAACTTAGACTTCCTGAAAGAAAACTTTCAAAGTAAGAGCCCAGACATACCAAGTGTAACAAAATTTTATATTTTTTTACCTTTTTTAGAAATTTTCTTTTCATAACTCTTTGCTTTTCACAAGAATGACAAAAAAGCTTTTTAAAAAGCTTAGAGGTGCATTAACTTAATTTCACTACAAATTAAACAATTCTTTACGTTTTTAATTTGAAAACAGTAATTTCTTTATTCTAACGGATGGACTCTTGCTTCTTCTTCGAAATTAATAAAAACCATTAAAATAAGCTTTTAAGTTGCACAACTTGCAGCAACATTTTGAGTTGTGTTCTTGTTTAAGTCGGCGTGTAAATGAGAGTGAGTTATGGAAAGAGTTCGTTTAAAAGCCTTTGTTGGTTTTTAAAAATACAGTTTAAGTTCTTTTGTACATTTTATGTTTTATTCTTTTCCACAAAAGAGTATTTATCTTTAAAAAAAAAAAACACTTGGTTGCTAAACTAAATTGCTTTGTCGCTGCTTGGCTGATTCGGTTAAGTGTTGTAGTTGTTGTTCCTGCTACGGCAGCTGCTGCTGTTAACTTATACAAGGAAAAAAAAGGACAAACAAAAAATAAGTAGCAGCAACAATATTTAAGCAAATTTGTGCCACATTATTTTGCCCTTTACTTGCTTTTTTTTCTAAAGTAAAACTTGGCATGTCATGCAATAACATTCCTTGCCACTACATGCTCTCATGCATCTCTTAAAGGCAAATGTTTATTTGTCTATCAGCCTGCCTTTCTTTCCATTTGTCAATTTGACTGACTGACTGTTGCCACTGTAATTGCAGCTGCAGCAATTGCTGACTGTTTGTTTTTGTTTGTTGGTTGAACGTTGCCACTTTTCCGCTTTTGTACACTTCCGCTAATTCAAAGCAGCATGAAAAGAAAAAAAATTAGAAAGGACCTCGGATTTTTTTTCTTTGCTGTCTTCCTTGTTTTTGTCTTTTAGTTGCCACTTCCTTATTTTTTATATTTTTTTTTTTGTTTTTTTTTACTTTCTCAACATGATTGTTGCACAAAGTGCAAATCTATTTTCGTTTCCTTGGCAGTAACACAGAAACAAGAGCAACAACAACAAGACACCCCACAGAATCTTACAATATTTGTGAGAAAGAGGGGGAAACCAAGGAAATACTAACACACTAGCAATTTAGTTGAAATAAAAAAAGAAGAAAACAAACAGAAGTTGTACGCTTACAGGGTTTTCTTGACAAGATTTCTGCGTATGCATTTAAAGAAATTGTAAACGGTTAAAAAAAGTTTTCTTTAAGAACAGGAAAGTAGCGATAGAAGAGATATTTAAGTTACATTTCATAATTAAAAGAGGCGATTAAAAAAAAGATGTTTTAAATTTACTTTGTCTAGGTTTACATTATGAAAGTTTTCTTTCAGAAAGGTTAGATTATTGGTAAGAGGGGAAGAAATCATATTATTCTTCTCTTCTGAGAGCTGAGTATTTCTACGATTTGAAGAAATTATTTTGGAACAGCTTTCGTAAAACTTTTATTAATTTTTTTTTTGTATCTCCTTGAAAAAATGTAAAGTTTTTTAAATATTTTGCAATATTTCTTACAAAAAAAGCTTTTTGAATGTTTCTTATATTTTTTGTTTAATTTTTGAACCTTTTTTTTTTAACTTTAAATAACTAAAAAAATTAATTTAAAAAGCTTAATAAAAGCTTTTATTACGCTGTTTTAAAGAATTTTTGTTTTAAATTATAAAAAAATTTTTGTTTCAGTTATTTAAAACTGTTTGGAAATAAGGCTTTTACATAAGACTACATAAAAATAATAACTTTTTCTGTGCCTTAAGACCTAGTTTTTTAAGCTTTTTTTAACAAACAGTAGATGCGTTTACTAAAGATATTTGTAAAAACCAAAATCAAACATTTTGTTAAATAGTAACTTAAGCTAAAACTTGTCTTTAACTTTTTCTTAAAGCCTTAAGAAAGGCTTTTTTTAAGCTTTTTAAACGATTTTTTTATTTTAAAGTTGTAAAAGCTTATTTTTCTTTTTGAAAAGTTTTTTTAACTTTTGTTTTCATTTGCAATATTTAAGCTTTATTTTATCTTAAAAACTTTATAAATTTTATAAAAAGCATTGCGATAGATGCTTTCAGTTCACTTTAATAAGAGCAAGATAACCGTCTAAAGAACAAACAATTTATGACTTCTGAACACCATATTAAACCTAAGACTGATACCCTGTGAAGTCTATAATAAAGCCGCAATTGATGTCATGCTTATAGCAAAATAAATCCATGATGGGTGCCTTTTGGAACTGAAATAAAAGCCAAGTATCGGTCTGATAGTCGTAAAGGGGACTATACAGGATCAAAATGCTTCACAATCTGTGTTAATATGTGCTAAATGGGAAATCAAAGCAATTTAGATATAACGTCAAGCAATCTTACACGAGTTTGACATAAAGCATTTTGACCGTGCATAGATTCAAGCTTTGCTTGATGTCAATTTAGTAAACGCTTTTATCAAATGTTATTAAAATTGAATTAAAAACTAAATAAATGAAATATATTTAATGATCTAAGAATTTCACAAAAGTTTTCGAAAATGAATTAAGTGAAAGCTTTTATTAAAGCTTTAAAGAAAATTGTTTTTAAAATGTGTATCTTAAAACTTTTGTCATTGTTTTTGATGCATAAATTCCCCAAACACTTTTTTAAAAGTTTAATTTAAAGGTTTTTACCAAAGCTTTCATCGAACTTTTTTAGTGAAAATTTTCTTTAAAAAGCTTTTAAAAAAAAGCTTAAAGGTTTTCTCATTAAATTAATTAATTAAAATTTCTACTCACTCTTATTTTGATGATTTAATTGAAATTTTTGAAATTTAATTCCCGCCAAGACCTTTTAAATTGAACAATTATATATTTTGCTTCTTACAATAGCAAATTAAACCTTTTGAACTTTTAAGGATTTTAGAAATTCCTTGAATTTATTGAAGTATAAAATTAATTGTATATGTATGTGAGAATGTGCAGACACACACACATAGTCAAAAGAGGAAATGTTACATACACACACATTAGAAGAAATGCTTAAGAGCTTTTTTATATCGTTTGTTATCTTTGTTTTTAATGTTGTTTGTTTCTAACGCTTATTCGTTTTAATGTCCTTGTTTATTTGTTCCACTCGTAATTTTTTTTAAGCCTGTGAGCTTTTTTCACAGGATTTTGTTTTTATAATTTTATTTTATTATTTGTTGTTGTTTTTATTTAATAGTATTAAAACTTAATGCACATATTGTGTATGTCTTTTAGTTTTTTTTCGTAGTTTTTCTTTTAGTGTATTACAAGAATTGGTTGCTGCTGCTTTCAATTCTACATCATGTTGAGAATCATGCAACTACTTGCAGCGTGTTTTTTTTTTTTTTTTTTTTTGTTGGCTGCCAGCTAAAAATATGCTTTTGCTAGTTAGTTTTGGTTGTTTGTTTAATAATTTCTTTTTCTTGTTTGGCCTTCGCCCAAAAAAACAACGAGTGGTATTGAATAGAGAATAAAAACTTTATAAAAAGGATTTTCCTATCGTCAAGGCGTTAATTCACTTTGAGCATTTCGTTTATTTATTTCTATAAATTTTTTGTTTTTTATTTTATTTTATTTTTTTAGAGAGAAATTTCTAACAAACTTGTGTTTATTTTGTTTGTAAAGATGTTGCTCATTTTTTATAAAATTTCTTTTCGGATTTTTTTTTCGTCTTTTGCCCTGACATTATTTGTTTTGTGCATAAATTTCATTTATTTTTACGTTTTTTTTTTTACTTCGTTTGCCTTGCAGTTATAAGTTTTTTTTTTTGTTTAACAAATTTTGTGGCTTAGACTTTCGTTCTTATGAGGGTTAGTTGGGGTCAGAGGTACAGATTTGCCATTGGATTTGTAACATTAGTGTAAATTATTGGGAGGGTAAGTAAGCGATGAAATTGTAAATTAAGTTTCTTATAAAAGCTTCTTACAAAAACTTTTTATAACAGAATCTGGTTGAATTTAAGCATTTTTTTTAATTCTAATGAAGGCTTTTGTAAAAGAGCGCTTTAAAAAAGCTTTGGGAAGACGTTTTAAAAAAGCTTTTGAAAAAAGCTTTTTATAAAAGCTTTTAAAAAATAATGTTAATAAAAGCTTTTGAAAAAGCCTTTTGTTAAAGTTCTAAAAAAAGCTTTTCATTAAGACTTTTTTAACAATATTTAATAAAAACCACCTACCAAAGTTTTTCATAAAAACCTTTTCATAGAAACTTCTCACCACCAAAATCAGATTATGATTAAGCATTTTGATAATGATATTAAAGTCCCAATTGATGACTTATTGTCAATAAACTAAGATATTTATTGATGTCTAGTTTTAATAGAGCAAAAGAATTTGAAATTTCTTACTGTCAGCAAAATAACGCCATAATTGATTTCGAATTGTCTTTAAGCTTTTTTCAATTTTTATTGCACCGATTCCTTTTATATTTAAATCTTTATGCCAACACCACAATAGTGGAGAAAGGGCATGTGGTCGGGCTTGACCGACTATACTTCCCTAAGGTATTTGCTATTCATTCCTTTTCTTCTTTCGGATAATTTTCTGATTTTTCAAAATTTTTATATATCGGGCATTTTAATTAATTTGCAGCCTGGCCTACAATATCGAATATTTACATTGGAAACCAAAACAAATTTTTGTTTTCAATACAAACATAATCATGGGCCAGGCAGTTAAATTTTTTTCATTTTCATATTATTTACTTATGGTGATTTCTATTAAAAACTAAATCTGGCAAATTTTCTGTGTAACGAAACCAGTTCATTGAAAAAATAAATTTTATATACATGTATAAATAATATATGGGGCATTCCACAGCAAATCGGAGAGTTTTAAATATTTTTTTTTCAAAAGGGCTTCCCTGGTGAATTTTGACATATTTTTGATTACTTCTTCAAAGAACCTTCAAAACAAATGTTTAACAATTGGATTTGGTGTGGAATGCCCCATATATATTCCAAATTCGATTTAACTTATCTTTCTCTTGTTTTTAATATTATCTCTCATTTTCCACCGCTTTTTCCCCTCACACACTTATATTTGCATTAAACAAAAAACTTTAAAAAAAACTAAATACCAAACAACAACAAAAAAAAAACTACTTTAACACAAAACTTTTGTTTGTCTTTTGCTTTCCTCATTTAGAAACCAAAAAAAACCCTCGACAGTTACCCCTACCCACCCGCCTTAAGACCCTTTGAATACACAATTTCAGGCAGGTGCTCCAAGAACTGGAAATAACGCTGTGAAAAGCTAACGATGATCAGGATGAGAAGGCCTAGTTTTATATTTGTTTCTATTCAATATAAATAAAGCAAAATTACAATATGGTTTATATAAAAATTCAGTTTTCTACAACTTTTTTATTCCATATTCGAAACAACATCAACTCGTTTTTATTATAATTTTTTTATTTTCTTATTATTAAAAAAAGGAATACAAAAAGAAAATATAGTTACAAATCGCATAAAATATGAAGGAGCTTGAGAGGAAAAAAACTTGTTAGAAATAAAAAAAAACCTTGAAACTTTTTAAATTTTACCTGTTCGGCGTATGAATGTATGTATGTCTGTTTCCAAAGCGTAAAACGGACAGATAGACGGTGGGACAGGCAAAAAGACATATATACAACTTTTTTGTTTTTTTTTTTTTGTATAGAAATTTATTTATATTCAGTTGAACTTTTATTCCTTGAAATGCTGTTATCAGGTTTGTAAAAAACACACATACACACACACAAACAGAAAAAACTAAAAAAAAAGTATTAAGGAAATATATCATCTTCGTTTGTTAAAGAACTGAAAAAAGAGAAAGAAACTGAAGGAAAGAAAGAGAGAACGAGAGTGTTATGTATTTAAAAAAAGGATACAATGACATTTTCTTCCTTTGTTATAGGTAGTCGTTACCAAGAACTCTTTAGTTTATGGAAAAAGAAAGTTCTTTGGAAATCCGTAAAAAGTATAAATTGTAAATGTATTTGTTAAAGGATTTTCTCAAGTTTTTCCTTCTTATTATTGTTACCGTTGTTTCTCAATTCTATTTTATGTTATTTGCAAAACAGACATGTGAATTATTTTACACATAAAACTTTTGTAATTTTAATAAAAACTTTTTGTTATCACCTTCCAAAAAGGAAAGCAACAACAGCATTAAGAAAAAATAATGGAAATATCACAAAAGTCAAGCAGAAACTAAGAAATTTCTTTCAGAAGCTTCATCGGAATGTTAAACATCCAAGTGATAAAATAACTCTTTAAACTTTTGTTCAAACTCTCAATTTTTTGAAGAACTTAAATTTAACTTTTTGGTTTTTAAATTCACTTATGGCTTTTGTCCACTTTAAATTGAGACTGATTCCCACTGTAGAGTTAAAAAGTTAATATATATAATATATCGTGTTCAAACTTTAAATTTAATCTACATTAATTTTGTTTCTAAGATATTTACAATGTTTGACTAGTTTCGTTTGAAATTGATGCCCAATATAGTTTTCAATTAATGTAAATAACAAACAAGACTCATATAAGAGCATAAAACTTACAAAATAGAACCAAAATTATTGAGAAATGTACATAATTAAAAAGCAATCAAAATACTCTTATACAACTCTCAAATTTTATTTCAAAATGATATAATTAAAAAGCAAAAAATAAAACTCTGCAACCACTAATACAAGCTCTCAATTTTATGTAAAATTGATAGTATTTAAAAGCAATTAAAAAAGCTCTACAAACTCTTATACAAACCCTCAATTTTATCTCAAATCAATTAAAAAAAACAGTATTAAAAAGCAATTTAAAAAACCTCTGCAAACTTTTATACAAACTCTCAATTTAAAAAAAACTCTGCAAACTGTTATACAAACTCTCAATTTTATCTCAAATTGATAGTATTAAAAAAGCAATTAAAAAAACTCTGCAAACTCTTTTACAAAATCTCAATTTTATCTTAAATTGATGGTATTAAAAAGCATTTAAAAAACTATACAAACGTTTATACAAACTCTCAATCTCATCTCAAATTGATATAATTAAAAAGCAATTAAAAAAACTTAGCAAACTCTTATACAAACTCTCAATTTTATCTCAAATTAATAGTATTAAAAAAGCAATTAAAAAAACTCTGCAAACTCTTATACAAACTATCAAATTGAAATAATTAAAAAGCAATTAAAAAACTTTGCAAACTCTTATACAAACTCCCAATTTTATCTCAAATTGATAGTATTAAAAAGCAATTTAAAATAAAAAACTCTACAAACTGTTATACAAACTCTCAATTTTATCTAAAATTGATATAATTAAAAAGCAATTTAAAAAACTTTGCAAACTCGTATACAAACTCTCAATTTTACCTCAAATTGATAGTATTAAAAAGCACTTTAAAAAACTCTACAATCTGTTCAATTTTATCTCAAATTTATATAATTAAAAAGCAATTAAAACCTCTACAAACTCTTAATTTTATTTAAAATTGTTATAATTGAAAAAGCAATAAAAAGAACTCTAAAAACTCTTATACAAACTTGAAATTTAATCTACAAATATAGTTTTAAATTCTGGGCACATTCGAATGAAATGGGCCACTTTTAATCAAATGTCTAAATAATTTCAACACTGTCTAAGATTTATACATATACAGCAGCTAAAAACCAATTAGAGCCAAAACTATTAACAAATTTAAATGATTAAGAAGCCAACTGAAAATATTATCCAATTTTTAAATGCCTCTTAGTCTGAGTTCACACTATGAAAGTATGAGAACTTACCATTATTCTCTGCCCTCTTATTAATAAGCTCAGACTTACTCAAAGAAAACTTTCATAGTGTGAACCGGGGCTAAGAGGCATTTAAAAATTGGATAATATTTTCAGTTGCCTTCTTATTCATTTCAATTTGTTAATAGTTTTCAAAATAGATTCCAAATTACATAAATAATCATTAAGATTCATATAAGAGACAATAAAAAGCAAATTATAAGAGTTTAAAAAATGCACTAATAAATAAAATAGAAATTTCCACACAAAAGAAAATGCCGGTTAACAATAAAGATATTTAAACAATTAATGGAAAATAAGTTTATCTTTTATAATAGACTTCCTTCCATCTTTACCGGAAGACCTTAAAAAAGGAGAGACGGACACACAATTTAACAATTTTCTTTTAACTGGTCTCTGACAAAAAAAAACTAATCTGGAGAATTTTACATATTAATCCAAAAGTGCTCATACTCTTCCGATCGTTTTAAGGAAACATACAAATAGTCTTTTTAAGAATGCATGAGTGTGTGAATGTGTTTGTGTGTGAGTTTGTAAATAAAGATACTTATATAAAATTTGCTTAACAACTTATTTTAAAACCATAAATTATAAGCTTCATCAAATTGTGTTTAACACCAAAAATCCCTTCCTTCCAAAAAAAAATGATTTTATTTTTCTTTCAGTTAGTCTTTGCCGTAATTTTTCTTCTCTCTCTCTCTCTCCCTGTTTCTTCCTCTTTTAAAAGTGTGTGTTTTGTGTATGTGCGCTAAAGAATGTTGTTCTATTGTCCTTTAAGGCTTTAAATTATAACGAAACAACATTAAAATGGTCCTTTTATATGGGCAATAGATGAACAAGCACTTTTTTTTACTCAACAAAAAAAATATGAAAAAGAACTAAAAAAAGCGCTAGAAAAAACCATCTACAAACAAAAACAATTTTCTGTACTTTTTTTCTCAATAGATAAAAAAATGTTTAATATTTTTACTATAAAGACTATAGAAAACACATTGAGCCAGGATATCTTGCCGTTAAACAAAAAAAATACTGGGTAAAATGGCTAAAACTGTAAACGAAGGAGTCCCAAAAAAAGAGACAACTAGACGTTGGGGTAAGATGAAAATCGTAGTCAGTGGAAGTTCGATTATTTATCTTTAACAATCTTTTTTTTTTTAAGAAAAGTTTGACATTTAAAATCTACATTTTGATTAATGTTTTACAATGATAGAAAGGTATATTTGTTAAAATATTTGTATGCATTTGTGTGTGTGTGTGTGTGTTTAAGGGTGATAGAATGTTAAATCACACAGATTGTAACAGGGACGGACAGACAGACATTTTACACACAAACATCTAAAAGGGAAACAAACAATAAAGTATTTACAAACAAGTGCACAAACATTTTACGATACCCATTTCTTTGAAACAACAACAACAACAACAACAACAATTTAATACAAAAAGATAAAACCAATAAATAACAGAAATATGGGGGTTTAGTTGTCTGTCTATTCTAAGATTAGAAAAAATATGATAAGAAAAACAGGAACGTAGTCTTAAAAAGATTTAGAACAAATGGGGAGATATGGATTTTACTTTAAAATTAAATGAAAACAACAATTGGAAAAATTGAAATATTAAGAAATATATAACACTGTACAACAAAAAAAAAACACCCTCAATAGTTTCAGTGCGAAATGAAACTAGACTACTGGTTGAGCAAATCTGCCCCTTAAGTTCTCAAATTTGTTAAACAGGCAAAAAAATGCTATATGTACTCTGAACTAAAAAATAATTTCAGATGTCTTCAGTAGAGTTGTAAGGCGATTCTTTTCTTAGGATATATCAACCCTCTAACTCTCATTTTAACGGGTCATTTTTGTTCTTACTTCCATCTTATACACAAAAGTACAGTGCACTCGGGAAAACGTCAACACTCGTTTACGTCAACATCCCAAAACGTCAACCCTTTTTTTTTTACATTGCCTACTCTAAAACGTCAACCCAACCATAAAGCTTTAAAACGTCAACTCTGAATAAAATAAAATTTCGAATTTAGCAGCAGTTAAAATACACACATTTGTACAGACACACATTTATTTTATGAAATCAATTTAGAAATTGGGGATCCACCTTGTAAGTAGAGCAAAAAAAATTACAACTGTATGTCTGTATTGTCTTTTTATTTATGTTCAGTTGCTTTTTTGTGCAGACAATAAAACCAAGCGAAGCCGTCGAAATATTTAACAGGGCTTTGGATTGGGCTCAATGCGAGAATGTTGAGCAAAATGACTTAAATGTATTAAGACGTTTAAGAGAGAAGGCTCTCTTCCAAGTGTTGGATAGAAAAAAACAGCAGAAAAAAATAACAGATTTTTTTTAAATGCATATGTGTGCATGTAAAATTAAAAATATGATCTCATTTAATATCTATTCTTTTAGTTCCAGTTGTCTTCTATGGTTTTAGTCAGGTTGAATGCCTTTTTATTTCCTTTTTGAATTTGTTTATGTTTGGATTTAGTTTATAATTAATAAAAACGTTTAAAAGCACATTATCGATATGTTTTTTATATAAAAATTTTACATTCGTAAACGTCAACAATTTGTTAAACGTCAACACCCGCGGTTTTAATTAGTTGACGTTTTCCAGAGTGCACTGTATACTAAAACGGCACCTTCGAGGGTTAAAATGTTCTACGAATATTTTTTGCATTAAATTTCATTAGGGGTCTGTAAGGACCAAAAGTTCGTGCGATGTATGTTAAAAGCTTAATAAAGGAACATTTTAAAGTAACGTTATGTACTTCTTCGAAAATGAGGTCGGTTAAGCAGCCGCCGTAAATGGTGTTCGCTATCGCGAGATGATAACGGACTTCTTGTGGCCAGAAGTTAAGGATATGGACCTGTACGACATGTGCTTACAACGAAATGGTGCAACTTTTCACACAGCCAACGAAACAATGACTCTTTTGCGCGAGAAATTATATGGCCGTGTTATCGCACGTCGTGGCGATGTTAATTGGCCGTCACGATCATGTGATTTGACTACGTTGGACTTCTTTCTTTGGTACGTTAAGAAGCCAAGGGAAAAAGGATGGGATAATGAGACACAATAACGACATTGAACCTTAATTATGTCTTCAGAGTAAATGAAATTATAGACGATCAGGTTGATACTTAATCGAAAATCGATTAAACTTTTAATAGATCTACGATTCCATTCGAAAAGAGTCATATTCGCCAAACCTTTAATCTCTAAATATAGTTTTGTTGGAGGTGACCATATTTAAACATGTTTTTTCTCTACGTATAGGTTAAATCAACTCCTCACCTTTAAAGCCCAAAAGGGTACGATTTAGCCCAGCTCCTGTCACAAATTATAAACCATATCCTTTATTTAATTTGTTATTTCTTTAGTGGAATGATTATCCACAAATATCCACAAAATATTAAGATTAAATATGATTATATTCATATTTTATTGTGGCTGTTGCCACAGTCCCAGCACCAAAGCTGGCTGCCAACGTTGCTGCTGCGTTCGTTCGTTCGTTCGCTTATCATTTAATCTTGATTTTGGGGATAAAATAATTGCAATTATACTTTAATTGTTGAGAGTATTAATTTTAATTGTATTTTAAGCTATTACAATATTAAAATGAAGTATAAGGAGATAACAAAGAAAAACCCAAGCACTGGAAATACTTTAAGCCAATTTATGGATAATTTTCTTTAATTTTTTTTTTTTGCTTTTGTTTCTGTAACATTAAGTTCTCTGTTTTGTTGTTGAAAGGAAAAAAAAGAAGAAGGAAGAGGAAAATTTGAAGCTCGTCAAGGCAAACGCAACTTTTTGAACAAATATTTATGTTGCTGCTGGAAAACTTTGTTTGGGTTTTTGTTGTTGATGTTGCCGTTTGCAAATGACCACTTTTGCTTCAGGTGGCATGTTTAGGCACTTACTTAACAAGGGGTTTTTCTTTCTTCCTTTTACTAATTTTTTTATTTTTTTTTTTTTAATCTTATTTATTTGAATATGTGGGTGTGTGTGTGTAACAGAGATAAAAATAAAATAAGAAGCCCATAAGGGCAAAAGCTACTTAATGAAAAATACATAAATACATTTACATGAAAAAAAACACATAAACATGAACCAGAACATCATCTGTACATCATTTCATCCCAAAAAAAAAAAAAAAAACAAAACTTTTCCCCTTTTTTTTTTTACGTTTGTTGTATTGTTGCTGTTGTTGTGCTTAAGTTTAACAATAAAATTATTTTATTTCTATTCAAATATTTAAATGGCAAATTTAAAGGATTTAAAAAAATTTGTTTCTCGGAATTTTATTACTATTTTTTTCATGTTTTTTTCTGCTGTTAAATATTTACTGCCAGGCCGGTACACAATGTCGACAAGAACATTTCTTTCGCCTATTTCTATTGAAAACATAAATAAAAAATTAAAATTTGTTTTTGTTTTCAATATAAATATACGACAAAAAAATGTTCTTGTCGACATCGTGGGTCAGGCAGTTAATACTTGTATTGTAATATAAAAATTTTATTGCTTGAATAGTACACTTTTTTTAATTAAAATCGGAAATATTTGAAATATTTATGACACAAATTGAAGAATTTCGAGCAGCAAGAGAAAATAAACTGTTATTTCTCTGTTTTTTTTTATTGCAAATAAATATTAGAGATTACAAGTGTAATCAAGAAAAAACATGTGTCTGGCTTTTTGTTGTATTTAACAATAATAACCCAGTTGATCAAATGGTCACAGACGATAGTGTCGTTAAGTACCAATTAACACTATGGACATTTCTTGCCGGCCAGACGAAGTTTGATTGGGAGCAGCGTTGCCGTTTTGGTTACTTTTAAACAAAATTGGTTTCTATTTTCTCATTGTGTACTTGTGTTCTTTTTTTCTATTTTGGCTACTTATTTTCAACACAAAATAACCAATATTTTGTTTGGAACAAGAACTACCCACTTTTTGGGCCCTTAAAAATTTTATATGTTTTTTTTCATCTACTTAAAAATTGTTTTTTTAGAAGCTTAAACTATAAAAGACTATCCAGTTAACCACATAAGGTATGTATTTTGAAGTGTAAATGACCATTATCTGCTACTCTTCATGCTTCATAGGGCTAACTGAAACACTTTTCTAAAAAAAAAACAGATAAGATCAAAGGCCTTCCGATCCCATCCCGCTTAATATGATTATATTTTAGCAAAGTTTGGAAGCCATAGCTTATAAAGGTTTTAAAAATGACGAAAACAAGTGTAAGCTTTGCAAAGGTGGTGCCACTTGGAACAAAAATTTCGAAAAATTATACCGCCTATTGATCTTTCCAGGCCATCGGTAATAAACTGTCAAAACTTTATAAAATCGGTTCAGTGGCTTATGAGCCTACAAGATATAAGCAAAAACAATTTCTTCTTTAGACATATTGTTAAACTGAAGTGCGAATAAAATAGTGCTTTTGATACAAAAAAATTTTGGTTACAAATTTTTTTTGGTCGTGGCAACGCTGATTGGCAGGGGTCGAAAAGGTAGAGTGTGTAGCACATGTACATTTCTTGTTTCTCCTCCTGACTTTTCGTAGTTTTCATCTTGTTGCTTTATATCGTTTTTCTCAAGCATTATGCCACGCCCACTTGTTCAATCCAGCCAATATTTTTAGGTTATGTATAAACAACCCAGTTGTGTACAAAATTTCTACAATTTCTCTTACATTTCTTTAGATATAAACAAATTTATTTTTTGCTCAACAATTTTTGCTTATTCCTTAATCGTATTTATGGCTACTGAATCTCCAAAATTTATAATAAAACTTTTGAAACTATTTAAACTACAATATTCAGTGACTTATGGCCCACCCTGTATAAATTTTATAGAGTCTAACATCAACATTGTAGAAATAACATTTGGAATGAGACACTTATATAACCACACCCGTTCCACCTGTTATGAAGAAGCACGATGGAATTTAATATGGGAGCTTAAAAAAAGCTGCAACTCAGGATTGCAATAAGATACTGCAAGAAGGCATGAATGATCTTCCAATTAGGGAAACTTGCAATAACAGTCGCACCTCTCATAACCAGACACCGAAAGGATTATTAAAAAGTGTCTGTACATACGGAAAATTTTCTCTCAAAAGAACTTGATGATTTTCTTAAGAACGCCGCTGGAACCAGGAAATAGAGTCCGTTGACAGGGGATGTCCGCTTAAATAAGGTTGCTGTTAAGGGAGATTACACTGTACTACTAAAATGATCCCTTTTAAGTAGTATTTGTCAATGTTTGCTACTCATCTAAGTTGTCTGATATACAATTTTAAACTGCAAAACTTTATTCCTTTGGCTTTTTAAAATTTTACAAAAAGCAACCCTTCAAAAAGAAATTATTGTTTTGTTTTCTCCCAAAAAAAAAATGATTCCCATCATTGTCTGTGTTACAAAAACAAACGACAATCAAAAATAGGGTCCTATAAAAATAAGTGATGATAAACAATTGCTTACATATGTTCTTTTTTTTTTTTTTGCACAAATGTTTTTTCAACAAAAACACATTTTGAAAATGAAAAATCATTTAATTTATAAACTTAAAAACACATACTCATACACACATTAAAGAAATACATAATGAGCATTTGCGCAAAAAAAAAACAATTTTTTTGTTTAAACCAATGACCGACGAAAAATAAACACATTTGGTATTAGGAAAAAAAATCTAATTTAATAAAAAGTACAATAGAAAATTACGATGATGCTGATGTTGACGATGATGGTCACTTTTTCATTTCCCAACTATCAAACCATCCAACCATCCAACACACCATCCATCCAGCTAAATAAAAGAATCTAACAAAAATTAACAAAAATATTTCAAGCATAAAATGCCAAAAACAGAATTAAACAAATACGCTTTGAACAATTGAACATTAAAACACAAAAATTTCAACAACAACAAAAAAACATTTGAGCAAAGAGTATGTATTTGTTTTTTTTTTAACGTTACTCACACATACATGCAACTATGTAATTTTGTCAGTGAAGAAAAAAAGACACATGTAAGTTATTTTTGTTTACAAAAAAAAAAAAACCAAATTTTTAAAACAAAAGTGAAACAAAATATTGTACATGTCATTAAAAAAATACAACCAAAAATAAACACTGGAGGAAACAGGAAAAGAGAAAGACCAAGAGGAAAAAGAAATCTTTTTCATAAATTCATTTGCACTTCTACTGGGTTAGGCTGTGTGTGTGTGTGTGTTTTAAAATTAATTATTATAAAGCATCACACATGCACAACGCACAGTGGAAAGTCCTGAAAAAAAAATCTGCAGTCTCTTCAAACACCTGTACCCATATTCTGTAACTTTAGTGAGAACTTCTCGCATCGAAAAGATGTGAAACAAAATATTAGTGCCGGTTCACACAAGTCAAGTTTGACTCGTCAAGGCTTGAGTTCTTAGGAGAGAGGGAAAAAGAAATGGCATTCTCTTTTCCCTTCTCTCCTAAAAACTCAAGACTTGCCTTGACTTGACTTGACTTGTGTGAACCGGCACTTTCATCGTTTCTCGAAAAGTGAGAAAAATGTGTGGTGTCTGTAACTCATGTCGAGAACTATGAAAAGCGATCATGTCATTACGTTATAAATCTCATAACATTGCACTCGAAGCCGATGTGACATTGCAGACGTTGAGAACGCCAGTCACACATATCGTTGAAGGCGACCAAAATTTACTAAAATTGAATTTTTTTTCAGTGACGGCGGAAAAAATTCAGCCGTCGGCTTTACCAAATAATGTAAAGTGCGACTTTAATGGTTGTTGTTTGCAAAAGAGCTTTGAAAACATTCGTATATTTTATAAGAAAGTTAAAGGCAAAATAATTAAACAATGGAAAAATGTGGCAAGAACAAAATATTATCATTACAGGTATCCCTCCTACAACACGGTAGATAGGTTCCTAGAAAACGCCGTGTTGTAGGAAAACGTGTAATATGAGGCAAGGAGACAGTGTAAAATATAAATTTTTTTTTAATTAAATATTTTCTTTAAATTCATTGTTTTTATTAGAAATATGTTCATACATACAAAAAAATACAAAAAAAAACATAAACAAGAGTTACATTTTTATTCTAATCTAATTAAATCGTAATAGGGATGCAAAAATTAGTACTTTTGTACTATTTTAGTACAATTTTAGCAACTCAATCATGATAAAGTTGCATCTCCATTTTATCGTGTTAGAATGAAACCGTGTTGTCGATGAGGAAATTTCCGCAAATTTTTTTTCGTGTTTGATCGAAATCGTTTTGTAGGAAGCCGTCTTGTAGGAGGGTTACCTGTATTTGCATTTTGCATTTTAAATAGTTTTTAAGTGTTAACATTTTTTATTTACCCGTTTTTATTTGTGAGTTTATTTGACAGTTCAAAGCGAGAACTTTCTCACAGAAATTTCACAGCCACACATTTTCTGTCAATTGGCGAGTATTTTCCTTACGTGGCAGCTAACACTCGCCAAAAGTGCTACAGACGCAGTTAAGTTAAAAAAAAAAGCAGTAGTTTGTTTTAATTTATGGCATTTTTGTTTGACTTTTCACATTTCAATCGAAAATGTTCTCGACTGGAATTGAAAAACTCGTAATTTCGGGAGTGAAAATACCCACGATTGGGACTTATAGATCCCTATTTGCTACTCTGACTGGGTACTAAAGAGAGCTACGATTGATGCTCTGATTTGGGTGTTCAATTACTGCAAAGGTAATACCTAAACAAGCTTTTACGCTGATATGCCATACATAAACAAGAGCGTCAACATTGTGCAACGAACAGTAGTGTCAACTTTCTTGCTTAATCAAACCCACATAATAGAAATAAAAAGTGGAGATTAAACCTTTAGTTTGACCAAAAATGGCTAAATTGCCATTATTTATTAACAATAGCGGCCAACTTCACTATTAAACGCGCTGTCAAAATCGGATTTTCCTAATTGCAAAGCGTTGGCAACGCTCTTTTAAGGAATGCTTCATACAAATTCCGCATTTGTTTAGGTACGGCTGTTAGGTACTATTAATACCCCCTTGTTGCTCCCAACTAACGACTACTCTCCTGATTAAATAGTAAAAAGACACACGACTGCTCTTCAGCTTGATTATGAAAACAGATCTACGACTGTTGCATAAAATGGGTACAAAAGAGATCCATGATTTATGCATGAGCCTTATTATTAACTGATACCCATGATGGATGCTTTGATCCGGTATTAAAATACCGCACAAGTTAGACACTAAAAATACCACTTGTTGCTCCCATCCAACGACTACTCTTCTGATTAAATGCTAAAAAGACACGCAACTGCTATTACGCTTGTTTACTAAACAGACCCAGAACCGACTGTGCATTAAATGAGTACTTAAGAGACCCACGACTTCTGCACTCAATAAAGCCCCGATTTCTGCAAAATAGATATTTCAAAGACCTTTTATTGTTCCTCTGATAACTGCAATATTTGGGTAATAAAAAGAGTTACCATTTTTTTTTTGGCTGCCGATTGCTGAAGAGGTCTATGATTTGTCTTTTGATAAGAATACCCACGATTGTTGCGTCAAATTCTAATGATTGGTGCTCGATACGATTATAAAGAAGACACACGATTATTGCTTAAAATTGACTCGATTGCTCCTCCGAAATTGGGATTAAAAATGTTCTTAATCGCTCCTCGAAATTGGGCTCTTAGAAGGCCCGCGATTGCTGCTCAAAGAAGGGAATAAAAAGACCGACAATTTCTACTCAAAATGGGGTCCAAAAATAAAATGAAAATTTATGCTTAGGAATTTGTATTGAAACTTTTCCAACGAAAACTTTTATTTTAGTTGGAAAATATGGTCTCTTAGAAGACATTTAATTACTGCTCAAAATGAGAACGAGAGATAACCACGATATCTGCCCAAGGTGTGGAATAGAAGATCGTGTAATTGCTTTTTACGCTGGGAGCTGGAGAAACTCATGACCTTAAAGGAAACTGAAAAATAAAAATTCCGATGTAGAAAGAATTTCTTAATTAATTCCTATTTAAAATTTTCTTAGTTTTTGAAGACTTTAAATGTTGTCCTTTTTCTGAAACCCTTCACTGTGTAATGCTTACACACTTCCTTAAAAATATAAGCATGCCTTAACTTGTCTGTAATTGCATGCAGTGTAATTGAGTGAGTGTCTATATAAATAAATGTGTGCATGTAAGTAAGTGTGCAGTGTAGTCCTTAATACACCTACACATGCTAACATTGCACATAGTGCAATGGCAAATTACATTACACTATGGGGCTAAACAATTAACATAAATTAAAATGCTTGTTATTTTAGTTACATTTTTACTCCTTGATTTTTTTTTCTCTTTCTTTTATTTTATTATTTTTATGGTATTTTTTTTTTTAACAAAAAAGTGTCATGATTTATGGCAACTTAAAAAGAAATTTGCTCGAGTACATGAAATATTTGGCAATGTAGTGTTCGGGAACTGTTTTAAATTATTAATTTAATTTTTATTTGAACAAATGTGTGCTTTGATTTATAAAGACTTAAAGGATGGTTGTTTCTGGGTGTTTGTGTGTAGCTTATGGTGGTAAAAGAAGCGAGAAACACAATTAAAGAAATAATTTTAAGGAAGGTTCATGAAGAATGTTCTTAAGGAACTAAGATTTTTTGCTAGAATCTAAATTTCAATCCAGTTTTTTTAAAAAAAAAACTACATTAAAATCAGATTCTTGGCAATTTTTATTAAATTATCCGAAATATTTGTCGTCCTAGAATTTAAGAGAAATAACGATGATTTCTCATTTTAGTATAATGAGATCACACACTTTGTTCCCCTTTAAAGGCCACGTTATTCTTACGTAAACGTATACGTAGCGTACCATCTGTTTCCTTTTTCTTATCAAGCTCATGTTAAAATGCGTACTCTGACGTTAGCATGACGATGCGTTGTGGATGAACCTGATAGAAATTAAAGAATTTTATGTTCGTTTATATTCATGCAAAGAGCGAACATTTTATCGACGTACACGACGTTTTCTTTTTGTATACTTATTTATACAAAACGCACAATTAAAAAAAAGCTTAACTTTATGAAAAGCCCTATTTTTACAATCATTGAAATTTCTTTAGTTTTCTTTTTAACACATTTGAATACCATAAGACACGTTTACGTATTTCTAGTATCTTCCAACCATTATTGTCGACCGCAATGTTTAGGTTTCGGCATCATTTACGTATGACAAACGAGGCCTTTTCTCTCTTAAAACACACACGATTATTTTCTCTCTCGACTGCTACTTAAAATGGGACAAAAAAAGTTCCCAGATTGCTACTTAAAGTTGGATACAAAGCGGACTAATAATCAGTGTTGAAAAAACAAACATTAAATATCGTTCCTTAGTGTTCGGTTTGGTAGATTTGTAGAAAACACAAACGCTAAAAGTGTTCGTAACGTTTCCCCGTTTGTGATCTTCAGACACAAAAAAATTGAGTACCTTCGTAAATGCATCAAAACTGCTGCAGTGATGCAAAATTTTGTTGCTGATGCGTGATCACCAGTTGCAATTTTGATGCTGATGCTTTTTTACTGCACAACCGCTGTGCAAAGTTTAAATTTTTGAACATGAGCTAAATTTTAAAAGTTTTATTTATTTATGTATTTCTTTAACTGAAACGTAATCAAAAAAGTAAAAAAAATGTTACATAAAATAATAAAAAAATATGTTATCCACAATAGCGATGGCATATTTTATTGAAATTGTAGTGGGGAATGTAAGAAACTATAAACTCAATGTTTATTGTTGTTGTTGTTTAAGCGTTGATATTGTTACAAGTAAAGCTGTTGCTTATGATTCTTATTCGCTTAACAATTTCATTGTGAATAGCTTATCCGTTCAACAATAAATTTCAGTGTTTTTATCAAGAATAAAAATTGAGAAATATGCACGACAAACAAAATCTTTTAAATACAAATTTTTATATTCCCACAAAATTACTTTGATAAAAAAAATATAAATTTTTAAAGTAAAAAAGTGAAAATGGGTCAAATTCTAATTTCTTAAAAGTTGTAAAAAATATTTAGAAATAAAACATTTTAATTTTCAGAAATAAAAATTTTTTTAAAATATGAAACTAAAACCAAGGCGAATTCATACAAGGTGGTCTTATTTTGAAAACGTTTACAACACTGTTAAATATTTTAACGTTGTGTCAAAAATAATACAACACTTTAGTAAACAATTTCTACAAATATTTCATTTTCTTTTTAATTTTAAATTCTTTGTTTTAAAATGTAATAATTTAAAAAAGTTGTAAATTTTAAATTTTGAACGCAAATTATAAAATTTAGTAAATATTCCCCAGAACCACATGAACGGTATTTCATTTTGACACAAGGTTAGTAATCAGCTGTTGCTTACGTAGCAAGATAAGGTCACCTGGTGTAAATTCGCCTTGACTAAAACTTTAAAAAAAAAGCTACAAAATTTTAACAAAAACTAAAAGCAAACTTTTTTCCAAACTAAAAACAAGCGAATTTTAGTTTTTTTATTGTTAAATTCTTTTTTTTTTTTTGAAATTTTTTAAGACTTTCCGAGTGTATTGCACCCTGATTTTACTCACTCTACCCATAGTGCTTTTGCTCTTAATTTGCTGACTGCTTTCTGAAATTTTTTTCCGTTTCTCAAACATCAAACGAAAACAATAGAATTTTCACAACGATTTTATTTTGCCTGTTAGTCCGTGTTGCCATTTTATTTGCAAATGTTTATTTTTGAAAAGTTTAGAAAATTTCAAAGTTTTAATTAACAAAAAATTTCTTAGACACATTTAAAATTTTTATTAAAATTATACCCTCCACCTTCAAGAGTTGGGAAAAAGGGTAAACTTAGATTGTCATTCTGCGTGAAACTTTTTTTAATATTCATCTAAGACCACAATAAGTTTATATATTCTGGATCCTTAAGTAATTCTAAATAGGATTTAGCCATGTCCGTATGTCTGTCCGTCTGATGAAAACACGCTCATTTTCCAAAAACGCAATAGAAAAGAACAGTGTTGTCAATAATGTAACATATACACATTGGTCTAAATTGCAACAAATTTGTAATACTGCCGTACATTTTTATAAAGAATAATTTATAATTTATGGATCCCTTATAGGGCCCACACAGGAAATATTCCAAGTGTCGGTAAGTGGTATTAAAGATTTGGCAGAGGTGAATATAGCACTTTTACTTGTTTTAAATTAAATACTTACCCCCCGTATTCATAAACGATTATTGAATTTAATGGCGTTTTCTTTTCTACAAAAAAATACCACATTTTAAAAGGTGCACGTAAAATGTCTTGCCGAACATGTAATACTGCAATTTTTTATTTGACGAGAACAAAACACACAGCTGACAAAAAGTTTGTTCTTCAATGTATAAAAAAATATTTTCACAAATCAAAAAGTGTGTTCGTCAAAATATAAAAAAATATTCATAAAATTTAATTTGTTAATAGATTGATATTAAATAAATAAATAAATGAACAAAATGAATGACGAAATTCCAATTTCTTTAGTTTGTTTCTCATAAAATTTGTAAACAAGAAAATGCCTTTGCCAGATTGCCGATTGATTACCACCAAGTTTTTACGATTTCTTGAGTTGACGTTTTTTTTTCAAAAATAATTTTATAACACCGAATTCATTTAAATTTTATACCACTGACAACCTACCATTAACAATGTAATGCTTTCTTTTCTTTTTCCTATAAAATAATAGAAAAAAAATAACTATTAAAACTTAAAATTTTTAATGCCCTGATTAGAGGCGATTTTTTCCCAACTTCGTCTGGTAGCCCTATATGTAAAAACAGCAGCCATCTTTTTACAGGGCATTATCAACACTCTCTTTTTATACGGGGCGTAAAGTGCAATCAATGCCTTATGACATTTAAGGGTGCTTTTTTTAGAATAAAACAGGCTGCCCTTTTAGAGAGCAAAGCATTTTTAAGAAACGAACACCAAATTGCATTTTTTTAAATAAAATGTGACATTTTTTGTAGAAAAGAAAACACCATAAGAAACGTTTATTAACGGAAATATCCATAGAAAATTTGTTTGTAAACCTTTAATAAATTTAAAATATTTTTATGAATACGGGCATCAGATTATAAAAAAAATGTTTGTTCCATTTTTAGTTTAAATTTCATTATAATTTTAATAATTTTCTTTACTAAATTTCCTTGTTAGTTTTTTAATGAAATTTTTTTTTAATCAATTTTATTAATTTGATTTTAAGATCCTTTCTATACTTTTTTTATGTAAAAAAACATGTTTTCCTCTTTTTGTCTTGGTCCTTGCCACAACTGTTTTTTCTGTATTTTTTCCGTAAAATCGCTCTCTTTAGTTTTGCAAATTAATTGCGCTCAATTAAAAATGTTGCAAAATTAATTCATGACAACATTCCATCTTTACACTTTGTATTTATGAATGCAGCATTGTGTGTGTGTGTGTGTTTGTGTGTGTATGTATGTGCCTGTTTAAATAAATATGTGTCCTTGTATGTAGTTGGGTAAGTGTGTATTAAGCAAACTTATTATAAAATTCTTTTACATGAACACACAGACCCATACATAGTCACTTTTATTCAAGACTTGAAGTTTTTACTCAATTTCAAAAAAAAAAAACAAATTGTAATTTTATAAAATATAATTGGGTAAGGGAAATGTGTTAATTCTGTTTTTAAGGAAACTGAAAAATGTATTCTTAACAGAATTCAAATAAATTTAAGGGATTTTTAAGCACTAATAATAACTGATAATCCAACTATCTGTTAAAACCCGGCGTTAACCGGGGTCAAATTATCAAGGAATTTAATATACAATCATTAAATCATTTTTCCTTTGAAAAAATGTTATAGCCCAACACCCGTATTTATAAAAATTTCATACAAAATGTGTCTTAATAAACGTTTGTTAAATTTAATATTCGTTTATAAATACGGGGCCAAATATGTATATAGTAAATAAGGTAAAAAAGTGCATATTTTTGTCACTGGTTAAGTTTTATTTGCTTCAATGTATTCACGTTACCTTATAAGTTTTCCAAAATTATATTAATTTATTGTTTGGTAAAAAAAATTGTTCTCAATAAAGCTTCCTGAAAAAGTAATTCCATTTTTATATTTAAAATCTTTTGTTCTCTTTTACCCCTTTAAGACCTTTTTTCTCATATAACTCTTATATAAATTAAGTCCTGAACTTACAACTTCATTTTTAAGTTTCCGCAACATTTTTTTGAAAAAATTGTTGTTCTTACAAAAAGTATCAAGAGTATTAAACGTTACCGGTTTTGTCACTTCTAGTCAAAATATTCATACTCACATTATGAATCTCATAATGATATTTCCTGGCAAAAATTAACTAACTTTCCAAATTTTTCTAGATCTTCGTTTATTTAAAACAAAACTAAAATTTACGTTTTGTGCCACTTTTATTGCTTTTCCTTATATAAAGTGGTTTTTATGCATCCATTTAATAACCTTAATTCGCTCTAATTATATTTTAATAATTTTTTTCAATTTTAAAGGTTTAACATTTTTTGCGTTTAAATTTTTTATTTTTTGTTTTTATATTTTTGCCGCTAAAATTTACTCTTTCCCCAACCTTTCTTGGTTACTTATACATACATTTATATTTGTATGTTTAAGTGTCTGTGTTAGTTTGTGCCCCTGTGTTAGTTTTTTAAGCCTTTAGAAATGGCATAAAATAGTATTTGTCTTCTCTTGCTCATTTTGTTTTTTTTTATTGTCCCTTGCTTCATTCTTTCAGCCTTTTTCTGTTCATATCTTCTCGGTATAATGTTATTTTCCATCTCCTTTAAAAAAAAAACATCTGTATGTCATTAAAAATTACAACATTAAACAGAGAAAAAATTTGAAAAAAAATATACACAAGAAAATAATAAAGAACAAAAATGAACAACTACAAACAAAGTAAAAGGTTTTTTTCTAACCTGTTCATACTTAAATTCTTTGCGAGGCAACTCAAGGGGAGTAAATAGGAGTGCGAGTGTAATAGACCAACTCTCATCTACACACTCTTTCAAATGCATACACTCACGTATAATACGACTAAATGCATGTAGCCGGGAAATATGAGAAGCTCGATGCACTATTGTAACTTAAACAGACAATATTTCGTACACATACCCACACACGCATTAAAAAGATCTTAAAGGACATTGTGGTATGTGTGCATGCGAGTGAGTCAGTGAGTGAATGTTGTTATTGCTTTTGTAATTTTCTGCTTTCTATCGTTATATGCAATCTATGTAAATGTTAGAAATGGCTTGTGTACATACTTTTGTGTGTGTGTGTTTGATTGTGTTTTTGTGGCACTTTAATGTATTTTATGTTGCATTGCTCAATTTCAGTTTCACACATCCGTTTACATTGGGTTGCTACTACATGATTGTGTGACTCTTGTAATTTGTTGCAAACACATTTAACGAAACACACATTTGCATGTTCACAGTGAAACTGCTCAAAGTTAGACTCGTTTTTTTAGGTTTTCTTGTTAAAGCATGTACAGAAATGCGAGGGAGATTTGAACAGAAATGTTAAAATTTTGTAAACGAAACAAAAATTAAAAAAAAATTATATTATATTAAGCGATTTTTTCAAGGCTAATTAGCTTTACGTTATGCCCTTCGCTATCCCCATTATAATAAAGCATTAATTTTTACTACACAGACATCACAAGATCGCAATATTGATTTAAAGGAACAAAGTTGGTTAAAATTAATTTGCCTATAATTTTCCAACAACCCCTCGTACATTTCAAACTACATTAGAAAAGTTAATAAACGAAAAAAAAACTCTTTTGCCCAGAAAATAGAAAAAGAGAAAAACTTATATTGTTGTTTTTGGTAATTCAAGCATATAAAAGACCATAATACCCCCATACCTAGAAAAGGACATGCTGAAAAAAAAACCAAAAGGTCCTTCTAGTACTTACTTTAAGTTTTAATAAAAATATATTTAGTTTTTGCATTCATATTATTATGATTTTTTTATTTTATATATGTATATAAAAACTCTGAAATGTGTTCAACATCTTGCCTTTTTCTTTTTTTCTCTAAAAGAATATTTTAAAAAGGTGTTTTCTAAAAATAAATATTGTCTTAATGGAAAAGGAAAAAATTTATGAAAAATTAATTAAGTATTTCATAATCCATTCATTATTATAAGGGGCTTATAGATGGAAGCAAAAAAAAGAATTTTAAAGAAAATGATAAAGTAATTAAATGTCATTTGCAAAAGAAATAAAATATTTCTAAAATTTAATAGAAAAAAATAACTATTGAAGACCTTAAATTGGAATTTAAGACAAATTTATTTATTTATTTATTTATTAATTGAATTGCTCCATACACAAGACTAAGAGTCTTATTTTGCAGCATGGAACTGAGAATATGTTAAACTTTAAATCATTACTTAATTAATAACTTAATAACTAACTACAATTTTTATATAAGTAATCAAAAAACAATTTAATTTAAACAATAAAACAATAAACAATAAAGAAAAAAAATCAAGATAATTTAATTTAAATATTTAAAAAAGCATAAAACAATATATTTTAATAATCAAAAATTTAGATAATTTTATATATTTTAATCTCAAGTAATTATGTTTCAAAGTGCTATGCTGAAAACAGTTTAAAAATATTTTCCCTGAATTTTCGTGCGTTACTTAAAAGTTGCATGCTATATGGTATAGAATTCCAGAGAGATACTGCGAATATGTAGAAATGCCACTCAGAAATTAAACTTTTATACCCGAACGATCTAATTCTTTTCCCTCTGCTTATGTCAGAAATACAAAGTTTACCGTACAAGTGCTCAGGTTTGTGGGTATATATTATCTTATGTAAAAAGACTAAAACTCTCATGTTCAGCAGATTATCTAAGGAAAGGCCATAAAGCCGAGATGAATACAAAGAAACACTAGAACGCCTTTTAAGTCCATACACGTACCGTACAATATTGTTAAACGCAACGTTCAATTTCGCCTTACTAATCGTATCAGATTTAGCAAATAGCTCACAGCCATACAGTAACACTGGCATTAGATAAGTTTTAGCAAGAAGCATTCTTATTCTTAAAGGTGTACAATGCTGGGTCCGCCAAAGAGTTCTAATCATTGAAAAGGTGCGACCACAAGCATAGTTAATGTGGTTCGACCACGTGAGAGTGTCATTGAAAAATATTCCAAGATTCTTAGCAGATTTTACTATTTCAATCTGCTGATTATTTATAAATATATTAGGTATAATATTAAGTTTATTTAGTCGCCTTTGAATAACTATGCATTTAGATTTTTTTGGATTTATTTCCAAGCCATTTGCCGTTGCCCACGTATAAATACGATGAAGATGTTGATTAAGAGATATAATACACTGGTCGATTAAGGCATTATTACAACTGGTATAAAGTTGAACGTCATCCGCGTACATTCTTACATTACAATTCATTAGGACGCCTGGGAGGTCATTTGAATACAGTGAGAATAATAGTGGTCCAACAATGGACCCCTGAGGTACCCCTCTAGTTACAGGCAGTGCCCTGGATTTCCGTATTCCAGTTTCAACATACTGATACCTGTTACCCAAGTATGTGGACAATAACTGAGTAGCGGTCGAAGAGAAATTTAAAAAATGTTTAAGTTTGTAACAGAGAATGCTATGATCCACAGTATCAAACGCTTTTGAATGATCCAAAAGTATTAAAAATGTAGTCTTGCCATCATCAAGTTTCGCCCTAATCTCCTCCGTAACATCCACTAACGCTGTTATGCAGCTGTTTTTCTTTCTGAACCCAGATTGACGATCTGTTAGTAAGTTATTGTTATCCAAAAAACAAGTCATTTGGTTATGCATAATACGTTCAAATACTTTGGAGAGAAATGGAAGAATGGCTATTGGTCTAAAATCGGAACCAGTTTTAGGTATTGGAACTATTTTAGCTATTTTCCAGTTCGAGGGAAAGTAACTTGTGGTTAATATTTTGTTAAAGAAAAATGTAATAATAGGAAGAATTTGAGGTAAAAGAATCTTTAGAAACTTTGGATTAATCCCGTCCACTCCTATAGAGTTGGATTTTATAGACAATAGGCTAGATAAAACGTCACATTGGTCTACTGCAGCAAAAGAAAAAAAAGAGCTAGAATTGTTATTCGAATGGTTATTGGTATAATAATTTTGATCTGCTTGCACAATAGGGATATTTAAAAACTTCTTATTGATTTCATCGGCATCAATTGGACATGGTTCTGGGTTCGTAGATTTACAAATATTTTGAAAACAAATTCAGATTAATAAATATCTGTGGCCTAATGACAAAACATCTTAAGTCAAATTTAAAAAGTTGGAAGAAATGCTGTTAATTATACGAATTTTCCTTCAAAAAAACATTTTTGTTTGCGTTTTAAAAATTTTGTATTTCATATAAACGAAATTTTTCTTTAATTTCGGTTTATTATGTTATTTGATAAAAATGATTATTTCACCGTGTTTTTTTTAACTTTTTTTGCTATCTTATCTCGACTTAAGATGTTTTGTCAAAATGCCACAGATATGTGCTTAATTTTTTAACGTATTTCATTTAACCACTAAAATTTATCCGAATAATCGGTTAAAAATATTTATTTATGGGTTGAACTTTGTTTTGTTGAATCCACTAAAAAATACCCGATTAATCGCATAATATTATTCGAATAATCGATTATATTCGTATAATTATTAATTTCAATTCATAGAAATAATCCACATTTTTTTAATTAAACTTTATAATTTAAGATTAAACATTCTTTTATAGAATTGAGGTTTATAATTTGTCCAAGTAACCGGTAACCATTATATAAATAATCGATTAATTTGTTCGGTTTTTTTCTAAAGGCCATTTTAATAATATATTTTTGTTTTGTTTAAAAAAAATGGATAATTCTATATGTAATAAATAAATTGATTAAAATTATTCGATTAATAATATTTTTTATATTGATTAATTTTATGTTTTTTAATCGATATCAATTTTTATTTTTTTTTATTTACAATTTGAAATACAAATTTTTTTTAATAACTGGTTACCAATATTCGAATAAACGATTATATTCGTATTACTATTTAATTTGTTTAATGCAATTTATGTAAAATTTAATCAAGTGAATTAAACGTTTAATCAAGTATATTAAACCTTAAATTGAGTGTATTAAGCGTTTAATTGACAATATTAATTTGCACCAGTAAACAAATCAATAATATCAATTAAACGTTTAATTCAATGATTAAAGTTTAATTCACTTGATTAAACGTTTAATTTACTTGATTAAATTTTTTTATAAATTTATTAAACCTTTAATTCAATAGATTAAATCTTTAATTAAAATTGATTTTATTTTTGATTAATGCTTTTACTGGTGCAAATTTTTTTCTGTGTATATTGGCAAAATAGAAATTTAAAGAAAAAATAGAAAATAAAAATAGAAGCAAAAAATAAAATTCATAAACAAGGGAATGTCTTATATACGTATAAAAATAAAAACATTTAACACGCACAAAATAATTACATTTTAATATTATTCAAATTCATTTATTATTAATCTTCTGTATCACATGGTGTTTTCCTTTCTAAGAAAAATGTCCCATGTTTTTTACCATTCGCGCGGGTTTTTGTTCTATTCTTAAAATATATGTATGCAAAAATGTGAGAATTTGTTGTTTTCCTTTCTAAACATGTGGCATAAAAAATGGCAAATTTGTTTCATTTCTTACCCCCAGTTATAATTGAGAGTAAGATAATACCCTTTTTTGCATCTGCGTTAAGTACTTTTTTGTGCAAGCATGTATTTTTCTTATTAACTTTTTTCTTGTGTTTGCGTACAATTTGTGTTATATTTATTGTGAGGTTATTTTGTGATGGATAAAAAACATTTTGTTTTTCGTTTGTTTTGCTTTTGTTAAATAATTATTTTTTTTTTGCGCAAATTTTTAAACAACAGCCGACTTAAATTATTGAAAATCAGTGTTGTTAACGCTTTTTGGAATTCAAAGAAAATTTAGTGTTAAAAATTGCTACAACCGTGGTGAATATCGCTTATTATTTAGTACAAACTATGCATTCAATATTTAACACGTTAAATATACATTAGTGGTCAGTGTAAAAAGTAAATATTATTATGTTCCATTGTAATTTAGAAAAATGTATCACTTTCTAAGGGTGCGTGTAACATTCCTCAGTCCAAAAAGTGTGTAAGCAAGCTTACGAGGCAGTCTATTGTTCGGCATGTTAAGTATTTTATTTATGTAGTCAAAATGAGGTTTTAGTGTTTCCACAAATAACGAGTTAAGACCAGTTTCCATGAAGAGCATGTAGTTTGAAGTGTTACGAACAGCATCTTTTTATAAAAAAAAACGAAGAAGTTTTTCGATGACATCATATTTTTTGTTACCCGATATTTGAGCACCATAGAACATAATGGAACGGACAGCAGATCTAAAGATTCTAAGCTTATTTATGTTTGTAATTTTGGGATCGATAATAAATACATTTAGCCCAGTGCGATTAGATTGCCAGTTAAGATGTTAAAAGTTTGTTTTCCCAATGGTCGCGCAAGGATAAATTATAACAAAGATTCATTCCCATATACTTATATGAGTTTCGAAAAAGAACTTTTTTTAATATAATATTTTTTTTATTTTTTAATTAATTGAAAATTGAAAAAATTATCCGATTACTAAAACAAAGCAAGTCAAATATTTTAATGATTTTTGTTTTTCGTAAAAAAATTGTTTTGCTAAATAACCGGTTACCGTTATTCCATTAAACGACTTATCTTTTTGATGAATAACAAAAATGTTTTTTAAACCTTAATTTGCGGTGGAATTTTGTTCAAATTCAACAAACTGATTTAAATTATTCGAATACTTATTTTAGTTATTTGCTTCAAATAGAGTCAAAAAGCGATTATTCGTTTCAGATAACCTAGTAATTTTTTATTATTAAATTTTCTTGTAATTCCGTACTTTTAATTTTATCTAAGATTTAATTTAACTAATGGAATTCCTTTATCCTTGTCTGTTAAAACGTAGGGACGAATATAAGAAAAAGAAAAAATTCCTTTTAGAGTGGTTTCATTTCTTGGCACTTATTTCCCATAAAATGTTCAAATTCAACAATGACAATTTTCTTCCAGTTTTCTGTGGGAGTCAGTTCTCCTAAAAATGTTTGTAATTAATTTTTAGTTAAATTAAAGAAAAAAATAACAACATTTTTACATTGTCCTTTACATGGAAAGGATAATATCCAATAAATGTTAAAACTACAGCAGCAATAACAACAAACACAATCGACCTTATACAATTTAACAACAACAACTACAACAGCTTGATAAACAAAACCAAAAAAAAATTACTTTTTTGGAGAAACATTTTCAAGCCAAAAAAAAAAGGATCAAAAACACAAGCGAAAACTATTATTTGTTAGTGTTGCAACAACAAATTGACAATTGTTGGAAAATGAATTTAAAATTCTTCACGATTTCTTTTGTATTGGTGTTTTTGTTTGCTTTCCCATTCGTCTCCTGTAACTGGGTATCTGTTATCTAAGTTTATTGTTTTTTTTCTCTCCTGTCAAATGAGTGACTTTTTTGTGGGCTTTTTTTATGAGAATGTGGGTGTTTGTTTTAAAAAATGTTGCTTTTTGATGATGTTTTGTCCTGTTTAGAAATACCTTCACAGAGACGTTTGCGAGTATTGAGATCCTGTGAGCGGCAATAATGTTTTTCTGTGTGTGTTTGCTGTGTTTAAAGCATGTTTTTTTTTGTTAGTTACCGTTATTTGTTTGTGCGAGAGAGTGTGGATGTGATTCTCCTTTAATCATTTTGTTTTGTACATTTCACGCTCTCTTTACTGCTTGTAATTCCACGCATTGTGCAAGACAGTGAATCTTTTTTCTTTTGCAGTTTTCCACCATTGTTTCTAAATTATTTAGTTTTTTCATCGCTTTTTTACTTTTTTTCTATTTACACAATCTTTTTTATCTGCATGTTTCTTTCCCTTTTTGGCCCAACGAAATGTTATGAACTTCAAATAGTTGTAAAAACTACAGAACGACATTTTGTAGTAGTCTCCCTTTAGTTCTTAAGAGAAATCAATAAAAGTATAAAAATTTTTAAATTCGGAGCTCATTCTGCGAATAGGATTAAAATTTGAAAGTATTGAAGTCTAGGAACGAATAGGAACTGAAACTCAATGTTACGAAGTAAGAATTCTGAAACAATTTCACCGTTTAACAAATTTAGCATGAAGGGGATTGTAGTTTAGGTCGCGACTTCTCACACAGCCAACGAAACAATGGCTCTTTTGCTCGAAAAATTCAATAGTTTTGTTATCTCACGTCGTTGCGATGTTAACTGCCTGTTAGGATCATGTGATTTGACTTCGTTGGACTTTTTTCTTTGGGGATATTTAAAAGAAAAGGTGTTGGTCAGTGAGCCAAGAAGAATTCAAGAGCTAAAGGATGAGATAATTCGGAACATTAACGGCATTGAACCTCAATTATATTTCAGAGTCAATGAAAATATGGACCATTGGATAGAGGTAGATAGAAGTATGAATGTTATTTCACACATAATTGTCAGGGATCTTTTTATCATAATGAAAAAACGTTAAATTAATTCTCTAAAAACCTTTTGTCAACATCGTGCGTTTATATAGTTTTAGAATTACAATTCGGAATCAATATGCAAATTGTAAATAAAATAATTTTTTTTTTAATAATATTTTTTCAGAACTACTTGGCTCTTGTTTTGCCAGTTTTTCTCTTCCAGTTGTCCTGTTGTTGGTGTTGTTGATTGCTATTTGTTTGTTAATGCTGATGACGTTGATAAAAGAAAATATTTCACTCTTTTTTTCTTCGTTTTGGTATCAGTGAAATGGATTTGCTATTAATTCGTTTTAAACAAAAATTTATTACAAATATTCGTTTTGTAAATGTTTCTTCGCTGAGATTTGTTTCAAAAAAAAAAGTTACAGGATAAAAAAGAATGAGAGTTTAAACTTAAACGATTTAACGAAAAGAATTTTTAATTTAAAAACTGAAAATCAATTGAGTAAATAATTCGATTAATTCTTAAATTGAATACAAATTTCGTTTAAATTAACGAAATAAACAAAAATATATTCGAGTAATCAGTTAAATTTTTTTTATTTACTAGAAGTTACAAATACAATTACAAATTATTATATGTTTACTTAACTAAGCGAGCAATAGTAACGTAGACCATCAGCCCGTTGTAGTGAAACAGAGAGGAGTCTCTGGCAGGAACCGAACCTGCAACCCCGCACTAATGGACTAACTTACTGACTACCAACTAGTCTACCGGGGCACCCAATTTTTTAATAAGTAGTTAAATTTCTATAAAACAATAAAAATCACATGATTACTTGATAAAACTATTCGATTATTCGTTTAAAAAATAAAATGATTGAATTATTCTTATTTTGAAGTTTGAAATAAGTTGAATGAACATTTTAGTAATTGGCAATTTACCATATTTTTTCGAATATTAACCTTAGGTAATCGATTGTACGATTGCTGATTTTTTGGTAAGAATGCTACGATTATTCGCGATAAATCAATAAAATTGTTTAATTGTATTTGAATAATTAGCAAAAATGATTAGGCATAACAGTAAAATCGATACAAATTTTGCGAAAAATCTAGTTATACAGTTCGAATAATCGATTAAAACTATAAGAATAACGAATTTGAACCTTTTAAAATTTCAATTGTAATCAATTCCAACAAACTTATTGCAATCTTTGACTTCAAAATCGATTCGACACGATTAAAATTTAAATATTGAACTATTGTTAAAAATTCTTAAATTAATCAATTAAAATTATTTGAGTAATCGATTAAAATTGTACGAATAATCGATTAAAATGATTCGATTAATATTATTTATATAATCGGTTAAGTTTTCTTAAGAAACAATTAAAACTATTCTAGTAATCAATTTTCAATTCAATTAAATCTATTTGAATAAGCGATTCCGAAATCGATGCGATTAATATTGTTCGATTAAGCGATAAAAAATATTTTAATAATTGGTACAAATTATTTAAATAATCAGTGAGGATTATTTAAATATTCAATATCTTATTAAAATTATTTAAAAACATAATTTATTCTTTAAAATAACGTAAGTTTTTTAAATAATCCATTAAAAAATTTCCAATGATCTATTTAAATTATTCGGTTATAACTGTTTTAATAATTATTTAATTTTGTTGCATAATTGATTAAAATTATTCGAATACCCGATTAAAATTATTCGAACAATCGATTAAAATTATTCGAATAATCGAAATTACACATTTGGCTGCTCTTTTAAAACTCGCAAAATAACCGAACAAACTTTGAAAATATATTCGAATAAAAAATATGATTTGGTTTGTCGTGCTTAATACCCAATTATTATTCGTGATAAAAACACTGAAATTTGTTGTTGAGGAATAAGCAAGATTGTTGGGAGAATGTTTCCTAAAGATCTGGCCTAAGCCAGGGAAATGCGCAAAGAAAATTGTGTATCCCCCTATAATACATTTCAGTGTATTTATCAAGAAGAAAAATTGGGAATTAAGCAAAGAAAACAAAATCTTATTACATAATAAAAAATTTTGTATTCCCAAAAATGACTTTGTTAACATCCGAATAAACTTTAAAATCCGACTCGGCTTACGGAAAAAAGTTTTTATTAATACGTCAAGACTTTTTTAAATTCTGTTGCTTGTTACTATAATGTTGCACCATATTTCGACCACTCGCTCAACAACTGCCAGCAAACAATATGTTTTGTTAATGCTGCAGCTCATGCAATATTTCTGCGTCAAGTGATTGAATGAGAAGATGCTGCAGGATTTATCAGTATCAACATCAGGAACGTCAACATTCTCCTCCTCATCATCGTCGGCACAAAAAGGATAGAAAAAGAAACAATGGCAATAACAACATTTTTATGTTGTAACTGTTTTTGATACTTATTTTAATGTGTATGAAGGTAATTTTTGTAGGCAAGTGTTAGGTTGTATTTGGGGGAAGTAGGTGAATTTGCGTGTGTAAGTGTCTTTAAGTGAATATGTTGTTGCTGCTACTGTGTTTGTTGTTGATAGCAAAAGCAAGCCATGTGTAAATTCTTGTTAAAGAAAATTCTGCTTCCCTCTCGCTTTTCCTACATGTTTTCTCTTTAGCAACGACATTTCCTTTATACCGGTAATTTTGTTGTTTGTTTTTTATTTTTATGCTGTTGCTGGCTGGTGTTGTTATTGTTGATGATGCTCTTGTCTATCTTGCCATCTATAAACACTTGTATGGAGTGGGTGTTTGTAGTTGTTATTGCAACTATCATTTACGCATAGTGAGAGTAACAGTTGCAGAGTGTTTATGGGCAAATGTTTAAAGTGTGAGTTCTTCTTTAATATGTAAGGGAGAATGGGTGGAAGGGAGTTGTTGTTTTTTATCTTGTTGTTTTTTACTATCATAACTGTATAAACGACTGTAAAGAGTTAAACAAAAATAAAAACCCGCATACAAACTCACTTGTGCATGTGTATAAATTGTAGTTGTTGTTTAGGGCACTTCATTTTTGTTATTGTTGTTGAGGATGTTGTTGCTGCTGACTTAAATAGCATTGTGTCGCCACAGGATATACAAGTTGTTGTTTAAAACAAAAAAAAATGTAAAAGTGTTGCCGTAGTATGTTTGCTCGTTTGTGGATTTTTCGTTTAAACCTTGTCAAGGTAGTTGTATAAGTTTATGTATTTGTGCTCTGTGTTTTCTTAAGTAAATGTATATGTGCAAGTCTTGTTTACTTAACATTTATTTATGGTATTTTTTGCATTAAAAGCTTGCAACATTGAATAGTCATACAATTATTTGCAGTTTATTTGTTTCATTTTTAATGTCGCATACGAGACGCACTTAAGCAAAATGAAAACGTTTAATGTCAGAGATTAAAAAGGATAAACAAACAATTTTAACAAAAAAAAAGTGTTTTATCATGGCTCAGTGGTAAAAAAAACAATTTTTTGGAGAAAAAAAAAGACAAAAATAAAAAAAAATTTAAATAAATAAAAATGAGTTACATTTCTTAAATAAATTATAAAGTTTTTCCAGCTAAAATAATAAAGAGTTATACAATTTGTAGTTATTTTATTAAATAAAAAAAATTGTAATGTTCTCTTGAAAAATATTTTATATTCAGGCCTGTTCTGCAAATCACTTTTACTCAAATCACGTGATTTCAAATCACATGTGCCTAATTAAATCACACGTGTGATATTTAAGGGTCCTGTTTTTGTGTGTTTTAGTGTGATCTTCAATTGCCGAAAGCACACCGAGAAACACAAAAACGGTATGAACTTCAGAACACCACAAAATCACACATGTGATTTTCAAAAACACGTGATTTGAAATCACGTGATTTTCAGAACAGGCCCGTTTATTTGGGAAAAACACGATAACAATTCATCGAAAAATCAATTGGGAAACCGGTAAAAATTATTTGATTAATTGATTTAAATTCAACATATATGGCCTATAAAATCGTATGAAATTATTCGCATATTCGATTAAAAATTATAAAGCATAGTGTTAAAATAAAAGAATAATATAAAAATTAAACAGTAAATCGATAATTTAATCGCATTAATTTATTTAAAAATATATACTAAAAACTATTAGTTAATTATAGAAAAATCAAAACATTAGTCGATTACTAAGCATCAACTATTTGAACTATATTTTAAAACTATTAAAATAAATGATATTATTACAATAATATAATTAATAGTCGATTAAACTTATACTTATTTTTATTAGAAAAAATTACCGATTGTAAAATGTTATCTTAATTTACGATTAATACTTTTATCACATAATACCTTGAATTTATTGGAAAATAATTGCATAAAATATTCCAAAAACTTAAGCCAAAATAGGGTTGCTGTAGTAAAAAATATCAATTACTCGATAGATATTTTTCAAATAATCGAATATAAGTATACAAAAAATCTAATAATTGCATTCGAATAATTTAACATGAATAAAAAGAAAAGTATATAACCATTAAAATTAATAAAACATATACAGCTTTAAAAATTTAAATATGAGTTGAATAATATTCGAATAATCAATAAAAAAATAAATCGAAAAATCAATCATTAATTAATCAAAAAATTTATGTAAAGAAGTCGAATAAACGGTTCGTTTTTTAATAATGTTTTTAAACGTTTCTTAACGAACAAACAAACAAATTTTGGAATAGGTATTTGATTAATTTTATTCGAATAATATTTTGTTATTCGATTAATTTTATTCGGCTTACCTTAATAATGCCACAGAATTCTGATGATATTTAATTACGTGAAATGAATTAATTTATTCTGTAATCGATACGACTAAAATTATTCGATTAAACAGATTATTAAAATATTAAATAATAGGTACAAATTATTCAGAACATCCATTTTAATTATTTCAATATTCAATAAATTGTATTGTATTAAATTTATTCGAATCATGCATAAATGATTTGGTTGAATAATTGCTTATATTTTTGCACTAATTAAATGGTAAAATCAAATTAAAGGCAAAATAAATTATTCGTTTATTCTATTAAAACTTTCAAAATATCCGAATAAATTTTTAACATGCGCTTCGGTTAACTAGAAAAAGTTTTTATTAATATTGCAAACAAACAAAATTTGTTGTTAATGCTGCAGCAGCATTAAAAGCTGCAACATTAGCCACCAAGTTTCATACAATTTTGCTACGTCAAGTGATTGTAACAGGATTCATCAGTATCAACATCAGCAGAATCAACATCCTTCCTATTCCTACAATTTTTTCAATAATCAAATAAAGTTATTTTATTGATTCGATTCAACTCACCGCAATAATGTCAAGAGACGCTAAGGCTATTTAATAGTAAAATTAAATTAAACTTTCAAACAAAGTACATATTTTCTAACAAAAAAAACTTTAAAAGCACGAAAGAAATAACGAACAAACTTATTAAAAAAATATATCAAATAATCGGTTATAATCGTTTAAGAAATATATCGAATAATCGATTTGAATCATTCGAATAATCGATCAAAATCGTTTAAGAAATCGAATAACATTCTTCGAATTATTTTTTAATTACATATTTGAATTATCATTCCATAATGTTTAACATACTATCGTCAAAGTTCCTGGAATATTTTACAAATTTTTCGACAATCACAAAAAAAATTTGAAACGTAAAAAAATAACAATCAAACTAATCAAAAATAAACGACTAAAATTATTCGAATAATCGATTTGAATTAATCGAATAATCGATTAAAATTTTCTAAGAAATCAAAAAATATATATTCGAATAGTTTTAAATTATTTGAATTATCATCCCATGATGTTTTTACGAACTGTCGTTTCTAGCTCTTGGAATATTTTACTAATTTTGCCGACAAATCGAAAAGTGTTCGCAAGAAATCGTTTAGTTTTTTTCGAATATGGGCATTTCCAGCGAAAAGTCTACTTTTTGTAACGTAACGTCAGAAGTATTTTGAATTGTTTCTCAAAAAATTGTATATGTATAGTTTACTTTTTATATTTTGGTGTAAAGCGCAACTAGCTCTACATTTGGTAACAAAAGGGATAACGATTGAACAACATGGTCCGAAAATACAACCTTATTAGCAATCTGGCGTTACATTAAAAAAAGTAGACTTTTCGCTGAAAGTGCCCATATTTACCTTAAAACGATCAAAGATTTTTAAATTTTATAGCTTGAAAAATAAATCTTTATTAGTCCAAAGTTTATTAAAAAAGGATTTATACAAAACATCTTGCTCAATTCGCAGTCTTATTCAGTTTTGTAATGCAAGTCAAAATCCACTTCCGTTTTTTTAACGTCACGCCAGTGCAGATTTTTGCTTATATCTAAAAATCCATAGCGTCGATTACTGTAAGTTTTTTTCTGAATATAGTGATACTTCATTACTTTGTATATATAAAAACCCTTTTTACAAATTTGACTTTTTATTTAATTTTTTTACATTCTGTGGTACAAATATCACGACACGTCAAAATATGAATATTCTTGTTTTTCCCCGTTTATTTCTCCACTAAATAACACGATCTTTATCCTCTGGCATTTATTTACTTTTGCAAACATTTTTTTTTTTACAAAATTTATGAAAATTATTCAAGCGCTTCATTCTTAGAATTTTATTTGCTTTTAAAATGCAATTTACACTTACTTATGTTCATTGATTTAAGAAATACTTTTCTAGCCAAAAAAACGAAAAAAAAAGTAAACCCTCAAAGCTTTTTAGTTTAATTGAATTTATGTTGTAGGTGTTGACGTCCATTTCCATATCCGGTGAAAAGTTTTTGTTAAGTTTTTCTTTTACTCCTTCCCTCCATAGTTGCTTAAGTAAATTACTGGTAAATTTCGCTAAAACCCTCCCAAAAGAAATGGTTCAAGAATGCAAGAAATATTGCCCCTGTTAAATAAAAGTTTTTTGGAAGAAAATCAGCAAATATTACCAGAAACACGCAAGCTATCAAATAGTGTTGCTATACATGTGTGTGTGTGTGTGTGTGTGTGTGTGGGTTTGTTGATTTTTTTTTTCTTTTTAGTTTTAGCAACGATGCTGTTTTTGTAGGTGTTTGCATAAGAGGTGAACGTAAAATGCAATTTTTAATAGCAAACACACTTTTGCACATAAACTTTTATTTACATATACATAAACATACAAGCAAACTCTCTCCCTGCAAATAATAGGACTAGTCCAAACACGCATGTAAAATGTAGCCCACAAGGGACTAGGACTAGTCCAAAATTAACCCAAACGTATGGAAAAAACATGGTCTTTTTTACATTACGATGTCCTAGGGCAGGACCATATAACCCAGCTTTAGATTACAAAGGAGTGGTCTTAAAACTACTCATTGTATAAACAAGAGGATTAGTTTTAACTTCGTTTAAAAACGAAAACATGTCGTTAAAAAACGAAGACATGTCGTCTCACTACAAACACTTTTTAATAATGACATGGTCCATGCTTGTATTACTTCGAACCAGTCCATGGAGTAGTCCATTTAATCAAAATGGATTAGGTGGTCCAATATTATTTGCAGGGCCATAGCAGACACACACATTCCTGCATGTGTGTGAGAAACACCGAAAACAAGAATTCCCCCAAAATACAGTTTTTAATAACAAAAACACTCTGCATATAATACAACTCCTTCACAGGGTTCTCAAACTAATTTTAACCTTTTTCGCTAAATTCAATGTCAAAAATCGCCAAAGCCTTTTTTTTGTTTGTTGCGAATAAAATATATGTATGTATATTTTTGTAAATCCTAAAAAATAAATGTGTTGCGAAATTACGCTAAAATTCGTCAAAAAAGGGAAAAACGTCACCGTGATATATAAAGGGTGGTCCAACCAAAATGCACGATGTTAATTGTGAATCAGACCTTAACATCAAGTTTTTTGCACAACTTTATTTGACATTACCATCCTTTATTTTGTTTAATTTGTATTTAAAACACAGTAAAAAATGATAAGTGAACACAATGTTTAATATAAAATAGTTTATAGTAGGCTAATTTAGGGATGGGCAAATTGAAAAAAAGTATCGATTTATATCGAATCAATATTTTTTAAGAGTATCGAAATTTATTATTTAACAAATATCGATATATCGAACGTATTTTGCTGAAACTTTTACCAAATTAAAAAATGTTGTATATATGCACAAATCTTATTATTCACTCTTATCGTGGTTGGCGTATTTAAAATACGCCTGCGACTGTTTCGTAATAGATTAAAGAGAAGGTTAACTTATTTTCTTTAATCTATTACCAAACAGTCGTAGGCATATTTTAAATACGCCAACCACGATAAGGGTGATTATTCCAAATACATATATATAGGCACATATCGTTAGCTAAAATGCAAAAAGGCGTATCTAACAAAAAATTCAAAATCGAGTTTTTGATTGATTATAATGAATGCCATTAAACTACATGTCTTGAAAAAATTTTACACTTCTGTGATCAAAAATTAAGCTTTTATTGAGAAAAAACAAAGGGACGTAACTACAAGTGTGTTAATTTGATATATGCAAAACGACGTAATTCCACATTTTATTCTAACAAAATATAATGAAATGGGGTTCCTTGAAAATTGTGTGAAAAATTCCATTGACAACTTATCAATGCATGTTTTTCTGACATGTTCAGAGTTTTCACTTTTCAAAGTTTTTTGCATCTCCTGTAAAAATATATTAATGTTAGTTACCGCCTTTAGCTAACGATATATTGTTCCAAAACCGAATAAAAAAAAACTTTTTAAGTTCGTTTGACATTGCTGTTTTAATTAGAAATTTGCAATGTAAAAACTCCGCTTTTTTCTTAATTCTTCTTCTTATAAATGCCAATCATTTTAGATCTTCATATTAGTTTTAAAAAAACCTATCTGAGGCATTTTAAAAAAACATCTGAAGTCGAGATAAGATAGCAAAAAAGTTTTGAAAAAAAAATCGGTGAAAAAATCATTTTTACCAGATAATAAAATAAACCATATTAAAGAAAAATTTCGTCAATAATACAAAATTTTAAAAACGTAAACCAAAAGGGTTTTTGAATGAAAATTCGTATGATTAACAACCTTTTGTCCAACTTTTTAAATTTGACTTAAGATGTTTTGTCAAAATGCCACAAATATGATGCATGCAAGGATGGCAATTCTTAAAAAAACATATTGTTTGATAAACGACTAAAATATTGATATATTAGGCAGCAAACAAATATTGGATATAGAGGGTGTTTTGTTTTCGGCCGCATAAGAACTTGCGATATCGATAACTTTAGTTTAAAATCACTTTTAAACATAAAAAAAGGTCAATATATGAAAATATGCTGAAAAAATGTGGAATATGCAAAAATACGCACAAAGGAATCGATGCCAAAATTCATAAAAGTCTCAGAAACGGATAAATATATTCACGCTTATCGTGGTTGGCAAATTTAAAATACTTCCGCGACTATTTGGTAATAGATTAAAGAGAACGTGTGTTTACTTCCTTTAATCTATTACCAAACATTTGCGAGCGTATTTAAAATTAGCCAACCACGATAAGGGCGATTGTTTCTGCCATCATCTATTGCACAAGCAAAGACATGCAATTTCATATTTACGGGTTCCCTGCTCATCAAAAATCGCCAACACTTTTATGAATCGCCAAAAAAATCGGCGTGCTACCAAATCGAACATTGGGACGCCAAACTAGTTTAAAAATCGCCACGATTGGCGGGAAATCTCTACAGTTGACAACCCTGCTGCAACACAGAAATACACACCCTTTGATTTTACTCTCTGTCTCCATCGTTTTTGTTTTTTTTTTCATTTGTTTACACGTGTAGCCATTGCTGGCTGATAGGAACCGGATATTGGTATTGTTTTTTTACTTTTTTCTTTATAACTGTGATAAAAAATGAGTGTGTGTGAAAAAAATGAGTTGGTGTTTGTATTCTTAACTTTAGTTACTGTGTTCTGATTTTTTTTTACGTTTTAATGTTCGAATAATTTAACCGAAAGTAAGATTTACGTTTATAAATGCTGGCCAAATCTTTAGCAGTTATTTAAGTCTAAAGACAAGAAGGGGTATAAATAAAGGTATAAAAACGTGAAGGGATATTTATCTGTATAAAAACTGTATGCATATTAATATTGTGGTAAATATTGTTAAATAAATGCTCACATATTAGTGGTTTTTATCCTTTCAAAAATATTGTTTCGAATTAATTTTTTGGAATTATTAAAACAATTTGTGTGTTTGTCTTTATTAATTCAAATTGTGGGAAAGAGATATTAATATTTAAGAACATGGGTTTAAAGATTTTTTTGTTAAGTTTGTTTCTTTTTTTATTAAAGAGAGTTTTGTTTGGGGAGGGGGGGGGGGGGGTGGTTGGGTAAAAAGGCCAAGTAGCTGGAAGTGTATTTGTTGTATTTTCGAGGTTATTTAAAAAATATGCATAAGAATTGCCGAATCTCTAAGATTAAGATAAAGTGACCCTTGAAATATCCATTTGAAGAGAATTAAATATTAGAAATGCAAAATTTTTTTCTGATATAGACATGCTTGCAAATAAAAAAAGCGTATTGCCGCGGTAGGCTAGGAGGTAGTTAGCTAGTCTATCATCTCCGGGGTTGCGGATTCAATTCCCGAAAAAGACTCTGGTTTCTTTTCTGCAGACAAGCGTAGAACTTCGCGGGATTAGCTTAGGGAATCAAAAACAAAATATATAAAAATGAATAAAAAATCTCAATTTGTTACTGAGAACGGCTTCAGATCGATAAATTTGATTCCAACTAGACTCTCAAGTCCACAACGGCGATTACTTTGTATGTACGCACGGTACGGGCGCGATTTTAATGAATAAAGAGTAAATGTGGTCTTGGCATCATCCATAGTTTTGGGTATTAGCCGATTGCATGGACCATAATGCTCACCGTAAACAAAGAGAAGTTCTCTATACACAGAAAAAATTTTTGCAAAAAATTATTCAATTAAATAATTAATTGGTGTACATTAATTATTCAAATTAATTTTTTGTTTGCTGCAATTATTTTTTTTAATTAAAACCCATAAAATGAAATGTTTATATGTGGTGTATTTTTTGTTTATGCAATTAATTTTTTAATTGACTAAGTTTGCGTCCCATGACTCGAAAATACAAATCCGTTAATTGATATGATCAATTCCTTTGCAGGGGCAAAATTAGTTAATTATTTAATTGTCTGAACGAATTGTTTAATTAAAGTCGATTTTCTATTTTTTCTGTGTAAGTTTGACTAACAGAGCGCGAATTTTAGAAATTAATTTCCACAATTTGTAAAAGTTTTTCTAGTGTAAGCCCTTGCATGGTGATTTGCCAAAGTATACTGAAAAAAAGTCAAACGCACTTTATAAGTACGACAGAGTTTTGCAGTTATTCCTATCGAAAGTTCTTCACGTCTGAAAAAACACCTTTAATAATTCAAATTATCAGTTATAAGAACTGCGCACAGAAAATTTTCTTTTCGTCACTTCGTACAACCGCAGAAAATTTAATCAATTGTTCTTCATTTTTTCAGACTTAAAATTTGGTTAATTTTCTTAATTCCTTGAAAAGAAAAAGTGTAGGAAAATTAATTTTTTTCAAATTTCTGACTTCTCCTTTTCCAGAAGCCTCGTTTTTATTTAGCACATTTCTGCTCTCGTGTTCATGATATTTTCCACTATTTTTTCGTGGTGGTCATACAATTTAATTTTGCTTTGGTTTTTAATTGCAAAAAAAAACAACAAAGATTCATAATAATAATGAATTTATGAAAGCATGTGCTTATGCACACAGACACACGCGTACACATAAACAAACAAAACTCATGCTCACATAAAATTTCATACACAAAACGAGACCTGAGTAGTTTTTGCTCTTACAGCCATCAGTTTTGGTTTTTTCGGTGAGAATTGTACCCAAAATATAAACACGAATGGTTTGGGAGTAGGCTTGCCAGATTGAAATAGTCAAAAACTCAATATTTTAAACACAAAGCTTGATTTTTCTTGACAATTAAAAATAAAAATTAACAAAAAACCTTCACCACAGGTGGAAGGAAAGGTTATACATACATATCGCACTTAATCAACAAGAAGGTATTGGTATTGACTCAAAATTTAAAAAATTTTTATTATTTTAAATTTTACATTAAAGGCATATGAAAAAACCTTTTAAACCCAGCTTTTCAGTACCAAAAAGTAGGCAAAATAGCATGATATTTTTGCAGCGGGTAGATATGAATATTACGTGTCGATGTTTTCCAAAGAGGGAAAAAATTCAAATTTTTAGTCAATACCCTCTTGTTGATCTAGTGCGATATGTTCGTTTTTTATATAAATTCCCAACTAAAATTTTCAATCAAGTCTATTGGAAATCTTAAGAAGTGCGTTTTTGATCGTCAACGAGCTTATTTTTTAATCGTAGAAAATTTCTCGCACGGGAAAAACTGTTGCACAAGGCGATACCTCTGTGAGATACGTCTACAACACAGCGAAAGGCGCTTATATTAATCGTAAACGGAATCGTTTGAGATGTGTATAAAGATTATCTTTCAGAAAGCATTCCAAGAATCGTAAAAGACCCTTGTAGCCGTGTAACTGAGCTATATAAATAACAGACGTACCTAAACAAGAGCAGAAGTCGTAAGGTTTTCTTCCGCTGAGCTTTAACGCTTTAATTGACACACGAACAATTGTGTGAGCTTTCTTGTTTAATAAAACTCACATAAAAGAAATAAAAAATAACCATAAAACTAATCTAGTGGTCTAAAAATAGCAAAATTGCCATTATTTATCAACAATAGCGGCCAACTTCACTATTAAATGCGCTGTCAAAATCGAATTTACCAACTGCAAAGCTTTGACGCCGCGCTATTTAAGGATGCTTCATACATTTATGACAACTAGAAAACTCGTGCCGCTTTTGTTTAGGTGCGGCGGTGAGAGCATCAATCATCTTTTTCATGTCAAAACTTCTCATTTTCATTCAATTGATACGAAACAAACGTTAAGATCGCGAATTCAACACCACCAGTTTGGACAGCTTTCTTTCAACTAAAGAGAAATATTTTAAGTTGTGCTAGTGTTTATATCACAACGGTTTACTTTGATGATGTTATATTTTGTGCTGTCTATTTTCAGTTGTTTGAATTAAGTTTACTGTTCTGTTTTATTTCGTTTTGTTTCTGTATTTATGAAATACGACCACTTTATAAACGAACAAATTTCACATAAAGAGGAATAACTAAAAAAACTTGTTATTTTCGGATAATCCCTGAAAAAATTACAAAAACAACAACCGCTGTATACTTCTTACTCGTATTTCTTTACAATATCATAATTTTTTATCAACTTTCATTGGAAATATTTAAAAAAAAAAAAAGGTTTTTGCCTCTTCTAAAAATGTGTAAATTTGAGTTGACTCTCTTCAGAGTAACCAGTGCGATATGTTAAGTAAAAAATGTTTGAATTGGAATCGCTAGATTTAGTGGGTACTTCGACCAGAGACCTGCGCCTTGACGGCTGAGCCGCGCCGCCGAATATTTTTAACAGCCGCCGCCGCCGAAAATGTATCGACTAAAGTCGGCTTAAAATCAGCCGCCGGTTACAGTCACAATTTAATTTAATAGAATATTCCCTACAATAAATGCATAACCAAAATTTTTGTACTAACATATTTGCAACAATTTTATATAAGTTGTTACACTTCTTATATAATTTGTATACTTTGCAATATTAAAGTAGAGCGAAAAAAATTTGCTGGAATGCTAGTGGTAACATGCAGTCTCCACCTAACTTTTTTCATATTTTTGAATTATGAAATTTTACGAATTTTTATTTTTTCTGACTTTAATTACGTACCTTTTATTAATCAAAAATTTTAATTAATATCTGGGCCCAGATCGTCGCAGTCGTGATCGAGTGACTGATCGAAATTTTACTTTAAGTTGGCTTAAGCCGGCTTTTAGCCGCCGCCGGAAATATTTTTGCAAGTCGCCGCCGCCGACAAAACTTGATGGCGCAGGTCTCTGACTTCGACTCCGACTCCGGTACAACAATCTCAACTTTGACACTAAAACTCCAACTCCACAGCCCTGGTTACCCGTCTAAAAATCATCAGAAAGATTCCTTTAGGAATTGTTTACAAAACACAATCGTCTAATCCTATTTTTTTAATATTTGTGGTAAGTTATTAACTTCAGTTTTCAACTTTCACACAAAATAAACTTAGGCCGTTTTCACAACTTACCGATATTTGAAAGTAGACTTTAACCGGTCTTATAAAAAGTGTTCCATTGTTAAAACCTTAAGTGAGCGATGAAGTAAATTAAATCGGTAGGTTAAAGTAAAGTTGTAATGATGGAACACTTTTTGTGCGGCCGATAATATCCTAACTTTAGCTATCGGTAAGTTGTGAAAACGGGCCTTAGTAGAATAATGTTAAAGTAAATAACACAATTATCTACCATTTACTACCGGTTTTGGATTAGTAACGCTTCACTTTACAAATTTAAATATTACACAGCTATTAAAGTTCCAGTTAAGCTTGAAAACTTAAATGTTTTACAATCAAGTCAAATAGAGCCCGCCTGGCAACCCTGTTTGGGAGTATCGTTACCCCTTTCTATGTATTTCCCTTTTTCCTTAGTTTTAAGCCATTGTGCCACTAAGTTTGTTTACATATTTGCATTTTTTTCCTGAGTCCTGGCAAAATGAGTATTAAGTATGTAGTGTACGTGTGAAGTAGGTTTGGAAGTCTAGCATATTTTTATTTATGTATATGTGTGTGTTTGTGTTTGTGTATAGCAATACAGTGGACTCCCGATGATTCGTAATCGCAAGGGACCGGCCATTTCTTACGAATTATAGGGGTTTTCGATTTAGCCGGATTTCGATTTCACGGGGTTAAAATAAAATAAATACGAATTGAGGGGGGTTTTCAATTTATTTACTAAAACGATAAAAAAAAACATAAAAACATCTTACAAAAATAAACACACACACAAGCAAAAGTAAATACCCACGCAAAAAAAATAGCGGTAAACAAAAAATCATTCATTTAATCCCTGCAAACAATTTCCAAGATGTCTAACATCGCTGCGATGTTTCGCGTGGAAGCTAAATGCGAATCGCGAAAACGTTCGCATGTGTCAACCACGCGATTCGTGTACAGCGATTCGCGTGAACATCGTGTACCGCGATTCCCTTGAAACCAAATATTTATTTTCCCGTTACCTTAACAAAACAACAAGACAAAAAAATTCTATCGAAGGTTATAAAAAAAACACTGATGATTGCCGCTACTTGTGTGCGCTCGCATATTCATCGCCTAGTTGTAGGGCGTAGGCGATGGTTAGCCATTCGTATTCCCCGAGAAGGATCGCGTAATCATCGCCAAACAAGCAATCGCCAAAAAATTTCAAAAATGTTTGTAGGGATGTTTCTGTTGTTTTTTTAACGAATCATAAGTGGTAGTTAGCAAACAATTACGTTTTATAAGAGGTAAAAAATTTTTTAATTGAAAAATACTACGAATAAGCGAGGGACCAAAATGTATGGAAATTTTACGAACTAACAAGATTTTTTAAAAGGAACGACAGTTTATTACGAATTATCGGGAATTACGATTTATCGGGGTACGAATTATCGGGATTGGACTGTATTTAGATTTGTGTGTGTGTGGCAATGTGCACCTTTTCCAGAATTTACCTTTTGTGGGTTTTTTTTCTTAGTGTTTGTTTTGTTGTGGTCTTTTGCTGCAATTTAATGTTTGTTTAATGTTTGTTTTTTTGCTTTTCTTTTTAGTCTTTAATGATGTTTTTTTTTACTTTGCTATTATTTTTCCATATGTGTTTTAATTGTAAGTTTGTTTTAATTTATGCTAGTGTGTTGGTTGTAGCAAATTTAATGCTTTATAAAAGCAGCTTAAGAAAAAAACTAAAAGTAATTTTTTGTCGGTATCTTTGTTTTAGTATTTGTTTTCCAAAAAGTTATTTTACAATCTATAGTTTTAGGTATTTTAAAATTGAAATTCCAAACTTAATAAAACTAAAGTTTGAATGAAAGTTTAGACAAATGCCTACTTGAGAGTTAAGTTTGTAGTGTAAAATAGTGTACTTAAAGTTAGTATAATCCATAGTCCAAATGATAGTCTAATTTTTATTCTAAACTATAGTTTAGTTTATAGTCCTTAAATAATTCTAGGTCGGTTTAGGTTTGCCCGTCTGTCTGTCCGTCTGCTGAAAACACACTCAATTTCAAACAATTCAAAAGAAAAGAATACATTTGGTGTTAAATTGTTTTTAGTTATCCTAAGCAGTTTAGGATTGAAATCCAGCACACTCGGTGTTGAGTAGCAAAGGAGTCATGGACCCAAATGTAAAATATTGATATTTTTGTTACAAAAACTAACAAAACCGGAGGCTATAATTTGCACAAACTCATTTTATATAGTAGACATAATCAAACTCATCTTCACCAATGCCGAAAAGTATGTACTACGAGTATACAAGGGACAAACATCAGAAAAATGTACCACTGCTGGTGGAGTACGCGAGGGGGTATCCTATCGCTGCTCCTCTTCTTGCTTGTTTTGGATGACGTCATGAGAGCAACAAACATTGACGCTCCAAACGGTATTCATGGGACTCCCTTCTGCAAACTAAATGATCTGGACTGCGCCGAAGATATACTTACATATGTCTATTGACACAAAGTTTCGAACATTTGCAGGATAAATACAGGTGCTACACTCAAATACCCTTTAAGTCGACCTGCGCATCAACTTTCTCCAACCAAACTAATTGGAATAAACACCACCTACACCTATAGTCTAAGAATAAGTGCCACGTCATTGAAGATGTGGAAATATTTTGCTACCCAGGTTGCACAAGTACCAATAAGAGCGACGCAAATAAAGACGTAGATGAACTCTTTGATGGATGTGTGAAAGGAAGTCTTTTGACTTATCAAGACAAGTAAAGACAGATGTTTTCAACACGTATGTAAAGCCTATTCTTCTATATGGCTGTAAGCCATAGGGCTTATCCAAAAGCAACGAACGTCTAAGACATATAAGATGCTTCTGGTTAAGTATCATGAGGAATAGAGATCTGCTTTGCACAACCAACTTACATCCAATTAAATGGGAATGGGATGAATTGGACAAACACTGAGATCGAACAGTGAGATAGCTACGGAGGCATTGCAATATAATTCCCAAGACTCGCGGTGTAGATGTCCAAGAACATCATGGCGCACTGCAATAAAATAACTTACTGCAATATTTGGTTAGTTTATAGAAAGTTTGGCTCATAATTCAAAGATCCCATAAAAAGCCCATTTTTAAAATATGCCAACTCTCGCTAGAGGGTATCAAAGATTCACTGCAGCCGAATAAAGCACTTTCACTTGTTCAGGTCAATTTTATTTGTAGTATAATTTTACGTGATACGTGCGATGATAAATGAGAAAACCAATAGCGTACCAACGAACTTTTAAAATCGTACTTTTTCGACCCCAATAGTACTAAATTATTTTTCATGTTTTTTTTTATTTTATTTGCAAAATATCATAGCTTGTTTGTTAATTCCAACAACAACAAAAAAAACGGAGTTTCTGTTAGATTTCATAAAAAAGCTAAGACATTTTGCATTTTCGCAAGACCATTCGCACCAAACACTTCTATATATTGGACAGTAAATACGAGTTGCCATTTTATATTGAAAAATTTGGAAATATGTAGTACCAAATGAGTCACGGGAGTACTAGCGTACTTTTTAGTTTTAAATTGTTCCAAAAAAAGTACGATTATACCAACGTTATCAACCGTGCTTGATACTAAATGAACATTATGTTTATTTTAAATGTGTGCATGTGTATGTGTGTGTGAGTGTGTTGGTAAGTAATTCTAAGCATTTCATACTTTAGTTTTGAGGGTTGAATGAATTAAACTAAAGAAACTTGATAATTAATTTAAACGAGCAAAGTGCTATATTCGGCTGTGCCGAATCTTGAATACCCTTCTTCATATTATTGACAGGCCAATTCATTATTTGTTTTAAACCGGTTTATCTATTTAAGTGGCATTCATGGATACGCAAAGCCAGGGTTTAAAAACTGCAGTCGAAACCAAATCTGTCGAACAAAAAATTCAAATTTGTGTAAAACTTTTCACTTATTGAGTTGGTTTTACAGCGACTGTTTAAATTTAATGAATTAGAATTGGCAAATGAAGAAGTTGAAGAAATTACAATTTTTCTAATTTGACTGCAGTTTTTTAAACGCTGTGCAAAGCAAAAGTCTAGACATTAAAATAAAACAATTAAAACCACAACAACAACATGGGATTTTATGACAAAAATTAGAGGCGATTGTGGCTTTCTTCTTATATCTTAGTCACTTTTTAACCGATCTGGCTGAACTTCAATAGCAAACTTTAACGGAGTATATGTGACATAAATATATAATAACCTATTCCGAATCCCATCTAGGGTATTCGAAAAGCGCGTTTTAATATACACACGAACAGACGGACAGATGGATTTCGTTAAATCGACTTTGGTTCTCTCATATGGAACCAGAAAATATATATTTTATAGGGTCTGAGATCAATATTGTAATGTAAATAAAACAAACGAAATTAGAAACGTTTATACCCTCTATCCAATTGTGGTGAAGGGTACAAAAACAAGTGCGATGGCTATAATCGGTGATACCGAAGTTTTTACACCCTACACAATGGTGCTTTAAGAACAGAAAGTTACGTACATAAATACATATACATATATAGATGTTTTGTATTTTTATCGAAGCTATTTGAACTTAATTTGATTACTTTTACTGTTACTGATCCATTTTGTATTTTTATGGAACGTAACACGCCCATTTATCCAATAATACCTACTTTTTGATGGATTTTGGGTATTAACAACCCTGCTTTGTGTACCAAGTTTGGACAATTTTTCTCTTACCGTTCTCCAAATATAAGGAAATGTATTTTGTGTCACGCCTACTTCTCCAATTCCGCCCAAATTTTGTCGTATCAGGTGTATTATTAACAAAGATGACTGTACCTAATTTGGAAACTTGGATTTTACTGTTCTCCAGATATGCAGATAGCTAAAATGTCTTTTTATAGGAAATGCCACGCCCACTTCTTCGTAAATCCCGGCCATTTTTTAGAGGCTGTATATTAATAGCTGTTCCGGCTGAATTTCAATAGCAAACAAATCCGGAGTATATGTGACAAGACTGTGTTACAACTTAGCGCCCATCGTATTTGGGGTCTTCGGAAAACCCATTTCAACAAACACATAGACAGACAGACGGACATTGTTAAATCAACTTCGATATTCCTTAGGACCCAAAAAATATGTATATACTTTATAGGGTCTTTCAACAATATTTTAGAAATTTCAAACTGCTAAAAATCAGTTTTCCACCTGTGATGAAGGGTATAAATATAAGAATACCACATACATTTTACAGGAAGGCTGCATTAAATAGAATTATGACACTTAGAAATTATTAACTTATTATGTTATTGGTTCTTAAGGGGATCACACAAGTTTGTGGAGCTTATAATTGATAAGCAGTTGGAAAGGTAAAAAATGGGGGGTTGGTTAATTTGAGGGATGGGGGTAGAGTAAGAAAAAAGATTTCGATAAATGTTACCTAATAATTATCACTTTCCAAAAGAAACTAATTGCTTTAGGACTACTTATAACAAAAGTTTTACATAAAGCAAAGACTTTAAGGAGTATAAGCGAATATTGCCAAAATCTTTCTGAACTAAAATTTCGTATTAGATTTTTAACAATTTGTTTTACAATGTTTTTTTACTATCGAAAATTTGATAAACTACATTTACTTCTTATAATGATTTGTTCATTTATTGTACCGCTTCCAATATATTTACTTATTTGTGTATTTGTCATTTATAATCAAAATACTATCCGGCATAATAATTGCAGTTAATAAAATGTTTTTTTATCCAATGCAATTGGTAAATATTTCCTAATCGGAATCCCAATTGAGTAATAATCATCTATTAAACATACATACATAAAATATCAAACGTTCTCAACTAACTTGTACATTTACATATTTTGTATTAATATTGGGTAAGGGTAAAAGTAATTTTCAAAAGAAGCAAACAACCTACAGTCTTAAGTAAGTCTTTTGGTATATGGTGTAAATTTTATTTGAAACTACGGACAAGTCGTTGATAAAAATTATAGTTAAGTCCATAGTTTGGATCGATTAGAATCCGAAGAGTCGTCGCAGAAGCACTAGAGGCAGGCTATACATGGCGTGAAATTAAAAACTTAGCCTTAGATAAGATAAAATGGCATACAAATTAAATGGCCTTTATTCCTTCTAGAAGCTATGGGAAAATATATGGGACATTCCACGAAAAATCGAATGGTTAAAAAAAAAATTTTTTTTTTTTGATTTTCCCAATTTTTTGATATTTTTTAGTACACTTTAAAAGGGCTTTGCAGGTAAATTTTGATATATTTTTTTTATTACTCCTTTTAAGAATTTTTTCGAAATGCAGTTTTATGCCACTACCCAGCAAAAAATTACAGATTACCAAACGAACGACTTGCCACATAATGACTTACTTATTTGGTTGCCATGTTAGATTATTCGATTACCAAACGCATTATAATACATCATTAAAATAGGAAGTAACAAAATAACTACTTCTTTAAATTATATAAGAATAACTGAAAATTGTTACTTAGAAAGTGATTATCAAAATGAAACTGCATATGTTTCTACATTACCTACTTTATTATTTTGTACAAAAAAATGAATTACTTACATTTTGTAAAATAATGTGCAATATATAACTAGTTCCCTATCATAGAAATATTTCTTATTTTTTTTTTAATTTAAGAAAAATTAAAAAGAAATTGTAATAAATATTTAGAGTTAAAAACTGTTTTTTAATTTAAGATTTTTAAATTAAATAATAGGTACATATGTAAAATTCCTTTCTTCATTAATATAATTTAATGAAAATTAAATTTGATGAACTTAAGCCTGATTAAAAATATTAAAAATTATATACCTACCTATACTTTAAACTAATTTGCAATTTCAGAAAAATCGTCTAAAATGTAATCGAGTTAGGTATTGTTATATTTTTTTTTCAAAAACAGTGATCAAATACAAAGCATAACAAAGAGAGAGAGAGAGAGTTTGGTATTGCATTTACAAAAACAATCAGTTGTACTACGGAGAATTAACTTTAAATAAAAACAAACTTATAGCAACTCGATTACATATTGAAATATTTTTTTAAGTTGTAATTGAGTTTAAAATTCTAAATAACAATTTTGTTAAAACTTTCTTACAAGGTAATCGGATTGCCTAGTTATTTTGTTTAAATGTTGAGTGTAAAAAATGAGACTAAAATGTGTACGTAAGTGAAACACAAAAAAGTGTACCGTTATTGCTTTGAAATATTTTATGTATATACGCATGCAAAAATTCCAATTTAGCTTTAAGAAATCATTTTAAATTGTACGTTTACTGAAACAGACGCGTGTTAGTCAAAAAGAAGTACAGTGTTTTTTTAATAAATTTTAGACAAGTGAAAAAATGTCAAGTAAGTCTCAATTTTATCAGAAAAAAACCTTAACGAGTTTGAAAGTTTGATCAACGATGAAAATAAAAGTGAAATAGTAATAGGTATTTCTAAGGGCCATTATTACAACTTGCCAATAGTTAAAAGTCGGATTTTGTTGGACCGATAAATAGCTTTGCATTATTACAACTTCCATTTTTTATTGCTGTTATTTTCAATAATAATAATATTTAATAGATGAAAACATAATAAATGAAGGTTTTATAATGCAAAGCTATTTATCGGTCCGACAAAATCCGACTTTTAACTATTGGCAAGTTGTAATAATGGCCCTAAAGAAATTAATGTTAGTGTATTTATTATTATTTTTTTTTATTTCAAATAGGTTTCTTCTGTACGACGAGTTCTGGGAAGTTTACAGAAAGGCATTTGTAATGTTTTTTTAACCGAATTATTACTTGAATACAATATAAGAGGCATTCAAGGCAAAAAAAGGCTGATAGATTACAAAGCAACAATGAATGTTATATTCTGTCAGTACATACTTTGTTTTAGTAAACATTTATGCAGATTTGTTAACTTAATATTTATTCTTGTTTTTCAGTGGCAATATCATCAGAAATAACAACGGAGCTAGAATTTTTGGGAGAAATGAGAAAAGCAATTAAATGTGCTAAAAATAAACATTTTAAACAAGTTTGTTTAAAAAGAAAAAAAGAGAGTATAAACGAATCTGAAACTTCTGATTGAAAAACTTCTTTTTAATTATATTTTTATGTGTTCAAAACAACTTAATTTAAATAATTTGTTTAAAAATACCCTTAAAGTACAAATGTATGTATAAGATTTACGTATATAAATTTAATGAATTCCGTACACATTTTATTTGTTTTATAAGTTAAATTAAAAAATTGCATAGAAAGTGTAATATAAGAAATACAATGTATTCAATAAAAGTACTTTTTAAAAAAATAAAATTATTAATGTTTATATTTATTTTGGGAAGTACTTACTATTTTTATAAAAGAAGTACTTCAGTTTTATTCAAAACAAATAGTTCTAAAACTGACATTAGGAATTAGTGACCACATTTTAAAATGGAACTGATTACATAAAAAACAAAAGAAGTACTTCTAAAACTGACATTAGGAATTAGTGACCACATTTTAAAATGGAACTGATTACATAAAAAACAAAAGAAGTACTTCTAATATAATAAAAAAATGTTTAAAAAATAATCAATTCTTAATAACTAGTTATTTTAGTCTCATGCCTTGTAAAAATAATTAATATGGTAATCTAGTTGAGAAGTCATTCCTCCAAAAATGCTTGATTCCAAACTCGATTACCTTATTTAAAACTTTTTGCTGGGTATTCATGCAAGTGCGCAATCTGTACATATCATTTGGAAAACATCGGTATCTACTATCAATCATTTACTGATTACTGCATTTTTTTACACAAATCAGTAAAATTAACTGATTTCTTTTTTCAGTAATCAGTAAAATTTACTGAATACTGATTTTTTTTTCAGTAATCAGTAAAAAGAGAAAATACTGAAAAAGTACTGGTACCTAAAAATGCCCATCTATTGTTTTTTTTTGGTAATAACTTTCTTAATAATTGTCCAAATTGGAATTATTAGCGAAATATTAGTTTTTATATTCCTTTTACAGAAAAAAATAGATAAAATGTATTCCAAGTTTTCTTGATTAAGACTTTTGGATATGAAATTTTTAAATCGTGTTTTTGAAAATGACTGTATCCTTCGATTTTTTTTTAAGTGTAATTTTAACCCTCTAACCAACCAACAACTTTTATGCAATTTGAGCGCATAGTCAGGCAAGATTATATACTCGCCCTTTTTGTAGGAGCTGGAGTTTCCTAACTTCCGCTGCTTTTGGAAATATGTAAGCAGTAGCGGTTGCGTTAAAACAGCTCCTAGGGATCGTTCTTATTTAGGCTGAACTTTCATACCCGTGGTGAAAACAAGACCTTAATGGGATTTTTAGTATATCCCTTCCACGACTTTGGCTTTATACCACAACCATCGCGAGATCCCCAAAAGTATTCCTTAGTCAAAAAAGCATCAATCGCTGGAACGTTCCATTTGTGAAAGCAAGGGTCCATCGGACGGAAGTGCAACCTTGGGAGTACTAATTGTCAGAAAAGTAAAACATCCGCAAAGGCAATCTTCTTAGAAGACAGGAACTATTTCGCCCAAGAAAAACACTAAAGGAGGCCTCAGCCAATAGTTAGTCCAGTGCCATGCCACAGGGGCAACTGAATTTCGTGGTACCATATAGAATCTCTCTCTGGCCAGCCGTGATCGCTAAAATCTCTGGAGATCTTTAAGTTTTGAATTTTTGCTAAGTCCTAGGTATTGGCTGCACCTGGTTTTGGTCCAGAGGATGTTACACCAAAAGGTGAAGTTATATTGAAAACAACAATAAAATACGAAAAATTGTTTTTGTTTTCATTATGATTTCTCACACGAAAAACAGGCAGTAAATACAAAAGTTTTTTTTTCCCAAATATATCTCCCAATATAGCAGTCGAATTACCACCTGTTGCTAATAAACTAAATAAAGCAAAACTGTTATAATACAAAGAGCACCCCATGAATGAACAAAAGACAAAAACAATAATTTTTTCAATTACAAATGTGATTAAAACAATGGAAGATAAAAGAATAAATGTATAAAACATAAACTTTGCGTAGGGAAGCATTGCCCATCGTTTAAAATCAATAAACAAATAATTTGCGCGTAAGTTACACATCTCGGTATGCATCCAGCCTGACGTTTCCACAATGCCATTTAGGGGCAAAATTAACTCAAATGAAACTAAAAGCAATTCAAATTAATTGGCTTATTGGAAGAAATTCTGTCCTTTGTCTGGATTGTAAAATTTAACTTTACATCTCTATCTAAAACTTAACCTGGTGCTATGGTATTCTGCTAAGGGGCACTGCCTCGGCATCAAATATTAAAAACTGAAAGGCGCCAAAATAAACTTCTTTAAATAATCCCAGCCAACCCCTGTTATATTAAGATCTCGAATATTCACAAGGATCTCAATGTGCGGTTAGTTCATACTGTCTCCCCCGGGGTATGTGCTACGGACTGCAAGGGGTTTGAAGTTGTAGCTCCGTACTTAACTGAGGTGCTATGGGATTCAGTAGCCACAGCTAAGGGCAAGCCTCGGTCTGACTTTTTTCCGTTAGTATGCTTCTTGTTAAACATGTCCGTCCGATGGGGGAGTGCCTTCTTCAAGGCATGGGCACACAAAAGGGTGACAAAGAGATACTATCGATACAGAAGCTGCTGCGATTAATAAATAGCAATCGAGGTTAGATAGCTCCGTCTCTTAACCAAGCGTTAAGAGACGGAGGGATTATACACTTTAATTGCTATCTGTGTGTGCGAATGATTCTTTACTCAAACACGGGCGTTTGGTAAGAGCTTTATAAAGCGTGTTTTTTTTTTTTTTTTTGAGTAATACCACTTTGAGTTGGCATCACTGCATTATTTGACCACCCATTTAACATTTAATCAAAATAATTGTTCAATTCAAAATTCAAAATTTTAATTTTTCGATGAAGCCCATTTCTGGTTAAATGGGCACGTAAATATGCAGACATGTCGCAAAAATAATTTTACGAAATTACCCAATTAATTGGCGCCCAAGATTTAACCCCATTGGATTATTTTCTTTAGGGTCATGTAAAGTCACTTGTGTACGTCGATAAATTACAAACAATTGAACATCTGCAGCAAATGCGGCAAAAAGTGTGTGAAAATTGGTGTTCCAGAATGCGCTTTCTACGCGCCAGCCGTGAAGGCCACATGGCCGAAATCATATTTAAACATTAATGTCATAAAATTTTCTATCCAACAAAGACCGTTTAATTGATATCATAAATATATTACAATGTTTTATTATGATTTAAACTCGTATCACTCTATAAAAAACACACTTTATTAGCACATCATGAGGTTGAGATCCACCGTGAAGTTAAGTCGCAAGACCGATATTCACGATATCACAGTACAAACTATGATCATAAACTCCACCCAAATCCTCTGGCTTGAAGTATTCTAAGTGGTGGTGGCCACATTAACGCAAAGAAAAGAGCTACCACTCGAATTATCCGAATAGAAGAGCACTGTAGTCGTTATATGCGAGCAGAAGCCGTGATGACGAACATTTTCGATTAGAGTAAATAGATAAATATATTTCATTTCAATTGAGCGATTTTTAAACAGCGTGCTCTTAATCGAATTCGACTGTATAACGTCGTCTCAAATGAGAAATAACAATAAATGACATCACTTTTCAAAAGTTTACAGAAGACGCAAAAACACTTTGTAAAATGGAAAATATTTAAGATATACAGGCCTGTTCTGCAAATTACTTTAGCTCTAATCACGTGATCTCAAATCACATGTCCCTTTTTAAATCCCACGTGTGATGTTTTGGTCTTCCGTTTTTGTGTATTTTGGTGTGATCTGCAATTGCCGAAAGCACACTATGAAACACAAAAACGGTATGACTTTCAGAATCCCACAAAATCACAATTGTGATTTTAAAAGCACGTGATTTCCAGAACAGGCCCGATAAAAGAATTTTTTTAAATAAGCCAAAAATCCGATAGCCGAGCGCTATTTTGCATTTGAGATAACGATATGTATGTACTTTCAATCCTAAAAATCATACAACTTTACGTTTTCACTTAATAAATACGTTTCTATATTTATTTTAGCTTTCTGCATGTGTGTGTGTTTGAAATAAATTTCTTAAATTATCATAAACATAAATCAAACAATTTTCAAATTAGAAACAACAACAATGAAATATTTAAACATTTTGTTAAAACAAAGTTTTTCTCATTTATAACACTTACACAGATTTTGTGTAAGTGCGTGCGTGTGTGTGTTCGTGTGCCTGTGCATAAGTTTACAATGTCTTTGCCTAAATAATATTAGAGTAAGAATTAGTTTTATTAGAAATAGTTAAAAAAAAACAGCAATCAGCAGAATAAATCTAACAACAACAACTGAAAAATAAAACTAATGAAACATAACAAGTTTAATAAATCACAAGGTTATTTAACATTTATAAAAGAACAACAACAACAACAACAAGTTTAAAGAAAAATGAATTGTTATAAAGATTAATGGAGAAATGCAATACCCACAAAAAGATGCACACACAAACACTCGTGCACAAACATTCGCACTGAAACAAAAGCACATCTACATAAGTATTTACATACATATAAAGGAAATAATAAAAGAAAAATTTTTAATTTTTTTCTAAACTTTTTTTCTCAAATAAAATGCAATGCAATACAATGTCCTGTTAGTATTAAAAGTGATGAATGTGTTAGTAAGTGAGTGACTGAGAGGGAGTGTTCGTGTGTGTGTGAATATGAGTTACCAACTTGACATGTATGAATGAGAGTGTAATTGTATAACTTCCCTTTATGGGCTGATATGTGAGTGGGAATATCACAATGCATGTAGAAATTTGATGAAAGGTTTAACTTTTTCGAAAATGCATAACAATTTCCGGTCCACAAATACACACATTCAAATACTACAAATACAATTGTATACACACACTCTAAAACATATGCGATGCATTCGTATTTAGCAATATACACGCATTTACATATATGTAGATAAAAGCATGTACACATACCGTGTAGGAAATGTGAAAAGTAAAACTTTACTGATTCACTTTGGACTTTGTTACCAATTCTACTGACCGAGTGTAAAGCAGACAATGCTTTGTGCTTTGGGGATTTAGCATGTGCTTGAGATAACTATGGACTAGTAAGTTATTGTGGGACAATATGGAGATATTGGTACCAGAGTTTCATTATTATTATTATTATTATTTGTTGCATTTACGCCAAATCGTGTACAAATTAGTACATTTTAACTTTTAAGAGTTAAAGTATACATTTTTGAAAATTGTTTTGAGATTTTCGCTATTAATTAAAACGAAATACGTGCATATATCGTCAGCTTATAATTGGTTTGACGCATATGCCAAAAAGTCAAGATGGAGAAATACGACAATGAAGGTTTACATGAAGTTTTCTGAAAATATAACCCATTGAATTTTTTTTTTGTATTCTCACCACTGCTTCTGGCACATGTTTTGAAAATAAATGTAAATTTTTGAGAACTTTTATGAATGAACTTAAAAGTTAATAGTATTGTATTGAAAGTAAATATTACAGTTTTGTAAATCATACGCTACTTTTCTAAATTTATATCTAAAAAGTAGGTTTTTGTGCTGCATACGTATACTTTCTGCTGTGTATTGAGTTGTTGACGTACATATTATTTGGCTTTTACCACTTTTTTACGTTTGTGATGAGGAATTTGTAGCACTCGCCAAATGGTGGCGCGTAGAGCAAAACAATAATTAGTAAATTTTAAAATAGTTGGTATGGAGCAAAATTAATGCTTGCCTTTTTAGAAACCATAAAAAATTTCGTGAATTCATAAAAGTGGTATTCAAAACATTTATTTTTTCCCCAACACAAAACTCGATTTTTTTTCTAAATGGTCGGTAGATCAAACCAATATCTTGTTTAAATAAAATGTTCAATTAATAAAAGGAACTAAGAAATATTTGACAAAAAAAAATCCAACCTTTTACAGCTGCAAAACATGTGGTTTCTTTCCTCAAAGGCAAACAGTAGTGTCACCAAAATGTAACTAAAATAATCGACAAGAAAGGCGACTTATGGCCAATTTTCAGGATTGATATTAAAACACATTTATTTTTAAAATCGTTTTAAATACAAAATTCTCTTCTTCACTAAAAACTTAAGGGGAACTTAAGTCACCGATGTGGTACACTTAATTTCAACTTAAGTTTCCATTGTAATATTTTAGCAAGGTGGCCTCAATATCACAACAATACAACAACAACAGGTAAAGCATTAATAGTAAGCTGTTTTTTCAGACCACCTTGTAAATAAATGCACTTTTTTTTTGTATTTAGTAGTGCTACCATAATTTTATCTTAATTAAATAAGACTTTTCAATTAAAACTCAAAATCCCAATCTGTATTTAAATACGATTTAAGTTTGTTATGAAAATTAACTTAATACAATCCTGAAAATTGGGCATTAGAGACACTTGATTCCAGGTTTCCTGCAGGGTACTAACATAAATAAACAAAAACAATAATAATAATACAAATACAAACATGTCTGTATCATATTTGTCATGGGCACATATAACTTTCTAAATTTGAAAATATATCTAGAGGTATTTGTTCCTGTCAACAGTATGCACATGTATTTATTGAGGTATGTGACCAGTTATAAATAGAATACACTGAGGGAAATTATTATGGGAGCTGAAAAAAGTTAAGGTCAATGTCTAAGCTAAATATGTATGTATGTATGTTAACTAATGTCTAGTTTTTTGTCTAAGATAAAGTTAAGTCTTTGGACTAAACTATAGCTTTTCTTATAGTCCAAACCATGGCCACGTCTATATTCTGAATTTTAGTCCAGCAGAGAAAACAATTGTTTTAATTGTTGACTAGATTGCTGTCTACTTCCAACCAAAATTAAATCAATAAAGAATAAATGTCGGCAATAATTACAGGTTGATACTAAGGCTAAGCTATAGTAAAATATCTCTTCACCTTCTCTGTTACTGTCCTGCATTGGCGAAAAGGCCTAAATGTGATCAGAAAAAATTTTTGCAAAAAACTATTAAATTAAATAATTAATTGGTGTACATTAATTATTCAATTAATTTTTTGTTTGCTGCAGTTAATTTTTTTAATCAAAACCCATAAAATTAAATGTTTGTGTATATGTGGTGTATTTTTTGTTTATACAATTAATATTTTAATTGACTTAATTTGTGTCCCATGACTCGAAAATACAAATCCGTTAATTGATATGATCAATTCCTTTGCAGGGGCAAAATTAGTTAAATATTTAATTGTCTGAACGAATTATTTAATTGAAGTCGATTTTCTATTTTTCTATGAAGAGTTTGCTAAAAACCGTCAAAATGTGAAACCGCGGTTTCGGTTTTAAAATGATTCAAACCGGTCGGTTTCGGTTCGGTTTTCGGTTTTAAAAATATCAAAGTTAAACTTCATAAATAAACATATGTATATTATTTTTTGTATGTTACAAGAGTTTTTTATTTGTTTCAATACAGGTACTTTTATTTACCCTTAATTGTATACCAGGGCCTGGCCAGGCGTGTTTTTTTTTACTTTTTCCATTTTTTTTTTTATATTTTTATTATTAAGTATATTAGATGTCAAAACGGAGTCACTGTCGACTCTACTTGCAGCACGCCTAGATCTGTGCGAGCTAACACGTTAACCAATCAAGTATATTAGAACGAAACTTTATGTATTCCCCAATCAAAGTGTTTTTACATGAAAATGAGAAAAAAGTATAAACACTGTGGGCGTCGCAATTGGCCAAATAAAAATTTCGTACATATTGTATACACCTGGACCTGACCAGGCCCTGCCTGGTGTATAAAAAAGTATACGCAATACATAAGAATTCTTTCTTTACTGTTTTTTTCGAAGAATTATTCCATTTCCCGACAAAAATTTTCCTGCTATAGCCACAAAAACTCCATACAAAATACTAGTAGTCCCAGCCAGGCCCAGGCGGTAGTTTGTGCCACACAAATTAGGTGTGTTCTTAAGAGTTAAAAAGGTAACATTTGTTCTTCTTAAAGTTAACTTTCATATAAACTTAAATCGTATTTAAATACAGATTGATTTTTTGAGTTTTATTTGAAGTCTTATTTAACTAAGATAAAAGTATGGTAGCACTACCAAATACAAAAAAAAAATATCGTAAAAAAGTGTATTTATTTACAAGGTAGCCTCAAAAAACAGTTGTCTGCTATTGCTTTGCCTGTTGTTGTTGTATTGGTGAAATACTAAGACCACCTAGCTATGTTTTTCCAATGGAAACTTAAAATGAATTTAAATGTACCACATCGGTGGATTAAGTTACATTTAAGTGTTTAGTGAAGAAACGAATTTTGCATTTAAAACGATTTTAAACATAAATTTGTTTTAATATCAATCCTAAAAATTGGGCATTAGTACTTATTTTGAATTTTAAGAATTTTGAAATATCTTGTCATTGTTACAGGCTGTTATGTATAAAGTTTTTGTATTTTTATAAGTATAATTTTCAATTTCTTTAAGCATAAATATATTGTTAAAGTAAAAGCTAAAACCGAGGTTTTTGTAGGTTTTCGGTTTTGGTTTTAAGGCATTTAAAATCGTGGTTTCGGTTTCGGTTAAAACCGAACAGAAATCCCTAGTACGACAACTCTGGCATTGAGCTGGAGTCCATTTTGCACCTTGTTAGAAGTTGGATTCGGTCTACGGTTTAGTAGAATTCCTTGATAAAAGAATAAGAGTGTCAGATAAGTACTGACTAACATAATATAATATAGCTTATGGTATAACTATGTTCTAGTCTAAGCTATAGTATTGACTATAGTCCAATCTATATGTAAGTCTATTTTCTAATCTTCAGTTTAGACTATAATTTATTTTCAAACAATAGTCTAGTCTATTGTCCGAATTTTAGCCTAGTCTATAGTCAACTTCTAGTCTTAAGTCTAAGCTTTAATTTGTTCTATAGTCTAGGCTGTAGTAGAGCCTGATCTATGGTCCATTCTATAATCTGATATCGAAATAGGAGTTCGAAAAGTTAAACTAAAAATATGAAATAAAATTGGCTTAGGCTATTTGAAATGTTATTAAAAACGGTATTAGAGCGGCAGCAAATTTACTGAATATGCATTCGAGAATTACAAAAAAAAAAACAGTTCTTTGAAACCAAACCTACAGAATTAATTAATCAGGACCTCCATAATCTACATAAGATCAGCTATAAAGGGGCTATCAAAAAGAAAAAGCCGGCTTTATCCGACTACATTATGAAGGCTTAGCGAGAATTTGCGAAAGAGTATAGATCGGTGCGTTTAGGACTGGTAACAAGTGGTTCGGTCAGGTAAAACTAATCGTTTTCGGTCTAACGTAAAAAGCAAGGTGAATTCATGTAAGCGGCTGTGGCGATACAACAACAAGTACAACACCAACAACACAATATTGTAAATTTATTTGTTGCTTTCGTTGGTCGATATGTCAAAAACACAAGAAATTGAATTTGCCTTGGTATTAAGCTATTGCTGCCGCTGACCTACAGAAAGTCTCAAAAGGCATCATGTGAAGTCAATTGTAGAGCATGGAATAGGCAGTTTCTTGGTGTGGATGACAGATGGGCCCACTCGTAAAAATTAACGGTATTATAAAAAAATAGAACTATTTATATTTTTTGCAGATCAATTTGCTAGATTTCGTAGACATGAGCGCTAAGCCAAAAGAGCAAGTTATCTTTCAGAAAGAAGGGAATCCGAAACATTTCGCTTAAATTGTTAAAGAAAAGCTGTCGAAACAGCAATTTAAAGTAATGGATGGTAAAAAAAGCGGCTGAAAAAATATCATACGGCTCCGGGCAACCTGGAAAAACAAACTATGGCAACTGATACAAAATTAATGGAACCAAATTCCTTGCACATTTACTAAAAATATTGTTAAAGGAATGCCTACACGCATTAAACGCGTGGACGAGATATTAAAAAGTATAAGTGATTCTCTATGTGCAAAAGTGGCGGCGTGGTGTAGTAGTGCTTGTAAAGTGCTTGTCTACAAAACCAAGCACCCCATGTTCGATCCCTGTCAGAGGACGAACAATTTTCATCATGGTTTTCGAGTTTCAAAAGTGGATTTAACCCCCCTCAAAAACAATCTATCCAAGAAGCCCCCTGACCTATCATACCCCTGGAAAAGAAGATAACATCTTGGCAAAGGTCAGGCAGCCGCCAAAGATTAGCAAGATTCCCCACCACTACACAAAGTACACGAAGGGCGTTCTTTCAAGGCAACGACAGATTGCAACCCCATAATTCTAGGACCTGCTTAAGCAGACCAAATATCCGGCCACGTAGTTGTTATTATTCTAGAATCTATATTTAAGCTAAAAGGCCTGGCAGGAATAAAGAGAATTTATTTTGAGTATATATTAAAAGTCTGGGTATTTTATTCGAGCTCATATTTTTAAGTATTTTATTAATGTCTATGCATTTGTGGTTTTCCAAACTATTTAAATATACATTTTTATTTTTGCAGACCATTTTTTTAACATAAATCTTGAATACTTTTTTAAATAACTTTTTTCTTGACAACGCTGAAGCAAGTGCAACTTAATGTCAAAAAAATAAAAACATTGCGTAGAAACATTTATGATTTCTCGGGAATTTTATCCGTCGATGTAACACTAATCCCTGCTGAACGAGCATGGGTGGTAAATTCTTCTATCTTCAGAAGATCTGTCATTTTCATTTGAGTTCATTGGTTGCATTTACATATATAAGCAATGCCAAGAGTTAGGTGATCTTCAAGCAACAGTAAGTGCCACTTAATAACACAAGATTAAAAACATTGCGTAGAAATGTCCGAAACTTCCCGTCCTAAAGTTAACGGTGGTTTCAAAAATAAGTTTTCAATGAGTGGTAAATTGGTCACTCTTTAGAAGATTAGATAGATTGAATTTTAGGCATTGGCTACATTTATATCCCCCACATATGCACAAAACCATCCGAGTACTTAGCCAGTCGGAAGACAATCTCCAAAACTAGAGGGATATTTAAACAAGTATTTATGTATTTATTAGGGTATTCATGCGGTTAACCGATTAATTAACAACCGATTAACTGATCGGTAAATTTCAGTAATGATTAAACCGGTTAATTTTAGTCGATTAACCGTTGTAATAACATTTTTATTTTTTTATAGTATTATAACATATTGTTTTGTGTTTTTAATTATTTGTTTCGTCTTATATACGTGGGTTAAGAAAATATTTGTCATACAAACAAAGAAGGTGTTCAGTGTTCTTAATTTTAATCCTCTTACTCTTTTTTTCAATGTTTTTTTTTATCTTCATCATCGATCAACAGGAATGTGGCGAAAAATGTCTTAAATGTTTGATTGCCAACACCTTTTTTTGTTTTACGTACTTTTTGAATGTATGTGTTTAGTTATATGTTTCTTCTCATATCAGTCTTTTAACAGAATTAACCGAAACAATTAGAAGTGTTAAAAAGTTATGTACACAAAAAAAAAATTCGGAAAAAAACACAACGTCCCATCTTCGGTTACTACGGGATTTTTTAAAAGTTTCAGTCTGTCAAACCAAACACTTTCGAACATGTCGACTGCCGATGTTCTTTGTTGTGTACAACTTTTCATTTTTTGCTTTTGCCTTTACTGCGACTGTTTTCATTTAATGAATCAGAAGTAAAGGCAACAGTTTTTTGTCCAATGACAAATGAAGATGTCGAAGTTGCAGCACAATCTTATGACTTTTACTATTTCAACTGCAGCTTTTTAAACGCTGCTCTAATGGCATAATGGAGTATTTTATATGTTTAGCGAAATCCTGGAAATGGACTGAGAAATTAGATATTCATCTACGATAAGTGAAAGAATTTTTTCCAAATCAAGTTTTGTCGATACTAAAGAAAATAATCGGTTAAATCCTAAACATTTAAGCCAAATTACTTTTCTAAAAGATTATTTTATAAGATCTCCTTTAACTATTGAAATAACTAATAAAATTATTTCAGTCTATTTTTAGTCATAAAGTAATAAATGCGTATATCTTAAAATAATTACAAGAAATTGTATATATCGTCGGCTTAATATGAAAACCTGCTAAATCCACTTTTTAAGTAAATTTAGGTTTTGATGCCGTATGGTAGAGAAAGATACGCCTCGTCGACCAGCATTAAGTTTTTATTCTATTAAAGGCTTGAAGTGTGTAAAACTTACTGTATGTATTTTTAATTTTCTATCAAGCTGCAAATAGGATAAATAAAAAGTTGTTCGTCTGTCCTGTAAAATGTGCTAAAAGGAAGTTAGCAGGTTTGCATATTAAGCCGACGATATGACCGTTGTGGGATACCGCTTATAATTTAGATTTCTACTGTACAGTTATGACGAATCAATGAACACAGCATTTAAATTTTTATTTTGCTTGAAACACAACAATATTTATTTTAAGCAATTGTAAAATATTATTTAGAACATTATGACGATATGACTAGATAGCATACCTTGTGAATCCCCCAATAATGTTCTAATTGAAAAATATTTATGAATTGTTTTGTCATTGCTTGTTTTAGTTCAAGAACTGTTATATTTGGTATGTTATTGTTATTTTTACTAATAAACTCCAAATAAAAAATAAATAATTAATGCATTTTTATACATTGAAAATACAAAATTTATAAAAAAAAAAAAAAAAAACTTTATTAATCGGTTAACCGATCAAAAACAAAATTAACCGATTAAACCAAAACCTCGGTTAATTAATCGAGCGATTAACCGATTAAAGCAAAAGGTCGATTAAATGAATACCCTTGTATTTATACATGTTTGTGTTTTTGTGTATTATGACTTGTGTGATGGTATGCGGTGACACATATTTGCAATCTAAATTCAAAATTTGTTAGAAGGTTAACCATTCTACATATATCTAAGTCATGGATTTTCCATGCAAATCCCACAAATTCACAAAGCCCATGCTCCTTCAAAAATCCTGCAGTTTTGCTAAAATGTGTGCTTAGGTGACAGTGGCTTTATGTGTGTGTACATATAGGTATTTGTGAGTGTGTGTGTGTGTGTAAGTTAATACAAAGGAATGTATTTGAATGGTTTTTTTGGTGTTATATTTTGTGACATTTTATCATGACAATACAAAAACAAAACAATACAAAAACACATACATACATACATTCTCATGCATTTTCACAAATTTCTAAACAAAATTCTCTAACACATATTTACATTGACGTACATACATACCTATATGCATGTATTTGTGTGTATGTATTTGCTAACTAACATTTATTCATATGCATATTGCGAAATTTATGCGATACATTATTTTAATGCAAATGTCAGAGTGTATGTAACTCTGTATGTATGTTGTTTTGTATCTAGTGAGTTGCTGTTGCATTCTTATCTACAATACATGTTTCAATATTAAATGACTTAATATATCAAACAAAGTGTTTTTTTTTTATTTTATTTAGTATTTGAAAAATTTATTTTATCTATCTAGTATTTTTATTTCATTCCTGTTAACTATCTGATATTTGAACACTCATAGCTGCCCATATTCAAATGTATAAATGCAGCTGTGTGTGTGTGTGTGTAAGAGATATCTATTTAAACTCTTATCTTTTTTATGAAAATGTTTTTATCTTTGTGGCCAAATACCTGTGTAAACATGTTCTATAAATGCTGGTCAAATAAAATATAATTATATTGTATAAATTTATATGTATGTATGTGCATCCATTTAGAGTGACATAAATAATATTGTCAAATAACAGGTTAAACAACAAAATTTGTCATTGCAACGAGTTTAATAAAATATCCATAATTTATTTAGAACTACATATTTTTTAGTTTTAGTAAAAAAGAATTAAAAAAAAAAAAATAAATTAAAATAATGTTTTAATCACATTTAAAGCCATATAAAATAAATGGAGTTGTTTAGAGGCAAAGAACTTTAATTTTAAAATTGAGAAAAACTTTTTTTATATCCACCCAATTGGCTTTATTAACGGCATAATTGTATTTCATAAATAGCTCTGTTTCTTTACTCAACTTTGGGATCCCTCCTAATTTTTACTAGAAGCGTTGCCGTACTTTTAATTAGAGTAAATGAGAGTGGGTTTGAGAGAATAAAATTCATTTTCTTCTTGCACGAAACAGCCCAGACTTTTTCTTCATGCAAATTGTGTAAATTGTGTAAATTGTCAAACAGTTGTAAAATATAAACAAAACAAAAAAGGCAAAAAAAAGTTCATGAACCAAATCAAGACGAATTTAATACAGGTAATCTCGGTACTGCAACAAGTACAACTCTACAAAAACCACATGCTTTTTTTAAAATCATTGTACAATGTCAAAAACAAATGACGTAAAGCGAAAACAAAAAATATTAAGCTAACCCAGGCGAATTCAATACCCGAAATGTTTACTTAAGACAACTGCAACTCTTATAGGTCATAAGTGTGTTGAGGCCCAAATACACTGATCAAAATACTCATCAAGCATTGTGTTATGTATATGTCACACCGACGATGCTGGATAGAAAATCAAAAAATTAAGATATGACGGCGAATATTACGTCCAGCACACGTACACAAGTGAATTCGCCTGCTGGACAAGCATTTGATTTTTTGGCAATTTTAATAGCTCCTAATCCCTTAAAGAATGCCGAAAAATTGGTAAACAGCATTTAGATCCTTTACCGCCGAGGAATTGATGTTGTTTACAAAACAATGATTTGCTCAAAAAGCTTTGGAACTGTGTGCAGAATTAATTCAAAGATCTTTGGAGACCATTAACGCATACAAAATTTATTGGAAATTAAACAAAAAAAAATTCTTCCCCCATCATAAACCAGATAACTTTCATTAGTAATCAGAATTCTACAATTATATGAATGCCATCGATACTGCCCCGATTTGCATCGTTTCGATATGCGTCGCCTTTTAATTGGATAAATCCGCTTTGCGTCGTTATGATTCCGATTTGCGTCGCTACCTACGGTTGGATTTTTACACTGATGTCATAACCACATGTGAAGAATTTTTCTATTTCGTGAAAAATGGGGAAATCCCCATTTAATTCTGATAGGTAAATTATTCTTAATTCTTAATTATTAATCATTTAAAGACAGCTCGAGTTAATAGCAATTAAGTTTTTTTTTTATTTTTATATTTTTGAACCAATCAATAAAAAAAATTGGTGCAATAAATTGCCAATGATTTGTAACACTTAAATATTTGACGATTTTGTTAAATGTTCGTGACGAATTTTGTTAAAACTTGTGACGATTTTTTAAATATGATTTCGGGTATGTGGCCGCCACAGTGGCTCTGAATTTAATTTCTTTGGCCAAAAGTCCAATTTTTTTTTTGTATCGCCGATTTTCAACATTTTAATGGTATTCAATAGTTAACATATTAAAACTAAGGAAGCTAAAAAATTAGGTCAACACATTTGTAATTGGCATGCTGTTGAAATCACATTTTTCTGTTTTTTATTAACTGTTTATACTTGTTGTGTTATAATGTGTTTCCTCAGATATTATATTTTGGACTTGGACCAGCCAGTAGAACATTTTTTTTCATTTGAATGAAGTAACTCGGAAAATATCTCCACAATTTGCACTATTGTAGTCCGTCCGTCTGGCTGGCCGTCTGGCAGATTATCTGGTTGCTGTCATTGTAACCTTTTAAGTTTTTAGCATTAAAAAAAAGCAACACCTAATATAATAAACAACTGACTCAGCCTTCCATTACAAAGTCCAAAACTAAATTTTCATTGTAACTGTCTGGCTTTTGGGTTATGCCTGTTTCCCCAAACCACTTTAAATTCTTAACTCCAAGAGGTGTTGAAGAGAGCCCAAATTTGAAGCCCAGTGCATTTTTTGCCAAGTAGTTTTTGAATGATTTTAACGAGTGAGAGTGAATATTTTGGCACGGAAGACAAAGCTGCCCAAAGAACTCTGCCAAAAAAAAAAAAATTTGAAGATTATAAATTGGAGGTATTATTCCATGAAGATTGTTGTCCAAACTTACAAAATCATTGCAGATAGCTCTTTCAGAAGTCTCAAAATGTTTTAAGAAGCAGGATTTATCCGAATGCAAGAGAATTGGGTAATGCACGAGTTAATGCCAAAAAACGTTAAAAGGGCATTTTGCATGTCCGAAATAAACGTCATAAAAAGCAATAATTTTTGCATTAAATTAAGAGTTTCTATGAAAACAACACGAAGAACAAGAATCGTGATTTTTTATGGTGTCAGAGAAGTTATAGGATCGCAGGCTAGCCATGAACAGAAATACCGATATTTCCCTGTTTTCTTCTGTCATATAGAGGGAGGAAACATTCATCTAGAAGACGATATGAGGTTCGTTCCGCGGAACATCGGTGAAAATGCCGGATCCAACCCAGCATTTTATCTTAGAACTGCACAAGCATTTGACAAGTGTATTTGACCCTTTATCTTTAAAACAGAAAAAATCATAGATTAAAGTATTAAGAAAAAATTTTTGCTGATTTTTAAAGTTTCGATTTTAAAAAGACTTTCTTGGTTTTCATCGGATTCCAAACCATTTTGAACTTTTTAACAAGACGATTTTGATACAGTTAAAATTTTTTATTTGTGTAAACCCGCACCACAATAGAATTTCCCATAGACCCCATGCACGCTTCTATCCGGGATAGAGTCTTTGTGCCGATAAAACATTCTTCAGGCCAGATTTTTCTAACGATTTACGTAACCAAATTGTTGCAAATATTTCAAATTAGAAAAGATTGTTTTATATTTTTTTTTTTGGATTTTGAAGATTTTCTTTAAATTAATTTTCTTATTTATTAACATATTAACATTGTCTTTATTTTCTTTGCAGTTTAACTCAACTTCCTCATGACCAGCTCGCAGACAAAACGTAATTCAAGACCCATGAGTGAAGAGCGCCGAAAAGAAGAAGGAGCATAATAATTTGCAAAAGAACGTTACTGTGATTTCCCGAAAGGAAAAAGTTAAAATTTCATAAAAACAATATTAAATAAAATGCAACAATTACATCCATTATTAGTCATATTCCTATTTGTGGCAACAAAATGTCCAAACTCATCGTCACAAAATTTAAATGGTAAATCAAAACAAACATCATTAAATAGTCCCCAAATTTAAACATTTATTTAATCAAAGCTTTCATATAATTATCAGGCTAAAGTTTATTTAGTTTAATTTTCATTAAGGAAGAACAATCAATTAAAAAATAGATAATCATTCAAAACAAATGTTGTTCTACCAAAGTAAAAATACCTTTTGGTTAAAGGATTGATGTTTGACTACTCACCGCCAGCAGTCGTCAATTACGGTGAGTGTTAAACAGCAAAGATTCCTAAACAGATAGTGTTGTTACTATGGAAACATGTCAAATCAACCTGCCCGTAAACGTGGGTTCAATCCCCGATCAGTTAAGCATGGCAAATTATCAATAAATTTTAATTAATTTCATGTTGTAAAATTCCTTTTTTTCATAAAAATAATTGAATATGAAAATTAAATTCCTGATTTAAATATGAAAATTTGGATTAAACCCCATAAACAATTCAATAAAAAAATAACCACAATACTTATTATACTCATTTATCTTCTAACCTCCTTATCTCCAGAGCCAAACATGCAATTAGATCCCGATCCAGAATTTATTGGTACAATAAATAATGTAACATTTCCAGCAGGAAGAGAGGCAATATTGGCCTGTTCTGTTAGAAATTTAGGAAAGAATAAGGTGATTTCAAATGAAATTTTTAGCGAAATTTTTTATTAAATTTTGAATGTAAAACTTGGGGTTTTTTAGGTGGGTTGGTTAAGAGCCTCCGATCAAACGGTTTTGGCTTTGCAAGGTCGTGTTGTAACACATAATGCACGCATTAGTGTAATGCATGAAGACATGCATACATGGAAGTTGAAAATCAGCAAACTACGTGAAAGTGATCGTGGCTGTTATATGTGTCAAATAAATACCAGCCCCATGAAGAAACAAGTGGGCTGTATAGATGTACAAGGTAAAAACTTTAAAATTTCTTTTTAAAATTTGCTCGCAAAATTTTGTTAAAAAAATACGCCGAAAATTGCCTTCTTTAGTTCCTCCTGATATCATAAATGAAGAATCTTCCTCTGATCTGGCAGTACAGGAAGGTGAAGATGCTACTTTGATCTGTAAAGCCACCGGTAATCCTCAACCTCGTGTTACCTGGCGTCGTGAAGATGGTGAAATGATTTTATTGCGTAAGCCGGGAAGTCGGGAGCTAATGAGAGGTGTGTATGGTAAGCTTAATTCGAAATGTGTTCTCTTTTGTAATAATCTATTGCCTATTTTTTAGTTGAATCTTATCAGGGGGCTGCTTTAAAATTGGTTCGCTTGGAGAGAAGACAAATGGGCGCCTATCTGTGTATAGCCTCAAATGATGTACCCCCGGCTGTTAGCAAAAGGGTCTCGTTGAGTGTGCAATGTCAGTTCTTAGCATTGTTGGCATAAAAACCAGTTTAAAATAAACATTTTAATCCCTTTTTAGTTGCCCCTATGGTTCGAGCTCCCAGTCAATTACTAGGCACTCCTTTAGGTTCTGATGTTCAGCTTGAATGCCATGTTGAAGCTTCACCTTCACCGGTTTCATATTGGCTTAAGGGTGCTCGAACACCCAGCGGCTTTGCCAGTATATCCACTAATAGCTTAGAAACTGGTCAACCTGGGCCAGAAATGTTACTGGATGGGTAAGTTTGACCTACAACTAAGTAATAAGTACAATAATTTTTAAATATTTCATTTCCAAAGACCCAAATATGCTATAACCGAAAAACGAGACGGTTACCGGGGTGTCATGCTTTTAACAGTGCGTTCTTTCTCACCCTCCGACGTTGGTACATATCATTGTGTGAGTACGAATTCTCTGGGTAGAGCCGAAGGTACTCTGAGATTATATGGTAAGTAAAAGGGAATTTAAAGATGTTTATGTGTTTTGCTAGGAGTGTTGCTTCAATAAGTGTTGAAATTCGTTATTGAAGGATGCCACATATAAATACAAAGTCAATATACGCCGATTTTCCATTATCGAAATGCTACTTCGGAGATGTAAAAAAATATCGATTTTTTGCATCGAATTGTCGCCGGGGAGTATAGATAAATCGATTTTGGCAATTTAAAGTACAATTCGAAATATTTAACGAGCAAAATCAGCACCAGAGCAAAATATCTATTGCACTAAGATAATGGGTTCTATTTTTTGGGAAACGAAGGCTTCTTAAACCTGAGCTTTAGTGCTGATTCACACACTTCAGTTAAAGAGTTTTTAAAAGAGAAGGAAAAATAAAATTATATTTTTATTTTCCTCTCTTTCTCTTTCTTTTAAATACACAAGACTTGTCTCTAAAGCCTGAAGCATGTGAAAAACCACTAAGGACAACAATTGATTCATTCGAAGTGAAAAATAAACGACAACTTCGAGGCAAACATTAAACAACTTTTGACTTTTTGTTTGTTTTTTTTGCAGAAATCAAATTACATCCCGGCATAGCAACCATCAATGATGATCATTCCAATTATATGGGTGGTGAGTTTGTTTTCTCAAATTCCAATTTCAAACGTTGTAGCTAATTTAATTTTTGTCTCTCTTTCTCCCGTTTTTGCCCAGGATTAGAGGAATCCCGTAATGCAGCCTCATTTGCTCAACAACGAATATCCTGGCTACAAATGACAACAATTTTTTTATTATTTTCAAAAGGTTTTTCATCGACAACAACTTTAAGCTATTTGACATTATCATTTGCAACAAGATGATGCAACTTTTGTATCAGGAAGTGAAAAAAAATTCATATAAAAAATTAATGGATAATTTGTATACAGAAAAAATAAAATAAAATAAAAAATGCAAAAATCACACACATACAATAAAAAATACTCATGAATTACATTTTTAATTTTTATAATGATGATGAAATTAACTAAATTATTTAAAACAAAATACAATTGAAGCTTAATTTTTTTAAATTTAAAAATAAAATTTATTTTAATTTTTTTTAACTTTTTTAAGTTTTAAATAAACAAATTTACACACAGCAAGTTTTCGTAAGCAAGCCTTAAGGCCAAATACACTTGTCAAATGATTGTGCAGAATGCGAGCTACGCGTGTGCGTGTGCTGAATGTCATTTTTATTTACTATCCAGCATCGACAGTGTGACGCATACAAACACATTTTCACTAATACAACCACAAATGCTTGATGAGAATTACATATGTATATTAAACGAAAAAAATTTAGATGGGAAATAAGGCCATGTATGGCTTTATTTCACTCATTTATGGCACGGCGTCAAATTGAACAGTGTATTTGAGCTTTTAGGCGGCAGCGTTCGAAAGTTCGAACCAATCTTAGAAACGGTTGACGTTTTGAGCCATAAACACTAACAATGCAATTCAAAAAGCTCAGTTGCTTCTTTTGTGTAGTTGCAGTATTGCTGCTACAGCAAATCTTGACTTTATAAAAGAGAATTAAAACCCCTTCAATTTTATTATTCATTTTCTTCTGAAACTCAATAATTATGCGAAAATAATTAAAAGCGTTTATAAAATAATTAGGAGAAATAGAAACAATATAAATGAAAAAAGCTTTCTATATGTACTTTACACGTACACGAATGAATTCGCATGCATGACAAGCATTTGACAAGTGTTTTTGGCACTTTAATAAAACTAAAGGCCTAACCAGAATATGCATAGCCTTGCTTAACCTACTGTCAAAAATTAACAAAAAGTCTCTCAAATTATAAGTTTAAATACGAGAAAAAAGTTTAAAGTTTTGCGCTTTGCTCTTCATTAATCCATAAACCTATAGCTGGCAAGTTTTGTTGTTAAAAGTATTTTAATGTTATTTCTCTTTTTCTCTTTAATGAAACCAAAACGCTAATCATGTTAAAATTTACACAGTGTTTTTTTTTTATTTGGACTTTAGAAAACAAAGAAAATAGAAAAAAGACTTGTTCCCGAAAACTTGCTCTATGTAAATCGACTCTTAGTTGTTAATAAAAAAAAAACTAAAAATATACAAATTTTGAAAAAATAATTTAAAAAAATTAATTAAAACAAAAAAAATGGAAACATAATCCCACGCTCAAACATGTAATGAAAGTGACGTGCTAAGCAACGCATCTATATCGTTTAAAAACGTATCAAATAAAAAATTTAGTATACAAAAAAAAAACAAAACAAAAAACTTACAAATATTAAAAATTACATTGTATATGAATTAAGACAATTAAGAAACTAAAAGAAAACTAAAATCCAAAAAATAAAACAAAAATGCATTTAACAGAAAAATTTAAAAAAACTAACGCATTCTTTTCCCCCAGACGAAAAAGAAAATCCAACAAAATGTGTCAAAAACTTTGTTTCCCTTTTTCTTTATTAAAAAAAATGAAAATTTTTATGTTAAGTATGTATTTAAAATTAGTTTGTAATTAAGTCCACAATTAAAGTAAAACTTTTCCCAAAATCCCCCAGATCAAGAAAATAATTAAAAAAAATAATAATAAAATGTTACAATAATAAAAAGTATGATAAGAAAAAATTACGAATAAAAAGAAATATCTTTAAACAAAAACTGTTTTCAAAATCCCCTTTATTAAATAAAACTCAACAAATTTATCAAACTATAAAATAGTAACTGAAAGAAAAATCTATTCAAATAATTGGGAATAAAAAATATTAAAAATAATAAGAGAATAAAAAAGCAAAATGAAAAAAAGAAAAACAAAATTATGCCATCATAGAAAAAAATTGTTTTCCATTTTCTTTTGAGTGTAATAAAAGGTAAGTAGGAAAATCGGGGTACCGTCTTAAGCGGGTCTCCTAAAATCAAACTTACGCCCGAACCTTTTCCAATTCTGCACAAAGAAAAAACAGATGATCTCCGCAATGTAGTGTAGGAAATTTTTTATTTTTTCTGGCCAAAACCAATTTTTATCCAAATGATTAGGCCAAATTAAACGTTTTTTTTTGATTCGATATTTAGAAGTCTATCTTTCTCTTGCGGCCCATAAATTTTTTTGTCACGCACTATCACATGGAAAAGGTGGGTCACGTACTCTCACGGAATTTTTTTGGGTTTTATTGCACACGCTCGCACATTCTTGCAAATGAAATTTTTAGTCACACACGCTTAAGTGCGAAAATTTCAAAACACTTCTATTAAAACTATTACTTTTTCTATTACCACATTAAAGAAACTTTTGTTTTAAAGAAATTGTTAGACAAAATATGGGCGGGAGTGGATAAGTGGACATGGCAAAAATTAGATTGAGTTATACATATGTATGTATATAAACAACAGTAAGAGACAAATTATCCAAATTTAGTACACACAGATGGGTTATCAATACACAACCTCTATAAAATATGCGCGGGATTGGAGAAATGGCCGTAGAAAAGACATTAGCTTCGTTCGAGAGCACAAAAGTTTTTACTATTTTTTACTGAACTTTACTGCATTTTACTAAATTGCGTTCGCGTACACAAAATACAGTAAATGAGAACACAAATTGAGAGCGTAAAGTGACAGTTCTTGTCTGAGTATTTACAAATTTTTACAGTAAAACAAGAAAAAATATGTTTCAAAAGGTAAACAAACAAAAGTAACAAACAAAAAGCTTACAAATTGTGAAAAAATTGTTAAATAAAAGAAAAGTTGAAATAAAAATTAAACCAAAACAAAAAGTGAATAAATATTTTAAAACTTTTTTTTTTTTATTTTAATTTTTTAGAGTTGTAAAATTGTGATGTATTTGGGTACTTAAGTAATCAATAGCAAAAAAATTATTCATGTTCTTTTGAATAAATTAACCCCCCACAAATTAGTAAAATCAAATAAAAATAAATAACAAACAAATATGAAAGATTACATAAAATATCGAGTGGTTGCGATCGAAACATGTCATAGTAACCTTCCGGCCTGGGTTCGAGCCCCGGCCACGGTCAAGAATGAAAGATTATCAATAACAATTTTAATTAATTTTCATGTTGTAAAATTCCTTTCTTCATAAAAATAATTTAATGAAAATTAAATTTGATGAACTTGATCCGAATTAAAACATTAAAAATTTGGATTAATTTGTTTATATTTTATATAAATTGACTTTTATTCGACCTTTACAAAATTTATTATTACTATTATTATTTAATTAAGCTTGAGGTCTCTTTTTTTTTAAAAATATTAAATTTATTGAACCAACATTTCGGCACTCCGTTGTGTGCCTGTTTCAGGGTTTTTTTCTTGAATTTTTGACAAAAAATAACAATTTTTAAAAATAACAAAAAGTCATAAAACAATTTTCAATTAAATACAAAAAAGGTTTTCCAATTCAAAAACTAATCTTTTACATTATAAATAAATTTTTAACTTCCGTTTATATTTTTATAAATTAAATGCCTATAATTTTGTGCTTAACTTTCAGTATCTGACTTAAAATTAATTCTCGATATTGTCGGTATATTTATAATTTGCAACATTTCTAACATAAACCAACGTTTATAATCATTTTCCGTATTTAAAACTGTTGTATTTTCAAAATCAGGCTTATGGTTTAAATTTGCACAATGGGCTGATAAAGATGTTTTTTGTGATGAAATATGTCTATATTTTTGATCTGACTTATGTCCTGCTAACCTAGTTTTCAGTTTATTCTTCGTTGTACCAACATAAACTTTACCACATTGTCCATTAACATTTCCCCTATAAGGTATTTTATAAACTACATTCGACATTTCCAACTTATTTATTTTATCTTTCATATTAGTAAATAATCTACCTATTGTGTTATAAGATTTATGCGCAATTTTATACCTTTCCGAATCATAAATATTAGATTTTTCTAATCTCCCCGAAAATGTTGGTACATAAGTTAGCGATTTATAAACTTTTGGTTCCGTATTACCGTTCGAGTTATTTATTCTATGGTTATTATATTGTATTAATAAATTAGATATAATTTCCTTCGGAAAACTATTTTCTCTTAATGCTCTAGAAATGTTCTCCTTATTATTCCTATGGAAACAAGAATCATTTATTTGCAATACTACTTATATCTATTAAATTTCTAGCCGTGTTAATAATGATCCTTTTAGGATGATTTGAAAAATAATTAATTATTTTACCAGACGATGTTGGTTTTTGATACCAATTAATTAATAAACTTTTTTCCCTTTCTTATTATCAAAGTGTCTAAATAAGACAATTTAGATTTAAACTCCTTTTCCATTGTAAATTTTATATCCGCATGAAAGGAATTAAATGTATTTAATCGAGTACCGATAAGAAAACGAGTTAAGTAGTCAAAAGTGTAAACATTTTTCAACACTTCAATTATTTTCTATCAGCTGTTGCCTTTATTTTGCGAAATCTGGGTTCATCCCAAATGGTCAGTAAAATGCTTTGCTGATTTATCCCATGGAACACAGGCTATTAACTTTCAGATTATATACAGTTTATACCGTGTAAAAGCCTGTGTTCCATGGGATAAATCAGCAAAGCATTTTACTGACCATTTTGGATGATCCCAGATTTCTCAGGAACGGGACGGGCGATTTTTTGCACGAATCGCTATTTTTGTCCGGAAAACTATTAACTTTCAGATTATATACAGTTTATACCGGATGGATGAACCCAAATATCTCGGGAACAGACCAAACGATTTTTTGCACACATCGCTCATTTTGTTCCTAAAAGTGTATTTTTTTTATTTGTTGTTACTATTTTTTGTATTTTTATTAAAAATATTAGTTATTTTTACTTCCCCTTTTTAAATTCCAAAATTCGACGCTAACTTTTTGTTCTTAATCAGCAAATCACCATAATTTGGGTATTTTGTTTTCCCGGTTTTTAAATTCCCAAATTCGACACTATTTCGTCGACGCTATCTTGGCTCCCCTTATTGAAGTTTAATTAAAAAAAGTACTTAAAACTTAATTTTGTATTTAAATGGACCTTAAAGATAAATAAAACTTAAATACGAAATCAAAACTTGGTTATAAGTGCACTAAAGATGGTTTTAGACGATATATTTTGCTAAATTTAGATTTTTTATATCTAAAGAACATCAAGAGCCAAAGTTTCCAAAAAAAGGTACAAGCATATTGGTTATCAATACCGAAGATCCAACAAAGTGGTGGGTAGGATTGGAGAAGTGGGCGTGGCTATGCAAACAAATTGATATGTGTATTTGGCGAACGACAACAGATAAATTTTCCAAATTTGGGAAACATAGCTGGGTTATCAATACGAAACATATGACAAAAAAAGATGGGAGTGGATAATTGGGCAAGGTACATCGCATTCAAAGGCAAAAGAAATTACAGTTTATCTTAAGAACGGTAACAGCTAAAATGTTTAAAGTTGGTACAAATAGCTTGGTAATCAAAAAAGTCGACGTGGCACAAAAAAAGAATCCCGCAAATTGGGTACAATTAGAATGGTTATCAACGGGTCAAATTTTTATGGCCCATGCCATTTTTGCCATTTTTCAACTATTTCGAAAAAGCCTTTTTTCACTTTTTTTTCAACCGAGAAGAACGAAAAAGTGACATTGGGCACATAAAAGAGCATCTGCTCAAGTCTCCTGCAATTACTTAGACCTAATTGACAATGCTAAGGAAAATATTAAAGATGTCAGTAAAAAAATTTTGTTGAAAAGTTGTTTTGAAAAAAGTTTAAATAAGAAATAGTATACCGTCGGCCTAATATGCAAACCTGCTAATCCACTTGTTTAGTAAATTCAGATTTTGATGCTGTGTGGTAGAAAAAGATACGTCTCGTCGAACTTCAATGCCATAAAGATTTCTGTGTAACTAGTGAATCGTATGTAACAGTATGAATATTCAAACTTGGTACAAATATCTTCATAAACAATGCATTTAAAACTAATTACATGTTTTATTTTAATGAGGGTAGCGAAGCACATTGGGTTAAGCTAGTTCCTATATAAAAAAAAACCCTTTTAATTAGCTAAAATACAAGTAAAAGTGAATACAAATATAAATTTGTATGTAAATAATCTGCTGCTGTAAACGATTTTAGGTTATGTTAGATGAAACCAAAAACGAACGTGTGTAAGCAAAAATGATAAACCTTCTGTATTTGTAAATTTTGACAGACATGTGCATTTACATATGGATTTCACATCTGACAAGCCTACAGCAAAATACACATCGTGTTTCAAGAAACTTGAAGAAAATGTCGCAGAAATTCTTAAATTTTTAAAATGATTTCAGTAGCTTTTACTATTTTCCACTGCAAGTCTAGTTCAAACGGATTTGTATACTTAAATAAAATTAGTTGTTTTTAAATCTTATTACATATTTATTCATTTATGATAAAATGTATTAAATAAATTTAAAATAAATGCCAGTTTACTAAAAATAAAAAGATCCTTACCATTTCAAACATTAGCCAATATACAGAATTATAACAATTGAATTAAAGAAAAATAAAGTAACGGTCAATTCAGTACAGAAAATATGACAAATCTTTGTGAATACCCACACACGAATATATCCCTGCATAAGCATACCCTCCAAGCAATTGGCTGAGTGTTTTTCAATTATCCACGAAATTTGAACTACTTCGTCACATATGGTAGTTAAACTGTGGATTTTGCGGAATTTAGCAACAACAAAATACGTTCGAATCGAATAATAAGTTCTAAAAATACAATTTTTCGTCACTTTAAAAAGTTGTTCAGATAATTTTTAGAGTTATACAAATACACCATAGTACAAATGAACATTACCCATATAATATTGACTTCTGATTGACGATTTGCAGTTAAAAAGTGAATACCAAGTACAGAAGAAATTTACCTAAGTTATGACGGTTTTTACTTAAATTGCAATGTGGTCGGTGGTGCGTGAGTGTAAAATAGTATAAATCTGTTAAAATAAAGTAAAATTGTATATATGTACATACATACTTCAATAAGAATTGAATAGCAAATGCGATAAATTTTTCTAAATGGGGAGACTATTTAGATCAGTTTTCAATCGAAATTCTTTGCAGGGTAAGTACAAATATGGAGTCTATATACATACTAGCAATATAATTCCTGAGTACAAAAATCATAGTAAAAAAAAGCAAGAGTTTTAATCAGAAAACATCGTTAGAGTGGGAAAAGACACGCAATTAAAAAAGTAGTTGATTCCACCACCTCGCAATCCTAATCCTAAAAAATCTTTCACATAAGGTAGAAGAAATTCTAGGAATTAAAAGTTGTGGGTTCCTAATCGAACGTGAGAAGATAAAAGAATTAAATAAGGGTAGTGATCTACGATCTCATAACTTTTTAGAAAAATGCTAAACTACGATATTTAATTAAGTTCACAAAAGTGAAGCCAAAAAAAATCCTTAAAAAAACGAGAAATATGATCAAGCGATTAATTATTTTCAAGTGCATCGCACAAGTGCCAGAATAAACCTCAAACCCATAAAACGTAACATACCATAGAGTCGAGAACTCAACAAATCAATATGATAACTAAAAGAAAGTTTGAAGTCTAATATAATACCTCAACATTTTAATCGATCTACAAAATCAATACGGACATCATCCAAAAAAATATCAATATCTAGAATAAACCGATTTGTAGGGCACAACATAATGGTCTTGCTTTTTAAATATTAATACTTTTTTACATAATAACAATTGCTAGTGGTGGTAGAGGGTATAAAAAATTACTTACTTGGTTTATTTTATGTTGAACTTAAATTCAATATGCGTATCGGCAAAAAGGCGTATCGTTGTATCCATATTTTTTACATAATTTTTCATTTTATTATTTTTAATTTTTTGCTTTGTTAAAGAAAAACTTTTTTTTAACTATTTTCGCTATTTTTACTAAATTGCTCACATTTGTACATACGTATGTACATATATTAAACACAACCTCTTTTTTATAAATACACATAAGTAGGTACATCTACTTCTATGTTGAACGGCTTTTTTTATAACATAATTAATTTTTCGCGAATTCTACTAAATTAGACACACATTTAAGCCACTTTTACGCGCATACACTCACCCACACTCTTCCTTAAAAACTATTTAAGCGCCCTTTCATTTTATTATAGGTATGACTATCAAAACTGTCTCAAATTCATTTAAGACACTTATCACTGACACACTCCCAAACTGACCTACTCTTTATTAGTTATTTATTAATTTAAACATATTTCTTTGGTGTAATTAAAGGTTTTTATAATTTTCTTAACAAACTTTATTGTAGAACAGGAAATCCGATCGCAAGCTTATTTTACCGCGATTTTAACTACAACGGTTGTTAAAAAAAGGCAAGTTGTACGAAAATCAAATGGTTGCCATATTAACTGCACGAAATTTGCTTGTATACTAAAAAATGCAACGATGCTTTTAGTAATTTTTTAAGCAACTGATAGGCTTTGTGAAAATTTCATACGGCATTTTTATTTTTCATTTCTTTGCAAAAATTTTCAGATTTGTTGAGAAAATAGAAAATTTTTTACAAATTAAGACATTTTAATATAAGAACTTAACAAATTTTGATAAATTACCAAGTGTTTTATCTAAAGACTTGAAATTCTTAAAGAATTTGTCGGATTAAGGAAAATAATAAGACATTGAAATAAATTTTTTAGTGTAGTGTTTTTTGGTGGCTGGCGTGTGTGTGTAATGAAAATTATACATTTGTGGAAGCAAGGCGGCTCTAATTGGGAAAAAAGGAAAATATTTTATTAGATTTTTTAATAATTAATTAGGTTTTAAGTGTTAGATTTAGATTATTTTCAGTTTTTTGGCAGCAAGTCAACCAAACTTCTCTTTTTTTTATAATATTTCTTTACTTTTCTTTTTTTTTGTGTAATTTAATATAAATTAAAATCTATTTCTAATATAATATGTAACATAATTGTAAAACAAACAAAATTTGTTAATTTTCAACCAAAAACAAAAATAAATAAAACCAAGAAAATCTGCTGCTTCGCTTTTAAATAAAATTAAAACAAATTTTAATTAAAACAACAACAACAAAATGATCAATATCCAGACCATACAACATGTCTCAGACTGTGTACCGTTGTATCTGCCCCACAGTCTTTATCTCAAGCCGGTGGCCAAGATGAATATATCTGTGGCTTTGCCCTCCCATAAAACCGGCAAATCTATTTCTAATTTGGATATAATGGAAAAATTAAGTCAGGCACTGAAACCAGACAAATTTCTCGTATTAAAGGTGAGACACGAAATTTCGATTAATTGCAAAAAATGAAAAATATACTTTAACAAATCAATTTAATCAAATTTCTGTGTCCTACAGGTTTCCAAAAGTACTGTCGATTTTATACGTTTTGAGGCTGAACTAGACGATCGTTCTCGTCTTCGTTCCTCTCTAAATCGTTTGGATGGTGTTTCTTTAAAAATATCAGGGTTTCATGAGGGTTTTCGTGTCCGGGCCTCAGAACCAAAAGATGATTTTCCCAACAGACATGATTGGGATTCATTCTTCAGAGATGCTCACAATATGGATGAAATGAAAGCGGGAGAAAGACCCGATACAATTCATATGACGCATTTACCTATAAAATGGTTTTGCCCACGTCACATGGAAAATGAAGATAATGTCAAACCATCGGAAAGTATTTTCAAAAGAATTTTCGAAAAATTTGGAAGTGTGAGGTGTGTAGATATACCAATTTGTGATCCATATCGTAGCAAAATGAATGCCGATATAAATGGCATGAAAACATTTAGTTTTGAACAAGATGTTTTATTTGAAGCGTAAGTTTTATCGAATAAACTTCCTAATTACGAAAGTCGTCGTAGCTGAAGTCTTATTATTTTTTTTATACCTATATATTATTTTACTACATCATTAAAAACTAAATCACAACTAAAATGTAAAATACATGAGTTTTTCATATTTCAGTAAGCCTTATTACAGTTGTCGTAAACGACTAAGTCGTTTTTATTTGTAGTAGATTAAAGAACGCAGGCTGTGTGTTAACTTAATCGGCCTTATTGTGGTTGTCGTTGTCGTATACGACTGTGTAATAGATTAAAGTAATACACAACATGTGTTCTTTAATCTTCTACAAAAAACGACACGTTTGTTTACGAAAACGACAACCTCAATAAGGCTGATTATATTACAAAAAACTACGCAGTCACACAACGACAATATAATAAAGCTGATTATACCAATTTTTGTTAAACGACTGGGTTTCAACTACGACAACGACATTCATAATATGGCCGAATATTAGTTATACATATATACTTTTTTTAAAACGATTTAAATTTCCAGTTACGTGCAATTTGATGAATATGTCGGCTTTGTTCGTGCCATGGATGAATTCCGCAGTATGAAATTAGTTCGCAAATTTGTTGACAAAACTCAGGCCATTAATATTATGGTGAATTTTGATACTTCCAAACATTTGAGTGATGCTCAAATGCAAAGACGTGAAAGGGTACGTAAACGTTTGATTGCCAAAACAAAGGCAGAGGAAGAAGAAGTTGAAAGGCAAAAAAAGTTAGAACAGGAGAAAATTGAACAGCAAAGGTAAGAAATAATATTTTTTCAAGTAAGTAAATTAAAAAAAGGTGGGAGGGGTAATCTGCTCACCAGCTTTTAATAACAAATGTACAGTCATGTTATATAAATTGCAATGAAATGGAATTAAAATCGAACAGATTTTGAAAAGAACCTGTAATAAAGTTCGAAAATATATTTATTTTTGTATACATGTGACTTTGTGTACCTATTAACTTTACAAGAAAACTACAGCCATTTTGTAAATATGTAATTGAAATCAAAATTTCGATTCATTTCCTCTTCCTTTCAATTTCTAGAACATGCACGATAAATATATATTTCACCATGGTGCAATAAGAACGGAAAGTTATATAAATACCGCTATATTTTGTGCCACGCCCACTTCTTCAATCCCCCTTACGTTGTCGGATGTTGTTTGTGTATTGATAACAAAAATGCTTGTATCAGTTTTGGAATCCTCAGCTTTTGCCGTTCTCCAGATATACAACTTACCGTTCTTTAGATAAAAAAAAATTATTTTGTGCCACTCCCACTTTTTTAATCCCACTCACATTTTTTGGGATGTACAGTTATACAGAAATTTATAATATCTTTGTATGGAAAGCGCCACGCCCACTTCCCAATCCCGCCCATTTTTTTAGATAGGTTTTGTGTTGATAACCAACATGCTTGCAGCTAATTTGGAAACATTGACTCTTGCTTTTCTCCGGTTTTTGCTAATATCTCAGTCAGTTATGGACCGATTTAGCTAAATGTCAATAGCTAACTTTAACGGTTTACATCATTTGAGCATACTCACGGACAGGCGGACATTGTTAAATCAACTTCGCTACTCAAAAGGACCCAGAATATGTTCAGAGGTGTTCTGAAAATCGAAAACGCCGTATTTTAATAAGATAAAAGAGTTTTGTGACAAATATTTTTAACGTAATATTATTCCTTATTTATACTTGAGCTTAAGGTCACTTTTATTTAAAGTTTTATAAATATAATATCCTGAAGAAGATTTCCAAAGGAAATCGAAATATTGATATAAAAAATAAACAAACTATTTTAAATAAAAGTGACCTTAAGCTCAAGTATAAATAAGGAATAATATTATTATAAAAAAAAGGTCGAAGAAGTTAGAATAAAAGTATTGACAAATAACTTTCAAATATGTATTTCTCTATTTTGATTTGATTAAAAGTTTATTAAAAACAACTTCCAAATTCTTGCGTTTTGAGTTTTCGATTTCCAGAACACCCCTGATTACATTTTCTGAAAACCACATGATTTCAAATCACGTGCTTTTAAATTTACACGTCTAATTTTGTAGTGTTCTAAATTAAATACGGTTTTTGTGTTTCTTGGTGGGCTTTCGGCAATTGAAAATCACACCGAAACACACAAAATGGAACACCGACATTTTAAAAGGCACATGTGATTTGAAGTCACGTGATTTAAATTAAAGTGATTTTCAGAACATGACTGTATAAATACTTTATAGGGCCTAAAATCAATATTGTAGAATTTACAAACGGAATGACAAACTTATATGTACATATATACCCTTTTACATTCGGTGATATATAATCATTATTTCTGGGGACTTCAGAAACCCCATTTCAACATCGTTAAATTAACCCAAAATAAAAATATGTTTATAAGTACTTTAAAGGTATAAGATCAATATTGTTAAAATTACAATCAGAATAGCAAACTTATTTCTTCCCTTTCCAACTGTGGTCAAGGTTATAAAGCTAATGGAACCACGCCATTTCTAAAGGTTTTTTCTTTTCTACACAAAAAATATCAACTTCTGAATGCATGCATAAAATTTCTTGCCAACCCTGTAGTAAAATTTTTTGTTATTTGACGAGAACATAACACATATTATGAAAAAGTGGAAGGCACTGTTTTTAACACTTGAGAACGAGTTTGTTCTTTATCATAATAGCTCATTTTTTTAACGCTCTTTATTTTATATTCAGACATTTTGTTATTTTAATAGATTTAGCGATTTTAAATAAATTTTGTGGTTTGTTTTCAATGTTGCAATTTTTCGCGAATTATATCCATGATCGCGATAGAAGCGACTTTTTTGATTCTTTACAGCTTTAGCGATTTTTAAAAAATATTAAAATTGCTATCATACTGCTGTAAGCAAATTTAAATCTTCACCCCCGTATTCATAAACGATTATTAAATTAAATAAACGTTTTTTAAGAAAATGTTCATAGAAAATTTGTTTTGTAAACCTTTAATTACTTAAAAAAATATTTTAATGAATACAGGCATAATAGTTTTAGGGACTTGATCAATTGTATGGCTTGTTTGTAATATTAAATATTGTCGCGAATTTTCGCTATTTTTGCCATTTTCGCATAGCGTTGTTACTCTTTGAGGCAATTGTCGCCGTTATAAAAATAATCCCATATATAAACCGTAGTCACGTATTATCGCTTTATACGTGGCGAAAAGTCCAATGTCGTATGCCATTACTAATAGTTAATTTTTAAAAAAAAACATGCTACACGTTTGCAGAGCAAAACATTTTTAAGAAACGAACACTAAATTGCATTTTTTAAATAATGAGATTTTGTTGTGTAAAAAGATCATATCAAATTTGGGATATCGCTTACAATAACAATGTATACTGAGAATATTATTTCAAAATAAAAACTGTCGGTATATTACAAAAATATTTCACTAACAATTTAAAAAAAAAAGGTTGGTCATTACATTTCAGTGTGTTGCCTATTAACTTGGAAACTTAATAATAATAATAATAACTGTAATAATTTTATAACATTTATATTAACGATAATGTTTCAATAATAAATATATTTTCAATAATACTTAATATTTTTTTAAACATTTTCTTAGTAGTTTAAAAATATTTTTAACAAAACAAATATATTCAAGAATATAAAAAATTGATTAACAAATCTTAAAAAAATAAAAACAAGTTGAAAAAAGGTTTAGTAGAAAAAAATAACGTTGATAACTGAAAATGTGGCAACAAAAATCACACAACCAACAAACAACAAAACATATTGCAGGCAACAAGAAGAGCAAGCCAAACTGGATGAATTGGAAAAACAACGAGAGCGTGAAGAAAAACGCAAAGAAAAACATCTGAAGAAGATACAAGAAAAAGGACAAATTGAAATATCGCAAAAGATACGCATAGAAGAAAGGAAATTAATGATAGCGCAAAGAAAATTGGAGAGTATACGGATTTTGGAAAAACTTTTTGATCGAATGAAGGTAATTCACCTGCTACTAAAAAATCATTTTTATACAAACTTAAAAAAAAATCGTGTGTATCTCTTCCAGCTTAAGCATATGGCTAAACAGCACAGCTCCACCTCATCCCGTAAATATTTGCTGGATATGCAACGTAACACTATGCGAGAACGTTTAGTGGAAAAATATAAAGTTGCCACGGAAAAACTTTTAATTGATCAAAGGAAAAAAGTTGATGACATTAAGAATAAAACACCCATAATGGGTTTGTTGAAAAGTAAAAAACTAAAACGTGGTTCTGATTCGGAGGAAGAAAGAAATAAAAATACTTTGAACACAGCTTTGGTACCAGGAGTAAATGCTTCTGCTACAGCGGAAGGTATAAATACTTTAAATCCTTTTAAAACTATGGCCGCCATGGGTGCTGCAGCCAATTACAATCCAGAAGCTGCCAGTGAATGGATGAAATCCTTATCAATGTTTTCCTATGCCCCGCCCATGTTTCCGGGCTTGGGCATGTATCGTCCACCCACATTTCCGGTGTCGATAAATTACCGTGGCTTTGCACCTCGCATTAGAATCCGCGGTAGAGGTCGAGGACGTGGTCGCGGTGGTTATGATGGGCAATCCTCTTCGTATTATAACAATCACAAATATTATAATAACCATGATGATCGTGATCATCGTTATGATGATGAAGATGGTGGCAACGGAAGTTATCATAAACATTCGAGAGGAAGGTAAGTGCCTTAATTTGTTATAAAAACTGGCCCTGCTCAGAAATGCATCACTGCGCTGCATCAGTGATTTCAAATGCTTAAATATATATCAGTGAAGTAGATGTGGACCAAAAAATTGTCATATACATACTCTACAAAAATAAAAGTCACACAATAAAAAAATTTAAATTATTTTTAATCGGCGTTAAAAAGTTTGCTTTTCTGATGCAGCGCAGTGATGCATTTCCGAACAGGCCCACATTTTCATAACAAAATTAATTTTTTTTTTTTAATTATTTCACAAAAAAATCTTTCTTGCCAAAGGATTTTCATTAATAATCGAGTTTTTAAAAAAAAAATTTACAAACAAAATTTTTTTAACAGAATATGTTTCCAAAAACTGTTTCAGAACAAAAAAAAATTTATTAAAAATCGTTGTTCGAAAAATATTTAAAGAAAAAATTTTCCAAACCTCTTAACACAAAATTGTTTATATTTTGCTTGTCATTTTTCAGACACTATTCCCGTTCGCGCTCCCGAGATCGGCGAACACGGTCTCGATCTAGATCACGTTCGAGATCCCGTTCTCGCAGTCGTTCACGTCGTTCTCGTTCACGGTCTCATGGACGTTCTCGCCACTACTCAAAACGTTCAAGATCCCGATCACGCAGTCGTTCACGTTCTTACACAAGATCCGAGTCACGATCTCGCTCACGTTCTCGTGTCCGTTCAAAAGATGATAAAAATCGCAAATCATCTCGCTCCAAGTCGCCAGGACAACAGGTAGCTATGCAGCAAAAACCTCTAGAAAAAATTAACAAAAAACTTGTATCGACTAGACGTTCGCGTTCTTCTTCGGATTGGTCAAGAACACGCAGTCGTTCACGTTCACGATCGCATTCTCATTCCAAGTCGCACTCTAAGCGTTCTTGGTCGAAAAGAGGAGGCAGTAAAGAACGACGCTCTTCTCCACCCCATAAGGTAGTAATCGAAACCGATAAACTAGTAAAATCAGCCGAAGAAATCAAAAGAACTATAGAAAAAGGCATGCAAGATCGAATGCGTGAGGAAGAAAGAGAAATTAAAGAAACTTTTAACAAGAGTCACAAACAAGTTTTAGCTCATAACGCTGCCTTAGCGGAAAACCTTTTAGCAGCTGGTATTGATAGTGGCACTGCGGAACACTCAGCAGCTGAATTATCGCTAGCCAACCCGGCACAAAACAAAGAGGAGAGAAAAAAACATTGTGATGATGACAATGAATATGATAATGACAACGAAAATTCTGGTTTCGAAAGGAACTTTTCTTCAAAGAAGCGACAAGAAGCCTCTTCAACGTCATCAAGACGTAATTCGCTAGAACAACGTCATCGTTCTAGACGTAATTCATCTTTAGAACGTTCGCCAAGAAGGACTTCATCTGAGAGACAAACTTCTTCCTCAAGACGTGCTTCATCGAAACGTAACTCGTCGGAACGCGAAGGTTCTAATTGTTAACCGTTTTAACAATCTGTAAAATTTTAGTTTAATAGTTTTTTCCTTTTATAATTTTTGTTTTAATTTAACTACTTTATTGTATGAATTAAAAAAAGAAATACAGAGACACAATAACAATGACATTGGTTTATGTTAATTTTCGCTGTTTTAAATTTCTTGTTTTGTCTCCTAATGAATTGAGAATTCACAAAGTGTATTTAAATAAATGAATTATAGTGACTAATTATATTCAATTTTCAATGGGGGTACATATAAAAGTTGTTTACCCATTCAACTTTGTCCGTCTACTGTTCAGAACACACTCACTCGCGAACTTAAGAAGTAAAAACAATCGATTTCTACAGGCATGCCAGTACGCTATGTTAGGCTTATGAACTAAAGTACAGATCAATAAAAAAAAACATTTAAGCGGGGTACTGTCAAACATGAACGACAGTTTTGCTCAAACTTTCGCTTGCTCGATAGGGTGGCCGCTAATTTTCGTCAGTCAACAGTCAACCACAAATGAATCTGGGTGAATGTTGACCGATAAGCTTTTTGACTGCCACTCAACGCGGTACAGTTATGTCACGCACAATCATTGACTAAAGGCCATGTCAGATAAAACTTTTGCTTCGCGTTGCGTTAGAGATTCGCTTTGTTATCCAAGATGAAATATTCATACTTGTGCGAAACATGTCACATAAAATACTTTTAACACAGAGCGAAGCGAAAAGTTAGGCACTCTTGCTTTGACAGTCTGCTGGTATCATTTTTTTTATTTATTTATTTTTTACAAACAATTTGTGTGTGTTGTTAAAGTGTTTATTGTGACATACACCTTTTGCGTTACGCTTTTCTGTCGGAAATATGGGAAATATGCTTTAAAAAAATATTTTACGCACATTAACTACATGTTTTTCAAACTAAAATAAAAGTTTTCGTTTAGAAATTTATATTGAAAACAAAAACAAATTTGAGTTTTTTTTATTGTTGTTTCCAAGGTATATTTACACAAGGTAAACTCGTTGTCCCATATGTTTGTCAGCTGTTTACCTAAGTTGGAACACCAATGTCAAATTCCGTGTATATGAGCCAAAATTTGTACATGTGTGCGTTAAATTTATATGAAGACAATTTTGACAATTCCGTTCCACTCGGTTATTTTTATAGAGCAGCATGTCTACACTCCCAAATAAGTCTACCTTGTGTAAATATACCTTGGTTGTTTCAATATATTTTCCCAACCAAAAATTTTAATTTTTTTTGAAAAACAGGCAGTAAGTTATTTTTTGAAAATTATTTTTTCGAGCAAAAGTAACAGTATTTTTTTATTTTTTCAAGCAAAAATAAAAGTTATTTTCTAAAGAAATGTACAAGTTATAATAATTAAGCTGACTTTAAACATTTATTTTTATGTGTGATCATCATGTTGATTTCTTAAAAACAAGTCAGAGGATATAGTAGGTCAAGACCGCCACATGATACCCTGCACCACAGCATTTGACAACACATTTTCGATAGTGCACCCTATATTCGGGACCAATGGAGAATCATGCTTATGTGTCCATATAAATATGGATCTATCTATGATTTAAAATTCATTAAAATCGGTATGATAGCTTTTAGAGGCTCCTTGTCAATAAGGACCTATGTGCCAAATTTTATCAAAAATTTTGGAATCCCTGCGATTTTATTAGCAAAAAAAAAACAAAAGGTCCTATCTACAAAAGATTTATATGGTAAACTCTAGAAGACCTTACTAACAATTTGCGTAAATATGCAACATATATATAAATAAATATAAAATAAATAAATAAATTATAAACAGTTTAAGGCGATTTAAAATTTTAAATAGTTTTTGCTTCTGTAAAATTTTCAAAATGTTAAATAGGAACTTTTGCGTTTTAGGTGACGACATGGAAGTATGTTTAATTAAAATTTAGAGTGAAAATAAATATAGATGGCAAAATTGAAGCACCACCGTTAATAGACAGATAAATATTTAAAACAGAAAACTCGTTTTACTCCGCTTCGAAAGCACTTGTTTACAAATAAATGAAAAGATATGCTTCTGAAATATGCTCACCAAAGTCTAGGTTTACACGATTCAACTTTTGATGATCTACCTGTTAGTTTGTAAGAGATTGAAGGGCGTTGGTACGGAGATGTTTGCACTCGGTCAGCACACTTTTTGTTTTTATTCGTAAGTATATGCTGCGTGGTTTTGGTTTGGTCTTTGCTTTATTTCTGATTCTCGGGCTGTCACTCTCTTTTTTCATCTACCTTTTCCTTTTTTCACCTTATCTATCCTAATTAAAACGTCGCAATGGACCATATTGGTCTCTGGGTGAAGGTGTGGAGGAAACTTCACAGCAGCCTTTCTACCCACCTACCTACCATATGCTGCGTGTGATCATAATGACAACTTTTCAATGGAATTGAACGGAAATTGAAGCGTATAAACCAAGTCTGTTGTTGAAACAACGACAACACAACAAGAAGAACCACATACATTTTTGGTTAGTTTCAGAGTTAAAAATAAAAAAATTTGAAATTTAGAAGAACAAATTGCCGATTTCTATTTTTTATGAATTGCATTGTTTAATACAAAGATACCTGCATATAATTTTTTCTGGTTAAGTATTCAATACTTCTACAAAACTTTCTATACTGTTTGGCGGCTCACTTTCAAATAACTGTGTTAATTGATTTTCTCAGAATTTTGTTTTATTAACATTGCGGACTTTACAAGTGGACATCTCAATTTTTTATTTTCTATTACATCAGTTACCGACTGTAAAATTAGAGGATGGTGAGTTAAAACTCCCGATATTTCAAAAATTATCATGTACATATTTTTTTTTATTTACCTTATTGTAGTTTTTTTTATATATTTTTTAGTTTCTTTTTTTAACTTTACAAATTCTTGTGTCCTTTAACAAAATCTAACTTAATATTTAAAAATAAAATTATATTTATTAAATCCTTTATTAAAAAACTTGTTTCGGTACGGATTTTACTTTCATTTAGTTTCATGCAAAATTAAGCTTTTAAACTAAATAAATGAAAACTAATGAAAATTAAAAGTGATTAAAAAGAAAAACGCATTTTTAAACAATAATTCAAAGTTAATGGCGAAGGAAAGATAAAACGGGTTTAAGGATTTCTATATAAATAAAAAAAAATTTTTTTAAGATTTAAATTACTTAAGTTTAGTTCTAGTAGAATAATTTTTTTGTATTTTGCTTTAGAAGCGTCTGTTGCGGCTGCCGCGATTGCGGCCCCCGCCTCCGCCATCGTTATTATTACGATTGCCTCCACCTCGCCGGTTACGTCTGTTATTATTATTAGTATTTTGGTTGCTGTTGTTGGTTTGAATATTATTGTTGTTGTTATTGGGAAATGTATCACCTTTGGAATTCGATTGATTAAATGAAGGACTATCGTTGCGTGAATTATTTTTGTTGCTATTGAAATTATTGGAATTGTTATTAAAACCATTTGGATTCGAACTATTCGTAGAATCATTCCAAGAACCATTATTATTTGCCCAAGGCCCAGGAAAGTTGCTGACATGCTGTTGATTGAATTTAGATTGAGGTGAATTTTTTATTTCATCATTTTGTTTTTGCTTTATATTTAGTAGACATGGCAGGAACGGTTTTTTCAAACTTAACAGTTCTTTAACAAACACAGCTAGAGGATAATGTTGTCTTGATTCCACACGTGATTTCTTTGAGGGCGGGGAACTCTCACGGCCCTCTAAAGTTGGCGAAACAGATCTTGAATGTTCTCGGGCTGGAACAAGATCTCTTAACTCTTCTAGTTTACCGGCATCTATATAATTATTGAGATAATCAGGTCCTTGGCGAACGGCCAGCATTAGTCTTGAATCGGGATGCACTCTAATAAAACGGCTATAAACCAAAATTCCCACAATGGCCTGGGGATCCATGGTGGTGAGTACACCACTGGCCAACATGCCCTCGATGGCATTTTCACTGACCTGTTGAGGCGTTAGACCGCCATTATCAGGTCTTCTCTCACGAGGTGTATACATAGGCTCCTCTTCCATTTCATCAGGTCTTCGGGATCCAGCCCACTGTGCTTGAAAGTTTCTGGGTATAGGTTTGCTGTAGGGAACTTTTTTCTCTTGATCTTTGGCTACATTATTGGAAGGATCCAATTCGAGGCCGGGTATAAAACCTTTATCGGCAGTTAAACTTTCAGTAAACTCCACTTTGTCCTCAGGGCCCATACCGGGTATAACGGCATCATCATATTCACAATCATCCAAGGCGGCCAAACTGGCAGGCAAAGTATTCAAATTGTATTTATCTCTCATCAAGTCACCTGGACGGTTACGTGTCCAAAATTTAATAGTATGATCATTGGAACCAGAACATAAGATGTGACCCAAGGGATGCCAGGCCAGCGTCCAGACTATACTGTCATGAGCCGTTTCCACACAGCCAATTTCTTTATCGGTTCTAAAAACAAGCAACAAAAACAGTTCACAAAATAAATCTAAATTTAATGGATATCCAAAAACCTACCCCACGTTCCAAAATAATATCGAACCATCTGATCCACCAGAACAAAATAAACCCTCATGCACTGGATGCCATGAAACAGAACTGGCTTCTTTTTTATGCCCTCTAAATACCTGGGCCTCCTCTTTTAAATTTCTTATATCGAATAGTTTGAGTAAATGATCTCTTGAGGCTGTTACCAACCAATTGCCGTTATCGTTCCACTTAAGATCCATAACTGTGGATTTGTGAGCGTGCCTATGAATAAAATCGGTTATCATTTTATACAATTTCAAGTTCATTCAAACTTACAGTGTTGCTAAAGCTTGACCACTTTTTGGATCCCATAATTTGATAGGCTGTTGATTATCTTTACTACCCGAAACTATTAGACCCTTTTGCGGATGCCAGTGTACACATTTGACATCAGCACCATGACCTATAATAAAAAAACATCAAAGATGTTTAGGTTACACTTTGGTTCTTCGTATACATACATATAATAATTTTAAAGTTATGGCAACAAATAATGAAGACATTAAGGGTATTCACGTCACAAGTTGCACCCTTGCAAAAAAGCAAAAGTGCAAACACATAACAACAACCACAAAGAAAATTATTTACGCACAACTAATTGTCTGTGTGGTTGTTGTTATATTTTTGCACTTTTGCTTTTTCGCAATGATGCAACTTGTGACGTGAATACCCTTATTGATAACACTGTGCTCGAAATTTACACTTTTTTGTAGAGATGCTGGGCACTTGGCGTTTTAACATAATTCGGGTACGCTGAATCCAATGGTGCTAACCGTTTTTACGTTAGCTCTTGTTTTCGAGCTATACCGTTATTTCGAAAATTAAGGAGATTGCACAACATATATTCGCGCAACTCAAAAAGAGTTTATTAAATTAAAATTACTAAAAAAAACCGAAATTCCCAATAAAATTTCCTTTAAGAAAAGTAAAAAAAAAAAATGTTCTAATATGCGCAGTCGTTTTATCAAAATTTCAAAATTTTTGTCATAAAAAATTTGAAAATGCAGCTATGATTCTAATTGCAGACATGTAAAAAACTGATGCTGCAAACAAAACAATCCAAAATTGATTAAAATCTGGTAGCAACTTTTGATTTTATTCACAAAAGAATACGCGCTGCAGGGGCCAAATTTAAGAATTTTATTTAACCGCCATATTTGTATGGCTGAAATTCTTAAATTTGACCCCTGCAACGGCTATGATGCCCCTAAATGGGTCAAATGTATGACCAACCCCACTTTTTTCCATCCCTTAAGTGGGCTCCCATGCAAAATGTTCAATGCAGACTACAAATATATTGAAGAGAAAGTTCAATAAGTGCCCATGAGTTGCCCCTAATGGGATATAATGTATGACAAACCTCAATTAATTTTTTGTCCTTAACATTTTCTCGAGACGTACTTGCCACTTATCTCCACTTTTTCGGGGGGCTCCCATACAAATATTGCGTTTTATGAAATTCTTAAATTCTTTAAAATTTTTCTTAAATTCAACATTTTTTATTTTTCGAATTTATTCTATGAGCTAAATTTCAGGTATGTATTTTATAAAAAAAAAAAAGCTTTATAAAATACATACCTGAAATTTAGCTCATAGAATAAATTCGAAAAATAAAAAATGTTGAATTTAATATAAAGTAACCTTCAGAAGGAAATAATTCCCAGTTTCTATTTTTAAAAATTTTTCGTAAAACCAAAAGTTGCTAACAGATTTTAATCATTTATGGCTTGTTTTGTTTGCAGCTTCGTTTTTTTTGTCTGCAAAAAATTAGAAGCAAAGCTGCATTTTCTAATTTTTTATGAATTTTAAAAAAACAAAAATTATATTTCAAAAACGACTGCGCATATTAGAAAAGTTTTACCTTTCTTATTTTATTGTGGAATTTCGTTTTTTTTAGTTTTTTCAATAAGCTAAAGCGTTTTTGAGTTACGCGAAAATATGTTGTGCAACCTCCTCCATTTTCGAAATAACGGTAAATCTCAAAAACAAGAGCTAACCTAAAAAACGGTTAGCACCATTGGATTCAGCGTACCTGAATTATGTTAAAACGCCATGTAGCTGCCCGGCTTGTCTAATTTTGCAACTTCCACAGTTTAATAACTAAAATTCTTTAACAGTGTCTTTACATTTTTAAGGGTCGTTTCGCAATATTTTTGTCGTACACAAATTAGATTTACCAAATCAGAGTGCTGAAGTAAATTACAGTACAAATTTGAACTAAAAATCATGTTGAAGAATTTTAAAGATTCTCCAAAATTTAAGTTTGTACCTGATTTAACGTAATCAGTACAAAATGGATTCCGCTAACAAAAAAAGTATCCCTAGGAACTCATGACTATGTATGTATGTATATACATCTTTAAATTAAAGCGACTTTAACATCCTGTTCATCGATTTCGAACGTTAACGTGAGCATAAAAAATTATATGTAAAACAAAAACAATATTCGAAAATTTGTTTTTGTTTTAAATGTTGTTTTCAATGCGAACGTTGACGTTCGAAATCGTTGAACAGGCATTAAGTGTATCCAGTCTCCATATTTATTTTCTTATGAAAAAAGTTTCAGGAAATGTTATTAATTTATCAGAGCCATTATTTCAACATGCCGTAAGCTAAAGGTATAGTTTTGTCCCTCTTTTCAACATGATATGTAAAAGAAGTAAAATAAAACTAAACTGGAACCAATTATGCAAGACTACAACAGCAACAAAAAACGGTCATGTTCTGACAATCGCACGATTTGAAATCGCAAAACGCCAGATTTATTTGATGGTGTTCTGAAACTTTTGCTTGCGATCTGCCATAGTTTCTTAAAAATATTCTAGTTCCCTTGAACACAGCTTTGCAATTTTATGTTGACAAACTTTTTACATTTGTGATCTACAGAAAACCTATCGGGTTTTTCAACAAGAACTTTGTTTTCTAAAACAAAATAAAACTTAAAATTTAGATGAAGATGATTCAAATTTTTATTGTACATATTACGAAGAGAAAAGTTCGGCAATTATGAAAATGGTATCTTGAAAATGTCTACCACGAGCACGCTGACAGATGTCGTTTCTTTCATCAAAGTTTTTAATCACTTTTTTGGTCTATTTCGTTAATCACATCACGGATTTTGAGTTTCAAGGCTGCAATCGATTCGAATTGCGCCCGTATAGTCTCTGTCCTTAACATATCCCCACAAAAAATAATCAAACGGTATTAAATCACACGATCTGGCTGGCCACTTAAAAGCTGATGTTAGTGAAATAATGCGATCGGGATTGTTTCATTGGCTGTGTGAATGTAACTTTCACAGAATTGCCAATGCATCTACTATGAAAACGTCAAAAAACTTAATGTCAAAACTATCATGTTGTTGGTGTTGCCACAATTAAAAAACAAAGTCCTTGTTGAAACCCCCTATATTATATGACTTCAAGTCAAAATCGCAAGTGTTAAGCGTTTTGCAATTTTCCGAATATCCCCTAGAGCACCTATACTAAATTTGCAACATATGCAAGGTTAGAAAGGGCATTTGCAATAGATACGGGTTTCCGATTTTGTAAAATCCTGCACGGTTGCATTTTAGTATACGATACTTTTGTATTGTTACTTTGCAACTGACGTTTTGTTACTTACCCACACCCTTTACTATAGTATTAGAAAACCCCTTCAAGTCGAGAGTACACTTTAATGGGGTTCAGATATCGAATACTGTAATTTGCCCCCCAGGTAAATTAATGGACATTTTATTTATGAAATATTTGTGCTCAATTTGGTCCTCCTAGCTCAATTTGTATAGCCGCTATTGTGCTAAAGACATTCAGCTAAATTATGAATACAAATTTCACGGGAGTTTTTTCCCCTTCTCTAATAATTCCTATTTAAATTCAATTATAAAAATGGGAAAAGAGAAAAACTCCCAAGGAATTTTTATTCATAATTGGGTTGATTATTTCGAAAAAGGTAGTTATTTGTCTATAACTCGGTCATATATGAACCTATTTTGTTAATTTTAACTATCAGTTTTCTACTAAGTTCATTTGAGTTGAAAGGGACAACAAATTTAATTTATTATTCTACTGTTTTGATTTAAGTTGAAAGGGAAAAAATTTCATTTATTATCATTTTATTGATGTTGAGTGATGAATTGAAAATTTGCAGCCTCACTAAACATAAGTGATAGTGATGTTAAAACATTTTGCACTCAAAAATAAAAACGACCCATAAGCTTTTACTAGAATTATACTAGAACTAAATTTATACTAGAACTTAAACAGAGTACCAGAGTACTTAGGTGAGTACGAAAACGTTAGTTGCAAAGCAACACGCTTTTTTTAATGCATTCTACAGTGCAACCATAAAAATTGTATTATGTTATCTGTCCCATAGTGCACCAAAGCCGCTATAGGTGGGTACATTTTTAACTATGACTGCAAATTATTTTTAGAAAGTCAATAAGACTGATTTTAAAGTTAATCTCGATTTAGACATCAAAGGGCTTACGTGGAATTACGAGTTAAAAAGGTAAAACAAATTTATTTTGAAACTAAAGGTATATTAATTGTCAGTTTTAATTTTCTACCTAGAGGCAGTATTACAGTTTAAAATGGTCGGATTTCATTGGATCGAAAGCTACTTAGGTCCCTAATTAAGCCTAAGTGTATACAGATAAAAGCAATTTGCAGAACAATGTACTTTATAGGATCCATAAGTTATTATTATACCCCTTTTACCAACAAAAAATGTTGGGAGTTGTAATTTTTTTTAAATTGTTTTCAAACCGTGAACAAATAGTCCTTTTTTTTGAATGAGAAACTTTTTTTCAAATCGATTCTTATGACATATCTTTTTTCCAGTACTGTTTTTTATAAATAAGAAAATTGTCTTTAAAGAAATTCCCTATTTAACAAACAATTTGTTTTAAAATCTTCTTCAATATAGTTTGTATTTGTACTTACCCCTCAATACTCTTTCCTCTTGACATCTAAGAAAATCAAATATCCTCAAAGTACCATCATCGCTGCAGCTGACAAATTTACTATCAGTTGGACTAAAACTGTATGTACAACCAACAACAACAAGTAGTAGAAGAAAACCGGAAACGACAATAATGTTGATAAACAGATGGATTCGCAGGAAATCATAAGCATCACGGAGCAGTAGCGGTAGCAGCAGGTTGATTAGTCATAAATAAATGTTGATTGCAGCAAATTTGATTGCGAAGTAGAAGTTCGTCCACACACACGTACAAGCAATAAACAGGTAACCAGAAAAAGGTTGAAAGTAAAGTAGAGTTTGTTGGTTGAAATTTGTTGTTGATTTTAGATATTTTGTTTTGTCATAGCGTTTTTTATTAATTTTATATATGTATATATATTTAAAACAATATATAGAGAATGTAGCACATTTATTTTATTTGGTTTTTGGTTAACGTTGGCCCATTATGAAGACATATTATTATTTATTTTATATTTTGTTTTAAATGTGTTACAAAAAAAGGAAAATATAAATGTTTATTTAGAATATGAGATGTTCAAAATAAGAGTATTAAAAAATTTTATTAATTGATTTTATTTTATTTTTATTAATAAAGGAAAAACTTTAAACCTAAATTAAAAAAAAAATTCCAAACTGAAAACTTTTCACATTTTCTTACTTTTTTTATTTTAACGCCCTAAATTTTAGTTGAAGAAATTTCAATAAAAATGCCAAAGCCTTGTTTTCTAATAAAAATAACTTTATTTGGTTTCTTTTTTTTAAGTTCAGTTGGGGAAGGGTCACCAGTAAAAAAAAATACGAAAATTTTGCTGTTTTCTTGTTAAAACTTTTATTTCTTATTGCGTGAATAAAAACGATACACCAAAAATTAAATGAAAAAGGAAATAATAAATAAAAAAAAGAAATTAAAATTATAAAAATAGAAAAAAAAACGAATTGTTGCTCTCCAACGGCGACAAAATGGTTAACGGGCTGGTTGTTGGTCCAGGAATCAACAGAACTTGTTTAAAATGTCCAGGAAAATTTCATTAAAAGAAAAAATTTTTTTTTTTCATTTTAAGAAAATTCTCCTTAAATCATTTAAATCAGTTAAGTCAACAAGACAATTTTAATACGATTTCCTATTTCACTTTATTTGTTTTAGCTCAGAAACTTTAATGCTCAAATTCAAATTAAAAACGTTTAGTTTTGTTGTTTTTTTATAAGAAAAGGTTTTAGTTTTTATTTAATTTTCTTTATATTTAATTATATATATTTAAAAAAAAAGTTTGTTATAGTCTTTTTTTTAGGTATAAAAGAAAAAAACAAAAGTCTTTGGCTTTTTATTTAGTTTTAAAACAATAAATATCACAGCAGTTTGTTAAATTTTGTTTAAAAATTAGAAATATAGATAATATTAAACTATTTAAACAATATCTAGGCAGAGTTGTGTGTTTGGAGTTTAAAAAAAAAAACTTTATTCATATATAACATTAACTCAAAACACTAAAAAGATCAAAACTCTGCCATTTATTTGTAGGAAATAGAACAAAATTCTACCTATAAAGCATATGGCCTAATGAAAACTTTATTTTTTGCATAAATTTTATTTTTGTTTAATGTCTCTTTTAAACAACTAATAACTATTAGACTTAGTAAAAATATGTAAGAAAAAACAAGTGTGAAGCTATACCTTATTCCCCTAATTGCTTCCTTGTGGGCCTGAAACATTTTCACATTGTTCATATTTGATTGCCAGTATTTAACGTAACCGCCATGATCGCCAGTCACCATCCAGCTGTCGTTGTGAGACCACACCATTGTACGCACTGAGGTATCATGAGCCTGAAAAAATGTTTGTGACATTTGTTAATTATAAAACATTCTTAAGTAAAAAGAAGTAAAACAATTTGAGTATTAAGGCAATTTAGGTTATTTTCTAAACTCAGCTAGAATTGGACTAGAAGCCAGCTAGAAATAAATCAGAATTTTACGTAAATTATACTAGGACTAAATTAAAACTGGATGTATGTATAACAACAAAACTATAGCCGCTTTATAACTGAAAAATAACTGAATTTAAATGCAATCAAAACTAAAATTGAACAGAGCTGGAAATAAATTACAACTGGATTAGAATTTTACTAGAACAAAACTAGCACTTAACTTAAAAGAAATCATTCTGAAATTACTAGTATGTAATGCACTAAAACTGAAGAAGAACTAATCGGTCGATTACGGATGACGACTGAACTGAAGTTGAATAGCCAGCAGCGGAATCAGGCAACGCCGCTCGTTAAAATATAAAATAAAAATGTTATAGTTTAACATGAGCGGCTTTGCCAAATTCGCTGCTGGCAACTGAACTTCAGTTGTGTTGATATCCGTAATGGACATAGGTATTAACTACAAATAGTCTACAACATAATTAGAGTTGAACTTCACATACACAGGGACCAAACAAAGGCCCCCTAATTCTGTAAAACGCAACCACAACGCCAAAAATTACATTGAAAGCAATAAATTAACTGATATTGAAATTGAATTGGTGATATTGGCCATAAATTTCGGTATAATTTGACATATAAATAAAATGCAAATTTTTACACCTACTTGTAAAATAGTCTCAAAATTGAAAGTCAAACCATTCCATAGAGTAAATTCGCCGGAACTGGCTCCTGTCACTAATCTTCTGCCTTCCGGAGTCCAGGCCAAAGTAAAAATAGGACAACGCATTTTATTTGTGGCAGTTTTAACAAATCTTGTGGTAACAGCATTAGAAGGATTGTCCATATAACTACTGGGTGGCAATAGTTCCGGAATATAAATACTTTCCGGTTGTAAGGCAAAACGATCACGGGAATCTCTTTGCCATAAGCGGGCCTAAAAATTAAATTGAATTTATTCTTTGAAGTTAAAGTTTTTTAATGCAAAAACTTTACCTCTATTTTCTTAACAATGGCAGCATTATAATCAACAGTCTTACGCATAACACTTTTACGTAAACGTTTGCCATCAAAATCATCTTGGGTCATTTGAAATGGTCTTTGGAAGCCTCCGGTATTGAAGGGTTTAAAATAAGGTTTATTGCCACCATGATGGCCGTGATGATAGTGTGGTCGAAAATGATTGCCATGAGCACCGGGCATTGGCGGTGGTATGCTAGTGTTCATTGCCAAATGTGAGGGTGCAGTTAGTTGAGGTGGTGGTTGTGAGACATCCATTCTGAAGTAGAAAAAAAATTTTCGTTTTATGAATAAATTCTTAAAAATATTTAAAATGTAGTAGCCACTTACATGTCTTATTTTTTATGGAATAAGTTACTTGACTGTTTGTTTAATTCTTCAACCAATTTTATGACGCGTGTTTTTTTACTGTCTTGTCTGATACTTCCCCTTTTTTCACTTTAGCTTTGATAAGTTTTTTTTTTTTGTATATTCAGGAAGTTTTTTGCTTTAATTTTACAGTTAACCATTAAAGTAACAACAAAAGCACATTTTACTACAATTTATTTGCAAAATTTTTATTAAATTATAACAAATAAATAACTTCTTTTCACAAAAAAAGTGTTTGCAAAAAAATTTTCCTTCTTTATAAAGCTTAACCTGAAGTTAGCTGCAGTTAATTTGTTGAGAAATGGCAACTATAAAAGAACAGGGTAAGTCATATGTTAATATTATTTCTTACATACCATCCAGACTATCGATTGTTGTGTCCACATAAACAAAACGATAGCAGATTTAGCGACGCACAATTCTTTATATTCTTTGTTGTGGCAAAAATGTATGATACGACAGACAGCCCATATAAAAAGCAACAACAAGAATCAGAATGGCGTTTATTTATATGAAAATACTCCAGTGATGTTACACATCGTTGGGCAAATAATTTTTTAAAAACGTTGTGTTATCCAGAACAAAACATCGACAAGTCTTCACTATCGAAATTCATGTGTGCACAAGAAATAATTTTTTGCTTTAACATAGTGATGGCTAATCTAGACGGTCTGTTAAGAAAAAAATACATAAACACAAATTTTTTATAAAAATAAAGGCTGAGCACGTGTATAGTTTAACATGAAATTATTAGAATAAATTGGGACTGCTGTTATTTTTATATGCGAGTTAACCATTTTATAGAAATATATATTTGAGAATGCGTTTAATTAAATATAATATTAATTTTACTTAAGGCGACCAGATTTTGCAAATAAAAATAGAGGACATAAAGAAAAAATTATTTGACTTCAAGATTTTTACATATTTTACAGAAAAATTTACATTCCCATATTGATATATGTAAAGTAAAGAAGGTTTGCATATTATGCCGATGATATACATATAAATATTAACATTAACTTAAGTAAAATTATTTACGACAAAAGTAATTGCTACTTGGAGACGCAGCGTAAAGGTTAAGTTTTTTAATAAAAGTTTGAATAGGAATTAATCAATGTTTTAAATTTCATTAAGATACGTTTGATGGTTTCTGATAGGCAGATTTTTCCCCAATCCCTCCTCGTGGTCCTATTTTATAAAAAAAATCATTCCTTATGCGCCCATATAAACATGGATCTATCTTCATATTGCTAGTATAATTCGCAGACGCTAAGTCCACTTTTTAAAACATTTAATGTTTTAAATTTCATTAAAATTGGTTTGATAGTAGGCACAAAGAGCCTATTACGGAAAGCAGCTTGTATGTGGGCTAAATTTAACTATGGACCTATTCGCCCTTGTGCCAATTAGAACCTATGTATGTACCAAATTTTCTTAAATTATCTTCAAAATTGCGACCTGTATTTTTAGTTAAGCTTGAGTTCATTAAATTTAATTTTCATTAAATTATTTTTACTGAAAAAAGGAAATTTACAACATGAAATTTATTAAAAAAATTTTGGCTGAGCTGGGGATCGAACTCGGGTTGAATTTACATGTTGCAAGAATCACCACATTCTTTCATCAGAATTCTTTGACGTTCTAACCTCTGCACCACTGCGGTGCCTGCCAGCCAACAGTTAACATCAATCTTTGACTAGTGGTACTGGTGGTTCGAAATTTGCTGTTATTATAATTTTTCTATTTTATTAACATGTTGCTTCCTTTCTTTTTTCGTATTCTTTCTGTCAAGACTCTGTATTGAAACACTGAATACATTTGCTTATTATGTTTAAAAATAAACAGATCTACTAAAAATCAAAAATTTTTAAATGGCAAAATAAGTAAAAAAAGCCGACATTGCAAGGAGGCGATTGATGCTCTTATCGAGTTGAACTAGAGTTTCTACGCGGGAAAGAATTCCCGGGAATCCCGGGACATTATTTTTAAATTATTCCCGGGAAATTGTTTCCGGAAATTTTCGGGAATTTCAAACTAAATTTTTTGGAAATCTTAATTTGTTTGCATCGTTAAAATCAAAAACTAGCAATAAAAATTTACAGAACCATCTAAAAATTCTAAAAAATAAATAAATAAAAAAAGAATTTGACGTCTATTAAGTCACGGGTAACAGGCCAACAAATGTATAATCTTTGTATCATGCGCTTCTTACTATAAAACCAACGTCTGTAGAGAATAAGAGCAATTTTCGGTAGCAGGTTATATACATATCAACAAGGATTAGAAATAGAATCTCTGATGAGCTTTTAAATGCTTTAATAATACTAAAAAAAATTCTTAAAAGGAAATTAATTTTACCAAGTTGCTATTAATAACAACTACTAATTATTAATAAGTTTTAAACATTCGTGATCTCAAAAAAAATATATACATATATATAAACATACATATATAATATGCATGTGCATATGGATGTAACAATTTATTTGGTTTTGTTTTGGTTTTCTGTGGAACTATTTAAGCTAATTTTTTTAGACTGTTGTATATGTGTATATTTTTTTAAAAAAGTAAAAACTTTTGTCTTTAACTCATTTATTGAAATCATTGTCTTATTCAAAAAATCCCGGGATTCCCGTGTATAAGATTTTTTTTGTTTTGTTTCCCGGGAATAAAAAAAGACCGGGAAATTAGAAACCCTAAGTTGAACCCACTATCCGACAGTATAGTCATCATATTATCTGCAACCAGTGCTATGACCCAACAGATCTACCAGATATTACTGATAAAGTAAGTTTCTATAGCTTTCTAAAAAAAGGCGACATATTCATACTGATGGGAGATCTGAACGTACAAGTTGATTGTGATCACACACAAATTGGAAATGTAATAATGACATATTGTCTTGGAAGAAGAACGAAAAACGGAGAATTGTTTACAGAATTCTGTTCGAAATATCATTTGGTCCTACCCTAACCTTGATGCTAAATGTATATGAGACTCGTTCTTATTTGACCTCAAACTTTAATGAAATCCCTATTAAATGATTAAATATAGGAAGAAAATGATTTTAAAAAAATTAAAAAAAAAATGTTAATACTAACACGTGCCGCATTAAGCTTAAATATTGTTATTTACATATTAGCAGGTGAGATACAAAACTCATTATTTCCACTTTATTCGAATTTTGGGAAAATGCAATAAACTTATAGCGCCCGATTTAATGGACTGTTATGCCACTCTTAATAAATAAATCAACAGTTGAAAAATAAAAACCAACTGAAATATAGAAAAATAATAGATTTAATTTTGGATCGAACGAGTTTTCGAATGAAAAGAATTTTGCTACAATCCATATCAGATCGAACTAGTTTTGCAACACACAAGGACAATTAATCATTAAACTTTAGTATATTTTGAAAGTTATATTAATTTGTTAAAACTAGTGTTCGTCTAATGGTCAAAACTCGACCATATATTTTTATGGATATATGAAGAAAACATAGTACATCTAAAGTCTACACGGAATGTAAAAAGCCACATGCGCATGAGGTTCTGACGTAATTTTGACGACACTACAAAGCCCCAATAGCAAGTTAGTGTTGTGTGATGACGACAAAATTAAGTCAGAACCACATGCGCATGTAGCTTTTTACATTCCGTGTACTATAGGCTTTAGTATAAGTATATGAATTTACATGTTTCGACTATTTATTTTTCCATCTTAGTGGATCGATTTGGCGAGGGACCAACCTGCGATTCATATTTTATCTTCCAGGTGAGTTAATTTAATTTTGTTCAATGTAAAAATATCAATTGAAAAACAAAATAGTATCAAAAAATCTCCTTTATAGATTGTCATCCACTCAGGACATTGAAAAAGTAACAAAAAATTTAAAAATTATCACATGCAGCACGGAAAAGTAAAAGAAAGCAATAAAATTTCCCGTATTTATATACTTGAAATATTCGAAAACCGGTTTCTTAAAAATGTCGAATAATCGAGCACCATATTTTTTGTTATTTGATAATTGAAAGAAACAAATTTTGTATTTACATATGTATGTGTTAGTAGCTTATTACTCCGAAAATATTGAACAGATTTAAAAAAAGTATATATATTGTGCACTTCTGTAAGTAAGGCCCTAATTTTGTAAAACACAACGCACGCCAAAGTATTATATTGAAAGCAAAAACAAATTCATAAATATTGTGTAATTTTGTTGTTGCTTTGTACAGATATTTATTTACCGTTTTAAAATTTTCAACGCCACAAGCAATGAGGCGTATGAAATCTTAAAAACCAATGTAAATTTCTGTTAGAGGCAGCAACAAAATTACAAAATATTTATGAATTTGTTTTTGCTTTCAATGTTATTCTTTGTCGTTGCGTTGTGTTTTACAAAATTAGGGCCTTAATATCTTTCAAATTGGTGTAGGTAAACTTTGTTCAAATCGGAAAGAGTTCTTGACTCTTTTGCCTTTGTCGATTTATATATAGATATGCAAACAGTGATAAAAAATTTTACAAGAGTGCTGTAGGGGAGAGGTTATCGAATGTAGTTTCCGAGATAGAAAAGTTGAAAACAACACCAAGTCCAACTTGCTTAGACGTAAAGGGCAGCAAGTGTACTTATAGTTTTGAAAATGTCTGGTGAATGGAACGAACCAGTTTTGTTTTTTTAAGGTCACATAAAAACATAGAAAATGAACATATTCGATACAATCTTTAAATTTATTCTCTTAAAGTGCTAAAAGATCTGTCAAAATCAATTATTATCCCAATTCGCAACTCACACCTACTCATATGTAAAGTAAACTGGAACTTATTTTCTCACCTCAAAATTTTTAAAATGAAAATGTTAAAGAGGGCCGTTAACCTTTTCATTACAAAAATATTTATTATTAATCAAAATAGACCGGGTCGACCTCCATACAAAAAAAAAAGTTGTGTCAGTCACCCCCTAGAATGAAAGATATGTCAATGAAGTTTCTAAAACAGGAACATTTTTTTTGGCCATGCCCCAAAAAACAGCACTTTGGGTTTTTTGTATGTAGCGCTGCAATTTAAAGTCCGACAACCATTTATCATTTCGATAGTTAAAAAATTTCACTAAAAACGAAATAAAATAACGTTTAAAAATTTCTGCTTAGAATAACAATTGATAAAATAAAGTCTTTTATTGTTTTCTCATTTCAAGAAAACAATACATAATAATTATTGTTGTTTATATTGAAACAGTATTCAGAATTTAAATAAATATATAAGTCAATGACTTTTAAAAAAAACCAACAACAATAATATAAACGTTTAATTGTTTCAATATTTTTATTATTTTTTTTTTTTTGGTAAACAATTTCTTTTACATGTCTTTAAGTTTGAAAAGGGAATGAATGAAACTCGCTGAAGTGCGCCATATTTTATACAAAACTTTGACAATTGATGTTTGAAAAATTAATACGTACATACATAAGTATTTTGAAGTATTTTTTTTTACTTTTTTAGAATGTAAAAATTTGCATGCTACAGTAGAATCGCGAAAAAGTTAACCAAAATGTCCCAAGGGGTTTTAACTTTTTCGAACTACTAGATTTTCTAAGCGGGCTTAAATTTGAAAAATGTACAATAATAAACATGGATCTTTTAGAAATAACACACTTAACTTATTTCAATGGCTTAGTATTCATAATAACAAAAATTAAACACAGATTTTTCATATTTATTCGCCACAGCCTCGAGAATTTCAAAAATTTTTTTCTAATTTTTGAAATTCATAATCCAACGCTATTAGTTTTCCCTGAATATCTTTATTAATTTTGTTGAAATTCTCTACTTTCTGCTCATTTCCGATGTTTTTCATCAAAACATTCAGAAAAGTTAACTAAAAGTTGACTTTTAAGAGCGACGCAGGCACGCTACAATTCGGTTAACTTATCCGCGAGATTAACTCTTCCGAGAGTTAACTTTTTCGCGATTCTACTTTATTTCTTATTATGCAATTCTTATTTAATTTTTTTAAGGAAATATTCAGCCCAATTATGAATAAAAATTCCCCGGGAGTTTTCTCCCTTCTCCCATTTTTCCTATGTAAATTCAATGGTAAAAATGAGAAAAGGGAAAAAACTCCCGGGGAATTTTTATTCATAATTGGGCTGTTTATTTGCATGTCAATTGGTTTTAAAAATATAAAAAAAACTTAATTTTTATTTTCAGTGTGTTTTCAGCCAATGTAGCCATATTTGTTTTTTAGTTAAAATAATGAGAGGTTTCTTTAATGGGCTTTTATGCCTTTTCACACTTGTCAACATTTAACATTTAACATTCATTTGCGAAGACGTTGGAATTTTCCCATAAGAAAAACATAGGGCTAAACATTTTTCAACATTTTTACAGAATGTTACTATCTCATTTTGTTCCCTTTTACATTTTGCGATATTTTTAGTGTCTTCACTAGCTAAACTGACATTTAAAATGACATTTAAGTTCCATCACTAACAAAACTGACATTTATTGTCAACAAAAAATATTTTAACAAACAAAATGAGCGGCGGTACATGTATTTTTTTTTAATTTAATTTTTTGTAATATATTTATAAAATATGTTTCCAATTTCAGGTTATCTTCAGAAAGATTTTCAATAGTTGCGCTTTTCTAACTGTATAGCTCTTCTAAAACGTGTGTCTTTTTTTTCGCATAACTTCTAACTTTTGTACAAGTACTGAAAACATTTTTCTTTCGACTCGGACGCATTCCTTAAAGAAATCGTCATTATTATTTGGGATATCTCTTTCCCACAAATTTCCATAGCGATTCTTAAAAAAATATTTGTTTATATTAAAATAAAAGTTTTGATTACTCGTTTACATACAAACATCCATACGTTCCTTTTAATAGGCATGTGAGCATCTAGTAAGACGATCTCATCATCATCTGCTATAGAATCCATTATTATCTCTATAAAGTGCGATAATAACTGGGTATGCTCTTGCCAACGTATATTTAATCCAATTACTAAATCTTTTTTAAAATTCATTTTTAAAAGCGGCGTGGTGTTTGTTTATTTTGACAACTGAAATAATGTTAAATGTTGCAAGTGTGAATGTCTGTTTCACAATTTCAACATATTCCATGCGTTCCTCCGAAATGTATGCAAGTGTACAAAGGGTATTACACTGATCAACATCTAACATCTACCATCAAAGATGTAAAAAATGTGAAACACTCGTTTACATTGGTCACATCTACCAGCAAACAAAAATGTCACAATTTTTTAATAAAACTGTTTTTAAAATAAAAAAATGTTTTTTCTACAAAAGTGCCACAATTTAATAAGAAAACACAAAAATGTTTTTGAAGTTCAGTTTGTATAAAAATATAAAAAATACCTAACAAATAAACACTGCAATAAAAGAGAAATCTTGACAAATGGTAACGCTGCTTTCAAACCCAATTTTTTTTTCGTCAGTGATGCCACAATAATAATAGAACTTATTGCCACTTTTTTAGTGATGACACTAAAATAATCAAAATACTTAAGCGGCTCATACACTTAGTGCCGGTTCACACACGTCAAGTTTGACTCGTCAAGTCTTGAGCTTTTAGGAGAGAAGGGAAAAGAGAAGGCCATTTCTTTTCCCGTCTCTCCTAAAAACTCAAGACTTGACGAGTCAAACTTGACGTGTGTGAACCGGCACTTACAATAAAATTGTTCAGTTTTACGTATTCTACAATTATATCGCCAATGTGTATGTTATATACGATGATGGCACAATATATTGGCAACAATCAAAACACTTTTGATTTTTATTGCACAACGAAAATAAAGTGAAATGTGTTGGCATCATTGTTTATAGCCTATTTACACTTGAGCACATCTTAGAGGAATGCGTGGAAGATGTTGAAAATGAAAAAAACTTGTTTACATTTGTAACATCTTTCATCATAAAAATATTTATTTTCACGTGTAAGAGCGAATAAAAACTAAATTAATGATATTACTGTCCTGCTCTTTTGTATTTTTTTCTAGTGATGGTAACAAATTATTTGTTTTTTCTAGTGATGACACTAAAATAATCGAAAGATGTTGAATGAAACAACATGAGATAGGAACATCTTTTAAAGATGAAGAAAGATGTTGATTTTTAGCCCTGTATAATTCTTATGGGAAGATGTTATCATCTTTGCGATAAGATGAAAGATGTAAAATGAGAGCAAGTGTAAAAAGCCTATTATGTTATTTCTATAGGTTATGTTTACCTTTTTATTGAGTAAATGAAATTTTTGTGCGACTTATTGCATAATATAGGACAAAATGGAAATAATATGGCGGATATCATATACAATAATACTGCAGGTGTATGGGCCGCTTTAGAATGCAATAAAATGAGATAGGAACGTCTTTTAAAGATATTGGATTTAAGCCCTATGTATTTTTTATGAAAAGATGTTAACATCTTCGGAAATGGTGGAAAATTGATGGTAGATGTTAGATGTTGATTAGTGTAAAAAGGCTATAAATGATTTGACAAATAATATGTATTTCTAAGCTGTTTTTAAAAGGTAAGAACGTGTGGTTAATTTGGTCGCAAAATATTTTTAATGTTAACAAATTATTTTTTTTTTTTAGAAATATGAATGACATAGAAAATTGTTGTTTAGCTATTGCTCTGGCATATACAGGAAAAAAGAAAGAAGAAAAAAATTAAAGTATTAAATTTGTTCCCCATTTTTTATTTAACCACAAAATTTTTACCGTACGGTGTTGTCGCTGCGAAAACTGAATAAAAATGCCATTTGACGTTGTTCACAGCAACACATCCAGTGCGCTTCAAGTCATACAAGGCGAATTCAAACAGGTAAACTCATCTCGTCAGCCGTTCATCAGCTGTTTCCACGGCGAATTAAAAAATATGGTAAAACGTCAAAATATGATTTTGTTTTGAGAAGAAGTTGAATGAAAAGTGTTAAAAATATTATTTTTATAATAAAAAAATTTCAAAACTGCGAATGATTGAAGTGAATTTATTAATTTCTTTTATAAAAAAGTGATAATTTTAATTTGCAATAAAAAAATTTTGACAACCAACCAGAAAATTGTGTAAACAAAATACATGGGGCTTTTTGTAGTTGTATAGATGAGTTTACCTGTTTGAATTCGCCTTGAAGTCATAGTAGCAGCGGCAGCAAGGCGAATTCATAACAGGTAAGTGCAGCTCTACAACTACAAAAAGCCCCATGTATTTTGTTTTTGCAATTTAATTGATAGCTGTCAAAATTTTTTTATTGCAAATTAAAATTATCACTTTTTTATAAAAGAAATTATTAAATTCACTTTAATGATTCGCAGTTTTGAAAATTTTTTATTATAAAAATAATATTTTTAGCACTTTCCAATCAACTTCTTCTCAAAACAAAATTATATTTTGACGTTTCTCTATTTGATTTAATTCGCCGTGGAGACAGCTCATGATCGGCTGACGAGATGAGTTTACCCAAGGCGAATTTAAACAGGAAAACTCATCTCGTCAGCCGTTCATCAGCTGTGTCCACGGCGAATTAAAAAATATGGTCAAACGTCAATATATGATTTTGTTTTGAGAAGAAGTTGAATGAAAAGTGTTAAAAATATTATTTTTATAATAAACAATTTTCAAAACTGCGAATGATTGAAGCGAATTTATTAATTTCTTTTATAAAAAAGTGATAATTTTAATTTGCAATAAAAAAATTTTGACAACCAACCAGAAAATTGTATAAACAAAATACATAGGGCTTTTTGTAGTTGTAGAGATTAGTTTACCTGTTTGAATTTGCCTTGGGTAAAAATAATATTTTTAACACTTTTCATTCAACTTCTTCTCAAAACAAAATCATATTTTGACGTTTGACCATATTTTTTAATTCGCCGTGGAAACAGCTGATGTACGGCTGACGAGATGAGTTTACCTGTTTTAATTCGCCTTGAGTTTACCTGTTTGAATTCGCCTTGGGCGGTAGTGAAAATCTAAAATGTTTTGATTTTCGTCAAACTCACATCACAAATGCGTGTGAGATTTTTGCACTAACACAATCAAAAAAAAAAACAGAGTTTGACAAATCAATTTGATACGTGGCCATCGTGCTTAAAGATAAATATCTCAGCAAGTTGGCAATTTGTGTTAGTTTTTGTGTACAAACCATGGTGAAATAAACAGACGGCAGCACTACGCCAGATGACGATTTTTTGCTCTTGCATTGTTTGTCTAGGTTTATGACAAAGTTTTGTTTATGTTTACAAAAAGTCCACGTTTTGTGCTCTGATTATTGTATTTTAATAAAGTTTTTGATAATTTTAAAATTAAATAAATAAGATATTGACCATAATTAAATAAAAATTTGCTAAAAATTTATTTATTTCATCACGTTCAGCGGCATTCTTTGATTTTTGCTTCAAGTATTTTTTGACGTAAACGGTGATATAATTTCCATTTTTGTTGTGATTGTTGCCGCAACGATGCCACCTGCTTATTCCACCATGGTAAAAACATTATAGTTTAATCACAATTTTTTTTCTTATATTTATAAGAAATCCGGCATTCTTTTTATTTCCTGTAATAAATAGAGTTACCTTATCGTTTAATTTTTGTTAGACTACTCAACTGCCTTTTAGTGCTTAACAAAATTGCCTTTGTTTCCATTCTCACAGTGTAAGTGAGAGGAAGAGCGTAAAAAAAAAGAAAGACAAACAATAATTTACCTGTTTTATTGAGAATTTCTTTGCAGGCTGTGTGTTTGATTGATTGATTTTATACTTTTGTTTTTCGTTTTTGGGATGCCTCCAACTTTTGTTGTTGTTGTTAGTGTAGCTGTTGTTATAAATGATGTTGGCGTTTGTTGTTGGTATTTAGCCAGTCTCATCTAGTTTGTAGTTATTGTTTGAGTTTTATTTTTCTTTACTTGCTGTTGCTTCTTATACCCTTCATCGAAGGTAAAAGGGTATATATAGTTAGTCATTCCGTTTGTAATTTCTAAAATATTGATCTTAGACCCTAGTTAGTATGTTGTTGGTATATTTTGAATCTTAATGGCCCATCACACACTAGACTAATTATGCTGGCGTAAAATGGGAGTTTAATGGCAATCGAGGTGAAGGGAATGGTTTTATTTTTTTTTATTTTATTTATTTATTATGATTGATTTTCTAATACAACAAGACATATATCTTATTAATTACAGTATTAGAATCAGAAAAGTCAAAATTATTTAAAATGAAAAATGCAATAGTGGACAATATTGATTAACAAAATTAAATTAATTAACAAATTATATAAATTAAATTGACATAACTAATCACAAGGTGAATGAAGTTGTAATATTAACAGAGTTGTAAAAGAAAAATAAATGAAAAATATAAAAAAAAGAAATAAAAATATAAAAAATATAAAAAAAGAAATAAAAATATAAACGAAAAAAATATAATAATACATATAAAAAAAATTTTTTAGTCATTTAAATAATCGTTAAGTAATTTCCTAAATTTTATTGCGTTGTCGGTGCTTTGAAGATAATTAGGGAGTTGATTCCAGAGACGTATACTCATGATAGTTGTAAGCGGGATTGCAGAAGTGGCGTGACACTTCCTATACATATTTGGAGAACGGCAAAAGCCAAAATTTCCAAATCATGTACCAGCATATTAGTTATCAACAGACAATATCCGGCAAAATATGGGCGAGAGTGAAGAACTGAGCGTGGCACAAAAAATATTTTGTATATGCAAGCAACGGTCTTTATGGTACTTTTTATTCCTATCGCACCATGGTGAAGGGTAGATAAAATTCAGCATAGCCAAATAAAGCACTCTTTCTTATTTTTAATTCTGTCTAAAAATGTGCGTTAGTGGATACCCTTCAAATAATAGGACTAGTCCAAACACGCGTGTAAAATGTAGCCCACAAGGTACTAGGACTAGCCCAAAAGTAACCAAACGTATGGAAAAAACATGGTCTATTTAACATTACGATGTCCTAGGGCAGGACCATATAACCCAGCTATGGATAACAAAGGAGTAGTCTTAAAACTACTCAATGGTATACTTAAGAGGATCAGTTTTGAAGTCATTTAAAAACGAAAACATGTCGTTTAAAAACGAAGACATGTCGTCCCACTACAAAAACTTTTTAACAATGACATGTTCCATGCTTGCATTACATTGGGCCAGTCCAGGGAGTAGTCTATTTGATCAAAATGGATCAGGTAGTCCAAAATGATTTGCAGGGTAAGTGATCTTGTTAAGGGTATTAAAGTTTCGGCATAAATAAATATAAATTTTATGCTCATAATACTTGCGCTTTTTTTGTTTTTTTTGTGCTGTTTTAGTGTTTAGCAGTGTTACCAGTACTGAACAAAATGTAACACGGTTGTTCGGGCAAATTTGTTCAAAATCATATTAAATTAAACAAATAAATTGCCATGGGAAAGTTGGACGACTCATTTTAGACTCTAATTTCTTAATAAATCCCAAATAACACAAATCAGTCAGTCTTTTTTCCTGATTAATTTAGCGACCTGAAATCAAAGTGTAAGATGAATCTTAAAGATAGAAAAAATGTGTATGTAACTCATGTCGAAAACTATAAGAAGAGATTACGTTATGTAAGAAATTTCATTATATGCAACTCTAAGCTGATATGAAACTGCAGACAAATATTGTTAACGGCGACCAAAATTTCGAAAATATAACCGTCGGCATTACCAAATAATGTACTTTAATGTTTTTTTTTACAAAATAGCTTTAAAAATATACGCTTATTTTTTTTTTAAATTATAAAAGCAAAATAATTTAACAAAGGAAAAAAACGCTTAAGATAAAAATTCTTATGTATCTTTTCCTTGTCAATAGTCATTGCATTTTGTGATTATATTTGACGTTCAACGAATTTTTCTCACGAATATTTTACAGACAAACTTCTTCTGTAAATTGGCAAGTATTTTCTTTACGTGACAGCTTTTACACGCCAAAACAGGTACAGGCACAGTTTATTGAGAAAAACAGATGTTAGATAAAATTAATTACAATTTGTTTAATTTCACACATTTTAATCGAAAAGTTTATCGACTTGGGGGAATTCACTACAAGTTGCGGAAAAAAATACTTTGATATTGACAGTTCGAACCAATTTGCTTTGGTTTTACAATGTTTTGTTTAGAAATGGTTAAAATTTCGAACCGTTAGCACTAACAATGCAATGCAACAAATTTATGTTGTTTCTGGCCTCACATGTACAGTACTTTTCGCTTATAGTCCACTACTATAGTTGCACAACTTTTGTGGACTATAAGCGAATTTGGACTATAGCCGATTTTTTTATAAGCCATTTAATGGCTTATAAGTGTATTATCCACATTTTGGACTTTATAAAAATTATTTTCTTCAATAAAACTGCTCTTTTTTAAACAAAACAAAAGTTTATTTAAAACATAACCAAATTTTGATTTAATTTAAATAAATAGTTAAAACAAAAAATAATACAATAAAAACAAAAATGGTCAGATGAAGACACCATGTTATAAAATATAAATTGCGAAATTTGGTATTTATAATAGTAACCAGAAATGTAAATAAAAACATGTTACAAGTTGATTAAAAAAATATTAAAAACAGAGTGGACTATAAGCGAACATTTTTGCATTAAGAATTATATTCGTATGCTAAGAAAATGTGGCTTTTAAACGAAAATGGACTACATGCGAAATGGACCTTAGGACAAATAATTTGTATGAAATTCGAAAAAATCTGCATGTGAATATGACAGTTTTGGCTTATATCCGTTTTTGGCCTTTAAGCGGAATGGACTATAAGCGAAAAGTACTGTAGTGAATTCGCCTTGCACGGAAGTTACAGGACATGAGCACATTTTTTGAATAATCATTCAGCGTTGCCACGTGTTGAGCCATGTTGTGTGTGGTTCAGTGCTACCACTTCTAAACTCAAAAGTTACACAGCTGTTTGGTCACAATTGTCCGAAGCCATATGAAATTACACTAAATTACATACTTATAAAAATTTGAATCAAAGTTTAACCGGAATTAAAGCGGAAAAGTAATTTTATAGATAATCTGACTAAATTTTAAATTGGACTTAATTCGTTCATGATTTCACGTTGCCTCTGTACAAATATTCCTTTAGAATAAGGCCTTATCTAACTGCTGATATTGCTAAATATATATACTGAGTTGCCCAACAAAAAAGGCGTTTGAAAATAAATAAATATGTTAATAAAAAGACGTTACAAAAACCTTTGCTTAAGCTTTTCATAATCGCGCTCTTTTTGAAACAAATTTCTTTTAAAATATTTTTTTTTATTAAGTGAATTAATTATTCGCCCGACAAAAGGGCTTAGAACTGGCAAAAGCGGCGGCAAATTCAAATTAATTCTCTTATAATGCATTAACAAAAAAGGTTCAGTACCAGCAAGCTCCATTGTTTGTCTTAAAAATAAGCTACAATAACTTTGGGTAACATGCAAAGTTACCAAATTTTGTACAAGAAAAATAAACGGTAACTCAACAAAAAAATAGAATTAAATTTTAAAAAAGTACACAAAAATTCAATGTTTCACATATCAACAAATTTTAAAGACAATACAAGTTTTGAATAATTATTTAAAAAGTGGCAACGTTGGTGTGTTTGTTTGCCTATTGGTTTTAGTACAAGTAGATTCTGCTGCGTCTGTTACTAAAATGTAGTGTAACTGCTGCTGCTTCTTGTGATGGTTGTTGTTGCTGTTTTTAGTTGTGAGTGCGACAGTGTGAGTGAGTTTTTGTTTTAGGGGAATTTTGCATATAAAACCGTTGTTTCGTTTACACCTAAACTTTAGTTGATCGTTGTCAGTGTTGTTGAGCGCATGGTTAAGTTAAAAAAAATTTAAGCATACACAAATTAAGAAACCGTTATATAAACAACAAAAACAACCATAGCGTGCGGGAGTTAGAAAAAAATTCATCTAACGGTGTTTACTAGTGCTGTTGGTTGATAAATAAAGTGTGGCTAATAAAGCGTATTTTATTTTTCCCAAAAAAGGTGAACTTTTGTAAAATTAAAAAAAAATTATTAAAGTTTTTAAAAAAATTTGTTTAAACATAAAATTATTAAAAGTATATTTAAAACTTTTTATGAAATTTGTTATGAACTGTTAAAATAAAAGTAAAGTTTACCGTGTTTTTTTCTTATTTTCTCTTATAGTGTTTTAATTTTTGTTAGAATTCAACTAACAAGTGCAAAGTTTTTTTTAAAAATTTTAACGAGGAGTACCTATTTGAATTTGTAATTTCTAACATGCAGACAGTAATCAAGTAAGTTTTATTTATTTTTCTAATTGAAAATTGAATTGTAATATGTTTTTTAAATTTATTAGTTCGTTATGGGAATACCTATTTTGTTAACTGTCAATTTGATATTAGTACCTACACAGAGAGTAACTCAAGTAGAGTAATTGTTTTATAGGTAGTACCTACCAGACCTGGGGGTCAACTTTTAATTTTCAAGAATACCTTCTAGGTAATTATTTTTTTTCATTAATTAATGTAGGTACATACATACCTAATTATTTTCCGATTCTCTTTTTTATTATGAAAAGTCTTTGTTTCCTATGTTGCAATGAAATTTGTATGCTAAGAAAATTTGCAAACAAATGTCAAACCAGAAAAATGAAAAAACAAAATACCTACCTTTGTCGGGAGTAATAACACTTTGTCACAAATTTTCAACAAAGTCGTGACCAAATAAATCTGACACCTAATCTTTATGCTAAGTTGCCCGCTGATTCCGAATGTGAAGTATGAATTGTCAAAAGTAGAGCAGTTTTCGAGATATGCCAAATAACCGTTAATGGCGGGTTTTAAAAAGATGATGTATGTTCAAAAATATTCCTTTTTTATTTTTTTTATCAAAGATAATGAAATTACTAAAACAACCACTGGTCGTTCGTAAAAATATGTCAAGAAATGACTAAGTTACATTGGACCAACGTTAAAATTGCACAAAAATGATATTTTTGCAATTTTGCTCTTTTCAACTTATTTTTTTAAAACCAAACAATAAATTTTGTTTAAGTTTTATCAGTTACGACGTTAGCTTATTTCAAAACGCACAGTTTGTGCCCAAAGGGATCCAAAAATTCCAAAGTTACAGAAATTATTTGAAATAAAAAATTAAATTTTTGCCTCTTTTCAAAAGCAAAGTTGTTAATTTAAATTAAATACACATGTATCGCTTGCGCTGTGAAACGATGAAGAAATTTTTTGTTCATATGAAAATATTTTAACATATGTTTTCATTTTTTCACTGAACGCGAATCGAAATATTATGAAAACCCAAAAAAACTTTTCATTTCACCGTTTCACAGAACGGGAATTCACCCCCTGTAGGGGATAATAGCCCATCAGATGCGAACCTCTCATTTGAAAACTTCTGTGCAATTTTCTCCAAGTTTGCGCCAGTAATCAAGCGGATCTGCGACTTTTGACCTTTAGCTGAACTATGGACAGAGGCACATCTTCTTTGGATTCTCTTATAATTTTTTCATAAATACTCCAGCTGTCGTAGATTCATCAAAACTTTTACTAGGTGAAGAGGTGACCGACGGCTTTTTTAACACTTTCGGAATAAAAAGAGTCATTTTATGCAGCTCATAAGGACGTCTTTGGATACAATACAAGTCGGTTGTGTTTAAAATATTCGAGCATTGCATCGAGGGTCAAGAACTGGATATAAACAACAGGTATCATTATTCTCTAAACCCTCGAATTTTCATTCAAAGCTAATGCGAAGTAAGTCGAAAATTTTTGGGAGTCTGAGCTCTTCTCCATTTCTGTTTATTCATTTATCATACTTTTTAATAATATTCGAAAACTGCTAACTGGCGGAATAGCGTCAGACAATGAGAAGTGACTTTGCTTATGAATTTTTTAGTCTCTTTGATCTAACCCAAAATTTCATTCTCACAAACACTAATAAAAAAAATAAGCAGAAAAATCTTTGAACGCAAAAATTCATACAAGATTTAGCAATCAGAAAACATTTGATTGCTAAGGTGCAAAGCACAACGGCTAAGAATTAAAAAAAATTTCATAATTGTGTATAAATTTAGTTGTTATGCAAAAAATAAGCACGGAAAATTAAATTGTTTGTTTAAGAAACTCTAAAAAAAAATTAAGGAAGTATCGACAGAAAATTATCGATGATATAAATATGTAAATTTTTTTTTTTTTGAAAATGCTATAAAAAAACTACTGAATATTTTCTCAAATTTCTTTTTTATATTTGAAAGCACAATCCTTCCGGTTAATAATGGAAAAAAATTTCATTCAAATGGCTGCCTCAGCTGGCCATGCAGTAGTCTACACGATCAGTCCAATTTTTAAGCATATTATCGATTGTGTGCAGCTGTATTTCACCAATGGCTTCACGAATATTGTCCTTTAAAGCGTCAATAGTCTCTGGCTTGTCGGCGTAACACTTATCTTTGACGGCACCCCACAAATAATAGTCCAACGGTGTAAAATCGCAGCTCCGAGGTGGCCAAACGACATCAGCTCTGCGGCTGATAATGCGATCTTCCAAAACAGTGCGCAAAACATCGGGTGTAGCTTCGGCTATGTGGCACGTAGCGCCGTCCTGTTGAAACCAAATGTTGCCAATATCCTCCTCTTCAATTTTTGTGAACAAAAATTCGTTCACCATGGCCCGATAACGATCGCCATTGACTGTAACGGCCACTCCTTGCTTATTTTCGAAGAAAAATGGCCCAATTATGCCTCTGGACCAAAATCCGCACCAAACAGTGACTCGTTTTGAGTGCAACGTCTTTTCAATGTATGCTTGCGGCTTTTCTGTGCCCCAAATGCGACAATTTTGCTTGTTTACATACCCGCTAATATCAAAATGAGCTTCATCTGAAAAGATGATTTTTTTTTTTTTTTTGCAAAATCGGCATCTTCTGTAAGTCGATCGCAGGCCCACTTAGCGAAACGAAAACGCATTGGATGGTCAGTTGGCTTCAACTCCTGAACCAATTGGACTTTGTATGGCGTCATACCAAGGTCTTTGTGCAAAATTCGTCTCAATGATGTCTCCTAAATGTTCAATTGTTGAGAACGACGGTGAATTGATGTTGATGGCGCTTCACGCACACTTTCTGCCACAGCAGCAATATTCTCGGGTGTACGCACTGGCTTTTCACGCTTTGGTTTATCGATGAGGAAGCCAGTTTCTTTTACTTTTTTCACAAGATAACGAACACACGGAGCTGAAGGTGGTTCTATTCTTCCAAAATCCGTACGCAATTTTCGAACACATTCTGCAACATTACCATGATTTTTAAAGTAATGTGGCAATATTTCTCAGCGTTGTTCAAGCGTATGCACAACCACATTCTTTCAGCGGAAGGATAAAACTAATTATCTGCCAAATCAGACATGAGCTAACTGTTACCATTCACGAAATAAGCACTAGTTTAAAAAAAACGTTAGATGGCGGCCCCGTTATATCGGCAAACCGTTAGTATCGCCCATATATCGGCTACGTATAAAATTCTATTTTGTGCCAGGCGCACATATCTTATCCTGTATACAGTATAATTTTTGACTGTTGTTGTTTGTGTATTGATTCCAAACTACATATTTGTACCAAATTTGGAAACTTTATCGAATCATTATAATTTATTCAAATTAGTTCAAATAAAGATTTATACGACAAGAACTAAAAGCATCATACAACTTTTTTCGGCCAATAAATAAACATAACCAATTAGAATACTGACGTCAGTTTTTAACTTGTTTGAATTAAAAATTTAATGCAAATTCTTAAAATTAGAAGCTAAATCTTAGGATTTTATTAGATATTTACATAGAAAAACAGGGATCCGGCGTTCTTCACGAAACTTTTTTAAACTTTCTCTTGGAAGTGCACCAAGATATCATATCGTTGATCAAATAGAGTCGAATTAGGGAATTTAAAAATGCAAATTTGTTCGCTTTAACATGTTTGGTTTTTTCCCCCCCAAAATTCGAATAAAGTGTAACGAACGAGTTTTGCATCCATCTCACCTCCTCATGTATATTTTTTTAACTAAATTTTAAGAAAATATCGGAAATTAAATCTATGAACAGGCGAGGCTCATCAATTGCTCATCAATGAAGAGAAGACTTCGTTTGTTTAAGTTACATTTAAAATAGAAACTAATTTTAAAATATTGTTTTTGTTTTCAATGGACGTGAAGAAAACAAAATGTTCGTTTGAAATCGATGAACAAGCAGTTAAGTTTACTTTTTCTTTATTATAGGTCATTTAACACTGCAAATAAAGTCTTAAGTATTTTGACGAAATTGCCTCCTCTACTTAACACTTGTATTATAGTGTGAAACAGTCTTTACCAGCAACTATTCTTCATTCAATATCTTACTACATTTGAAAATGAACCAATTCCAATATGAAATATTTCCTTAATTCCTTTCGCAAGTTTTTTTTTTAACTACATGTGTGTGAGCCAATATTTTTTTTAATTGTTTTTTTTTTGTATTCAAACAAAAATCTAAAACAAGTTTTAATTTTCGCTGAATCTCTTAATTGTCATTTATATTTTTTCTTCTTCTTTTAAAATTTTAAAATCATTTTTGAGGTCATTAAATCTTTCATATAAAACAATTTAGTAAAAAACATACAAATTCGTTAAGATTTTTAAGTTAATTATTCGCAAAAAAAAAACAACTAATATTAAAAACTTGCTGCATAATTAAACAATTAAAATATATTTAAATAAATAGAATTGTTATATTTATTGCGATTGTTTTTAATAAAATAAGCAAAATATTTAAATAAACAAACACAAGTGTGTAGGTATATAAAATAAAAAAGGGGATTTTTATTGATTTCTGGCATTAGACAATGATTTTGTATCTTAAATTGTATTCTTCATAGGTACATATTACAAAATTTTAAAAGTTAAATAAATATTTAGTTATTTTTTTTAATGACTTGAATTTTTTAATGCACTTGTAACTTTTAAATGACATTTTACCAAAATTTATTAGTCTTTTCTGCAAGCGATTTATTTTTTTTTTATTTTGTTAAAAAATAGTGTTTTAAGCTTGTCTATCTGTATTTTTATTTATCTTAAAACTAGTTTGAAAAGATTTATTTTTTTTATAGTTGGTTTATTCATAAATTATGTCGCAAGACTGCCTATTGAATTTAAAATTTCAAATATACAGTGGTGGTCAAAATATTTGAAACCGAAAAATTACTTGTATACTATAGTTCTTTCTTAAATTAAGGTTTCGTAAACATTCAAATTTTTATGAAAGTTGAAGTGTATTTAATTGTTTATAAAAAAATAAGAGTGCAATATTCAGCTATGCCGAATCTTATATACCCTTCACCATGGTGCGATAAGAACAAAAAGTTTTATAAATTTTGTTCTTAAGATATAAGAAGATTTGATCATATCACACCATAGGCAAGTGACTTATGTGGAGTAACTTTTATCAACTTATTGAAAATAAGAACATTGACTCTGTTGCACAAAATTATCAACAAACGTATGCCTATGTATCTCTATAGGAGACTCTCGTTTAACCGGTCACAAAGATCCAATGATTTGATGCATGTCAGATACCGAACTTTACAGTCATCGTGGCAATTTTACAATTACAATACAAAATATACAATAAAATATACAATACAAACTTACAATTTATTGATGAAATGGATGGATAGGTTTGTTTACCTCAACATTAAAAAAACAACGTTAAACAAAGCGCGGAAAAATTGGGCACAAAAGATAATTTTGCTTTTTACCAAGACAATAACCAAAAATATACATCTGAAGTTTGCAAATTATGGCTCATCCATCACTGCCCCAAAACTGCTCAAATCTCCCCCACAATCCACTGATCTTAATGTATTTGAACACTTATGGGATTAACTAGCGCGTAGAGTTTACAACATACTTTTAATAATATAAGCCAATTAAAAACAGCCTTACAAACAGAGTGGAACAACATACCTGCTGAAAAAAATGGAGTTACCCAGCTTTTCCAAAAAACATGTTTTTCCTTTTATTCCTTAAGATATCAAAAATAAGACGAGTTTTTTTTGGCAGTCGTATTCTATGAATCAAAAACTGTAGAAAAGCTGTAATATGCATAAAAAGAATATTATGTATATACAACTAGGGAACTACATACCTACTTTTTTTAAAGCATGAAAATTGGTATTCCGATTTTTGTTAAATAAGAAATTATGTATATCAAAATTTCGACCTGGCAGAGTGATAGAAATTGAAACATACTTTCTACTTTTGGTTCTATCTAACTTTTCGCAAAAAGTGAAGTTACCCAGTTTTTCCATATGGCCACAGAATTATAGAAAATCGGTGTTATACTTAAAATGTATGTGACAAATTTCATTTAATTATCTATAAAATTGTGTCCTGTACTTTGCGCACAGGGTTTATATGGACGAACAACCACCCCAGCTATGGTCGTGTGATTATATTTTATTAAGATCTAGTGCCATTTCTTTTGATTACCACTGTATAAAAACCCGTTTTTCACCTTTACACAAAAATTTATACATAAAAACTTAATAGTAGCACCAAAAGTCAACAAAAAAGTACTAAAAAACTTGAAGATTTTTTTAAGTTGATAATAAAAGATTGTTGTTGTTTTATTTAAAAAAGTTCAATGTACAATTAGGACTTTACCACACTTTTGCTTTTTATTTGTTTGAAAATTTTAAAATCTATATAAAGTATCTAATTTTGTTTTGTATAGGCAAATAATTATATAATAATCAAGATTGAGCATGTACCTAGTACAACTTTAAGTAAGGAAAAATAAATCTGGTTTAATAAAGCTGGTCTACCAAAAACTAGACTTTTTGATTTTAATTTAACGGTAAAAAAAGTGAAATTAAAAACGTGTTAAGCTGGTATAGATTTTAAAATTTTTTTTACTAAGCTGTGAGAAGAATTGAACATCGTTGTTAATTTGATCAAAATATTATTAGGTTTTTTTTGCTGTTAAATATTTAACTTTCTTTTTTTAAATCATTGTTAACTAGATACTAGATCTGTTTTTTTTTGTTGTTGAAATAATTGATTTTAAATTATAAATTTTTTAAAGAAATCATCTAGTTTCTGGTCTTTAATTTTTAATTATAACGTTGACATCACGGCTTAGCAAGCAAGATGGCGCAATAACTGTTTATAATGTTCGGATACCCCCGGTCTAGACCTAGGAGGAGGTGTTCCACGTCCTCCTCCTCTTTTTTTTATCATAAACAAGGAAAGGAAAGCATATTAAGGGGTCTGACTGTAATGCCGTCGAATTCACTCGTGTACGTTTGCTGAACGTAACATTCGCCGTCAAATCTAAATTTTTTGATTTTCCATCCAGCATCTTCGGTGTCACACCCCTGCAAATAATATTGGACTACCTGATGCATTTTGATCAAATGGACTACTAAATGGACTGGTCCAATGTAATGCAAGCATGGGTCATGCCATTGTTGAAAAGTGTTTGTAGTGGGACGACATGTCTTCGTTTTTTAACGACATGTTTTCCTTTTTAAACGGCTTCAAAACTAATCCTCTTGTGTATACCATGGCTGGGTTATATGGTCCTGCCCTAGGACATCGTAATGACCATGTTTTTCCATACGTTTGGGTTACTTTTAGACTAGTCCTAGTCCCTTGTGGGCTACTCTTTACACGCGTGTTTGGACTGGTCCTATAATTTGCAGGGTAGTCACTTGTGGGCTATAGTTTACACGCGTGTTTGGACTAGTCCTATAATTTGCAGGGACATTTCACTAATACTACCTTAGCGCTTGATGAGACAGACCCCTTAATTATTAAAAATGTTTGTGTTGCCAGATTAATTTAGAAAATCATTTACATACTCAAACTTTAATATCAGCCTTTCTCAATTTGTTTTTTAAGTTTTGTAATCTTAACACACATAAAGAAAAAGTTAGTGAAGTTTTTTTAATCAAACGAAATTAAAGAAAATAGATAAAAAATGAGAATCGTTATTTTTGTTTATGTAGGCATTAATTTTTATTTAAATTTTTTTAATGATTCCAACAAATAAAAAAAACAATAAACAAAATATTAAAAGATAGCCGCATATTTGTTGAACAAAATTAAATTTGTTGCTTCCCACAATAAAAAAAAAACTTGAATAATACCAATAAACCAAATTAACATACAATTAAAAATTTTTAACGAAAAATTGGCCAGATAATTTAAATATTTTGTCTTTTTGAAAAACTAGTTCATTACAGTAACTTTCTTTCTGTTTATTAAATATTTATTTTTATTTAATAAACCCACAAATGAAAGAATTTTTTTTTGTGAGCTTAAGCAAATACGTGATTTTTTCTCGTTTCCAAAATTAAAAAGGTGTTAATAAGTTGTAATTTTCAATGCATGTGAATGAATATTCATACAAAATGGATTTGGTTTTTGAAGAAATTTTCAAAAGAACTTTTAAACAATTGCCTAGTAACAAATTTAAATTTTATAATTGAATTTTTCATTATATCCATATGGACAATTTTACCATAAACGTGTAGTTAAAAACATTGTTTTTTAAAAGACTTTAATTAAGGTCAAATGGTAATGACAATGTTTTGTATTTTTTTGGCAAAAAAAAAATTTAAATTAATTTTTTTGCTTGTCATTTATTCGGTCCTAAAATTTTAAGAATTCAAAAAAAAGTCACAATTATTTGTTCGATTAATAAAGCTGAATACGAAAGTGTTAATAAATTTTTGTTTTTGGCGATTTTAATGTTTTTTTTTTCTTACATTTTAGCTAATTTTTCGTAGCTATTAAAAATAATTTTTAATATCCATGTTGTCTGACATAAAATTAATTTAAAAAAGATTTATTTTGAAATTTTCAAATAAAAAACACATTATTTTGATTAGCAGCAACAATGTTTTAATAGTTGTGTTGACATCATTGTTAAATTAAACATAATATTGGCTTAATAATAAATTAAACAAAAAACATGAAGTACATACATGCAAAAATATATTATATGCATCTAAATAACTGCAACCGCTTTTATGTTTTAATCTTTTATAAGCCAAAGATTTCCCTTCTTTATAGAATTTAATAATTTTTTTCTGCCAAATAAATGTGTTATTATTTCAGTGATTTTGTTGGATTTTTTTTTTTTAGCGATTTAAGGTGATTTTAGATATTGCTCGTTATTTTAACGACTTTTTAATAATGAAGTTTTCGGCAAAACAAATTAATTTGTAGATTCTTAAACATTTTTAGTATTTTGTATGTTTATTCCAATTTGTTTAATAACGTCACAAATTCTTAGAACTTCAAATGTAGACTCCAGAACCAGAACCAGATTGAGCGCGGCAATGCGTGCGGTAACTTTTGTTAATAGTAAAGCGACAGATGTGGAAAAGATTAACATGGATACCTGCCCTATGGGCTACTCCACTAAATGACGAACAAATCGTTTACCAACCGGCCCCCGAGCTGGAGAGCTACAACCAACAGGCAGACATTTGAGTGCTAGATTATTCACTCGCCCCTTGTTTCGGAGCTTTTAAAAATTTGCTAGCAGCATTTATAATGTAGCGACAGCACTTAGGGATGATCCTTCTTAATACAAAGCACTCCCACAAGCGTCAAAAAATCAGACATTTAGTGCGCTTTTAAGTATCTCCCTTCTCGCGACTTTGTATAGTAAACCAAAACCACCATGTGATCCCCGAAAGTATCTTTTTAACGGAAATGTGAAACTACCAGCAAAAACAATATTTCTGAAAGACAGAAAGCATTTCCCGCAAGAAGCATGCTTTCGGAGGCCTTAACAAATAGTCAGTTCGATCCCAACGCACCGGGGGCTGCTTACTCCCGTGGCACTAGTTACAATATCTGGTCAGTCGCGATCTAAATAAAGAACTGGTATTTTTGCCCGGTCCCAGTACCATCAAAAGTGAAATATCCTTAGGATGATCCTTATAAGCCTCGGAGGAAGAGCAAAGCACCAGCAGAACCAAAATAAGTTTTGGCTATGTAAATGTTTGCATGGTGCTGGTGGAGTACCATCACAAGTTTATTTGAATATTTATAAGGATTTGGACGTTTCGGCTTTCTTAATAAGGTTCTATGTCTATGTTCGATAGCTTGTATAGACGACACATTAGTTAGGAGTTGTTCAACGCAAAACAAATTTGACAATCACTGTACATACAATGTTTTGTAAACGCCGCTATCAATTTGCAACAGAAAAAAAAACGAATCTGATGTTGATTATGACAGTTCAAAACCAGCTGCTTTATCGGTGATTGTCTTAAAGCTTGCGAAGATATTACGACGTCGTTAAGACGATAAAAGATTGGAAGTCATGATAGTTTAATTCCAATTTTTGGCAAGTTTCGTGGCATAACTGTATCCCAAATGGTTAATTACCATCCCTCTTTTTTTCTATATAACATAAAGCATTTTTAAACCCACAGCGTTCTTGGGTGTAGGGGACCATTTCATCTTAAAATTCTACTTCTCGTATTATTGTTGGTATATTTTTAGTTTTTTTTTTTTAACTTTATTGTTTTTACAAATTTATTTAACTTTCTATTGTGATTGTTTTGTATAAAAATAACCCAAAAAATTTTAATCAAACAATTATTGTTAATTAAATTAGCAATTAATGTAATTGCCAAATTGTTGATGGAATAAATTAAAAAAAAAAATAATAATAATTTATTGAAAATAGCGAAATTAATAATAAAGTTGAATTTAATTTTAAGACACCGACTTAAAACAAATTTCCAAAACAACATAAAAGCAACAATTATAAAAAATATTGTTGAAATAAAGGTGTATCTATCACTAGTTTTTATTTAAATAAAAAAAAACAACTTTGTCACGCAAACAAAATAGAATGTGCAAATCAAAAACCGGAAAGTGGCGTGTAATTTTCATACAAAAAACGTTCAATTGTCATAATGTAAACTTCTGCATGATCACTTATTTTTTTAACTTGCCAGAGGATGAAAAATATACTCCAAATTTTTCTTCCATACCCAGCAGCACAAATTCGTAACTAGCCTTTACGGTTCATAGACTTAAAAAAGGCTAATTTGAAGTTCAGTTGCTACCTTTTGTACCACCATTCACTAGTAAATTCACTAGCGGTTGACAGCATAGAGAATATTTTGTGTAAATATTCCAAAAATCAAAAGTATTAAATCTAAAATTTTGGCATCTTCTTCTGGACAAAGTAATAAAAAGAGTAATAAACTTTTTCACTTTTTTCACCTTAAGCACTGCTGGGTTATTTATAAATATACTCCACAGCTTTGTGTAATAAATTATATAAAAAATAATTAAAAAATCGATTGAGGCATTTTTAACGAAAACTCGATAGGGAATTCACCATATGGTAGATAGAGCACAAGGCGAATTCAAGAATCCGGTGGAGGCTATACTCTAATAATAAAAAAACAAATCACTAGAAACAGCCGAACCGAAACACAAGTGAAAGACGGGCTTTCCTTTTGCACAGCTTTGACGCTAAGATATTTCGGGATGCTTCATACAAATTGTATGGGCATGAAAATTTTTGACAACTATGTATTTAGAAAACGCGTGCCGCTTTTGTTTAGCTCTAACTTTTGCCTTCAAATTAAGCAAAAAAACAGTAGCTCAGCTTAAATGATATGTATGTTCGTACATGTATGTAACTGCTTCATCGTTAAGGCTAGAAGAGCACACGGAATGTAAAACTTTAAGCACTGCTGGGTATTTAACGATTTTATTTTTCATTTGTTTAAAGTACCGCAAGAAAATTGCTAACGCATCTATTTTTTTTATAGATACAAACATTATTTTTTATTTCTTTCTTTATTGTATCTCATTTTTTTAGGTACATGTTTTTTTTAATGTTTTTTAATACCTACAAGAAAACTGAAAATGTCAACTTTTTGAAGTTCAAGTTTCTTCTTGTCTACGTTCGTCTGTCTGTCTGTTTTTCTGGCTAACATACATTTTTCTTTTTATGCAATTTTGTTTTTTCTTTTCTTTTTCTTAATAGAAGGTAAATTAAGAGAATAAACAAAAACAAAAGTTTAATTAAATAAAAGAGAGAAAAAGATTAGCAAATGTATTATTCGGTAGAATAAGATAATCAGTGTGACCATATTAGCTTTTTTCGAGCTATATTTAGCTTTATTGTTTAACGTTTGGCTTGAAATATGTATTGCATTTAGCTTTAAAATTTTTTCAAAAATTAATTTAGCTTTTTCTTCAATTTGAATTTTGTGTATTTAATTGATACATATTTCAAAATAAATAAAAAAGATTATCAGATTAAATTTAAGTAGGCATAAAGTAGTTAAAAAATAATAGACTGTCAGCGCATCATATCAACATCTCAAAACTTTAAAAGTCGGATTTGTCGGACCGATAAATAGCTTTGCACTATAAAACCTTCATTTATTATGTTTTCATCTATTAAATATTATTATTATTGAAAATAACAGCAATAAAAAATGGAAGTTGTAATAATGCAAAGCTATTTATCTGTCCAACAAAATCAGACCTTTAACTATTGGCAAGTTGTAATAATGGCCCTAAGAATATGTATGAATTGTAACAAAAAAAAAATATGCAAATAAATACATGTGACAAGCTTCAAAAAGCTAATTTTACTTTCTATTCTTCACGCACTACTTTTAAGACTGATAAAGCATCAAAACTTATGTTTATTAAATATAGCTTGGTTTATAATTAAATTTTAAGTATTAGAGGCCTAAGGTACCGCATATGTAACCGAATTCCTACGGCAATTTTTTCTATAACTTTTGCAGAACCTAATTTTTTCAATTTAATTGTTATAAATGAAATTTTTTCTCCTTTTGCCTTGTATTTTAATGTAATTACAGAATTAAGTTTTATTTTCAATATGCTTCTGTTTTATTTATAAACATACTTATGTACATATTTTAAAAATATATATGTATACATATATTGCTCGTTTGCTCCAACGTCGTCATAACTCAAAAAATTCAATTTTTAGCTAGGGATGCAGAATTGTTCGCTATGTTTTCCTTTTATTGTGTATAGAAAGCATCTTTACCTTGACGTTACTTTTTCTAAGTGGCAAAAACTCGGTATAAAAATTAATTTGATCAAATAATAAAATAAACCAAAATTAAAGAATTATTTTTTGTAATACAAAATTTTAAAAAATTGAACAAAAATGTGTTTTGAATGAAAATTCGTATGATTAACAACATTTTTTGGAACTTTTTAAATTTAAATTAGGATGTTTTGTCAAAATGCCACAGATATGTATGTTATTGTATTATAAATAAACATAAATAGCATTTTTATTTTCATATGACTTTTGAATATCTTTCAAGTATACGCATTCGCCAAAATTGAATTGATTATTCGTTCAACCAAAAATATATGTTTATGTAATATACCTTCATAAACACAATTTTATCTTCTATGCAAATACCGAAATAATTAAAAGTTATTACAAGAAAACTATAAACAAATTTAGCTTTATTTTTTGGCCCTACATTTTTTTTCTTAAGCTCTTTTTAGCTCTATTTTACATATGGTTTTGCTTTATATTATTTTAAATTTGGGTCACACTGATCATATTACCAAATTTTATTAGAATCGGTCCATATTTGACCAAAGCTGCCATACAAATTATACTCTCGAAAAAAGCTTGTAATGCCATAATCATAGGTCCTACATAAACTCCCTTCACACAGTCTTTTAAAGGCAATCAAATCTCATTAAGATAAATATATATAAATAATAATTGTCATAAGGAACTTTAACATGAATCTTAACCTCATTACCTAATTTTGTTCTGGCGAATCCACGATTGGATCCCAAATAGGATACACTCTCGAAAATTTTTAGCATATGGTCGGGCTTGAACGAATATACTTTCTTACTTGTTTTATAATAAACAGGGTAACTGGAAATATACAGTAAAAACTTAAAAATCAATATGGATTACCTGAAAACAAAATATTCAACAATTTAATAATATCAGCATAAAAAAAACAAGCCAACAATTATAATCGGTAAAACCCATACACCAGGAATATCTTTCGGCAAATTTAATTTTTTTTTTACAACTTTTTCTTATGCCCGTAATTTCTACAAAAAGAAAGCAGGTCGTGTTCGTACCTAACAGTTGCCTTTACCTATTTTAACGTTTATTTTGTCTACGTGTTTTAACCTTCAGTTTACCTTTAAAATATGGCAGCTTTTACACTATAGATCTCTATGCAAAGCTAGATTTATTTTTGTAGAAATTACGGGCATTAGTAAACGATTTTGTTATGTATAAAATATTAATTTTATTATTATAAAAAAATATAATTACTAAAAAAATTTTACTTAATAAAAAAGTAATTTTTCAAAATAAAATAAAGTTTTTTAACTGGATAAATCGTGTTTTAGCTGGTACTTGGACAAGACCCAAAAAAATCGGACAATCCAGACCATTCCAGGCCGTCTGGCAACCCTAGTCTACGATCACGACAAATACTTTCGTTATAACATTTATATGAGATTTTTTGTCTTAAAGAGATTTTAGAGATGGTCACTCAATTTTATATTAGTACATATTAACATTTAAAGGGAAGTTAAAGCTAATAACGGATGGAAGCAATGGTCAAATGTGAACCGATTTAAAAAAAAAAAATTTAACCAGCTAGAGAAACGGAACCCTAGATCACTTTAAAAAGTGATTCAAAGTCGATTGGTACATATATTAAAAGATGGGTCTAGCTAGATCTCTATGTATACATATTGATATTTGAAACAGACAAGCCATTTGCTCACCAGAATTTCACACAATTTTTTGTTTTATTTGCGGCAAAAGCATTTGTAGGCATCTACAAAAAATTTTAACATGCCTTATAAACTTAAAAAATGCTGTAAATATGCTCTTCTAACTAAATTAAGCAAAAAATGCTGCAAAGGGCAAACTATGTATGTAAAAATATTTTGTTTCTGTTTTCATTCGTCGCACAAGAAAAAAAAAACAAAAGAAAAGCCAGCATTTCGAATTTTTGGTTTTCCTGATAATAAAGTTGTTTAAAAGTTTGCTTTATGATAAAAACTGTAAATTTTTTAAAAAGAGCTTTTTGACAAAAACTATAGTTTTCGTTTTAAAAGTAACATTTATTGAAAGGCACGTTTTTTTCAAAATATGTATGTAATTTAATAGGAAAACGAAACTTATTGTTATTATGTCAATTTTGGCAAAAAGACACATTTTTATAAACAAAACAAAAACATACATTTTCTATAGAAACCACTTTTTGTTAAATAATGACTATTATATAAAAATGTACTTTTTGATTAATAAGTTGCATTTCATTAAAATGTGGTTTGTCGAACGAAATATAATTTTGGCTAAAGAAAACACGTACCAATTGAAACTACACAATAATGTTCTAACTTTTTTTTTTTAAGTGTTTTAAAGACTAGATCAGCCCTTCATAGGCTAATTAGGTTATAATAACCAACTGATTTTCTCAGCAAATTTTATAAGCATGTACCTATTCTCTGAAAAATCTGCTTTTTACCTACAGAAATTATCGTAAAATTATTGAAATTAATTTAAACTGATCTGTTTTCTAACAAAAAAAAAAAATTGCAAAACGCCAATTGGTATTTTAAAATAAGCACGCGACACTACGGAACATATTAAAAATAGTTTTTAAACAAAACCAGCTTTAAATCAAGTCTCACAGAAACAAATTGACAATACAACGGAAATGCAATAGGAAATTTCAAAATTGGTTTGTCTAAAACCGCTATTTTTTATATTGGAAAACACAAATTAAAAAAACAACTATAAATACTATAAAACATTTTATTTTTACTTTAGAGAAAAACAATTATTCAACTTTTCTTTTTATTTATTTTTGGTAAACCACCTGTAACACTGGGCAACAAAATTCGGGTCATCGCCGCCAGCCTCAACACTTGCAACGCGAAATGAAAGTAGACTACTAGAAGAGCAAATCTGCCAAAGGGTTTTGTAAAGTTAGCTCGGGCTCCCGAAGTATGGTCCTCTAAAGTTTTTGGAATTTTTAAAAAAGGCGTTTAGTATAAGTCAAAAAAAATTACAAAATGTACTTCTGAGCTAAAAAATAATTTCTTAGAATTTATTAACCCTCTAACTCTCATTTTAAATGGTAATTTTTGTATTTTTCCCAACTCTTACACTAAAGTATACTAAAATGACACTTTTAAGGGTTAAAATGATGCACTAGGGTCTTCTAAGTCCAAAAATTCGTGAAATGTATCTAAAACGAATTCTCGAAATTTCGGGCATAGAAATTTTTGAATTTCTTCAAAAGACGTTTGGTTCAAAGTCAAAAAAATATACTAAATGTACTTCTGACCTAAAAGACTATTTCAGATGCCTTCAGTAGAATTGTATGCCTATTCTTTTCATATAATATTTTTACCCTCTAACACTTTAAGGGGTAATTTTTGTCCTTTTTTTAACTTCTACACTAAAACGGCACGTTAGAGGGTTAAAATGTTCTACGAAAATTTTTTTGCATTAAATTTTACCAGGGGCATTCTAAGACCAAAACATCGTGCAATGTATGTAAAACGGGTTTTCGAAAAATTAAAAAAAATTCAAGGCCCGGAATTTCGAAAACCCGTTTTACATACATTGCAAGATTTTTGGGTCTTAGAAGATCCCTAGTAAAATTGGATACAAAAAATATTCGTAAAATAAATTCTAAGAAAAGAATCGCCCTTCGAGTCTGCTAAAGACATCTGAAATTATTTTTTAGCTCAGAAGTACATTTACTATATTTTTTTTAATTATACCAAACGCCTTTAAAAAAATGCAAAAACTTTAGGGGACCATATGTGAGCCCGATCTTACTTTTCAAAACCCTTTGGCAGATTTGCTCTACTAGTAGTCTACTTTCATTTCGCGTTGCAAGTGTTGAGGCTGTTTTTTTTTTGTTGCACAGTGTAATACATACTATAATACCTATCTTAATTAATATTGACTTTAAATAAACAAGACATAGACAAAATATTAAAGACTCAAATTAATTTGTTAATAAACATTTCTATTCTCATTTAATTTATCTTACTAATTATATGATTAACACAAGGGAACAAGATTTTTGTTGATTAAGAACTGAGTGTGTTTTGAGGTTATTTTGGACGCTGAATCCAAATCTGCACTTAATTTTGTTATTTTCTTCGCGATATACCGTTATGTCCAAAATTAAGGCACTTCCACCACATACATATATCTATTTGAATAACTTGAAAACATGTTCAGTTAAAAAAAAAAAATTCAAAATTTGGCAACGCTGTTATCTTAAAGCTTACATTGTAGTTTTAGAGATATTGTTGAAGTTTTGAAAAAAGAACAGCTTTAAAAAGAAAAAAATGTTTGTTTTTCAAAAATTCACAAAATATAAAAATGGGAAGAAAAGCACAGTTTTGGCTTCAAAACATTTAGTTAAACATATTTCGAATCAAATGAGCTTTATATCATTGTTTTGTCATTTTGTGCACAATTAATTGAGAAAACTGAATTGATAAAAGTCGCGATTTCCATACTGAAAGAATATATTTTATAATATGTGTGTGTTTTTTCTGGGCTTTTTGTGGACGTTTTTTGCTTTACTTAAAAATAAGGTACCTTCCCTTAGTTGCAAATAAAAGCGAAACGCATTCAGCGATGATTTTTATGATCTATGTCTCATTTTGTTCATTGTTAATATGGCTTTACGTGAAAAAAATAAAACTTTCTCATGTTTTCGTTTTTAATATTTCATGATTTTTAAAATTACAAATTTTGTATTTTTTTTTCATTTTTTTAACGTTAACAACCATTTACAAAATTTTTTTTTGGAAAATCGCTATATGAAAAGTACAGTTATATTCTTTTAAACAATGATTTGATTTAAAATCAGCGACCTCAAATTAGCAAAAAAAAATTGCAACAAACTTTCAATTTTGTTCCCTTGTGTAATAAACAATCAATAAAAAATATTTCTTACCCCAGGTCTACACTAAAGATAAATATCTCATCAAGTTGGCAATAACGTCGGCAGAATAACGGAGCAATATTTTTTATTGCTCAGCTTATGTTAAAGGCATGGGAAAACGTTTTTATGAGTTTAAACACAATGGCGCATATTCATAAATTATCACTAAGTGTTTACTTTTTTAAGTACCTATTTAAGTTATTCACAGTTGGTTTCTTTCAGCAGAAAAAGTTAACACTTAATTATGAGTAAAGCTGTAACTAAATGTTGACTAACTGATACATACAAAGAACAGCTGATTAATATTATCTTATAATTTATTTGAATAGCAAAACAATTTTGGCAACAAATTTGTGTCAAACTATAAATACTGTTACAATTTTGTAAATAATAAACTTGCCTTATTACATTTGCCACTTTCATCAATTTATAATGCGTCCAAAAACATCCATACAAAAAATTAAATAAATTAGAGATGTGTTTTTAGTCACCAAATTTGATTGAAAAATTATATAATATACATATATATTTTTTTTAATTTATTTATATAAAAGCTATAACCAAAAATTCCTTTTTTTAATTTGTATGCATTTTTTAAGAACAATAACTGTTTTTTAATAGCTTAATAAGCTTTTAAATTAACTACAGTATATATCGTTCAAAATATTATCGTCATTTTGTTTTCTCTACATGCGAAATGCATGGTTGCATTTCTTTAATCAGCTGAAACCAGTTGCTTATCTAATTATGAGTTATGATTAAGATCTATAATTTAGGTTGTACCTACCTATATTTTTACAATTGGTAGTACCAATTGATAGAAAAACAAAGTGGAAAATTGTTTTCTATGTAGAAAAATCATAAGAATCGGAATAGGGGGTTGTCACATTTGAGAAATTAGCCAGGGTATTTTTCTTCTTTTTTTCAATTGATCTCTCTCTGGTATAGACGGCCAGTTAAGGCGCCACGTTTTTTAGGAACTGAGAGAAAATATAACGGTATTTAGTATTTATGGAGTTGCCAGCGCATTGGGAATGGCAATAAAATTGCAACAATGGAATTTGTCATTTTACGATATTTAGCTTAAAATAATGCAAGTAATAAAGATTTAAAGTTATTATTAGTATTTGTTTCGTTACTGACAGCAATTGACAGGTTTTTGAACTTTTTTTAAAAACCAGTATCAACACAGAATTGAGAAGAATTAATTTTCTGTTTAGATAATTATTTCCTTTATTGACGATGCAATTTTAGTTAAATACTAATAAAAAAAAGTATATGAGACGCCATTAATGAACGAACAAATTGTTAACGAATAATAAATATGTACGTAATAAATCAATAAAAGCTAATGGATAATTGATTTAAATTTGGTAATTTTTTAACTGCATAGTTTAAATCAAAAGTACATACTTTTGTATACCCTTCACCGAAGGCAAAAGGCCACAGTTAATACTTTGTGGCATATCCGTTGTTTTTAGAAACTGCAGCTAACCGTCGTAGTATAAATCCCACCAAATTTCGGCAATTTTCTTAAGGTCGTTTGTCCCATTCTTGTAGCAAAACTTGTTTCAACGTAGTTTTCGAAGATATGTGGTGTTCACGAAACTTTTCCTCCAAATACGCCTATACATTTTATATTGGGTTCAAGCCCGTGCTTTGAGGATGCGTTGGCAAATGTTTGCTGTTATAAAGAATTTACAGTTTAACATCTAAGGCTGTATATTTGCGATCGTTGTCCTGTTGGAAATAAATGGAATAAAAACATCTTGATAGAAGTCTCATTTTTTCAACACTCGCGTTAAGGGTTTTGCATCTAAGGCTGTATATTTGCGATCGTTGTCCTGTTGGAAATAAATGGAATAAAAACATCTTTATTTTTTTTTAGCACTCGCGTTAAGGGTTTCTTCAAGAATTGACAGATACCAAACCATTGTATATGCTTTCATATACAACATTTTTTTTTTGTAACGGATTTCCAAAATTCAAAACCTTTGGTTAAATGTTGATTAGCGAAGGATAATCGCTTATTTGCCATTAAAATTGTTTGATCGTAGTACTCTACGAAGTGTATCGTTGCATAGAGTTCCTCTTAGCTTATCATTCAGTTCTGAAGCAGATAAATGCGGGATTTCACGAATTTCTTGAAGTATTTTCCTTTCATTTCTGGCTGATAACAATTTTGGACCAAATTTTTAATATTTCCACATTCTTTTCCACGATTTATTATATTTTCTATTGTTTGACGACACCTCTCAAACATTTGCGATATAATATTTGAGACTCACTGTATGTATACTCTGGGTCCTTTAGAACAACGAAGTTGGTTTAACGATGTCCGTCTGTCTGTTGAAATGCGTTTTCCGAAGACTCCAGATATGATGAGGATGATGTAGTTTTATATTAATGTTACATATACTAGTCCAAAATTGTTTGCTTTTGAAATTCAGCCTGATAGGTACACAAAGGGCTGACATATAAGCGAAAAACCACTACTGCCTCTAACTGTTCCCATAAACAAGTTTTCAATCGTGAATTTCTGTTTTTAATGTAAGTTATTTTGTTATTTACTGTTTTTTTTTATGTACATATTTATTTAATTGTTTTTGTTGATTCTATGTTTTGTTACACCGGGTGTGCGTTTCGGTTTTCACAATCTGTGGCAGTCAATGCTGAACGAATCGGAATTATTTACTCAGTGTTGTAAATCATTAATTTGAGTTTCACAATAAATTCGATTCGTTCAGAATTAGGCCCCTGTTTTTGTATATTATTTTTTGATAAGATTTATCACTGTTCTGTTGGAGATGTCGATGACAAGTGCCTTTTTTATGTCTTTTTGTGTTGGCGCGTTGAATAGGGTGTTCTTACACAGAAACTGTCATTGGAGTCAAAGGCGATCAAGTCGTTTGTAATTTGGGCGATAGCGACTGCTTTTTGTACATGAAGAACGGCAAGAGCCAAAGTTTTTAAATTACATGCAAGCCTCTTGGTTATCAATACAAACATCCGACAAAATGTGGGTGGGATTGGAGAAGTGGGCGTTGCAGCTCCATACAAAGACATAGATTTCTGTATATATATAGAGAATGGCAAGAGCCAAAGTTTCCAAACTAGGACCAAGCATTTTAGTTATAAATACACAACATCCGACAAAATGCGGGCGGGATTGGAGAAGTGGGCTTAGCACAATATAGATTTATTCATATTCAGGAAGAGTATTTATATAACTACACAGAAAATATAGAAAATCGACTTTAATTCACCAATTCGTTCAGACAATTAAATATTTAACAAATTTTGCCCCTGCAAAGGAATTGATCATATCAATTAACGGATTTGTATTTTTGAGTCATGGGACACAAATTTAGTCAATTAAAAAATTAATTGCATAAACAAAAAATACACCACATATACACAAACATTTAATTTTATGGCTTTTGATTAAAAAAATTAATTGCAGCAAACAAAAAATTAATTGAATAATTAATGTACACCAATTAATTATTTAATTGAATAATTTTTTGCAAAAAATTTTTCTGTGTATCTATTCTTATAGCACCATCTTGAAGGGTAGCCGAAAACCGAATGTAGAACTCCAACTTGTTATTTAAGAATACCATAATATGTCATAGCCTTGCTTAACCTACTGTCAAAAATTAACAAAAAGTCTTTCAAATGTATTTAAAACAACAAACACGAAATCAAAAAACAATTGATTCTGTATGAAATGTGCGATCAGTTTAGCAAATTGCTTAAACAAAAGACAGTTCACAAAAATTTTACATGTATACACACATTTGCTTTAGCCAAGTAAATCACGTTATAAGTTAAATTTTAAGTAGATAGTACCATCTAGAACCTACTTTATTCAAGTATTCATATTATAATAAACACTTCTTAATTAATAACCATAGTTGGGGGTAGTGCACTAAATATTGATTTAAACAGCAGTGCACTATCACTAAATAAAACTGCAAAGAAATTAGTTTGCACTCTTTTTTACCAGCTTTAGTGATGATTGCAATTTTTTAACTACCACTAAAAATTTTTAGTGATATTGCAAATTTTTTCACTATCACTAAACGCAGATTGAAAGCAAAAAGCTGCAATTCAAATAGTGCAAAATTTGGACTTGCAATCAAAAAAGCTGCATACAAATATTGTGTCGCTAAAATTTAAAAAATGTAACTTTGTATGTGCATGGTTTTTGATTTTTTTGGAGGACATGCATAAGCAAAGAACATTAAACAAAAGGAAATTTGTCATTAACGGAAAAATTATTGGCTTTAATCATGAAAAAACAATTTTTTGATTTTAAATTTAGTGCAACAATTTTAGTTGCACTCAAATGAGTGCAGAACAAAAAAGTTGCAATAAACTGATGATTGCTTTTTTTTTTGCTTTTTTGAGTGAAAAATTTTTTAACATCCCTATCACTAATGCTTGGTGAGGCTGCAAATTTTCAACTCATCACTCAACATTAAAAAAAATTATTGCAATCATTTTGCACTATCACTAAGTGTGAGCTGAAACTGCAAAATGAGTGCACTACCCCCATCTATGTTAATAACAAATTTTTTAACTTATAAATCTTACCATTTTTTTTTCAAAAAAGACATATTTCATTAAAAAAAATTTACCTTTTTACCTGTATAAGAACTTTTCTGACTATGTTGTACCTTTTTTTTTTTAAGAAATTACTTTCTTTTAGCTAAAGGTGTCTTCTTTACCTAAATGAACTTTTCCATTTGAACAGATTGTGTTATATCTCAAACAAAAAGTACCTTTAAAACAGAATTTTTTAAAAAAGTACCTTTAACAAGGAGTTTTTTTAAGCAAAGTGTAATTTGTATCTCTCGGTTTACGGCCGATTTCACCAAGCTCAGCTAAAACTAACTGTTTCTTCAACTTCCAGTTAGCAATATGTTTTGATAGTTATAACTGGTAATTAATTATAACTTCACTTGATGGATTGGCCGTAAACCCCAAAGTTCATTTTTTAATCGAAATATATATTTTTAAAGAAAAATTGTAAGTATTCAATAAATATACTTGCATATGTAAAAAAGCACATTTTCAAAAAAAAATCACCCTTTTAAATAAAAAACAACTTTAAAAAGCAAATCCTTTTTTTTATAAAAAGCACAATTTTTAATAAAAAAAATTTTGAATAAAAAGTACCTTTTTAACTAGAAAAACCCCTACTAAATAAGAAGTCAATTTTGAATTCAAAAGTACTTTTGCGAACCCTTTTTCAAATAAATTGTGTTTTTTCGAATAAAATAAATTTCTTCGATTAACAAGTAACTTTTTGAACAAAAGTGCTTATTAACCTTTTCGAACAAACAAAACATTTTTGTCTTACAAAATGTTTGCAATTTGAAAACAATAATTAAAACGTGAACAAAAATCAATTACAGTTGAAAGTTTCCGGAATTATTGTCTATCTACCACTCAATGAATTGTTTTGGCAAAATTAAAAATTTTTTTTCAATTAAATGATTTTTTTTTTTTTGTTAAAAATTCAATATCACAAACTCAAGCTCAAAATCGTTATAATAAAATTTGCATTCCTAGTAAATCAATCAAAACCATTTTACTTTTTTTTTAAATTTATTTACAATTTCTTTTATAATTAAAAAAAGGGTTAAGAGAAAAAAAAATTGACATCGTACACGTACGTTAATGAAATATTAATTAATTGAGTAGGTATGTGATCGTTTTGAATATGTGTAGAAAAAATATAGCCATGTTTGTTCAATCCACTTGTGTTTGAATTCAAACATATTTTTTAACACATGTATTTAAAAGAAACGAACAGAAATGGGTTAGTGTGCCATTTATAAAAACACACATTTTTTTACGTTTTGTTTTAATTATATTGTTATTATGTATGAACATAGAAGGTCACATAACAAAAATGAAAAATATTACAATAATATTTATTTCTTTTTCTTGTTTTTTTTTATTTGTTTAATTAAATAAACTCCTTTAAATCATACTATTTTGTAATTTACACGCAATTTCATAGCATTAATTACACTTGAAATCATACTTCTACTCGCTGTATTTACATGTGTATATTTTAAGTTCAAAACAAATATATAAACACATTTATTTATATATTTCTTCCAATTCAACCTAGGTGGCAACCTTGCAACCTTGTAACCTTAAACTCAGTTATTCTATTATAGCGCCTTTTTCGGAGATTCTAAACCTTCTCATGCCGTATTTGAGCAAGAATGTTGTGTGCTTGTTCAAATGGCTTGTGACAAAAGTAACTACAACTTTTTTAAATTTAATTAAATTATTTTGCGTGTACCAAATTATAATGCTTACAATGTACAGTGGGACCATGGTTGTTAGGCGTTTTTCTTCAAAAATCGTCAAAAGTTTTAACAAAATTCGTAAAATAGCATCTATTCGGAAAATTCGAAAACCGGTTATTGAAAAAAAGTCGGATAATCGATCTCCCTAGTGTTTATATTATAAGATAAAATTGGGCCAAGAATTGTCAAAAAATTAATTTTGAAAATATTATATCTTTTGATTTAGATATCCTTAAAAATTATAGATATGTATTTAAAAATTAACAAGTAATAATATAGAATAATATTAGAAACATATGGGCCAAATTCTGTTCTCCGAGCTCGTATTTAGCCCTTGCCGCAAAAGAAGCTTAAGCGACAAAAACAAAATTTTACAGAAGGTTTTCTTATTTCATAAACATTTTGTATGAATGTTGTCGCTTAAGCTGAAATAGTTTTTGCTATAAAATCGTAACGATACCTTATGTGACCATGCCGTTTTAGGAGATAATGCAAGTGTTGCTAATAAAATAATTTATTAAAAAAAAACGACAATTGAATATGATATGGGCACTACTTCTATGCCAAAACCATTATTTTAAAAAGCAACAAGGAGTTATTACGGACAGAGAATTTCATTTTATTTTCTTTATGAGTAAAACTACGGATCAAACTAAAACATTTAACATTTTATAATTACCAAATAACTTTATATAATTATAAAAGATAAGCTAAATATTTACACACATGTATTTTAAACTTTTCATTACTAACAGTTTTCGCTTAAAGTACGATCTCTTAGTTAAGCTTAAGTAAGACGTGCCACACCATATGGTTATGGCTAAAAACAAAAATTTCATTGGTTACTCTCATAAGGTGTTATGGCAAGTCACATATAATCAAATACGATGTTGACTATGAAAAGGGTTAAACAGCTGTGTATACGGTTATGTCCAGGGCTGTGGAGTCGTCCGAAAAAAGTACTAACTCCGACTCCGACTCCAAATGCTGAATTTTTTTAAGTGAGACTTCGCCTCCGACTCACGACTCCGACTCCTACTATAATCTTGATGCTAAATGTATATGAGACTCAGTAATGTTAACTTTTATTTTTTCATTACCGTACGGCCTTCTAAAAATTAGAGTTTTTGAGAAGCATTTTACGTACGCAAACATTAATGTGCTGTTTCCAAATGACAGGCGATTGATTATGTAGCAAAATTTATCAGGGGTGTGCTGGAAATCGCAAACGCAAAACGCAATAATTTGGAAGTTGTTTTTAATAAACTTTAAACCTAATTCTTATAATTTTTGGTTTAAAATCCTGTTTAATAGGAAAATATTTGTTAAATATTTGTCATAAAATCCTTTTATTACAAAAATCTTATTTAAAAACGACTTTTAAAATTCTTGCGTTTTACGTTTGCGATTTCCAGCACTCTCCTGTATATGAAAAGCATTCAGTCCATCGCCTGTCATTTGGAAACAGCACATAAGAGCAGTATTCATAAACCATTTATTTAAATTTTAAATGTGTTTTAAGAAGATAATTTTTATTTTGGATATTTTTTTTAAATTTTTTATGCCGAAAAACTTTGGAGTCGGAATCGCGAGTTTAAGTGGGTACTACGACTCCGACTCCGGCACAAAAACATCAACTCCGACTCCGACTCCACAACCCTGGTTATGTTACGTCTAATTTAACCATTACACACCGTCCAGACTATCCATTGTTATGTGTGCACAAGAACAAAACGTTGATAGAACTACCGACGCGCAATTGCTCATGTTCTTTGATGTGGGAAAAACGTATGGCACAACAACCTACATTAAAAAGCAACAATAACAATCAAGACGGTGCTTATACACAGAAAAAATTATTGCCGAATTATTTTCAAACAAACGATTGTTTGAAATTTTTTTTAATTTCTACAAATTTTTTTACTGATTTAATTAATATTTTTGTTTGATTTTTATTTAACCAACAAAAATGTTGACAACTTTTCAATAATATAATATACGCGCTATTGGTTTCAATTTTTCATAATTTTGTATGAAATATTTAAGGCTCTTTAATGTTGTCGTTTTTTGCATAATTTATTTGATCGTAAGCAACACTTCTTTATGTGAAATACAAGAACAACAACACAAAACACATACAGTTTATTTTTGGACGCTTTAAAAAAGTACAACAAGAAGAAAGATGATAAAATAGCGCGACGAGGTTATTAGTAAAAAAACAAAAAAAAAATAGCAGGTAAAAAAAGGTTTCATTCTTTTTTAAACAACAGAAACAACAACAACATTATAAGAAACAAAATAAATTTTTGGTTGGTTTCAAAGTTGGAAAAAAAAGAATGAAAAACAAAATCCCGTATTCAATTTTTGAAAACTGTTTACTTAAATACATCAAATACAAAAATAAAATGATGACGAAAAACATATCGAGTCGGTCTGCTGCCGTTGTTTGTTACATTTCTTCTTCTTTAGCCAAGGAAAGGATACAGCAACAGTGAGTGATGAAGAAAAACATTGTGTGTATAAAAAAGACTTCGTTCAAAAATTATTCCAACAAAACAAAACATGTGTCTCAAAGCCAGTCTGCCTTCATCTTCTCCTTCAGTGATAGCTTGGGTGCGCGTCATTGATTGTGCAAAAAATTTTTGTTTGATTCAGCAAAATTATTTGTTTGAAATTTATATGAATTTCAGTAAACTTTTTGTTTGATTCTGTAAATTATTTGTTTGAAAAAATCAGTGTTTTTTTCAGTAAACAAAATGCAAATAAATTGTTTGAATATGCGAATTTGTTTGTAGGACCGATTTCAGACAAAAAATGTTTTGATACTACAAATTTTTTGTTTGAATTCGAAAAATAATTTTTTCTGTGTATGAATGGCAATACCGCAGTGATGTTAGATATCGATGTGCGAACAAATGCTCGAACAAGAATAACACATCGATATCAGCAGTATTTACTATCCAAATTCGTGTATGCACAAAATATTGTTTGTTGTCTGAATATAGCGCTCGCTAGTTTGGACGGTATTTTGGGAAATTGTACCTTCTTATGACCTTTGAGCTTTTAAGCTTGTACGTACAAATATTTTGGGAGTTCACAACATAAATTCGCATACACATCTGCTTCAAAGTGTTAATTTTTGTAAAATATTTTTTTTTAATTTAAGGTTAATAACTTTTAAGCCTCTTGCAAAGCACAATTTTTACACGGATATTTTGAAAGTATTTTTTATTTTCAATTTTGTAGATTAAAACCGACCATTGAAAGATTTATAGCCATTTCCTGGTTTGAGGTTAATGGGTTTAAATGCCTTCACGCCAAAAACCTGCCAGAAATGCAAAACAATGTTCAAAATGTAACAAACATACACGTTCTTAATAAAAAATTCAGTAAATTTTTCATTGACAAAAGTAATTTACAAGTCAATAAATTATTTTCAGACATATTATTAGTCGATTTAATGGGTTTCAATAACTAATTGGTTTTTTTTTTTAACCATTTTGTATGGTAAAATTAAGCAAATGATTTCCAAAAGCAAAAGTTAATTAAAATTTTTTATTATTATGGATCAGTATTTTGAAAACAATAAATTTATACAACAAGTTAAGCCAGATTCACAATGAAAGCAACATTTTCGTTCCAAAAAAAAAAAAAAAAAAAACATTACCAAGTTTTGCCCTTTTTATTTTCTAAACATGTGTTCAAATTTTTATTCAAAACTTATGAAAATTTTACATAAAAAAGTCATTTACGTTTTTATAGAAATTGTTGCTGGAGTAGAAGTAGACTCAAAATTTGGAAAAAAATTAAGTCAGAAGAAAACCGAAATTGATGCTTTCATTGTGAATGAACATTTAATTGAAAAGTACACTTATAAATCATTTAATACTGACAAATACTGTATCAGCATTAAAATAAAAAAAGTCATTATTGAAATATTTGATCATCGAATTGATTAATAAATCGATTTGCAATTATTTACTTCTGTGACATTAAATAACCTTATTAAATAATTGGAAAATATTTGAAAGAAAGACAGAGAAAAACGGAAAAAATTAACAAATTCCATTACAATATTTTAGTTAAATGTGTTATATAAAAAGCCAACAACAGCCTATTTCCTAACAATTTAATTAAAGGCAAAACGTGTTGCAATTATTGTGACCGATTTGGAAGCAGCCATCATAAAACCTGACACCTTGTCGTAAAAGGCACTGTTGCCAACAAAAACAACAATAGAAAACAATTCAACAAAATATCTTGTTAACAGTAATAACATTAGTATGTATAGAATAGTTTTTTTTAAATATGTATAACTTAATACAAATTACTGTAAACGTATTTTAAGTTTAAGCTGAAATTTAAAAACATCGAAACAATTTAATTCGTATTTTGCTTAAAATAATTTTAATGATTGTTTTAAAGGGATCTGTACACGGCCAAAATGCTTGACATCAAGGCGACCCTACTCGTACGTGTGCTTGACGAAATATTCGACGCCAAATCTAAATGTTTGGATTTTTCATCAAGCATCGCCCAGCGGGAAAACTCAGAAGGCTTTCTTTCTTCAGGCCTTTTTAATGGCCTCAGATCTTTCGAATAAAAGATAAGATACACATTCCACATTCGCTTCTATGAGAAGCAAAATAATTATTATTTTTTTTTGATTCCGTTGCTATTCTTAGGTAACTGCTAAGAAGCGAGAGCGGAAGGCCTACTCGGCAATGACAACGTGTATAAAAAAGATATTAGTATGAGTAATGGAGCGAGCAGGCATTGTATATCCAAAAGAAGGAGTACAGAAGCCTTCTAGAAGGGCGTCGGTGTCACACATACAAACATATTTTTACTAATACTAACATATTATGTTGTATTGTATATACGAGAAGGAAATGAGCACCACGACCCAGAGAATCTTTTGTGCAGCCCTGTGTCTCACGATGTCAGGTTAAGGCTGCGTAGAAAGCCCATTACCCTGCCCGGTAAAAGATCATAAATATCAGTCGGGCCCTTTATTTGTCCCGCGAAAAATTTCTGTCTAGAAGTCCCCAAGGCGGGACATCAGCAGAGCAGATGTTCCGACGTTTCGTCATCCATCTCAAAGAATCTGCATATTTTGCTAGATGTATTACCCAGCTTAAACTGGTGGTATCTAAAACCACAGTGCCTCGTGAATAGGCCAACAAGCTGTCTAAGTTCCGCTTTCTCAAGCAGCAGAAACCTGCCTGAATACTAACAAAACGCTTGATGAGAAATTTTTGCACTTAATGCATTTCTAATTGTTTTTTTCTGATGCAAGCCTAGTACTCTGTTCAAATTTGTGAAAAATGTTGAGCAACATTAATTATTTCACATGATAATTTTGACATGTATCAATGTTACCTATCATGCGAGTTTGTACAATTTGACGTTTTTATTCCTGCAAAAGTATGCGACATTGTTTTGCGTATGTAAAAAAAAAGAAAGAAATTATGGATAAAAAACTGTTACCGGTTGGGTTATTTTAATTTTTTATTTCCTATTTAATAATAATTGTAACAAAAATTTTCCAGAAACACAAAAAACAGAGTACAACTCTATCAACATTATTTTATAGATATTCCGCACAAGTTTTTTTCATATGCGTTTTGACAGCATTTCACGTAAAATGTTGAACATAGCACCAGGCTATTATACTGAGTAAAAACTTCTCCTACTAAGGAACGTATGTATATTGTAAAAGGAAATTCTGCTTATCATAGAAAATTTACTGCACCGGAAACTCCTTTAAAACAAAAAAGAAACAAATGATCTCTAAAAATTTCGTACGTGTAAAGTTACAACAGCTAAGAAGGTTTGATTTTATATTGAAAATTATTTAAAATTAAACCCTTTCTCAACCAAAATGAGAGGAAAAGAAATGACATTCCCTTTTCCAACTTTTTGTTTTTTTCAATTTTTTTTTCTGGCAACGCTAGTGATATTTGACATTTCCTCAAAAATAAAAATATTAAGTGAACAAAAGTTTTGTAGGCTTTAGGCCCAACCATAATGTGCATACTGTCAAAAATTAACGAAAAGTCTTTCAAATGTATGTCTGAGTTTAGACGGTTCATTCTTTACTGAAAAGATTCTTCCTTTTTCTTCTTTGAACAAGAATTGGCGTTCAAATTATTCATTTCATGTTTACGCCATGTTTTTTATTTTGTATAGTCGTGCGTATGCATGTGTGCTTTTTTGAAATTGAAAACAAAAACAAAATTAAACAACGAATGAAAAAGCAAAGCGTAAGGAAAGTACAGACATGTGTGTACTCGTTTCTTTTCCCCTCTCCCCTCTCGCCAATAAAGTAGCAATCTTTTCAGTAAAGAATGAACCGTATAAACACAGACTATTAAAAAAACCAAAATAAAATCAACAAACATTTGATTCCGTACGGAATGTGCGATCAGTTTTGCACATTGCTTAAGCAAATGACAGTTTCATAAAATTTAACAAAAATTTTCCTTAAGTTCAAATGGTTTACCTCATATGATTTACATGTATTCGTACATTTGCTTAATCCAACTTAAGCTCATTATGTTTTGGCCTTTTATCTGTGAAAAAAGTCAAATCCATAAGAAAAAATTCTAAATTTTTAAGAAAAACGTTTTTTTTTAAATATTGGGGCTACAAATTTTATAACAGCTGTCTAAAATGCTGATGTAAACGGTATTGTGTACGATTATAAACTACACAGAAAAAATAGAAAATCGACTTTTATTAAACAATTCGTTCAGACAATTAAATATTTAACTAATTTTGCCTCTGCAAAGGAATTGATCATATCAATTAACGGATTTGTATTTTCGAGTCATGGGACACAAATTTAGTCAATTAAAAAATTAATTGCATTAACAAAAAATACACCACATATACACAAACATTTAATTTTATGGGTTTTGATTAAACAAATTAATTGCAGCAAACAAAAAATTAATTGAGTAATTAATGTACACCAATTAATTATTTAATTGAATAATTTTTTGCAAACATTTTTTCTGTGTAGTTTGAAAGGCACTATTTAAGATCAACATTGTTCAAAAAATTTGGCTCAAAATTGTACATCTAGAATGTGCTACGTCAATACCAGCCGCGATGCCCAGCATTGATCTTTAGAATAAACATTTTTTTATTAAAATAATTTTTTTTTTCAATTTAACATTTTCAAGTTCTATCGGGCTTAAAAAATACCCTTTACAGTAAGTAATGGCAGCTTTTGATTTTGTTTAAAATAGCGCCAAACGTGATTTATATTGTTTTATTGTGAAGAAAAACTTATCATATCAATTCATTTCAATATGAAATTTATGAGACACATTTTTGGATTTTTCAACAAAAAATTTATTTAAATTAAGGTTTGTTTTTGTTTTTTATTGTTATTTAGTTTGTTTTGATTTGTTTAAAATTATTGTTTTGGCGCTGCAAGTGTTTTTGACACGTTTAGCGATTTAACACTTAAACATTTAAGGTTAATAAACATTGACGTTTTCACTCGTACATTTTAAGACTCTGAAATTTTTTTATTTTTAAATATGAAATAAAATGAAATGAAGGTTTTACTTTGCATATTTTGTTTATTTTATTATTAAAATAAATTTAAATTAAAAAAAAGTCATAAGTAAAAATACAACAAAAAGTTTATTGTCAAAGTCATAGGGAAATTGGCCATATAGAATATTAAAATATTGAAAAAATTTGTTGACAAGGTTTGTTTTCATTGCTTTAAATATGAACAACATTTTTAAGAGGATTTAAAGCAAAGCTTGTAAATAATTTTTAAGTAGTTGTTTGTAATTTATTGTAATAATTTCAAGTCAACATGAAACTAGCGGGGGTTTTCGCGTAAGTTGAAATTAAGGCTTAATAACCGCTTATAAAAAATAAATCTAAAAAAATTATCTGGTGAAAATATTTCAAATGATTTCAAAGGTCTAAAATTAGTTTAAACAAATTGTTTTCTCAAAATCATTTGGCTAATTATAAATACATCTTAAATTACATCAAGTATTCAGAGATCATGATTAAGTCATTAGTTTTTTTTTCTTTCTTTTTTTATATAATAAATTATCTACTAATTATAATTTTTCCATTATTATTTTAATTAAATGCAATATGTATACACTTATGTACAGACATATTTTTTTAAAATCTGTTTCTCAAATGAAGTCATAGTTCTATTAAGTTTAATTTCGAGATGATACAAAGTCATACGGAAATTGTGTGTTTGTTTTAAATAATTTATTAGTATTTTAATTAAATTGATAGATAAACTGTAACATAAAATCTTTAGTTGATTAGTATTCGTAATTAAATAAGGAAATTTGTAGTAGACAGTCCCTGTCCAGACTGGCAATATTTGTTGCAGCAATTAAAGAGTTAATGTTTGAGAGAGCTGATATGATTGAGAAGGAATACACAGTTTTATGTGCTCTGCAATTTTTTTTTTGCAAGCGCTTTCACTTTTCAGGCTTTCATCATATGATAACTTTATTAAATTATTTTTTATACATTTTTAATACTTTAAAGAAATTTGTTTGTTGTGTTTTTTTTTAATAATCAACTGTCATCTTAATAATGTCAACTGTAATGTGACCTTCTTTTTAATGTACTTTTACTCACTCCCCTTTGCCTTCTTTAAAAAGAAATTTTAGCATATTTTACAAAATCAAATTTCTATTCTAAGATCAGTGGCCGTATTCTGTAATTCGCTAAAGCTAAATCTCTATCGCAAAAATTCTGAAAAGTTGATTTAGCGATTTTTGGCTACAAATGCAATACTGTAACGTGCATTGCTTAATTTGGCATTGCCATAAAAATTTAATTCGCCGCAATTTTAGCTTTTAATTTCATCGCTAAAATTTTTCAGTTTTGTATTCTCTAAGGCATTTTAGCGATCGAGATTTAACTTTAGCTAAGCGAATTACAGAATACAGCTGCTGGACAGTAAAATTTGTTTTATTAGTAGTATGTACTAGTTGTGTGGGAATGTGTTGGAAATACTTTCCAAATATTATTTATTATTAATTTACACAAGAATTAAGATGAGATAAAGCTTAATGTTACTTATTTTACGAAGAAAATATCTTAAATTAGGTGAAAAGTAAGTGTTTAGAATTTGCTGAAAAATTGTGATCAAAATAAGGGGGCATTTACATGATGCCTTTTCAGACATGTCTTACAATCACATTTGTTTTTTTTTGTAGACAATCCTTTTAAAGAAGAAAGTGGGCTTGCCAAACAGACACGAAATGAGGTTTCATGTTTGATTATAAGATTTCTCATGATTTTCAATATGTATAAAAAGAAAACAGAAAGTATCTACTTTTTCAAACGAACAGTTATTAATGTTTAAAAAGTACTTTTTTGAACGAAAACAGCTTTTTGTTGCAAAAAGTACATTTTTAAACGAAAAGTACTTTTTTACAATTTGCATATGGTTAAGATTAAAATATTGGGTTTTTTTTTTAAAAACGGGATAAAATTGTTTTTATTTCTCTTCTTGATAAATTTGTTATCTATACAGAATTACTCCTACATTATTATACAATTTATTTTCTGAAGGCCTAAAAGAAGAAATAGCTTGTACTTTTGGTTATCTTTTATCTTTGGTACTTTTCCTCTTTTCGATAAAAGGTGGCAAATGACCCAGTTTAAAATACAGGGTACTTTTTAATAGGGAAAAACTTGAAAAAATTTATACTTTTTCTCTTTCTGATAAGTATACTACACAGCTTGCATATGGTACAAATTAAAATATAGGATACCTTTCCTAGTACTAAAAACACTTTTGAAGGAAATCCCTTATTATGCATTTGATTTTATTAAGGTACCTTTTTGCAAAAAAATTTTTTTAAAAAAGTACCATTCCCTAATCTCATTTAAATTACTGAATACTGCTGAATCTCGATTTCCCCATAGATTTTTAATGTCATTGTCAACTTAACACAACATTGTTGTCGGTTGGGTCGTAAAGGTATATTTATCTGTCAGTTTTATTTGGTCTATAAATTTTTAAAACGAAAACTTTTAAAATAAGCAAACTTAATGCAAAGAAAATTCATATTAAAAGTTCATTAAGTTTAACATCTCGTAATGTTTTTGTGGTTCAACAACAGATTGAATGACTTACAAAACAAACAACAACAGCATCAACATCAAATTAAACAAATGCTAAAAGACGAACAGGCAAATAGTTAAACGAATAGACTCTATTAGACACATTTTGTTTTCTCTTGTGTACTTAATTTCAAAACATACATACATTTAAATTAAAACCAATATTTTATTTACACTCAGAGACACAAACCACTAACAAATTGCCGTTATTAGGTATTTTTATATGGGGACTACTTTTAATTGATATTCTTCAAAAGAATAAAGAAAACATATTGTTAAAGGCTGGCGAACAGACAGCTGTTGCAGACATTTTTTGATTATTATTTCTATTTTTTATTTTTAATAAAATTTTTCCAACCACTTTAAATTTTTAAGTGTTAATCTAAAAGTAATAAAGCTGGCATAAATTGGCTGCAATTTACTTACTTTTTTCACCGGAAACTTATTTTAAATGCGTTTTTCTTTTTGGTTTATGTATTTACAAACACCTTAACATTCAAATTAAATCTGGCACCATTCAATTCAATTTGTTTTGATTTCCTTCCGGTTTTGTATTTTTGCCTATGAAGTAAACAAAATGGTTGAAATCTCTGAATGAGCTACGGAAATGGCGTTTTACTAAAAGTGAGTTAAAGTTAGAGCTGCCAGATAATCGCAAAGCTTGTGGGGGAAATTTTGTTGTTGAAAAGGATACAAATTTTCATTTAGGGTTTAGGGTTGTTGGTAAAGGGAATTTTTTTTATTATTATTTTAACTTAAAAACTTAAAGTTTTTGGCTTACTTATCAAAGTTCAATATATTGCCAGGGTATCACACAATTTTTGGAGCCTTATCCGCAAGTCATCGGTCGACCTAGTCTCCACCAAAAAGAGTTTAAGTTTTTTATGGTTCTCCACCTGACAAATACATTCAAAAGGTAAAGATAAAGACGATCGCATGTGTTCGATTTTGAATACCGCAAAAACTCTAACTCGGTACAGTAAAACCACACCAAGCGATTAGCCAATGAGAGATTAAACGTAAAACGCGGCCTGTTTAATTAAAAAAAAACGATAGAGACGCGCGAATTTTTTTCCCACCAAGAGCAGTTTTCCCTTATGCTCAGCTTAAAATTGCTTTTAACTCACCTTTTTTTGTTTGCATTTTTTTTTTTGTGGAGACTGACAGTTTTTTTTATAACTTAATAATGTTGCGATATTGAAATGTTAACAAAACTCTCTGTTAATAGCAAATTTGCAGTTTTATTTTACCTAAAAACTCTTAAAAGTGAACCTCAATTAACAACAAATAATATTAAAATATAAATTATCTTTAAATTGTTTTAAAATAAATAAGCTATTTAAGCATATATTTACTTTTTATCTTCTTTAGTTCGGCAATAAAATGCGAAACAAGGTTTTGAATAATCTTAATTACAATTAATTCGTATAACAAGTCTAGTTTAAGTTAAAAAAGGCAAATCGTTATTTATTAATTAACAAACAAACTTTAACCTCATAATCATCTCTTTTAACAAAATAAAATAAATTACTCTCCTAATGATCACCTAATTCTTAAGGCTCAGTTAGCCGGGTGTAACAGTAACGTTACAAATCAGCTGCTTAATTTTGCTGTATGTGAAGCAATTAGAACGATTTAAGTTAGCAGTAAGTTACTTTTTTACGGTTAGATCACTGTTACTGTTACTCCCGGCTTACTGAGCCTTTATAGTATATTTACCGAACAAAAACTTAGGAGCCCATCAAAATGTATTAATTAAGTGACCTCAGTACTACAACAATGCAACAATAGAAAAAACAACAGGCATTTTGTTGCTAGAATTGAGACGGTAAATATCAAAATGCCTTATTAAAAAATGTAATTAAATAAAAAAAAAAAAATAAGACACTAAACGTCACACCACTAAGAAAATCACTGCAAACAGCCGCGCTTGTGAGGTCACTTTATAAGAGCATTCTGGAGCCCATTTTAGGTGTTATCCACTGTTGCCAGAAAATTTATCTAAGAAGTCTGCAAAATTGGGTTAAAAAATCTCGAAAATCTGCAAAAAAAAAAAATGTAAAAAACTGCAAAAAATCTGGGAAATTAAAATCCTTTATTTTGGGATTTTTTTATTTTCGAATTCATACAACAAACTAAAAGGTGTATTTAACATTTTGGTACATTAAAATAAAAATTTGGTATATTCAAAAGAAAAACATTATAAATCGAGCCGTAACCGCGAAAATAGTGTAAGCGACATAAATTTCAGTTTTCGTTTTTTTAATAAATGACTTTATTGGCAACACTTGCATCATCTCCTAAAATGTCATGGTCACATAAGGTACCGTAACGATTTTATAGCAACAACAATTTTATTGTAAGCGACAAATTTCATAAAAAATTTATATGAAATAAAATAAAAAAGCTCTCTCCTGTAAAATTCGATTTTTGGCGCTTACACTATTTTCGCGGTTAGGGCTCGATATGTATATTAGACTGGCCATAGCGTTATATAGAAAAAATTAAAAATGTTAAATCCAAAAGTTTTCGCCCTGAAAAATATAAGGTTGGGGATAACAATAATTATACATTGTATGTAAACGATCAGGTATTTGATGGAAAACTATTTTTAAAATGAAACGATTTAAATCCGATAACATCGTTTTCTGTATCTTTTAAAAATTATTTATAATACATTTTTCTCTTACTTTCTTTGTGTATTCTTGTTAGATCAATTTTTGAACAAAAAATACAGACTTATTCAGAAATGAAATTAAAAATTGCTCGAAATTCATCACAACTTTTAAAAACGATCGTTTTGAAATCGATCAATTTTAATCACATACCTGAATATTTATAATTTTTTGCATAAAACATAAAAATGTACATCCAAATACATTGTTCATATATCGTATTTAAAATAATTTATGCATTTATTTATTGTAAATTTCAGAAGTCACAATTAATTTAAAAAACCTGCAATTTGACAGCAAAAATCTGCAAATCTCACTTTGCTATTTTGGCAACGAAAAAATCTGCAAAATGCAGAGAAATCTGCACTTCTGGCAACAGTGGTGTTATCTCTTTTTTTTTTTTTTTGTTTTTGCTTGCAAACAAACACGCACAAAACTTTGCGTTTATTTAGTTAAAACATTGTTGTGCTAATTTGTAATTATTGTAAAAAATATTTTGCAAAAGATAATAAAAAAAAACCCAAACAAAAAAGAGAAATATGATAAACGAACACAAAAGTTACTTAAAGTTAAACAAATGTTAATTAACTTTTGTTACTAAAATTTAAAATTGAAAAATTTAGATGGAAATTTGTTTAATATGTTTATCTAATTGGAAAAATGATATCGGTTAATCACACCACATATTTTGAGCATCGCAATCGATGCGATTGCCTTTGTATAGACTATACGTTTAAATTAGACGTCTAATTAAGAGTTAAATTTGGAACAATTATGCGATCGAAAAATTTGATTTGCAATAAATTCATTGTTTCGTTGGCTGTGGAAAAGAGTTACACCTAAGGCCTACTCCATGTTGGGTCTTAACTACTGGGCGATTAACAATAGGCTTACCAACCGCCCCCCGAGTTTGAGAGATCAACTAATACACCCAGGCAACAATTTAAGGGCATAATCCGGCAAGATTATTCACACGTCTATAGTTTAGAAGCTTGAGCTATCTTACGTCTGCTGTTTTTGGAAAAATCTAGCAGCATATGTTGAGTAGCTAAAGCACCTAAGGATAATCCGTTCCTCAGGCCGAACTCTCGTTCAAGTGATGCAAAATCAGCCCTTTAGTAGGCTACTCCTTGCGGCTTTGGGAAGCAAACAATCACGTGATCTCTTAAAGTCTCACAAACATTTTACAAACACACTTTTACTGTAAATTGGCGAGTAATTTGCTTACGTGACACATAATACTTGCCAAAAATGTTACAGACACAGTAATGTGAGAAAAACAGTTGTTTGTTTCAATGGCATTCTTGCTCCATTTCTCACATTTCAGTCGAAAGGTTTTTCGATGCGGGAGTTACAGAACATGGACACAGTTTCTTTTTGACAATTGACAATGCTGCATATTATGCAAACTGTTAGTTAGGTGTTTTAGCGTTTATCATATCGATCCATGACCGCGAAAATAACGTAACCGACATCATATTCAATTTTTGTTTTTTTTTTAATAAATGACTTTAACGGCAACACTTGCATCATCTCCTAAAATGTCATGTTCACATAACTTCCTGTCTATACCAGAGATACTTATTGCGACATATATTGCAGTAAATGTCAAAATTATGTTATCTTCAATGTAGACAGCAATTTTTTGTACATATTGATTGCCGGCAATTTATGTTGCAATAATTGTTAGTCCATTTTTGTTGACAATTATTGCAGACATAAAACTTCTAATTTGGTTGTCAATTGAAAACAGAAGCAAAAAAGAAACAAAATAGAAGCGAATTGTATGGGAAAGAAATTAAGTTTGTGAAATTGTAGCTAATTATAATTGTAGTAAAAGAATTTAATTAACGCAAGAATTTAAAAGAATTTTAAAAACGCAAGAATTTTAAAAGTCGTTTTTAAATAAGATTTCTGTAATAAAAGAATTTTATGACAAGTATTAAACAAATATTTCCCTATTAAACAGGTTTTAAACCAAAAAATTATAAGAATTGGGTTTAAAGTTTATTAAAAACAACTACCAAATTCTTGCGTTTTGCGTTTGCGATTTCCAGCACACCCCTGAATATTACAAAAATTATTTTTATTAATATAATTTGTTTCTTATTCTTATTTCTTATTAAGTTTGAGTTCTTTTTTATATAAAAATATTAATTTTACTTTAACAAAAAAAAAACATTTAATTAAATTAATATTTTTATATAAAAAAAGACCTCAAGCTTAAACAAATTAATAAACATTTAAATAATAAGGTCGAACAAGAAAGAATTTATGTTAATAAAAATAATTTTTGCAAGATTGCGCCAGTTTTTACACTGCCCTTTCTTCCTTGATTTTTTAAAATTACGAGTTAACATAAATACATTTTCCCATGCCCTTAACATAAGCTGAGCAATAAGAAATATTGCCAACTTGCTGAGATAATTATCTTTAGTGTAGACCTAGGGTAAGGTACCGTTACGATTTCATAGCAAGAACAATTTTATCGTAAGCGACAAATTTCATACAAAAATTATATGAAAAAAAACACTCTCCTGTCAAATTTGATTTTTGCCGCTTGCATTATTTTCGCGGTTAGGGCCCGATATGATCTTTTGTAGATGGGGTCGATTGATTTTTGAAAGAAAAAAAAAATGGTTAATTTTGGTCGAAAGATTCCAACATTTTTTGTGGACATTTGTGTTAATGCAATGCATTAGAATAAACGAAATAGTTTTTAATATTTGATAAGTTAGGGCTTTTGCGCTTTAGTTAACGATATATTATTACATTTTATTTGAAAAGTCCGTTTTCATCAAAACCAAAATTGGAATCACTTTTGTAAATCACTGCATTGTAAGTGATTATTGCTGGAAAACAATGTTCTTGTTGAAACACTCGTTAATTAGAACTTGGGCTACAGGTGATTAGCACTTGGTCAGGTTAAATGTTTAAATGACACGCATTGTTTTTAATCATTCGTTCGTTAGTTATTAAGTTATAATGACTAAAAGTAATTTGTTACAACTTTATGATGTATCCTAAATGTGCTAAATATTAATTAAGGTTTGTGTTAAGTAAAATCTTTAGTTTCATTCTACAGTCTTAATTTTTTTTTCATTTATTTATTGCTGATATTATTTTATTCTGACTAATTTAAGAATTATGTTTACTTTAAGTAATTATTATTTTTTTCTAGTTATTGTTGCTAAACACGTATAAAAGATTTTAGTTTTTATTAAAAGTGTTAGATGGCATTCAAGGGAGAAAAAAGATTTACTTAAATGAATTTAATGTAAATAAGATAATAACTAGATACGTTGTTTTATAGCTGGAAATACCAAATTAATTTGTAAAATATGCATATAAACTCCCTTACGAAAATAAGGTGCGACTATTATATCTTTTATTAAAATAGTAAAAACGAATGGTTTAAGCATTCACAAATTTAAAAAAAAAAAAATATTGGCAGTAGACCTACTTTTTGTGTACCAAGTGACTTAGGATCACAATTCTTCAAATCGCTTTAAGCCGCATAAATCATTAAAAACTGTCAAGGAAAAATTTTGTAAATATTTTTTATGGCAGAGGTTCATAATTGACATTAGCGCCCAAATAGATTAATTAACCAAAAAAAATTGTTTACCCAAAAATCTTCTAGAAATTTTTGCATTAAGAAAAAAGCCCAACTGTGAAATATTTTCTTAGCTTTTGCCAATTTTCCTAATGTAAAACAATTACTCAAGTACTTTTTCATTCATAAATACTGCCGTATTTATAAAAAAATAAAATGGATTTGAAATGCATTTTAGGAAAAATTTGTATGAAAATTTTGTCGTAAAACACATTTCAAACTTATTTTATTTTTTATGAATACGCACTTTAGGGTTTAAATTATTTTTAGAACAAAATTCGAACTGGTTTACAAAAGTTATTTTAACTGCACATACACTAAAAAGAAAAATCAATCCATCCGTATTCAAATCAATCAAATTTTCTTGAATCAAGTACAGAAAGATTGATTCAAGTACGGAATTTTCAATCGCGAAATACTGAACTTATCCATGTTCAATGCCGAATTCGTATTTGAAATAAATCGAAAGTGAGATTGATTTCTGTTAAACAAAGATTGAACTTATCTCAATTGATTTAAGTAACTTAAAGTTTATTCAATCCCGAAATAAACCAAAAGTGAATAAACAAGGAGAATTTTACAGAATCTTACAGAATCTCAATTATAAAACACCAGCATCATTCCCGATATGGTTTTTACTTAAAAAACTTCAGACTCAGTTAGCCGGGAGTAACAGTAACTTAACCTTACCGTAAAAAAGTAAGACCAATCTATTTCTTACAGATTGAGACGCAACATCTTACTGCTAACTATAATCGTTCTAATTGCTTAACATACAACAAAACGAAGCAGCTAATTGGCAACGTTACTGTTACTCCCGGCTAACTGAGCCTTTAATGTAAATAAATAACTGAAAATATAAACTAAATGATAAGCAAGAGTTCTCAATTTTACTTTTTAAACATGAAAATAATCGTGGCCACGAATGTGTTTTCGTCTTGTTCTGCTGTTTTTGTTGTTTCTACACACAACAGGCAAATCGTTTTTCATCTACTTGTGTGGTATTGTTGAGTGTCTGCAACAAACTTTGATAAGTTAAATTTCAAGAAGCTTGGCGACTTGAAACTGCAAAAGTATGCTTAAGGGAACTAGAATATTTTTAAGAAACTATCAGAGTAAACTCCCGGGGAATTTTTATTCATAATTGGGCTATATGTCAGATCACAAGCTAAAAGAAAGAGTTTTAGAACACCTTAAAATAAATCTAACGTTTTCCGATTTTAAATCGTGCAATTGTCAGAACATGGCCGTATATTATAGATTTTTCGTTTGCAATTGGATGTGATGGCACAAAAGTAGATTGGGTAGACCTTTACAGTAAATTTGTTGTATGTTACATATGAATAAGCTGCCATTCAGACCGATAGCACTTTGATTGTGGAAAATCAGGACCGCAGACACTGGGGGAAATTGGCAAGACATTGTGAAAAAAGTTCTTTAGCAGAGTGTAAATATATTCATACGAAATTACCAGAGCTTTCTGTTAAAGATATAATGGGTGCAGACCAGAATATATTTGTACGTAGTAGTTTAAGTCGTTTTACAAAAAATTTTTAATTCAATTCACCAGGCAGAATGCCTCAAGCTCAATGGCTACTACGAGTTAACATAATTCCTCTTCTTTATGTTTTTGAGCTTCGAATGACTCGCCAAATCTTACGACTCTTGAAATGTGCATATATCGGCAAAACGCAGTGTAGACGAAACGCAACAACTTTTTAAACTCATCGAACAAAGCAGATAATTTTAAGCAATGATTACTACACAAGTAGTAGGGGTTAGATCGGCGGGGGTTCTGCTAACCGGGAAAAGCTATATGGGTCAAAAAAAAGTTGTACATGTCCCGGTGTTTCACTGGGTCAGGTCTAGGAATCGAAATATGTATATCGATATGAATCGTGCTTTTATTCTTGAGTCAAATAAACCTTGTAAGCGTGTAAATGCAAGTCTTTAACGTTCATCAACGACAAACGTGAGAGTTGCGATTGTTGGGCACGACGACGAGTTGAGGTGGACGGCTCTTCAGCCACACTATCACGAACAGCAGCAATATTTTCTGCAGTACGAGCATGCACTGGTGTTTTCACATCTGCTGCAGACCTTGTTTGCTCAAATTTTTGCACGATTTTTCCGATTGTACGAACATTTGGACGATTAAATTGACCGAAAAAATCACAAAGTGCACGAGATGCATTCTGATTTGAAAGCCCCTTTTGTAAAATAAGCCTGAATAACTGTAATGCGTTGCTCGATTGTGTATCTTTACATTGTTCAAATTGAGTAGGTCTGAAATTGAGAAATTTCAAATGAAATGCAGAAAAAACTTGACGTTTAGGTGTGGTTCACATTCAACATCGGCCCTTAAAATTAAATTAACCACCCTTTGTTTCCTTACATATCAACATTGGTTTGCACGTAGTTTTTTGCTCCTCTCTCTATTTTTAAATTAACTCTTCTCAGATCCAATATTTTCTTTTATTTGACTTTCAATACAATGTTAACATTTTATTTTTCTTATTCAATTTTCAAATAATAAATATAATAAAAACTCATCTAATCTTTTTCTTGTCTCGCCATTTTCGATTTCTTTGACTCGATGGCTAAATTAATGAATAACTGACTGGCTTGTAAAGAGATTGTAGACATGAAAACATGTTTATCTATCATCTATCTAAGAAATTAATTACTATTTTTTGTGATTTTTTTTTAATTTTTTTAAAACACAAAAATATGTATGTATTTTAATTGTTGGCTTCCTTTCGTTTCGCTTTTACAAAAGAAAAGTGTGTTTTTTTTTCTTAAAAAACAGACATTATAAATAAAATAATTAAGACAAATATGTAAAAAATGTTTAAAAGTGGGCTTTTAGATAAAAAATACAGCATTAACATAAAGAGAGATTTTAGGAAACTTAGAAATAAACGATATAAGCAGGGGCCGGATTTGTACGCAAAATTAATGTTTTTATAACCACACCAAAATAGTGAGGAGTGTATAAATATTGGTCCTCTACCCACCTTTAAGTATGCCGATCGACTCAAAATCTCTTTTTGAATCGATCTAACGATTTCTGTCTGTCTGTCCGGCTCACAGTCCATTTAATTCTGTTGCGCAAAGTACAGGTCGCGATGGAGATTATTTGATAAAAATTGGTACATATTATGTCTTGCTGATTATAAAACATATTATTATGTTGGTATTTCGATTAAATTTAGTCCAAACTTATTTAACTGTAATATAAATCATTTAAGCAAATTTTTATTGTAATCGGTTCATATTTAACCATTGCTCCCATGCAAATACTACTCCCGAAAATATTTTTAATGCCATAACTTCCTTATAAATGTTGTTATTGGTATAAAATATGGCGACAGTTACTTTGCCGAAAGCTACTTTTAAAAATTATGTGCTAAAGGGTCCAGAATTGAACATAGGTCTTCCTTAAATCCCCTCCCTTAAATTGCTGTAAGACAAAAATCGGCACAAAGAACATTCACATGAATCTTAATCTCATAACATAATTTTGTTCTGAAGGGTCCAAGATTGCCCATGGGTTCCAAATGGGCTACATTTTTGAAAATTGATCTCTAAATTCTGTGGTGTAGGGTATAATATGGTCGGGCATGACAGACTTTACTTTCTTACTTGCATTCTAATGGCATTGGTTTCCTAATTTCTAGACAGTTTCCATTCCAGGGACAGTATCCCTTTACCGAAGGTAAAAGGGCATATATAAGTTTGTCATTCCGTTGGTAACTTTCATAATATTGGTCCTAGATCCTATAAACTCCAAATCTGTTAACCATCTGTCCGTCCGTCTGTTAAAATGAGTTTTCCGAACACCCCAGATGTGATGGCGATTGGTTTGTATATATTTATGACAGAAATGCTCTTTTAAATTGTGTAACTGAATTTCAACCAGATCGGTAATAAATGACTGAGATGTGTGCAAATATTCACGACCTTTTTTTTATTTATTTTTCTCCATATCTGGAGAACGGCAAGAGCCAAAGTTTCCAAAATAGGTACAAACATCATGGTTGTCAATTTAGTTAAACTGATTCTAAATGGTTTGAAATATGTTTCAGGGACTAGATTCCAGAAGAAATCATTCAGCTAGACTTATGTTTTAATATGATAAGCATTGTCTTAAAATAGCCTTGGTCTGCTTTGAAGATTTCGGAAAATAAATCTTTCTTAAAATTACGAAAATTAAATTTGTGCTAAAATCTTGACACCGTAATTCGCTTAGGTAAAGCTCAATCTCGATCGCTATAATGCCTTAGAGAACACAAAATTTAAACATTTAAGCGATGAAATTAAAAGCTAAAATTGCGGCGAATAAAATTTTTATGGCATTGCCAAATTTAGCAATGCACTTGCAGTATTGCATATGTAGCTAAAAACCGCTTAATAAACTTTATATACTTTTAGCGATAACGATTTAGCTTTATCGAATTCCAGAATACGGCCACAGCTGTCCTCCCCAAAAAGTCGTTAATATAGATATTAGATTTTGTCAAAATTATATATTTAGCTTTCTTATATTAAATTGCCATTATTAATTAACAATAGCGACCAACTTCACTATTAAACGCGCTGCCAAAATCGGATTACCCTAATGCAATGCGTTGACGCCGCGATATTTAGGGATTCTTCATACAAATTGTATGGTCATGAGAATTTTTGACAGCTAGAAAACGTTTTCCACTCTTGTTTAGGTACGCCTGTAAGAAATGCACAGTGCTAAGAATCAAAATTTTTCAACATCTTTTCAAGATGATCCAAACTCATTTTGTTCCCTTTTACACCTTTCGATTTTTTTTAATGTCATCACTAGAAAAGTGTCAAAAAATTCCATTATTATTATGGCACCACTAACAAAATGTCATTTTTTTAAAAGCAGCTTTACGTTACCACTTGTTAAGTTTTTAGTTTTTGGCAAGTCTATTTTGTTTTATTTTAAATAAAATGAATTCCAAATATAATTTTGTGTTTAAGTTTAAAATTTTGGCACTTTTGTAGAGAAAAAGTATTTTAAAAAAAGTTTTTTTCAGAAATGGTGACATTTTTTGATGTAGGCAACTTTACAAATCTGAACTCATTCCAAGGTAACAGAATTTATTCTTTTATAATGACAAAATGGTTTAAAATGGATGTCCTTATCTGGATGCTTTCGGTTGCCTCATGCTAATTTTCAGACCCACTCTCGCTGAGTGATCGACCAAATTGTTGAGCTTCGACTGCATATCTGACAGCTTCGTAGATTATAAAGAAGTATGGTCTGCTGATACAGTGCGACAAAACAGCCAGGAAATCAGCACAAAATCTGCAGCAGAATATTAGTACTGTCGTAAAATTTGGCTGAATTGGTAAACGATCCTTATTTTACCGTTATTCCCATACAAAGTCTATTTCCGAAAAACCCTTACCCCCGTTTCCACAAGCAAGTGATAGTTCGAAAAATTCAAAAAACTCGAACTTATTCACCAGCATTCACACAATTCTTGTACTTTCAGCAAATCGGATGTTTCCTCGATTTTACGTTGATAATACGTATACTTGAATGTGAAAACGTAGGATTAAGTACAAATCAAGTCGTAACGAGCAATAAAATTTTAGTAAAATTTGCCACAAATTAGTTTGCCACACGGCAGAATTTTGTAATGAATTTTATGTGTGTTAAGTTAAATTTTAATGTTTATAACCCTAGACACATTCTGTTGTGTTTACATAACATTACATGGCCATAAGTCGCTCATACTCGCTCTGTTAAAAATTCTGCGGATGGAGAACGATGGGAATAGTATTGTCCACAAATCCTAATCATTTTTTTCGCCCACGTTGACTCCTTTTCCAGAAATCTGGACTCATCCATCATTATAGCGTTAACATTAGGTCTGTTAAGTGGTTAACATTGTTCTGTAAACATAACAGAATGTGTCCAGGGTTATAAATTTTAAAATTTAACTTCACACACATCCTTTTAAATAGTAAAATTCTCCATATATTCACAAATACGGTGGACAGTATATAACTTGTTTCTTTAAGTTTTCTTTTAAGAAAAAAAATGCATTAAAATCGGCCCTTTGTTCAAAGCAACAAAAAAAAAAAATACAAATTCATAACAATAATTAATTTATTATTGCAAATTTTTTTTTAATATTTTTGTACTAAACTTTTTTTTTGGATTTTAAATTAACAATGTTTTCTGATTGAATTGCGTGTTTGTAAATTTCATTCAGTTTTTTTTAGAAGCTAATGGATGAGTTTTTCTAAAGCTCGCCATTAAAGGATGGTTATTTTTAAATGAATAAATACATGGGTAATTCAATTAATAAGTTTCAGCAACTTTAAAGATAGCTTAAAACAAGCAACAGTACTATATTTGACTATGCCGAATCGTATGTACCCTTCAACGTGGTGCAATAATAACAGAAAATTATATAAATACCGTTGCCATTTGTGGACCGATCGGGCTGAATTTCAAAAGAAAATAATTCCGGACTAAATATGACATAAATATATAACTAACTAGTCCCCATCATATCTGATGGCTTCGGAAACCCCATTTCAACGGACATCTTTAAATCAACTTTTCTCTTCATAAGGACCCAGAATATATACACTTTATCAGGTCTACAACAATTGTTTTTAATAAAATATAAAGTTTATTTCTATAAAAATCTTTATCCGTAAATGTCCTTTATTTATTAAACAAAATTGAACAATTTTTTTATATGTACATATTTCACTTTGTTCATAGTATTTTTTTTTTTTGCAAAATTTTTATTACAAGTATAGACTACCTTGAACAATAGACACAAAAAGGTACGCATTAGATAAACCAAATACTTGACCCAAAATATTGAAGAGTTACAACAAATAAAACAAAATAAAATTGATTTTTATTTACTTTGTAACGTTAAATAAACATTTTTATAAAAACGTAAGCAATTTATTAAAAGGACTATGAATAGAACTAATCAACAAGTTTTCTCAGGCAAGTTTTGTGATTATAGGGGAGAGAAAAATAAAAAACGAAAATCTTTTTGATTTTATTTTGTCCTATATCTTCAAAAAACTTAATTCTTTCACTTTTATAATTAACTGCTCTGGAAAACTTGCTGTGTGTAAAATGGCCTAATGGCCTTTACACACTTGTCAACATTTAACATCATTTTGCAAAGATGTTGAAATTGTCCCATAAAAAAGACATTGGGTTAAGAATTAAAATTTTTCAACATCTTTACAAAATTATCCAATCTTATTTTGTTCCCTTCTACATCTTTCGACTTTTTTTTTATCATAATTTTTTGTCATCACTAGAAAAGTGGCAACAAATTCTGTTATTATTATTGTGGCAGCACTGACAGAATGGCATTTTTTTGAAAGCAGCGTTACCATTTTTCAAGTTTTCTTTTTGTTAATTTTTTTTAATATTATTAAACAAAATATATATCAAATACATTTTGGTGTTTTCTTTTAAAATTTTGACAATTTTTTTGAAAAAAAGTATTTATAAGAAATAAAAGTTTTTTTTCAGAAATGGTGACATTTTTTATTGCTAGTGGGCATCACATAGCATGTTCACATTTTCAACATATTCCATACGTTCCTCCGAAATGTAAGTGAGTGTATTATGCAGCCTGGTTCGAATTTGAGTGAAATTGAAAATGCTGAAAACTATTCTGTGCTTAACGTTCATAAAAAATTACTTTCATATGTGTACATACCCCATAAAAATCTGTCCAACCACACAACACGCACAATGTTAATTGTGAGATAACAGGGTCATTAAGGTGCTTCAAATGAACTCCATTCGATTTTCGACAGCAGTCGAATTAGCTGATCGAACGAATTTTCATTTGGTATTATGGCGCGCATTTGATACAAATTTACTATTGTGATTTTGTTAATTCACAGTAGTACATTTTCGATCAGCTGTCACTTAAAATAAAAAATGTTTGTTTATAAATTTAAAAAATAAAATTAAAGTTAAATGTGACCACGGCGGAATTATGGTTGTTTCAATAATTTAGCTTCATTGGGGTTTCATCCTATTTTTTTTGCATGCTGAACTTTGCTGCAAATCATTTGGTCAAAAAAGAATTTTGTTCCATAAGGAATATCAGTTGCTGTTTTCGTTGGACTTGCATAAAATGATCAAAACTGATAAAGAATATGGTATTTTTGGTATACGAACACAAAAAAATTTACAAATAATTAAATTTTTAACAACTTCTATACATTTATTTAGACCGTCGAAAGCAAATTTGTTTTTGTAGAAAAATTCTATGCACAACGAAATATTCGACAGTGCAGTCAACTTATAATACAAAATGTACATTCGATAGTCGATGTTCGATAGCCAGCGAAAATCGTTTATCGAATGCAACTCATAGCAAGGGCCTAAATATCTCGGGTAAAATAGCCATTGTGGCATGTGGCACCATCCTGATGGAACCACATATCGTCCAGGTCCATATCCTAAATGTCACAAGAAGCCCATTATCATCTCTCGATAGCGACCACCATTCATGATAACTGCCTGGCCGATCTAATTTTCGAAGACGCCGCACCAAACAGTCACTCTTTCTGTATGCATTGGATTTTAAGTAATCACGCGCATCTCAATTGTGCACCTCTTCATGGTTGAATTTTGCAAATACTGAAACAAATAATAAATTAAGTTGGGCAAAAAACTTGACGTTAAAGTGGGACTCACAATTAACATCGTGCATTATGGTTGGACCACCCTTTACTTGAGCACCACTTATCTAACTACCACCAAGAACTATTTTTAAATTGTCCCATAAAAAATCACTTTTATTTCAATTTTATTCCAAATTTGATTTATTTTAAATCATGCTTAAGTTTCGAGATAAACCCCTTTCTCATCATCAGATTTCATTGCTTGTTACCGACGGCTATCAGTCTATAATAAAACATCAATCTTTAAACTAATGACAGTTTTGGTGGATCGTAGGTTAAACATGCAAAGAATTCTGATGATGAGCACGTGGTTGTTGTCGAAACAGTGTTGTAAGTTCAACCCCTTCAATAACCAAGGAACGCATGGAGTAACCTGAACAGATTGCGAACTGGTACCGGTATGACCCTAGAAACTCTCTACAAATGGGGCAAGTATATGATCCCAAATTTCCATGTGGAGCCCCCCGTCAAACAACCGATCACATCATTGAAGAATACCCAATCTTATCCTACAACGGACCATTGAGCGATATCCACACTTTGACGACAGACGCAGTTTCATTATTAAACTCATTTAATTTGTAAACAATTTAGAATCGTTTTAATACTTTTGATTTATGTATTACATACGCTAAAAAAATAAATCAATAAATTTGAATTTATTTCATGTTGTAAAATTCCTTTCTTGTTTAAAATAATTTAATAATTTGATGATCAAAAGCCTGATTAAAAATAAATCATATTTGGATTAAAAAAAAGAAACTATTAAAAACAATTTTAATAAATTTAATTTACTCAAATATATTTTACTTCTAACAAATTTAAACGAAAATAATTTCCATTTTTATATTTTTTATCATTCAAACTACGTTCAATAGTATACATTTTTTTCTATTTTTCCATGTACAGCAACATTAACTTGAATAATGATTTGGTAGCCAGAACAAAAAATAAAAAGGCGCGTCGATTTATTTGCAATTGTTAAATACTTAAATTTTTGTTTTAGAATCAATGTTTAGTTAAAAAAAATTAACTAGAGTTTAACAAAAACTATATTGAAAACTTAAAACCATTTTTGTACAAAAACTTAAAAAAAAACCTTGAAGTGAATTTTCACTTTTATTTGAATTTTGTTTGTTTAAAAAATTACAACTGTATTTAACAAAACAAAAACAAACAAAAAACCACAGAATGTTTTAACAATTTAATTGTTATGTTTTTATTGAGTAATAATTTAAACTCAATTATTAGTTAAATAACATTTACAAAAATAAAAGTAGCAGAATAAAAAGTTTACAAAAAATTACGTATTGAAAATCATAAAAGTGTGAAGTTTTTAATTTATTGTTTTGGAATTTTTGTTAATTATAAATTATGTAATTTGCAATATTTTTAATGTAAAAATTATTTTAATATAATTTTTATTTTTTTAATTAAATAGATTTCTAAAAAAATCTTTTCGAATCGAAAAGGTTTTCAAAGAAACTTTTTTCAATTCTTTTCTAATCAAAAACTTATTTAAAACAATTTTTTTTTAATTAAAACTTTTTTTAAGAAATTTTTTCGAATGGATTAGTTTTCTTAAGGATTTTATTCCCAGTCAAAAAGATTTCTAAAGTTTTTTTTTCAAATCGAAAAGATTTCTAAATCGAAAATTTATTACAGAAATCTTTTCGAATAGTTTTGTAAATAAATCTTTTCGAATCGAAAAGAAATTCAAAAATTCTTTCTACTCATCTCATTTAAAAATCATTTGAACCGAATAATTTTCTAAAAATATTTTTTCGAAAGTTTTGCACAGAAATCTTTTCAATTCAAAAAGTTGTCTAAAGTAATCGTTTTGGATCAAAAAATTAAAAAAAAAAAAAAATTTTAAAATCGAAAAATTTTTTTAATCCAAATTTTTATGTTTTAATTGGGCTAAAGTTCATCGAATATAATTTTTATTGAATTATTTTTATGAAGAAAGGAATTTTACAACAAGAAATTAATTAAAATTTAATAGATCATTTTTCATTTTTGACTGAGCTGGGAACCGAACCCAGGATTTTACGGACAGTTTACCCTTACATGTTTCGATTGCAACCACTCAATCTCTTCAAAGGGGTTTGCTGTTTAACACTTTCTGCAGTATTTTTGTAAATAAATCTTTCGAATCGAAATCAAATTGAAAAACTCTTTTCGAATAGATAAATTTTCATAAAAAATTTTTTCGAATCGAAGCTTTCCAAAGCAACAAAACTGTTTGAAATCAAATAGTTTAAGAAAAAAATATTATTTGAATTAAAAAGTTTTCTAAGGAAATCTTTTCGAATCGAAAAGGTTTTTTAAGAAATAGTTTTAATTCGAAAAGTTTTGTAAATAAATCTTTTTGAATTTAAAAGGAATTAAAAAATTCTTTTCGAATAGGCAACTTAACAAAAAAAAATATTCGAATGCGAATGGAAAGTTTTCTTAAGAAATCTTTTCGAATGAAAAAGTTTTTTAACGAAATCGAAAAGTTTTATATAGAAATATTTTCGAATCGAAGCGTTTTCAAAAGAAATCTGTTAAAATCGAATAATATTTTCAAGAAATTTTTTTGAATTGAATAGTTTTCTAAAGAAATCTGCTCAAATCGAATAGTATTTTAAAAAAATCTTTTCGAATCGGAAAGTTTTCTAAAGAAATCTTTTAAAACAGACAAGATTTGTTTACAAAACTTTACGGATCGAAAAGAAATTCAAAAATTCTTTTTGAATAGACAATCGAAATGTTTTCGAATCGGAAAGTTAAAAAAAAAACTAAACTTTTTGAGGTCACTAAGCTTAAAATAAACTTTTTTGAATTAAAAAGTTTTCTTAAGAAATCTTTGCGAAACGAACAGTTTTCTGGAGAAATCTGTTCAAATTAAATAGTATTTTAAAGAAACATTTTCGAATGAAAAAGATTTCTTTAGAAAACTTTTAAGAACAATTTTTTATAGAGCAACATGTTGCAAACATAAATTAAACATGTTGCTCAACACAAATTTTCGATAAAAATGTCAAAACTTGGTTCTTTTATTTTATCGGGAATAAAACATGAATTTATCCATAGATTTTCATGAAACAAAATTTATTTTGTTTCTATTATATGAAGCTTTATGGAAAAATAATTAAAGCAAAGGATTAAAAAAATGTTGTGTAATAAAAAGGTAAAACTTTGTGATTTTTAGCCCTACACAAATTTGCGATAGAAAGGTCAAAACTAGGTGCTTTCACTATATAGGGAACAAAACAGGAATTTGTTTATGGATTTTCATGAAATAAAATTTATTTTATTTCTAAAATATGCAACTTTACGATTAAGTACCAAAATTGGGAAGTATTTGTTGATTTCTTTTTTTTTATAAATGTTTTGAGTTCAAAAATTTTATAATTAAACCAAAAAAAAAAAAAAATTTTTTCCACTTGTGTCTCAATTACTAAAAAATAATGGCTAAATCAAAAACTTATGTTTGAAAAGCTTAGCTGGTGTAATTTAGAATTTTTTGACGGAGTGTATAACAAAATCGGGTAAGTCGTTCCAAAGTTACGTCCAAATGTATGGAACAGCCTCTTTAAAAATCTCAAATTTTAGAAAAAAATTTTTTTTAAAAAAAAGGCATCATAGAATTTTAAATAATGATAATATTTGCAGTTAGTTGACTACAGTTGATAAAAAAAATATAGTGGTTATTCAGGGAATTTTTGCTTGTTGCATAGTGTTATTTAAGATTCAATGTTTTCTGTTTTTCTCTTTCAGAAGTTTTCTTTGTTATTAATTTAAAACGTTATGAATGCGATTTTAAGATGTGGATTAGGTTTAAACTCTGATTTTTCCGGCGAAATGTTTTTTTTTTTATTTTTTATAAAAACCACAATTTTAAGCAAAACTTAACTGTTCCGCCAAGCGTTTGTATACAAACTTGGTAATGGCGGCACAAATCTGTTTTCAGATTAACTTAACCCAGTTTAACTGAGATCTTAAAAACCCAGCCTAAGTTTCGTTTTAAATTTTTTCCAAAACATCAGAAGAGAGCTTAACAAATAAATTTTAAATAACTGTTTAACATGAAAAAAATGTAGATAATTGTTAAATATTTATTTACTTACTAAATAATAAAGCAAATAGTCAATTTATTAATTTCCTTTCTCTTTCAAACAAACTGCTTATTTGATAAAAAAAAAAAAAATTATATTATTTGTGCAAAAATTAAATGAAAGAAAATAAAACAAAATCCATGAATTCACTAATCAAATGAAATCAAATGCATTAACGCAGAAGCCACAATCTATTTTTATACAACACACGTCTTGTTGAAAGTTGCATTTTGTGCCACACTCAGCTCTACCGAGGTTAAGCCAGCTGCAAACTATGTAGGTACATATACACAACTATGCAACATGGTCACATGATCTCAGGGTAACAGTGTCAGGAGGCAGAGGCAAATAAACAACCGCATAAATGAAGTTACAGCATGAATAGCAGAAAACTTATCTAGTCTTTGTATTTTTTTATTTTTTTTTTTTTTTTTTTTTTTTTTTTGCAAAATTGTGGTAAAACTAATAGTTTGTTGGTTGCAATAATAATTATAGGGTTTATTAACTTTTCATATGCATGCCTAAATACATACATATGTACATACATATGTACCTTTTTAGTTTTTCTCAGTTTTTATCTTTGTGTAAATATTTGAAATTTTAAACATTGATTTTAAATTTAAAAATATTTTTGCAGTTAATGAATGACATTTAAATGTTTTTATTTTCGTTGTTAAATTAATTTTCCAAAGTTTACATTGTGTTATATGAAAGTGAGATTTTCAATAATGTATTTTTATTTTTTAGTTTTTTTTCTTTGTGGCTAGCCAAAAGTTGTAGTGGAGACCAGGGCTATCAAATTTTTTTGAGCTCCATCGCCAAACCGGATGTCAGAAATCGGCAAAAATTGCCAAACGTCAATTTTGTTCAGTTTTCGTAACATTTTTTTTTTTTAATTAAATTTTGCATACAAAAAAAGCTAGTATAATATTTCAGTCTAAAATCTGAGAAAAAAATACAAAAAAGTAAATTTTGTTTAGTTTCTGTTATTTTTTTTTTAACATAAAATGGAGATCATGTATTCAGTTAAAAAAAAACTAAAATTAAGTGTACAAGTCTCTAAGATCGTACACTTCATCCTCATCGATTTCATTACTGGTATTTTGACCTGCATACGTTCCATTAGAATTAAATAGTGACTGAATGTAAAATTCACTTAAAATGATAACAAAACAAGTTAGAGTGCTATATTCGGCTGTGCCGAATCATTGATACCCTTCACTGACGGTTCAATTATTTCAGGACTGTAATTAATTTATCTTTATTAAAACAGACATCAGCATTAAAATTGATTGCGGTTAGACATTTATTAAATTATTGCCTGACAATCAGAAGGTTTTGTGCTTTTTTTTTTAGCAGTTTTAAATTTTAACTTGCTTGAGTAAATTATCACGATTCATAACAGTTTAAGCCGAACTTAAATGATTTTTAGGAGGGGAATTTATATTGGAGCCATGGTCAGTTATGATCCAATCATCCTAAAATTCTGCAGAGTGATTTCTGGTATTAAAAAGATAAATTTCAATATTATTCCAAAAACAGCGGTGAAATTAGTTTAAGCGTTTACAGTGACTGATAAATATGGGATCTAAGATAAATTATGGACCGTATATCACAAAATTTAAAACATTTTTTCTGGCCATATGAAACTAAGTTGAAAGGAATTTTACCACAATAAATATATCTGCTTGAAGCTCTATGCTCCATTGAGGAGTAAAGAAGGACAAAGAAGAAATATATCTGCTACGGTTTAAGGCGTATTTAATTAATTTACCAGGGTGCGCTTTATATGGAGCCTATACTAAATTATGGACCGTTCTTCACGAAATTTATTAGTGTTCTTTCTAGTCCTATAAAACTGTGAAGTATTCAATTTTATTCTGATACAATTATAATTTACGGTTTTAAGCCTACTGAATTGTTTTCCGGGAGAAGGGTTTATATGGGGCCTAGGTTAAATTATGGACCGATCTTCACAAAATTTTACAGTGTGATCTCCAGTTGAAATAAACGAGCTTTTCCAAAATCTTATATCATTCAGTGCATTGTTTAACCATTAATGTTAGATTTTGTAACAAAATTATCAATTTTTAAAGGTGGTGGTTCCACATTTTGATTCATAGCTCTGATCCTACTGAACCGATTTTGCTGGATTTCAATCTCAAACTGCCTAGGATAACTACAAGAAATTTTACACCAAGTTTTTCCATTTCTTTTGAGTTTTTCGAAAGTGAGGTTGTTTTCAACAGAAGCACAGACGGTCATACGGCCAGACAGACGGACATGGCTAAATCGACTTAGAATTACGCAAGGAGCCAGAATATATATAATTTGTGGGGTCTGAGATGACTAATAAAAAAAGTTTCACACTAAGTATACCCTGTTCACAACTAATTGTGGTTGCCAGACTTTTTTTAATTAAAAATGGTAACAAAAAATGACAAACTGTTAAAAAAATCGCTGAAATAATATCAATATTGCCAAAAAAAACCGCGCCAGTCGCGGTGAACAAAAACATTTAATTACAACTCAACTGAGTTAAGTTGTAAACCGTATAAGCGGCAATATTAATTTTAATGATATTCAAACAACGTTCCTCAATGGTTCAAATGTCTAGGGGTTTTGCTAAGTTTAGAAACTCTGAGTCGCCTGGTTCAAATCTTGGTTTTTCAAAAAGAATTTTTTTTAACTTTTATGTTCTAAAAACGATTTAAAAAAATATTTACTACCCAGTAAAAACTTCGCCTACAAAATAAAATGTATGTTGACTAATCAGAAAATCATAAAAGCACTACTTACAATTCTACTGAAAAAACCAATGAATTTTACAAGGGATGTCCCAAAATAAACGCATTCAGAAGTAAGTCATTATATTTTTTAACTACATACATCCAGAAAAAAGTAGATATAGAAGTTGTTGTAGAATTAGTCCAAGAAGAATGCTATTAAATAATGAGTGAAAGAAGCTATACAATTTGAAAAAGTAAGCGAAGTTTTTACTGGGCAGGTTTTGCTTTTTAAATTTAATTTATAATGAAGTTTTTAGTGTTGTAAATACGTACATATGTATATGTAAAATTTTTTTTAGTTTTTATCTAGCTGCTCTGTATTCGGCTCGCACAATGGTGAAGGGTATATTTGTTTCATCTCTTTTTGCTAACGACGTATAAGGTTAGCGATTGTATACCCATTTTTACCCCCTATATGGTCATTCATTGTCACAACGAACCAATTCATTGGACGAAAATAACTAAAATTTTTGTTTGCTCAACGTACATTTTGGTTGTCTCGACGTAACTTTTTTGTTCAGTGTAAACATTTGAATTTCTAAAAATACCGTCTAAGTGAATCGATTTGGCGAGAGATAAATCTCCGGCCCAATTCAAACGATTTAGCATTATGCGGTTTACTATTTTATAAACCGAACCTTCAATGCAATATCGACGTTAATGCAATTTTCTAAATTTAGAGGAATCACGTTCAAAGTCCCAAAATAAGCCTACAAAATTGAATTCAAGAATCCAACAATTATCTGACTATTCTGCTAATTGGAATTAATATTATTATTTATTTCCACTTTAAACGTGATTGCTCCATATTTAGGAAAACTGCAAATGCGTCGATTGCATTGCACTCAGCACCACCAACAATAAAGAATTTCATAATTTTCTATATATTTAAGTACGCCGGGGTTTAACAGCATTTCTTACATCTCTACCTAAAATCTGTTTTAATTTAAATTTCTTTTTTTCTCTTCATTTAAGAAATCCAAATTGGTGGCGTAGACGCACAACGTTAGAAAGATGTCTTACACTTGTGTCAGTATTCGCATGTATAGCGGTAATTGGTTTGGTAAGCGGCTTAGTATTTGTTTTATTAACAAATCATATGGCTGAAGGTAAGTTTTTCATAACCTTAGCGCAAAGAAAAATTAAAATAAGAATTATATAATTTTCTTATTGTAGAACTTAAAACCACCACACCAGCCAACAATGCTTTAGCTCTGCTCGGCTCAAACACAGCGGGAACACAAAATAAGGTACCTGCTGCAGATAAGAACATGGTAATTCCCTTCGATTCCAAGCAAAAAAAAGTTTGTGAGTCTGTTGAATGTATTCACACGGCCTCGGCGGTATTAGGCAAAATGAAAACAGAAATAGAACCGTGCGACGATTTCTATCAATTCGCTTGTGGTAGTTATATTGATGAAACTCAAATACCAGAAGATAAAGTTGCGGTTAATACATTCTCGGTAATATCGGATAAACTGCAGGAACAACTGAAAGATATAATAACAGAAGAAAGACCCGAAGAGGAACCTAAACATTTTAGATTGCCTTATGCTTTGTATAAGGCGTGCATGAATAAACGTTGGTTTCTATTTCTTGAAGATTTATTTCGGCAACAAATTTTTAATTCATTTTTTCTTTTTTTTTACTTTAACAGCTTTAATTGAGACCTTGGGCCCCAAACCTATCAAACAAATTGCCGAACGATTAGGTGGCTGGCCTGTAATTGTTGGTGATTCTTGGGATTTTAATAATGACTGGACTTGGCAGGAAACTGTTAAGAAATTCAGACGATTAGGTTTTAGCATGGATTATATTGTGGACTTTTCGATTGGTGTGGATTTAAAGAACAGTACTAAACGTATTATTGATGTAAGTTTTTTTCATTAAGTAGATGGGCTCTGTTTAATTTAGACTAGCAAAAGCGAAAAAAAAGAACTCATTACTTACAGCAACAGCATTCCTTTTTAAAGCGGTTGCTTTGCTGACGACTGCTTAAGCAGAGAACATAAATGTGTACACATAGTCAGATTACTGAAAATAATTTCTCTCTCTTTTTCGCTTTTGCTTATTATTATTAAGGTAAGGCGACCAGATTTTGAAAATAATAATAGAGGACAAAAAGAAAAAAAGTTAAAAATTTAAGATTTTTTTTACATATTTTACTGACAAATTTGCATTCCCACATTCACATATGTTAAGTAAATTAAAAAAAAAATAACATATCCCTTAAAATGCAAACCTGTTAAATCCAATTTTTAAGTAAATGGAGATTTTGAAGCCGTGTGGTAGAGAAAGATATTCTTCGTCGACCACCATGTAGTTTTCCTTTAATTTGAGTCTTGAAGTGTGTCAAATCAACTATATTTTTGGTTTTCCTTTCAAGCAGCAAATTGGGAAAAAAAGTTTTCATGTAAAATTTGTTGAAAGGGACTTAGTAGGTTTGCTTGCATATTCAGCCAGCGATATATACACATTTACGTTTACTTATAAATAAGTAAAATTACTAAAAAAAAAATAACGAAAATTAAAATGCATTGCACTAACTTATTCAAATTTGTATACTGCAAGTGAATAAGAGTTCAGTAGAAGTATGAAAAGAATAAGCACGGCACGACATTTTCCATACGAAAAACCGGCGATCGCCGTGAAATAAAATTTATTTTAGTTTATAAAAATAAAAACAAATATTGATTATGCATTAAAAATAAAGAGGACAAAGATGACAGATTATGAAAAAAAGATGATAAAAGAGGACACAAATTTTATAGATGACAGCAAGTTAAAATAGATGATTGTCCTCTAAAAAAGAGTACGTATGGTCACCTTAATTAAGGCCATGTCAGATAAAACTTTTGCTTCGCGTTGCGTTAGAGATTCGCTTTGACATCCAAGATGAAATATTCATACTTATACGAAACATGCCACATAGAGAACTTTTAACACAGAGCGAAGCGAAAAGTTAGGCAACTCTCATCTTTTTGCGCGCTTTGACAGTTTTTTTTATTTATTTATTTTTAACAAACAATTCGCGTGTGTTGGCAAAGTGTTTATTGTGACATACACCTTTTGCGTTATGCTTTTCTGTCAAAGTTGGAAACGTCACGCAAAGCGAAGAAGTTTTATCTGACATTGCCTTTAGTGTTAAAAAATCATTTAGAAACATAGTTTAAGTAAAGCTAACATTTTAGTGCTATTGCTATTCTGATGCAAGCAATTTTAACGCTGCCTTTTTATTATAAACATACTTTTCAGTTGGATCAATCTTCCATTGGCTTAAGTCGTGAATATTTAGTTAAGGGTTTTAATGAAACTTTGGTCTCAGCCTACTTCGACTATATGGTTGATATGGCTGTACTTTTCGGAGCTGACAAGAAAAAAGCCCAAACGGAATTAAGGGAATCTCTACAATTTGAAATGGATTTGGCTAAAGTAAATTCCTAGAAGAAAAGTGAAACAATTAATACGATTTTTTAATTTAGATCTCCTGGCCCAATGAAAAGAGACGTAACTCTAATGACTTGTACAATTTACGCAGCATCAAACAGTTGCAGGAATCATATCCTTATGTCCAGTGGTTGGATTACATTAATGCCCTTTTGCCTGCAGGTCTTAAGGTTAATGAGGATGAAATGATAAATTTATCAGTGCCCAGCTTCTTTGAAGAGTTAGGCAAACTTTTAAAACTTACCAATAAACGTGTTATTGCCAATTATATGATGTGGCGTATACATGCCTTCTCGGTGGCTTTCCTATCGGAAGAATTCCGTAAAAGACAATTGCAATATGCCACTGCCTTGTCGGGCAGACAGGAACAAGAGGCTAGATGGAAAGAGTGTGTGGATATTGCCTCAGGAAGGTAAGATTTTAAATAATGGTTTCTTTAAATGTTTTCTTTTTGTTACATTTTAAGTTGGTACATATAAGCAGAATTTTTTTTTAAGTTTTCGTGTTTATTTTGACCGTTTCTGTATGATTTGAATTTTCATATTATTTGTTTTGTAGTTTGATTATTTGTTTGTTATGTTATCCTTCGTTCATGTGTCCTTTTGTGTTTTTAAAATATGATTTGTTTTTTGTTTTGTGTGTTTTGTATCTTCTTATAAGAATTGTAAATAATGTTGCTCTAGCTTATAATTTGTTTTTATCCAAATGTCTTTTATTTTCTTACAGCAGTGATACCGACGAGGATATACTCGGGTATTTAGTACTATATTCTTTTTTCTTTCTTCAATGTTTTATTTTTTCTAATTTTTTTCCATTTAAACTAACCTTTTGTGTTGTAGTTCATTAATCTCAAGTTTTTGTTGATGTTATATTTTTGTTTATTAACATTTTGAACTCAAATCATTTATCGAAAAAAGCCTAACAAAATAAATAATAACTAAAGTTTTTCCTAAAGATATGCACATACTTTAAATAAAATCTATTAGAAGAGAAAAAGCTCCAGATTTCGATGTTAAGCTTCACATAAAACTTTCATAAACAACGTTAAAGCTGTAGAAGCTTTTTCCTCTTCTTTATAAAGCTTTTTTAATATGTAGTCCTAAATTCTGCTTAGCGGTTATACCTACCTACTCTATTTTGCAGTTTGTCAATATAATTTTTAAAACTTATCAGCTTCAAAACATTTTACTTTCTTTAAACATAAATTAAAGCTTTAAAGATTGGAATTATTAGCAGATAAGGTTAAGTAATTCAAAAACATTCAAATAACTATCTATTTAAAGTCAAACATTTTTGCAGTTTTCAAGCATTTTAAGATTATTAAATACATATTTAACAAACTTTCATAAAACCCCCTTAATTAAAACAAAAAAATTAACAAAACCTCTATTACAAACATTTTCTTAGAAATTTTGTTTTATTAACTTCTTTGAAAGGATATTAAATCCTTTTAAAAATTTCCGTTACATCAAAAGGTCTTTTTTTAATTCGTTTTAAGATTTAAAGGTCCAAAAACACTGATCAAAATACTCATCAAGCATTGTGGTAGAATTAGTGAAAATGTGTTTGTATGTGTCACACCAACGATGCTGGATAGACGGCGAATTTAACGTCCATCACACGCACATGAGTGAATTCGCCTGCTGGCCAAGCATTTGACAAGTGTATTTGGCCCTTTACTATTGTTTATATTATTTTAGCTTTTACTATAGAAATAAGCTTAATTAACAAGTCTTTTTTTTAATAACAAAGGAATCTACTTATTTTTTTCAACTTTGTACTCAAAATCACAAAAGCTTTTACAATTCTTACTTTTAATAATACATATTTTTAAAACCTTTTCTGTTTATTGAAAAATTAATTTAGTTTTACCTAAGCTTTTCAAGATAAAAATTTTCGTTTTAAACGGGCTAATTAGTAATAACAAAAGGCCGAATATGCGAGTTTTTAGTTTAAGGCCAACTTTTTTCGCGTTTTAGATATTCAAATCTAGCCCGAAAAGTGGCTAAGTTTTTAGCTCCCTTTTAAATTTAACGATGTTTGTCTCTTAAACTTTAGTGGGCTCTTCTCTCAACGAATTTAAATCCAGTTTTCAATAAATGAGGGAACAAAATAATCCGAAAGGTAAACTCGCCTGTTTTCCTCGCTTTTAATTCGTCTCTCTCATAAAGTAAAAATTGCAGTGACAAAAATCTTAAAATGCAAACGGGCATTTAAGGCTCTCAGTTAGCCTGGAGTTACAGTAAGAGTAACCTTACGCATGAGCATTTATGCATTTCCTATGCACATATTTTAAATAGTGCTGGCAAATTCGTACTCAATGTTGGAAGCCCGCGGGTCCCAATCTTACCAAAAACTGTCCCCGTACTACCTATCACGAATATGGCTCTATTATCTGGGATACTGATTATGATGTTCACATAAACCGAATAGAATTTGTCCAAAAACAATTTTTATTGATCTGCTTAGGAAACTCAACTTGGAATCCTTCTGAACTACTTCCTTCTTACTCTGTAAGACTTGCACGCGTTAAATTACCATCACAAGGAAGCCGAAGAAAAATGCTTAACATTGCGTTTTTAGTTAATTTGCTTAATGGTAACGTTAGTTCTGTATTCCTGCTTAGTAATGTTAAACTCAACGTTCCTCAGCGATCAACTCGCAATTACATACCACACAAACTATGCAAATTCTGATCCTTTTCGGAGAATATGTAAAGATTCGAATGAAATGTATGATTTAGTTGACTTTTCTTTAAGTGCCAGTGTCATTAAACGTAGTATTATCTTGTATTTAAATACATAAACTAAAAATATTGTTCGTAATTTTATTATAAGTAGTCTGTACGGATTTAAACCCATAGACTTAAATAAATAAATAAAAAATCGGTTCATAATTTAGCAAAGGGCCCATAAATATTCTAACTTTTGGTGGGGGGAATTAAAGATTCGGCACAGCCGAAAAACGCACTCTTACTTGTTTTAACCAGCAAGTTGTCGTGTATAAAATTAGCTTTTTAAACATGTTTTTTATGTGTTGCTTATCTACCTAATACCTTGAAATATGAAAAGCTTTGTATTTAAAAGAATATTTTAAATATTTATGGCTTAGTTTTGACTGATTATTTTTAGGTTTTAACGCAATTGTCTTATATTATTTGAGAATTTTAACTTTAAAACGTTGTAAAAGGAAAGTTGCTATTTTTAGGCTGTAAAATACTTAAATGCTTTTTAAATTCTACTTGATTTTATAATACCTATACTTTGATAAATTTTACGGCTCTCATAAGACTAACATAACTTATTTTGTTGTTGTTTTAGCTTTAGATTCTAAAATTGCAATAATTAGTATTGTGGTTAATTTATTGAACTGTTTATTGTTTTTAATCCAAATTTTATGATATTTTCATTGCTTTTAGTTTTCATTAAATTACTTTCATGAAGAAAGGAATTTTACAACATGAAATGAATTAAGATTGTATTGATAATTTTTCATTCTTAACTGCGCTGGGAACCGAACTCAGGTTCTCACTGACAAGCTGCTCTTCAGTTTCGATTGAAACCACTTAATCTCTTTAGAAGGGTTTGCCGTTAAACACTCACCACCATCAAAACATCAATCTTTAAACCAAATGATATTTTAACCTTTGGTAGATCGAAAATTGTTTTAAATGTATATCAATATTAATTGATTTATATGTAAAAAAGGACGTAAAAAGTTTTTTACCCATAGAAAAAGTCTCTAACATTCAATTAAAAATTAAGTTTTTTAAGGCTTTTAAAATCATCTTTGCAAAATATGCATAAGACTTGACTTTCACTGACGCTTATACAGGCATGACTTAAAATTTTTGCAGACGAATGTTATAGAAAGGCATACAAGACCGGCTTCTCTACTCTCATCCATTGCCTACAAAATCAAGGCGAATTCATGTTAACGGTGGTGTCGATACTACAACAAGTAACAACACCAAAAACACAACAATGTATTTTTTTTGTTGCTTTCGTTGGCCGATATGTCAAAAACACAAGTAACTTTTGACGTTCTTCTCTCTAATTAAGAAAAAAAAAGTAGCACAGCTGTGTTTTTAACGCCACCTAAAAGTCAATTCGCCTTGCTACAAAATTCTATCTCATGCGCGTTCACCCAAGCAAAAGAGTCGCCATAAAAATTCAGGTTGACTGATTTTTACCATCTAAAAGTTTTAATTTAGAGAATTTCACCTGATCCATTTGCCCTTATCTGCTTTTTATTAAAAAAAAAGAAACAAATCATCATTGTTTATGTCTCTAATTAAAAACATTATTTTAAAAACAGCATTTATAAATAATTAAACACTCATAATTAGTTGTTAACAATAATTATAACTGTATGTTATCCAATGCGTTATATTTTTATATTTGGTTCACATATTTATGTTAACAACACTGTGCTTGTTGAAAAAACAGACAAGCCGGGCACATGGCGTTATAACATAATTCGGGTTGAATCCAATGGTGCTAACATTTTTTTTTTGGTTAGCTCTTGTTTTCGAGATATACCGTTCTTTCGAAAATGGAGGAGGTTGCACAACATATATTCGCGTAACTCAAAAACGGTTAAATCTATTGAATTTACAAAAAAAAAACTCCGCAATAAATTTCCTTTAAGAAAGGTAAATTCGTTTTTCAAACGTTTTTTATATGTCTGCAAAAAATTAGAAGCCTAGCTGAATTTTAAATTTTTAATGAATTTTTAAAAAAACAAAAATTTTGAAATTTTGATAAAAAAAATATTTTTTTCAAAAAAAAAAAAAAAAAAAAAAAATTTTGTTTCTAAAACGACTGCGCATATTTGAAAAAAGTTTTACTTTGCTTTAAGAGAATTTTGTGGCGAAATTTCGTTTTTGAGTTACGCGAACATATGTATGTTGTGCAACCTCCTTCATTTTCGAAATAACGGTATATCTTGAAAACCACAGCTAACCTAAAAAAAGGGCTAGCGCCACTGGATTCAGCATAATCGAATTAGGTTAAAACGCTGGTCTAAAAAAAGTGTACATACATTTCTAGCACAGTGTAATTTACCAAATTTTTTTTTATTATTAGTTTTAATAAAATATTTATTTTTTTGAAAAAATTTTACATTTTAACTACGCAAAAACATTTAAATTAAATAATTTCTTTTCAATATTCTTTTTATTTCGTTTATTTTCATATCGCAACTCGTTTTTGTCATTTATTTTGAAATTTATTTCAAATCTTAATTAAATAAAACATACACTTGCTTTTAAACACCAAAACTCCACTCCATTTTGTCTCGAAATAACATAAAAAAAACTACTTTACAAACGTTCATTCTAAAATAAACTCTACAACGATATTAATCATAACATTATTCCCAATTTACTGGAAAATTTTTACCAAACAACAAACTTCAAACTATCCCCATTTAAATAAGCAGCTTAGCGATTTCGGTCGGCTCTTTATATGTGCGGAAGCATTTCCAGCAGGACTCTAAGGCAATTGCCTTGGAAATGGTCAACAATATTCGCGATGTCTTTAGTCAAATACTCGACGAAGTTCAATGGATGGATGATATGACAAAACAGGAGGCCAAAAGGAAGCTACATTCGATGACCACCCATATTGGTTATCCCGATGAGATGTTGGATAATGATAAATTGGAAGAATACTATCGTAAATTGGATATTGATCCTGATGCATATTTTGAATCATTTTTAAAAATGAATGTTTTCGGTACCGATTATTCGTTCAACAAATTGAGATTGCCAGTAAACAAAACCGATTGGATTAGACATGCCCGTCCAGCTGTGGTCAATGCATTCTATTCATCAATTGAAAATAGCATACGTAAGTATTTTCGAAATAATCGAAAGGGTTTATAAATTACTTCAATACGATTCTTTTCGAATTAAAGTAATTCTTAAAAAAACTTTAAATCAAAATGTTTTCCAAACGAAATCTTTTCGAATCAACATATTTTTTTTTTGAATCGAAATTATTTCCACTTTACAAAGTTCAAGTTGTTCTTCAAATTAAAATGATTTCCAATGATGAAAACCTTTAAAGATTTATAAGTGAAATTTTGATTTCTTTTCAGAATTCCCTGCCGGTATTTTGCAAGGCCACTTTTTCAACGGTCAGCGACCTAAATACATGAATTACGGTGCCATTGGTTATGTAATTGGTCATGAAATCACCCATGGTTTTGATGATCAAGGTCGTCAATTTGATGTTGATGGTAATCTAATTGATTGGTGGCAACCTGATACTCAAAAAGCATATTTGGAAAAGGCTAAATGTATTATTGAACAGTATGGCAACTACACAGATAAACAAACTGGACTTAATGTAAGTTTTTGATACAATAAGGAGTTAATCCAGTCAGCATTTGGAAGATTGAATTACCAAACTGAGTCTTTGACTGTTTAAATCAAAAAGACTCGAATATGATCAAAAAATTCTGACTGGGACGGGCATACACTATCAACATTTTTATTAAGCTTGCATGTGTTACACCGACAACGCTTGATGGAAAATAAAACCAAAGACTATGGAGATTTAAAGTTATATAAAACTAGCATTTAACCCGCTACTTCGTTAGCGTCTCCTTTTCCTTCGTGGACATATTTTTTTTGCCAAAGTTTATTAAAAAAATACCAGTTGTAGAACCAAAACTCTAAAGAAAAATATCAAATTTCCCATATTTCCTTTTTTGGGTACTATATTTTTCCCCCATTAAAGTCTTAAAAATTTCAGTATTGTAGTGGCAGCCCATAATTTAGTACGAATTGGTTAATGAATGGAGAAAAAGGTTTTGTAAAAAAAGTAACAAAAATAGTTACTATTTTCACCCCTTAAATGTTCGAATTTCAAAAAAGTACCAAATTCGTGTTCGTATTTTTTTGATGTTTCGTATGAAAAATTACCAAAAAGTTCCCTCTTATATACACTCATCCACCCAGGACATTGCATCTTGAATTTAATGTTTCGGAAATTCAAAAAGTACAAGTTAAAGAACAAAAAAGTACCAAAAAGTTGCGTCATAGATTCTTATCCACTCAGGGCATTGCATGTTGAATCTTATGGTGGAAGGTCCAACATTAACGATGATTTAAAAAAAAAAGTTGTAGAACCAAAAAGCTAAAGTAAAATATCAAATTTTCTGTATTTCCCATTTTAGTACTATTTTTCCCCCATTAAAGTATCAAAAATTTCAGTATTGTAGTGGCAGCCCATAATTAAGTACATTGCATCTTGAATTTAATGTTTCGGAAATTCAAAAAGTACAAGTTAAAGAACAAAAAAGTACCAAAAAGTTGCGTCATAGATTCTTATCCACTCAGGGCATTGCATGTTGAATCTTATGGTGGAAGGTCCAACATTAACGATGATTTAAAAAATACAGTTGTAGAACCAAAAAGCTAAAGTAAAATATCAAATTTTCTGTATTTCCCATTTTAGTACTATTTTTCCCCCATTAAAGTATCAAAAATTTCAGTATTGTAGTGGCAGCCCATAATTAAGTACGAATTGGTTAATGAATGGAGAAAAAGGTTTTGTAAAAAAGTAGCAAAAATAGTTCCGATTTTCACCCCTTAAATGTTCGAATTTCAAAAAAGTACCAAATTCGTATTCGTATTTTTTTGATAAGTTTCGAATGTGGTATAAACTTTGTTTCTATGTTTATTGGTTCAAAAGATAGATGGGGTGTCAAAAATTTACCCAAATTCAGTTTTTACCTGTATATTCCCTAATAGGGCCGAATTCCAAAAAAGTACTAGGCACCTGTCCGCTTATTTTTCTACAGAACAACGATAAGAATTAAATTTTTTTTTGCTTCTCTTTTAGTTTTGGAGATATAAGGTTAACGAATTTGCGCGTTTTTACCTTTTTTTACCCCCGTTACATTCGAATTTTCAAAAATCCCGTCTTAGTGGATCGATTTGGGGAGTGACCAATCTCTGGTTCAAATTTCAAGTTTTTAGCTGGTGATGAATCAGTCAGTAACGCTACAATTTTATATAAATTAAATATATTTTTAATCCAAATTTAATATTTAATATTCATCAAGCTATTTTTTTTATGAAGTAAGGAATTTTTCAATATGAAATTAATTAAAATTTATTGTTAATTTTTCATTCTTGACTGCCGCGGGGCTCGAACTCAGGCGTCTAATCACCGCATACGATATCGAGCAAAATTTATCGAAATGATTTATTTTGGTATCATGAATCTCGATAAAGAATGAAATTTATTGAATTTAAAATAATAGCATTCGATATCGAGTAACTCGAAATTACATTTCTCGAGTTTTCATTCGATACGTCAGTGTCAATCGTATGCAAAAACATTCGATAGTTTATTCGATACGATAGTATCGAATGCTGTGATTAGACCCCAGGCTTGCACAGACAAGTTACCCTTTCATGTTTTAATTGCAACCACTTAAACTCTTCAGAAAGATTTGCCGTTTAACACTCACAGCCATTGTCAAATAGTCAATAGTCAAACGTCAAAATTTAAACCAAATTGTATTTAACCTTTGGTAGATCGGAATTTGCTTTAAATGATTATTTTTTTTAATTGATTTACCTGTTCTTTCTTACTTCTGTTTTTTCGTACTTTTTGTCAAGAACTCTTCATGAAGTCCAACTTTAGCCTAATTAAAAATATCAAAATTTGGATTAAAAATCATAAACAGTTTAACAAAATAACCACAATACTAACTATGTAATAGCTGCGTTCGAGAACACAAAAATTTTTACTATTTTTTTTACAGAACTTTACTGCATTTTACGAAATTGCGTTCGAATACACAAAATACAGTAAATGAGAAAAAAATTGAGAGCGTAAAGTGACAGTTCTTGTCTGAGTATTAAAAAATTTTAACTGCAGAAATTTTTGCATTCAAATTTTGTAAATTAAAAAATATATGTTTCAAAAGGTAAACAAACAAAAGTAACAAATAATATGAATAAAAATTGTGAAAAAATTGTTAAATAAAAGAAAAGTTGAAATAAAAATTAAACCAAAACAAAAAGTGAATAACTATTAATAAATTAAACTTGTTTGTGAAGCATTTATTTGGTTAAACACAAACTTTTGTTAATTTTTTTGAGTTGTAAAAGTGAGAAGTATTTGGGTACTTAAGTAAATCAATAGCAAAAAAAAAAAAAATTTCATGTTCTTTTAAATAATTTAATTGAAATAAAGTGGATTTAAAATCGCATAAATTTTGAAAACGATCCTGTAAAGAAAGTTATTGAAAATATTTCTTTTTATATTCATCATACTTTGAGTACTGACTATCTTTTCAAGAACCACTATTTAAACCCGAATAAACTACAGCAATTTTGTAAATAATTGAGATCAAAATCTTGTTCGATTTCAATTTCACTTCATTTCGATTTGCAGAACATGCCCGTACATAAAACAGTTTGTTTGTATTTTCCAAAAATGTTCGTGTTATAAAAAGTATTTAATCGAGTGCCGATAAGAAAACGAGTTAAGTAGTGAAAACATTTTTCAATACTTCAATTATTAGTCATCCACTGTTGCCTTTATTTAACGAATTTTTAAAAATTTTGCGTTCGCTTCCTTTTTTGTACAACAGCTTTTTGTGAGAGCAAATTTTTCCGTTTACTCATTTTCTGCATTTTACTGTAAAAGTACTCAGACGAACCTAATATATATTTATAAATCTATAGTCTTTGAACAAACCAATTTATAATTCAAGGCGAATTCACGTACACGACTGAATTCGCCTAACTATCAAGCATTTTGATAGTATATTGTCACCCTTAAACTTTTTACGTTTCAAATTTGTTGCAACATAGTCATATCTCAAAAAATCAAAAATTTGAAGTTACTTGGCAAAAGTTTTCCGTTATATCTTATATTTATATGCAGTATTATATCTCAAACTGAACCCCGAAGTTATAGGAAAATATATTTTATGAAATCTGTACATAAAGGTACATTTTGAAAACTTTAAATCGCAGTTTGATTTTTTTTTTTTTTTTTTTTGAGATGTGTCTATATTGCAATAAAGGAGCGATACATCTATAGATTTTTAAATAATTTTTCTATTTTTCTTCCTTTTCCCATTTTAGCTTAATGGCATTAATACCCAGGGTGAAAATATTGCTGATAATGGCGGCATTAAGGAATCCTATTTGGCTTATAAGCAATGGGTGGCCCAGAATGGCGAAGAGCCCAGATTGCCTGGATTGAATTACACACCCCAACAAATGTTTTGGATATCAGCTGCCCAAACGTGGTGTGCTAAATACAGAAAAGGTGCATACATTTGTTAGATTTTTTTTTTCAATATATTTTGTAATTATTTGAAAATGTTATTGCAGAAACTCTTAAAATGCGCATAACCACTGGCGTTCACTCGCCTAACGAATTCCGCGTTTTAGGCTCTTTAAGCAACATGAAAGATTTCTCCCATGATTTCCAGTGTCCCGAGGGCACACCCATGAACCCTGTGCAGAAGTGTGAAGTTTGGTAGATTAAATGCCATTTTTCCCCTCTTGTCTGTAATAATATTATTCAGTGTTTTATATTTTTTAGTTTTTAGTTTTAAGTTACAAAAATGTTTTTTATTTTGTGTATTTGAACGAACAAATGTGCAATTCTACAGATTATTTTGTAGTTTATTCTTAAGTGTGTGTAATAATTTCCAAACAAAATATCAAAACATGCAACATAATAATGAGTAGTTTTAAAAAATATTTTGTATTTATTGTTTTTTAACTAAAAATATATTTTTTTAGTAAATGTTAGGATGACTTAATAAAAATAACAAAAAAAAAGAAATAAATTGAATAAACAATGTGGCGAAAGAATTAATAAAGAAAACATTAAACACTATTTAATAGGGTCGTTACAAGTTGTATGAGAGAAAATATTGATGCTATCTTTCGGCTCACCCTCTAAAATGTGCCAATAGGCTAGAAAATGTAATTGGTAAAGTTTTAGCTCAATCTGGTATTATTCTTACCTACATATACATACGTACATAAATATGTGTATATATGTAAGTCATTATCACAATAAAAACATATGTATTTATGTATGTACATTAGGGTCATAACTTTTTTTGAGCATCATTCTCCCAAGGGTCTGTCTTACGGTCAATATGGCTTTTATAATATAAAACATTTTTTTACTTGAATTTGGTGACACAACTTTACGCGCCAAAAGCGATTTCTAAAATGTATTACATTTTTTTTTATAACATTATATGGTTATGACGTAGGAAGAAGAATTGGTTGAACTTTACAGTGACGCCATCTGAGTAACTGCTCTATAGGATGGGCATTGGCTGGGTTTCACAAAGCTGCCAATAAAGGACCCAAGTGAGCTGTCTCTCGATGGCTGCCCATGGAACCTAACCTAATATGGTTATGACAAGGTATTGAATGAAATAAACCTCCAGTTCATTGTACGCAATGTTTTACAAAGTGAATATACATATGTTTGTATGTATGTCTTGCACTAATTCAATTCCACGTTATGCGCATACAGTAGTTTCGACTTAACTGCCTTTTGACTTAACTGCACAAAATTAATAATTTTTGTCATTATTCTTTAAACCCCCATACAAATTTCTTTTTTTAAGTGCACTTTCTATACGTGCACAGTTCAGATAAATGCCCAACATTTTTGGCATTTTAAAATTATTTTCATACAAAAAATCAAAGTTAGCTGTCCTCTGACTTAACTGCCCAAAATTCATATATATTTTCTGTAATTATCCTTGTTTACGTGCCCTTTGAATACCTTCATATTAATCATATTTTTGGGCAGCTTTAAAATACATATTTTCATATAAAACATCAAAGTTAGCTGCACCCATGAAAAAATATGGTGGCCCCTTTTCATATACATATGTAAATATCCAATTTAATAATAAAAACGTTTTTTCTTCTTCTTTTAAACACTTTACTTAAGCTACTCTCTTGTGTACATTAAAGCTGGTAAATGCATTTAAGATAACAGCATTTTTGGTTTACTTTATATGTATGTATTTTTTTGTATTTGATATCATATTTATCAAAGGTTTGACTTTGTGTTTACTGGGCAGCAATAAAGAATTATTATTGCAAATACATACACTAAGAGAAAAACGTGCCAAAATCAAGATTTTACGTTTAAAATCAAATCATTTCAATCTTAATGGTCTGTTAAATGCGATAATTCTTTATTCAAGAACAAAATCTTAATTTAAGATGTTACCTTGAATAACTTCTCATTTTAAGATCGAATTCAAGATTTTGTTATTAGAAATCGTAAATCAAGAATTAAATCTTAATGAGATTCTTCTTATAAGATCGATTTTAAGAATGTTTTTATGGTTTTCATCCGAATTCAAATGCTGAAATAAAACACTGGTTTTTATTTATTTTAATAACAATTAACATATCGAGCCCTAACCGCGAAAATAACGTAAGTGCCAAAAATCAAAGTTTACAGGAGAGAGTTATTTCATTTTAATTCGTATAAATTTTGTATGAAATTTGTCGCTAACGATAAAATTGTTTTTGCTATAAAATCGTAACGGTATCCTTTGTGACCATGCCATTTTAGGAGATGTTGCAAGCGTTGCCAAAAATTGAAAATGATGTCGCTTACGTTATTTTCCCGGTTAGGGCTCGAAATGTATATTAGGGTAAGTACTTTTTTCAATTTGTTCGAATGTCAAATTCTTCATCATAAGAAAATTATGTATTACTGAATGGGCCTTTTCAGTAGCTGGGAATTTTTGCACAAATATAAGATCAAGTTCAAGCGATTCTTTGCTAAATGCCTTAACATTTTTGAAGTTCTATTATTTACAAAATAAGCAATGAGCGATATGCGGTTGTATTTTAATTTATTATTTTACTTTTAATAAAATATGTAACTCAATTAAATTTTTGATAAATATTAAAATAAAATAAGTTTCTTTTCGTATATCCCTTATCAATTTTTTTTAATTTCAAAAAAACCGAAACCGCGGTTTTTAGAATTTTGAAAAACCGAAACCGCGGTTTTCAAATTTGTCGGTTTTTACGAACCTCTAGTAATACCCCAGTTTTTTCATTAACGGCACAGACGTTTTTTTTCTTTTTTGAAGGCAAGCGTTATTCTTTTACTTTCCGTACAGTTTTTAATTTTTTGGTACATACATATTGACAAAATTGAATTAAAAATACATACATACATATGTTTTACTTACTTTTATATTTAAACAACAACAACGTTATTGTTTTCTTATGTATTACTTTTTCGCGATCGTAAAAAAAATTTCCGCACCAAACGCGATAAAGTTTTGAATTTAAATTTTTCTCCTTAGTATAACAAATTAACATTTAATAACAAAATTTTAAGTATTTTCTAATTATTTCATGAACAGTTACTTATTTTATATATTTAAAACATACAATATTTACATAAAAAGAATGAATTCAATAAAATAAATAAATCTTGATATTCTTTCGAATCCGTTTTCAATGCACAAATAAGTAAACAAATAAAAAACAGCTGACATAAACATCTTTTGTAACGCGTGTTGTGTAACTTGCAGTTTTTCATGCGCTAGAGTTTTAAAACGCACGACAAACGTCGACGAATGAACGCGTGTTATGTACTTCTATCTTAAACTATCAACCCTATTAGCCCATATTAGAGCACCATTTCGATTTTGACCCATTTTCAAGTTCTGAAAGTAGGACTTTTTTTTTTTAATTGTAATTCATTTCCGTGCCAAATTGTTTAAATAAAAAATATATATTTTATTAATTATGTATTTGGAATTACTTCTTCTTATTTTAAGATCAAACGAAATACTGAATAAAAAATATATCAATATATTTTGCACGACCTGACCTTGAGCTTGATCTAAAAATTAGAAGAAATAAAATTAAAAGGTCGAAGAAAATAGACTAAATAATTTATTCTGAATTACTATTTTTAAATTAATTTTTGTCTCAAATTATTTATTTTTGGCAAAAAACAACCATTATAAAGGTCAAAATTATGTTATCTCTGATGTAGACAGCAATTTTTTATACATACATATTGATTGCCGGCAATTTATGTTGCAATAATTGTTAGTCCATTTTTGTTGACAATTATTGCTAACATAAAACGTCAAATTTGTTTGTCAATTTAAAAAAGAAGCAAAAAAAAACATAATAGAAGCAAATTGTATGGGAAATTGTAGTAAAAGAATTTAATTAACACTAAAATAATATTACAAAAATTATTTTTGTTAATAAAATTTTTTTCTTATTCTTATTTCTTATTATGTTTGAGTTCTTTTTTATATAAAAATATTAATTTTACTTTAACAAAAAAAAAAAACAATTTATAAAATTAATATTTTTGTTAAAAAAAAGACCTCAAGCTTAAACAAATTAATGAACATTTAAATAATAAAGTCGAACAAGAAAGAATTTATATTAATACAAATTTTTTTTGCAAGATTGCGCCAGTTGTTACACTGCTCCTTCTTCCTTGATTTTTTTCAAATTACGAGTTAGCATAAATACGTTTTCCCATGCCTTTAACATAAGCTGAGCAATAAGTAATATTGGTCTGTTGTTGTGTTGACATATTTATCTTTAGTGTAGACCTAGGGTAACAGTGTTTGAGTACGGACTATGTTAACACAACTTGATAGGCAACAAAACGAAGCTAACTGACGGAGCTAACTTCACACACATGTATGTATATTTTAAATCCAACTATTTATCCATCTAAGGAAGTCCGATTCCGAAGAAGACGAGGTGGAAGCTGTTTCTTTGCAGGATGAATTAAATTCAGCTATTAAAAAGGAATTAACACAGCCTAAACCCAAAGGAGACTTTTATATGCTTCGCCAAGAATTAAGTTTGTATAAAAATACCAAAAATAAAACTCAAAGCATTTCACTACTTCACAAGGCAATATTAACGATTAGACCATCTTCTACAGATTGTGAATGGGCCTTTTCAGTAGCTGGGAATTTTTGCACAAAGATAAGATCAAGTTCAAGCGATTCTTCGCTAAATGCCTTAACATTTTTGAAGTTCTATTATTTACAAAATAAGCAGTGAGCGATATGCGGTTGTATTTTTATTTATTATTTTACTTTTAATAAAATATGTAACTCAATTAAATTTTTGATAAATATTAAAATAAAATAAGTTTCTTTTCGTAAATCCCTTATCAATTTTTTTTAATTTCAAAAAAACCGAAACAGCGGTTTTTAGAATTTTGAAAAACCGAAACCGCGGTTTTCAAATTTGTCGGTTTTTACGAACCTCTAGTAATACCCCAGTTTTTTCATTAACGGCACAGACGTTTTTTTTCTTTTTTGAAGGCAAGCGTTATTCTTTTACTTTCCGTACAGTTTTTAATTTTTTGGTTCATACATATTGACAAAATTGAATTAAAAATACATACATACATATGTTTTACTTACTTTTATATTTAAACAACAACAACGTTATTGTTTTCTGTATTAAAAAAATTTTTTTTTAATAGTATAATACGCAATAAAAAAACAGACATTAGAAATAAACAAATGAAAGTATCCCTAAGTCTAGACGAGCAATTTGCCAATTCTATTGCCAACACTAGATATTAACATACGTTTACTCCACTTTGAAAAAAAATATGAAACAAAGAGCATTTCAGTGACGTCATTCTGCCAATGTTATTGCTTATGTTAACAAATATAAATTGCGCTTATAGACGTAGGGTATAAAAGTTTTAATAATAACGGTTTTCATAAAAGCGCTTAAGCTTCGTACAGACGGTAGTCAGATCTTACAATGTTGTAGGCTTGCCAGATATGAAATCCATAAAAACAGTACATCGAACAAAAAACGGCAGTACATTAATGTAAAAAGAAGTACATAAAATTTTTTTATTTTATTTACTTAAACAATTGAAAAGGAATTCATAAAGAACATAAAATATGATATTTTTAATATTAAGTATTGAATATAGTAACGGTTCCGCCATCTAACGTTTTTTTTTTTTCAACTAGTGCTTATTTCGTGCATGGTTACACTAAGCTCATGTCTGATTCGACAGATAATTAGTTTTATCCTTCCACTGAAAGAATATGGTTGTGTATACGCTTGAACAACGCTGGGAAATATGCGTTGCGATCGACTTACAGAAGATGCCGATTTTGCCAAAAAATCATCTTTTCAGATGAAGCTCATTTTGATCTTGGCGGATATGTAAACAAGCAAGATTGTCGGTCGCATTTGGGGCACAGAAAAGCCGCAAGCATACATTGAAAAGCCATTGCACTCAAAACGAGTCACTGTTTGGTGCGGATTTTGGTCAACAGGCATAATTGGGCCATTTTTCTTCGAAAATAAGCAAGGAGTGGCCGTTACAGTCAATGGCGATCGTTATCAGGCCATGTTGAACGAATTTTTGTTCACAAAAATTGAAGAGGAGGATATTGGCAACATTTGGTTTCAACAGGACGGCGCTACGTGCCACACAGCCGAAGCTACACTCGATGTTTTGCGCCCTGTTTTTGAAGATCGCATTATCAGCCGCAGAGCTGATGTCGTTTGGCCACCTCGGAGCTGCGTTTTGACACCGTTGGACTATTATTTGTGGGGTGCCGTCAAAGATAAGTGTTATTCCGACAAGCCAGAGACAATTAACGCTTTAAAGGATAATATTCGTGAAGCCATTGGTGAAATACAGCTGCACACAATCGAGAATGTGCTTAAAAATTGGACCGATCGTGTAGGGTACTGCATGGCCAGCCGAGGCAGCCATTTGAATAAAATTACTTTCCATTATTAACCGGAAGGATTGTACTTTCAAATAAAAAAAGAAATTTGAGAAAATATTCAATAGTTTTTTTTTTATAGCATTTTCCAAAAAAATAGTTATTTGGGGGACCCTGTATTTACATACTTAAGAACTGAAATCTTTAAATATGTCAGCTGTTTAAAAACAAAAAAGCTTTGTTCATTTTAATTTTGCAAAATAATAATGTAAATTTCAGTTCAATGCCGCGTGTTAGTTTTACAATTTAATTATTCTAAATTTTTCATTTCATTATTTATCAAAATAATTTTCGTGGGAATACAAAATTTAATTAAAATGATTTTGTTATTCGTTCTTAATTCCCAATATTAATTATTTTATAAAAACACTGAAATTTATCGTTGATGGGATAAGCTATTCCCATGCGCATTTCACTGGTTGCTTAGGCCAGATCATCAGGAAATTTCATCCATAAAGATTTTAGAAAAACTAAAGATATTAACCCATTTCGCTCCGAAATTAAATTTTTATTTTTCTTTGATGAAAAAAATAGTTTTTTAGGGTAATTAGGACCCACTGATTTCAAAAATTTCGGCAAAAAATTTTTCCGATTTTTCGTTTTCCCAGAAAAGCCTGTTCGAAATTTCGAACACTGGCGCTTATCTTATAAGCTTTATGTGCAATTAAAACATTAATATTTATTTTATTTTTTATTAATTTATTGTATTATTTTTTAATCAAATGGTACAAAATTTAATAAATTTTGTAAAAAATAATTTTTATTCAATTTATATTATTTGAGATATATCGCAAAATAATAAGATATAGCCGAAAGATTAGTTTCTGCTTGAAACATTTTGTGTGCAGATGAGCATTGCATTTCTCGCACATATAAATTGTGGGCTTTCCACTACCTCTCAATTGACAACGACGATGTTTTCCTTCGGGATTTCTGATTATAACGTGTTTTCCCTCAATTTTTGGAAAATTTTGTGGTTGATATTACTTATCGTCAACATCATCATCATCGGTAGTTTCTTCCCTTTCAGCCAATAGGAGGGCCTCTGTCACAAAGATTTAAAACTCTTTTTGACTCATAGGTTTCTCAGCTTTGTATTTTGCAATTAAGCAATGCAATTTCCAGCCATTGACAACTGCCGAATTCAAGGTAGTGCACCACAAAGGCCAATACCATTTCTTTCCACGTATATTGATTCCGTAGTTTTGGATTGCATTGTCGTGCAAATCCACATCCCCCCCCCCCCCCATGCCCTTGTTATAATTATGTAACATGGCTGGCTGACCATACCTGACGTATTTACCAGCTTCCGGAATGTTTTTGTTGTGGATGCTTTTTTCCAACGTTGGACATTGTGCAAAGGCAAGACTTGATCGAAATTTGTTGTCATAGTAACCTCTTTGTTGTCCTATAAAATACTCACCTTTTCTTTAAAAAATTTTAATATAAAATGCAAACACACTTGATAAAAGAAAAATATAATAAAGAAGAAAAACAACTAATGCGCATCAAATATAACACAAAGAATGCAAAATGTCATTCAAGTGTCATGGTCAGACTACTACTATAGGATAAGCGCCAGCGTTCGAAATTTCGAACAGCCAAGTTAACACATATTTGAAGTCATGCATGTGCATGCAAATCAAGTTTTTTATGTTTTATGAAACAGTTACATTTATTGACAATAATTTCTCATGATTATTTTTTTAATTTTATTTTTTTTATTATTTTTAAAAAATAATTCAAAAAGTGTCTAAAAATATGGGTTGCTGAAATGTACCGCCACCATCGAAGGGGAAGGGGTGGCCACGGCGGCATATTTTTTTTTTATTTGCTAAAAGATAAGCCTTAACATGCATACTAAAATTTACTGCAAATTCCACCTCTTTCATACCCAAATATTTTTTTGAAAAAAGGTGACTTTTACTGTTCGAAAAATCGAACAGCGGAGCGAAATGGGTTAAACCAAATAAAATACTAAAATTTGTTTGTTTGTTCTTGTCGACATCGTTGGCCTGGGCCTAATTATTGTAAATTCAAAATATTTATTACTTTTTTCGTACTTCGCTAACAAGGTGATTTTTACCGTTTTTGGTTTTTAAAAAATTTAAAAACTCAAGTGTATTTAAAATTAGTTTTTATTATGAATTCACTCTCTTAATTTTCAAACAAAATTTAATTAACTTTGTTCTTTCCTCCAAAACATTCACCTAAAAATTCTATCAGTTGTTTGAATGAGGAGGTGAAAATACGAAATATATTTGAATTTTACAATGTTTCACTTGCAAAGGCAGATCATTAGCGTATATAGAATATAAGAGTGGTCCAAGTATTGAACCCTGTGGCCCAGCTCTGAGCATCAAGCAACGTTCAAAGACATCTGGCACTTAGATATGACGTTAACAGTTTTAAAGCTATCAATTTGACATCTTATTTGCTCCGTGACATCAATCAGAGTAGTGGTACAGCTGTGTTTGGGTCTAAATCCAGATTGCCTATCATTTAACATGGAGTTTGTATAAAACTAGTGGCTTATTTGCGAGTGAATTAATTTCGATATCATATTTTTTTTTATTTTATTTTTCGTAATATTTTTCAGCCAAATCAATTGTTTACAAACAAAACACAGCTGTTTTAGATCTTTTTTTTAATATTATTAACAACAAGGCATATACAAAATTAATTTACGCAAATCCAAATAAAAGAACATCTTAGTTCTAGGGTTAACCCATTTCGGCCTGACGGGTATTATTTAAGTACATATGTACATACATATACATAAATATGTATATGTATATATGTATGTGCAAATGCATATTATTTCCTGTAAAATTTAGATGGTATAAGTCCGCAAAATAAAAGTTCATTCGTTTACTGATGTAAAAGATGCAACAATTACACTGTGGGTCAAAACGTTGCATAAATCTGTTTTTTTTTTAGATTTATGAAATGGATTTTGTTTGTTATTTATAGTAAATATCATACCTGCTTGCAAAATTCTTATTATAGATGGTTTTTTCGTTTTACACCTTTTATGTTAAATTGGGATTTGCCCAGAATTAGTATTATTTTTTAATTTTTAATGAGTAGAGATGCGATTTCCATGCAAATGCATGTTTTTTGTCGACAGTCTTAGACCGATTTCGACCAATTATCATTCCGAATTATTAAATTTGCGTTAAAATGGCATCGATATTTTTTTTTTTAAATTTCCTAAGCTAATCCCGCGAAGCTTTATGCTTGCATGCAGGAAAGCAACCAGAGTCTCTGGCGGGAATCGAACCCGCAACCCCGGCGCTGATAGACTAGCTCGCTACCAGCTAGCCTACCGGGGCACTTGTTTTTGCATATTTAGGTTAAAAATGCATAGTTTTGCATATTTTGACATTTTCGAGTGATTTTTTTTTCTTAAAAAATTTTGGAATAAAAAAACTTCCAAAAATAATCTTAACATTATCAAATAAATTATTTTTTAGCTTTGCTTTAAATAAAAAATTTTCAAGATTTCAACAAAAGATCCTTATTTTTTAAGCCGATGCAGCGTTTAACATGGTTAAGGCTTCCAATGGGTTCAAGATATTTTATCCAAAACTGTTACTTCCTTTTCATATTGTTTATACCGCGTTGTAGAGGAAATAAGAATCCTATTCGATAATTGTAATTGTAAGTCAGTTAATTTAAAGATTTTTAAATTAATTTTTTCATATTTATTTAATGTTCAAATGTGGTTTGAACAATAATATTGCAATTTTTAATGAAATATATCTCTTGATTCCCCTTCCACCGCAACCAGTAGTAACAAGATGGGGGCCTGGTTAGATGCATCAGAATTCTTTTAAAAAAAAACTTTGAGTAATTTTAGAATGTCAGAAGAGCTTGTTGGTACCGATGATTATACAATTAAAAAAAGTAAAAGAAATATTTAAGTTAAATAACACCAGATGTAAATAAGCATTTGTATTTTCCAATTACGAAAATATTTGTGAAACAATAACTAATTAGGAGGTATTTAGTTTACTTAATAACAAATTAATTGATATTGCAGAAAGTAAAGACAACAATACGGAAGAAAGAATAGCCCGACAAAAAATCCAAAACGTTTTGCAAATAGAATTAAGGATTTCAAAAAATAAAATAAATTGCAAATACTTTTGATCTCATCTGGAATCAAAGTGGAATCTAAATTATTTCAAAATGCATTGGCATTCTTTAAGTACAGGACAAAGTTGTATTTTTAATAAAACAGTTCTTATTCATTTAAACAAACAAAAATTCAAATTAGTTATTTAAGTAAGATATTTGAATAAAGCTTCGTTCGCATTCAAAGAAACATTTTCACTTGGTGTTCATAACACAGTGCAACACGAAAAAGTAACCATATATGGACGAAAAATAACCATAAAGGACCAAAAAAAAAAGACCCGTGTCTCCCAGTTTTGCCCAAATTGATGCACTTTTTTTTGTGGGCCCTTAAAGATTTGGGGCCTTGGTGTCATTTTTGCAAAAAAGTGATAATTTTCTCAGGATCATATCTTGCAAACCGTTCGGAATTTTGATTAAGCCTCTGCGACAAAGTTGTAGCTCTTGCCATAAGGAACAAAACATAAAAAATCAAAAAAAAATTCATCTTCCAGATCAAAATCGCAAAAACCTATAAAAAATTCGATTTTTTTTACCTTTTTCCCCCTGTTTAGGTCCATAGGTAGCAAACCGTTCAAAATTCATGGAAACAATCAACTACAAAAATGTCCCTAAGATCTCAATAAGCAACTTTCTAGAATAAGACTATTGAAGTATAAAAGCTTTTGAGGATTGTAATTTGACTTAGAATACACATTCGAATAATATGAAAATTTGTATTAAAAAATAATTTTTTATAGTTTTTAGTGCATATTTTCGATTTTTTAGTGAATTTTTTAATATATTTTATATACATATATACACACAGAAAAAAATCAAGTTAAAAACGTAGAAAACAAGGTTGACTTAAAATTTTTCGGTGTTGATTTTGCTTCATACGTTTTTCATGTTAATTCAACCTGATTTTACAATTACTTGCGAACAACATTTTTTTTCTTTTAAAATAACTATAATTCATGTTAATGTAACATTGCAGTAAAGTTAGAGCAAAATGTCATTTATATTGAAATAACAATCCGAATCACGTTGAATGAAGGTTATTTCAAGTTGAAACAACGTGAATTTCATGTAGAATCAAATTGGGTTGAGTGTGTGAAGAACAGTGTGAAGAAGCTTCAGAGACAACATATGCATTTATTTTAGAATAATTCAATACAGTTACTGCTGTAACACATGCTTCACTTATTTTGTATTCTCCTTTGTCAACAGAAGCATCAGCCGAATCGCCCGATATGGTTTTCGTCATCATTCTACTTTGAAAACTTGATGTACTATTTAACTTAATAATTTTAATTAAAAGAATACGGGAATTGTCTTCTTTTTATAATATATTATAAGAATGAAAACAAAAAAATTAACATACTTAACTATGTATGCATGTTAATTTAACAAGATAAACTTTTGATTTTAATATAAAACAGGGTTTTTAATGAATTCAATATTGAATCCATATTTATTTATATTTTAATATTTTTTTTTATTTATTTTAACAGTGTATACTATTAAATATGCGTGATCGAAAAGTAAAAATTATTAAAAATTTTTTTTTTTGATTTTATTGGAATATAATAAATGTCCTGCAAGTGGCTTTTCCAAGAGTAAAGAAAAATCATATATCGGTTTTGCATTAACCACAAATTAAAAAAAATTGGAGGAAATGGAAAAAAGTATTAGCTTTGCGAAAAATAAGAAAATCGGATTTAAAATAAGTCTGTAAGTGGTCGGCGGTCAAAGATGATCAAAAAAAATTAATTAAATTACTAAATTTTTACCAGATGCGACGGTGTTTAAGAAATAAAAGTCTTATGTCATGTATCCAAAAAAAAAACCGTTCAAAAACAACGTCAATAGGCAAAAGTGTAGAGACTTTGAAAGAACGTATTTTATTAATAAACAAAATTAAAAATTTCAATGGCGGTGGTAGTGGCAAACGCAAACATAAAAAGCATCTAGGTGATGGGTGCTTTTAAACACTGGGTAAATATAATAACTAGATAAGTGTGTAGGTATACCTAATATTTGCAAATATGTATCCATTTTATTTAAGCACAAACACAGTGATAAGGCATATACAAATTTATATTTAAATACAACTATGTATACCTATAACTCACGGTAAATTTTATAAATTTAAGTCCAGAACACAGTGCTTGTACTCTGCCTCAAAACCTAAAACAGCCCATACACTCTGCCTCAAGCCCCAAAGCAGCCCATACACGATTCAATTCAATTGTCAGCTGAGTCGGTTGTTGCCCAAATTAAAACGTGTATGGCTTTGTCAATTGATTGGTTTAACGGTTGTCGAGTTGGTTGAAGAAAAATCAAAAGATTTTGATTTTTTCAAAATGACTACTAACGACTAATAAATCACTGATGGTTTAAATGCTGGTTTAGTTAAACTAAACTTTAATTTATATGTAGTTTAAGCTCAACAACTACACAGAACGAAAAACACTCGTGATAAATCAAGTTTTTTATGATTACTTTAAGTACGAGTCGTACTCAAATGTTCAAGTACGAATAACACTTAAACGTACTGTAAACAATCCTAAATGTGTTTACTTTCGAAAATCAATCCCGGAATTTCTTGAAATAGTTACAAAATTCTTTAATCAAGTAAAAAAAAGATTCAACTTTTCGTTGTGTTTAACCTTACGCATATTTTGATTTTCTACACACTTTGAAAAAAGGTCTGGTCAGACTTATCTGTACCACGAAGGGTTAAAAAGAAAATTTGAGCTCTTGCTTCTCATTTAGTTTATATTTTTTGTTAAATATTAAAGTAAAAACTATATCGGGCATGATGTTGGTGCTTTATTATTCTGAAAGGTGTAATACAGGTAAGGAAATCAATCATAACAATTTTTTCTTTCTAATTTCACTTTTGGTTTTTCAAGCACGAATTCAGGATAGAATCAACTTTATAATACTTGAATCAAGCGCATTTTGAGAAGTATTCAATTTTTAGTTTTACTGAAATCAATCTCATTTTCGGATTATTTTAAGTGCGAATTCGGCTTAAAAAACAATTTTATAATTCTTGAATCAAGCGCATTTTGAGATTGATTCAATCTTAGTTTTACTTAAATCAATCTCATTTTAGGATTGTTTCCAGTCCTAAATCAGGATTGAGTGTGGATAATTTAAGTATTTTGCGATTCTTCAATCAATCTTTCTGTACTTGATTCAAGAAAATCCGTACTCACCGTACTATTAATACCGCTTCGGATTGATTTGAGTACGGATGGATTGATTATTCTTTTGAGTGTATAAATCAGTGTCCCATGTAATATATGTTGTTGTAAAAATAACATATGATAGCACTACGATAAGTCTTATCAAATTCAAATGGTCTGTATTGGTAATTTTAACGCCCAATTCTATGCGTTTAAAGATGATTTATATGTTTAGTGATTTATAGAGAGTTTAACTTGCTCTGATTTTTTAGCCCTGATAAGTCTTTCAATTCGATTGTACCGTGTGTGCTCGAGTCTCTTGATCAGCTGTCAAAATAAATATTTGTAGTTTTCTTTTGCAAAAAACAGTTAAGTATTTTGAAAATTTTCTTTTTTTTTCATTAAATTTCAAAATTAATTTAAAATCTTTCAATTCAGTTGATGAAGTGTGTGTGTATGTGGCCAAGCATCAATTCAGTTGACAATTGAATTGAAACGTGTATGGGGCGCATACGCATGAACATGATCACAATTGCGCATTTTTACTATTGACGTTATTATTTATGTTCGCAAACAAATAGTGTGCGTGGAGACTTGGATTGAGACTGTGTGTGAGTTTTAGTTATGGGGAAATTTTGTATATAAACCCGCTGTACGCTGATACTTAAACTTCAAATTTTATCTAACGGTATCTCGTAGTGATGAAGTAGCGGTGAATTTTAATTAAATTAAAATAGTTTTTTTTTAAATAAACAATAATTGGTATTGTTGTTGTTTTTGTTGAACTGTTTATGGATTTTAATCCAAATTTTGATATTTTTAATTAGGCTAAAGTCGCGGGCCGCCTAGAATCATATATATTATCAATAAATTTTAATAAATTTCATGTTTCAGCATTCGTTTCTTCATAAAAAATAACTAATTGAAAATTAAATTTGATGAACTTCAGCCTAATTTAAAATATCAAATTTTTTTTTAAAAACTTTAAAAATAAAAGTGGATTTTTACGAGTTTTGTTCTTTTTCATTCAAAGTGTGTACATTTTTGTCAAAATTCAACAGAAGAGTTTAGTTTACAGTAAGAAAAATATATTTCAACGAGGAGTTTTCAATTTGTAATTTCTATTATGAAAGCAGATTTCAGGTAAGTTTTTTTATTTTTAATGTTATCATTCGGTTTTATTGTGTAAGACGTTGGTTGTAATTGGCGAATGAATAGCTCTTTGTAATGGATTAAAGAACACAGGTTGTGTGTAACTTTAATCTATTACAAAAAACGAATCACTCGTTAACGACAACGCCTACAACACAAAAAGGCCGATTATTAGATGTTTTATGTATGGGATGATATAAAAAAATGTATATAAAAAAATTTTTTTAAACGAATTTATTTAAAAAAATTTCTAAATTTAAAAATAAAAAAATAATTTTAAGTTATGGCTTTTTTTCAAATATCAAATTTTAACTAACGCCCCAAATGAGTTGAAATTTGGGTTAAATTAAAAAAAAAATTAAATTTAACTTTGTTGCAATTTTAAATGTCTTAAAAAATATCGTGGCTTTTTTTGGAATCTAATGTTACTACGATTTTTTCATTATTTGTTACCAATGAACGGAAGTTTTTTATAATCTATCGAAAACCAAAAAATCTCTTTCAAATCGGCACCGAAGTTATAGCAAAACAAATTTTACTAAATCTGAATATAAAGGTACATTTTGAAAACTTTAATCGCATTTTGCCAAGTTTGATTTTTTTTTTTTTGAGTATGTAGCAATAAAGGAGCGATATGTTTCTTAAATCGTTTTCAATATAAATGTATTTTCATTCATTTCATTTTAGAAACTCAAATTGGCGTCCTCGACGCACAGCTCTAAAAAGATGTCGTACTCTGGAGTCCGTTGTCGCTTGTATAGTGGTAATTGGCTTGGTAAATGGTTTGTCTGCCTCAAAGATTTTTAAACCCAATCGGAGTTCAAAATGCGGACATCTTTTAAAAGATTCAGAAACTGAATCCGTTAAAACCCCCAAACCAATAGAGATTTGTGATTCCAAAGACTGCATTGACACTGCCACAGCGATATTAAGTAAAATGAACACTGAAATAGACCCCTGCGATGATTTTTATCAGTACGCATGTGGTAATCATATCAAAAATACTAAAATACCAGGCGATAAAGGCTCGGTTAATTCATTCTCGGAAGTATCGGATGTATTGCAGAAACAATTGAATGATATTATAAATGAAAAGAGACCCAAAACGGATCCTAAACATTTAAGATTACCTTTTGGCTTGTACACGGGGTGCATGAATACAAGTTCGTTTTTTTGAGAGGTTTATTGCGGTAGCAAAATTTATTTTTTTTGGGATGTTACAGATAAAATTCAGAGCTTGGGCTCCAAACCTATTAAAGAAATTGCCGAAGGATTAGGTGGATGGCCTGTAATTGTTGGAAATGGTTGGAATGCGAATAAGACCTGGACTTTGCAAGAAACTCTGAAGAAATTGGGACGTTTAGGTTTTAGCATTGGTTATATTTTTGAAGTTTTTGTTCAAGTGGATATAAAGGACTCTACTAAACATATTATAACTGTAAGTTTTTTTTTTCATTAAGAAGATGGATAAAAAAAATTCAATATCAGAAAAAATCGATACATTAAAAATTTGCACAATATTGGGTCTTAATTATAGTTAAGAATATATTCAAGCCAGTATTCTAATTAATAGAATGATTAACATCCGACCCTGACCCTCATCTTTGTCCTAATGAATATTATGATATCATATTCCTTTCAGTTGGATCAGCCTTCTACTGTGTTAGATCGCCAAACTTTAAATATGGGTTGGACTAATTCTTTGGTCTATGACTACTTAAAATATATGATTGAAATGGCTTTACTTTTTGGAGCTGATTTGAAAACAGCCAACCATGATTTAGAAAAATCTTTACAATTTGGAATAGATTTGGCTAAAGTAAGTTTTATAAATTCCTAAAAGAAAAATTAACCAATTAAAACTTATTTACAAATTTAGATCTCCTTGCCAATGGAAGACAGACGCAACTTTTCTAATTTGTACAATTTGCGCAGCATTACACAATTGCAAGAATCGTATCCATTTGTAAATTGGTTGGATTTATTTAATGCCCTTTTGCCTGAAGGGCTTAAGGTTGATAAGCATGAGATGGTAATTGTATCTGTGCCCAGTTACTTTGACGGTTTAGGCAAACTTTTAAACAGCACCGATAATCGTGTTATTGCCAATTTCTTGATGTGGTGTATACATGACTACTCGGCGGATTTCCTATCGGAAAAGTTTCGTAACAAAAAATGGAAATTTAACACTGCCTTGACAGGTAAAAAGGAAGAAGAGGCTAGATGGAAGCAATGTGCAAAAACTGTTCTAGACAAGTAGGTTTGATTAATTTGGAGTATTTTCAAATTTCAATTCAATAAACCCTTAGGTCCCTTTCTATTTTGCGCGTCACATATGTAATACTTTGGCGTGCGTTGTGTTTTACAAAATTATGGCCTAACCCTGTTACTAGGGATGCCAATCCCAAAATTCCGGGATTTTTTCAAAAATTAAGGTCTCGAATCCCGGGATTTTTTATGTACAAGTCCCGAGATTTTGCATTTAGTAAATATGTGGTATTTTTTTTTATTAAATACAACTATATTTAAATAAACGTGAGTCACCCTGATGAAAGAAGTAACTTAAAAAATTTAATATTAAATCATACTGGCAATGAATTTTATTTTTAACTGGTTACAAAAAGAAGTCGCAAGTGAATTTGTACCACAGAAAATACAATCAGTAGACAAAGTTCGGTGTGGTCTTTTTTCTAAGTGAATGATAATAGAACTGCGCACGCACAATGCAAGTTGTGCAAAAAGGTGTTAAAAACTTTAGGGGATTCTATCAAAGGCCTTTCGCCACATATTTGTTTATTTTATTTAATTTATACTTGCATATACATATATTTGAGATATATACGATACCACCTAGAAGTGTTTAATGCGACGAACACTGTTTTTGTCGACAGCATATGTTTGCAATAAAATACGGCATCGATTATCAGACGTCATTAATTTGTTTTAGAAGCTTTTTAAAATATAAGTTTTAATGCATGATTCGCCCTTATTACTTTAAAAGAATACATTAAACTGTTTTATTTTGTAATAAGTTTAATATTTTTCATGAATTAATTTGTTTTAATACTTATACGTAAATACAGAAACATTAAATTATAATTATGAATATGAATTTTAATAATTGGCTTTTATATATGAGGGGCTTAGAGCACAAGGGGGCTAAGTGCCTTTTTCTAAAATTGAGTTTACATATGGAATTATAGGTATATTTCGGAGAAGTTGTTCAGAGCACAAGAAGTGAATGTAGGATTCTCATCCGGACGCTAGATATAGTGAACAATTCAAGCATTTGACATTAAAATACCTGCTTCCTTTGGAGCACAAGCGAAACAACCGCTTCAGTCTCATTATTTAAAATAAATCACTTGAACCCCTTGTGCTTTAAGCCCCTCATATGAAATCCCGAAAAAACCGAACCGTCCCGGGATCCCGTTTTTTTGAAAAAAAAAATCCCGAATCCCGGGTTTCAAAAAACCTGGTTCCATTTGGCATCCCTACCTGTTGCACACGCTTGCTTTCTTCTTGTTGTACTGACCTCGCTTGTCTACAGAAGAACTCACAATCATAAGATACCAGCAGCATGACACAAAACAATCACGTCGTTTTTTAAAGATAAGTAAGAACTAATTTTTGGTAGTTAAATAACACAAAATAACTGAATATTCCTTTGTTTTTACGAAATTTGTAGTTAATTTTTTGACAGTTAATTTTTATAAAATAACTGGATATTCCTTTGCTATTTACGGATTATTCAGTTAATTTTTTGATAGCTAATTTATTTAAAATAACTGAAAATTCATTTGTTTTTACGGAAATCGCGGTTGAATTTTTGACAGTAACAAGAATGAATACAGCTTGTATAAAACTTCTGCAACGGAAGACGTTTCGAAGACATAAACTTTGGCAAATCAGGAAACAGACTTATCTAAATTTTTTGATATTGTTAAAAGCTTCGTCACGACGAAATTAAATGTGGGGATCTAAAGAACGCTATTTAAGCATGTGACTTTCTGTTCTTATCGCACCATTGTGAAGGGTATTTAAGATTCGGCATAGCCGAATATAGCACTCTTACTTGTTTTATTTCATATCATATCGCAACTCGTTTTTGTTTATTATTTGTAAAACAAAACAATTCAAACCAAAATAAAAAAAAAACATACCCTTGCCTTGGCTTTAATCACCAAAAATATCCAACAGTTTACCGATTTCGGTTGGCCACTTATATGTGAACCAGCATTTCAAACAGGACTCTAAGGATATTGTTTTAGAAATGTTTGAAAATATACGCAATGCCTTTCTCAAACTTCTCAACAAAGTTCGATGGATGGATGATGAAACAAAACAGAAGGCTAAAACTAAGTTACTTGCGATGACCCCCCATGTTGGTTATCCCGATGAGATGATGGATAATGATAATTTAGAAAAATACTATCTTAAATTGAGTGATTTTGATCCTGATAAATATTTTGAATCAGTCTTGAGATTAAATGTTTTCGAAAATGAAAATTCATTCAGCAAATTAAAATTGCAAGAGAACAACTCCGCTTGGATTTCATATGCTGATCCAGCTTTTGCTGATGCTTACTACACGCCAACAGAAAATAGTATCAGTAAGTATTTCAAATCCATAGTAATCGAATGGGGTGGGGTTATAAATAATTTTTAAAGAAATATTTTCAAATCAAAATAAAATAAATAAAAAAAAGATTCCTTAAAAAAATCTAATTGAAATTATTTCCAAAAAAAAAATTATTGTTTTCAAAGCAAAAAGCCTTTTGTAAAAATCTCTTTAAATCAAAACTTTTTTTTTTTAAAGATTTGTACCTAAAATTAAGAAAACTTATTTTCTTTTCAGTATTACCTGCCGGTATTTTGCAAGGAGAGTTCTTTAACCCTCGTCTTCCTATGGGCATGAATTATGCTGGTATTGGTACTCTTATCGGTCATGAACTCAGTCATGGTTTTGATGATAAAGGTCGTCAATTCGATGTTGATGGTAATTTAAATGATTGGTGGCAACCTGCTACTGAAAAAACCTTTTTGAAAAGAGCTAAATGTATAGTTAAACAATATGACAACTACAAAGATAAACAAACTGGACTCAATGTAAGTTTCTGACACAATTAGGAGTCCAACTTTTTAAGTTTAACAGTATTCGGTGTTAAATAGAGTTTGTTTTTTATTTTTCTTCTTTTTATCTTTATTTAAGCTTAATGGAAAAAATACTGTGGGCGAAAATATTGCTGATTATGGTGGTTATATGGAATCCTATTTGGCTTATACGCAAATGTTGGCCAAAAATGGTGATGAGCCCAAATTGCTTGGGTTAGAAAATTTCTCATTGAAGCAAACTTTTTGGCTAAAAGCTGCCCAAGTGTGGTGCTCAAAATACAAAACAGGTGAATATTACGTTTTTAATTTGTTTTCTTATTAATTGAATGTATTATTGTAGCATTCCTTGAGGGGTTAATTGAAACTGATTTCCATGCGCCCAAAGAATTCCGTGTTTTGGGACCTTTAAGAAACATAAAAAGTTTCGCCCGCGATTTTCAGTGTACTACTGGTAAACTTATGAACCCTGCGAAGAAATGTAAACTATGGTAGATTTAATGCAATATTTTTTTATTATTTTAAAAAAGATTTACATATCGCACTGCTTCCTCTAAAGGGGGTTAGCTCAAAATGTATACATACATATATGTACATATTTTCAGTAGAGACAAAATATAACAGTTTTACCGTTATACAACAAAATGCTAAAGAAACCGATATAAGATTTTTACAGTGCGTAGACATGCCCACTGTACATCGGTTTCCTTCAAAAAGTGAAAATTTCAAAATTTTGAGTTGACTCTCTTTAGAGGAAGCAGCGCGGTATGTCTTTTATCACTGTTTTGACCCTTTATTGTAAATAAATTCCGTTTTAATAAAAGTGCACTACATTTTATTTAACATACCACCATCTTATCGATCAGAAAACGCGTGCGAATGTAGCGTTCGTTGCGTAGGATTTGCCCATATCTCATCCTTTCGATCTTGAAGTGTTCTTGGCTTATTGACGTACATACACCTTTTCTTTTCCCCTAAAAAAGAAAACCAATGGTGTCAAATCACATGATCGTGGCGGCCAATTAACATCGACACGGTTTGAGATAACACGGCCATTGAATTTCTCGCGCAAAAGAGCCATTGTCTGGCTGTATGGCAAGTGGTACCCTCAATTTCTGGCCACAAGAAGGCCGTTATCATCTCACGATAGCGAACACCATTCACGGTAACTGCTTGGCCGTACTAATTTTTTACAACAAGAACAACAACGAGCTGGGCGAGCATGCACAGGTCTTTTTTACATTTCTACAGATCCGGTTCGGTGAAATTTGCGCACAATTCTGCCGATTGCGCGGACACATTTGGTAGTTTATGTTAAAAAATAAAAAAAAACACGAAGTGCACGAAATGCATTTCGATTTTTGTTAAAGGCTTCAACAATCTTTCCGAGCTGCTCAATTGTGTACCTCTCCGTGGCGGAATTTGTCAAACATTGAACCAATGGAATGTCAAATTGAGTTGGGCAAAAAAATTGACGTTATGGGGTGACTCACAATTAACATCGTGCATTATGAATATTGTTCGCAGAATTCCATTGACGAATTATCAATGCATGTTTTGCTGGCATGTTTGTAGTTTTCATTTTACAAAGTTTTTTGCTTCTCCTTTGAAATTATAGTTTTTTTAATTACTCCTTTTTGCATTTTGCCTAACGATATATGTGACCTTCTCCGAGAGAAGGGGCATAGTGTGTAAAAAACGGGGTTGGACTTAAGAGTGGATTCTTGTACCTAAAAGGGTGTAGAATAAGATGAAATGCCATTATCTCAAACCTTCATTTTCACTCACTAGGTCCCTTTTCTCGGAGAAGGTCACATATAGTATTTATTGCTTAATTTTATTCAATTATTTGAACATGTTTGCGTGCTATTTAATATATTGTAAGTTAAATTAATATTTCGCAGGGTGCCCCAGTAGGCTAGTTGGTAGTGAGTTAGTCTATCAGTGCGAGGGTTGCGGGTTCGATTCACGCCAGAGACTCTGGCCTGTTTCAGTACAACGGGCTGAAGGGCTACGCTACTATTGCTCGGTTAATTAAGTTAGAATATAATTTGTAATTGTATTTGTAACTCTTAATAAATAAATAAAATAACTTTTAGCAAGTTTAGTTTTGATTGAATTTCAGTATTTTGGTCATAACTCAGCCATTTCTTAACCGATTTGACAAATTTGTATAACGACGTCTTTAAGAAGAAATATACTACCATTTACTATCTACTCTCTACTTAGGTTCAATAGGGACCAGATTAAGACAGTGGCTTCAGTGTTAACTGGCCGATGGGGCGTCATGCGAGGAGAATGGGCCTGGAGTTCAATGACTACTGCAGAAGTTTTTTTATGGGTCAGTGACCTGGAATTCAGGACATTGGGGAAAACCGCTGGTTGCCTGTTTAGACCAAATATCCAAGAATGAATTAAAGTTGCTTATTCCCAATATATTTTCTATATCTATAGCTATATCTATAGATATTTTTAAACTAGAAAAGTTCCTGTTGGCATCCGTACAAATAAAACATATATTTCAGATTTTCACAAAAAAAAAAATATGTAATGGTGGTTAATGAACTATTCACCCCATTTACAAAAGTCGTAATATAATGAACCTTAAATAAACTTAAAATGCGCCTGTTTTGATTATTGAATTAGATATGCATGCTGTATACTGAAATTCTGGATATTTTTGCGGCAAGGGCTCGATATATGAATTCTTTCTTCATAACATCACTTCATTCTAACAGGGGTATTATTACATATAGGCTCGAATTAGATTGCACTCTCGAAAATGTTGTTTTGTTGGTTACAGTGTTGGAAAATTCAGTACTATGGTACTATTTTTAGTACTTTTTGCTTTCAAAAACACCACGGTACCCCCACGTCCATTTTTGTACTCTTTTCTTGTTATGCTTCTATGTTTAGAAATTTAGCGTTGACATTTTTATAACTTTGACAACCAGGGCTGTTGAGTCGTCAACAAAAAGCACTAACTCCGACTCCAATCGCTGAAATTCCAACTCCGACTTATAATCTAACCTTAACGCTAAATGCATATGAGACTGGCCCTTATTTGACTTTTAGCTCTTTTTTAATCCAGTACCATTAAATGGTTAAATATAGCAAGAAAAGGATTTAGTAAAAATTTCAAATCAATATTTTAAATATTGTATCGCCAATTTCAAAGTATTTTTAGTTTGTAAATTATTCGTATATTTTTAAAATTTTTCATGCCGAAAAATTTTGTAGTCAAAGCGCGAATTTTTTGCGGGTACATCAATTCCGGCCGGTACAAAAACCTCAGCACCGACTATACAACTCCGACTCAACAGCCCTGTTAACAACATTGCTTGTTGGTATATTTTAATGTCAGATATTCTCATCATAATTTTGCTATTTAAATTTAGCCAGCTTGGTTCATAAATGGCTGAGATATGAGCAAAAAAATATGTATTTTTGTTTTTTAAATTTCAGTGTTTTTATCAAATAATAAAAATTGGGAATTAAGCACGAATAACAAAATCATTTAAATTAAATTTTGTATTCCCACGAATATTATTTTGATAATAAACTGGCTCGTGCATGGCCTAAAAAAACTGACTGGCAACCCGATTTTTAAATAAAGCGAGTTGTTTTTGTTTTTATTTTGTTTTTTCTTAACCTACTTACAACTACAGTAATTAATGTTGGCAGAATTCCAATCAATTGTAGTGGGGAATGTATGGAGAGATAAACTCACTGTCTATTGTTGATGATTTTGTTTAAACTTTGATGTTGTTACAAATAGAAATTTCTGTAATGCTTAACCGTTTTATTTGGTTTATTATCGTTAGTTTTTCTAAAATCTTTATGGATGAAGTTTCCTGATGATCTGGCCTAAGCAACCAGTGAAATTCGTATAGGAATATCTTATCCCATCAACAATAAATTTCAGTGTTTTTATCAAATAATAAAAATTGGGAATTAAGCACGAATAACAAAATCATTTAAATTAAATTTTGTATTCCCATGAAAATTATTTTGATAATTTTTAAGTTTATTAAAAAAATTTTTTTTTGAAAAAGTACCAAAATGTTGAAAAAAGTACTCTTTTGCTTGGTGGTCAGCACCATCGCAATTTTTCAGTTGTTCGTCACTGGTTGGTTATCATGCCGACTGTACTACATATCCATACATACATACGTACATATGCAATTGTTAATTGATCCTGTAATTAATTGCAAGTTTTAAATGCCACCGCCCAAGTTTGAAAGCTCTTATGCTCTTATGCTCTAATTCCACTTTTTTTGATGCCTACTTTGGAGGAATCCAGACTTTTAAGGAAGGGCTTAGACGTTTTTTTTTTGCAGCGCAAGCGTTTTTTAATCCGTGATATGAATTCTTTAAATTGCTATTGGGTTTTTTCTAGGAACTGCCAAATAAACAAGGCAAATAAAGAAATTTAACTAAAAGTTTTGATGTAAGGTAATTAAAATGATGTATAAATGGACACTTTCAAAGACATAACTGTAGCGTAGCCGTTGAGTGTTTGTCTTACAAACGCATAGTTGGGCTATTCCGCTCAACTCAATAGTTGCCCTTTATAAGGCGAATTCATAACAGGTATGTAAGTGCAACTCTACAACTATAAAAAGCCCCATGTATTTTGTTTTTGCAATTTAATTGATAGCTGTCAAAATTTTTTTATTGCAAATTAAAATTAACACTTTTTTATAAAAGAAATTATAAAATTCATTTTAATCATCCGCAGTTTTGAAATTTTTTCATTATAAATATAATATTTTTATCACTTTTCAATCAACTTGTTCTCAAAACAAAATTATATTTTGACGTTTCTCAATTTTTTTTAATTCGCCGTGGATGTTTCCACTATGAGCAAAACACTTGTATTGAGCAAAATGTGTCAAAGTGTTTCCATTATGTAAAACTGGTTTTAGTTTTCGAATTTTCGAAATCAATTTGACATTTATGTTGTCAACAAACACGAAAGCAAAAAAAAAAGAAAAAATGAGTGTTGAAAAAAAAATATTTTTCTTTAACATGAAATTTGCTTGTTTGTTTTTTAAACACAGATATACATACATATACATATGTTCATATATAAGAGCACATAATTTACTACCTTTTTATTATACACATTATTTTTACGCTGCAAACAAATAAATCAGCTGGAGAGTTGCATAAACCTATTTTGCTAAATATGTCACTTTTTTCGAAATTGTCAATTCATGATTTTCGACACGTTTTGGATCAAAACTAGTTTTTTTTTGAGTTTTTCGAACATGGTAAAACAAGTAGCAAACCACTTTTTTGCTACAAAACTAGTTTTGTGGCCCAAAACATGTAAGTGGAAACGTACTATTATTCCATCATAAAATTTTTTAACTACCTAAAGTCAACATGGTGGCTAAACCTCAACAGCTGTGCGAATTGTTATTTATTAGTTCAGCTCAAGGCGAATTCACACAGGTAAACTCATCTCTATAACTACAAAAAGCCCCATGTATTCTGTTTATATAATTTTATGGTTAGTTGTCAAAATTTTTTTATTGCAAATTAAAATTATCACTTTTTTATAAAAGAAATTAATAAATTCACTTCAATCATTCGCAGTTTTGAAATTTTTTTAATATAAAAATAATATTTTTAACACTTTTCAACTTCTTCTCAAAACAAAATCATATTTTGACGATTGACCATATTTTTTAATTCGCCGTGGAAACAGCTGATGAACGGCTGACGAGATGAGTTTACCTGTTTGAATTCGCCATGGTTCAGCTTAACTAATTAATTTTAATTGTTTTTTTTTTGTGATAAATAATAAATATTTTCACTATATTCATCATGCTGTTTTAATACTTAAATGTTGGCCTCAACAGTAGATACATATGTATGTTTTAAAAAAAATATATTCTATTTACTGTATTTTGAAACTATAAGTTATTGTTTACAAATAAAACACAGCTTTTTTTTTAGTCAACGTCAACAGACTATATAATACCAACGTCATTGATTTATGTATGTAAGGCTTGCCGGATTTAAAATTGCCAATTTCTTAACATTCACTAAAAAATTCTTGGGGTTTAAAAGAATTCTTGGCTATTTACAACTTCTTGACTATAAACACACCTACAATTGTTACTATAATGATCCCCAATAGAATTGCATCTCCGACTGGTTACTTAGCGACTACAGCCACACAAATAAATTGGTTAAAATATAAAAAATTTCTCATTACCATTGCACAGAAAATATTCCAATTAGTACACCGGCGAATGCGGATCGCTCTTTTGGTAATTTTGATAGTTATCGAAAACTAGCTGTTCAACATTCCAGTCCAGGCCCCACAAAAAACAAAAATATATTAAAATATATTTTTAAAATATTTTATAAATTTTGTTTAGTATTACTTGACCTTAATCAATTTAAAATAATTATTTTTTATAAATTTTGTAAACATGCTAATTAATACAAAATAATAATCATTGACGTTGCCACTAATTTTTTATAATATACCCCATAAAGGTCGGTACAGACTTTTGCCATTGACAGTCCGTGTTGCATTTTTTAAATAAAATAAAAAATTTGTTTAAAAAGAAAAATGTATACAAAACAGATAAATATAGAAAAATATATTTATTTATGTTAGCATACAAACTAAAAAATTTACAGCGATTTTTTTTAATATCAATACGCAGTACTTGTTTAACGATTCAAGACATAAAAAAGGAAATAAACATTTTTTTTTTATAATCGGTTTTATACATTTATATTTGTAAAATAAGTTTAAACAATTTTAATTTTTGACATTTTTGCACTTTGTTAATTTAATAGTCACATTTTCCAGCGTTAGCTTTCTTTTTTAAGCATTAGCTATGTGGCACTAGCGAAGAATTATTCACACTTTTTGTAGTTTAAACTTTTTAGCATAGCGAAATACTGAAAAGTAAAAGCTAGTGCTAGTACTTAGTACTATGTAGCATAGTACTGTCTTTTTATTCACTCGACCCAATGGAGGGTAATGGTAAATGAGCAAAAATGCGTACATATAACATTCACCTGGCGCCGGGAATCTTGCCCCCCTATTACAATCAATAATTAAATAATTCCTCAACATTCGCATGTAAAATATCTCGGTATACATCTGGATCGGATATTAACGTGGAAATGCCATATAGAGGCAAAATTAACTTAAAGCCTATCTGGTGCTACGGTATTCAACTATGGGGCACTGCCTCGGCCACTAATATCGAAAAAATTCAATGGCGTCAAAATAAACTTCTTCGAATAATCACAGCCGCTCCCTGGTACGTTACAAACTCAAACATTCATAGGGAATCCACTAGCTCGAATCCACTAGCTCGAAATATTTTATAGCATGGCGGCCATACTCGCATAAGAAGAAGATGCACGCAATTAGATGAGCGATAAACTCCTATATATGTGAACAGAACCCGCGAAGAAGAAAACATTTTTGTCTGGTACTGGCAGGACACAAATAAAGAATTAGGATAAGATTTGATTAATTATTGTTAGTTCATATTTAATATATGAAGATGCAATAAATAAATAATGAGAAAAAAAATATATATACATACATATATGAATATATATTTTATAAAAAAAAACTACAAACAAATAAATTTACTATTTGCAACAAAAACATCTGTACGCTTTTGATTTGAGCCAGCTGTTTTACGTATTCAATTACACTGTCCTAGTTCAAAAATGTAAGAGGCGGGATGCAGTACTGGTAAAGTTTATTTTGTTTTTGCAATCCATACATGTTCATATATCGATATAAAATAAATATATTGTAGAAATCTGAGAGAAAATGCGTTTTTAGGTACGTTTAACCATAATTTTCATTCTAATTTATTTTTAAAATTAAAGCTTTCCTAAAAAACGGTTTGCGTCACAGTATTCAGCATATTCGAATTTGTTTTATTTGGGTGCCCATATATTCCAATTATTAACTTTTTTAATGTTTTCCATAGACTGAAACAAATAAATATAAAAACACTTAAAAAACGGTGAACAATTTATTTGCAAAGCTGTGTGTTTTTAAGGAACATTTTCAACAAACTATAAAACATACTATCGTATTTTTGAGAAAACAATTATTTTCTTGATTCTTGACAAGCACCTAAAATTCTTGGAAATCAAGAAACATCAATACCATCTGGCAAGCCTAACGATCTTATGTACATACTGTGAGCGTCGAATTAAAGTAAACACCATAAAAAAAATTTAATTGTGTTGACGTGGGTGGTTTATGGAATGCCATACGGAGAATAAAATCTTATGCGGTAGGGTCAGACGGCATCTCTCTTAAATTTCTGAAAATAATTTTTCCCTTAATATCAAGACACTTACTTTATATTTACAATAATATTTAAACATCTTCAAGGTATCCAGACTGCTGGAAAGTAGCAAGAGTAATTCCTATTCCAAAAATAAAAAATCCACAATGTTCCTCTGATTTCAGACCTATTAGTATCTTGCCAGTTTTTTCAAAGGTATTGGAAACTATAATGAGTGACCAAATACTTGAATCCACGGGTTTTCAATCGTGTATTTTAGATAATCAATCAGGCTTTAGAAAACACCATAATACAACGACCCTTCTAACAAATTTGATAGATAAAGTAAGACAGAATGTGGAAAGGAAAAATGTTTCAGTTTTAATCAGCTTAGACTTGAGCAGAGCTTTTGAGTCAATAAGCCATGATAGGTTCCTAAATAAACTTAATTCTTTGTTTTCATTTTCTCGTAGTGCTTGCTCATTAGTTAAATCTTTTTTACTTAAAAGGAGACAATTTGTTCAATATAGGTCAAGAATTTCAGTGATAAGGGATGTTGTGCGTGGTGTACCACAAGGGTCAATTTTAGGTCCCTTGTTTTTTAATATATACGTTAATGATATATTTCCTAACTTATCTAACTGCAATAACCACTTATATGCGGATGATCTCCAGTTACTTTTCTCTTGTCAACATAATAATATTAGCTCCTTGATGTCGAATATAAGACATAATTTAAATATCATACAAAACTGGTGCAATGAAAACTATATTGAACTTAATGTAAAGAAGTCTAAAGCTATTACGTTTAATACGTGTGGAATTAATATGCAACGGATTCTTGTTAATAATGAAGAAATAGAATACCATTGTTTCCTTAAAACACTTGGCATTGTGATTGATCAAAACCTGACATTTGATTTTCATTTAAACCATATATTTTCAAGATTATCATTTGGATTGCGTAAACTATATTGCATTAATTGTTCACTGCCGTTATATATTCGAAAACAATTGGCTCATGCTACACTTATGCCAATTATAATCTATGGAATTGAAATTTATTCCGGCACAACGGATTTCAATTTGAATAAATTACGGAAATATTTCAACCGAATAATAAGATTTGTTTATAAGCTTAGGGTACATGACCATGTAACTTCCTATGTAACAGATTTTTTGGGTTGCTCATTTGAAAATTTTGTGAAAGTTAGAATAATGATGTTATTTTATTAAGCGTTGAAATATAATTCACCTACTTATCTTTCAAATCGTTTTGAATTCGGAAGTTCGTCCAGATCACATACGCTAATATGTCCTCGTTTCAATACGCTAATAATGCAACGTTCTTTTATTGTAAGAGTTTGTAGAATTTGGAATAATATCTTACCCTATCCTGATAGACACTTTGCTTATTCATTTAAAGAATTTAAAAAGAAACTTTTTTCGGTTCTCTAATTTGGTGGTGGAGAAATACATTTTGAAATTTTCATTTTTTAGAAGGAATTCATACCCATGATTGAGAGAGATTTAGTTTATAAGTATTAATTAATATACATTTTGAAATTTTCTTTTTTTTAGAAGGAATTCATACCCATGATTGAGAGAGATTTAGTTAATAAGTATTAATTAATATACATTTTAAATTTTTTTTTTGTAAATGTCAATAATTATAGTGCCATTAACAATAATACTGTAATCAATTTGACCTTTTTAGGGCTTGAAGATTATTAAATAAATAAAATTGAAATTGAAAAAATCAATTTTGTTCGATTTTACCAACAAAGGTTCACTTAAATTAACTAAGACAATGAACTTAAAAAGTTCAATCTAGAAAATAATTATTTTTTTAATGAAAAATACGAATTGAAGGCGTCAAATTAAAGTAAACATTCGCATTAACTTTAAAAAACTGTTAATGCAAAAATGGCGGCTTTTTTTAAATATTTTTTTGTTTCTGATTATAACGGAAAAGTACCGTTTAAAATAATTATCAACTTCAAAGTGTATGAAGAGGAAAATAATGCTTTTAACATAAACAAAATACAGAATGGGACGGCAAACTTCAATAGCGGATTTTTTTTTAGATTTTTTCAAAAAAAACTGTTTCAATATCGTAAATTGATTTATTTTTATGTGCTTTTCACATATGTACCTACATACTAAAGTTTTAAATTTGTAAAAAGAGAAAGCACTTAAAAGTTCATAATTGAAAAACATGGACTAACTTGGTTGTGAAATTCATAGACCTTACTTGTAAGCCTTAATATTGCACTTTGGTAAAACCCTTTAATAACCAAAAGCTCCTAAAAAATACCGACTTTTTTTTTCATTGTTGTTATACATTTTTTTTTAGAAAATTGTACGTACCAGACATTTTATATGAACGATGGATGCGGTAAAAAATAATTAAAATAGTGTGGTTGACTGAAAAGAGTGTCAGTGTCAGTTTTCGAAGACCGAAAAACAAATTTAATTTATACCTATGACAAATTCGTTGTTGAAAAAGTGAAATAGTTTTATTAAAAACAAATAACGAAATATCGTCGGCTTAATATGCAAACTTGCTTACTCGCTTTCAGCACATTTTACAGGAGAGACAAAAAACTTTTTATTTTTTCTATTTGCAGCTTGAGAGACAAACCAAAATTATAGTTTATTTTACATACTTCAAGAGTCAAATTGAAGAAGAACTAAATGCTGGTCGACCAGGCATAGCCCTCTCTGCCACACGACATCAAAATCTCTATTTACTTAAAATGTGGATTTAGCAGGTTTGCATACTAAGCCGACGATATGTTTGACTTTCCGGCACTCCTGCAGTCAAAGTAGGCTGTACACTGTGATTGAAATTTTTAATTAGATATTTTAAGGTGTTGCATCAAAATTGTTTTAGAAATCCAAAAAAAAGAAACACTACTTCTACTTCAGCATCAATTTGTATAAAATTGAAAATGACGTTAATAATAATTTTATTTAGTTTTGAATGAAAATTTAAAAAAATTTTTTAAAAAATAATAATAAATAAGTAATATTTTTGTGAAAAACAATTGAAAATGGTTTCTTAAGCAAATTGTCTGAGCTTGTGAAAAAATTGTCGCTGTATTTTGAACACCAGTGAAAATGTTGCTGCCTATTGTGATCGAAGCTTATAATAAGGAGAAAGAATTTCATTATTCTGTTTTTTTTTATTTTGAGTTTTGTGAAGTTGTTATGCGAAAATAAGCATTATAAATTAAATTGTTTGTTCAAAAAACGCCATAAATCAGTTTACATTACTGAAGACCACTTGCCATAGGTGCAATATCTTAATGGAACCTCTCACCATTTTCTCATAAGACACGCAACAAAAATTGGTATATTTTTAATGATATATTGCACCTGAGCTGTTGATATGAATCAAGGCGAATTCATACAAGGTGGTCTTATTTTGACAACGTTTACAACACTGTCAAATATTTAACCGTTGTGTCAAAAATAATACAACTCTGTAGTAAACAATTTAAACAAACATTTAATTTTAAATTGTTTGTTTTGAATTGCAGTAATTTAAAAAATGTTTTTAAATTTTAAACGAAAATGATAAAATTTAGTATATCATTTTGACACAAGGTTAGTAATCACCTGTTGCTAACGTAGCAAGATGAGGTCATCTGGTGTAAATTACCAATTTTTTTTTTTATTTATCCACCCATGGCCGCACCAAAATTGTACATACGAAATTAGTTTTGTGTACTTTATAAATTTATGGATTATTTTAATGCTTTGACTTTCTAAAATTTAATTTGATTTCCGGCAACACTGGTAGTTTGTTAAACCTTTTGCTAATTATTTCACTTCAACTTTTAAACCATTAAATCTTAAGTCTGATTTTAGGCGCAACAAATAAATATTTTTCCTTTACTTCGTACAGTAGAGTTAAAATACAACTATGCATAACAATGTAAAACTACTAGATTGCGCCCCTTTAGATGAATTTCCCTGCAAATAATATTGGACTACCTGATCCATTTTAATCAAATAGACTACTCCCTGGACTGGTCCAATGTAATGCAAGAATAGACCATGTCATTGTTAAAAAGAGTTTGTAGTTAACTAGTACTTTGATCAGTGTATTTGGGCCTTTACAGATTGCGACGTAACATCTCACTGCTAACTATAATCGTTATAATTGCTTTACACTTAACAAAATGAATCAGCTGATTTGCAACGTTACTGTTACTCCCTGCTAACTGAGCCTCGATAGTGATAGTCTTTGACGCACTCAATTTGTAAGCAATTTACTTTCAAGATGTCGTCAAGAACACAATTTGTAAAGACAGACATGTTATCAGCTGTTAAATTGAGAGTAAAATTGCCAAACAAATGGAAATGTTAAATTGAAAGCAATCTCGTGGTCAATTAAAAAAGTGTAAAAAAGTGAGATTGTATTGCAAATTGAATGGAACAAGGTACATTTACACAAGGTAGACTCATTTGGGAGTGTAGACATGTTGCTCTATTAAAAGAACCGAGTTGTCAAAATTGTCTTGATATAAAACATTAATAATTTAATGCACACATGTACAAATTTTGGCTCATATACACGAAATTTTACGTTTGCGTTCTAACTGGGGTAAACAGCTGACAAACATATGGGCTAACGAGTCTACCTTGTGTAAATATACCTTGGAATGGAATTGACAGGCAAACTTGATGGTGTGGCCACCAAGTTACTGTGGTGAGAACTCCTAGATGTAGTTTTTTTTTGAAAAAAAAAAAAAAAAAAAAAATTGTTGTGCGTTAAAAAAAATCATTTTTGTGCGGGTTTTAAATAAAAATTTTGCATAAATATTAAAATACTTGCAAAAAATTAATCGTATTTGGTTTTTATATGTGCATCTTACGTAGTGCTAAGGACTTGTAATGAAGAAAAAGTGAAAAACAATTGCTTTTAATTCAAAAACATTAAAATTTTATTATACATTTCACCACAGGTGAAATTCCGTTTATAATTTCTACAATATCGATCTTAGACCCTATAAAGTATATATATTCTGGGTCCTTATGAGGAGAGAAGTTTATTTAACGATGTCCGTCTTACGTTTAAAATGTGTTTTCAGGAGACTCCAGACGTGATAGCGGCTAGTTTGTTTTACATTGATGTCACATATAGTCTACCATCGCTTGCTATGGGAATTCAGCAAGATCGGTCCACAAATGGCTGAGATATGACCAAAAAACCCCGACGACCGCCTCTAATTTTTCCAAAAAATTCCTTGTGGTTGTTGTTGTTGTTTTGTTGCTTTATTTTAAACAAACATTTATACAAACTCATAACCATTTATGTATGTACATTAGGGTGCAGCTAAATTTCAACTTTGGATTTTCAACATCTCCCGGGCAGAATATTGTGCCACATGGTCTAAAACTGATGTGGAAAAAATTTCAGCCAAATCGGATAACTTTAACCCGTGCCCCTTTGAGGTCAAAGTTCAAATGATAAAAAAAAATTTCCATACAAGAAAAAAATTTTTTTTTCGTTTTTTTTTTTTTTTTTTTATTTTTTAATATTAGTTAGCTTTATTAGCTTATTAACAACAAAAAATTTCATTTCGATCGGACAAGATTTTCAGTTTCAAAAGTGAGTCTGAAAAAAAATTTGAGGCTTGTTAGGGACTTACTATAAAAAATTTTCAAAAAAAATTTTTCTTAGTTTTGATAAGCACACATTAAAGATTTGTTGATGCTCTTAATACCAGAGGCCACAAAAAATGTTTAAAAAAACCTATTATTAAGAGCGACAAAATATCTTTAATGTATGCTTGTCAAAACTAAAAAAAAAAAAATTTTGAAAATTTTTTAGAGTAAGCCCCTAACAAGCCTGAAAATTTTTTTCAGAGTCACTTTTGAAACTGAAAATCTTGTCCGATCGAAAACTAATTTTATTCTTATATCTAAGTATGTATAATAGTTAAAGCTTTAATAACAAAAATAACCAATATAACTAAAAATTGATTGTAGGTATGTAGTAAGTTGTGGTTAAATTCGAAGAAAAAGAACAAGAGGTTTTTAAAGATATGTAAATAAATCTTTAAATAATAATTTACATTAAATACAGATACAAAAGCAACAGGTTATTTTATAAATTATATGTTTATTTCATTTGGACAGAATTTTCTAAAGTTACTATTAGCGCAGTCGAAACAAGAGCTGCCTCTTCCACTGTTTTGCGAAAATGATCTTATGATACAAATTAAAGTTAAAGTTGTGTGGCTGAAATTGTTTCGCTTTTTTGTCGTCTCTCAAGATCCGGCTAACAAAATCCGTAACAGTTTCTATAAATTTGGAAATACAATCCCTCGTTATTATACTTTTTAATTTTTTTGATTAAAATGGTTTCAGAACCATGTTTCAAAATATATTAATTTCACATATTAAATTAAATTATTTTTATGAAGAAAGGAATTTTACAACATGAAATAAATTGAAATTTATGGATAATTTTTCATTTCATTTTTTCATTTGATTTTCAACTTGCTCTTAAACATTGTTCTCAAATGTTTTTAAAGGTGGATTTTAATACAATGTGGCACATAAATAAAAATATTTTTTTTTTTTAATTTAAATTCATTATTTATTTAAATAAACTGTGAGATAAACATTCGGCACCATAGCTAAAAGATGAAATAGTGTCCTCTAATTCTTGGAAAGACAAAATTCTTGGCTCCCTTTTGTTTTAAGGATTGCCAGGACGTAGCAACGCGATCGTACAACAAACTTATATTTTTTCACTTTCCCGTTTTATTTTTATTCCCATTTTTTCACTTTGTCATTAATTTTTTACTCACAAATGATTTATATTTTTTAACAAAAAATCAGGGATTTTGAATGGCAAATTCACTTCACGTAATATGTAACTTTTCTTTAATTGTACGATTTTTTCATTTTTTTGAGAATAACATTTGATAACAATTTGACATCAAATTGATAAAACATTTTATGTCAAATGTTTATATTCAAATCATTATCAATTTGAATTCAAATGTTAAAATCAAACAATCGAAAAAGGTTCATATCATATCATATCTAAGGTTTGACTTCTTGTTTGCTGGGCATCCAGTCTACAATTAACATGAAATTCTTAACATTAACACTAACTGAAAACTCTTTCAAAACATCATTTGATGGCTAGTGGAGACTAGAGATGACTATCCCGAAATTGCGATTTTTCGGGATTTAGTCAATCCCGAACCTGTTAACAAATTTTTTTTTGTTTTACCTTTTTTATAAAAATAAATTGATCATGACATCTTATGCTTAAATTAGTCCTCCATCAAGAACCCACAACCATATGATGGTTGCCTCTAAAAATTTTATGGTTAAATATGATAATAATTTGCTTTTAAATATACAAAAGTATTTACCTTTTTTTGAAGAGCGACATACTATGGTTGAAAACCGACCATGCTATTGTAACTGTTTAACAAATTTTAGTTATTATTGATCATAACATGTTTGGAGGCAACAATAATATGGCTGGGGCTTCTTGATGGAGGCCTAATTTAACCATAATATGGTTACCGCTGACAATAACATAATATGTTTACAATTCTCTTTAAAAATAGTTTGGTTGGTGGTGAACATATTAAAACATGTTTTTTCTCTGGGTGTAGTATATTTTTTTAACCTTACATATATATGAAAATTAAATAAATCAAATCATTCCTTACCCAACACCCACACAATAAGTTCGATGGTTTGCCACGTCAATCATTCGCAGAAGGTGTGACCTGGCAAATCAAGTGAGTTAAAAAACTCTGTTGATTACTTTATCAGGCCTGTCACAGAAATCAATTCCGATCGAAAGTGATTTCGTTTTATGTGAACCACTTCCACTTTCGATCAGAATTGATTTCTGTGACAGGCCTGATTGGCATCACAAACTTTATCGATCAATTTGTATGATACGAAGCTGCCTGACTACGACTTCTTTATCTTGAAGTTCAAATCGTTGATGTCCGCATGTTTTGCAGCCATAATGGCTCTCTCTGCCAGACACGCATGGTTTTTGTATTGTGTGCTTACATAAAAAAATATGCGGTCAGTGGTGAGAACATTTAAGGAATCAACCATTGTGCAGAAATTAGTAAACAATTTTGTGCATCCCATATTTTCATAGACAGCAATTTTTCCATTGCCAATATCAAACATTTATTGTAACTTTTGATGCCAAGCAAAAAAAAAAAAAAAATGCGAAAAAAGTTTTTGCCCAAACATAGAAAAAAATTCTTGATAGGGACACCCTAATGACCTAGAGGCATGAAATATACTTTACGACCTATTTTCATACTTACCAATTATATATAAAAAGTTTCTTAAAAATCGGTAGAGCCGTTTCGTTCTGTTTAAGATCTGATGCGTGGATAAGGCCCACCAAACAGTTACCCTGGGGCAATGCAATGGTTTATGATGTTTCAATCGACGGGTTGCGGGTTCTTGGAGACCAGCAACGTCAGTTTTGCTTGTTCACGTGGCTGTTTAAGGGAAAATGAGCCTTGTTGGTCCAAAAAAAATGGGATCTACAGTGCGAAAACGCTCCAACATCGTTTCACAAAATTTTTTGCGTAAACCAAAGCAACTTTCTGTCAGTTCTTAAACGATTTATATTTTTAAAGGATGGAACTTCAAATCCTTTTTTAAAATTTCATGAATAATTGCTCCTGGAAGACCCAGTAAGGCTGCTCTTTTCCGTATTGAATGTCGCCGATTTTCACGTAAGCTGCTTTCAACCAGTTCAATGTTTTCGGGAGTCCTTGAAGATCGACTGAAACTAGAAAAAAGGTTTGTATTCGTTAACTAAAACTAAAATATAGAAGAATTTAGGCATATCTAGTTACAAGCTTGCAAAGGCGTAAAATTGTGCTTTCTTGTTGTTTTTTAAAGCATCACAAACAGTATTTCTTGTATTTTCGAATTACAGTACGTTGTTTGGCATTACGTTTGACAACCATGTGGAAGTTTTATCCGATTGATAATAAAAAATACTTATAATTTTTGGTTGCTTAAGTGCTTTAATATGAACATTGATTTGCTGTAGGCAACACCCTTTTAACTTTAGCTTTGAATATAGATTATATTTTGACAGATAAAGGTTGATAACACTGGTCTGCCGTAAAAATTGTTTTAAATAAATTCAAGTCCGTTTTCAGCTTTGTTTCTATCTCGTCTAATTTTTATTGGGCTGCACAAATATTCGCTCGAAATAAGGCGGTTATGTTTTAAACATTTCAATTTAACTTCCTAACAAGAAAATTTATAAAATCTGCTTAAAACGTTGTAAAATTTTTTATTGAGGAAACAAATTTAATTTAAACAAAAAAACCATTTTTTTCTTATCACTTAATAACTTTAATTGAAAACAAATACAGGGTCCGCCAAATAACTTTTTTTTTTTTGAAAATGCTATAAAAAAACTACTGAATATTTTCTCAAATTTCAATTTTATTTGAAAGTACAATCCTTCCGATTAATAATGGAAAATAATTTCATTCAAATAGCTGCCTCGGCTGGCCATGCAGTCCAATTTTTAAGCACATTATCGATTGTGTACAGCTGTATTTCACTAATGGCTTCACGAATATTGTCCTTTAAAGCGTCAATTGTCTCTGGCTTGTCGGCGTAACACTTATATTTGACGGCACCCCACAAATAATAGTCCAACGGTGTCAAATCGCAGCTCCGAGGTGGCCAAACGACATCAGCTCTGCGGCTGATAATGCGATCTTCGAAAACAGGGCGCAAAACATCGAGTGTAGCTTCGGCTGTGTTAAAACCAAATGTTGCCAATTCCCTACTCTTCAATTTTTGTGAACAACATTTCGTTGAACATGGCCCGATAACGATCGCCATTGACTGTAACGGCTACTCCTCGTCCATTTTCGAAGAAAAATGGCCCAATTATGCCTCTGGACCAAAATCCGCACCAAACAGTGACTCGTTTTGGCTGCATCGGCTTTTCAATGTATTCGTGCGGCTTATCTGTGCCCCAAATGCGACAATTTTGTTTATTTACATACCCGCCAAGATTAAAATGAGCTTCATCTGAAAAGATTATTTTTTTTTGGCAAAATCGGCATTTTCTGTAAGTCGATCGCAGCCCCACTTAGCGAAGCGAAAACGAATATTTCCCAGCGTTGTTCAAGCGCATACACAACCATATTCGTTCAGTGGAAGGATAAAACTAATAATCTGTCAAATCAGACATGAGCTAAGTGTTACCATTCACGAAATAAGCACTAGTTGAAAAAAAAAACGTTAGATGGCGGACCCGTTATTTTAAATCTCTTATTTTGAGATAAAAATAGCAATTTTCAAATGCCTAGAACAAAAATTTTATTTACTAATGATATTAAAAAACCGCTAGATTTCCCGCTAACCGCCAAAACGGAAATTTTACCCCGATGGACACTTAAAAACCGCTAGAATCGCGGTAAAACCGTAAAATTGGCAACAGTGGACTGGGCCCTGGCCGTGGGACATTCATAGCCGAAGCAGTTGCGCAGAATCTCTGCACCCACGAACAAATTAAATTTGCACTCGGGCCATCACGTATTCGCCGAACTGTCTCCACAGAGAACGCGCGATGCTGACTGACAAATCCGAACAATCGATAATTCCAACTGCGCCACCCTCCCTCCGAACCAATTATTACTTTTTGAAATAATCGTTGTTAAAAATATAAATTTGCCACCAGGCACCCTGTATTTTTTGCAAAGTACGATGACATGATAACGCCCATATGCATATAAATTAGTGTATCACTTTGCACGGGCACGGGTGAACCAAGATTTTACGGGAACGACCCAAATGATTCTTTTTTTTTGGACCAGGTAAGAATTTTTTTAATCCGCTCATTAGAAAATTTGTTTTATCAACATATTTGGGGTATTCACAAGGTGTGCTATCATGTTATATTATCATAATGTTCCAACATTTTGCAATGGTTTTAAAATATTGTTGTTGCTTTGTAAACCAAAAGTGTCTTAAATAAATAGAACTTTGCTTGCTTTGTTGTTTGTGCTGTCGTAATTAATCCGAAGAGACCTACGCTGAACGGTTGAGCCGAGCCGCATTAGTTTTTGTAAGCCGTCGCTGTTGATGGCAAAATTAATCCGGCTAACATCCGAATTTAGCCTGCGAGTAGCAATTTTTGCAACAAATCTCTTGCGGCGTCAAATTAGATCGGCTTATGACTCTGCTGTTTGTTTAACAAACAAAATAAAATTTATTTCTGATTTTCGTCTGAAAAATATTCATGGATTAGAATTGAAAAATATTTGTATTTTTGGTAAATATTTATTTTTTTCAGTTGATGAAAATTTGACAAGCAGTGAGGACGTATCAACTTTTTTGTAGTTTTAATTTGACAGTGTTTTAAATCCCCTGAAGATGACCATCGATGTATGGTCGAAATATCGGATTAAAAAAAAAAAAACAAAATTAAAAATACAAAAATTTGTGGATTTTTTTTTTTATTTATAATTTTAATATATGACTAATATGTGTTTTCTTCGACCATTATTATTTTAATATATAAATTAAATTCTCGAGCTTAAGGTCTTATTTTTTATATAAAAAACTTTTCACAAAGTTATTTAAAACCAATATTTCGGCACTTCTTTGAGTGCCTTCTTCAGGGTTTTTTTCTTTTTAACAAAAAAAAAAAAAAAAAAAAAAAAAAATTAACAATATTAAAAAAAAATTTTGTCAATTTTTGTTAAATTTGTTTTAAATTAAAATATTGTTAATTTTTTTTTGTTAAAAAGAAAAAAACCCTGAAGAAGGCACTCAAAGAAGTGCCGAAATATTGGTTTTAAATAAATTTGTGAAAAGTTTTTTATATAAAAAATAAGACCTTAAGCTCAAGAATTTAATTTATATATTTAATATATATTTTATATTTGTTTAAATCAGCTGATTTAAATTCAAAATAGCACACTGAATTATGAGGGGTTGTTCACAACAGTCGTATTTGTTCATGTTATTATTTTTAGACATATGACTTTAGGACACCTTGTGAATCCCCGAATTGTATATGTAAATACTACATACATTTCAACGGCAACGTTATTGTTATTGACTTAAGAACTTCGTTTTGGAAACAACAAAAATAAATAATAGAAATAAGCCAAATAAAGATAAATTAAACAAAAAGATTTAATGGGCAAATAAAAAAGAGAAATTCATATACAAATTATTATGTTTTTCTTTAAATTGCGTGTTTTTCAGTTATGTACATATGTGTTTTGCAGACGAATTTTATAGAGAAACTGTCAGCTTTTGTTTACAAATAAAACACAGACGTGTTTGTTCTTTTTTAACCAACAACAAAAGCAGACAGACCATTTAATAAATAACGTGTTACAAAATTTTTGTAAATTTTTCTTGAAAAACTAAAAGTACGAAAAAGCGATATTTGTGGTTTAAGGCTATAAATTCTTAAAATAAAGCTCTACCAGATATGAAAGAATTAAAAACATATCGGTGCTTTATGTCAACATAGTCTTATCTGAAACAAAGTCAAACTTGTCAAAATGCGATATAAGTTTTCAAATTGAACCTTTAAAAACAGATTTAATAAAATATATTTTGCTATAACTTCGGTTCAGTTGTTGTCAAAAGTTGGGGACCAAAAATTGCTAAATTTACGTAAAAATTTGGCTAAAAAATGGCTAAATTTTGCTTTTAAAGTTGGTTCAATATTAGAAAAGACATATACAAAATGCTCTTGATAGTAGTTGTTTTTAGTTGTGAGTGCCTCAGTGTTTGGCTCTGTGTGCGTTTTTGTTTTAGTTTGATTTTGTATATAAACTCGTTATTTCGTTTATTCCTAAACATCAGTTGTCAGTCTTGTTCAGCGTGCTCTGTAATAAAACAAAAATATTTTTAAAACCACAATTAAAGCAGCCATAGCGTACAGGAGTTAAGCCTGGTACTCGGCTCTGCTGAAATTTTAAATTTTTTTTTATTTATCTACACGGAAGAGGAGCTGTGTAAACTAGTGTAGAATTAAATATTTGTGTTTATAAACAAACAATTCTGAATGTGTCAAAAAATTCAAGGCAAAAGGATTTTCAGTTGCATCCTTAAATAACATTAAAATAATTTCGTGATAATTATCATAAAATATCTATTAAGAAATATCATTGATAATTATATTATAAGCATCAACAGGGTTTTGAATAATTTCATAGTTTTCATTTAATTTATGATTTTTTTTTTTTTGCAATTTTGTACAAAAGAATTTCAATACGTTTCCCTTAAGTTCTTGGTAGAGGATGTCGGATTAATTACGAATCGGCTGATGATTGCTTTAAACTTAAAGTTAAATTTATAACTAAAAGAAAATAAATTAATTGATAAAAAATTTCTTTCTCGTGTTAATATTTAACAAACATTATCTTGGCCCGTTCCTTTAAAAAAAAATGCTTACTTCAAAAAAAATCTCCTTTTTTGTGCAAATGTCAAATATTTTGTGACCAAACAGCACTCAAAACATACAATTTTGGTTGAGTTAACAGTAAAAAGACTTCACTTCCTTCCTTGTAAAAAAGGACAAAATAGGAAAAAAATCCGTTAGGATTTCTTTTAAGTTGCATACGAGCTTACGGAAAATTGTAAGAACATGTTATACACATGAATCTGGCAGTTTTTTAACATCATTCGTATGACATCTAAAAATCAGACAGAGCTGTGTACCTGGCTTTAAAACTAAAATTCTAGCTAATTTTGAATTTTGTCTGACTTGTATAAGAGTTAAAGTTTTTGATTTTTGGTATACTTACCTATCAAGAAGGATGCCATAGCTCTCCCAAGTGGATAAAAAAAAAATATTTAAGCAGATGGTACAACAGCCATCTGTAGTAGTAGTTGATATGAGATTCCTAATTTATTTACGTGATATAACTTTGAATAGGGCCAGGTAATTTATAAAAAAATATTTCAAAAGAATCGGGACTAAATTCAAATTTGTATTTGAAAAGCAGTAGAGCAGGTCGGATATTTAGTTAAATATTTTTAAAATCGGGCCAAAACTACGAATTCAAGATCGTTTTAATTTTTTTGTAATACCCGATGAGCCGCCCTTCTTGATAGGTATATAGATCCCTAAACCAAAATTTTTAATCGAATATATGTCCATTATTGCCAACTGAAATTGTATTCCGATCGGTCTTACTGTTAACCAAATCCAAAATGTATTTATTTGTTTTCCAAAATCTGCCACTTTGTCGGGTTTGCTGTTTAGAAATTAAGTGTGGCTAAGAAAGCGTTTCTTTTTTATCAAATTTTTTTTTGCTTAGCCCCTAATTTCACCAAGATCAGTTAGTGCCGGTTCACACACGTCAAGAACTTGAAGAGTGAGAACCAGCACTTACAATTAACTATCAGTTATAGCTGTCGAAACATACCGTTAACTGGGAGTTAAAGAAATAGTTAGTTCAAACTTAACTTGGGGGTTAAAACAATGAATTAAAAGTGCATTATTTTTTTCTAATAGTGTGTTAAATTTTATTTAAATTCAACTGGGAAGTGTTATTTTTTAATAAAACTTGCACGAGGAGTATTTGAACTTGTTATTGCTATTATGAAGACAGTAATCAGGTATGTATATTTTCTAAAAAACTATTACTAGCGGAGTTCAATATTAGGCTTGCGAAAGAGCAAATGCAAAATATCGTTGCAATTTAATTGAAGCTAACGGAAACTCTGTGTATTTTTTTGTTGGATTTAACAAAAGAGCTACGATATTTTGCATTTGCACTTTGGAAATAACAAATAGGCTTTCAAACGACTCTGTAAAAGCTTATTGTGAACTTAAATTCTATTTTAAAAGAAATAAATTCTTTAAATAATTTAAGTTTTTTTTTTGGTTTTATATAAATGATGTTTTCTTTGAATTAATAATGTGGCAATAAGTGCTTAAGTCTATTTGTTTAGTTTTATAGGAGAATAATTAAAAAATCATAATTTCCCTGCGGTTGTAGTTTTTTAAGTTTTCCTAAACACTCCTAATCATACAGAACGGAAGTTTTTATTATTCCAAACGTTAATGGGCATTGAACAAAGATAACTTATACATCATTTTGCTATTATAACCTCCTCAAAAATCCTACAAAATAATTGAAATTTTGACCATGTGTACTTATGATTATGAAGATCTTAATTTGTCATTAAGCACTTTTTCCACAGGAATTTAAAAATTGAATGCATTTATAAACTTATTTAGTTGACCTCAGGAAATGGTATTTGTTCAATTAAATTAAATTAAACTTTTCTCTTCGTAATACAATTAAAATTTGAATCATCTTCATCTAAATTTATTGTTTTATTTTGTTTCAGAAAACAAAGTTTTTGTTGAAAAACCCCATACATACAAATTTATTTTTCCTCTTCATTTTAGTAATCCAAATTGGTGGCGTAATCGCACAACTTTGAAAAGATGTCGTAGACTGGAGTCGGTATTCGCAGTTATAGCATTATTTAGTGTGCTAAGCGGTTTGACTGCAGGCAAGTTTTTTAAAACATTGTGTGGAATTACACGGAAATCTTAATCGAAAACGGCGGCAATCGTTTATTAATGTAACGTTTTAAAATTGGTTTCACGCTAAGAAAAATATTACGCGGCTAAACTCAAAATTTACCATGAATTAAAATTTTGAGGTAAAGAGAAGAACTATAATTTTACATCTTAAGATACAATTTCCTAGTCGAAATAGTGTTTATTTTTGGTGTTTGAAATACTCTTCTATTAGTAAATAATGAGTGAATGCATGAAAGAAGCTTCAGCATTACTTTGTTTAAATATAACACATAAACACAAAAAAAAATCTGTCTCTACTTTCAGAACTCCAAACCACTACGGGACACAAACAAACAGATGTTTGTTATTCAGCTGAATGCAATCGCACTGCCTCCGAGGTATTAAGTAAACTTAATACCAAAATAAAACCCTGCGATGATTTCTATAATTTCGCTTGTGGTGAATTTATCGAGAAAACTCAATTACCCGAAAAAAAAGAATTTGTTACTGAAATTTCAAAAATATCGGATAAAATGCAGGAGCAACTGCAAGATATTATTACAGAACAAAGACCTGAAACGGATCCTAAATTTTCAAGGTTACCCAATGATTTGTATAAGGCGTGCTTAAATACAAGTAGATTTTTTTTGTGGGCCGGATTGACATACATGTGTATTTAATTTTTTTTTTAAATTTTTTACAGCTTCAATTGAGACCTTGGGCCCTGAGCCGATTCAACGAATTGCCAGAAAATTAGGTGGCTGGCCTGTTACAAATTGTGATTGTTGGGATGATGCTTCCTGGACTTGGCAAGAAACTGTTAAGAAATCCAGACAATTTGGTTTGCCCTTTAATTATATTGTAAGCTTTTCAGTTAAAGTGGATTCGAGTAACACTAGTAAACGCATTATTACTGTAAGTTTTTCAAATGAGTGAATAATAAAACAAACTTTACTATTAATAATATTAGTAGATACAAATAATTTTTGTATTTGGACTTCGTCTTATTTATGGTCCAGAATTTATAAAATATATTCATACGTATCCCGCAAAGCTGTATAACAAAATTTTAAACGTTAGTCAAATACAAAAGCAAAATTTGCTAAATTTTAATCAAACTTTGAATTTATTAATGCCCTTTTGCCGCATGTTAAATTTTGTCTTTCAAGAGCTTATAAAATTAAGCTATTTTTCTTTTTATTTTCCAATTATCAGGTCTGTTCTGAAAATCACGTGATTTCAAATCACATGTGCTTTTAAAATCACACGTGTGATTTTGTGGTGTTCTGTAAATCACACCGTTTTTGTGTTTTTCGATGTGATTTTCAATTGTCGAAAGCACATGTAAACACAAAGGGTTTGTTTTTCAAAATTATAGCTAATTTTTAACGTTTTTTATGTTATTTTTCGACAATTTGTTTTTTTTTAAACCGATTTGGCGATGTCAAATTAGTTTTAGGGTTGTTTAAAATCTTGTATTTTTTTTTGCGAATTTTAGCCATGTTCGCGATAGAAGCGATTTGTTCCTGTAAGTTTTCGGATTCTTTTCAGCTTTAACGATTTATATTAAAAAGTAGACTCTGTTATCATGCCGCTGTTAGCAAATTTTTGCGAATTTCCGCTAATTAAGCAATTTTTACCGAATTTTTGCCGTTCCTTACAGTTTTAGGGAGTTTAAATCAATTTTTTGGCTTGTTTGAAATATAAATTTTTTTTGCGAATTTTCGCTATTGTGCAAATTTTTTTTGGTTTATTTTTTGACATTTTGTTTTTTTAATCCATTTAGAGATTTCAAATAGATTTGAAGGTTAGTTTCCAAGTTTGCAATTTTAGTTGCGAATTTTAGCCATATTAGAGATAGAAGCGATTTTTCCCTGTGATTCTTTACAGCTTTTACGATTTTTAATAAATATTAGACTTTGCTTTCATGCCGCTGTTAGCAAAAAAGCGAACTTTAATTCAACTTAAAAAAACAAACATGAAATCACAACAGAAGTCACAAAAGCAAATATCATTTTGTAGTTTCATCGAATTTTCTTAATTTTAAACGATTTGTTGTAAATAAAAAAGCTTATTGCATAAAAAATTAATAAACAACACATGGAGTATTTTATTTAAGAAATTTATTATAACGGCAACTTACAATAGTCGCAAAAATAACAAAGTGATTTCAAAAAGTTGTTTACGTAGCTGAACGTTTTGAAATCACAAAATAATATGCCCAGAACACCTTTCTTGTGATTTGAAATCACTTTCAAAAAATGTGATTTTCAGAACAGGCCTGTATATACATGTTTTTGCTGTTTTTGAGTTACGCGAATATATGTTGTGCAACCTCCTCCATTTTCGAAATAACGGTATATCTCGAAGACAAGAACTAACCTAAAAAAACTGTTAGCACCATTGGATTTAGCGTTGTGCAACCTTCTTCATTTTCAAAATAACGGGTTATCTCGAAAACAAGAGGTAACCTAAAAACGGTTAGCACCATTGGATTCAGCGTAACCGAATCATGTTAAAACGCCAAGTGCCCAGCTTGTCTAAAAAAATTGTAAATTTCGAGCACAGTGTAATTAAACAAATAATTTTGGCATACTTTTGTTAGTGCATTCATTCAATAGAGCGTATTCAAATCTATATGAATACATTATTAACTCATTTCGACCAAAAATGTCAGTAGTTCCCTTTCTGCACTTAGCGATTCATACGTACATACATACATACATATGTACATATCTTTTTACTACAATCAAGACTTAAAACTAATTCATCATATTTTATACAGTTGGATCAATCTCTCTTAGGCGTTGGTCGTGACAATTTAGCTAAGGGTTTCACTGAACCTTCAGTTTCGATCTACTACGACTATATGGTTGATATGGCTGTTCTTTTTGGAGCCAATAACGCAACAGCCAGAATAGAACTAAGAAAATGTCTACAATTTGAAATGAACTTGGCGAAGGTAAGTTCTTAAAATTCCTAAATAAAAAATATGCCAATTAAAACTCATTTTTAAATTTAGATATCCTTGCCCTTTTTAAAAAGGCTTAGATCTAAAGATTTGTACAATTTACGCACCATCAAACAATTGCAAAAAGATTATTCGTATGTCCAGTGGTTGGATTACATTAATGCTCTCTTGCCTGATGGTCTGACGGTTGACGAGAATGAAATGATCAATGTGTCAGTGCCGAGTTTCTTTGAAGAGTTGGGCGAACTCCTTAATCGTACCGAGAAACGTGACATTGCCAATTATTTAATGTGGCGTATGCATGAATATTCGGTACAATTTCATTCGGAAAAATTCCGTAGTAGACAAATGCAACATTATACTGCCTTGTGGGGTAAATTGGAACCGGATCCCAGAGAGAAAGAGTGTGGAGCATCTGTTTTGGCCAAGTAAGATTTAAGAAAAGTTTTTAAATGGTTTTAAACATTTTTGTTAAGTTAAGTTAAGTTAAGTTAAGTTAAGTTAAGTTAAGTTAAGTTAAGTTAAGTTAAGTTAAGTTAAGTTAAGTTAAGTTAAGTTAAGTTAAGTTAAGTTAAGTTAAGTTAAGTTAAGTTAAGTTAAGTTAAGTTAAGTTAAGTTAAGTTAAGTTAAGTTAAGTTAAGTTAAGTTAAGTTAAGTTAAGGTATAAACTCATTTCACAAAGATACGCATCTCATTCTATACTTTGGAAAATAAATTAATAACGTTGTATACGTCTTTAAGGCTATCGGCCAGCTTTAATACCTACACCAACATTGGTAGAGACGAAATGTAGTACATGTGTCTCATTAGTATAATAATAAAACCACTTGCAAGTGGTGGGAGTTGTTCCATAAGCTCAAATGTCAACCATACAAACTTCTCTTCGGAATAGAGTATTCATGCCCAAAAAACATCTTAGTCCCAATTTCCACAATGCAAGTCTTATTGATCAGCTTGCTACTTTGTAGGCGAGAGTGACGAGGGGAAAAGAAACGAGTACTCAGCTTGCTGTACTCGTCATATGCGTTTTGTTTTCTCATTCGTAATTTTCAGCAGGTCTATTTTGACAATTATCTTTCATATTTAATTTCGTTGTACAAAGTTAATTTCGTAGCGTGTGTGATTTTTGTGTGTGAATTTTTTTTAAATATTTGTTATTTGACAAAACAAAACAAATTTATAATAAAAAGTACATTTAACACAACTTTAATTTTAAATTAAACAATTTTTAAAATATTCAACACGAATTTGAATTTTAATATATTTTAATAAGAAATATGTTTTAAACGAAATGCCTAAACGCACATAGGTATATGTACATTCATACAAATGGAATAACAGATAAATAATAAGACTTGACTCGTGAAAACGCCGAAGCTGATTCAAAGAAGAAAATGTGATAAGTTTATCAATAAGACTTGCATTGTGGAAATTGGGACTTATTATTATTAAACAAATTTTTTTTGCAACCTTAATCGTCCGACAAAATTTTATTCGAATGAGTCCAAATTTTGTTATAGCTCCCGTACAAATGCAACCGCCGAAAATAACTGTTAATGACATAAATTTCTTGTTAGGTTGGTATTTATATTATTTATATAAATTTACGGCACCTAGAAATTTTTTTTATAAATTTTTTCTTTTTTTTTTGTTTGACATCAATGTTGATTTGCGTGTGTATAAACCGATATTTGAACATGTGAAATCCGTTCGCGTTATTCATTTTTAATAAACGGCGCAAATTTTACTTCGGTTAAAGTTAAAAATTTAAAGAAGGTGTGGTCAAAGTAAAAATAAAAACCAGATTTAGTATTTATACCCACACCACAATATTGGAAAGGGTATTATGCATTTGTGCTTATATTTGAAACACCTCATAATATTTAAGTATGTATACCGATCGGCTCAGAATCACTTTCTGAGTCGAATTCACGATGTCCGTATGGCTGGCTGCCCATGTAAACCTTGTGCGAGAAGTAAAGATCCCAATTTTGTAAATAATTTTGTACATAGGTTTGGTACGTTTGGTTGGTACATACCAAACCTATTGATATGCCCCATTATCGGTCTATAATTGCACATAGCGCCCATACAAGATTATTTCTGGAATTGAGTTTTTGTGACCATAAACCACCTTATTAAATTGGTTATTGCAATCAAAATCATCTTACCAAATTTTATTGGAATCGGTCCATATTTGACTAAACATCAATCTTTAACCAGTGATGCTGATGGTTCGAAATGTGTTGTAATTATCATTTTCAATTTATTCACATGTTGCTGAATACATTTGTTTATTATGTTTTTTATCCACTTTCGTCGACATTATCGAAATTTATCAATAAATTTTAATAAAATACCAGGTTGTAAAAATTCCTTCCTTCATTGCATTCGCAGCCAAAAATCGCTTAATCCGCTTAATAGATTTTTAGCGATAGAAATTTAGCTTTAGCGAATTACTGAATACGAAGTTTGGATGAAGTTCTAAAATTGGATTACACCATTGTAATATTAGTTAAGTTAAAATTTAAAAAAACTGGTGGAGCCATACAACTATCAAATATCTCTAAGCATTTTTGAATATTTCATAAATAAATAGTTTTCACGTTATTATAAATTTTGAAATTAATTTAAGTCTTTAATATGTCGTAATACTAAGTATTTTAGTGTTAAAGCATCTTTAACAAACCCGCATTCTAAAACGTAATTTTACTAAACTTTACCTTCAAAATCTTCCAGTTTTGCGCTTTCGGTGAGCTCTCTGTATGTACGCAAGCATTTAAGCCAGTTCTCAAAGACCGATATTTTGGAAATGGTCAACAACATACGCAAAGCCTCCAGTCGAATACTAAACGAAACTCAATGGATGGATGATAATGCGAAACAGGAGGCCAAAAAGAAGTTGGATTTGATAACTTCTTATATCGGTTATTGCGATGAGTTATTGGACGATAATAAATTAGAACAGCACTACCGTAAATTGAATATAAATCCTGTTAAATATTTTTATTCTTCCTTGAGAAAAAATGTTTTCGATACGGATAATTCGTTCAACGAATTGAGATCGCCGCTGAATGTACCAAATTGGATAGATGACCGTCCAACTATAGTTAATGCTTTCTATTCGTTAGAGTGGAATAGTATAAGTATGTATTTAATGAAAATAGTAATTGAAAGGGTTTATTTCAGGGACCCTAACAGTTATTCAATAAAAGCAAAAATAAAAATTGTTCTCTACCATAATTTAGTTGACTGTAAATTTTTATTTTAATGTGCATAAGAAATCCCAAAACAAACTTTTAATTTTTAATCGAAAATAGACATGTTTTTTTGTTTTAAAATTTCAAAAAAAAAACGGTTATTTTTGGTCCCTGGTTTATTTATAATTTTTTAAGATCAAAATGATTCCCAAAAAAACCTCTTCAAGTTAAAATAATTTCCAAAGAAATCATTGAAAACTGAAATTAATTTTACAGAAATCACTTCTTATCAAAGTAATACCCAAAAAAATATTTTCGATTCGACTTAAATAACACAGGATTTTCAACAAAAAACTTCAAAATTTTTTAATGGAAATCTTTTGAAATTTAAATAATTTTGTAAAAATCTCTTTAATTTCTAATTAGAACTCCCAGCCGGTATTTTGCAAGGTCAATTCTTTCACAAGCACCGTCCGAAATACATGAATTATGGTGGCATTGGTCATTATATTGGTCATGAAATCTTGCATGCTTTAAATGAAAGAGGAAGTAAATACGATGGTAACGGTAATTTACTCGATTGGTGGCAGCCTGATACACGAAAAGCCTACATGGAAAACGTTCAATGTATAACTTATCAATATGGCAACTACACAGAGAAACAAACTGGACTTAGAGTAAGTTTTCGACACAATTTTAAATTAAAATTTAAAAGTTTTAAATTATTTGGAACACATCGAGCCCTAACCGCTAAAATCCTTTTTTATTATATTTCATAATGATTTTGTATGAAGCTTACCCTGCAGCAGGGTTGCCGTTGGAATTTTTCTAAAAGGGTAACAAAGAGGGGCAGTTGCAAAAAAAAGGTGTCACAAAAGGGTTATGTCAAAGTAAAAAAGGGCCAGGTATTTTGCAAGCAGTTTTAAAAAAATAAGTTCAAAAGAACAAAATTGCAAAAAATCATTTAAAATTTTTGTGAACTTTGAACTTTGGTCCCATGTAACTTTGTAATTTCTTGACCATTTTTACGAATAAAAATAAAGGAATAAAAAACCGCCAATAACAGTAATATGGAATATCTCGAAAACTGTTCTGCTTTTTACCATCCTGACATTCGGGCTTAGCAGACAATTTTACATAAAGATTAGGTGTCAGATCATGACTGTTGAAAATTTGTGATACAGTTCCCTAATGTAAATATCTTCGTAAATCAATGGTTAATGTTAGATGTTGATCAGTGTCAAAAGGCCTGATATCAGTGTGGCCATATCCAAAAATATTTTACAGCTAAATCGATTTTAAAATTATGCTAAAAAATACTCAAAAATCCTTAACTACCAAAAAATAATGCTAAAATTTTAAATGTATTATTCTTTTGTTATTTATTTATTTATTTATTTATTCACAAAAAGTAATATAATAAAATATACAGGACTAGCGGGCTAACTACTTCGTTGAAGTATCCTCGTTCTTAATGGACATATCTGTATGCCAATTCTAGCATTTCACCCGCTATTTTGTAATCGGGCCTTTTCTTTCGTGAATCGTGAACATAATTATATGCCAAAGTTTATGTTACTAGGTTTTAACAAAAAAGTTCGAACATTTTTCATCTCATATGTTGATATTCATCCATCATTTTGTGTTTCTAAGTTAAATATTATAAAAAAAAATTAAAAAAATACCACTCGTAGAAAACAAATGAAAGAAAGTTAATTTCCCGTATTATCCTTTTTGATACTTTTTTCTCCTCATTAATGTGCCAAAATTTCAATGTTTTAGTGGGAGCCCATAATTTAGTACGTATATGTCAATGAGTGGGGAAAATGTTTCGGTTTTAAAGATAGATGGGGTGACAAAAATGTTCCAAAATATGTAAAAATTTCTACAAAGTATCAGGCACCTGTCTACTTATTTTTTAAATGAACAACAATAAGTGTTAAATTTTTTTGATCACTCTTAGTTTTGGATTTTTGAGGATCGATTTGGCGACAGGCCAGGCTCGGTCTAAAAGTCAGCTTTTTAGCTTCAGGAGTTTAGGATGTGCGATAATGAATCAGTCAGTAACTTTACAATTCTATATAATATAGATAGATTGAGAAAAATGTTTTGAAAGAAGTAAGAAAATAAGGAAAGCTTTTTTACACCCTAAAAGTTCGAATTTCGAAAAAGTACCAAATCTGTATTTGTATTTTTTAGACCAGCTACGAATGTGATATAATTTTTATTTACCCGTGTGCATCCCAAAAAGGCCGTACCTCAAAAAAGTACCAGACACCTGTCCGCGTTTTTATTAAATTAAATTTTAAACTGTTTTTGTATGCCTTTTAGTTTAAGAGATATAAGGTTAGCGAATTTACCTGTTTATACCGCATATTTTTCTAATGAACAGATCTTACAGATTCTCATTCACTCAGGAACTTGCATGTTTAATTTTATCTTTCTTGGTTCAATAACTACGGGAATTCAAAAAGCACCAGTTTAAGAATAAAAAAAGTACCAAAAAGAGATATCTAACAGATTCTCATTAACACAGGATCTTGCAAATTTAATTTTATGTTTTTAGGTTTAATTCTAACGGAAATTCAAAAAGTAACAGTTAAAATACGAAATAGAACCAAAAAATTCCCTTATAGATTCTTATCCACTCAAGACATTGCATCTTGAATTTTCTTTTTCTAGGTCCAATACTTACGGAGATTCGAAAGATACCAATTAAAGCACAAAGAAGTACCAAAAAGCCCTCTTACAGATTCTCGTTAACTCGGGACCTTGCATGGTTAATTTTATATTTCTAGGTCCAATACTTACGGAAATTCAAAAAGTACCAGTTAAAGAACAAACAAGTACCAAAAAGTTCCCTCATATATTCGTATCCACTCAGGACATTGCATGTTCAATTTTAGTTTTATAAGGTCCAGTATAAACGATAAATAAAAAAGTACCAGTTGTATAAACAAAAAGCTGAAGAAAGATATAAAATTTCCCGTATTTTCCATTTTGGTACTTTTTCCCCCATCATTAAAGAATCAAAAATTGCAGTATTGTAGTGGGGGCTCATAATTTACCAACCAAAATTAGATAGGGGTGAACCTTAAACATTCGAATTTCAAAAAGTACCAAATGTGTATTCGTATTTTTTGATAAGTTTCGAAAGTGGTATAAACTTTATTTCTAGGTTTATTGGTTCAAAAGGTAGATGGGGTGACAAAAAATTCAGGTTTTACCCATTTTATCCCTAAAAGAGCCAAATTTAAAGAAAAGTACCAGAAACCTGTCCGCTTATTGTTCGAAAGATAAGTATTACAGTTTTTTCGTATCTCTTTTAGTTTTGGAGATGTAAGGTTATCGGATTTACCCGTTTTTACCCCCTAAACATAAGAATTTAAAAAAATCCCGTCATAGTAGATCGATGTGGGGAGAGACCCATTTTCGGTCAAAATTTCAAGTTTTTAGCTTCAGGCGTTAAGGCTGTGAGATGATGAATCAGTCAGTAACGTTTCAATATTATATTTATTATGGTTTTTGAATTTTTCTCATTTTACCCAATTTTAGTTTAATCACATTAATACTCAGCGAGAAAGTACAGCTGATAATGGTGGCATTAAGGCAGCCTATTTGGCTTATCAGCAATGGGTGGCACAAAATGGTGAAGAACCTAAACTGCCCAGATTGAATTACACATCTCAACAAATGTTTTGGATATCAGTTGCACAAGTCTGGTGTACTAAAAACACGAAACGTAAATTTTTGGATTTATTTTTCATTTAATTTTTAGTTAATTGGAAATTTTATTGCAGAATATAATAAATTAAAAATTATACAAGATGTTCACCCGATCGATGAATTCCGCGTTTTTGGCCCCTTGAGCAACATTTCTCCCGCGATTTCCAGTGTGCCAATGGAACCCGCATGAACCCTGTGAATAAATGTAAAGTTTGGTAGATTTAGGTGGAACGGGTGTATATGAGCAACTTCAAAAATTTACGGATCCTAGAAATTTTTAATTTTTTTCTTTTTTTTTTTGTCTGACATCAATGTTGATTTGCGTGTGTATAAACCGATACTTGAGCATGTAAAATCCGTTCGCGTTATTCATTTTTATCAAACGGCGCAAATTTAACTGCGGTTTAAAGTAAAAAATTTAAAAAAAATATAAAAATTACAGTTTTGTAAAAATTGAAAAAGGATAACGCGTGTAGATAATACCCCTTAAGGGCTTTCTTAGCACACTGAAAAAACAAATAAAAAAAATGTTTTTTATCGTGTATGCATATAAAAATTTATTTAAAATTGTTAAACATTTTACAAAATTACGGCTAGTATAAGACATAATTTGCAATATTTTGGAAACAAAACTATTTGGCTATCGCTAATGGTTTAAAAGATATAACCATTTAAACTTTAGTATAGTATTGATATATTTGTCAATACATCAGTGTTACCACCAACAAAATTCAAAATTACACTTGAGATAAAGCAAAATTACCCGATTTAAATGAAATTACACCAGATATAAAATTGAAGTTTTATTTGAAACAGGACATTCACAAAAAAGCAAAAACACAACAGACTCATTGAAAGAAGATCAATATGAGTCAAACTGTTAACATTCTTATTTAAAACTATCGTACCCGGCGAACTTCGCCTCGCCACAATTTTAAATGCCACCTGTCAGATTGCGCAAAGTCTAAGTCAACGTATAACGCCATCTATCGGATTTTGGCTGAGAACTTTCTATTGTTTGATTTGGAAAGCCATTAAGGAATAATTTCACACAAAATTTCATACAAAAACTCGATTTTCGCTTTTTTCAATTTTCCGACTTTTCCGAAGGGATTTTCCAAAATAATTAATAAAACTCCTAAAATAATGAGTTAACCTTCCATATTTGGTTGCATACATCTTAGGAAGATTCAAAAATCTTGTTGCAATTCCTTTATAAGCCCGAAAAAGCTTACGTACGGTTAACTGTCAAACGAACTGTCATACTGCTCTTACTTTTTGCTCAGGCTCTTCATCATATACAGATAGATTCATGCTTAAACAACGCTACCCAATTATCCAAAATTTCTTTGAAAATCAACCATAGATTTTCGTCTCTTAAAGGCGACCTTATGATTTAAATGACTCAACTCATTTTTTCACAAATGAAGGCGATGTATTGATTTAGAGAAAATAAACTGTCAATAAGACTTCAAGGCCGTTCGATGTGACACCACCTGATTATTTTCCCTAGTTCTGTGATAATGCCGATAAAACAGAAACAATTGAAGTCTTGGTGGTCAACATTGTACATTTTATTCGTGACATGCAGCCAGCAATTCTCGAAAAAGATGAACAAAACTGGACGTCTGCAATGCGTTTCGTCAAGGACAGGCGCTGTGCCTATTTGTTTTAAATCAGTTTCAAATGGTTAGACAGTGTATTAATCTGCAATTAAAATTCATTTGTTTTGTGTTTTCTACAATTTTTAGTTTCATGGTCTTAAAAATACCCTATATACTATATTTAGTGAACTAAATGCCGGCAGGGTTTTATACAACTGTTTCTTTCGTAATTCAGTTTTAGAACTGTTAAGGGCGTTAAATATTCTTCAAACTAAAGCATTTGAAAGTTTGCAGACACAAATAAAATTAATTTTATGTTGGAATATTGGAAACATTTCTACCCCCAGGCTAGTTCGAATAACTTTTTTCAATAAACTTCTGGTTCTAAACCACTATGATAGTCATCTTTGTCTGAATCTAAGAGTCCTTCTTGCGACATTTATTACCAAACTTTTGAAAATATATATTTAATGATTGAGGTATTTTTCTTTGGTTCAGAAGACTGTGCATTTTAAACAATAATATTTAAAAAGAAATAAAAGTCATCACTGAAATTGAATCTTGATTTTATTTGGGTATCTGAAGTAAGAATTTTAAATAACACCTGAATTACACCTAAGAGAAATTACACACGCTCTACCCACGACAGTGAAAATTATACCAAATTCGGGTAATTACCCACAAAGTGGCAACGCTGCAATACATACTTACTGAGATATTTATTCCTTTTTCCCATAACATTTTTTTTTAATGTTTTCAGCAGAGGCTACTATGATCATAATTTGTTTCGCTTCTCAGTTTTCTTTTTACGAATTTCAGGATTTTTAAAATGTATAATCCGAAACCAAATCATATATTTCATACAAGGATGCTTTTTGAGGTAAGAAACATTTTGTTTCCTCCATTTTTGGTGCGTTTTCAATTTTAGTATCAAGCTCAGTAAAGTCTTATATTCGATGTACGTTTGAGCGGAATTGATACAGCGCTTTAGTTGTCACAAAGCGAAATGTGTTTGGAAAAAACTACCGCTTCACGCGTCGAAAAAATAATTTTTTTTTTCACTTTATCAGTTTAGTCCGTCGCGAAGAATCTATTTGAATACCTAAACATGTTCCCATGCCATGTTTTGAGATAAAAAAATACTTAAAAACAATGTAATTTGTACAAAATTGTTTTTTTTGCAAAAAATTTCAAAAGTTCATAACATTTTTTCGTTTAAAAATTTTAAAGTGCGTTTTCACCTCGGAGGTGCACTTTACGAAGTTACTCACACTACGCAATACTCTAGCCAACTTTAAATATAATTCAGAGTGTCAGACGCAAAAAAGATAAATTTTTAAAAATTTTTCGCTAATTTATTTTAAGTTTGTGATGTCCGTGATACGTTATTAGTGCGCTGACACCAACTTGATATACCTCAAACTTTATAAAATTACGCAGTTTTTTTAATTCTGCGCTTAAAACTAATCTTTATTAAACGGCGCAAAAACCCTATGTAAAATCTTCAAAAAGTTTAAAATTTTAAAACTTTTCACCCAGCAGTGAAATCAAAAAAAATTTTTTTTTACTTCACAAGCAAGTGGCAAATACAAAACGGGGTTAATGCCTAAATTTAGTTAGTCTTCCTCCTGTTCTTCCACAACTTTTGGGCTAGCCTTAACAGATTGTACTCTGTCGATATCCCATATTGCACTGACTAGTTCTTATGAAATCTTTTATTCGATATTTTTTCCACTTTGGATAAAAACATATTTCTCAGAATTGTTAGGAAGTGTTTTTTTGATCCTTAAATATAATTCCAACACACAGAAAAAAATACCAATGTAAAATTAACATGGAAAAATGTTGATTGAGAATCATAGTAAATTTCTGCAAAAGTATGCCCATTATTTAAATTTATCATTATTTCATATCAATTTTAAATGAAATATATTAAAATAATCTTAAATAACGCTTATTCAATATTATTTACTGTTAAAATAAATAAAAAAAAATATTAAAATATAAAAAAATATGGATTCAATATTGAATCCATTAAAAAACCTGTTTTATATTTTATCTTGTTAAATTAACATGCATACATACTTAAGTATGTTAATTTTTTTATTTTCATTCTTAAAATATGTTATAAAAAGATGACAATTCCCGTATTCTTTTAATTAAAATTATTTAATTAAACGGTACATCAAGTTTTCAAAGTTGAATGATGACGAAAACCATATCGGGCGAGTCTGCTGATGCTTCTGTTGACAAAGGAGAATACAAAATAAGTGAAGCATGTGTTACAGCGGTAATTGTATAGAATTATTCTAAAATAAATGCATATGTTGTCTCTGAAGCTTCATCACACTGTTATAACACACTCAAACCAATTTGAATCTACATGAAATTCACGTTGTTTCAACTTGAAATAACCTTCATTCAACGTGATTCGGATTGTTATTTCAATATAAATGACATTTTGCTCTAACTTTACTGCAATGTTAAATTAACATGAATTATGGGTATTTTAAAAGAAAAAAATGTTGTTCGCAAGTAATTGTAAAATCAGGTTGAATTAACATGAAAAACGTATGAAGCAAAATCAACACCGAAAAATTTTAAATCAACCTTGTTTTCGTTTTCTACGTTTTTAACTTGATTTTTTTCTGTGTGAATATTTCCCATACAGTTCATCCCTAAACACGGCCACGTTATTAATTTACATACAAACATATGTATTTATTATTTATTTATGTACATACATATTTTAACAACATGGTTTTCGTTTTTTAACCTTCAATATTAGAAAACATTTTTATCAAAAAAAGAAAACCAAATTATTAAAAATGTATGTCGCAAATAGAATTAATGCGCAGCAAAAAAAAAAAATAAAAATATTACAATATTGAGTTCTTCTTTAAATTTTGTAGTTTTTAATTATTTGCAGAAGAATTTTTTATTTAGAAAATTTTTGCTATTGTTTACAAACAAACACAGCTGCGTTTGCTCCTTTTAAATCAACAAAACAAATAATCCGTAAATATATTTATGTGAATCTTTCGCTTAAAAAAAATACGAAAAAGAGTTGCTTGTAATTGTAATTGTAAAATATGTTGAAGGTTAGGTTAGGTTTAATGGACAGCCGCCAAAGGAAGGCTCACTTGGGTCCTTATATCGGTCCCTTTGTGATGCCCCAACATCACTGCACTCACGAACCACCACGACTCCCTGCAAAACAGATTGATCGATTTTAGTCCAACCCTATACACTGCGTCCAGACCTGGAAATTCTGCTGCCGTATTCTGTAATTCGCTTTGCTAAAGCTAAAGGCCTCGTTACTCTTATGTAAATATATACGTTGCGGATCAGCTGTTCCGTTTTCCTTACCAAGCTACTGTGCAAATAGGTACTCTTACTTAAACGTAACGCTGCGTTGCGGATGAACCTGATAAAATTAAAATTTCTCTCCGTATTTACGTATCAGCTGTTAGGAATTTTATTTTTGTTTTGAAGCAGTGTTGTCAACAAAACTTATTAACCAGCGGTTTACTTTTAAATTTTATTAATGAGATTCTCATCAAAACTTAATTTCAATTTGATGTAATGAAATCCAATGTCTTTAAAAAATATATTCGGTTAGCATCTTTAGGAAATTAAATTATGTTTACAATAAAAAATTATAAAAAAATTTGGTTATATCAAGTTTTATTTTAAGACATTTTAATTATGACAAAAAATATTTTAAGGTCCATAACTCCAAAACTAGATGCTCAGGCAAAATTAGACGTAGATAAAAAATTTAATTTTTCAAAAAAAATTTAGTGCAGTATATGTAAATATACATATATCTGGGGCATTTTGACAAAACATCTTAAGTAAAATTCATTTTTTTTATTATATGACAAAAATTATTTTTTTAGCGAGTTTTTTTTTTTAAAGCTTTTTGCTACCTTATCTTGTCAAAATGCCACAGATATGTATAAAGTATTTTATTTTGTTGTACAAAAGCGCTTATATCGTTACTTATTGGCGTTTTTAAACAAGAATGTTAGCAACGTGTTTTGGAACAAGACTGTGAGCAAAATCAAAACAAAAAATAATTTACATACATACATATGCACGAGTACACACATACACCTTAACACCATATGACACGTTTACGTTTTTGTAGTACCCTGCAAAAAATAGGACCAGTCCAAACACGCGTGTAAAGAGTTGCCCACAAGGGACTAGGACTAGTCCAAAAGTAACCCAAACGTATGGAAAAAACATGGTCTATTTAACATTACGATGTTCTAGGGCAGGACCATATAACCCATCTTTGGACTACAAAGGAGTAGTTTTAAAACTACTCCATTGTGCACACAAGATGATTTGTTTTAACTACGTTTAAAAACGAAGACATGTCGTCTCACTACAAACATTTTTAAACAATGACATGGTCCATGCTTGCATTACATCGGACCAGTGGATTTTGGTGGACATTGGATCAGGTGGTCCAATAATATTTGCAGGGTAACTACCAACATTTCAAGTCGACCGCAACGTTTACGTATCCGCAACATTTACGTAAGAGTAACGAGGCCTTAAATCTCGATTGCTAAGTCACAATTTGCAATGTGACAGACAGAAGGCAGACGGACGAAGTTTGTTGGCGAGAGAGAAAAAAAGTAAAGTGTATCACGCATACAGCGTCGCCCCTTTACCAACAACTTCAACTGTCTGCCTTCTATCTGTCACATTGTAAATTGGGACTAAAATGCCTTAGAGATGACAGCATTTTAGCGATGGTATTAAAAGCTCAAATTGCGGCGAATTTAATTTTTATGACATTGCCAAATTAAGCAATGCACGTTAAAAAATTGCATTCGTAGCCAAAAATCCATAAATCAAATTTGTAGATTTTTAGCGATAGAGATGTAGCGATATCAAAGATTTTTGTAAAAGTAACTTCTTTTCTTTGATAATACGACTTATTTTGGAATGCACCTGTGAATTGTTTCTTAGTTTAAACATTGATTTAAAATTCAAGTATGTATAATTACTTTTATTTAAGTCTAATGTATTTAAGTAATTTATCCATACTAGTAAACTTTGACCCTTTTTTTCTAAAATAAAGTTTTTAAGACACTTTTTCAAAATTTTCAACGGCAGCCCTGGTTGTGAGTGCCTCAGCGATTGGCTGTGTGTGCGATTTTATGTTAGGTTGATTTTGTATATAAACTCGTTATTTCGTTTATTCTTAAACATCAGTTGTCAGTCTTGTTCAGCGTGCTCTGTAATAAAAAAAAAATATTTTTAACACCACAATTAAAGCAGCCATAGCGTACAGGAGTTAAGCCTGGTACTCGGCTCTGCTGAAATTTCAAAAATTTTTTTATTTATCTAAACGGAAGAGGAGCTGTGTGAACTAGTGTAGAATTAAATATTTGTGTTTATAAACAAACAATTCTGAATGTGTCAAAAAATTCAAGGCCAAAGGATTTTCAGTTGCATCCTTAAATAACATTAAAATAATTTCGTGATAATTATCATAAAATATCTATTAAGAAATATCATTGATAATTATATTATAAGCATCAACAGGTTTTTGAATAATTTCATAGTTTTCATTTAATTTATGATTTTTTTTTTTTGCAATTTTGTACAAAAGAATTTCAATACGTTACCCTTAAGTTCTTGGTAGAATCGGCTGATGATTGCTTTAAACTTAAACTTGAATTTATAACTAAAAGAAAATAAATAAATTGATAAAAAATTTCTTTCTCGTCTTAATATTTAACAAACATTATCTTGGTTCGTTCCTTTAAAAAAAAGCTTACTTCAAAAAAAATCTCCTTTTTTGTGCAAATGTCAAATATTTTGTGACCAAACAGCACTCAAAACATACAATTTTGGTTGAGTTAACAGTAAAAAAACTTCACTTCCTTCCTTGTAAAAAAGGACAAAATAGGAAAAAATCCGTTAGGATTTCTTTTAAGTTGCATACGAGCTTACGGAAAATTGTAAGAACATGTTATACACATGAATCTGGCAGTTTTTTAACATCATTCGTATGACAACTAAATATCAGACAGAGCTGTGTACCTGGCTTTGAACCAAAAAATTTTTTTCTAATAGTGTGTTAAATTTTATTTAAATTCAACTGGGAAGTGTTATTTTTTCAAAAAACTTGCACGAGGAGTATTTGAACTTGTAATTGCTATTATGAAGACAGTAATCAGGTATGTATATTTTTTAAAAAACTATTACTAGCGGTGTTCAATATTAGGCTTGCGAAAGAGCAAATGCAAAATATCGTTGCAAAAAAAACTTCCGGACTACAACTTTGTGACACAAAAATATAAATACCAAGTTTCCATTGTAACTGTGGTTCGGGAAAACGATTTCATTATATTCCCTTTTACCTTCGGTAATGGGTATGAAAACGGTTAGCACGACTGGAATTAGGTTAAAACGCCGGGTGCCCGGCTGGTCGGTTTTTTTTTAATAAATAATAAAAAATATTTTTAACAACACTAACGATACATATGTTATTCATAGAAAATGCGTTTCTTTAATGAATTAAAAATTAGATTTTTTTAGTGGATTATTCGCTATTTTTTTCAGTTTTTTTTGTTTAATAAGATATTTAGAAAAAACTTGTTAACAACTTTTCTGCAAAATTATTTTTTCTCCGCATTTTAGAAATCCAAATGGGTGGCGTAAGCGCACAGCTTCAAAAAGGTGTCGTAGACTGGAGTTAGTATTCGCTGGTATAGCATTATTTCGTTTGGTAAGCGGTTTGGCTGCAGGTAAGTTTTTCAAAACATTATCTGGAATAAATCGTTAACGGCGGCAATCGTTTACTAGCGTATCGTTTAAAAATTGGTTTAACGTTAAGAAAAAGATTACGGCTTACTCCAAAAAAATTTTAAATCACGTCTTAACTAAAATTTACAATTAATTGAAATTTTGAGGTATGGAAGGGAAATATAATTGAACATCTGGGGCCTAATTCTGGCAGTCGTGATCGAGTACTTTCTCGATTCGAAATCAATTTTATTTCATTCGATACATAACGAATCGAAATTTTTTTTCAGTATTGTGAAACTCAAATTAATGTTTTATAACACTGAAAAAATAATTCTGATCCGTTCAGTATTGACTGAAATAATTAGATAATAAATTGCTTTCGAATCGAGAAATTTCTCAATCACGACGGCCAGAATCAGGCCCCTGGGGTGCCCCGGTAGTCTAGTTGGTAGTGAGCTAGTCTATTAGTGCGGGGGTTGCCGGTTCGATTCCCGCCATAGACTCTGGTCTTTTTCACTACAACGGGATGAAGGTCTACGTTACAATTGATCGGTTAATTAAGTTAGAAAATAATTTGTATTGTATTTGTAGCTCTTATTTTATAAAAAAAAGTTCATTTTCTATTGTGATTTAAATTTAAAATCAAAAGTTTTTGTTAATAGATTTAAAAAATAATATTAAAGTTTAACGTGACCACGACGGAATTATGGTTGTAACCAAACATTTTAGCTGCTGTGGGGTTTCATCCCACTTTTTTAAGAAATGAACTTTGCTGCAAATCATCTTGTCACAAATAATTTTGTTGTTTTAAAATCCTTCAATTAGTAAATTACTTGAACTAAAACAAACTTCGGCGTTCCTTTACTTGAAAACAAAAAAAAATCTTCTTTCCGTCTCTACTTTCAGAACTCCAAACCACTCTGTCACCCAAACAAACTGAATTCTGTTATTCAGCTGAATGTAATCGCACTGCCTCGGAGGTTTTAAGTAAAATGAATAACAAAATAAAACCCTGCGATGATTTCTATCAGTTCGCTTGTGGTGAATTTATCGAGAAAACTCAAATACCCGAAAATAAATTATTTGTTACTGCATTTTTAAAGTTATCGGATCAGGTGGAGGAGCAACTGCAAGATATTATTAAAGAACAAAGACCTGAAACGGATCCTAAATTTTCAAGGTTACCCAATGATTTGTATACGGCGTGCTTAAATACAAGTAGTTTTATTTGTGGGTCGGATTTACATACATGTGTATTTATTTTTTTTTAATATTTTTTACAGCTTTAATTGAGACCTTGGGCCCTGAGCCGATTCAACGAATTGCCAGAAAATTAGGTGGCTGGCCTGTAACAAATTGTGATTGTTGGGATGATGCTTCCTGGACTTGGCAAGAAACTGTTAAGAAATCCAGACAATTCGGTTTGCCCATTAATAATATTGTAAGCTTTTTAGTTAAAGAGGATTCGAGTAACACTAGTAAACGCATTATTACTGTAAGTTTTTCAATTGAGTGAATAATAAAACAAACTTAACTATAAGAAATATAAATAGATGCCAAAACTTTTTGTGTTTGGATTCCGAGTTATTAAATACCATGAAAACATACAACTAAATTCGCTAAATTTTTATCAAACTTTGAATTTATTCCTCGACGCATATGAAGTTGCTTTTTTCCCAGTAAATCAGAAAATACTAAATACACTTCTTCCAATTCTACTGAAAGAACCAATGAATCTTACAAGGGATGTCCCAAAATGAACGCATTTAAATGTGTCATTATTTTTCAGCAACATACACCTAAAAAATAAGTAGTTATAGAAGTATCTGTATTAGAAGAAAGCTATTTAATAATGAGTGAAAGAAGCTATTCATTTTAAAAAAGTAGGCGAAGTGGTTTATACAATTAAACGAGTTTTGTACAAGCACCGTATATGCATATAAGCGTGTATTAATGCATTTCTCGTTTAAAAGCACCAAAAACCGTGCATATTTTTTAGCGATAAATACTGTTTCTTAATACATTAAAATAAATTCTTCAAGTCCTAACACTAATTATTGATATTTTATGCAGTTGGATCAACCTACTTTAGGCATAGATCTTGGCTTTTTAACTAAGGGTTTCACTGAACCTTCAGTTTCGATCTACTACGACTATATGGTTGATATGGCTGTTCTTTTTGGAGCCAATAACGCAACAGCCAGAATGGAATTAAGAAAATGTCTGCAATTTGAAATGAACTTGGCGAAGGTAAGTTCTAAAAATTCCTAAATTATAAATGTGCCAATTAAAACTCATTTTTAAATTCAGATATCCTTGCCCTTTTCAAAAAGGCTTAGATCTAACGATTTGTACAATGTACGCACCATCAAACAATTGCAAAAAGATTATCCGTATGTCCAGTGGTTGGATTACATTAATGCTCTCTTGCCTGACGGTCTGACGGTTGACGAGAATGAAATGATCAATGTTGCAGTGCCGAGTTTCTTTGAAGAGTTGGGCGAACTCCTAAATCGTACCGAGATACGTGACATTGCCAATTATTTAATGTGGCGTATACATGAATATTCGGTACAATTTCTATCTGAAAAATTCCGTAGTAGACAACTGCAATTTCACAGTGAGTCGTGGTTTCCATTTGAATTGGAGCCTAGATCGAAAGTATGTGCAGCATCTGTCTTGGCCAGGTAAGATTTCAGAAGAGTTTTTAAATGGTTTTGCATTTTTTTTAAGCTAAGTTGAGGTATAAACAAAGGAAAATTCACCTAACAGGTGAAGATAATAATAAATACTTTGAAAAAAAAAAAATAAAACGAAGGTTGAATACATTTGTCTTTAAGGCTATCGACCAACTTTAATTACCCACACCAACATTGGTAGAGACGAAATGTAGTACATCTGTTCTCAACGAAAAAACCAATAGCAAGTTGTGGGAATTTTCCCTTTAATTCACATGTCCGGAATGGAGTGTTGGTGCCAATAAAACATCTTATTATTATCATTAAGATTAAATTCAGTTAAAACAAATTTTCCTGCAACCTAAACCATCCAACGAAATTTTATGGAAATCAGTCCATATTTTATCCTAGCGCCACTCCCGAAAATTTTTTTTATTTTTTATTTTAATTGTTTCGTTGTAATCAGAGTTTATCTTATCCCGGACTTTTTCATTGCCCGGGATCCCAGGAATTGCCGTTCTATACAATTCAATGCAATATAAAAATTAAATTAATTTATTTGAACAAATAACATTGCCTGAGATCAATTCAATAAGTTTACAAATGCATTCAACTTTTTTATTTCTGTGGCAAAAAGGAAAAAGTTCTTCGTGTTCAAAAGTACACATGGTCAAAATTTCAATAACTTTACCGGATTTTTAAGAAAGTTTTAGCAAAATATTTTTTTGATTATCATTTTTCAATTTGCAACAACATTTGAAATAATAAAAACTTCCGATCTGTGATATTAGGAGTGTTTAGGAATAAAAACTTAAAACGCTATAACCGCAGAGAACTAATGATTATATTAAATTCGGAGGAAATTTCCAAAAGCCACCTTTAAAGTTTAAAATTGTTCTCATATCAAACTGAACAAATAGCCTTTACCACTTAATGAAACATAATTAATTCCAAGCCAATAGCATTTTTATGTATGTAAAACCAAAAAAGTTAAATTATTTACACAAATTATCACAGAAGTTTTTTAGTTCAGAATACGAATTTACAGAGTCGTTTGAAAGCCTTTTTCTAATTTTTATCAAAAAGATTTCAATGAGATAACACGTTCCCTTTCTGCGGATGGTTGCCTTTATAGTTAAGAGAACAGTATGCCATCTATACCCACTTTCAGTTTTCTCAGCATTCCTCAAAAACTTGTAATTCCTTTTGCAGAAAAAATTTTTCTTTGAATCGAATAAGCGTTTTCTTTACTAATTACTTTTCTCTTCATCTCCTACAGAATCTAATGCAAAAAAGCTTCTCTGCATAACAAATCATAAAAATTTTTTAAGCAAGTGGCAACAACTTGTTATCGTATTTATAAATTAAATCTGGGTATTCTGTACATTTTTAATCTTCTTCTTTCGAAATTTCAGAGTATAAAACATTGCCTTACTTATCGGATATGAATATGTCTTATTTTATGGACTTTTTTTCCTTAGAGCAAATGATAACGATTAGAATCAGTTGGGCTAGACTAAAGTGATTAAACCAAATAAAAGAGAAACAAATTTAATTAAAGTCAGTGAAAACCATAAAATCTGTTTTTTTTTTACTTAATACCTCCTTGATAATTATACTGTGTGGGTCATCGCCGCTAGCCTCAACACTTGCAACGCGAAATGAAAGTAGACTGCTAGTAGAGCAAATCTGAAAAAGGGTTTTGAAAAGTTTGCTCGGGCTCCCGAAACAGGGGCCCTAAAGTTTTTGAAAAGGCGTTTGATATAAGTAAAAAAAATATATACTTAATGTACTTCTGAGCTAAAAAATAATTTCAGATGTCTTCAGTAGAATCGTATGGCGATTCTTTTCTTAGAATTTATTAACCCTCTTACTCTCATTTTAAGGGGTAATTTTTGTCCTTTTCGCAACTCTTACACAAAAGTATACTAAAACGTCACTTTTAAGGGTTAAAATGTTCCACGAATATTTGCTGCATCAAATTTGGCAAGGGTTCTTCTAGGACCAAAAGTTCGTTCAATGTTTCTAAAACAAATTCTCGAAATTTCGGCCATTTAAATTTTGAATTTCTTGAAAAGGTGTCAAAAAAATATACTAAATGTGCTTCTGACCTAAAAGACTATTTCAGATGTCTTCAGTTTTTGTCATTTTTTTTTAACTTCTACACAAAAACGGCACGTTAGAGGTTAAAATGTTCTACGAATATTTTCTGCATCAAATTTCACTAGTGGTCTTCTAAAACGGGTCTTCGAAATTCCGGGCCTTGAATTTTTTAAATTTCGGGCACAAAGAATTCTTATATGAATTTTTACCTTACAAAGTTATTTTTGACCATGGATTAAAAATTGGGAAGAATTTCCAAATTTTTTCTAAAATATAACGTTTATATTGCTATTTATATTCTTTACCAAAATTAGTTTTGAAGAGGGTATACTAAGGCTTGTGTTCACAACTTACCGATACCTAAAAGTAGACTTTACCCGGCCTTATAAAAAATGTTCCATTAATAAAACTTTACTTTAACCTAAAGTGAACAATCAAGTAAATTATTGTTCATCCTACCTGGTAGGTAAAAGTAAAGTTGTAATAATGGAAAACTTTTTATACAGCCTATAAAATCCTACCTTTAGCTATCGGCAATTTGTAAAAACGGTCCTTAGTTTGTCACTCCGAGTGAAACTTTTTTATTATTCATCTCAGACTCCATAAAGTATATACATATATTCTGGCTCCTTGAGTAATTCTAAGTCGATTTAGCCATGTCCGTCTGTCTGTCTGTTGAAAACACGCTCACTTACGGAAACTCAAAAGAAAAGAACAAACTTGGTGTCATATTGCTTGTAGTTATCCTTAGCAGTTTGGGATTGAAATCCAGCAAAATCGGTTCAGTAGGATCAGAGCTATGAATCAAAATGTGGAACCGCCACCTTAAAAAATTTATAATTTTGTAACAAAAACTGAACGACTGAAAATCACACTGTTAAATTTTGTGAAGATCGGTCTATAATTTAACCTAGGCCCAACGTAAATCCAACTTAAGTACGCCTTAAGTACGCCGTAAACCGTAATAAACAATGCTATCATAATAAAATTTGGCACTTCACAGTTTTATAGGAAGAGAAGTCCATAATTTACTATAAGACCCATATAAGCAATACTCCCGAAAAACAGTTTATTACACCTAAAACCGTCATTAATATTTATATCAGAATAAAATTTAATACTTTCCAGTTATAAAGGACTAGAACTCACACATAAAATTTTCGTGATGAACATTCCATAATTTACTATTGGCCCCATATAATGCCCAATCTGGAAAATTAATTAAAAAGGCCTAAAACTGTAGCAGATGTTGATATTGTGGTAAAATTCCTCCCAACTTAGCTTCATATGGCCAGAAAAAATGTCATGCAATTTTGTGATATACGGTCCATAATTTACCCATATTTACCAGCCTTCTGAAATTCACCGTAAACTCGAACACTAATTTCACCGCTGTATTGAAATTTATTGAAATTTACGAATCATATTATCTTAAGCTTCGTTCACAATCATAGCAACAATTTCGTTTTTTCTTCTTTCTTATTTCGTCCCAAAGTATTTCATATATTTTCGTCTGTCTAGCATGTCTATACGAATCAGTAGACTTCAACCATATTTTTAAAAAGTTACAAGCGCAACTCGTTAGCCCCACAGAAAAAAATATCTCAAGAAAATTGTTAACACAGTTTGTAAAAAATTAAATTTGAGATCATCAAACAATTTATTTGACTCAATGAAAATATTTATTAAAATTGCGCTTTGCAAAATAGCACCCAATAAAACATTTTTAATAATAAAATAATTAAATATTTCTTCATATTCAATAAAAAAAAAAAAATATGGGAATCAAAGTAAAGACGGTATTTTTACAACTCTTGTCCATTTTATAAAAGCCTTGATACAGTTTTAGGTAAGACTTGAGTGTTTGTAATGAGTTCCCCGGTAGGCTAGCTGGTAGTGAGCTAGTCTTTCAGCGCCAGGGTTACGGGTTCGATGCCCGCCAGAAGAGACTCTGGTTTCTTTCCTGCAGACAAGCGTTGAGCTTCGCGGGATTAGCTTAGGGAATTAAATAAATAAAAAAAAATTCTCATTCATTTTGCAGTTTTATTTGTTTAATATCATTAGTTTTTCCAAAATATTTGGATAAGGGTTTCCTGAAGTTCTGGCCTAACCAACCAGCGAAGTTCGCAATCCCCAACAATAAATTTAAGTATATTTGTCAAAGAATAACAATTGGAAATTTAGAACGTCATAAATAACGAATAAATAAATAAAGAATCGATAAATATATGGTTTGATTTATTCAAAATATGCAACAATTTATTTTAACAAATCACGTTCGAAAATAAACTGTACATTATTTAGCGTTCGGCTCACACACCCAAGAACGATATCGATTTTTTTTTATCATATAGAAAAGTCTGAAATTTTAACAAGCTTTAACTTTAAAATCTTCCTAAAAACAGTTTAGCGATTCCGTTGAACTCTCTGTATGTACGCAAACATTTAGGACAGAGCTCTAGGAGGGAAGCCTTGGAAATGTTCAACAACATACGCAATGCCTTCAGTCGAATACTAAACGAAACTCACTGGATGGATGATAACGCGAAACAGGAGGCCAAAAAGAAGTTGCATTTGATAACAACTTATATCGGTTATCACGATGAGTTGTTGGACGATAATAAATTAACAAAATACTACCAAAAATTGAAGATTAATCCTGTTAAATATTTGATATCTTCCTTGAGAAAAAATGCTTTCGATACCGATAATTTGTTCAACGAATTAAGATCGCCAGTGAATGAACTCAATTGGATAAATGACCGGCCAGCTGTGGTTAATGGTTTCTATTCGGATGAGGGGAATAGTATAAGTATGTATTTTAGGAAAATAGTAATCGAAGGGGTTAATTTATAATTTTAAAAGATATGTACATTAGGGCTATAACTTTTTCACACTTTTTGCGAATATCAAAAAAAAAAGTTCACGCAAGGATCGGGTTGAAGTTTGAAAACAACCATTTATATCTCACGGAAATTTATAAAGATACACCTGATATTTGTATATATTCCTTTAGATTTAAAAATTTCCCAACGGTTCACAATTCATCACGGTTCAAAATTTCTTGGAAGGTGTTAGAAATTTGCTTCCCTGCTTGAGCCTTTTTTTCGCAGAACGACAGGAGACAGGTGTTTTCATTACTAAAACATTCTTGGCCACTTTTTGGTACTATGCCAAAAATTTGGTTATGGCCCTAATGTACATACATATGAACATATTTTCAATTCAAAGGGATTACCAAAAAATCTTTTCAATTATAATCTGTGGCACTTTTGACAAAACATCTTAAGTCGTGATAACATAGCAGAAAAGTTAAAAAAAAAACTCGGTGAAAAAATAATTTTTATTAAATAATAAATTAAGCCAAAATAAAAAAAAAAACTTCAAAATTTTAAAATCGTAAGGAAAAATATTTTGTGAATGACAATTTAATCAACATTTTTTTTTAACTTAAGTTGTTTTGCCAAAATGCCACAGAAATGATTTCCAAAGAAACCTTTTACTTAAATAACATGATTTCCAAGAAATGTTTTTGAATCAAAATTTTTTTTATTCGGAAATCTCTTGAAATCTAAATAATTTTTATTAAAATCTCTTTAATTTCTTTTTAGACCTCCCAGCCGGTATTTTGCAAGGTCACATCTTTAAAAGTGACCGTCTGAAATGTATGAATTATGGTGCCATTGGTCAAATTATTGGTCATGAAATCATTCGTGGTTTTAATGACGAAGGAAGTCTTTACGGTGGTGATGGTAGTTCATTTGATTGGTGGCAAAATAGTACAAGAAACGCCTACATGGAAAAGGTTCAATGTGTAATTGATCAATATGGCAACTACACAGACAAACAAACCGGACTTAATGTAATTTTTCACACAATTTAAAGTTCAGATTTTCAAGATTTTAATTATTTAGTTTACACGATGATTTCTAAATTTTTCTAATTTATTTTTCTATTTTAGCTAAATGGCCATAATATTCAGCATGAAAATATTGCTGATAATGGTGGCATTAGGACAGCCTATTTGGCTTACCAGCAATTGGTGGCACAAAATGGTGAGGAGCCCAGATTGCCTGGATTGAATTACACATCTCAACAAATGTTTTGGATATCAGTTGCCCAAGTGTGGTGTGCCAAATACAAAAAATGTAAATTTTTGGATGTTTTTAATTTATTTTTTAGTTTATTGAAAATATTATTGCAGCATATGCTGTATCGAAAATTGTCTATAGTACTCACCCTCTCGATGAGTTCCGCGTTTTGGGCCCCTTAAGCAACATGGAAGAATTCTCCCGCGATTTCCAGTGTGCCAATGGAACACGCATGAACCCTGTGAAGAAATGTAAAGTTTGGTAGATTTAATGAATTTTCATTAACACCTTTCACCACAGTTCGTTTTTATATTAGTTTGTCATTCTGTTTGAAACTATATATATTTTGACTAAACATCTTAAGACAAATACAAAAAGTTGAAAAAAATTTTGTTAATAATACGAATTTTTCATTTATAAAATATTTTTGTTTGCGTTTTTAATGTATTTTTACGAATGTAACTTTAGTTAAGAATTAGTTACGAATTAGTTGTATTTATTAATTATAGAAATGCCGTGTTCAGATATGCACCTTAATTGAGTTTTACGTAATAAATGAAATTATTGAGCTCAATTATCCATATAAAATTGCAATTTAGTTATTGCTCAATTAATACGAAATTGTTATAAAAATTGAGTAAAACTAAAATGCAACAATGTTACAAGTGTGTTTAGTGAGCAAAGCACAACATACTAAACAAAGTGTTTTGGCATTTGGCAACTGAAATTACAACAAAACAAAGGCCCATCCATTAGGACTGCGCCAAAGCCAGAGGTTTATTGCTTAAAGATGCCAAAAGTTGTTTACATTTTGCTTATACATGTACATCTTTGTTTACGTTGAATGTTGTATAAGTTAACGTATGGTGTTTTTCAGCTGGTTAATTTTGTTGTATGTAAAGCAATTAGAACGATTATAGTAAGCAGTAAGATGTTTCATCTCAATCTGTTAGTAATAGATTGGTCATACTATTTTACGGTAAGTCTTCCGTCGAGGTAGAATGGTGGTGTATTAATAGCGATCTCTAAACACTTTTCGGCTGAGGAAATAAAAGTTGAAACAGCCTGTTCACACACGTCAAGTTTGACTCGTCAAGTCTTGAGTTTTAAGGAGAGAGGGGAAAAGAAATTGCATTATCTCTTTCTGATAAACACAAATTTGTGTTGGTTTATATAACAGTGAAGTGCGGGGAAACCGAAATAAAATAACATTTTGGAGAATCGTGTAAGATACTACAACATGCAACTTGAAAAACCTTGACATGCATTTGACTGATATAGACGTCGTTTATAAAAAAGAAAAAATTGCTTCTGATTGTGAATCCGAAGCATGCTACAACGGTGCACTTTTAACTATTTGTCCAACCTCGGTAAAAAATGAACGAAATTTTTCGGTAAAATGATAATGCGTAAATAAAATCAGAAATATACTTTTTGACGACTTACTAAGCGCTTTGAATATGCCAGAAAGTTATTTCCTAAGCCGTTAAAATGTTATATATTTATTTAAAATATTTTATCTATTTTATTAATTAACTTTTTGATCTCATATCTTGAGTACCTCAATTTTTATTTTGTTTTTATTATTGTTTAATGAATTAAATTATTCACCCCTATCGTGAATAATTTTTCCCTCGTAATTTTTCCCCTTTTCACATATTTGCGATCATGAAAAAAGGTAATTCAAAAGAGAATAATAACGTGAAAAAATGTTCACGTGAAAAAATTCCCCTTATCGTGAAAAGTTTTTTCCCTTGTAATTTGTTCACATTTCCCTTAGATTTTCTCACTTTATTTTTGCTAGGGAACAGAACATGTATGTAAGTAGTTTCTCCTATAAATCGAATATTAAGGTTTAATTTCGTTAATAAGGCACCAACTGATATATTGGTCAACAAAATGCAAAGCAAGAGGTTGATTGCCGGTGTATTTGTAAAGCTTTCGAAAGACGTGGTGGCAGAATTTTGGAAATATTTTACTACATAAAATTTCAAAAGTGCAATAAATTAACGTTGCAATCAACCTATCCCTCCAATACTAATCATTTAGCTTTATTATTTTCACTTTTCTTTAAAATATATACGTAAATATTTTTGAACATAAATTTCATTGAATTTTAATATTTCCTAATCTTTCTTCTTTTTTGTTACATTCACTGGAACTGATAGCGTGAAAAATTTTTCACATGAGATTCATGATTGTTTTTTTCCCTTCGAGGGGAATAAAAATGTCATGGGAACAAAAATTCCACTTGTTATTCACGATAGGGGTGATTATGTTTATGTTATCTTTTTATCTTGTATCTAGAGCATAATAGTACGGAATAAAACCATAATAATAGGTAATAAAAGCGTGAGGTAATAATAATTAAAGTTCCTATTTCAATCTTTAATTAATTTTTAATTATTGAACCACTTCTTTTACTTTCTTTGTAAACAAGTTTCCTAACGTATTTTTATAAAAGTTTTTTTAATTAATTAAAAACAAAATTTACATTGCATTATTTATATGGAGCGGGATCCCAGGATCCCGGGAAATTAAAAAAAATCGAAAAAGTCCGGAAACAAAAAAAAAACTCTACCACCGTCCCATTGACCCAACAGGCCGTGTGGGTTTCCGTAGCCCACGCCTTCAATTCCGCTTTCGTTGCCTCAAACGGTTTTACGTTCGCCAAGTTAACTGTCTCGAGTTCTCTTCCCCCAATGGCCAGTTTATTGGCCCTTTCGTTCCCGGCTATCCCCGAGTGGCCCGGTACCCATATGATGTGAATCCTTCCCCCCGAGGAAACCCCGGCAATGGCCCTTCTACAGTCCAGTAAGGTTTTAGACTTAACCTTACTAGCCGATATCACCCTAATTGCTCTTTGGCTGTCCGTGAATATGTTAGCGTCCACTCGCCCCATATTCGATCCAATCCATTCCACACACTCCGTTATAGCACGGACTTCCGCTTGGAATTCCAACGTTCAAATTATACTGACTTTAATAATCTTTTATGCAATACTAATTGGCTTCAACTATTGTCCATACCAAATAGTTTGCCGAATTTCGTTAATAAAATTATTAAAATGTTTTATGAAACCATGTACCAATATATCGATGAATGTATTCCAAAACATTTTTTTAAGAACTTTTTTTATAATAAGGGAAAAAAAATTAAAAATGTCAAAATATGCATTTTAAACTTAAATATGCAGAAATATGCATTTTAAACAAAATATGCAACAATATGCAAAAACAAGCTCTAATTTTCGAAATATACCGTTGTTTTGAAAATGAAGGAGGTTGCACAACATATGTTTGCGTAACTAAAAAACGCTTTAGCTTATTGAAAATAAAAAACCGAAATTTCGTAGTAAAAATTCCTTTAAGAAAAGTCAAAGTTTTTTCTAAGGTACGTAGTCGTTTTAGAAACACAATTTTTTTTGGCAAAAAATTTAAAATTTTTGGTTTTAAAAATTCATAAAATATTAAAAAACGCAGCTAGGCTTCTAATTTTTTTCTAAAAAACTAAGCTTTAAACAAGCCATAAACGATTAAAATCTGTTAGCAACTTTTTATTTTATTCACAAAAGTCGCAAAACTTTTGCGGCATTGATATTAGCAGCAAGGCCAAAATAAATTTATAGCTAATGCTTCTAACGAAATACACCTTGTTTGAGATGGGGGAAGAATTTTTTTGGTAAAACTTCCAATAATTTTTATATTTCGAAAAATTGATTGTTACGTTTTGGACTGTTTCCAATATAATTGTAAATATTTCTTGTGTTTCTAATCATGAAGCAGATTAAGGCACGCATATTGCTGCCAGAAAATCGTCATAACACTATACTTTGATAAAAAGTAGTCAATCGTCATTTAACTGCCCGTCTATACCAGAGATAATTATTGCGACATATATTGCAGTTAATGTCAAAATTATGTTACATTTAATGTAGACAACTATTTTTTGTACATATTTATTGCCGGCAATGTATGTTGCAATAATCGTAAGTCCATTTTCGTTGACAATTATTGCTAACATTAAACGTTAAATTTGGTTGTCAATTGAGAAAAACGAAGCAAAACAGAAAAAAATAGAAGCAAATTGTGTGATAAAGAAATTAAATTTGTGAAATGGTAGCAAGTTATAATTGTAGTAAAAGAATTTAATAAACACTAAAATAAAATTATAAAAATTATTTTTATTAATATAAATATATTTATATAAAAAGACCTTAAGCTTAAACAAATTAACATACATTTAAAAAAATAAAGTCGAATAAAAAAGAATTTATATTAATAAAAATAATTTTTGCAAGATAGCGCCAGTTTTTTACATTGCACCTTCTTCCGTGATTTTTTTTTCATATTACGAGTTAACATAAATACGTTATCCCATGCCTTTTACATAAGCTGAGCAATAAGAAACATTGCTCTGTTATTCTGCCGACGTTATTGCCAACTTGCCGAGAAAATTATCTTTAGTGTAGACCTAGGGTTACAGTATTTTCTCAAAAAAATCGTCTCATCTTACAACCCTGGTTATGCGCCCCAAATGATTGGAACATGTTTGCCATACAAAATTTTGAAGAAATGTGTATATGGAACCCAACAGCGAAAATAACGTAAGCGCCAAAACCAAATTTTACATAAGAGAGTTTTTTTTAGTTTATTTCATATAAATTTTGTAGATAAAATTGTTTTCCCTATAAAACCGTAAAACCGTTATGTGACCATGACATTTTAGGAGATGATGCAAGTGTTGCCAATAATTTTATTTATTAAAAAATAAACGATAATTAAAAATGATGTCGCTTACGTTATTATCGCGGTTAGCTCAATATATTAATAAGAATATTTATATATATTTTTTCAATTAATTCAGATCCTGAAGATGAACTGTACGTTCGAAATAAATTGATCTAAAATAATCCAATAACGTTTTTTATTTCAATTAAAGAAGAGGCATTAAAAACGAAAAAAAATCGAATAAAGATAAATAAAACAAAAAGATTTAAATTGCGTGTTTATAGTATACTTTTGAGGCGAATTTTGGTAAGAAAATGCCAGCTATTGTTTACAAATAAAATACAGCTGTTTTTATTCTTTTTTAATCAACAGGCGATTTAAAATACATTTGTGTAAATCTTACGTGTAAATTATATAAAATTTATATAAAAATATAAAATACAATTGCGGTTGTAGTTTAAAAACATTTTTTTTTAACCCAAAATAAATAATAGAAATACATATATATAAAATATATATATAAATAACAAAAGCATAAATAAAAATGATTGTTTTTCTTTAAATTTCGTGTTTAAAATATATTTTTTTAGGCGAATTTTCAGCTTTTGTTTACAAATGTTTACAAACAATACACAGCTGTTTTGTTCCGTTTAAATCAATAAAAATATATTTTTTTCCAAATAACGTTAGGTAAATTTATGTTACGGTCAATTTCACCAAAATAAGTTAAAACTAACTATTGCTTTAACTTCTAGTTAACACTTTGTTTTTGGAAATTATAACTGAACTTGGTGAAATTGGCCGTAAGTAAATTTTACGTGTAAATTATACAAAATGAATATGAAAGAACAACAAAGAGTTGTTTGCGGTTGTATATTGATTGGTTTGAATTCTTAAAATTAAAATTTTCATTTCCCTCGAAGGGAAAAAAGCAATCGTGAAAAATGTTTCACGCTATCATTTCCAGTGATTGTAAAAATGAGAAGAAAGATTAAAAAAAATCAAATGAAATTGTTGTTCAAAAATATATTTTAAAGAAAAGTTAAAATAATAAAGCAAAATATTTAGGGAGGGATAGTTTGATTACAACGTTAGTTTTTTAAATTTTATGTAGTAGAATATTTTTCAAAATTCTGACACCACGTCTATCAAAAGCTTCACACTTCCGCGGGCAATCTACCTGTTGTTTTGCATTTTGTTGAACAATATATTGGTTTGTGGCTTTTAACGGATCTACCCCTTAATATTCGATTTATAGGAGGAACTACTTACATACATGTTCTGTTCCCTATTAAAAATAAAGTGAGAAAATCTAAGGGAAATGTAAACAAATTACGAGGGAAACAACTTTACACGATAAGGGGAATTTTTTCACGTTATTATTCCCCTTTGAATTACCCTTTGTTCATGGGAGTTTTTCATGATGGCAAATATGGGAAAAGGGGAAAAATTACGAGGGAAAAATTATTCACGATAGGGGTGTATATTTTTATCATTATTGTAATCGCAGAACATATTTAAAAAAGGACAAAGCGAAACGCACCGAGTCGACAACTCTGAAACAATCGATTTTTACAGCTACATCAGAAAAACTTGCGATAAAAAATTGGTGCAGAGAGAAATTTTTCGTGCTTCGCAAATAGATTCATATTGAGTCTACTTGCTTCGCTCTCAAAAGTTTGTATGGCAAAGCAAGTGCTTCGTTCATGATTGGAATGTGATGCATGAATAGAGAGCGAAACACGTACCGTGGAAACATGGCATTAAATGATTTGTTTATGTGAGTTTTTAAGTAGTTTGAGGATCTAAAAAAAAGTGCTAAATAAATATTGAACTGTGCACTTTTTCGAATTTCTTAAGTGCCAATTCAGAAAAAAATGTGCTAAATCTCGCGCTTAAAGTGCTAAACTGGCAAGCCTGCCCAGCAAATTGAAATATTTTTGATGTGTGTATTTTTTTAGGAAGAGCTTCTACCCGTCTTGTCATTGCACAATTTGCGTATATTCTTATTTTCCCCAAAAATCCCCAGCGAAAAAAGTGCTTTTCCCCCCAAAAAAAAAACTCCCTGAGATTTTAACGATCATTTTATTCCAATTAAAAAAAATAATCCTCAAAACTGAGAACGCTAAAGCAAACAGATAAGTCTGCACGCTTGCAACGCTGGTTGTGAACGCGGCAGTGTTTGGCTGTGTGTGAGTTTTTGTTTTTGGGGAATTTCGTATATAAACCCGTTGTTCCGTTTTTACTTCAAGAGTGTTGTTCGGCGTATGCTGTAATAAAAAAATATTTTAAACACGAACACAAATTAAATAACCACAATTTAGTGGTCTGTTCGCCGAAAACGAATGAAGACTTCGTTTCCTTAAATTCCATTTAAAACAAAAACAAATTATAAAATATTGTTTTTGTTTTACATGTAAGTAAAACGACCGAACTGCCTGTTTTTAGAAAACGAAAACAAGTGAATGAGTGAGAAATTATATTGAAAACAAAAACTAATTTTAGTTTCTTATTGTTCTTTTCAATATACATAATTTCTCACAGGCAGGAAGTTTTCATTCGTTATCGACGAACAGGCCATTAAATCAATCATAGTGTGCAGGAGTTAAGCCTGGTTCTCAGCTTTGCCTAATTTCATTTATCTTTTTCTATACAAATAAGAAACTGCGTAGACAAGTGCAGAAATACATTCATATTAGTTTTTCAACATTCAACGAACAAGGACATTCAGAGCATCCTAAAAAAACGTGACGCAAAGCCAAGAAGTTGTATCTGCCACGGCGTTAATGGTTTTTGTTTAAATACAATTTTTCCTCGAATAGTGTGTTACCTTTTGTCTAAATTCAACTGAAAAGTGTACAAGCTTCAACGAGGAGTATTTGAATTTTAATTATGAAAACAGTAATCAGGTATGTATTTTTTTCTAAAATATTATCGGCTAATTTCACCAAGTTAAATTTCAAATTAACAGTTTTGACAGTTATAACTGGTAGGTAATTATTACTAAACTTGGTGAAATTGACATTGAAAATTTAATAAATTTTATATTAGAAAATTTTCTCAACGCAAGGTGAAGTGAACAACAAATTACCCCCTAAGTCTTTTATTTTTTGGAAATTATTACAGAGAAACCCAAATTTTTCATTTGAGTGTCGTATAAGTGAAATCATGGTACACATAAAAAAATAATCTAGTTACTATTACCACAGCATAAGTAATTTATTTTTATATAATTACAAAGAAATAAGTTTTATTACCTAAAATACATACATACATATTTAGTAATTTATGCAGTAAGTATTGCCTAAACTTATCGTTAATACAGTGGTATCTCGGTTTAACTAACTTCATTAAGTCTGACTTTAAAGCAAAAACATCTATTTAATAAAAAATGTAAAAAAAAAAATCTCTCATTTACTACTATAGTGACATAACTGAAAAAAATCCATTTCGAGATAAACGCGTTTAATCTTTTTGATTTGCTCTATTAAAATTCTATTTTAAGATTATTTTTTTAAAGGCTGCGATATTAAAAAAATCATATCTTAAAAAAGAAAAATAGCACCTCCTTCAAAGTTTCAGGATATTTTAAGAACATTTTGAGGTATTATTTAAAAAAAATCAGCCAAATAAAAAAATACGTTTTTGACTTAGTCCGTTTTTAAAAATTTAATATTTTGCAGATATTAAATTTTTCAAAAAATAAACAAATTTTTTTTTTCAATATATGGTTTGTAGCCCCAAGTATTCTCTTTAAAATTACATTAAAGTCATCTTCGTATGTATAGTAGTTTTCGAGATATTGAAGAAATAATCTCAACACAATCGGCTAATTCGGCGATGTTATGATATTTTGAATATGACATAACTTTTTTAAAAATTTTTTTTCGTTCATATATGTTCCTTATAGGGTAAAAGGAACCTTCTCACCAAATTTCATTAAAATCGAAAGGGGCCGGGTCCCACTCTTGTTCGATTTGACATGGAATTACCCATACATAAGAAAAAACATATGTATTTTCATAAAAACATAATAAACATTTATTTATTTGATTTATCCAGTTTTACAAAAACATTAAATAAAAAATAAAATCTCATTTACTATTAAAGGATTAATTTTTAGCGCTATCACTATTGCAGATTGTTTTTACTGGTGAAAACAGAAAATTTCTTCACATGTGATTATCAAATCGCAAATCGAAATCATAAAAACACAAAGCGGATTTAACAAATTTTCAAAAAACGACCAAAATATGACCGACGCAATTCGGGTCTCTAGTGTATATTTTTTGCAGTATCGATGGCATTCATATACTTGTAGAATTCGAATTACTAATGCTTCTAATGAAAGCCACATGGTTTGTAATGGGGGAAGAATTTTTTTTTTTTTTTTTTTTTTTGTTAATTTCCAATAATTTTTTTATTTCGAAAAATTGATTTTTACGTTTTAGACTATTCCCAATATACATAATTGTACATTAGGGCGGGTCAATTTGTTCGGCCCCAAAAAAATTACAAAGCGTATAGCAAAATCGTAATCTACGGAAAATTCTAAGAACTCTTCCTAAAGAAACCATGGTTCCTAAATCAAAATCGAGCTTCCGGTGTTTGACTTGAAAATTTGTTATTCAGGAAATTCGAACAAATTCTACTTTATTGGAAATATTTATTTCAATTGATGAATAGTTGACCTGTATCGCTGAAAAAGGGCTTGTTTAAAATAAAATTTTCTCAGATTTCCAAGTTTATCTGTGCTCATTGTTAGAAAATTCTGTACATAAATAATTGGTTTAAAGGCTTTTGTCAAAAAAAAAAACAAAGTCAAGCTGGTAAAAAAATGTATTTTATTTTATTTATTTTTTATTAAAACTCACTTTACTTTTTAAAAAGTATAGTGTATTTTAATAGAACAGGCTACATGCAAAATATTTTGACGCGTTAGCGCTAGAAAGTTGGTGTAACTTTGAACTATTTAACGCTTTGTGTGTTTTTGACAAGTAATCAGCTGACAATAAAAAAAAATTTTACAAATTTGCGAATCGTGAAAGAAAAATTTATTGAAGAGCTTCAAAAACATACAATAAATTATATAAAAAGAATAAATTCAATAAAATAAATAAATCTTGATATACTTTCGAATCTGTTTTCAATGCACAAATAAGTAAACAAACAAAAAACAGCCGACAGAAACGGCTTTTGTAACGTGCGTTTTGTAACTTGCAATTTTTCAAACGTCGACGAATGAACGCATGTTATGTACTTCTACCTTTACAAACTTTTTAAATTTCTCATTACCTACTTCGATGACGATAGTATTTTGCCGATCCACGTTTTACTGATCTAGGAATACCGGCACATATTCAGGGAGCTGAGCGTTTGTACAATTGCTTTCCAATGTTTCCCGGCGCACAGTGCAAAATTTCTTGAATTTAGCGGAACTTAATTATTTAAACCAGTAAACCAGTTCTATTTGTGATTTTTTTAAATTTTTAATAAAAATTAATGTGTTTTTTTTAAGTCTTTGAGTTGCATTTTTTTTTAGAAATTATGCTAAATTTCGACTGGATTCCCACCACCTTTTTGTATTTTACAAACTAGCGCACGAACAGGTGCCTTTAAACTGCACAGAGCGTCAGATGTTAGCATGGTAAGCCTTTTTTTCCAAAACAAAACCAATGATGGCGTCCGATGTCGGTTCTTCCTTCCACTTTTAGAAAATGCAGTTACAGTACTTTTCGCTTATAGTCACATCCCTTAGTTGCACGCAATGTTGTGACTATATCGCTAATGTGATAATAAGCCTAATGTGATATAAGCAATTTTTGGGATTATAAAAAAGATAACAGATTTATTTCATTTATATATGTATGTACAATGTATGATATGTATACGAATTGTATACGTTATAAACCAATGCATAAATACTTTGTACGTTAAAAGGTTTAATTTTAAAAACTTTAATAACATAAAGTAAAAGAAACTTTAAAAAGTTAAATATATAATATAATAAAAATTATCCTTTTACAGATAAATTCACTCGTTTACTCATTTTTTCTGTTTTATTTTTTAGTTTGACAGGTTTTTCAAAGCACTATTGATTAAATGTCGTTAAAAAACAAAAATGTCAAAATAAACAACACGGTTGTATTTTACCATTTGATTTTAAGTACATTTTATTGGTTTGTGGCTTAAACAGCAAATTTTATCTAAATTAATGTGACAATATCCTAAATAATTTGCATGTAAGTAAGCTTTAAATTACCAGACTTAGGTGGCATATATGTCAAATGTGATTATATCGCTAATGGACTATATCGTTAATATTTTGTATGAATTTGACTTATAGAGCGCTGTAAAAACGTATATTGTGGACTTTATCGCTAAATGGACTATAAGCGACGTGACTATAGGCGAAAAGTACTGTATATGAAATTTGCAAAGTCATTCTGGAAAAAGTTTAATTTTAAAGAAGATCGCAAAATATCGCAGAAGATATTTTGTGTTCCCAATATAGGAAAAACATACCTTTAAAATGTTGTGGGTTTTAAGATGGTATTATGCGGTATCACCTTTTAAAGTCTCCAACGAAGTTAAAAAACTAAATTTACTTACTTCTTAAAAATCACTTTTTTAACGAACAAATCACACACGAGTACGAAACGATTATGCAATTATTTAAATGCCAATAATTGACAATTTTCTCATAAAATAAATTATGTAAAAATCATGGCCTACTGCACTGCCGTTTGTATGTACCACTCTATTAACTGAAACAAATCGAAAATCTTTCTGTATGCAAAAAGTATAATTGAATAAGAAATGCAACTTTCAGGTGTATTTTGGAGTTGTTTCGCAGGGTAAATCCCCAAACTGAGTATGAGGTTTTTGAGGTGGGATATTAATCAACCGCAATAATGAGTAATCTTATGCATTTTATGTATTTAAAAAATTTAATAAAGTTCCGCTAAACTTCCTGAATTTCGCACTGTGCGGCGTGCCATAGAATATAATCGCGATGTTATTTTGGCAGTTACTACTTAATAAGAATACCACGAGTAGATAGCAAACACGATCCTATATGCAAATTTATTTCCCCCGGTTTGGAAAGTATTTTTTTCATAAATTTTTCATTATTATTTTATTCGGCTTCTTTTATTTAAGTGAGTGAATTTTCGATATAAAAAAGTGCGTTTTAATAAAAAACAGAATAATAATTAAAAATATTTTATTTTGTTATATTTTTTCATTTTAAAACCTGTTTCATTAAAATGCATTTAATGAAACATTACATTAGATCTATGAATATTATTCATTGGATGAATAAATATATTTTTATTAGATTCAATGATTTTATTTCATAATATAGCTATAGCTATTTGCATTCCGTGTACTATAGGCTTTATAAAATACGTTAATTAGTTAAATACGCTTTTGCTGGGGATATTAAAGATACGAACCAATTTAAGTTATACACCCAATACTCATTATTTTTATAAATTTTTCATTTAAAACATAACAATTTGCTTTTTCTGTTTTTTTTTAGAAATCCAATTTGTTGGCGTAGAGGCACAATTTTTAAAACAATTCATACCTTAGGCTCAATATTCGCTTGTATAGCATTCTTAAGTTTGGTAAGCGGTTTGGCTGCAGGTAAGTTTTGCAACTCATTAGGTGAAATAACCCGGCAATCTTAATCATTAGGGACGCGATTTCCATGCAAATGCAGAAAACATGCAAATTGTCAGAAGAAATACTATTTTTTTTTTTGAAAAATAGCGAAAATTCGCCAAATTGTTTAATATTTCGAACAAACCATAAAATTAATTAAAAGTCGCTAAAACTATAAAGTATGGCAAACATTGCTAAATTAGGGGAAATTCGCTAAAAATTTCCTAGCAGCGGCATGATTGAAAAGTCTACCACTTATTTTTTGTGTAGAAAAGAAAACATTAAGCCCGCCACAAATTAGTAAAATCAAATAAAATAAAAAACAAACAAATATGAAAGATTTCATAAAAAAATAAAATGTTCGTGTTATACAAAGTATTTAATCGAGTACCGATAAGAAAACGAGTTTAGTCAAAAGTGTAAACATTTTTCAGCACTTTAATTATTTGCCATCAGCTGTTGCCTTTATTTTACGAGTTTTTACAAATTTTGCGTTCGCGTACTTTTTATACGACGGCTTTTTGTGAAAGCAAATTTTTGAGTTTACTCATTTACTGCATTTAATAACACTGTGTGTAATTTTTTAAGTCATGGAAAAATAACCATAAAGGACCTCCCACTTTTGCCCAAAGTCATGCACTTTTTTTATGGGCCCTTAAATATTTGGGGCCTCGGTGTCATTTTTGCAAAAAAAGTGATCAATTTCTCTGGCTCATATCTTGCAAACCGTTTAAAATTTTGATTTACACTTTGAGACAAAGTAGTAGCTCTTGCCATTAAAAACAAAAGTCGTGAACGTATAAAATCTAAATAAATGTATCTTCCAGGTCAATTCAAGGAAACAATCAACTACAAAAATGTACCTAAGATCTCAATAAACAACTTTTTAGAGCATATAAACTTCCTAGGAATGTTCTTAACACCGTTTAGGTAGCATAGTATCTCAATGTTGAAGTAAAGAAAAACCAACGAAATTAAAAAATTTTCCACTTTTGCGGCTACCTAAACGGTATTAAGAATCATTCCTAGGAAGTTCATATGTTCTAGAAAGTTGTTTATTGAGAACTTGAGTATATTTTTGTAGCTTCCTTGAATTTGGAACGGTTTGCTACGTATATCTTCTTTTTGTTCTTTATGCCAAGAGCTACAACTTTGTTTATCGAAATTCCGAACGGTTTGCAAGAAAATTACCACTTTTTTGCAAAAATGACACCGAGGCCCCAAATTTTTAAGGGCACATAAAAAAGGGCATGACGTTGGGCAAAACTGGGAGACACGTGCTTTTTTTTTGGTCCTTTATGGTTATTTTTTTTGTCCGTATATGGTTATATTTTTCGTGTTGCACTGTGAAATTTACTAAAGAGAATCTCTGCATTTGCCCCTGAACATATTCTTTTAAATCATATAAATTTTTTTTAAATAATTAACCATATAACTTTAAATTGTCTGTCTACAGTAAAAAAAATTTTTGTAAAATGTATTTAACAAATCCAAAAATGTAATTTTATTTTTGGTTTAAAGAAGTGTAAATCGAACAATAAATATCCTTACTTTATGAATGGCTTATTAAAGGTTTAATAGACTATTTTTCGTTTATTAATAAAACTTTAGCAATTTTTCCTTCAATATGGTTAATTAACCATTAATAAGTTTTTATGAATACGGCTGTGGAACTATAGAGATGTAATATAATTTTATGTATCAAAGTTAAGTTTTCCTATTAAATTTGTATTGAAACTTTACGATTTTAATAGATTTGATTTTAACCAATTAATACAAAAATATTTAATGTTTTCTTATGTTTCAGAAAACAAACCCGCTACTCCCGCCAAGCAAATAGATGTTTGTCATACCGCTGAATGTTATCGTACTGCCTTTGCGGTATTGCGTAGAATGAATACCGAAAAAAACCCCTGCGATGATTTTTATGAGTTCGCTTGTGGTAATTTTGTCGATGAAACTTCAATACCCGAAAATAAAAATTGGGTTAGTACAGTCTCGGAAATATCAGACGAATTGGGAAAACAACTGAAAGATATTATTATAGAAGAGAGACCTGAGTCGGATCCCGAATATTTAAAATTACCTAATGCTTTGTATAGGGCGTGCACAAATAAAAGTTAGTTTGTTTTGGTTCAGATTTATTTTGATACCAACATTTTAGTTTTAATTGTTTTTACAGATTCAATTGAGGCCTTGGGACACAAACAAATGCAACAAATTGCCAGAAAATTAGGTGGCTGGCCTGTTACTGATTGTGAGTGCTGGAATAGTGATGACTCCTGGTCCTGGCAAGAAACTGTAATGAAACACAGGCGTTTAGGTTATAACACTGATTATATTATTAGCCTAGTAGTTACTCCGAATAAAATGAACAGTACTCAAAATATTTTATCTGTAAGTTTTTTAATCAAGTCGATGGGTAAAACAAAATTAAAATTTACTTTGTGAAATGTTGGAAAACACCGATACGTTTTGAACTCCGTTTAGTATATAACCTATTCCATTATCTAGTCTAAAAACTTATTTATCATATATTATCTAGTTGCATCAACCTTCTACTAGCTTTAGTTATGAAAGTTTGGATGAAGGATTAAATGGACCATTAATTTCGGCCTACTATGACTATATGGTTGATATGGCTGTATTATTTGGAGCTGACAGCGAAACTGCCAGAATTCAATTTAGAAAATCTCTACAATTTGAAATGGATTTGGCTAACGTAAGTTAAAAAAGAAAAAATCGATAGGAAACATAAACCAATTAACTCTAATTTATAAATTAAGATTTCCTTTACCGCTGAAGAAACAGACAAATCTAATGGATGGAACTTCCGCAGCATCGAACAATTGCAAGTATCTTATCCTTATGTAGACTGGTTGGATTACATTAATGGTCACTTGCCTAAAGGGGAAACGGTTGATGCGCATGAAATTGTTAATGTTGTCTCGCCTGGATACTTCAAAGAGTTGGGAAAACTCATAACTCGTACCAAAAAACGTATCATTGCCAATTATTTGATGTGGCGTATAATTGAGTTCTCGGCCAAGTTCCTATCGGAAAAATTCCGAAACAGAAATTTCCAATATACAACTGCCTTGTTGGGTGAACAGCGGCAAGAGCCTAGATGGAAGGAGTGTGTAAATGTTGTATTGGAAAAGTAAGTTTTATGAAGGGGATTTTCAATTGATTTCTTTAATTTTATTTTAAGTTGGTACAAGCATTTGTTATAGTTTCTGTGTTTATTTAAAAAACATTGGCTGCCTTGCTAAACGTTTGCGTGCAAACTCAATGCAGCAATTATACTTTACAACACTACGAATCAAATGATTCTTTATGAAATATTTTGCGAAAGCATCGTCAATAGAAAAAAGTAAATGCTGGCATATTAGCTGCATAACAGATACATTTTGAAATTCTTTGTTCAGGGAAATCTGGAATATAGAAACGATCCCAACAGAATGGAAAAAAGCTTGATAATAAAAATCCCAAAAAAAGGATTAAAGCTTTAAAGTCTTCAAAGGGTGATCCGACTAAAACGCACAGCGTTAATTGTAAATAAAACAAAAAGTTTTTAGAAAAGTATCTTAATATGTTTTATAACAGCCTTTTGAAAAACTGCAGTCAAAGTAGAAAAACTGCCATTTCTTTCAACTCTTCATTTGTCATTGGCCAAAAAAAAACTTTTGCTTTTACTTTTGATTAATTAAATGTAAACAGTCGATGTTATTCCAACTCAAAAAGCGAAAAGTTGTACAAACATTTTCGTTTTTTGTTAGACAGTTTTTGGTTTCGACTGCAGTTTTTTAACCCCTGTTTTATTATTTTAAAAGGATATACTATGACACTTATGTGGCCAAATGCTCGCCACTGGTTCGCGAAGCTTCGGTGACATACCTCTTTCCGATAGTCCATATTTTCAATGACTATGGGACATAATTGAGGTTCAGTGTCGTTAATGTGCCGAATTATCTCATCCTTTAGCTCCTGAATTGTTCTTGGCTAATAGACGTACGCTTTTTCTTTAAAATATCCCTAAAGAAAAAGTCCAACGGTGTCAAATTACATTAACGTGATGGCTAATTTACATCGCCACAACGTGAAAAAGAGACATTGTTTCCTTGGCTGAGTGGCAATCCTGATGGAACCACATATCGTCCAGGTCCAGGTCCCCAATATCTGGCCACAAGAAGTCCGTTATCATCTCGCGATAGCGAACAACATTCACGGTAACTGCTTGACCGTCCTCCTTTTCGAAGAAGATCGGATGGAAGATGCCGCCAGCTTATTGACCGCACCCAACAGTCACTCCATGTGGATTTCGTTTCCTACAGACACGGTTTGCTGATATGTGCGCAAGATTCTCCCGATTGTGTACACATTTGGTCGATCATGCTGACCAAAAAAATTCCCGATGTGCACAAAATGTATTTTGATTTGAATGCCCATTTTCGTAAAAGGCGCTGCTGAATTGCGTAACTCTTCATGGTTGAAGTTTTCAAACACTGAAACAAAGAAATGTCGAATTAAGTGGGTCAAAAAAACTTGACGTTAAGGTGTGACTCACAATTAATTCGTAAAGAACAAACCGGATTTAGACCCAACCGCTCCTGTGCCGACCACATAAACAGCCTGCGTCAAAAAATAGAACGGTGCAACAAGTTCAAATCAACATTATACATAACATTTCTACATTCTGAAAAGCCTTTTGATGACATAAATATAAGTAAGATCTGGAGTGCTCTCAATAACTCACACGTCCCTTCGAAAATAATAAATCTTCTTAAAGCCCAATACACCGATTCAACTATGAAGGTTTTCCACAGCGGTTAAACCATTAGCGGACTTAACAGGGATGACTTCGTTTTCCCTGTCCTTTTCATAACCACACTTAACGAAGTATTGGCATTCTCAGTAAATCAAAATAAGGGTATTCCATGGAAACTGGATCATAACCAAAAATAATCCTATCGGGGGAGCAACTGACGACGCAAATACGTGCATCCAAAAAGCCTTAATAGCATTCTCCAGCCTGAAAACATATGGAACTCTGATGAACTCTCTGCAAAATCGAAACTTATGGTGTTTTCTTTTCTACAAAAAAAAAAAAAAAATACCAACTTGTTAAAAGGTGCATGTATAAAGTGCCTTGCCAACATTCCAATAATGCAATTTGTTATATGACGAGAACAAAACCCTTCTGACAACCTACCATCAACAATGCTTTCTTATGTTTTTTACTCTAAAGTAATAGAAAAAATAACTATTAAAATTTAAAATTGTTACTGTCCTGATTAGAGTTGATTTTTTCTCAACTTCGTCTGGTTGATAAACAGAAGTCAACTATTTCACAGGACATTTTCAACACTGTCGATTTATATGAGGCGTAAAGTGCAATGCCTTATGCCATTAGTAAGCGTGAGTGTTTTAGAATACAACATGAAACCCTTTTATACTATGTTCACACTTGGGTTCTTAAACGCGTTTAAGCAACTCGAACGTGATTAAGCTCTAACCACATCAACATCGAGATGATTTCCCATACATTGAAGTAATTTGTTAATCACTTCAAATTGACATGTTTACAACTAAATCACTTCATTAATCACTTAGAATCCACTGAACATACCTCAAACTAAGTGTAATGTAGAATCGGCCAACATAAACTGAACAACCGGCCACGATTCTGCTTAATGATTTTATTTGTTTCCTTAAATAATTCATAAATTTTCACAATTTCAGCATTAATTTGTTTAAAATAATCTTCTGATAACTTTTTAAAAGTATTTTTTTTATCAATTTTTAATACTTTAAAGAAACATAAATTTGTTTTTTTCTTAATCATCTGTCATCTTAATCATCTCAAATGTAATGTGCACGGCTTTGATTAACTTAATCAACATTTTGCTTAAACGCGTTTAAAAACTCAAGTGTGAACATAGTATTAGATAGCAAAGCAATTTTAAGAAACGAACGCGAAATTTTTTTAGCAACAAAAAATAAAACACCGAAAATACAACTGGATCGTCCACACACTCCGTAAGCCATTCGGCTTAATACGCCATGAAACACTACAATGGGACACATGGCAGAGGAACACCAAAAATCACCTGATGAACAATCATTCTAACTGTAACTGAAAAGACATTTAATGAATAAAGATACGTTGAAACGGAAAAAGATGGAGATTCGATGTAAACAGCTTATTTTTCTTATGGAATACTTTGTCAAAGTTTAAGGCAACATGCGGTTAGGCAGCCATTTTTTTATTTATCTATCTACTTATGAATCTATTTACCTTCTTCTATCTATACACTTCATATCGTCAACTAAAATGCAAAAGGGCGCAAACAACACTTTTAATTATTTTACCGTACCCATGTTCTGTAACATTAGTGAGAACTTCTCGCAGCGACAATATGTGAAACAAAATATTCCATCGTTTCTGGAAAAGTGAGAAGAAAAGTGTGTCAGAAACTCATGTCGAAAACTAACAAAAGAGATTACGTCGTTACGTTTAAATATCATAGCATTGCACTCGAAGCCGATGTGACATTGCAGACGTTGAGATCGCCAATAACACATATCATTGATGGCGACCAAAATGTACTAAAATTGAAAAATTTTCAACGACTACGGCAAAAATACAACCGTCGGCTATACCAAATAATGTATAGTGCGACTTTAATGTTTTTTGTTTTCAAACGAACTTTGAAAACATTCCTATCAATATATATTTGAAAATAAGTGATAGGAAAGGCGTCATAACGCTGATGTATTTTGACATCAGTACTATGACAAGTGTCTTCGTTTTTGACCCCATGACACTTTTCATCATTGTGATGTCAACCTTAATATAATTTTGCCAAAGTGTCTTCTGGGTCAAAATGAAATTATGGAATCAATGGGATGAAAACATTGGCATCACAGAAATGACGGACATGTATTCAGTGCGATGACGCAGTAACATCGGAGAAAGGACACATTACCATCAATTTAATGACAGTTTGTCATTGAGTCAAAGTCATTGGAATTGAATTAAGTCAAAGTGTGAGAATATTATTATTCACTTACCCGTTACAGATGTTCGTTTCACGTTTGTTGAACTAAGACCTTTGTTTACAGCAGAACTCTCAATAATAAGACACCAGCACCATGCCCCATATGGTTTTCGTAATCATTCTACTTTGAACATTTGATGTATTTAACTAAATAATTTAAAAAATTGAATATAGGAATTTTTGCTTCTTATAAACCATTCTAATCATGAAAATAATGTTAATAATATACAAAATGTGGCATCGAATTGATGTCACCATAGTCATAAAATAGATGACACGTAAAAAATGACGAAATTGTACGAAGACGTTAGACATTGGATTGATGTTATTTTTTGCATCAAGAGAAGCAAACAACTTTACAAAATCAATAAAGACAAGGTGTACTTCGCGTTTGAATTTCTTTAATAAAGTCGCCGTTTTTGTGAGAACTTAATGTGCAATCTGTAAAAACCATATTTTTGAAAAAGTTCAATCAAATATATGAATAGAGTTGAATGTTATTCAAACCCGTAACTCGAAATAATGAAGAGCAGGTACCGCAAGACGTATCCAAATATAACAGCGCTGAAATTTTAAGTCTGGCATTGACTGAAATAAACTAAAGAAAAGTTAATTAGATTACAGGTCGTTTGGTTTGGCGCATATTCCAAAAAGTCGCAGTGGAGAAAAACGGCAATAAAGATTTACATGAAGTTTTCCAAAAAAAAATATTCTCGATAGAATTTTATGTATTTTCACCACTGCTTCTGACATTTGTTTTGAAGAAAAATGTGCACCTTAATGAACGAACTTGGAAGTTAAAAGTTTTTTATTGAAAGTGAAAATTATTGTTTTCTGCCGCATAGGACATTTTGCTAAATTTGTTTTTAAGAAGTAGCTTTTTTTTTTTGCTTTTGTTTTGACAACTTTTTTTCTTACGGCAACGTAACGAAGCATGAATAAAATATATTTTTTTGTCGTCAAATTATTTTGATTTCGCTTTAACTATTTTTGTTCTTATTTTAATGAAGCAAAGCAAGATTAAAATTAATTTTGTACGTTTTTGTTTAATTAATTTGCCGCATTCGCCAAACTTTGGCGTTTAGAGCAATTCAATACTTAAAAAACTTTAAAAAAGTTATAATGGAGCAAAATTAATATTTAATATCTTAGAAACCATTCAAAATTTCGTGAAACAGGTTTTGGACTTAGAGAGGGGGTATTCCAAATATATCCAATACCTTTTTTACAACTGTTCGGTAGATCGGTGACGATATATTTTCATTTTCTTTTTTTCATGGAAATAGTTTTGTGCCAGAGCTTATGTTTCTAAGTGAGCTACCTAAATAAGAGCGGCAAGAGTTTTTTTATATGTTAGCACTTCTCATTTGCATACAATTTATACGAAACAACCGTTTGGAATGCGAGTAAGACATCACTCGGCTAATTTTTATTGACAGATCGATATGTCGGTTTGTTTTATTGAAATTGTATTTTCATGTTTAAAAAACGTATGCTGCTCTTGTTTAGGTAGTTCAGTAAGTTTCACCAAAGAAGTACCAACATTGTTCATCTTATAGGTTCTCTTTCCCTCAGGGTCCTTAGCCTTAAATTTTATATTTCAAAGTTCAATATTTTAGAAAATTAACAAAGCACCACGTGCAGAACAGAGCAGTAAAAGAAAAATTTAATTTCCCGTAATTGCATTTCTTTAACTTTTTTCTTCCCATATAATGTGGGAAAATTGTTTTTCTACTTTAATTGGTTTAAAACACACATATTCTTCTACTTCCATTCGCTTAACTCCTATCGGAGCATAGGGCCTGTACAAAGTTTCTCCAATTTATTCTTTCGGATGACTTCGCTTTAATCACATTCCAAGATATTCCGATCTTCGTCATATAATTTTGCAGGCAGTTCTTCCAGGTGGTTTTTATACCCACACCACAATAGTGGAGAGGGTAATATGCAGTTGTGCTGATGTGTGTTACACCTTAAAATATGGGTCCTGGAGCCAGCATCACTTTCTGAGTCGATCTAACGATGTCCGTCCGGCTGGCTAGCTAGCTGGCTGTCCATGTAACCTTGTGCGCAAAGTACAATGGCTTATAGGTTCTTATTGGCACAAGGACCAAGCCTGTTCAAAATTGGCCGAATCGTAGGACCACGAGGGGAGATAGGGGTAATTTCTGCCTCTCAGAAATCATCAAACCGATTTTAATGAAATTTAAAACAAAGATAGATCCATAATTATATGGACACATAAGCATGATTCTCCTTGGGTCCCGAAAAGGGTGCACTCTCGCAAATGTGTTTTAAAATACTGTGGTGTATGGCATCATATAGACGGGCTTGACCGACTGTACTTTCTTACTTGTTTTCTATTGCCGTGTGGATTCCATTCTAGCGATTGTCGGCATATTTCCTCTGCATCCTCTCTTAGAGTATGTCCGATCGGCGTACGGTTATATCACCCAACGTCATATCGTCCAAAACCGAAAATGTGATAACACCCAAATTCCGACGAATCGCCAAAAAAGTGGAATAGAAAAATGTCATATCGCCCAAACGCAATGTCATATTACACAGACATTTTTTTTGGGGAAATTACATTTTCTAAATATAATCAATTCTCAAAAACACAACATAATGAAACAGTTATTTTTGCTGATATTTTTTTCTTTGTTTTCTTATTCTAACTACTGTTTACACATTCTTGTGTATTCATTCATAGAGTACAGTTGTACGAAATGGAATCAGAGGTTTTGAGTTTGGGGGGGGGGGGGGAGCGGTATTACTTCTAAAATCAGCAACTAGGTGCAACAATTTCAAGAAAACACCGACACCTGTCTGCTTATGTTTTTTAATGAAGAACGATAAGAGTTAAATTTTTGTATCTCTTTTTGTGAAGGAGATAGGAGGTTAGGGAATTTACACGTTTTTACACTTTTTTACACCCTAAACATGCGAGTTTCTAAAAATCTCATCTTAGTGGATATGCCGAGAGAACAACCTCCGGTCCAAATTTCAACATTTTATCTTCAAGCGTTTAAGCTGTGAGAGTATGAATCAGTCAGTCAGTCAACATATTAAAATATATGTTTATACAACAACTTTATACAAAAAAAAAAAACACCCACAACGATTTTTATTATACAAAATTTTCTAAAATTTTTATTAAACATCCTTTTTAAAATCTTCCCTGAAAAACAGATTTGTAGTTTCGGTGGGCTCTCTGTATGTACGCAAGCATTTCAACCCGCAATCTAAGGTCGATGCCTTGGAATTGGTCAACAATATACGCCATGCCTTCGGAAAAATAATCGAACAAGCTCAATGGATGGATGAGGTGACAAAAAAGGGGGCCAAAAAGAAGTTAAACTTGATAACAAACCATGTTGGTTATCCCGCTGAGATATTAAATCATACTGTATTAAAAGACGTCTTTCGTAAAATGAAACCTATTAATCCTGAAAAATATCTCAATGCGGTCTTGAGAATAAATTTTTTAAGAAACTATTTTTCATTCAGCAACTTGAGATTACCAGTACAGAAAAACGATTGGACTATGTATGCTAATCCAATTGATTTAAATGCTTACTATTCCAGAACAGACAATAGTATAGGTAACTATTTTAAAAATATAATTAACTAACACAGCGTTTACATTTGACATTTACTGGCAAGACAGTAAGAAAATACATAGTAGTTGCCAAAACACTACTAACTGTCTTTGTAACGTAGGCGTCCAGACAGTAGTTAAAACAGTTCACTTTTAAAAATATGTCAAACGTGAATGTTGCAGTGCAAGTCCAGCTAAAGGTGTTTTACATTACCGAAACAAATTTAAAAATACTTAACTGAACCATTCAAAAATCAAAACAGAATGCAAATTTTTTATTTTTTTACATTTTGATTTTTTGTTTTTCTTTTGCTAACAAAACTTTAGATTACTGTTAGCAAATGCCAAATTACTGTCTGCAAAATTTGCATGTATTAGCGAAAAAGTTTACATGTATTGCTACTGTCTTGCCAGTACTGGCAAATGTAAACGCCATGTAAAGCAAAGCGAATTCACACAAGGTGGTCTTATTTTGAAAACGTTTACAACACTGTAAAATATTTTAACGCTGTGTCCAAAATGTATTATTAAAGTGACCTCATGCCCGTAATTTCTACAAGCAGATATCTGGCCGTGTTCGTACCTTACAGTGATCTTTACCTATCCGGTAGCACTTTTGTGGTAATTTTAACGTTAACTTTGCCTACGTGAATTAACTATCGAAAATCGATAGTCTAAAATATATTACACAATAACCCGTAGGAAAGAAATACATACGTTTTAAAATTATGAAAAGCACAGATACCCATACACAACTAGACATCTATTTGTAGAAATTACTGGCATCCGTACGCAACAATAGAAAAAACAACAGGCATTTTGTTGCTACACATTTAGAATTAAGACCGAAAATATCAAAATGCCTTATTAAAAAATGTTAATAAACATAAAAGAGACACCAAACGTCAGTCAAACACGAAGAAAATCACTGCAAACAGCTGCGCTGGTGAGGTCACTTTATTAGCACATTCTGGTTGTGCCAAATATTAAAAAAAAAATTTTCATTTTGTTTTTAATTTTAAATTGTGTGTTTTGAAAAATAATAACTTGAAAAAAATTTTAAATTTCATAATTTTAAGCGAAAATTATAGGATTTTGTAAACATTCCCCAGCACCACCAGCACGGTATACCATTTTGACACAAGGTTATTTATCAGCTGTTTTTTACGTAGCAAGATAAGGTCACCTGGTGTAAATTCGCCTTGAACTAAAGGAATAGAAAATAATTTCTAAAAAAAACTTTTCGAATAAAAATATTTCAACATTTTTTTTTTTGAAAATCGAAAAATCCAAAATCTTCTTTAAAGATTTCTAACTAAAATTTATATGTATATTCTAATTTCTATTTAGAACTCTCTGCCGGTATTTTACAAGATCACTTTTTTAACAGGGAGCGACCGAAGTTTATGAATTATGGTGCCATTGGCTTTGTTATCGGTCATGAAATCTCTCATGGCTTTGATAAATATAGTCATGACTATGACGGTGAAGGTATTTTAACGGACTGGTGGCAACCTCAAGCTAAAGAAGCCTATATGGAAAAGATTCAATGTATAGCTGAACAATATAGCAACTTCACAGATGAACAAACTGGACTTAATGTAAGTTTTTCACATAATAAAAAGTTTAAAGTTGTTATACACACACACACACACACACCACAATTGCACATACAGGTATTTGTTCAAACTAGGCGGGCAAAATTGAATTTATTTTTATTTAAGAAAATTTAAGACCAAATGTCAAATGGAATTTTCCACCTTGTAGGAAAATGTTAAACGTTTGTGCAATCCAGGTTTGGCATTTGTCAAGTTTTCCCTTGTTTTGCAAGGTTTTTGAGATGAAAACAAGTTTTAATTTTAAACAAAGTTTTTTTTTAAAATAACATAATTTATTTTGCTGTCTATTGGATGAAAATATAAAGCAGTGTTGCCAATTTAGCCATTTAGTGGCTAGATTTAGCCATTTTTCACCCTGTTTAGCCATTAAAAAATGCATTTAGCCATTAGCCATTTTTTTTAGCCATTTTTGAACTGGTTTAGCCACAAAATTTTTCTTGCCGTTTTTCTTTTAAAAGAATAATTTTTATTTTATTATGAAAATATATAAAAGCAAAATAAACACTTTAAATAATTAAAACGGCTTTAATTTAAATCACAACTTTTACAAATGTTGAAAATCGCTATAAACGATGATGATGAAACATCTTTCAAAATAAAGGAACAGTATTCCAATATTAAATTTATAAAACGGATCAACACAAACATCGGTGTTTCTTTAAAGAGATGCTGGCGGCAACAAATTTTTTTTAGAAATTTCAGAATTTACTATAAAGTTGCTCTCACTTCTAATGCTGAAGTAAACATCGTTAAAAGTAATTTCAGAAATAGGTTACATTTAGCAACCGTTAATTCGATTTTATCAATGAAATATTTATACCAACACCACAATAGTGGAGAGGTTACTATGCGTTTGTGCTGATGTTTGTAACACCATAAAATATTGGTCCTAAGCCCACCTTTTCGTAAACCGATTGACCTGAACCACTTTCTGAGTCGAATTAACGATGTTTGTCCGGCTGGCTGGTCGTCCATGTAAACCTTGTGCGTAAAGTACATATCGCAAATTTGCAGATCATTAAATAAAACACAGGTTCTAATGAGGTGTAGGGTATCATATAGTCGGGGTTAACCGACTATATTTTCTTACTTGTTTTTTATTGTAGATCTGGAATCAAAAGGTTGGGTAAATGTTGCCGTGATTACTATTTACCTTAAAATTTTTTAAAACTAATAGGCACGAGTGATTCCTATGAGATGAACAATAACGACATAACATTTATCGATGATTAAGTTTTTTAAATATCTTTCAGAATATTTAATAACGTTTATTCTTATTTAAGAAATTGATCTTAACTAACAGTTTCATCGTAAACAACTTTAAATGAATTATTTCTGTTGTGTTATTGAATTTTAATGTGTTTTTATTTAAAAAAAGCTTTTAGCCATTTTTTAGCCCATTTTTAGCCATTTTTTAGCCATTTTTTCCCGTAAATTTAGCCATTTTTGGTCTCCAAGTTTTGGCAACACTGATATAAAGTGATATTTTTATACCCTCCACCACAATTATGTAGTTGTGAAGAGGATATACTAAGTTTGTCATTTCGTGTGAAAATGTTTTATATTCATCTCGGACCCCATAAAGTATATATATTCTGGTTCCTTGAGTAATTCTAAGTCGATTTAGCCATATCCGTCTGTTGAAAACACGCTCACGTTCGAAAAATTCAAAAGAAATAAACAAACTTGGTGCCAATTTGCTTGTAGTTATCCTAAGCTTGTGGAACCACCACTTTATAAAATTGATAAGTTTGTTACAAAAACTAACATAAATGGTAAAACAATGCACGGAATCATATAAGATTTTGCAAAAATTCGTTTTATTTGACTGGAAAACACGCTGTAAAATTTAGTGAAGATCCGTCCATAATTTACCGTAGGCCCCATGTAAACCCTACTCCCGAAAAACTGTTTAGACGGCCTTAAACCGTAATAAATTATGCTATCAGAATAAAATTTAATACTTCACAGTTTTATATGACTAGAAATGCCACTGAAATTTCATGTAATATATTATTTCTGGTAATATAAATAAATACGCCTTAATCCGTAGCAGATATAGATATTACGGTAAAGTTTTTTCCAGCTTAGCTTCATATGGCCAGAAAAAAACTCATGCAATTTTGTGATATGCGGTCCATAATTTACCTTAGATCCCATATTTAGCAGCCCTCTGAAGTTCACTGTAAACGCTTAAGCTTATTTCACCGCTGTATTGAAATTTATGTTTTTCACTCTGTAGAATTTGTGTTCATAACTTACTTAGAACTCTAACTTGTTATTAAACGATCCTTTTTTTTCTCTATCTTTTATTATTTCAGCAGTGTTCAATTGTATTAAATCCTTCCTAACTTCAAAATCCAACATACATACATATATATATTTAGGTGCTGATATATCTTTAGCATATACATAGTTTATCTGAAGATGATGAAATGACCCTTAGATTTTGTTGTGCTACATTAAACTTTGAACACTTTGCAATGGTGTGTTAAAAAAGTTCGATTTTGATAACGACTTTCTTCAACACGTTGAAGTTTAAGCACTATTTTATGTAACAAATGGTAACCAGTTGAGTATTTCTCAATTATGTGCTATCGTGCAAACTTTACCCTACGTTTTCACATGCTAGTAATTACTTGCAAGTAGTGTACCTATACGTTTTATCAACGGAAAATCGAGAAAACAGCCTATTGGCTGAAAGACAGTGTTGGGGATTTAATGCGAGCAAAAAGAACAAAGCGATCGAAATATTGATCGTGCTCTTAATATTAAAGATAACTGATAATAAAAAGATTACAGAAAGAGGACAGAAATTTTAAAGATGACAGCCAGTTAAAATATAGATCAACTGCTCCGATTTCTATACACATACATATGTATATAAATATTTTTCCCTTATGTGAAAATGGTTCACTTTCTTAAGAGTTTAATAGTAAATACTGTGATGGGCCGACTATACGTTCTTACTTACTTTTTTTTTGCGGAGTTTTAATTATATTTTTTTTTGTTTGCTTGATTTTAGCTTGATGGTGTTAAAACTCAAAATGAAAATATTGCTGATAATAGCGGTATTAGGCTGGCCTATATGGCCTACAAGCTTTTGGTTACGGAAAATGGTGAAGAACCCCAGCTCCCTATATTAAATTACACGTCGCTACAAATGTTCTGGTTAGCAGCTAGCCAAACGTGGTGTTCGAAATATAACACAGGTACATTTTTAGAATTTTCAATTTTGCTTGTAATGAAAATATTGTTTCAGAATATCTTGAATACGAAATAACCAATGAATATCACTCGCCCAATAAATACCGCGTTCTGGGACCCTTTCGAAACATGCCGGAATTCTCAAGCGATTTCAAGTGTGCCGTGGGAGCACCCATGAACCCTGTGAATAAATGTGAAATTTGGTAGATTTAAGGCATTTTTTGTACAACATATTTTAAAAAAGATTAACATACATGAGAAAATAATCGTTTCTTTCTCCCTTTTGGGTGATTAAAATTCTCGTCAATATATAGGTATAACAAAATTAAATTAATTGAAACAAAAAACTTTTTCTATTAAAGTAAATAGATGCGAGTTTTCTTAATTTCAAATAAAATAATTTTCAAAGTTAAATAAAACGTGTTATCTCTATAGGGAATCTTTAAATTATGTATTAACCATTTTTTATTAAAACTGACGTCAGTATTATAATTTGTTGCGGTCTAGATCTAAAGCTGGGATCATACGATTGCCCCAATGCACCAATTTTCAAATTTTTAATACCCCAATCGTGTGACTGAACAATGAAATGGTTCATGGACCAATCGAGGACAATATTGGGCTCACTTTTTCATATCAAATGCAATCCTGGTGCGGCAATCGTGTGACTACTTGATATGCAACCGCGCGTCAATAAAAATAAAAAAAATGTACCAATATTTATTGTGTTCTTGCATACATACATATTAATTTATTCCTATGCAATATAATTTTTTTTTTTGAAATTAGTGCTACATTGCACTGTGCTCGAAATTGGCACTTTTTTAGACAAGCTGGGCATATTATTATAATTACCACAATACTAAAGGCACGAGCTCTATGTGTACATTTGTCCTTCAAGTTGTGCTGAAAAGGTCAACAAGAAAAAGAAAGACAAACATGAAAAAACCAAAATGTACTTTGGACTTCAATAAGAATTATTGACAAAAAGTACGAAAAAACAGAGGTAAAGGAAAAACATGTAAAATCAATTAAAAATGGATAATCATTCAAAAAAGCAAATTTCGATCTACCAAAGGGTTAAAATACAATTTGGTTTAAGGATTGATGCTTGACTATTGACGTCAGCAGCCGTCGATGGCTGCGAGTGCAAGACAGCAAGTCCCTCTGAGGAGATCGAGTGGTAGCGATTGAAACATGTCAGGGTAACCAGCCGCCTGGGTTCGAATCTCAGGTCAGTCAAGAATGAATGATTATCAATAACAATTTTAATTAATTTTCATGTTGTAAAATTCCTTTCTTCATAAAAATAATTTAATGAAAGTTAAATTTGATGAACTTAAGCCTGATTAAAAATATTGGAAATTTGGATTATAATTAGGGTACGCTGTATCCAATGGTGCTAACTGTTTTTTTTAAGGTTAGCTCTTGTTTTCGAGATATACCGTTATTTCGAAAATATAGTAGGCTGCACAACAAATATCCGCGTAACTCAAAAACGGTTTAGTTTATTGAAATTACTATTAAAACCGAAATTCCACAATAAAATTTCCTTTAAGATTTTTAATGTGAGCTGTCGTTTTAATTTTTTTTTATCAAAATTTCGAAATTTTTGTTTTTTAAAAATTTATAAAAAATTAGAAAATGCAGATATGCTACTAATTTTTTGCAGACATATAAAAAACGAAGCTGCAACAAACAAAACAAGCCATAAATGGTAAAAATCTATTAGCAACTATTGATTTTATTCACAAAAGTCTTAAAATTTTAATTAATTTTCGAATTTCATAAAACGCAATTATTGTATGGGAGCCTCTCTAAGATGTGGGGCAAGTATGTCTCGAGAAAATGTTAAGGACAAAAAATAATTGAGGTCGGTCATATATTATATCTCACTAGGGGCGACTCCTGGGCATTTATGTGACTTTTCTTCAATATATTTCTAGTCTGCATTGAATATTTTGTATGGCAGCCCGCTTAAAGAATGGAGACAGCGGGTAGGTATATTAGAAATCAATGATTGAGATGAAAAAAGTAGAGTCGGCCATACATTTGACCCATCTAGGGATATCCTAGTCGCTGCAGGAGCCAAATTTAAGAATTTCACTAAACGGCCATATTTGTGTGGTTGAAAGTTGGCCCCTGCAGCGGAATTTCGGTTTTTTTTAGTAATCTCAATAAACTAAACCGTTTTTGAGTAACGCGAATATATGTTGTGCAACCTCTTCCATTTTCGAAATAACGGTATATCTCGAAAACAAGAGCTAACCGAAAATAGAGCACGCTCTAATGGAAATTTAGTCAGATGACTTTGCGTGTGACTTTTACAGAAGCAAAGTTAAAAAGGAAACACACGACTTGTAAGTATGTATTTTGCAGTGGGAAATTTTACATGTCTGATGACAAAAACATGCCGTGTACGGGCTCCTTAAAGTAAAGTGTTTAAAAGAAGAATATAAATCGCTTTTATTAATAAATTTATATTTTATAAAATTGGATATTAATAAGAAAAAGTGGCCACCATATGTTTTTCATGTGTGCAGCTAACTTTATGTTTTATTTAAAAATATTTTAAAGGCTGCCCAAAAATTTTTTTATATATGCAGGTATACAAAAGGCACTTAAACAAGGATTTTTTAGAATTTTTTAGAAAAAATTTATGTATTTTGGTCAGTTAAGTTAGACCACAAAAGAGGTATCCAGGCGAATTTCAAAAGGTGAGTGCAACTCTACAACTACAAAAAGCCCCATGTTTTTTGTTTTTGCAATTTAATAGATAACTGGTTGTTTCCAAAGTAACGGTCGTTACCGATTTTCGGAGATTTTTTATATAAAATCCCAACCCGCCCAAATATGCCCACATTTTGGACTTACGAAAATTCAAGCAACGGCAGCAACCGAAAGAATTTATAAAAAATGTAATTTTAATACTTTTTTTGACCATTAAAAAATTAACGGTCGTTACTTTATAAATGTGATGTTTTCAAACATCATGTATTGTAAAATTTTGAGCAGGATATGTCAAGTAAAATATCTGATTAAATTCTTTGAAATGTTTTGTTTAGGGAATGGATTTATTTTCAAACCAAAGCAATTAGTTACCTAAAAAAAATTTTATTTTTAAAGTAACGGTCGTTACATTTTAAAAAGTTAATAGTTTTTTGTGTTTGAACTCATTTATAATGGGTAACTCACAGAAGCATATTTTTGTTAGTATAAAGAAGATAAAAGTTAATCTTTCGGAAAATGACAGATACATTTACTTTGTATAACATTTAGCGGAAAAAAATTCAAAATAATTCTTTTTTTTTATTCATTCTTGAGCTATAAGGGGTAATTTTCTTTGGAAACACCCAGCTGTCAAAATTTTTTTATTGCAAATTAAAATTATCACTTTTTAATAAAAAAATTATTAAATTCACTTTAATTATTCGCAGTTTTGAAATTTTTAATTATACAAATTATATTTTTAGCACTTTCCAATCAACTTCTTTTCAAAATAAAATTATCGGCCTTATTGTGTTAGTCGTTGTCGTATACGACTGTGTAATAGATTAAAGTAATATACAACATGTGTTCTTTAATCTTCTACAAAAAACGACGTTTGTTTACGAAAACGACAACCACAATAAGGCTGTATATTTTGACATTTACGTCTGGGATGTTAGATGTGACGATTTTACGTCATTTTGACGATTTTTTTCGATGAATTTACCAAAATGACGATTGACGATTTTTGATGTAGAGTCACTAATGTTTTGACGATTTAATCCCGTCAATAAATTTACTTTAAACTTTAATCTGGCATCATTTTTATAACACTTTAATCTGGCAAGCAGGTTTGGTAGATGTGACTATTTTTCGTAATTTTAACGATTTTTTTGAGAAAATACAATAATATGACAATTGACGATTTTTTGACTAAAAGTAATAGTGTTATGACGATTTTCTAGCATCGATAAAACAAACAAGAAATATTTAAAATTGAAAATTGAAAACAGTACAAAACTTACAAATCAATTTTTCGAAATACAAAAATTTTTGGAAATTAAACAAAAAAAATCCTCCCCCATCACAAGCCAAGGGGATTTCATTAGAAGCATTAGTAATTTAAATTCTACAATTATAGAAATGCCATCGGTACTGAAAAAAAATATACACCAGAGCCCCGATTTGCGTCAGTCCTATCTGGTCCGCTTTTAAAAAATTGGTTAAATCCGCTTTGCGTTTTTATGATTTCGATTTGCGTCGCCACATACGAATGCATTTTTCGATGAAGTCATAATCACATGTGAAGAATTTTTCTATTTGTGTGTAAAAAGGCAAATCCCAATTAATTCTGTTGGGTAAGTTATTTCGTAGTAAAATTGCGTGTTAGGAAGTAAGAAGTTACTTTTTAATAAGAAGTTGTGTAGAAAAATGAGTGCAATAAGAAAAAAATGTATTAGTTTGAAACTAATATTGAACGTAATAAAAATAATAAACAATTTGCAATAGCGCCAAAAGTTAATCATTTAAAAATAGCGCGAGTTAAAAGCAAATGAGATTTTAATTATAATTTAATATTTTTCTGAATATGGATAAATCAAATAAAAAATATCTTTGTTATGCATTTATGCAAATATATTTTTTCTTATGTTTTCTTTTTAAATGATAAATATATTCAGCTCACTTGCTGAAATAAATAGAATAAAACTTAACCATATCACTTTCTTCATCATAAATAGAATTTCTTGCTAAAAATTTATTTTTTCGAACCAATCCATGCAATAAATTGTCTTTAATTTGTAAAATTTATATCTTTGACGTTTTGTTGACGATTTTGTTCAATTTTCGTGACGATTTTGACGAATTTTGTTAAACCTTTTGACGATTTTTGAGGAAAAAAGTCTAACAACCCTGCTGACGAGTTGAGTTTACCTTTTTAAATTCGCCTTGAGCAGTATTGTTTCAGAGTTGGCAGCACATTCTAGTGAATTCGCCTTGTGTAGCATCTTTTTATGAAATCACAGTGTTTTGCTGGTATTAAGGCGAATTCAACTACAGGTGGAGTCGGAACTACAACAATCCAAAAACAACAGAATCATCGTAGGGTTTTAAGCATTGCATTGTTAGTGCTCATAGCTCGAAATGTCAACCATTCTTAGCAAAACACTAACAAATCAAAACAAATAAGCTCGAACTGTCAAATTCAGATGCCGTTTCGACACCACCTGTAGTTAATTCGCCTTGGTTGGTACATATGTGCAGCTTTTTGTTTTAGGGAAGAAATTAAATTTTTTAATGGTTGGCAGAGATTGGTTTACATATTTCTAAGAAGTCATAATATGTTTGGGATTTGAAAAAAGTATTATTAAAAAAAAAATCTTTTAATTCTTTAAAAACGCTAGTAAAAATTAAAATGTTGGTAGCCAATAGATTTTTTTTATATTGAAATAGAGAAATTTATATACCTACATAATTTTATTTTTTGCTTATCTTAATTGTCTTTCATAAAAAAAGATGAAAAAGTAGCACCATGTTTGTAGTTTGTACAATAAATAACATACCTATACTTTTATAGATATTTGCATTGGTAATATAATGTGTTGCTTTTTGATTCAATTCAGTATGAATAGGCCATAAAGGAAGTTTGAATTAGGAATATTTATAACAAAAATAGGTACTCACCTTAGAAATTTATGTACTATTATCTAAAAACTATTTACATACTTTGATTTAATTAACACTTTAACACATTTTTTACAGGCCATATTTTGTGGTAAATTACCATCTTTTTTATAAATTACATTCACTTCATACTTCAGAACAATTATATTTTCTAATTTACTCCATAAAAAATTTACTCTCTTAAAACGCTTTAACAAAAATAATGATATTTCTCTTATTTTGTAGTTATGTACTTGCATTTCTTATTTTGCTTAAAAGACTTATTTTATTTCCTTCATTGAAAACACACAAGCACTCATTCACTTTAACAACGCAACTCACTTTCTGCTTCTGCTCACTGCAGCAAAACAAAACTGAGCCCTCTTAACTTAACAGAAACCCAACAGAGACTGCGCTGTCCATAATACTTTTTTACATAATGAAATTTTCAAACAACTTTTTCATTAAGAAAAAACAAATAATCTTAATATATTTTTGCATTTACTTGTTAATTGAACATTAAATTACATTTATTTATAAAAATTATTAAATTTCCAACCCTTTTAACTGTTATTTTAATTAATTTAAACGAAAATTCACAATCGACCGTACGCGCACCATGAAAATTTGCTACAAACTAAATGTGGAAACAAAAAGGCAATACCGTTTGGTTTACTTGGATTATAAAAGAGAACGAGTAAGAGAATGAGGAGCTTTTGGAATATCAATACCAAGGCGAATTCACTAGAATTCGTTTTGATGAACAGTAAAGAGTTAAGTTGGCTTAAGAAAATAAGGGAATAGGTTTTTTTATATACATTTGAGAGCCTTTTTGTTAATTTACAGTAGGTTAAGCAAGGCTGTGCATATTATGGTTGGGCCTTAAAAAGGAAATCAAAATAAATGTATTGGCTGCTTGCAGACTAAAATAAATATGTACTAGGCCTTCCATAAATTTTTAAATTTGGTACTTTTAATAATTATCCATTTATAAAGACCACATTGTGATAACAAGAAGAGAGATAATACCAAGATTTGCCATATTTGCAAATAAATTGAAGTTTTTAAAGTATATTTTTTCGGTTTTTCTGCCTTTTAACTGAATTGTTAACTTATCGATTTAATCCATAATTTTATTACTTTTTTTCAAATATATATAGATCCCCGCGCAAGTTTCAACAATATTAGTTGGCAATAAATCTAAATATTGAATTTATCAAGAAAAGGTCATTTAAATAAACTGCCGTTCCCACAATATTGAAACGAACATTTCTTTCGCATATTTATAATGAAAACAATAATAAAAAACCAAAATTTATTTTTGTTTTCGATAAAAAAAAGTAAATAAGAAAGATATGATTTCGTCGACATCGTGGGCCAGGCAGTAATTTTCATTTAACTGAATTTAAAAACGAGAGTTAAGAATGCCCATTTTACAGGAGAACCAAAAAGCTATTCAAAATAATATACATATGTTTTGACAATTGACAATTCAAACTGTCAGTTAGATAAGGCCGTTTATTTTTTGTTAATAAAGTCGCTAATTTTTGTCGAAAGGTAAACAATTTTTTGTGTAGGTACATTTGTGTTGATGAAATAAATCAGAATCAATGGAAAGTCGATTTTTAATTTTTGGTTAGTAAGGGGCGTTTGCATGTCAGATTACGATATATATAAGTTAGATAAAATTTACGAGGGTAATTTTTGGGTTAAAAAATTTAAGTCACTAAACAAGAGTGGTTTATTTAACATGCGATCTAATCACACAAATTTAACTTTTACAGAAATTTGGTTGCGGTTTAGACCTATTTTTATTCAAACCAAAAAATACATTAGATAAAACTAAAATATGATCTTCCTGAAATCGGCATTAAAGCTAAGCTGTTAAGAAAGCAGGGGCAATTAGTAATGGACGAGCTATAGTCCCTGAAGAAGGTATCAGCAAATGTTTTACTGATTTAAAAACCATCTCATTGAACAAAAAGCTGTTGATATTTTAGATGATTCGTCCAGAATATTTAATGGCGATAAGACAAGTCCCAATTGTTAAATTTCCATATGTAAGATTTTAGTTTAAAATCAAATAATCAATTTTCCGATGTTGAATACAAACATTTTTTTATTCAATTTATTTACTAATTGACTGCAATTAACAAATTGCATTCAAATTCAGTTATTGCAATAAAAATGAAATCAGAATCAAAACCTTCGTTTCCTTCAAATGAAACACTCCTTCTTCTAGAAATAAACCTGACTCTGATAATTAAAAAGTATTGCAATCTTACAAATCTGAAATCATTTCGAAATCAAAGAATGAATTCAGTTTGGTTGAAATCGTTTTGATTGCAGATTTTTATAGCTCTGCCTCCAACAAAACTTATTTAAAAGAAAAATCTTAATCATATGGTTAATTTAACAAAAACTTTGTCACCGGTGATTTTGGTCAAAATAGTCCTCCATCAAGAAGACACAACCACATTACGGTTGCCTTCCAACATGTTTTTGGTAATAACAAAAATATATTTAACAGTTATAATAGCATGGTTAATTTTCAACCAAAGCATGTGTGTTTTGCAACCATAGCATGTTGCTCTTGCAATAGAGGAAGCTACTATTGTTAATTTGAAAACAAATTATTGTCATATTTAACCACAACATGTATTGAGGCAACCATAATATGGTGATGGCGTCTTGATGGAGAACTAATTTAACCTTAATATGGTTTTCAAAGACAATAATGTGGTTAAACTAAACCAAACAACGTTTGTCTACAAAATACTGTTTTTATGTGAACAAAAATCTTTGTTTACTAACAATATTTTTGACAATCGGACCACAAAAGCAGTATCAAGGCGCATTTCAATAGGTAAGTGCCACTCTACAACTAAAAAAAGCCCCATGTTTTTTGTTTTTGCAATTAAATAGATAGCTGTCAAAATATTTTTATTGCAAAATAAAATTATCACTTTTTTATAAAAAAAAGTTTTTAAATTCACTTTATTTATTCGCAGTTTTACAATTTTTTTATTATAAAAATTATATTTTAGCACTTTTAATCAACTTCTTCTCAAAACAAAATTATATTTTGACATTTAAGTATTTTTTTTTAAATCGCCGTGGGGACAGCTGATGAACGGCTGACGAGTTCTGTTTAGCTTTTTAATTTTGGCTTGAGCTGTATTGTTGCAGAGTTGGCCTCACACTCTAGTGAATTCGCCTTGTGTAACATCTTTTTATGAAATCGCAGTGTTTTGTTGTTATGTGCAGCTTTTTGTTAATCAGGGGAAGAAATTAAATTTTTTAATAGTTGGCAGAGATGGGATACATATTTCTAAGAAGTCATAATATGTTTGGGATTTGAAAAAGCTATTATTAAAAAAAATCTTTTAATTCTTTAAAAACGCTAGTAAAAATTAAAATGTTGGTAGCCAATAGATTTTTTTATATTGAAATAGAGATATTTACATACATAATTTTGTTTTTTAGCTTATCTTAATTGTCTTTCATAAAAAAAAGATGAAAATGTATCGTTTTTTTGGCTGTTAGCTTCTTGTAACAGACTTTTTGGCTTAAGTCTTGAATGATCACAAGTTTTTTTTATAGTTATTGTTACAGTAAAAAAAATGTTAACAAACATTACGAAGAGCAAAAAAATCAAATAAAGCTTATTGAATTAGTTCCCGAACGTGGCTCTACATTGTAATTTAAATTAAAACTTTAATAAAATTAAAATAAAAAGTTTTTTCGAGCTCGAGGCCAATTATTTTAAAAAATAAATATATTATTTATTAAATTATTTGTTCCAATATTTCGATATCCTTCGGATATCATTATCAAGGAATGAGTTACAGGTACATTTGCAAGAGACTTATTACTGTCTCTACATTTAATATCGAGTTCGAAAAAACTTTTTATTTTAATTAAAGAAAGGTCGAAGAAATAATAAGATTTACTTTAATAAAATTTTTAAAACAACTTTTTATAATAATCTTGCAAGTGTATTGCATTTGTCATATAAAATATAATTTTTTATAAAAACAAATGAAATTTAACCAACCTTAGACAAACTAAAAAAAAAACACTTCGGCTGTAACTGGAACTGGCTCGTAAGAGTTTTGACAAAACGTCTACATAGGCCAAAGAAAGGGCGTGTTTTTTTTACACATCTTCTATAAAAATAAGATTTGTTTTGTTGAGCTCACCTAATTCTTATAAAAATATACCTACTTCAGGAACAATTATTTTGACACCACAAATGTACAAAGGGATAATTAAAGGCGACAATTTTTTCTATAGATAATATTTGATAAGTATGTAGGTATTAAAAATATTCCCAATGGTATACCTAGGTATTATTTCTCTAACCGAAAATAGCAAGTTAATCTGTGATACATACCTATGAGAGGATCAAAACAAAAGTAGCACCATGTTTGTAGTTTGTACAATAAATAACATACCTATACTTTTATAGATATTTGCATTGGTAATATAATGTTTTGCTTTTTGATTCAATTCAGTATGAATAGGCTATAAAGGAAGTTTGAGTTAGGAATATTTATAACAAAAATAGGTACTCACCTTAGAAATTTATGTACACACTTTTAATTATAGGTACACTATTATCTACAAACTATTTACATATTTTGATTTAATTTACACTTTAACATATTTTTTAAAGGCCATATTTTGTGGTAAATTACCATCTTTTTTATAAATTACATTCATTTCATACTTCAGAACAATTATATTTTCTAATTTACTCCAGTTATGTACTTGTATTTCTTATTTTGCTTAAAAAAAGACTTTTATTTTATTTCCTTCTTTGAAAACACACAAGCACTCATTCATTTTAACAACGTAACTCACTTTCTGCTTCTGCTCACTGCAGCAAAACAAAACTGAGCCCTCTTAACTTAACAGAAACCCAACAGAGACTGCGCTTCCCATAATACTGTTTTAGATAATGAAATTTTCAAACAACTTTTTCATTAAGAAAAAACAAATAATCTTAATAAATTTTTGCATTTACTTGTTAATTGAACATTAAATTACATTTATTTATAAAAATTATTAAATTTCCAACCCTTTTAACTGTTATTTTAATTAATTTAAACGAAAATTCACAATCGACCGTACGCGCACCATGAAAATTTGCTACAAACTAAATGTGGAAACAAAAAGGCAATAAGAATACCGTTTGGTTTACTTGGATTACAAGAGAGAACGAGTAAGAGAATGAGGAGCTTTTGGAATATCAATACCAAGGCGAATTCACTAGAATTCGTTTTGTTGAACAGTGAAGCAGGGCTGCCAGAAATTTTCAGCAAGAAATCTTAATTTCCCCAAAAAATCTTATTTTTGAAGAAAAAATCTTATTTTTGAAAAATGTAGTTTTTTTTTATTATAAATAATAAAAACAATTCATATTTTATTTAATACATAAAATAAACAAAAAAAAAACATTACAAAAAATTTAATTTCTTATACTAAATTGTTTTATTTCGTTTAAAAATTTTTAAATGGGAACAATGAAGGTTTTTTTTATTGAACCTAACCTTCGTCTAGACATAACAAAAAGTCTTGTTTTTGGGGAAAAAATCTTAAAATCTTTTTTCGGTTAAAAAATCTTAAAAAATAGGGTAAAATCTTACTTCTGGCAGCGCTGCAGTGAAGAGTTAAGTTGGCTTAAGAAAATATGGGAATACGTTTTTTTAAATACATTTGAGAGCCTTTTTGTTAATTTACAGTAGGTTAAGCAAGGCTGTGCATATTATGGTTGGGCCTTAAAAAGGAAATCAAAATTTAATTTATTGGCTGTTTGCAGACTAAAATAAATATGTACTAGGTCTTCCATAAGTTTTTAAATTTGGTAGGGTAAGTGTACCAGTAGTCGGCAGTTAAACTTTTTTTTCATTTTTTAACTGGTGCCCTTACGTATATAAACGTTATACTGGGATGGCAACTAGCCATTACAGTTCAGTAAAATGAATATTTTTGATTCATAGGTATAAGAGTTTTTGGACACATTCTTTATTAAATTTGAGCAATTTTACTTTTTTCTAAAATACACGGCATTAGCCAGTAGTCGGCATACGTTCTACCAATCCTCGGCATGTAATGATCCTATTGCCGGCATGGCTATTTTTTTTAAAGAAAAAAACAATTTGTACAGAAATTCAATTGATCATATATGAATATATGAATATATATGAATATGAATATATTTGAATATATATGGTACACTTACCCTACCAAATTTAAAAACTTATGGAAGACCTAGTACATATTTAGTTTAGTCTGCAAACAGCCAATAAATTTAATTTTGATTTCCTTTTTAAGGCCCAACCATAATATGCACAGTCTTGGTTAACCGACTGTAAATTAACAAAATGGCTCTCAAATGTATTTAAAAAAACCTATTCCCATATTTTCTAAAGACTCTTCACTGTTCAACAAAACGAATTCTAGTTAATTCGCTTTTTATGCTATTCCAAAAGCTCCACATCAGCGTTACCGTTATGCGACTAAAGTCGCATTTTGCCCCTTTTTTGGCCCCTTTGTTTTAAATCCCCTATTGAATCATCTTGTAGTGTTTTTGCCCTTTTTGATCCTTTTTAAACCAAATTTTTTTTATCCTGGCAATATCATATATCTTGTTATAAGGGAAACCAGAAATATGCTCTAAAATTTTTTAAAAATATGCCCCAAAAAATTCAAAAATATCTAATTTGAAAACAAAATATTCCACAATTTAATAACAGTTTCAATTAATAAAAATAATCCTAAAATTATAATTGGTAAATCCCAAACACAATAGTATCTAAAGAAGAATTTTCGAATAAATAATTTATTAATGTTAACATTTTAAAGGAAGTTAAAGCTATTTATAGATGGGAGCTTTGGGCAAATGTGACCCGATTTAAACAGAATTTAATTTACAATAAAATATTTTTGAAGCGAATTTAATCTAAATACCAACATCATTAAATCATTAAAAAGAGTCTAATTTGGAAAAAAGTTTTTATTTACATAGACTTCGTCCTTAGTATTTACAATTAAAAAGTGTAATTACCGAATTTTATCATATTGTCTAAAGGATTGCAAATTTTGCGCTGCGCATAAGGTTAACATGGACAGGCAACGAGCCAAACGGACGGATGGACATCGTTTTATCAGTTTAAAAGGTGATTCTGAGTCGATATAATAACATATTGGTCCAGATTCCTGTTTTTTAAGTTGCTCCTTTTTTTTTATCAGAATTCCCTTTTTGTTACACTTTTTTTTGAAAATGCCCTTTTTGTGCTCCTTTTTGAAAATTTTTAACGGTAACGCTGCTCCTCATTCTCTTACTCGTTCTCTCTTGTAATCCAAGTAAACCAAACGGTTTTCTTATTGCCTTTTTGTTTCCACATTTAGTTTGTAGCAAATTTTCATGGTGCGAGTACGGTCGATTGTGAATTTTCGTTTAAATTAATTAAAATAACAGTTAAAAGGGTTGGAAATTTAATAATTTTTATAAATAAATGTAATTTAATGTTCAATTAACAAGTAAATGCAAAAATTTATTAAGATTATTTGTTTTTTCTTAGTGAAAAAGTTGTTTGAAAATTTCATTATGTAAAAAAGTATTATGGACAGCGCAGTCTCTGTTGGTATTCTGTTAAGTTAAGTTAAGCAAAACAGGGCGCAGTTTTGTTTTGCTGCAGTGAGCAGAAGCAGAAAGTGAGTTGCGTTGTTAAAGTGAATGAGTGTTTGTGTGTTTTCAAAGAAGGAAATAAAATAAAAGTCTTTTAAGCAAAATAAGAAATGCAAGTACATAACTGCAAAATAGGAGAAATTTCATTATTTTTGTTAAAGCGTTTTAAGAGAGTAAATTTTATATGGAGTTAATTAGAAAATATAATTGTTCTGAAGTATGAAATGAATGTAATTTATAATAATAAAAAAGATGGTAATTTACCACAAAATATGGCCTTTAAAAAAATGTGTTAAAGTGTAAATTAAATCAAAGCATATAAATAGTTTTTAGATAACAGTGAACCTATAATTAAAAGTGTGTTCATAAATTTCTAAGGTGAGTACCTATTATTGTTATAAATATTCCTAACTCAAACTTCCTTTATAGCCTATTCATACTGAATTGAATCAAAAAGCAAAACATTATATTACCAATGCAAATATCTATAAAAGTATAGGTATGTTATTTATTGTACAAACTACAAACATGGTGCTACTTTTGTTTTGATCCTCTCATAGGTACATATGTATCACAGATTTACTTGCTATTTTCGGTTAGAGAAATAATACCTAGGTATACCATTGGGAATATTTTTAATACATACTGATCAAATATTTTCTATAGAAAATATTGTCGCCTTTAATTATCCCTTTGTACATTTGTGGTGTCAAAATAATTGTTCCTGAAGTAGGTATATTTTTATAAGAATTAGGTGAGCTCAACAAAACAAATCTTATTTTTATAGAAGATGTGTAAAAAAACCACGCCCTTTCTTAGGCCTATGTAGACGTTTTGTCAAAACTCTTACGAGCCAGTTCCAGTTACAGCCGAAATGTTTTTTTTCTTAGTTTGTCAAAGGTTGGTTAAAAATTATTTGTTTTTATAAAAAATTATATTTTATACCTATGAAAAATGCGTTACACTTTAAAGGTTAATGTTAGAAATTGCAAGATTATTATAAAAAGTTGTTTTAAAAATTGTATTAAAGTTTTAATTTTAACTACAATTTAGAGCCACGTTCGGGAACTAATTCAATAAACCATTATTAATATGAAGTTCGCGACAATAAAACGTGAAAAATAAACTTTAAAATTACCTGTAAATCAAGCTTTATTTGATTTTTTTTGCTCTTCGTAATGTTTGTTAACATTTTTTTTACTGTAACAATAACTATAAAAAAACTTGTGATCATTCAAGACTTAAGCCAAAAAGTCTGTTACAAGGAGCTAACAGCCAAAAAACGATGCATTTTCATCTTTTTTTTTTTTGAAAAACAATTAAGATAAGCTAAAAATAAAATTATTTTAAAAATTATATAAATTTCTCTATTTTAATACAAAAAAAATCTATTGGCTACCAACATTTTAATTTTTACTAGCGTTTTTAAAGAATTAAAAGATTTTTTTTTAATAATACTTTTTCAAATCCCAAACATATTATGACTTCTTAGAAATATGTATCCCATCTCTGCCAACTATTAAAAAATTTAATTTCCTCCCCTGATCAGTGTTGCCAAGTTAGGGATTTTCACCCCAAATTTGGGGTTTTCTTTTGCGTTCAGGGTCAGTTTTAGGGACTAAAAAGTAGTTAGGGGGAAATAAAGTGTGTATAAATAGCATTTGGGGATATTTTAGGGTTGATATTATAAAATATTTTCAAAATTACAAAAGAGAATGGAAAAAAACCAAATGAATTTAAAGGTGTCTATATATATAAAAATGAAAAATGTTTGTATGTTTGTGTGTTTGTTTGTTTGTTTGTTTGTTGGCTTATAGACTCCGAAACTACTGAACCGATTTTCTTGAAATTTTTACAGTAACATCACGTGAGCCCTAAAAATAAAATAGGCTACTTATTTTTTCGATAGGGGCAGGGGAATTGGTACCCCCATAGGATGCCAATATTAATTATCGCATATCTTAAGAGCCGCTGGACGCATTTTGCTGAACTTTTTGTAGTAGGATCTTCTGAGCCCCAAAATTGAAATAAAATAGCAGCGGGGGAAGTGGTTCCCCCCATAGGACGACAATGCTTAATATCGCATATCTTATGAACTGTTATAGTGAGAATGTTTAAACTTTGTGGAAGTCACTCTTATGGTATACTACACTTTTGAAAATAAAAATAAAGCGGGCAGGGGAGGGGGGGAAAAACCTCCCATAGGATGCATATATTAAATATCGCTTAACTGAAGAACTATTAAAGGGGGAGTCTTCAAACGTGGTTAAAGCTACTACTATGGCAAACTATAAATTTCAGTATAAAAATGGGCGGGGTAAACAGGGGAGGAGCACTACCCCTCATAGATAGATATATAAATAAGAGCCACTGCACGCATTTTGTTGAACTTTTGGTAGTTGGATCTTCTGAGCCCCGAAATTGAAATAAAGTAGCAGCGGGGGAAGTGGTTTTCCCCATAGGACGCCAATGTTTACCATCGAAAATCTTAAGAACTGTAATAGTGAGAATCTTCAAACTTTCTAGAAGTCACTCTTATGGTATACTTCACTTTTGAAAATAAAAATAAAGCGGGTAGGCGCAGGGGGGGAAATACCTCCCATAGGATGCATACATTAAATATCGCTCAACTGAAGAACTATTAAAGGGAGAGTCTTCAAACGTGGTTAAAGCCACTATTATAGTAAACTATAAATTTCTATAAAAAATGTGCGAGGTAGACAGGGGAGCAGCAGTACCCCTCATAGAAGACATATAAATAAGAGCAACTGCACGCATTTTGTTGAACTTTTGGTAGTAGGATCTTCTGAGCCCCAAAATTGGAATAAAATAGCAGCGGAGGAAGTGATGCCCATCATAGGACGCCAATGTTTAATATCGCATATCTTAAGAACTGTTATAGTGGGAATGTTCAAACTTTCTAGAAGTCACTCTTATGGTATACTACACTTTTGAAAATAAAAATAAAGCGGATAGGCGCAGGGGGGGAAATACCTCCCATAGGATGCATACATTAAATATCGCTCAACTGAAGAACTATTAAAGGGAGAGTCTTCAAACGTAGTTAAACCTACTATTATGGTAAACTATAAATTTCAATATAGAAATGGGCGGGGTAGCCAGAGGATGAGCAGTACCCCTCATAGATAGAAATATTAATTAGAGCCGCTGCAAGCAATTTGTTGAACTTTTGGTAGTAGGATCTTCTGAGCCCCAAAATTGAAATAAAATAGCAGCGGGGGAAGTGTTACCGACCATAGGACGCCAATGTTTAATATCGGATATCTTAAAAACTGTTATAGTGAGAAAGTTCAAACTTTGTAGAAGTCACTCTTATGGTATACTTCACTTTGAAAATTAAAATAAAGCGGGTAGGCGCAGGGGGGAACTACCTTCCATAGGATGCATATATTAAATATCTCTCAACCGATAAAGTGGTTAAAGCAGTGTAGCGAAGCGCACCGGGTTAAGCTAGTTTATTTAATATAAGTTTTATTCCAAGTAAATGTTCAAATATTAGTAGGATAGCATCTGTGTTACTGGCACTACCATAACATCTGCGTTACTGGCACTACCATTTTAGAACTCAACTGTCGAGCGAGAATTCTCAATGTTCAACAGTTGAATGTATTAATTTAAGAGTTAAGGCCTAACAAAAAGACTCTCAAATGTATTTAGAAACATTTGATTCCGTATGGAATGTGCGATTTGATTCGCACCTTTCTTCAGCAAATGGCAGTTTCATTAAACTTAACAAAAATTTTCCTTAAGTTCAAAATGGTTTTCCTCATATAAATAACATGTATTCGCACATTTCCTTAAGCCAACTTAAGCACATTATGGTTGGGCCTTTAGATATTCTTTAAGCAATATATACCAAATTTTTATTCCGTCTTATGAAAGCTTAAATTATTTAATTATGAAAACATGCACGTGGACGAGAGGGATAAAAATATACTAGACGTTTTTAATGAGTTATAATAATATATTCTGTTTTTCTAAAAGCTTTTTTATGTAAGTATATGTTAAAATATAGTTACATGCATACATATGTAAAAAATTAAATGAAATAGAATGGTATGTATGTTTAAAAAAATATTTAAAAAATTATTCTTTTTATTTTGGGGTTTTTTTATTTTAACTCAGTACAAATTTAGGTGGTATTTTTTGATTTGGGGTTATTTCTTTAAATTCACTTGGCAACACTGCCCCTGATTAACAAAAGGCTGGGGTCTAATCACCGCATAGGATATCGAGCAAAATTGATCGAAATTATTTATTTTGGTATCACGACTCTATATATGGAATGGAATTTATTGAATTTGAAATAGTATCATTCGATAAAGAGTAACTCGACATTACATTTCTCGAGTTTTCATTCGATACGTCAGTGTCTATCGTATGCAAAAACATTCGATAGTTTATTCGATACGATAGTATCGAATGCGGTGATTAGACCCCTGCACATACCAACAAAACACTGCGATTTCATAAAAAGATGTTACACAAGGCGAATTCACTAGGTTGTGAGGCCAACTCTGCAACAATGCTGCTCAAGCCGAAATTAAGAAAGGTAAACTCAACTCGTCAGCCGTTCATCAGCTGTCTCCACGAACTACAATTAATTACAAAAAATACTTAAATGTCAAAATATAATTTTGTTTTAAGAAGAAGTTGATTAAAAGTGCTAAAATATAATTTTTATAATAAAAAAATTGTAAAACTGTAATAATTAAAGTGAATTTAATAATTTTTTTTATAAAAAAGTTATAATTTTATTTTGCAATAAAAAAATTTTGACAGCTATCTATTTAATTGCAAAAACAAAAAACATGGGGCTTTTTTTAGTTGTAGAGTGGCACTTACCTATTGAAATTCGCCTTGATACTGCTTTTGTGGTCCGATTGTCAAAAATATTGTTAGTAAACAAAGATTTTTGTTCACATAAAAACAGTATTTTGTAGACAAACGTTGTTTGGTTTAGTTTAACCACATTATTGTCTTTGAAAACCATATTAAGGTTAAATTAGTTCTCCATCAAGACGCCATCACCATATTATGGTTGCCTCAATACATGTTGTGGTTAAATATGACAATAATTTGTTTTCAAATTAACAATAGTAGCTTCCTCTATTGCAAGAGCAACATGCTATGGTTGCAAAACACACATGCTTTGGTTGAAAATTAACCATGCTATTATAACTGTTAAATATATTTTTGTTATTACCAAAAACATGTTGGAAGGCAACCGTAATGTGGTTGTGTCTTCTTGATGGAGGACTATTTTGACCAAAATCACCGGTGACAAAGTTTTTGTTAAATTAACCATATGATTAAGATTTTTCTTTTAAATAAGTTTTGTTGGAGGCAGAGCTATAAAAATCTGCAATCAAAACGATTTCAACCAAACTGAATTCATTCTTTGATTTCGAAATGATTTCAGATTTGTAAGATTGCAATACTTTTTAATTATCAGAGTCAGGTTTATTTCTAGAAGAAGGAGTGTTTCATTTGAAGGAAACGAAGGTTTTGATTCTGATTTCATTTTTATTGCAATAACTGAATTTGAATGCAATTTGTTAAATGCAGTCAATTAGTAAATAAATTGAATAAAAAAATGTTTGTATTCAACATCGGAAAATTGATTATTTGATTTTAAACTAAAATCTTACATATGGAAATTTAACAATTGGGACTTGTCTTATCGCCATTAAATATTCTGGACGAATCATCTAAAATATCAACAGCTTTTTGTTCAATGAGATGGTTTTTAAATCAGTAAAACATTTGCTGATACCTTCTTCAGGGACTATAGCTCGTCCATTACTAATTGCCCCTGCTTTCTTAACAGCTTAGCTTTAATGCCGATTTCAGGAAGATCATATTTTAGTTTTATCTAATGTATTTTTTGGTTTGAATAAAAATAGGTCTAAACCGCAACCAAATTTCTGTAAAAGTTAAATTTGTGTGATTAGATCGCATGTTAAATAAACCACTCTTGTTTAGTGACTTAAATTTTTTAACCCAAAAATTACCCTCGTAAATTTTATCTAACTTATATATATCGTAATCTGACATGCAAACGCCCCTTACTAACCAAAAATTAAAAATCGACTTTCCATTGATTCTGATTTATTTCATCAACACAAATGTACCTACACAAAAAATTGTTTACCTTTCGACAAAAATTAGCGACTTTATTAACAAAAAATAAACGGCCCTATCTAACTGACAGTTTGAATTGTCAATTGTCAAAACATATGTATATTATTTTGAATAGCTTTTTGGTTCTCCTGTAAAATGGGCATTCTTAACTCTCGTTTTTAAATTCAGTTAAATGAAAATTACTGCCTGGCCCACGATGTCGACGAAATCATATCTTTCTTATTTACTTTTTTTTATCGAAAACAAAAATAAATTTTGGTTTTTTATTATTGTTTTCATTATAAATATGCGAAAGAAATGTTCGTTTCAATATTGTGGGAACGGCAGTTTATTTAAATGACCTTTTCTTGATAAATTCAATATTTAGATTTATTTCCAACTAATATTGTTGAAACTTGCGCGGGGATCTATATATATTTGAAAAAAAGTAATAAAATTATGGATTAAATCGATAAGTTAACAATTCAGTTAAAAGGCAGAAAAACCGAAAAAATATACTTTAAAAACTTCAATTTATTTGCAAATATGGCAAATCTTGGTATTATCTCTCTTCTTGTTATCACAATGTGGTCTTTATAAATGGATAATTATTAAAAGTACCAAATTTAAAAATTTATGGAAGACCTAGTACATATTTATTTTAGTCTGCAAGCAGCCAATACATTTAATTTTGATTTCCTTTTTAAGGCCCAACCATAATATGCACAGCCTTGCTTAACCTACTGTAAATTAACAAAAAGGCTCTCAAATGTATATAAAAAAACCTATTCCCTTATATTCTTAAGCCAACTTAACTCTTTACTGTTCATCAAAACGAATTCTAGTGAATTCGCCTTGGTATTGATATTCCAAAAGCTCCTCATTCTCTTACTCGTTCTCTCTTATAATCCAAGTAAACCAAACGGTATTCTTATTGCCTTTTTGTTTCCACATTTAGTTTGTAGCAAATTTTCATGGTGCGCGTACGGTCGATTGTGAATTTTCGTTTAAATTAATTAAAATAACAGTTAAAAGGGTTGGAAATTTAATAATTTTTATAAATAAATGTAATTTAATGTTCAATTAACAAGTAAATGCAAAAATTTATTAAGATTATTTGTTTTTTCTTAGTGAAAAAGTTGTTTGAAAATTTCATTATGTAAAAAAGTATTATGGACAGCGCAGTCTCTGTTGGTATTCTGTTAAGTTAAGTTAAGCAATACAGGGCGCAGTTTTGTTTTGCTGCAGTGAGCAGAAGCAGAAAGTGAGTTGCGTTGTTAAAGTGAATGAGTGTTTGTGTGTTTTCAAAGAAGGAAATAAAATAAAAGTCTTTTAAGCAAAATAAGAAATGCAAGTACATAACTGCAAAATAAGAGAAATATCATTATTTTTGTTAAAGCGTTTTAAGAGAGTAAATTTTTTATGGAGTAAATAAGAAAATATAATTGTTCTAAAATATGAAATGAATGTAATTTATAATAATAAAAAAGATGGTAATTTACCACAAAATATGGCCTTTAAAAAAATGTGTTAAAGTGTAAATTAAATCAAAGTATGTAAATAGTTTTTAGATAACAGTGAACCTATAATTAAAAGTGTGTTCATAAATTTCTAAGGTGAGTACCTATTATTGTTATAAATATTCCTAACTCAAACTTCCTTTATAGCCTATTCATACTGAATTGAATCAAAAAGCAAAACATTATATTACCAATGCAAATATCTATAAAAGTATAGGTATGTTATTTATTGTACAAACTACAAACATGGTGCTACTTTTGTTTTGATCCTCTCATAGGTACATATGTATCACAGATTTACTTGCTATTTTCGGTTAGAGAAATAATACCTAGGTATACCATTGGGAATATTTTTAATACATACTGATCAAATATTTTCTATAGAAAATATTGTCGCCTTTAATTATCCCTTTGTACATTTGTGGTGTCAAAATAATTGTTCCTGAAGTAGGTATATTTTTATAAGAATTAGGTGAGCTCAACAAAACAAATCTTATTTTTATAGAAGATGTGTAAAAAAACCACGCCCTTTCTTAGGCCTATGTAGACGTTTTGTCAAAACTCTTACGAGCCAGTTCCAGTTACAGCCGAAATGTTTTTTTTCTTAGTTTGTCAAAGGTTGGTTAAAAATTATTTGTTTTTATAAAAAATTATATTTTATACCTATGAAAAATGCGTTACACTTTAAAGGTTAATGTTAGAAATTGCAAGATTATTATAAAAAGTTGTTTTAAAAATTTTATTAAAGTTTTAATTTAAATTACAATTTAGAGGCACGTTCGGGAACTAATTTAAAAAACCATTATTAAGATGAAGTTCGCGACAATAAAACGTGATAAATAAACTTTAAAATTACCTGTAAATCAAGCTTTATTTGATTTTTTTGCTCTTCGTAATGTTTGTTAACATTTTTTTTACTGTAACAATAACTATAAAAAAAACTTGTGATCATTCAAGACTTAAGCCAAAAAGTCTGCTACAAGAAGCTAACAGCCAAAAAATGATACATTTTCATCTTTTTTTATGAAAGACAATTAAGATAAGCTAAAAATAAAATTATTTTAAAAATTATATAAATTTCTCTATTTTAATACAAAAAAAAATCTATTGGCTACCAACATTTTAATTTTTACTAGCGTTTTTAAAGAATTAAAAGATTTTTTTTTAATAATAGCTTTTTCAAATCCCAAACATATTATGACTTTTTAGAAATATGTATCCCATCTCTGCCGAATATTAAAAAATTTAATTTCCTTCCCTGATTAAGAAAAAGCTGCACATACCAACAAAACACTGCGATTTCATAAAAAGATGTTACACAAGGCGAATTCACTAGAGTGTGAGGCCAACTCTGCAACAATACTGCTCAAGCCGAAATTGAAAAGGTAAACTCAACTCGTCAGCCGTTCATCAGCAGGCAAATTAAAAAAAAATACTTAAATGTCAAATATAATTTTGTTTTGAGAAGAAGTTGATTAAAAGTGCTAAAAATATAATTTTTATAATAAAAAAATTTTAAAGCTGCGAATAATTAAAGTGAATTTAATAATTTTTTTTATAAAAAAGTGATAATTTTATTTTGCAATAAAAATATTTTGACAGCTATCTACATATTAAATTGCAAAAACAAAAAACATGGGGCCTTTTTTAGTTGTAGAGTGGCACTTACCTTTTGTGGTCCGATTGTCAAAAATATTGTTAGTAAACAAAGATTTTTGTTCACATAAAAACAGTATTTTGTAGACAAACGTTGACAGCAGTGTTGCCACCTCATGTGTAATTACACCTATCATGTGTTATTGTTTTTCCGGTGTAGTCCATGTGCAATTTAAAATTTAAACGTTGTTTAACGTTTAAGTATGTGCTGTTTTTACAACACAAGTGACTGAACGTTTAGTGAAAAAAGTATTTGAAATACAGTGAACTCGCGATAATATGAACTAATTAAAACAGAGCCAGTTCACTTTTAAATGTTCTAAAATTTCTGATTTTTCTTTTGAAAGTTTAAAACTTTTGTCTTTTTTTTAAATTCATATTTAAAAACTTTTCACGTTAAAATTATATTTAAAGATGTTTATAGAATGTCATGTTAATGTGAGCATTAACTAACACGTGCATGTAATATATTTTGATTAACAACTGAAGACAATTTTAAAGCAGATAGCTAGGGAAATCCTCATGTTATTATGCAGTTGAGTCAAAATTGATTTTACCACTGTGTAGGAAGATAAAAACCTTTAAAAATTCAATTATAAGTTGTTCATATTTGTAAAGTTTTGAACAAGTTCATATTTTAGAGTAGTAAATGGAAGAAAATAAGTGTTCATATTTTGGGGTGTTCATATATTTGGGTGTTTTTATTATCGCGAGTGCTTTTTGTGATTTTTGTCGTTTGTTTTAATTTTTTTTTCATATTTTCTTTTGTTGGACGTTATATGGTTTTTAAATTGAGAACAAAATTTCTAACGACTATACCTTGTACTTAGTATACCATGCTTGGGACAAATTTTGCTAACACCAATAGAAAATAAGTTATATGGATGAGAAAGAACACCTGTATGGCAAACTTTGACCCCATCTAACTGAGATTTAAGTCAAATTTAAAAGTTAAAAAAATGTTGGTTATCATACGAATATTCATTGAAAAATAATTTTTGTTTACGTTATTAAAGTTTTTTTATTATAAACGAAGTTTTTCTTTAATTTTGTTTTATTTTATTATTTAATAAAAATTATTTTTCAATGATTTTTTTAAACTTTTTTTTTATCTATCTTATTTCGACTTAAGATGTTTTGGCAAAATGCCACAGATATGTACATATATTTTTTCTTAAAAATTTTTTAATAAAATTATTCAAAAAAAATTTGTTTGTCACAATTTTCGTTTATTAAGGAAGAAATTAACTAGAACTTTTTAATAAATAAAGCAAGCTACTACAACAGCTGTTTTCACAGTTGACGCAAGTTGACTGTGCGGCGACAATTATAGTAACCATTTCACTTTGTCCCAACTAGCGGCAATTACATTCGTATAAACCACTGTTTCTGTATTAAAAATTTTCGTTTGTGAATTAACATGGAAAGACCAATAAAAAAACCTTCAATTTGTTTTTATTATAGATTCCCTGACGGAATTTTTTTTTTATAACATTAAACAGGCAGTAAAAGTTTTTATGTGCACGGCACTATACTTTTAATAGGAGTTAAAGGAGCCAATTTTGTGACAAGCAAATTAGTTGATTCTTATAGAAAACTACAACAGGTAGGTACCAATGACGACCATATAAAATGTAATGCAATTTGTTCATCGCTCTGTAGTGAGAGATTTAACGTCAGTGCAATGGGTCGCAATAAGTTATTTGAATTTGAAAAAATGTTTCAATCGATGAAGAAAATGATATATCAAAATGCATACTTTGTCAAAAAATCCTCAAGGGAAAAAGAACCGGAAAAATCAAATGCACAACATTAAAGTTAGTGAAAGTTAAGATGATATACAGGCATCATCATCAAATAATTGTGCGGTAAAGAAAAAATCAAATCATATGTCAGTTTCTTTAAGCAAATATTAGTTTTTGTTATGTTGTGTTGGGCTTATAACAGTGAAAAGTACACCATTTAGGATATTTGATGACGAAGAATACACCAATATCGTCACTAATTGGAAGGCAAACCGAAGCACGATTTTCCATACATTTGTATTGATTTTCATTTAATTGGTTCAGAGATTCATAATTTTAGCTGAAAAAATAAATTTTGATTTGATAGACTTTATAACGGATAATTCTATTTTAGATCTTCAAATAAAGTTAATGCTTTCTTTTGAATAACTTTTGACCTTCAATCCAAATAGTAAGAAATTGCTCCAATTTGTTCCCATTTTTGTAACCTGTTTATGTTGTAACGATGTTCGATGTTCTTAATTTTACTAGCGTCACTGGAACAGCAAATTGATTTTATTGTATAAGGGGCTAGTTCAAGGTTTCTTTCAATATCAACATCCTTTTCCCCTGATTTAGAACGCGTCAAAATGCCCAGTTCTTGTTCAAAGCTTATTTGCTGTTTTTGACTCGTTGCTGCAAATGTAATTTGAAACCAGTTGCAATCAGCAGACAACCTTATCATACATATTCTCATTAGATTTCAGTGGATTTCTGTTTAAGCTTTGTACAAATAATTTTATATTAACAACGCAAATCGAAGCACTTGCAAAGTGAAACAAAAACGACGCAACTTCGAAATCACAGAAATTTTAAAAAAGACGCAAAAAAAACTGCGAAATTATTGAAATATCTGCAAGAAGAAGCATTAGCACAAGAAGCTGAATATATACATAGTGATGACGAAGAATTAGAAATTATTCACTCGTCCGTTATGGCGGTTGTAAGATGTGCAGCCCATACAATACAGCTTGCAGCTCAAGAAAAGCAATTCAAACCGAAGTTGAAGAATGCCGCAAAATTGTAAAAAGTCTACGCACCCACGTTCGAAATGGAACCCCAGCTTATTTACAAATGCCGCTAATAGACAATACTACGAGATGGAACTCAACTTTTAAAATGATCAAATCGTTAGAAAATTCTAAGGAATATATTGATAGTATCAATGAATTAAATATTCCTGATCCTAATTGGAACTTCACATCACAAAATTTGTAAAATCGTTTAGACCTCTATCAGAATGCACTAATAAATTCCAGTTCGAACAATATATAGCGGGCGATTTGTACAGAGATTGGCTCTGCTGTAAAGTTGAACTAGAAGAGCTGGGATTGCAAGAAAACATTTACACCAAAGCCTCTTAGATGCTATGAAGAAACGGAAGCAAACCCTTTTGACAAATCACGGTTTTTTTCACCAATTTACTTAGATCCTCGTAAGAGGAAGAAATTTGTTCTCTCATTCTGCCGACGTTATCTCACATATTATATCAGATATTATCTCAGGTGAAGAGTCAGCTTAATAATATACACACAAACTATTTTTTAATTGCATACAATTAAATTTAATATTTACATAACATTATTTATTTTAAACATTTAATTTTTATTGTGGTTATTCTGTTGAACTATTTATGGTTTCTAATCCAAATTTTTAATATTTTAATTCGGCTCAAGTTCATCAAATTTAATTTTCATTAAATTATTTTTATGAATCAGTTTTAAGTACTCCAGCATCTACATCAACCGGAGCATTTTCAAAAGTGTAAGCAAAAATGAATTTGCTTATTCAGCAAACTCCACCAACCGATCAAACAATAAAGCAAAAATTGGAAAACTTGTGCAACTTCGCTAGGCTTAGTTTTGACACAAACATTTTGGAATACTACAAAAGGATCAAAATTACAGATCCAGAGCTTGGGAAATTATTAGACGCAGCACTAGCAGTTCCATCAACACAAGTATCCGTAGTATTCCTTTGCTATTTCTACTTCATGACTAGTTATGCTTGTCACAACATCATTTTTGTTGTATCAATAAAAACAGTTTCCCCCTTTTTTTATCCATATGGTCAGGGTTGTTAGGCTTTTTTCTTCAAAAATCTTCAAAAGTTTTAACAAAATTCGTCAAAATCGTCAAGAACATTTAACAAAATCATCAACAAATCGTCAAATATTAAAATTTTATAAATTAGAGACAATTTATTGCATCGATTGGTTCAAAAATATAAATTTTTAGCAAGAAATTCTATTTATGCCAGTAATTTCAACAAACAGATATCTGGTCGTGTTCGTACCTAACAGTTATCATTACCTATGCGGCAAAAATAGTTTGGTAATTTCAACGTTAATTTTGCCAACGTGTTTTTTCCTTGAAGTTTTCTTTTAAAATATGGCAACATTTGTATTTTTATTAATATTTTTAATCAACTGTCAAAACTCGATGGTGTAAAATACACTACAGTTCAACCCGTAGGTAAGACAAACATGCTAAAATTATCAAAAATTCGTTACACCATAGATATCTATAGACAGCTAGATATCTGTTTGTACAAATTACGGGCATTATGATGAAGCAAGTGATATGGTTTAGTTTTATTCTATTTATTTCAGCAAGTGGGCTCATTTGAAAAGAAATACATAAGAAAAAATATATTTTTATAAATACACCGACGCAAATCGGGGCTCTAGTGTACATTTTTTTGCAGTATCGATGTCATTTATGTAATTGTAGAATTTTAATTGCTAATGATTCTAATGAAAGCCACCTGGTTTGTGATGGGGGAAGAATTTGTTTTTTGTTTAATTTCCAAAAATTTTTTTATTTCGAAAAATTGATTATTACGTTTTCGACTGTTTCCAATATAATTGTAAATATTTCTAGTATGTGTTTTATTGATGCCAGAAAATCGTTATAACACTATTAATTTTAGTTAAAAAATCGTCAATCGTAATTTTACTGTATTTTCTCAAAAAAATCGTCAAAATGACGAAAAATCGTCACATCTAACAACCCTGCATAAAAATTGTTGTTGTGTCTCTTCGATGATAAATTTATTCATACATAGTATGCACGTACATTTATCTATGCATAAAAACAAACAAACAAATCAGAAAAAAAAATTTAAATTTAGAAAAAAATTTACAACCAAAAATAAAGCTCGCGAGCAATTTTCTTCGGCTCGACTTACGAATTGAGTTGTATTTTGGACTCTTAAAATTTTAATTCTTTTCGCGACTTTTATTTTTTTAACTCGCGAGCATAAAAGAAAAATTCTTTTAAATGTGGAAAATAAAACTCGCTCGAATTTCCCGTGAAAAAACCCTAAATCGATGTCTACCAATTTTTAGAAAAGACAAGAAAAGAACAGAACATATCCAACCAATGCTTTATAAAGCTTTACTTTCGATCTCTCCAACGTCGACAATATGTCAAAGAATCTTTTCTAAATCAAGTTTTATCAACACAAAAGAAAGAAATCCTGTGAAATAAAAACATTTAAGCAGTATACTCTTTTTGAGAGATTATTTATTTTGAAAGTTAACCAATAAATTTAATTTTCTTATAGATATCTGACAGAAGCCTGATAAAAAAGGCACGGAAACATCTGATGTGCTAGACGCAAGGCGAATTCATAAAGGTGACACATTCGAATCATCTGTTTAATGTTTATTTCCTTGTGTGTGTACTGAATGTCAGGCGTTGTTTACATTTTATGAAAAAAAATTTGTTAAAATTTAAAACTCAATAAAAAAATTAATTCTTGAAAAAAAACCTATTTAAATGTTATAAAACAAAAGAGTGAACATAAAATTTAAACACAAGGATTTTAAAAGGCGTAAGGAATAAGTGGACCCACAATAAATTTGCAATACAGGAAAAAAAATTACCTTCTAAAGCAATTGTGTATTTTTTATAAACAAATAATTTTGACATTCACTCTAACTTTTTACAAAAACGAAATACATAGTATGTATTCAAAAAAAGGGATAGCTAGCATAGCTCTATCTCATGATGCGGTCGGTCACCTTTATGAATTCGCCTTGGTTAGACGACATTCTTATTGTTTTCTGACAGAAAACTGAAAGAATTATTTTTATTGCTAAATCAAAGGTTGTATGTAATTAACAATTTTACATTCTTTAAACACTTAAATAAAATTAAAACTATTTTCTTAATAACAATTGTCATTATTTTCACAAAAAAAAAAAATAAGTTTCGTTTGACACATCTGTATAAATTCAGTCAGAAGTCTATTAGACATATCGGTTCATAAATTCCCCCGATATATCCATGCGAAATCGATCAGAAAGCGGCCAGACAATACGTATGTACATATATTCAATGACAGAAATCTGAACTGAGCCTCTAAGTGTTTTGGTAGCTGCGAATTTCAAATATAAAGCTTACACTATATCCGTTGCATTTTGACAAAACATCTTAAGTCTAGATAAGATAGCAAAAAAGTTGAAAAAAAAAATCGGTGAAAAAATAATTTTTATCACATAATAAAATAAACCAATATTAAAGAAACATTTCGTTTATAGAACAACATTTTTAAAAATGCAAACAAAAATTTTTTATTTATAAGATTTAGTTTTAACTATTCATAAACTGAAATTTATTGTTGGTGGGATAAGCTATTCCAAGGCCCATTTCACTGGTGGCTTAAAAAACCTTATTCCACAATAAATATTTTTAAGTGCATTAAATTGTATAAAAAAATGTTGGTATTCCTTAAGAAAATTAAATAAACAATGGATTAAATCTACCAAACTTCACATTTATTCGCAGGGTTCATGGGTGCATCCCTGGCACACTCAAAATCGCGGGCGAACTCGTTCATGTTGCTAATGTAGCCCCGGACACGGAATTTACCAGGCGAGTGTATAGCATTTGTCAGGCGCGTTTCAAAAGTCTCTGCAATAATATGCACATATATTATTAAATTTTTGATGCATAAAATTAAAAATTATAAAAGCGTACCTTTTCTTAGTTTTTCACAATCAATTTGGGCAGCGGATATCCAAAATATTTGTCGAGATGTGTAATTCAATCCAGGGAATTGGGGCTCTTCACCGTTTTTAGCCAACCATTGCGAGTAAGCTAAATAAGCTGCCTTAACGCCGCCATTATCAGCAATATTTTCAATCAGAGTATTAATGCCATCAAGCTTTAATCAAGAAAAAAGGTAGATTGAAAAATCTATTCTTCACCAAATACAGTAGAATCCCGATAATTCGTAATCGAAAGGGACTGGCCATTTCTTACGAATTATGGGGGTTTTCGATTTAGCGGGGTTTCGATTTAATTGGGTTAAAAAAAAAATAAATACGAATTAACGGGGTTTTTCAATTTATCTACTAAAACGATAAAAAAAACATTAAAAACAATTGGTAAAAATAAAATATGTATATAAAAATTATTCATGTAACAAACCGATCTTAAGAAAATAAACATACACGCAAGCAAACACCCACGCAAAAAATATCGGTGAACAAAAAATCATTCTTTTCATGTTTCTATTGTTTTTATTACGAATTATAAGTGGTAGTTAGCAAACAATTTTATTTGAAAAAAAAAAATTACGAATTAGCGAGGGGACCAAAATGTATGAAAATTTTACGAATAAACGAGATTTTTTCAATTACGATTTATCGGGGTACGAATTATCGGGATTTGACTGTTCTTTTAAATATTAAACATTTAAGTCTTAATTGTATAAAAAACTTACATTAATTCCTGATTCTTCATCTTTGTAGCTGCCATATTGTTGCATTACACAAAGAGCGCTTTCCATAAAGGCGTTTTGAGTTTCAGGTAACCACGAATGCGCTGTATCACCCAAAACATCAAGAGAATGACATAATTCATGACCAATTATGGAACCAATAGCACCATAATTCGTGCATCTAGCACGGCGAGCGTCAAAGAACTGACCTTGCAAAATGCTAGCAGGAAATTCTGAATAGAAATTACATTTTTTTTAATTTAACTTTTGGATTAAAAAACAATTTTTAATAAAAACCTTCGATTCGAAGAGATTTTTTTTTTTTTTTGATCAATTTGATTAGAAAAAACTGTTTTAAAAACCGTTTTCCTAAAGTTCTTGTGTTTACATATTTAAGACTTTCTTAGTTAGAACACTTTCACACTCGGCAAGATACTTGCGCCACTCTTGGTTTGTAGACGTCAGCGGTAAGGTCGGGGTAAGGAAAAAAAAATTTTACAGACTTTGTTGATCTCCGACAGTAATTTGCGCAACTAACTTGCCGAGTCTGAAAGGGGTCTTACAAGATACATATATGAGCAATTTATAATGATTCATACTTACTTATACTATTTTCAATTGGCGAATAATAAGCGTTAACCACGGCAGGATGGGCACTTAAAATCCAATCGAATTTGTTAACTGGCAATTTTAACTTGGTAAATGAATAATCGGTATTGAAAACCTCTTTTCTCAGGAAAGATTCAAGATATTTGTTTGGATCAATACGCAATTTACGATAGTATTTTTTTAGTTTATCATTATCTAATAACTCATCGGGATAACCCATATAAGGGGTTATCGAATCTGTCTTCTGTTTGGACTTCTCTTTGGAATTCCTATCCATCCATGGAATATTGTCGATTACTTGTTTGAGGGCATCACGCATATTTTTGGCAATTTCCAAAGAAATGTCCCTCGACTCATGACTGAAATGCTTTCGCACATATAAAGAGGTCAACGAGATCGGTAAACTGTGTTTTTAAGGGATATTTAAAAAAAAAAGTTAGTATCAGAGTTTAGAGTACATAATTCATATACGAGCGCTTATATATACTTATTGATAAATTTGCACCTGAATGGGAAATCAAACATTTGCTACTTTTTTACTGTCATAGACGAACCGTTTTTTCTTCGACCATTCATTTATGAGTATGAAGAATAAATTTATTTACCCTTTTGTTCGCTCATGAGCCAATTTTTTAAATTAATGTTTTTTAGATGGGAACAATTGCGGAATTTTTGTTCTAATTTCAAATTTTCATAAGGGAAAATAGTGAACAACGCTACTCATTCATATTGTTGAAGAAGTTGGTCGGCTATGGCAAAATGTAAAATTTTCACGTAAATTTTTTATTTTTTTTTGTTGTTTTATGTGGTTTTTATTTAGGCAAAAAATAAATTAGAAAATAAGTAAAAGTGGAGTGCAAGCCGAATCTTTAACAACCAATATTTGTGCTACGAAGTTTCCAAGAAATAAAGATCATAAATTATAGGAGGATTGGACAAATTAAGGTTTGTGGTAATCATTTGAAATTTATGGTTTAAAATGAGGGGCAATCGTGGTGTATTGCTCATATTGTGCTCTATATGTGATATATTTGTGTAACAACTTAGTACTTATCGTAACTGGGGTCTTCTGAAATCCCACGAACATATTTAAATACACTTCACTGCTCATAAGGACCCAGAATATTTGTGTATACTTCCGTTAAAGGTTCAATGATTAATATTGTAGACATTAGCAAAAGATAAATATTGTAGAATCGGAATGACGAACTTATATTTAGAAACCCTTTCCACCCGTGGTGAAGCATATACATATTTACCTAAATAAGTGTTTTAATATTAATTGGAACACTGATTAGGGAGATTATCTAATAAACGCATTGCTCCAAGTAGCGACGCATGTAATGCGTTATCAATTATATGTTTATAAATAAATTTGGAGGAATTCAAATTGAGCTAAATAGGGAGACTGTAAAATAATGAATATTAAAAAGTATTTTTTTTTTTGCATATAAATAACACTGGTTCACAAATTTTTAACATGTTGCCATAACCTCAAAAATGAGATGTTTTCTAAGATAAATTGGGGCTGCTGAACACGAATATGGCATCAATTTCGAGATATTCGCAAAAAGCCAGCTTTTTGCAGTGAAAAAAGCTGTTTCCAAAGATCTTGAGAACTGATTTTTTTATATTACGCAAATTTTAGACTGTTACAAAGATATCTTTTTCCGCTTTCAGCCGAAATCCATACTGTCTTAAACGGACAAAAATTCACCGAGTTACATGCCTTAAGATTGCAAAAAAATTGATTTTTTCTACGTTTTTGTTCAAAATTTAACATTTTCCATCGGTCCATCGGTTAAGGAAAAAAAAATCTTAATTTTTAAGTCCACATCTTAAAGACTATTTGGTTGAAATTTGTTATTAATAACTGTAGATTGTTCATTTTATTACACAAAATTATTACATTCAACATTTTTATTTTTTCGAATTTATTCTATGAGCTAAATTTCAGTTATGCATTTTATAAAGCTTTTTTGTAATAGTCATATTCCTTCAATTTTTTAGAAATGACTTTATACACTATCAGAAAAATTGAAGGAATATGACTATTACAAAAAAGCTTTATAAAATACATAACTGAAATTTAGCTCATAGAATAAATTCGAAAAAATAAAAATGTTGAATATATGTAATATAAAGTAACCTTCGGAAGGAAATAATTCCCAGTTTCTATTTGACAAAATTATTACACAATCCAGGAATATTTTATATAGTAAATATAACTCAACATGAGAAATAAATCCCCAGATTCTATTTGACAAAATTATTACACAATCCAGGAATAGTAAATATAACTCAACATGAGAAATAAATCCCCAGATTCTATTTGACAAAATTATTACACAGTTTTATACATTCAAATATGCTATACCTTATTGCGTTGCACTGAAAAAATATAGTAACAGCTTTAAATATTGATCAACTTGGTTCCAGAGACGGTAATAATTATATGCTTCGTATATTGACAAAGCTAAATTTAAGCTTTAATATTTGTCACATAAATATTCAAAGCCTGTATCGCAAGATTGATGAATTCCGTTATCTTTTTGGAGACTCTGGTGTTGCTGCTATATGTATCCCTGAAACGTGGTTCACTGACGCTCATAATGATAAACTTGTTGAATTGATGAATTATCAAATTTTTAGAAGTGACCGTCGTGGTATTGCTGGTGGAGTGGCTAAATATATCAAAAATAATATTTCATGCAAGCTTCGTCGCATTTTTAATTAAGAAAATTGTGTTGAGTACACATTAGTGAGAAATTGATACTTGGATGTGTATACAGCCCCAGTAATAACATAAGATTGGATTCGATTGTAGCTGAGTTGGAACAATTATCTGTTGCCTACACAAATATTATAATATTTGGGGAATTTAATGCCAACTTATTGTCTAATTCCGGATCAAATCTTTCTAAAGTAATGACATCTCTCAACCTATTTGCAGTAAATGCCTCCTTATTGGACCTTTCCTTGGTTGCTGATAATCGTAAAATAATATGAACATTATAAGCACTTGGCAGCACCCGTTTTTCTAAGCATGACCTTATATTTATATGCTCCTCAATTATTCTTCTAGTTTCTACATAAATTTTTTGATGACGGCCATGGTGTCCCCGTTTATCTATAACTCCCTGATATTCATCTATGGTGTACATACACCTGGGGTTAAATGTGTACTAAAAACTTGAAAAAATGCACTAAAAAGTATGATCCAAAAAATAAAATATTGCTTATTTACACAGCGTTTACATTTGACAGTACAGGCAAGACAGTAAGAAAATGCATACACACAGAAAGAAAAACACTCGGGATAAATTAAGTTGTTTTATACCTTCTTTAAGTACGAGTCGTACTCAAAAATTCAAGTACGAATAACACTAAAACGTACTAAAATGCAGTAAAAAAAAGATTGAACTTTTCGTTGGTATGTAGTGCCAATTAATTTGACATAACATGGGTAAAATGGCAACTCTCCCTAATTCTTATTATACGATGGAAAAAATAACTGCCCTGTAGTGGAATTCTCTAATTTTTAACAATTTACATTAACGTTAATTTTACAGGCACAGTTTATTGCTTACGGTAACAATACAGCAATTCAGTAACTCACTTTTAGCAATATAGCTAAAAATTTCAATCAAGTGGCATCTCTGTTAAATTATTAGTATATTTAACGAACACTGTCATCGTACTTTACTTTGAAGAAATCGCTAATCGCTTAAAAAACAAATCTTCCGAATATATAAATTTTTTTTTTGCAAAAATAGCGAAAATTCGCGAAATTTTTGTATACTTCAAGCAAACCATAAAATTGATTTGAAGTCAATAAATCTATAAGGAATGGCAAAAATTCGGTTAAAATGACTAAATTAGCGGAAATTCGCAAAAATTTGCTAACAGCGGTATGATAGGAAAGTCGACCACTTATTTTTTGTTATGGTGATTTCCATTAGCTGTATCTTAAATGAAATATTTTTAATGAATGTTATAAATACAAACACACAAATTTTTTCATATTGCAAAATTGATGTAAATAATGTGAATTTTAAAAATGTTAATGGGGCTTTTATTTGCCAAAATATTTGTTTGTCTTTTTTTTTTCAAGGTATTTTTAAGAAAAGAACACCAAATATGTAGCATTTTTTTTTAATAAAATGTGAAATTTTTTGCAGAAAATAAAACACCCATAACACTAGATTTAGACGGGGATTTTTTCCATGTTTTTAAAACTGATTTTTTGAGTTTGTTGGCGAACAGTGTAGTGAAGCAAGCGGGGTAGAGAGAAAAAAAATAAAATCAAACATAAAGGGAAAATCATCGTTTGAATCAGGGCTGTTGAGTCGTCCTAAAAAAGTACTAACTCCGACTCCAAACGCTGAAATTTTTAAGTGCGACTCCGACTCTTCAACTCCGACTCCACAGCCCTGGTTAAAACTAAATATTCGCCGGGAGATTTCTTCCTTCTCCTATTTTTCCTATGTATTTATATTCAATTGTAAAAATGGGGAAACGGAAATAACTCCCGGGGAATTCGTATTCATAATTGGGCTGATTATGTTTTACATTTTTTTTTATAATTGCTTATGTTTTCTTTGTTTTAACTAAAAACAACTACATAAAATAAAAAAAATTGCTCTTTTTTCGTCGAATGGGACACAGTAGCCACATCATATTTTAAGCCCTCCTGGGAAAAGTAGTGGATATCTTTAAAATGCATCGATCAATAAATTAACAAAAGGCATTGGTTCATTTAACCCTTAAAGCTTAAGAAGTACCTTGCTGAGGTATTTAAACGAATTCGTTTAAATATTAACCCCGCATTATAACCCAATAATATTGGCATTTTTGGCGAGGTTATTATCCGTGGAATAGGTATAAGCGAAATAAAGAAAACCTATTTTATCATTTGGGGGAGGCGGGGAGGGTGCTTACCATTCCAGCTGGCTGTAGGGCCAATATTTTAAGGTGTTACCAACCTCACCACAAATGCATAATACTCTCTCCACTATTGTGGTATGGGTATAATAAAACTTTTTAATAAACTATACATAAATCTTACCTTTCCGAGGTTGTATGTACACACTGCTTCCATTTATCCACTTGTTTCTTTTTACCTGACAAGGCAGTGGTAAATTGCAATTTTCTTTTTCGAAATTTTTCCGATAGATAATCTGCCGAGTAGTCGTGTGCACGCCAAATCATATAATTGGCAATGTCACGAGTTTTGGTATGTTGGATGAGTTTTCCTAATCCTTCAAAAAAACTGGGCACCATTAAATTTACATGTTCGTTCTCATCAACCGTAAGACCATCAGGCAACAGAGCATTAATGTAATCCAACCACTGGATATAGGGGTAATCTTCTTCCAATTGTTTGATGCTGCGCAAGTTATACATAGCAGAAGAGTTACGTCTATCTGCTTGTGGCCAGGAGATCTAAATTTAGAAATTAGTTTAAATTGGTTAATTTTTCTCTTATATATTTTTTAAAACTTACATGAGCCAAATTCATTTCAAATTGCAGAGATTTTCTTAATTCGGTTTTGGCTTTTTCCATATCAGCTCCAAAAAGTACAGCCATATCGACCATATAGTCGTAGTACTCTGAGACCAGAGTATCATTCAAACCTCTAACCAAATACATATGATCTAAGGCAGTGATAGATTGATCCAACTAAAAACAATAAGATAAATTAGTTTTTAGACTAGATAACATCATATCATTAAAAATGTAATATTAACTAGAGTATAGATCCGAGTTAACACAAATTTATACAATACTTCATCATATTACTGACCATCAATTAGTCGGAGTCCAAATTGAAGAACGTTATTTTTTTGTTAAAAGTTTTTTTATTAAATCTTCTTCTATTAAAATAGGCACTAACAATAATTCAGTGGCCACAAGTCATAACAAAGTAAGTCTGCTTTTTAATTTGCCAGAAGAGCAGTTTACAATTTTAAATCTTCACTGAAAAGCAGGGGTCCCTAGAAGGGGTTTGAGTATTATTAGCCGCTCTAGAAAAGATACAACCATAAAAACATATATAGGAAATACATATGTTTAGACACGCTTTAATACGATGGTACTATACACTCAATTTTGTCCTAACTGCCCTTAACGGACGAAAGTTTTCCTTATCACGGTTCCCGTTCGCAAAGGAGTTTAGCTGTAGTATCTCTTTTCTTACGGCTAATGTGGCCGCCATAATTTAAACTATTTCGGTTAGTGTTTATGGCTGCAATTCAAGCGTTTTCAGATATTTTATTGAATATTTTGTGATCATACATTTTGCTGGAGGAACATTCAGGGATTTGATCTCGATACCTTTGAATTTTTTTCTATATTGGAGTCTGAGGCAGTGCCCTATAACTCAATACAATAGAACCATATTGGCATAAATATAGAGTTAACAAGCAGAACTTAATAATCAAAACTATGGGCGGCATTTCTTTTAGTTAATGAGCCAATTTATTTTTGAATTGCTTTAAGTTTTATTTGATTAAATTTTGCTTCCATATGGCATTGCCATGTTAAACGTAAATCATAATGTAAACCAAGATATTTTATACAACCGAATGTTGACGTACTATTTAATTATTGTTTTTAGTAGGAGGCCATGTGAATGTTATATGTAAGTAGTTTTGCTGATTGACCTTTATCCTCCATTGTTTTAACCACATTTCCAGTTGAGATATATTTATATGATCCTGTAAGTGCTGGTTCACACACGTCAAGTCTTGAGCTTTTAGGAGAGAAGGGAAGAGAGAATGCCATTTCTTTTCCCCTCTCTCCTAAAAACTCAAGACTTGACGAGTCAAACTTGCCGTGTGTGAACCGGCACTAAAGAACGAGATGCTTCATGGCGGTTATCGTTTACGCATAGATGTGTCATCAGCAAATGTTGAAATTTAGGTGTAGTTGCTTGTTAGCATGTCTGAAGAACAAATTAAGTATAAAAGAGGGCCCAAGATGCTGCCTTGTGGGAGGAGAACTTAAGAATCGCATTCTTTAATAATGAATTTCCGATCGACCAGGTGGCTTTCTATCTGCTTGTGCGTATTTACTAGTAAGCTTAGCTTCAATTTATGTAATAAGCCTTCATGCCAGACTTCATTAAAAGCTAGAGAAATATCGTAAATGCGAATAGTAAATGAGTTCGGGCAAATTTGCTGTGTTTTCTTCTAAAACCGAATTTATGGCTTCGAATGGCTCTTTTTTCATTTAAAATTGGTGTTTATTTTGACCCTAAAAGTTTCTCAAAGTGCTTTGATACATTGAATAATATGCCAATAAGCCTATAACAATCAACTTTGGTGTGATTTTTTTCGGTTTTTAGCATTAAAAATTATATGCATAATTTTCTTTGCTATGCGGGGAAGCTCCGAAAGCATTGAATCACAAACGGCCTTTTCGACTTCTCTTATCTCAAATCTTAAGCGAATGGCTGCTCTTAGATCAACAGGTGGTAACTCGACTGCCATATAGTGAGACATGCGTTTTTCAAAGTTTTAACAAACGAATTTCTTAACAAACTTCCATTCAAGTTTCTTATGTGCCGTTTTTTAGGGGAAAAACAATTGATTGTGTAGAATAATTTATATGAAAATCATTCAGTTTTTTGGCCGATTTTCATATTTCGTGTTTTGTCTTTTTAATTTTTACCAAGAATAAAGAAACAAAAAGTAGTTTGTACAATATATTCCCTGAAGGATATCCGGGCGCACGTGTCTCCAATTCATCAGTTTTGTCGACTATCTTGGTGACATTGTCATCGAAGTGTCTACACTACACTACATTTGCCGCGTTGCTTGGCTTTAATACGAAAAAAATGTTATCAATAAAAACTAAGGAGAATAATTCCTATAAAAGTGGAAGAAATAATAAAAAAAGATTGTTATAAATTCGTATTCGTAGCAAAAGTTTAGACTAGATTTATTAAAATGTGCTAGTGATTCTCTGGTGTCAATGTCTACTTGAGTGACCGATAGGCTAGCTGTCAGTGCCCGGGGTTGCGGATTCGATTGCCGCCAAAAACTCTGGTTTCTTTCCTGCCGATAAGCGTAGAGCTTCGCGGGATTAGCTAAGGTAATTACAACAAACAAAAAAACCTATGTTTACAAAAGAACTACCTACTCACGAGTACCAACGTCAGTAGTAGATTTTCAATGACACGCACATGTTAAATGTCTATAGTTAATAATAAAATTATCTGGAGTATAATAAGTCATTAGTGCTGGTAACTGTGTCAGTAGTGAATCAGTACAGATTCAGGTTCAGGCTACGTACAAAGCCAATTACTCTGCGTGGTGGAAAAGCAAAGATCTCAGTTGGACCCATCATATCGTATCGTCATCAACCCCACAAATTCTGCATGTTTTGGGATCAACATTACCCTTTATGAACCACAGTGCCCCGAGAATAGCATAACAATCAGCCTAAGTTACCCCTTCCCAAGCAAAAGAAGCCTACTTGCCCCACCACAGGATCCACTGGTCCATGAACGAAGGAATTCACGTTCGGACTATGTCCGGATTGCTTCAAGTATGTGACCAGCAGGGACGACGAATCATATAGTCACATGTATATATTTTTCTATATACATACAAATAAGTATAAACATTTTAAACTAAAATTAAATTTTTTTTATCCATATGCTTAATTAAAAAACTTGCATGTATTATACGTTTATCAGTGTTCATAAAATCCGCTCGAATTGAAAAGCCCACAATAGAACTAATGTTGAAACCAAAATGTCTTAATTTCTTAACAGTTTCTTGCCAGGTCCAGGAGTCATTAACATCCCAACAATCGCATTCCATAACAGGCCAGCCACCTAATCGTTGAATAAATGTTTGAATCGGTTTATCGCCCAAGGTCTCAATTAAAGCTGTAGAAAATATAAAAATATTACAAATTTGCTACCAAAATAAATCAATCGAAAAAAGCCAACCGGTATTCATGCACGCCTCATAGAAAGCATAAGGTAATCTTAAATATTTAGGATCCTTTTCGGGTCTTTTTTCAGTTAAAATATCTCTCAGATGTTCGTACAAGTTATCCGACAGTTCCGATATGGAACTAACCTCATCTTCATCTTCGGGTAGTGAAGTTTTATCGACATAAGCACCACATGCAAACCCATAAAAATCATCGCAGGGTTTTATTTCGGTTTTCATTCTATCCACTATCGCAGTGGCAGTACGAATACATTCAAGGGAAAGACAAACGTCTGTTTGATTGGTGAGAGCATTTACTCCTGAATGTAGGGAAACATATAAGAATTTATGATGTTTAGGTCTTGGAAAACTTACCTTTAGCTGAACCGCATGTTAAACCAATTAGAGCTATACAAGCGAACACTGCTTCTTGTACACGACAACTTTTTAAGGTAGAGCGTCTGCACCAATTAGGACTTTAAAAATAAAATAAGGGAAAATCATTCATTCATTTATTAATACGTACCATGAATTTAAATAAATTTAAATATAATGACAACAGCGCCACCTATCGGGATTAAGCTCAAGAGAAACCTGGCTCTTAGCTAAACTAAGTTATTGACCAAGTTTGGTGTCAATCGGTACAACGGTTCTCGAGTTTCAGAAAGACATACCTGGCACAATTTTTTTTTTAACTCCCGTATTTAGCTTACGGAATCGTCTTATACATTTTTATACTCGGACGAATAAAAATTACCAAAAGTTCCCTCTTATAGGTTCTCATCCACCCAGGACATTGCATCTTCAATTTTATGTTTCTAGGCCCAATACTAGCGGAAATTATAAAAAGTCCCAGTTAAAGAACAAAAAAGTTCCGTTAAAGAGTATCCACTCAGGGCATTAGAGTGGTTCGAAAAAAAATTTTTTTGTCAGTTTTTTTTTATTTTTTTTGCCACGCCTAGAAATACCGCCCTTTTAGTTTTTTGTTCACTGTGTCGCCATTTTTAGTCCGATCAAAACATTTTGTATATCGGTTTTCATGGCTCTGAAAGGGCTACATTTCTGTCTTTAAAAGGTTTTTTATACCACGCAAATTCTAGTCATGTCTATCAAATACCCTCCCAAACGCTAAATATTTTTTTTTTTTTTTTTATTGTTTGTGAACTCGAATGAAGCTAGCGATTTTCAAACGTCTCTCAGCAGCTCATTTCTACTACAAAAAATTTCTCAATATTGAAATTTACAGATTTTATACTTTTTCTTATTAAATTTTTTTGTTTTTCTGGTTAAAAACTACTTGTGTATGTTCACGGTTTTACTTACATTTGTAGTTTTAGTTAACTAAGGATTGAATGTGACATTTTTGATTCGATTTTCAATTAAGTATTTTGTATTTTGTTAGGGCTGTGTCTGCAACTTTAAACTTGCTAAAAAGTTTTAAACAAAAGGTAAGTTGTTAATCTAAATTGTCTCGATAGATCCCCATTTGCTTAAAACGGCAAATAATTGCCAAAAATAGCTTAAATGTTATAAACTTGTTCGCGTTTTTATATAAGAATTTGTATACCATCCACCGCAACTTGTTTGTCATTCCGTGTGAAACTGTTTTAATATTCATCTAAGACCCCCAAAAATATACATATTCAAGTTCATTGAGTAATTCTAAGTCGATTTAGCCATGACCGTCTGTCTATCCGTCTATTGAAATCACAGTCACTCTCCCTAAGCAGTTTGGGATTGAAATCCAGCAAAATTGGTTCAGTAGGAAAAAAGTTATGTATTAAAATGTGGAACAGCCACCCTAAAAAGATTGTCATTTTGTTATAAAAACTAGCATAATTAGTGGCGGAATGCACTTATTGGTATAAGATTTGACAAAAATTCGTTCTATATGACTACAAATCATACTTATAAACCTTTAGTGCGCCTAAAGCCGTAACAAATAATGCTATTGTAATAAATGTTGGTCTGTCACAGTTTTTTATGGCTAGAAATGACACTGTCAGCTTTCGTACAGATCGGTCCATAACTTACCATTGGCCATATAAAAAGACTACTCTTGGAAAAACTTAACTACGCATAAAAACGTAACGCTCTCAATCTGTGTGCTATTGTAATAAAATTTGGTGTCAAAGTTTTATAAGACTATAAATTAATTGTTTAAAATTTCGTGAAGATCATCCCATAATTTGCAATAGGTCCCATATAAAGACCACTCCGGAAATATTCTCACGGAGGGTGAAGGGTATGAAAGATTCTGCACAGCACAATTCATCACTCTAACAAATTTGAGAGTCATATACCTTTGAAAAAGCAGCTTAATATCAAGATTTATATAAAACTTTTAAAAATGTTTAGGTTTTAGCGATATTTAAAAAAAAAAATCCCGGTAATTTAAGTATTTAGCGGTTTCTACCGGTTTTGAAGTCCGATTTGGCGGGAAATGTTCAAAAAAAGTTGGCAACAGTGGCAAAACCCCTTAGCATCTGTGGTAAAGTACATAACACTCGTTAATTCGTCGATACTTGTCGTGCGTTTAAAAACTTAAGCGCATGAAAAATTGCAAGTTACACAACGCGCGTTACAAAAGTCATTGCTTTCAGCTGTTTTTGTACTTATTTGCATATTGAAAACTGATATGAAAATATATCAAGATTAATTAGAATTGTGGTTATTTTGTTGAACTATTTATGGTTTTTAATCCAAATTTTTAATATTTTAATCTACCAAAGGTTTAAATACAATTTGGTTTAAGGATTGATGTTTGACTATTGACGTCAGCAGTCGTCGATGGCTGCGAGTGTAAGACGGCAAATCCATCTGAGGAGATCAAGTGGTTGTGATCGAAACATGTCATGGTAACCAGTCGCCTGGGTTCGAATCTCAGGTCTATCAAGATTTTTTTTATTTTATTGATTTTGTTCTATTAACATAAATTTTATGTTTTTAAACCTCTCCAATAAGTTTTTCTTTCATGATTCACAAATTTGTTAAATTATTTTATTGCCAGCTGATAACTTGTCAACGCGTTACTAACTTCTACCTTTAGTGTACAAAACAAAATACTTACTTGATAACTCTCTTCATAATATAAATTAAAAATTAAAACACTCCTTAACAAATTTTACATTCAAATTTTAAGAAAACTTTACACACTGTAAATGAAAGAAACACAATAAAATTAATTTTAAGTTTTAAGGTTCATAACAGATTTATTTATTTTTTTTTAAACAAAACACTACTAAAAACTTTTAGGCAAAATTTTAAGTTTTTATACAAAATCCCCTCAAATGAAAAACTCATAGACAGTCACACGCTACCGCACTCACAACTACTAAACAGCAACCTTAAAAAATAAGTAATAGTGCTTTATTCGGCTATGCCGAATCTTAAGTACCCTTCACCATGGTGCGATAATAACAGAAAGTTGTGCCACGCCCACTTGTTCAATCTCACCCAGATGTTGTCAGATGTTGTGAATTGATAACCAAGTAGCCTGCACCAAATTTGGAAATATAAGCTCTTGATTTTCTCTATATCTACAAAATCCATAATGTATTTATATAAGAAGAGCCACAGCCACTTGTCCAATCACGCCCACATTTTGTCGGACACTGTGAATTAATAACCAAGATGCTTGTGCCTTTGTAATTAGGATATTTTTGTTTTCTATTTGGAATTCTTTATTCAAGTGCGACTGCACGTAGAGAAAAAACATGAAAAAACAACAAAACTATTTTTAAATAAAAATTTTAAGCATACATATTATGTTTAATAAAACCATATTATTGTTAGTGACAACCATATTATGGTTAAATTAGTCCACCATTATGGTTGCCTCTTAAAATGTTATGGTTAAATATAACAATAATTTGTTTTTAAATTTCTCTTTTCCAAGAGCAAAACACTATGGTTGATAGCCAACCAAGCTATTGTTAGCGTTTAACATATTTTAGTTGGTTTAAAGTTTAGTTCATCACCTGTGGTGAAAAGGGTATATATAAGTTTGCCATTCCGTTTTTAATTTCTACAATAGTGATGTTAAACTCTATAAAGTATATATATTCTTGGTCCTTATGAGGAGCAAAGTTGATCTACTGACATTGTCACTATATATTCAATACATTTTTACTATTGGCATTCCCTGCAGGGATGCAGGGCTGCCAGGTACTTTTTTCCTTGTCCCCAAAAAATTAAAAAAATATCCCCAAAAATCCCCAAATTATAAACAAACCCTAAGAAAGTAAATATGTTTTTTTCTAACCAAATGAAAGAAACCTTGTTATTTAAATTTTTTTTTAAAAAATGGTTAGGAAATGTTTAAAAAGAAATCCCCATAATCCCTAAATAAAATTTTTAGTCAAAAAAAATATTTTATTTTGTTTGTAGCGACTGGTTTTGCATGTTTTTTTGAAATCCTTTTTTTGCGATTTCAGTGAGGAATTACAAGCAGACCAATATGCTGTTATTGAAGGCGAATGAGCCAATTTATAAGAATTCGGAGCTTGTTCAATCAGTTTAAGCTGTCCTTATAATCGACAATAAGCTAACCAATAACATTACCTAGCATTATTTTTCCCAAACTTTATGATATTGTCTTTCATATTTTCTAATTTTTGGGGAATACATTTGCTTGAAAATTGTCTTTAAAACATCCAAAATTTTATGTGTTGTCAACGGTTTTAGATTCTATTTTTAAATTCTTTTATTTTTAACACTCACTCAAGAAAAATAGCATACGTTTATAAAGTACCATTTACACACTTAACAAAAATGTTAACATTAATTAGGACCCTTTACACTGTATAAGAGTAAGATAAAAGTTTTGCTACTTTTTTCATATTTTGTATACGAAACAAAGAAAAATGAGCGTAAATAATAAAAGAAGGGAAAATGTATTAAAAAACTATAAAATCCCCAAAAAATCCTCGAATTTTTTTTTAAATCCCCAAATGACTTTCTTTGTCCTTTTTGCTCACATAAAATCACCAACATTGGGAATAAATCCACAAGTCTGACAGCCCTGCAGGGATGATATGCCGCTTAAATAAAGAAACAAACTCGTAGACTCAATATATTTTAATTTAACGATTCTTCAATGAAAGCATTCGTAGCCGAGTTTTTAAGTTTTCGCCTGAGACTCAAACATCAGCTTTGGCAAAAGATGAAGCGGACTTAGGTACATATATACATTTTTTGAATTTGTCATATTCTTCGGCATGACGAAATGAAAAGTTGGCGTGCCTCAATTAATATTTATTTATATCTAAATAATGTTATTGATATAATTTTTTGTTCTTATCTCACCATGGTGAAGGGTATATAAGATTCGGCATAGCCGAATATAGTACTCTTACTTGTTTTTTTTTACCTTCGGTTAAGGGTATACAAATATTAAAATTGTAAACAACTTGTCACAATCTTACAATTATAAACAAAAGCACAGCAGATCATTTTTATGTACTTGTGTAAATATACTTTGTAAGTAAACAGTAACTAAAGTTTTTCAAATATAATTCGTCTGCAAAATTATTTACTTATCGCACAATTTAAATAAAATCAAGTAAGAGTGTTGCATTCGGCTGTACCAGATCTTATGTTCCCTTCACCATAATATTGACATGCCAATTGTTTCCTAGCTTACATGGTCCGATTTGGCTAATTTTCAATACTAAATATATATAAATGTATTTGTGGCATTTTGACAAAACATCTTAAGTCAAATTTAAACAGTAGAAAAATTTTGTTAATCATATGAAATTTCATTCAAAAACCATTTTTGTTTACGATTTTAAAATTTTGTATTATAAACGAAATGTTTCTTTAATTTCGGCTTATTTTATTATTTAATAAAAATGATTTTTTCGCCGAGTTTTTGCTCTAAATTTTTTTTGCTATCTTATCTCGACTTAAGATGTTTTGTCAAAATGCCACAGATTTTACCCGGCATTGCCTTATTAATAATGTACATATTAATATCTTAAATATGTAACAAGTACATAAATTATTACCACACATATATTTTTACTCAAACTAATTAATAAATTGAGTCATTTTCCAACACACATATAATTTTTTAAAGCTTAATATATTTAAAATTTTATATAATATGGTATATAAAAGATTGAAGTAATCTTCCCTAAACATATTATTGGGGGATTCACAATTTGTCATAAAGTCATATGTCTTAAAATAATAACATGAAAATCAAAATATTGTTTAATTCTAATCCATGAATTATTAAATTAAATTAAATCTTACCTGACTATTTTTCATTTGTTATACGCAAATCGCAAATGATTTTTTTTTGTTTGCTTACCAAAAATCAGAGTCCTACGAAATTCTAATTTTACGCCTCAAAAATTTGCCGGAAAAAACTATGCCGTCAACGGCGACGGCTACAAAAATATAGCCGCTCGGCTCATCCGCTCAGCGCAGTTCTCTTCGTATTAATTATGGCAGCACAATAAACATAGCAAGCAAAGTTTTATTAATTTAAGACACTTTTTGTTTACAAAGCAACAACAATATTTTAAAACCATTTTAAAATGTTAGAACATTATGACAATACAACATGATAGCCCACCTTGTGAATATCCCATATGTTTTAATAAATATATTGACAAATTTTAAGTTTTGTAGATAAATCTTTTATTTTTAAAATTGGCTAATAAATCAGCTAATAAATCGGAATTTTTAATTCATCATGTGAAAAATATTTCAAAGTAGTTTCTAGTTATAACAATACTTCTTTTATCCAGTTTTTACCTAAAAATTTATTGATAAAGGGAACGTTCGTAAATGCAGTTGTTGGTTACCACAAGCGCAGTTTAATGTTCGGAAAAGCATAACTTGTAAGAAACTTGGCATTGCTTTCATATGTCAAAAGTTTTTATGCAGCGATGTCACAGTTCTGCAGTAAACTGGCAATTATTGCTTCAGTTAATTTTCTGAAGCAATAACTTTTGACAAAAAAAAAATCGTTTAATTTTTTTTTTTTTGTGATGCTTTTTCTTGTCATTTATAAGAAAACGGCTACTTTTTGGTTCAATATTTTCAATTTAATTTGTCATCGTTATTGTAGAACACATTTTTATTATTATTTAATTGCACAGCTGTTCTGCAAAGTATCAGCAACACAACTGCAACTGGTAATCACGCATCAGCAACAACATTTTGCATCACTGCAGCAGTTATAAATAGTTTTTATACATTTACGTACGTACCTTTGACGAATTTTTTATTTTAAAAGCAGTTTATATGTATTTTTCAGATTAATCTGACGTTAAATTAATATTGTTCGTTAGTTACAAAAACAACAAAATATTTTAAATGTTTTTTAATAAATTCATTAGTTTTTACGTTATAAAAGTAAGTACTTATTAATTTATTTATAATCTTAAATTAAGTTTGTATAAGAGTCTGCAATTAGGCATATTTTTCCATTTTTTAAAGTAAAAAAAATTGATAGTTTTATATTTTGTTTATATTTTTTCAATTGTAGCTGCCGTCTTCAACATAATTCAGTAGCTGGCTACTCGACTAAAATTCAGCCAGCAGAATTTGTAGTATTGTGTTCGTGTAGCCTGCTGCATTAGAGATGAGATTAAAACCCTCAATCTGTAATTATACGCTCAGAGTGGCATTACCAACGAAAAGTTTAATGTTGTTTTTACTTTATTTAAGAATTTTATATGTAGATATTCCGGGATTCTTTTTTGGACGTGATTCCATTAAGAATTGTCTTTAATACGTTTTAGTGTTATTCGTTCTCCAATTGAGTACGACTCGTACTTAAAGTAGGTATAAAAAACTTAATTTATCCCGAGGTAATCAACCTTGAAAATAAGTTTATATCAAAAAATTATTAGCGGGTTTCACCCTTTGTATTAAGTGTACAACTCTGCTTTTCTAAATACGATTTTCTACTACAAAGCATGAGTGTCTTTTTCGTTAGTATTGTAAATTAATGAAGTTGCTGAGTGAGGAAAAGAGACAGATATAGTTTCTTCAACGGTTTTATTCTGGGTTATTTGACAAACGTGTTTACTACAGCTTTTTGCTGGATTTTTCAACAACAGCGTAGTAAATTACAGTCTGATACATTTTGTTGTTGCAGTGTTGTAAATCTTAGTACTTTTACTAAACTAATCAAATTTTCAAGGACTACAAGGGACATAACTATCAAGGGTGAAAACCGCTGTTTTCAGATTTTGGATTTTCTTGTTTTAGAAAACTAGATCGATTACTTTAGAAAATCAACTTCTCTCCGTGTACCAAAATGTTTTTCACTGTAGACGTTTTTAGTTGTGAGTCTGAGCGTTTGGTTGAGTGTGCGTTTTTGTTCCAGGTGGATTTTGCATATAAACCCGTTGTTTCGTTTATATTTAAACATCAGTTAGTTGATCGTTGTCAGTGTTGTTTAGCAAATGCTGTAAAAAAATATTTCAAACACACACACAAAAAAAAATTTAGCCTGGTACTCAGCTCTGCCTAAATTTCATATTTAAAATTTTATATTTATCTTTATAAGGAAAAGGAACTGCGTAGACAAGTGTATAAATACATTTACATTTGTTTATAAAAAAAACGATACTAAATGTGCTAAAAACTTCAAGGAAAAAGGATTTACAGTTGCATCATAAAACAAATTTAAAATAATTTTTTGGTTAAAAAAATATTTACAGCTTTGTTTTTTTTTCAAAATACTCCTGCTGGCTTTTTGTTTTTTTTCGTATGTTTATTTTGTTTTTGTAAAAAATGTTTGGTTTTTTTTAGTAGCCAAAAAAAACGAACAAATGTTAATGAATTGAACCGAACACGATGAAGTTTGTTGTTTAAAAAAAATACAGAACCGAACACTAAGGAACTATATTAAGTGTTGATTTTCGAACACTGTACTAGATATACAAATTATTTTCAATACTTTTCACAAAATTGTTTGAATAATGATATTAAAATTCTTTGAACTGGTAAAATTACTAATAATTGCTGAAGTCTTATATGTGTTTTTTTAGAATTGAATAAAAAAAAAAGAATTTTTAAATTAAACAAAATATATAAAAAAAGATAATAAAACTATTTACATACGTAAATGCACAACTTACGTAAATAATTTCTTCGCATAAAAAAAAATGGCCTTTATAAAAAAGCTTTCTTTATTAACACCATCTTTTTTGCACACATGTCAAATATTTTGCGACCAAACAAACCATTTACAAAACACCCCATTTTGTTTGAGTTGCCAGAAAAAAATTTCCACTTTTGGTTTTTGACATCCCTATAATAAATGGCAAAAGGCCAGAAAAATTTCGTTAGCATCTGAACCATCTGAAGGGCAAAATAAGCCTCACAAAGTTTTCGCTGAAATTAATACATTCAGCATTAGACGCCACAAAAAGTTTGACAAATATCCAACATGTCTGCGAAATATTAATAAGTTTTAATATTTCTTCAAACATTGCTTAAAATTTTTGCCCACACAGCCAACACCCCAATTAACAACACACAATATTTGTACGAACGTAAAATTTTGACATGTGTGCCAAGTCATTTGTGTGGTTTATTATACCCATTACGAAAAGTGGCCTGACAATTTTTACAAAACTGACTTCCATTTTTCCCACATCATTCGTCTGATAACTAAAATCTAGACAGAGCTGCCTACCAGTCAGTCTATCTAGTGTTTACTACCCTACAAGAAATGAATGAGCGAGCAATCACATTTTTCATTTTGGTGTTAAGAAAATGATAGAAAGAAATTACCGAAATCAAGTTTCACAAAAATGGAAAATGTGACAACTCGCTCATTCATTTCTTGTGATTTTGGTTTTGAAAAAAAGTGTGGCAAATAGAGCGTTTTTTTAAATAAATGTAAATTGTTGTTTAGTTAATGAAATTTTTAATGTTAAAAAAGTTTAAATATAGAATCATCTTTCTGATATCTGTACAATGCATATTTTAAAATTAAAGTACATTTTTGCATAATTTTTTTTTTAGAAGTGTGTTTTTTTTTGTTTGTTAAAATTAAACAAACAAGTGCAAATTTTGAAAAAAAAATCTAAATTTCTAATTTTTATTATGAAGACAATAATCAAGTAAGTTTTTATTTTAAAAATTTATTTTTGCATTTAAAAGATGTTTTTTGTTTGTTTGTAACTTATTTAGTGGTTGTGCACAGAAAGAAATATTTTTGATTTAAAAGTTCTATTAGTAAAATCACAGAATGGGGTATTTTTTAAGCTGCATTAAAGCTATCAATTTCGATCCAAAGTGACTTCGTTTTATGTGAAGCAAGATACGATACGATTCTTTCGATCGGAATTGATTTCTGCGACAGGCCTGAATCATTTGACAGCTGAGAATATCAAACGGGGTTTAATTCTTTTAAGTAATTATTGGCAATTTTTCATAAATCTAACGTAAGAACAACGTTTCTATCTATTCGTTAATTTTACGGTCGACATAATCGGCCTAGTGAGCAAGCAATTCGTTCCGTTATTGATCGTGTTCGCACTTATTTTACTCTATTTGATTTAAAACCATCAAAAATTTAACTGCTGTTGCGCGTAGTATTAAAGAAAACGACGAAATGTCAAACGTACGTGTGTTGTAGCTTGGTTGTTTATTTTTGAGCGTAAGTGTTTTTGTTTGTTCAGTCTATTTTTTAATGCTCTCTTTATTAGTTTGAGAGCATTTTTACATGCGAGGTGCTTTAGAGCCTTTTCTGGACCAGCCACAAGTTCTTCTTCAGAACAAACCGAAATTTGTTTCGTCAATCCAAATCCATAATTTGTTTTCCACTTTAATGGAATTATTGAAATCAATGTTTAAAAAACTGTGAATTATACTAATAGTCACATTAGCGATGTTGTCCACGTATTGTCTGCAACTTAAGGATGTGACTATAAGCGAAAAGTACTGAATATTTTATTTGGCAGAAATGGCAATGACAATGTTGATGACACGCAATTTGTATTGCATTTTGTCATGTTTATTAAGATGGACAAGGTAATTTAATTTTTCTATAATCTATAAATTTGGATTTCTTAATTTTAATTTGTAGTTTCTCCACATCAATTCGTTTTTCTCAATATAAATATGGATTTTCTCAATTTCAACTTCAAAAGGTGTAAAAATAAAATTATAAAACTTTCTAACGGTCGGCCAATAATTTGACATGGGTCTTTACCGCAATCAATTCAGGTTTTTTAAAAAAATGGTTTATTGTTTATAGATCCCATATAAAGAACAAATCTGAAATATCCTAACTGTCGGTGGAGGGTAACAACAATTCAGCACAGCCAAATAAAGCACTCTAACTTGTTAATTTAAACACACAAATAATCTTATCCAATACATTTTAGAAATCCAAATTGGAGGCGTAAGCGCTCAACTTTAAAAAGATGTCGCTCACTAAAGTCATTATTCGCTGGCTTAGCGTTACTTAGTTTGGTAAGCGGTTTTGCTGCAGGTAAGTTTTACAAAACATTATGTAGAATAACACGACAATCTTAAGCGGCGAGCGTGGCTATCGGTAATTAATGTCTCGTTCTAAAATTGTTTTTACGTTCCGAAGAAGATGACGCAGCTTATGTGTATCTTAAAACTCAAAATTACGTCTAAAATAAAATTAGCAATTAATTGCAATTTGAATTTCCAAATTGCCATATCAAATTGGTTTTTATACCCTTCACCAAAGGTAAAAGGCTATATATAACTTTGTCATTCAGTTTGTAAGTTCCACAATATTGATCCTACACCCTATAAAGTATATAAAGTTCAAATCCGGCTGTCCATCTGTACGTGTGTATGTTGAAATGGGGTTTCCGACGACCCCAGAAATGATGGGAACTAGGTTGGCCTATTTTTATGTCACATATACTCCGTTTAAGTTTGCTATTGAAATTCAGCCAGATCGGTCCAAAAATGACGGAGATATGAGCAAAAAACCACGATTGTCTCCAATTTTTACCCAAAAATCCATTGTTTTTGTTGTTTTTTTATTTTCTTTTTCTGTATTTCGGGAGAACGGAACGTGCCAAAGTTTCCAAATAAAATCCAATCATCTTGGTTATCAATGAACAACCTCTCTAATAAATGGGCGGAATGTGAAAAGTGGGCGTGGTACCTTTTCAACAGAAAACATCAAAAATTTTATTAAAACTAAAATTTTAGGGTAACCATATGTCCGATAGATACGCCTAATATATCAAAAGAACAACATATTTTCTGAAAATCTCGGAAAAATCGGTTCAGATACAAAAAAGTTATGACCAAAATATAAATTTTTTTTTTTGAAAAATACCCATTTTCGGGAACCATAGATCTTCCCGAGTTCAAGTTGTATGACCAAAGTTACAAAAAGCAACGATTTATTTGACTTTGGCGTTTTGTTACACATAACAAATACATGCATGTACAGCGAAGTTTATTAAACGATGTCCGCCAATTTTTCTGTATTTTTCCAAATTAGGTGCAATCATCTTGGTTATTAAAACACAACATCCGACATAATGTGGGCGGTTTAGATATGTGGGCGTGGCACAAAATATGTTTATTTGTATCTTAAGAATGGTGTTTACATAACTTTTGGTTCTTATTGCACAATGGTGAAGGGTATATAAGATTCGGCATGGCCGAACTCTTACTTGTTCCTTATAGGATTAAAAATATTTTTTTTATATGTTATCTTCTTTCAGAACTCCAAACCGCTAAGTTCCCCAAACAAACACATATTTGTTATACAGCTGAATGTCATGCCACTGCCTCGGCGGTATTGGGTAAAATGAATACACAAAAAGATCCCTGCGATGATTTTTACCAGTATGCTTGCGGTGCCTTTATAAATAAAGCTCATTTAACTCAAGGTAAAACAGTTGTATCTACACTATTAGAAATTTCGGATAAAGTACATGATCAACTGAAAATGGTTGTTATAGAACCACGATCTGAAACAGATCCTAAACATTTAAGATTACCCAATATTTTGTATGAGGCGTGCATAAATTCAAGTGGGTTTTTTATGGGAGATTAATGTATTTTGGTAGAGCAAATTTAATATACAATTTCTTTTACAGCTTTAATTGACACCTTGGGCGCCAAACCAATAAAACGAATTGTCAAAAAATTAGGTGGCTGGCCTGTTACGGGTTGTGATTGCTGGAATACAAATAATTTGACTTGGCCAGAAACTGTTAAGAAATTCCGAAGTTTTGGTATCAACATTAATTATATTGTGGGCTTTTCAATTCAAACGGATCCAAATAACACTAATAAACGTATTATTAATGTAAGTTTTTTAAATTGAGTGGATGGATAAAACAAAATTTATTAAATGTTATATAAAAAGATACCATTGCGTTTTTTGGACTCCGTCTTAGTTATAGCGCAGAATATTAAAAAGTCAGTATTCTCAATCTATAATAAAGTACACACAGAAAAAAATCAACTTATAATCGTAGAAAACAAGGTTGATTTAAAAATTTTCGGTGTTGATTTTGCTTCATGCGTTTTTCATGTTAATTCAACCTGATTTTACAATTGCTTGTGAACAACATTTTTATCTTTTAAAATAACTATAATTCATGTTCATTTAACATTGCAGTAAAGTTAGAGCAAAATGTCATTTATATTGAAATAACAATCCGAATCACGTTGAATGAAAGTTATTTCAAGTTGAAACAACGTGAATTTCATGTAGAATCAAATTGGTTTGAGTGTGTTATAACAGTGTGAAGAAGCTTCAGAGACAACATATGCATTTATTTAAGAATTATTCCATACACTTACCCCTGACACACATGCTTCACTTATTTTGTATTCTCCTTTGTCAACAGAAGCATCAGCAGAATCGCCCGATATGGGTTTCGTCATCATTCTACTTTGAAAACTTGATGTACTATTTAACTAAATAATATTAATTACAGGAATATGGGAATTGTCTTATTTTTATAAAATATTTTAAACATGAAAATAAACAAATGTACATACTTAACTAAGTATGCATGTTAATTTAACAAGATACACTTTTGATTTGAATATAAAACAGGTTTTTATAGAATCAATATTGAACAATGTTATTTTAACAGTGAATAATATTAAATAAACGTGATTTAAGGTTATTTTAATATTTTTTCATTTAAAATTAATATTAAATAATGATAAATTTAAAGAAAGGGAATACTTTTGCAGAAATTTACTATTGGGCTATTCACAAACTTTGCTATCAAGTCATATCGTCATAATGTCCTGAATAAAATTTTACAATTGTTTAAAAAAAATATTGTTGTGTTTGAAACAAAATAAAAATTTTAATGCTGTGTTCATTATTTTGTCGTAACTGTACATTAGAAATCTAAATTGTAAGCGCTTGCTCACAGCAGACATGTATATTTCTTTAAAATATTTTAAGACATATGACTTAACAACTTTATGACTACCTTGTGAACATCCCATATGATTCTCAATCAACGTTTCGCCATGTTAATTTAACATTGGTATTATTTTCTGTGTGCATAAAAACTTATTTATGGTTAATTAACCATTTTTAAGCAAAGATTGCTAAAGTTGTATTCATAAGCCAAAAAAAAATTTGAAAACTTGATGTACTATTTAACTTAATCATTTTAATTAAAAGAATACGGGAATTGCCTTCTTAATAACATACTTTAAGAATGAAAATAAAAAAATTAACATACTTAACTATGTATGCATGTTAATTTAACAAGATAAACTTTTGATTTTAATATAAAACCGGGTTTTTAATGGATTCAATATCGAATCCATATTTATTTATATTTTAATATTTTTATTTTATATTTTTTAACAGTGAATAATATTTAATAAACGTGATTAAAGATTATTTTAATATTTTTCATTTAAAATTAATATGAAATAATGATTCTCAATCAACATTTTTCCATGTTATTTTTACATTGCTATTTTTTTCTGTGTGTATAGGTACCATAATGGTGGCATGTCATAACGTCCAGTGACACAGTGTCCACGGACGTTATGACGCTCAGAAAAGTGTCATTGTGTCCATGGACAATATGACGCTTTTAAAAGTGGCATAATGTGCATCAGAGCAGTGTCGTAATGTCCGCAGAGTGTCATAATGTCCACAACATGTTTACAAACTCAAAAGCATAGCTGTCTTTCGGCCGGTCGGATGGATTTTCTCCTCTGTAGTTTAACAAAAACCAGCTTCGCTAACTAACGCTTCTCTTCGCAGTCGGCCCTTTGGCCGGGCTCAAGGATTTTCTTCTCTATGTTATAACAAATAATAACTTCGCTAACTTAAGTGTCTCTGCGTAGCCGGCCTTCGTTTGGAAACAAGGAAGGAATAAAAGCTTTAGTTAGCGAAGCCGGTATGGTTTTACCATAGAGGAGAAAATCCTAGCGCTATGCCATGCCGAGACGTGACAAAAGTGTTTTCGTTAAATATTAAAATATACACCCAGAGAAAAACAACAAAACAATTTTTAAAGAAAATTTTAACCATATTATGTTTTATTTAACCACATTATTGTCACCCACAACCATATAATGGTTAAATTTAGTTTCTTTAAAAATTCTTATGTTGTTTGTGACCATAAACACCATGTCTTTTCTCTGCGTGTATGTAGATCTTTTTTATTTTTTTTTTTGTATTTAACTTCTTTAGTAATTATGGAGCTTTTGACATGTTTCAAAATGACAAAATGTCCATTTGCAAAGTGTCTTAATGCCCACGGACATTGTGACATTTTCAAATGTGTCACAGCGTCCATGGTCGTTATGCATGCTACCACCATAATCCTTAATTCCTTTTAATAGCTAAGTATGTAGGCCTTTCTATAATCAAGTATTAAAACTAATTTATCGTATTATATCCAGTTGGATCAATGTTTCCTCGACTTTCCTAGACTTTATTCGGCAACTGGTTTTAAGGAACATATGGTTTGGGTCTACTACGACTATATGGTTGATATGGCTATTCTTTTTGGAGCTGACAACAAAACAGCCAGAATGGAATTAAGAAAAACTCTTCAATTTGAAATTGAATTGGCAAAAGTATGTTCTGGTATTTCTTAAAAGAAAAAAAAACACAAAACTTAATTTCTAAATTTAGATCTCCCTGCCCGATGAAAAAAGAAGAGATTCTAAAGATTTGCACAATTTGCGCAGCATCAAACAAATGCAAAAATCTTATCCTTACGTCCAATGGCTGGATTACATTAATGCTCTCTTGCCTGATGGTCTAACGGTTGATGAGAATGAAGTTATCAATGTATCAGTGCCGAGTTACTTTGATAAGTTGGGTGAACTCCTAAATCGTACCGAAGAACATGATATTGCCAATTATTTAATGTGGCGTTTGCATGACTATGCGGCAGATTTCCTATCGAAAGAATTTCGTAAAAGAAAATTGGAATACCTAACAAAGTTATGGGGTTGGACGAAACAGGAGGATTGTGTAAAGACTGTCTTGCAAAGGTAAGATTTTAGAAAAGTTTTCAAAATGGTTTTAAAAGTATTTTTTAGTTTAAGTTGAGTTGAGGTATATGCTATAAGCACATTCAAGACAGCAGGCTATCGACTACAATATGTCGAAAATATAATACATTCGTGTGTATGAAAATGTTTATTTTCACGACGACACGGCTACATGGCTACAGGTTGTTGTCTGTGCTTATTTTGTCGTTGTAGTCATGGTGAAATAATAGAGATGGCAGCACTACGTCAGATGACGATTTTTTGCTCTTGCATTGTTTCTCTAATCATGTGTCAAAGTTTTGTTTATATTTTCAAAAAGTCCCCGTTTTGTGCAGGGATTTTTTTATTTTATTAAAGTTTTTCATAAATTTAAAATAAAATAAAAAGATATTGACCTTAATTGAATAAGAAGTGGCTAAAAATGTTTTCATTTCATCACGTTCAGCGACACGCTTTGAATTTTGTTTAAAGTACTTTTTGACGTAAGCTGGGATATAATTTCCATTTTTTTTTGTAATGTTGTATTTGTTGCCGCAACAAAACAGAAAAAGTGTTGCTAATATAAAAGGATATTTAAAGGATAAGTGCTTAAACAAATTTTTTTTTGTTAAACAGAAAAGAATCAGCTTAAAACAAGAATATTAAATCGTCCACCAAATTGTTATTTATTTAATTGTTTAGTATCCTTGAAAGAAGTTCTATAGGATCCCACTATCGGCTCAAATAGCACAATCTGTGACAATTTTTATCGTGGTTTATCGGTTTATAATAAAAATTAATTCATTCAATTTTATTATTTTTATTATTTTAGTAACGTAACCACAACTGCAATGTTTTGGTTAAAGCGACATATATAATATAATATATAATATACATAATTCAATTAAAAAAATGATAAAACAAATGTATTTTTAGTACAATTTAGCTCGAAAAGTTGTGGCCAGTTGGTGCAATCTTAAAATCTCGTTTTGCCATCCCTAATATTGGCGCTGATTGTCGACTGTGATCGGCACACAAGTGACCGATAAACATCGGTGCATATTAAAATTAATAAAAAAAAGTCCCCAAACTAAAAATCAAAACCATAGAAGGTTAATATTTTCTTTTGTTTTATTTTCTGACCAAATTTTGAATCTTGTTAATTAAAAATTTAAAATTTTCAAAATAATTTTCGTGGGAATACAAAATTTAATTTAAATGATTATGTTATTCGTGCTTAATTCCCAATTTTTATTATTTGATAAAAACACTGAAATTTATTGCTGATGGGATAAGCTATTCCTATACGCATTTCACTGGTTGCTTAGGCCCGATCATCAGGAAACTTCATCCATAAAGATTTTAGAGAAACTAAAGATATTTTAAACCAAATAAAACAGTTAAGCGTATAAGAATTACGGAAACAGTTCTATTTGTAACAATATCAAAGTTTAAACAAAATCATCAGCAATAGACAGTGGGTTTATCTCTCCTTACATTCCCCACTACAATTGATTAGAATTCTTCCAACATTAATTGTAGTTTAATGTAGGTTAAGAAAAAACAAAATGAAAACAAAAACAACTCGCTTTAATTAAAAAGCGGGTTTCCAGTCAGTTTTTTTAGGCCGTGCACCCGCCAGTTTATTATCGGCATGTTTTTTAAATCCTTTTTATGCGATTCCAGTGAGGAATTACAAGCAGATCAATATGCTGTTTTTGAAGACATATGAGCGAATTTATTAGAATTTGGTGCTTGTTCAGTCGGTTTTAGCCATCCATAAAAAATACATATACCGTCGTTTATTACATATTACATAATAAGTACTAACCAATAGCCCAGCATTCTTTTTCCCAAACTTTATTATATTGTCTTTTATATTTCGCCACCTAATACGCAAAACGCCCTATCTACCATTTTGAAAATATCACAGCAGAAGCAAAAACTATTCAAAATGATAAATTAATAAATCACCTTAACTGTTTATACTTAAATTTGCTTTTATTTTTCTTGTAAAACCTTCCAGTTGTTTTGACAATTTTTGCATGTTATGCAAACTGTCAGTTAGGCCTTTTAGCGTTTACCATATTATCTTTTGTAGAAACGGCCTTTTGTATTTTGATAATAAAATCGCAAATTTTAGTCGAAAGATTCCAAAATTTGTGGACATTTGTGTTGAAACAATACATCAGAAACAATGAAAACGTTGATTTTTAGTTTTTCGTTAGTAAGTTCCTTTTGCGTTTCGGGTAACGATTCACTTATTTTTGGGAAATACATGTTTGCTTGAAAATTGTCTTTAAAAATAAAAAATTGTATATGTTGTCAACGGTTTCAGATTCTTTTTTTTAATTATTCCTTTTTAAAACACTCACTAAGGACTTTTTCAAGTTTTTAAGCACCTTATTTATACACACTTAAGAAAAATTGTAATTAAGAACCTCTACGTTGATAAGAGTAAGGCAAAGGTTTTGCTACTTTTTTCATATTTTATGTACGAAACAAAGAAAAATAAGCTTGAATAATAAAAGAAGACAAAATTATATTTAAAATGTATCCCCGAAAAAATCCCCAAATGACTTTCCTTGTCCTTTTTGCTCGCATGAAATCCCCAACTTTGGGGGCACATCCAAAAGTCTGGCAGCCCTGGCTCCCCATTGTGCAAAATAGTGTTCACCTTATTGGCACAACAAGGTTAATCTGAAAATCAGATTGATTAAGGAAAACTAAGATTGAATCAATCTCAAAATGCGCTTGATTCAAGTATTATAAAGTTGATTCTATCCCGAACTAGAAAGAAAAAATTATTCTAATATTCGTTAAGGATCTCTTCAATTAGGCCTTATGTGCTATTTATTTTAAAAACACAACATCTGTGTTTATGTCTCCAATTAAAAAATGTTTTAGTAACAGGATTTCTTAATCATTTAACACTGAGAATTGGTTATAAATAATCACCCATATTGTGTTTCGAGTATTTAAAATACGCCTGTGACTGTTTGGTTATAGATTAAAGAGAACTTAAACTTATTTCCTTTAATCTCTAACCAAACAGCCATAGGCGTAATACTTTTTGTACACTTGCATACATTTTGGAGGAACGCATGGAAGATGTTGAAAATGTGAAATACGCGCTCACACTTGAAACATCTAACATCTACTATCAATAAAAAATGTCACTATTTCTGAAAAAAAACTTTATTTTTTTGAAATACTTTTTTTCTACAAAAGAACCAAAATTTTAAAAGATAACACCAAAATGTATTTAGAACTCATTTTGTTTAATAATGTAAAAAAAATCAAGTAACAAAAATTTCAATTAAACGTTTTATACACATGATTAAAAGTTTAATTCACTTGATTAAACGTTTAATTCACGTGACTAAATTTTCAATTAAATATAATTTAATTTTTGATTAATGCTTTTACTGGTGCAAAAGTTTTTTTCTGTGTAGAGCTACTACCCAAATGCTATCGAATCGCAAAAAAAAATGCTAGGAAAATTTTTGTTTTCTATATTATGTGTACATCAAAAGCGTACGACCGTTCGTTCGTGACCCCAGGAAATACCCATATATTTGTTACCGATTTACAAAGTTTTTTTTTCAACTGATTTACATTATTTCGAATTTTTTTAATTTTTTAATAATTTTAGGCCCGTTTTCACAACTTACCGTTAGCTAAAGGTAGGATTTTTGTCGGCCGTATAAAAAGTTGTCCATTATTACAACTTCACTTTACCTTGCGGCCTTAAGATCAAGTTGTTCTTCATAGTCTTTTACATATCCTGGTTGTCAAAATTTACAATAATTAAAAGCTGTGACGTAGGCTGCACTCAATTTGTAAGCAATTTACTTTCATGATGTCATCAAAAAAAAACAAAAGAAAAAAAAAACAATTTATAAAGACAAACATGTAATCAGCTGTTAAATTGAAAGCATAATTTCCCAACAAATGGAAAGCAATCTCATGGTCAATTTTAAAAGTGTGAGTGTGTTAGTAAAAAAGTGAGAGTGTATTGCAAATTGAAAGGCAAAACTTGATCGTGTGGCCACCAAGTTAACCTACCAGGTCGGACGAACCTTTATCTACTTTATCGCTCACTTTAGGTGAAAGAAAAGTTTAAATGATGGAACACTTTTTAAAAGGCCGGTTAAAGCCTACTTTTAACTATCGGTAAGTTGTGAAAACGGGCCTTAGAAAAATAAATAAAAAAGAAATTATATTTTTACTGCGTAAGAATATGAAATATGGTCCTGTTCAACAAAACAGAATTTTATATGGAAAATATTTTAAAAACTTTTTTACTGCGTAAGAATATGAAATATCATCCTGTTCAACAAAACAGAATTTTATATGTAAAATATTTTAAAAACTGAGTGTTTTTCATAGAAATTTTCTGTACGAATGTTTACGTTCGAAACTGTTGATCAGGCAGTTAATAATACTTTTAATACTTTTGTTATTTTCATATCGCCTTTATCATTTATTTATTAAAAGAAAAAAATTCATATCAAAAAAAACATACCTTCACTTGCTTTTCAACATCAAAAGATCCATTATTTTATCCTAAAAAACATCAAACATTTCACTGAATGTCGTTAAAACAACTTCTTAACAAACCCTCATTCTAAAATAAGTCGGACAATGATATAAACTTCACAATAGTTTCCGAAAATTTTACTAAAATTCTTCTTTAAAAACAGTTTACCGATTTTGGTGGACTCTCTGTATGTGCGCAAGTATTTTAGACAGGACTCTAAGGCCGCTGTCTTTGAAATGGTCAGCAACATACGCAATGCCTTCAGTCGAATGTTGGACCAAACTGAATGGATGGATAATTATGCGATACAGAAGGCGAAAAAGAAGTTGAATTTGATGAAAAACTATATCGGTTATCCCGACGAATTGTTGGACGACAATAAATTAAAAGAATACTATCGGAAATTGCATATTGATCATAATAAATATTTTGAATCTTCTTTGAGGAAAAATTTTTTCGATATCGATGAATCATTTAACGAATTGAGATTGCCAGTGAATGCAAGCAATTGGAAAATGTATAACCGGCCAGCTGTGGTGAATGCTTTCTATTCGATGGAAAGGAATACTATACGTATGTATTTTTAGAAAACAGTAATCGAAAGGGCTAAATTATTACCATATCTTTTCAAATCAAAAGGATTAAAAAACAAAAATCTTTTCGAATTAAAAGAATTTTCCAAAGAAAATTATTTGTATTCAAAGAAATACACAAAAAAACCAGAATAAACTAATAAAGTGACCTCACAAGCGCAGCTGTTTGCAATGATTTTATTCGTGGTGTGACGTTAAGAGTATTTTTTTTTTGTTTATTTACATTTTTTTAAAAGGCATTTTGACAACAAAATGGCTGTTGTTTTTTCTATTGTTGCATTGTTGTAGTACTGAGGTCACTTTAATAATACATTTAGCAAAATACAGAAACATAAACAAAATGATTTCACAAAAAAATTTTTGAATCAAAAATTTTTTATGGAAATCTCTTAAAATAAAAATTGTTTTAACACAAATATTCTTTATTTCTATTTAGAACTCCCAGCTGGTATTTTGCAAGGACACCTCTTTAATCGTGACCGTCAAAAATACATGAATTATGGTGGCATTGGTTCTGTTATTGGTCATGAAGTCACTCATGGTTTTATTGATAGAGGTGGTGAATTCGATGGTTATGGTGATCCACTTGACTGGTGGCAAAATAATACACGACAGGCATACAAGGAAAAGGCTGAATGTGTAATTAATCAATATGGCAACTACTCAGACATACAAAGTGGACTTAAAGTAAGTTTTCGACGCAATTTAAGGTTCAAATTTAAAATTTTTTTAATACACTGTGCAACAAGAACAACTTAAAGCAGTAAAGTATAATTTTTTTGATGAAGTATGGCGCAAACTATGCACGAAAACTTGCATTGGATTAGTCAAGTTATAAAACGATGTAACCTGAAGTAGAGCAACCCCATTCAGTCCAAGTTGGTAATTTGAATTTAGTTTTTTCATCAAGGCAACTTTTCCTAATTGATTAAGTTGAGCAGTGTACAAATGCTACTAAGATGGACGTATATGGCAACAGAATACGACGAATCAAGTAAATTAATATCAATATCACAATGAAAACTAATTAAAATAGACATAAGCCAAAAAAAGTTTTCACATCCCATACGACTTCATCGTTTTTTGAAAAATTTCGTAACAATGTTAGTGGGGGTTCACACACGTCAAATTTGACTCGTCAAGTCTTGAGGTTTTAGGAGAGATGGGAAAAGGGAATGCTCTTTCTTCTCCCCTTTTCATTGGATCAGGGTTGCATTTTATTTCAACACAAACTGTTATGTTAAATTAGATTTTTTGACAGTCGCAACAAAACTCATTAGATTTCGATCTCACAAAGTATCATGGAATACCTAAGACTAGTGAGATAGTGCAAACTAGCCTTAAGGTAAGTTAATCAGCACTTCATGGCATTTAGTTAAGTTTTGTTCTTTTGGGTATATTATTTACAGACACATGTGCAGTGTTGTTAGGTTAATCAGTACTTAATGGAATTAAGTAAGATTTCGGTAATTCAGATACATTATTTTTATACGCATGAGCAATGTTCGTTGTTATGAACGGACCAAATATGTATATACCAAGCGTATAAGGAATTCTGAGCGATCAAACTTCCTTGTATTTTTCTTTTCATACCATGGAGGATGATACTTGGAATTATATCACCGCCTTAGAGTATATCAATTTCATTAGAAGCTAAGCAATCAGGATCTGCCAGCTCAATATCACTTATATCAGAAATATCGGTAACAGATGGCATGGCATCAGACATAAAATTAGTTATATGTAGACCAATAACAAATTTAGAGCTAAGCTCTATTTAATGACTTTTGCAATATAATGTCACATCGCATACTTCAAGACCTCTTGCAAGTACCGCGTCACCAACTCCGCATATATTTACATTTGATCTTTCGATTTTTAATCCGAGATATTTGGAAACCTTTTCGGTCAAATGGTATGATTTTGAACCTTAATTTTTACTGATTACTGAAAAAAAAATCAGAATTAGTTTTTTAAGACAATTTTAGTAAAACTAAAGTTTCTATTGTGACAATAACACTGTGCTAGAAATTTACACTTTTTTTAGACAAGCTGGGCACTTGGCGTTTTAACCTAATTCGGGTACGCTGAATCCAGTGGTGATAGCCGTTTTTTAGGTTAGCTCCGGTTTTCGAGATATACCGTTATTTAAAAAAATTGAGGAGGTTGCACAAAATATGTTCGCATAACTCAAAAACGCTTTAGCTTATTAAAAAAAACTAAATATGTAAATAAATTCCGCAATTAAATTTTCTTTAAGAAAACTAAAACATTTTAAAATATGCGGAGTCGTTTTAGAAAAGTATTTTTTTTTTGAAAGAAAAAACTTTTTAATTAAAATTTCTAAATTTTTGTATTTTAAAAATTCATAAAAAGAAATTGAAAGTGCACTAGCACCACTGGATTTAGCGGACCCGAATTAGGTTAAAACGCCAGGTGCCCAGCTTGTCTAAAAACAAAAAGTGTCAATTTCGAGCACAGTGTAATCAGTAACTAGAATCTGGGAATTTATTTCTCATGGTGAGTAACATTTATTATATAAAGCTTCATATTATTCGTATGTGTTTTCTAAGTAAAATTACAATTTCCAAAAGTTTTTATACTTTAATAGTCTTATTCCATTAATATTTTCCAGGAATATTTTCTATGCACTATCCGAATTTTCGTTTGCATATTTCTTTAAAGTGGATTAAAGACGACTACAATTCTTTTTTTTTTATTTTTCCCATTTTAGGTAGATGGCATTAAAACTCAGATTGAAAATATTGCTGACATTGGCGGCATTAAGCCATCTTATTTCGCTTATAATCAGTGGGTGGCCCAAAATGGTGAAGAGCAAAAATTGCCTGGGTTGAATTATACAGCTCAACAAATGTTTTGGATATCATCTGCCCAACGTTTGTGCGCTAAATCCAAAGGTTATTTGTTAGATTTTGTAATGTATTAAGAAATTAATTGCAAATATTATTGCAGTAAAAAAAAATTGGAACAATTTTGATGTTTACGCGCCCGAAGAATTTCGCGTTCTGGGCCCCTTTAGCAACATGAAGGAATTCTCACGCGATTTCCAGTGTACCGATGGTGTACGCATGAACCCTGTGAAGAAATGTGATATTTGGTAGATTAATTGAATTTCGATTTATGTATACCCTATTCATTAATTATGATTCACCACAGGTAGAAAGGGCTTAATTAAGTTCATTTTTATATTATTTATTTTTTATGAATTTATTTGTAGTTGCAAATAAAATTAAACACAAATTATATTCTAACTTAAAGAACTGAGCAATAGTAACATAGACTTTCATCTACACCTTTTTAAGTTGAAATTGAGAAAAAACAATTTGATAATGAGAAATCCAAATTGATATTGAGAAAATACAATTTGATACAGGGTTTAAAAAGCTGCAGTCAAAATCAAAAAATTGCTTTTACTTCCACTTTCTGATTTTTCATTGGACGAAAATAAACCATTGCATTTACTTCTGATTCATTAAATGAAAACAGTCGTAGTGAATTTTTTTTAATACATGTGTACATAAATACATACGTTTTATTTAATTTCAAAAAATTAAAAAGATTGTTAAGCATTAAAATAAATACATATGTATGTATTTATGTACACATGTAGGTATTATTTAAAAAAAAAAAAATTCGGAAAAAAACACAACGTCCCATCTTCGGTAACTACGGGATTTTTTAAAAGCTTCAGTCTGACAAACCAAACACTTTCGAACATGTCGACTGCCGATGTTCTTTGTTGTGTACAAATTTTTGTTTTTTGCTTTTGCCTTCACTACGACTGTTTTCATTTAATGAATCAGAAGTAAAGGCAACAGTTTTTTTTGTCCAATGACAAATGAAGATGTCGAAGTTGCAGCACAATCTTATGACTTTTACTATCTCAACTGCAGCTTTTTAAACGCTGATTTGATATTAAGAATTCCAATTTGATATTGAGAAAATACAAGTTGATAATAAGAAATTAAAATTGATATTGAGAAAATACCAATTAATAATCACCTCTATCGTGAATAATTTTTCCCTCGAAATTTTTCCCCTTTTCACATATTTGCGATCATGATAAACTCCCATAAACAAAAGGTAATTCAAAGGGAAATAATAACGTGAAAAATGTTCATGGGGAAGAAATTCCCCTTATCGCGAAAAGTTTTTTCCCTCGTTATTTGTTCACATTTCCCTTAGATTTTCTGACTTTATTTTTGCTAGGGAACAGAACATGTATGTAAGTAGTTCCTCCTATAAATCGAATATTAAGGGGTAGATCAGTTAAACGCCACAAACCGATTCTGTCGATTGACAGAATTTTGGAAAATATTTTACTAAATAAAATTTAAAAAGTGCATAAATCTAACGTTGTAATCAAATTATCCCTTCAATACATAATATTTTTTTTTATTATTTTAACTTTTCTTTAAAATATATACGTGCATATTTTTGAACAAAAATTTCATTGATTTTTAATTTTTTTTTATCTTCTTATTTTTACAATCACTTGAACTGATAGCGTGAACAAATTTTTACATGGGATTCACGATTGCTTTTACCCCTTCGAGGTTATTCAGGATAGGGGTGAATAAGAAATCCAAATTGATAATGAGAAGAAGCAAATTGATAATTAGAAATCGAAATTGATATTGAGAAAAAAAATTTAAATTGAGAAAACCCAAGTTAATATGAAGAAACCCCAAATTGATATTGCGATAAATTCATTGTTATATTGAAATTAGGAACAAAAAAATATTGAGTTTAAAAACAAGTAACTGAAAATATTTGAAAATCAAGTTGTATATGAGCAACTTCAAAAATTTACGACACCTAGACATTTTTTTTTTGTCTGACATCAATGTTGATTTGCGTGTGCATAAACCGATATTTGAGCATGTGAAATCCGTTCGCGTTAATCATTTTTATTACACGGCGCAAATTTTACAGCGGTTTAAAGTTAAAAATTAAAAAAAATATATAAAAATTACAGTTTTTGTTAAAATTGAAAAAGGATAACGCGTGTGGATAATACCCCTTAAGGGCTTTCTTAGCACACTAAAATATTTGTAAAAGCTTGAATACTTTTTAAAATACACTGGAAAAAAATATAAAAAAATTTTTTTTCATCGTGTATGCATTAAAAATTTATTTAAAATTGTTAAACATTTTACAAAATTACGGCTAGTATAAGACATAATTTGCAATATTTTGGGAAAAAAACTTTTAAAATGTATAATCTGAAACCAAATCAAATATTTCATACAAGGATGCTTTTTGAGGTTAGAAACATTTTGTTTCCTCCATAAAATTTTAAGTCCTTAAAATTTTTTGGTGCGTTTTCAATTTTAGTATCAAGCTCAGTAAAGTCTTCTATTCGATGTACGTTTGAGCGGAATTGATACAGCGCTTCAGTTGTCACAAAGCGAAATGTGTTTGGAAAAAACTGCCGCTGCACGCGCCAGGGTTGAACAAAATTATTTTTTTTGCACTTTATCAGTTTATTCCGTCGCGAAGAATCTATTTAGATACCTAAACATGTTCCCATGACATGTTTTGATATAAAAAAAGCTTAAAAATAAATTGTTTTTTGCAAAAATTTTCAAAAGTTTATAAAATTTTTGCGTTTTAAAATTTTAAAGTGCGTTTTCGCCTCGGAGGTGCCCTTTACGAAGTTACTCACATCACGCAATACACTAGCCAACTTAAAAGGCAATTCAGATTGTCAGACGCAAAAAAGATACGTTTTTAAAAAATTTACGCTAATTTCTTTTAAGTTTGTGATGTCCGTGATACGTTATTGGTGCGCTGACACCAATTTGATACACCTCAAACTTTATAAAATTACGCAGTTTTTTTAATTCTGCGCTTAAAACTCATTTTTATTAAACGGCGCAAAAACTCTATGTAAAATCTTCAAAAATTTCAAGATTCGGAAAATTTTGGTTTCACTTTAAAACACCATGCAACTTTTCACCCAGCAGCGATATCAAATTTTTTTTTTAGTGGATATATCCTCCAAGTCTAGTGACTATATTTTGCATGGGTTTGGATCTGAAAGCTTAAAACTATTACAAAGAAAACGGAATGAATGAAAAAACTTTTGCAAGTTTCAAGTCGTTTTTTTTAATTTTTCGAATTTTAGATGACCACCAATTCTTAAGGTGAGGACTTTCTAACGTAAAACTTTGCACGTCATATCCTTCAAATATAGTCATCCAAACCCTGTACAACGTTTTTTTCAATTCATAAAACTAAACGAAATAAGAGCCATAGTATGTCGGTTTCAGCAGGTGCTCAAAAAATTTGAAGTAGCCCATATAAACATTGTAAAAAAATGTTTCACCAACAGGCATATTCTCCAGTTCTATTGCCCTTTGGCAAAATGTTGTAGAATGCTGTACTGCTTTTGCACAGTCAACTGTGGTTATAGTAGACTCAGCTTTGTCGATAACACCTTCCAAATAAACAAGACGTTTTTCGCAAACACCAGGAGGACACACATTTGGTATACTAAGGCCAATCGAAGTAGAGTCGCTGGGGAATTTTCAAAAATTATTTCCATTTGGCTATGACATGGTGAATTATCACACACAACAACTAAATCTTGTAAGAGGTTTCTTAATTGCTCCCAACGATTCATCAAGCTGTTTACCCACTTTCTTGCGTTTTGCATTCTGAATGATGCTCGCCAATCCAAATTATTTGTTTTCCACTTTGAATGAAATAATTTAAATCTTCAACATACTTGGCTCGTTTTGTTTTCCATCCTGTTCATGAATATTGGTTCATGGTGCAACGATTTCATAATACATCTTACCGTTAGGGTTATTTGAAAATGTTGCCGTCAGGAGTGCCGGATTTGACGATTTGCTGATTTTTTTCTAAAAATTTACGATTTTTTTCAGTCTCCAAAGTCTGAATAAAATATTACATTTGCTGACAATTTCTCTTTTTAATCTTGGAATGTTTAACAGCCGAACCTTAACAAGAGCGGAAGGCGGAACGTTTTCTTTCGCTTAGCTGTTACGCTGATATGCCGTACCAAGGCAAAATAGAGATAAAAACGCTACGTTGATCAAAAAATAGCTAAATTGCCATTATTAATTAACAATAGCGGCAAACTTCACTACTCAACGAGCTGTCAAAATCGGTGTTTCCAAGTAAAAAGCGTTCAGGTCGCTATATTCAAAAACTAGAAAGCGCGTGCCGCTTTTGTTTAGGTACGGCTGTAATATTCAAGTCTTAAGAAAATCTTTTCATAGTACAAAAACAACAAAGTCAAACCATCATCGAATGAATCTTTTACGGCTCGGTGTATAAATCATATTTTCCACAATTATACGGCAAGCGTTACACGAGTTGTAAGAGAATATCTACTTGATTCTCATACGATTCTTGACATGAAAGTCAAGACGATTGAAGAAGCGTCTTTAGCTGTGCTATGGAAGAATCACGCTCGTGTTACAGTTTTTCCCGTGTGAGGAATCTTCTTCGATTAAAAATGCGGTCATCGGCGATCAAAGACGCTCTTCATGGGGCTCCCAGTAGCTCTTACGCGATTTAAAATGCTAGCTGGGTATGAATTCATTATGTTTTTGTTTGAATGTTTTTTTTATAAAAATCGAACAAAAATTGTAAAAAAAAACTAAATTTTAAGTTGTCCGATTTTTTGACGATTTTTCGAAACGATAAAGACGATTTTTTTATTTTTTCCCAGGAAACTGACGATTTTCTCACAAATTTTTCGGGCAGCCCTGGTTATCACTGTCTTTATCATTAATAGAATTTCTTGCTAAAAATTTACACTTTTGAACCAATCACTGCAATAATAAATTGTCTCTGATTTGTAAAATTTAAATATTTGACGATTTTGTTAAATGTTCGTGACGATTTTGACGAATTTTGTTAAAACTTTTGACGATTTTTTGGGGTTTAGTTGAAGTTCCCTTGGGGACAAAACTTGTCTCTCTGATGTTGATGTAAACAGGGCCCACTCCTTTATTGAATCGACCGGATGCCTGCATGGGAATACTAGCACCCAGATAACATAGGACCCATGGGAGACGGTGTGACATGGTAACACAACGGGAACTAATTAATGGAACCACGTAGCTGTGCTTGGTCACGGCTGCCAATGGAACCTAACCTAACCTACTTTATTTCAAAACAAAAACCATAGTCAACACCGTTAATTACAATTTTTTCTTAAGCCTGGTACGCAGCTCTGTCTAGATTTCAATTGTTATACGAATGATTTGCGAAAAACAGAAGTCAGGTTTGTAAAATTTTCAGGAAAATTTTCGTAAGCTGGTAGGTACACACCAGAAAAAAATGATAACGAAATTTTTCTGACATTTTGTCATTTATTAAAGGGATGGGCAGTAACTTCTATACCAGAGATAAGTATTGTGACACATATTGCAGTAAATGTCAACATTATGTTATCTTTAATCTAGACGGCAATTTTTTGTACATATTTATTGCCGACAATTTATGTTGCAATAATTGTTAGTCCATTTTTTTTGACAATTATACTCAAAGTTAAAAAAAAATAGTTATTTTATTTTTTGTTAATCAAAGTTTCTTAGGAATACCGCTGTCGACTTGTATCGTATCCTTTTTAGTTCCTATGAAATCTTTTAATATTACATTTTTTGTGACGACTTTTCACACATTTCTTTGGGCGATTTCACTTTGGGTCATTTCTCCTACAGCCGTTCCTGTGATATTTTTAACTCCACAAAAATATGTACGTACATATTTTGTGGAAGCATTTCACGGAAACGACCAAGACTATTTTTTATGGGTAGCTTTCCTAGTCGTGTATTAGTAAATACATATTTTTCATTTACTTACATATTTATTGGCATAAGTATTTCAACCGCAGTGATATCCATTTGATCATTTTTTAAGCAAAAATAAATAATAGAAATAAATCAAATAAAGATAAATATAACAAAGAGATTTTTATGTAAATATTACATATTATTTTTCCTTAAATTGTGTGTTTTATTTTAAATTTTGCAGACGAATTTTATTTTGAAAATGTTTGTTATTGTTTACAAACAAAACAGCTGTTGATGTTTTTTTTAAAGCAACGCAAACAACGTGTAAGTGAATGATGAATATACAGGTACTTTTGTATGTTAAATAAGCGTTTAAATTATAAAACATTTATATGAAAGAAAGAAAAAGCCACGTGGATTTAGGATTAAGGCTTTTCATTCCTAATATGGACATGATGAAATAAACAGGTGGCATTTCTATCCAGATGTCGATCTTTTGCTCGATAATTAGTTTTCTGTGAAACTTTTGTTGATGTTTACGAAAAGTCCACGTTTTATGTTTATTTTTTTATTTAAAAATTAAGAAGATATTGACCATAATAAATTAAAAATCGGCTAAAAATTGATTTATTTCTCAAACGTTCAGCGCCACAATATTGATTTTTGAAGAATTGGAAGACCATTTTCTATTTATGTTGCAATGTTGTATTTGTTACTTGCCACCTACCTGTATTTTTTCACTATGATGTAGAGCACTTTCCGATGTGATTTGTAAGAAAATTTTTATTGCCCTTTCTGCCCGTCTATACCAGAGATAATTATTGCGACATATATTGCAGTAAATGTCAAAATTATTATCACATATTTATTACCGGCAATTTATGTTGCAATAATTGTTAGTCCATTTTCGTTGACAATTATCACTATCATAAAACGTCAAATTTGGTTGTGCCAATAAAAAAAATTAAGTTCAAAAAGGGGCAAAAGGTGCACAAAAATCTACAAAATGATACAAAAGGGATTTAAAATAAAAAGGGCAAAGAAAGTGGCAGGGCAGTCAAAAAAGGGGCAACATGCGACTTTAGTCGCTTAACGGTAACGCTGACTATAATGCTATGTTCATACGATGATATAAACCACTCGTTTCGCTCTCTGAAACTAGATTATCAAACATGCTGTTCATACGATTCTTTCTTGTTTTATTATGACGTTTTCTTTTTTTGTGTTGCACGTGTGATTTAATTTAAAATAGATAAAAAAAAGTAAGCAAAAGTTAATACTTTTATTAATATTATTATTTAATAATTATCACTTTATTATACCCTTCACCACAGGTGGTGAATAGGGTATACATAAGTTTGTCATTCCGTTTGTAATTTCTATAATATCGGTGTTAGACCCTATAAAGTATATATATTCTGGGTCGTTATGAAAAGCGAAGTTGATTTAACGATGTCCGTCTGTCCGTCTGTCTGTTGAAATGGGTTTTCCGAAGACCCCATATATGATGGGGGCCAGGTTATTGTACATTTATGTCACATATGGTCCGGAATTGTTTGCTATTGAAATTCAAAAAGATCGGTCCACAAATGGCTGAGATATGAGTAAAAAACCACGACTACCTCAATTTTATAAGATCCAATTAGCATTACCATAACCACTGTATTAAAAAAATGACATAAACATACCATACAATTTGGTTTCTACGGCTATGATAATGCAGTGTTGGTAATGTGTTTTTTTTTTGTTGTTTTTTATACCATTTATATGAGTGGTGGAATTTATTTTAATGTGTTTAATCAAGGCGAATTCAAATGGTTCAAATCTTGGTTGTTTTTAATTTATAATGAAGTTTTTAGAATTGTGAATATGTATGTATGTACATATATGTAAACATTATTTAGTTTTTGTCTAGTTGCTCTGTATTCTGCTCGCACAATGGTGAAGGGTATATAAGATTCGGCACAGCCGAATATAGCACTCTTACTTGTTTTTTTTTTTACTAACATTAATTTTTGTTTTGGTTTTTTCTTTGTTTTGATTTTTTTTTGAGAGCTAGTTCGGATAAACTAATGATAATTGTTATCAAAATTGGAGATGATAGAACATTTTCCCTGCTTCACAGCATGTTTCAAAATGATGTTGTTTGGAGCGCGAAACAGTAATGGGAGAGCGAAACACGAATATTGCTGTCCGTGTGAACATGGTATAATGTTTTAGAACGTAGTCGTTTTCAATTGTGAGCAGCGTTGCCAATTGTGCAGATTTATCTGCAATTTGCAGTTTTTTTTACCATAATTCTTCCTTATTTGCTTAACACGTACTCGTTTAACAGTGACTCGTTTAATAAATCACACAAGCGTCTTGGGAAACATGCACTTTTTCCAATAAATTCCAATAAAAAACACTTTTTCATCCTTTTAGATTTTGTATGTTTCTTCTTAACTAGCTAGCGCAAACAGATTTTAAATTATTCAACATTTAAATTTTTCTACAAAAATGTTTTAATCGCTTGTCAAATACCACAATTAGCAACGCAAAACGGTTGTACAAACGTACAATTTTCACACATTTGCCATGCTGTTTGAGTAGTTTATTTGGCTTATACTTTTGAAAATTTAATTTTGTCCTTTTTTGTATTTGTATTTGTATTTTGGGATTTTGTGAGTTCTTTTTTTAAGTTACATTTGAGTTTACATAATAAAATTTTTATTGCAACAATTTTTAATGTATGTTAACTTAGCAAATAGAAATGCTGCACCAGAACTCTTATAATTTTAAGTCAAATGAGAAAACAAAACAAATCGCAAGACTACATGTACTTATGTACCCCTTTTAATTCCACTTTCTTTCATCCAGTCTACAAAGTTACGATATTCGTTAATAATATAATATTGTTATTGTTTCTGTATTACTTGTATACATATTAAAAAATTAAGTAAATTATATTTTTTTTGTTGCTATTTTTGTGTGCAGTTTTTTTAAGGTTAAAATAAGTTTTTTTTATCTTAATATGCAGTTATTTTCAAAAAAAAAATATGGCAACGCTGGTTGTGAGTGCGTTTGTTTATGGGAATTTAGCATATAAGCCCGCTGTTTCGTTTATATTTAAACATCAGTTAGTTAATCGTCGTCAGTGTTGTTTAGCGGATGCTGTTATAAAGTGTGTGTGAATTGATTAATAAAACGAATTTTTCAATAAAAAAAATATAAATACATACAAATAAATTAAAAGCAAAAGCTATTTACATACATAAAAACACACCTTACGTTAATATTTACTTCGTATAAAATAAATAAAAAAAGTCCTTTTTGGTCATTCTTTTATAAAAACAGCTTTCTTTATTAAAACCTCATTTTTGCGCAAATGCAAAATATTTTGTGATCAAACAAACCATTCATTTTTTTTTTCACCTACCTACTTTTGCTTTTTAAACCCATGTAGGTTATTTATGTCAGAAAAAATCCGTTAGCTTTTCTTTTCAGGTGTCAACCAGCTAAGACGCAATTTACCATGTGGAAATTTCTTGCTAGAGAGGCGAAGTTTGTTGATAATGGGGCAACGCCTTATGCATGACACACTTTACATTTTTCGTCCTCACTTCGTCTGTTCGGTAAGAAAAGTCCACATTGTAAATTTGGACTTACAAAAAGTGTAAAATGTGAAACTTGAAACATCTAAAAAGCGCTACTACCTATCTATCAAAAATGTCCCCATATCTGAAAAAATGCTATTTTTAAGCACTTTTTATACAAAAGTGGCAACATTTTAACAGAAAATACCAAAACTTTTTTAAATTAGTTTTGTTAAATAATGAGGGAAATCACGGTGGGCAGTGCAAAGTGTGCAAACGATGCAAATGCGTGCAAAAATACACACATTTACACAACACAACAACAAAATGAACGTACATATTTGCAATTCGCTCTTTTTTACTTTGTGTGCATATTTGCTCAGTTGCAAACAAATGTAAACAATAACATTTGACATATTAAGCGCCATATTGGTTTTAAGAAAACTTGTAAATTCAACATTTTCGTGGATTTAAACATAAAATAGAGAATTAAATTAATATAATTTAAAAAGAAAATATTTATTTAAATATGCTTGTGTATAATTGTAAACAAAATGCAGATTTTTAACAGTGCTCACAGGTACGCTCACGATCAATCATAATATGTACTGTAAATTTACAAATTTTAAATTTGCGCAAAGACCATCTTGATTACCCTTATTATAAAATAAAAAAAAATTAAACAAAACAAAAGGAAAAACTTGACAAATGGTCAGCTCAGAATTGGTAGCACTGCCTTCAAAACAAATGCAACTTTGTCAGTGATGCCACAATAATAATAAAATTAATTGCCACCCCTACAAGAAAAAAATGAGCGAGTAGTCACATTTTTCATTTTGGTGTTAAGAAAATGATAGAAAGAATATCCGAAAACTTTATTTTAATCATTTCTTTCTATCATTTTCTTAATGCATGAAAACTTGTTCAAAATTATTAAAAATTAAAAACACATAACATGACGGCGGTCTTAATCTCTCAGGTGAAAAGGTTGTTCACAACCCTTAAATTGTGTCATTCAAAAAGGAGCTAATTGTAGACTCTGGTTTCTTTCCTGCAGACAAGCATAAAGCTTCGCGGGATAAGCTAGGAAATTATAAACAAAAAAAAAATAGAGTTTAAATTGCTGGTAAATGCCACACAGTATGAAACACCAAAATGAAAAATGTCACTACTCGCTTATTCATTTCTTGTAGGGACTTTTCTAGTGATGACACTAAAACAATCGGAAGATGTTGAATAGGATACAGTGAGATAAAAACATCTTGTAAAGATATTGATTTTAAGCTCTATGCATTTCTTATGGGAAAATTTTAACATCTTCGCAAATTTATGGTAGATGTTGACATGTGTAAAAAGGCTACACCTTCCCTTTTTGCATAGAAATCTAGACAGAGCTGCGTACCAGGGTTTAAACAATTTTATTTAAAGGTTTTTTCCAGTGTTTTTGGATTTAAAATAGAGTGTGGCTAATAAAGAATTATTTTTCTAAAATCTGTATAAAATTTTAAATTAAAAAATAATTTGTGCATCATTTTTTCTCTCTAATGGTGTGTTTTTTTTTTGTTTTAATTAAACTAAAAAGTGTTAATAAAAAAAAGGTTTCACGAGGGCTATTTGAATTTGCAATTTCTAGCATGACGGCAATAATCAAGTAAGTTTTTAATTTTAACATTTATTATTATAGTTTCAGTGGTTTTTTGTAAATAATTTGGTGGTAGTTTTATCTGCGTGGGAACTATCGATATCGATAACTATGACATGACATTTTAGAATTCGCGCTAACGGAAACGAATGATATGGGACAAAGTTATAAACAACTTAGTATGTGACTCGGCATTTAGTTCTTTAAAAATTATATATGTATATTATAAAAATTAGATGTAAGTTAGTTTGTTTAGTCCGCAATCACGCCCAAACGCCTTGTTGGAATGTGGTACCAAGCAGCGTTACCGTTGCGCGACTTTAGTTGCATTTTGCAACCTTTTTGACGCTCTGACACTGTTTGTGCGACTTTTTTAAACTCGTCTAATTTTGCATCTTTTTTGAAATTTTTGCGAGTTTTTGCCCCCTTTTTGTAAGTGATCAATTTTGTTTTAAACATTTCCTGGGATATGTAACCTCATTCAATTGATCAGGTGAATTTTTTGTATCCAGACAATTTCAACTATTGAACTGTTTTGCATACGCCTTGTTTTGTATCGTGCTCATTGAATTTCCATGCCAGTCTAGTATGATCGGCACTAATATTTAAAGCGTTTTAAAACCAACTTTTTACCGCTATTGATCTTCATCTTTATTTAAAAATTTTATCAATGTCACAGGCTTTTATTAACGAATTTAAGTTGTTAGAAAGTTAATCGAATGATAAATAATACATTAACATTTTTGAAATTACAAATGTTAAACATTTTTGGCATACAGTAGGAAGCTTAAAAATGCTTTTAATTAAACATTGAACCTTAATTTAGACAAATAACAAAATTAAAATTAATAAAAAAAATTAGGTTAAATGTAGAAACTTGTGAGTCCATGCTATCAACTCTAAATTTTCTAGATACTGAAATAGAAGGTTGGATGCCAAGTAAAGAAAAGTTAGAAAAACATAGAACGTTAAGTTTATTCATATATTAAAGTATGTATATTCAAACAAATTATTAAAATCAATAAAATGTAAAATTAATACACAAAAGTGTATTTAAACACATTTTTAACGAATTATTTCTCAGCTATATATATCTTTTATATTGTTAATTCCTTTTTATTTTGTGTTTTTTTAATTAACCATCGCCTAACCAAAGATTTTTATGTACATCGTTTACCAAACCCATCCGCGTGTTACTGTACGTCTATAAGCGATGAGAACAAGTTATCGTCATACAACTTTTTCAAAATTCTCAACGGTAACCGAGTAGCAGTGTTGCCAATTTAGCCATTTTTCACCCTGTTTAGCCATTAAAAAATGCATTTAGCCATTAGCCATTTTGTTTAGCCATTTTTCAACTGGTTTAGCCATAAAATTTTTCTTGCTGTTTTTCTTTTAAAAGAATAATTTTTATTTTATTATAAAAATATATAAAAGCAAAATAAACATTTTAAATAATTAAAACGGCTTAAATTTAAATCACAACTTTTACAAATGTTGAAAATCGCTATAAACGATGATGATGAAACATCTTTCAAAATAAAGGAACAGTATTCCAATATTAAATTTATAAAACGGATCAACACAAACATCGGTATTTCAATAAAGAGATGCTGGCGGCAACAAATTTTTTTTAGAAATTTCAGAATTTACTATAAAGTTGCTCTCACTTCCATGGTCTAATGCTGAAGTAAACATCGTTAAAAGTAATTTCAGAAATAGGTTACATTTAGCAACCGTTAATTAGATTTTATCAATGAAATATTTATGCCGACACCACAATAGTGGAGAGGGTACTATGCGTTTGTGCTGATGTTTGTAACACCTTAAAATATTGTTCCTAAGCCCACCTTTTCGTAAACCGATTGACTCAGAACCACTTTCCATGTAAACCTTGTGCGTAAAGTGCATATCGCAAATTTGCAGATCATTTAATAAAATTTGGTACACAGGTTCTAATGAGGTGTAGGGTATCATATAGTCGGGGTTGACCGACTATATTTTCTTACTTGTTTTTTATTGTAGATCTGGAATCAAAAGGTTGGGTAAATGTTGTCGTGATTACTATTTACCTTCAAATTTTTTAAAACTAATAGGCACGAGTGATTCCTATGAGACAAACAATAACGACATAACATTTATCGATGATTTTATTTTTTAAATATCTTTCAGAATATTAAATAACTTTTATTCTTATTTAAGAAATTGATCTTAACAAACAGTTTCATCGTAAACAACTTTAAATGAATTATTTCTGTTGTGTTACTGAATTTTAATGTGTTTTTATTTAAAAAAGCTTTTAGCCATTTTTTAGCCCATTTTTAGCCATTTTTAGCCATTTTTTCCCGTAAATTTAGCTATTTTTGGTCTCCAAGTTTTGGCAACACTGCCGAGGAGAGCACATAAAACAGAGAGTGCTCCTGATGTCCATATCTGATGATTACTGGTTTGACTAAAACAATCAAAAACATTTCTAGTTAAAGTTGGTACTTTTGGGGTGCAATTCAAATTATACGGTTAGTTGGTACTTCCACGACTTATTTACTTGCATTTAAATTTTTCGTAATTTTCTTTTTTTTGGATTTCATATGGTTTTTTTGAATTATTCCCTTTTGTTTTTGTTATAATTGAATTTTTTGTATTTATTAATTTTTTGAAATAAAATGAAAGTTACATATCTGTGGCATTTTGACAAAACATCTTAAGTCGAGATAAGATAAAAAAAAAGTTTTTAAAAAAAACTCGATTAAAAAAATCATTTTCGCAAATAATAAAATAAACCAAAATTAAAAAAAAATGGGAGTAATTCCAATGATTAAGAACACGAATTAAAAAAAATGGGAAATTGGGGAAATTATAAGTTTGTTGTATGATCGCGGCGCTCCTCCTCAAAATAAAATGGAGCCAATTTTGCAAGAAATAACATTATTTCGTCTTTTAGCTGTGGTGCCGAATGTGTATCTCTACAGTTTATTTAAAATAAATAAATAATTAATTTAAATTAATACAATAAAATATTTCATATATGATCCACATTGTATTATAATCTACATTTTAAAAACATCTGAGAACTAATTTTGAAAGCAAATTGAAAATAAACGCATTTTTCAATTTGAAAATAATTTTCGCTTTGTCGTTTGAGAAAACGTTTGATTTCCAATCTTTTTCAGTTTGAAATCTGATGTGTATACTTAATCATAAGGTTCTTTAGTAAATAAGTTATTCCTTAGTATTCATGTATATTTATGTCATGTGAATAAGAAATAAATAAGCTAGTTTTGATATAGCACTTTTATTAAACTTATCAATATCAAACCTCTGTGTTTGTTGGGTACGTATTAAAAAAATTTGTGATTGCCACTTAGGGTTGCCAGACGGCCTGGAATGGCCTGGATTGTCTATTTTTTTTTTGGTTCCAGTTAAAATGCAATTTGTCCAGTTAAAAACTTAATAACATTTTGAAAAATTACTTTTTTTATTAATTATATATATCGCACCCGTTCAACAATACTGTATTAACTCAAAATTTAAAAATTTTCAGTAGAAGCAAAACAATTTTCAATTTAACATTACAGGCATATGAAAAAGAATTTTTAAAGCAGCCGTTTCATTACAAAAAAGTGGACAAAATTGCACAATATTTTTACAGTGGGTAGATATGAATATTACGTATCCATTTTTTCCAAAAAGTGAAAAAATAAAAATTTTGAGTTAATACAGTATTGTTGAACGAGTGCGATATATATTTATTATTGTTTAGAACAAAATTATGTACATACTAAGAAAAAATTATAGGCACGGCGAAATCATTTTTCAGATGGCGGTGAAAGCACAACTGTGCTACTTTTTTTTCTAAATTAGAGGGAGGAATGTCAAAAGTTGCTTGTGTTTTTGACAAAGCGACCAACGAAAGCAACAAATAAAATACAATGTTTTGTTTTTAGTGTTGTTACTTGTTGTAGTATCGACACCACCGTTAACGTGAATTCGCCTTGATTGTAAGGAAAAAATTTCTAATTTGCCGACTTACATTCCAATTAATGAGATTCAGTTTTTCAAAAATGCAATAAAAGAAACGTTAGAAACTTATATAAGTTGATCTCATTTGTTAGTCATGCCAACTAGCAATACTTTTTGTCGTATTTCTGATAAACTTTACTCACAAGAATCCATTTACATGATTGAATAAAGGCTACAATTTTAATAAGACTTAATTTTGATGAAAGTTGCAAAATGTTTCAAACGTTTTTGCTTACAACTTAAGTAGTAAAGTTATAAAATTCTTCAAATAACAATACAAAAAAAAAATATATAAGTGGCTAAACAAAAAGTTATCAGCCCTGTTCGGGAAAATCGAACAAACTTTAAAAACAATCCAGTGTTTAAAATTCATTAAATAATTTTTGTTTTATATACTTCATGCTATGGGTGCAGCTTATCTTCATTAGAACTTATCTTTTAATAAAAAAACGACGTTAATTTAAAGAAAAATTTAACTGGAAATCTCCATTGATTTCAATTTCACTCGATCCATAACAAGGCTGTTTATGTACTTTTTTATTTGATTTATATATACGGTGGCAGCAATACTACAACAAAAACCACAGAAACAGCAGATGTTTACGGGTCGAAATTTCAACTTTTTATAGATAAAATATCATGAACCAAAAACAAATTGGTTCGAAATGTCAAAGTCAGCAGGCTTTTCGTTGTCACTTCACCCTGATTATAATTTTGTAATATGATATGACTAAATATTAAGTGTTACGTTTCCTTGCTTTTTAAAATTTTCTGAAAAATCTAAAGTTAAATTTTATTTTTTCTTATAGTTAAGTGCTTTTCAAATTGTCCAGTTATTTTTTCAAAATACAGGTGAATTTTTTCTATTGTCCAATTATTTGACTTTTGGTATCTGGCAACCCTACATTGCAACTGTTTTCAATTTGTATGTGTCTGTAAGAATTTTAAATCGCTTAGACCCCTTTCACACTCGGCAAGTTACTTGGTTTGTAGGCGTCAGCGGTAAGGTCGGGGTAAGGAAAAAAAAATTTGTACTTTGTTGTACTCGGCAAGTAACTTGAGCAACTAATTCGCCGAGTCTGAAAGGTGTCTGAGTAAAGATAGGAAATGCTTGGTTGACAACGCGCTTGTTTTGTTTACATTTGATTGAAACAATTTTTGGAAACATATTTAAATGTCAATGCGAAAAGAGTTTCGCGGCAACCAAGTCAACACTTGGTGTTTTTTTTTTTCGGTGGTCGAGTTTGTATACAATTATATACAGTTATGAAAACAACCTTTTCTTTATGAGAATTATTTTAGCCAATCCGTTAATTTTAAATAATTTCATGGAAAATATAGATATAATGGACGGATGTAAAAGTTGTCTCTTTTCTCCAGAGACCTGAAATTTAAGAAGTATGTTAACTTTTATTAGAAAATTTCACTCGGAGCATATAATTTAAGATCTGGGTGAGAGGGACAAAATGGGATTCGGTCAAAAATTTCCCATTTGTCCAAGACATGACAGGCTTTTAGAAAGCAATAAAATATTTAAAACGCTAAAACAAATTGCCCTGCAGTATTAAAAGTTGGCTTATTTAGGTTTCTTATACCAGAAATCTCTACAGAATTTTGTGATGATTGGTCCATAACTTGTCGTGGCTCCAATATAAATTCCCTTCTGAAAATTATTTTAGTACGCCTAAAACCTTTACGAATCATGATATTTTATTTGAATAATTTCAAATTAAATTTAACTTGAATAGATAAAAGAGCAAATAGCTTTTTATGGTCGGCCAATAATTTTATAAAGGTCTGACGTCAGTTTTTATAAAGATTGGTTAATCGTTTATAGATCCCATATAAAGCACACATCTGAAATGATCAAACTGTCGGTGGAGGGTATAAAAAATTCAGCACAGCCGAACAATGCACTCTAACTTGTAAATACAAACACACAAATTTGTTTCTCCATTTCATTTTAGAAATCCAAATTGGTGGCGTAAGCGCACAACTCTAAAAAGATGTCGTTCACTGAAGTCAGTGTTCGCTGGCTTAGCGTTACTTAGTTTGGTAAGCGGCTTAGCTGCTGGTAAGTTTTACAAAACATTATGTAGAATAACACGGCAATCTTAAGCGGTGCGGGTGGCTATCTGCAATTAGCGTCTCGTTTTAAAATTAGTTTTTCGTTAAGAAGATGAAGAAGACGTGGCTTATATGTAACTTAAAACTCAAAATACTGTCTAAAATAAAATTTCATAAACGATGTCCGTCCGGCTGGCTGGCTGTCCATGTAACCTTGTGCGCAAATCACTGGTCGCAATTTTGGAGATTATTTGATAAAATTTGGCTTATAGGTTCTTCTTGGCACAAGGACCAAGCCTATTGATAAAGGAGTACGAGAGGATATAGGGGCAATTTCTGCCTCTCACAAACTTTCAAGCCGATTTTAATGAAATTTTGAACATAGATATTTCCATATGTATATGGACACAAAAACATGATTCTCCATGGGTCCCGTGCACTCTCGTAAATTTGTTTTAAAATACTGCGGTGTAGGGTATCATATAGTCGGGCTTGACCGACTGTACTTTCTTACTTGTTATATCTGTCTCTACTTTCAGAACTCCCAGCCGCTACGTCCCCCAAACAACCAGACGTATGTTATTCAGCTGAATGTCTTAGCACTGCCTCTTCGGTATTGAGTAAAATGAATACCGAAAAAGATCCCTGCGATGATTTTTATCAGTACGCTTGTGGTAACTATATTAAGGAAACCCACGTACCCGATGGGAAAGCAGTTCTTACTACAACTGTAGAATTGTCGGATAAAGTACAGGAGCAACTAGAAATTGTTGTTAAAGAACCAAGACCTGAAACGGATCCTAAACACTTAAGATTACCCAATGTTTTTTATAAGGCGTGCACAAATACAAGTGGGTTGTATTACACTATGTGCACACTTGTGTTTTTAAACGCGTTTATGCACCCCAAACGTAATTAAGCTCTAAGCTCATCAAAATCGAAGTGATTTCTTCTTTATTTCTTAAAAACCCAAGTGTGAACAAAGTATTAGAAGAGATTTTTGTATTTTGGTAAAACAAATTTAATAATACATGGCCTTTACAGATTTAATTGAGAGTTTGGGGTCCAAGCCAATAAAACAAATTGCCAAAAGATTAGGTGGCTGGCCTGTTACGGATTGCGAATGCTGGGATAATGATGATTCCTGGACTTGGCCCGAAACTGTTAAGAAATTCAGACGTTTTGGTTTCAACTTTAATTATATGTTGAGCCTTTCAATTGGAGTGAATTCAAATAACACTAATAAAAGTATTATTAATGTAAGTTTTTCAAATTGAGTGGGTGTATAAAAGAGAATTTATTCTTTATAATCTGAAAAGATACCATTATGCTATAAATTTGGACTCCGTCTAATTTATAGCGCAGAATAATGACAAGACTGTATTCTCAATCCATAATCCCATATTGTACATTAGGGTAATGACATGAAATTTTTTTGCAAATATCAAATTGTACATGCCATAGTCACAATGTCCATTAAAAATATTGACAAACACTATGGCCCATAATCATAGTCAAACGCTAAAGTCGGTTCTTTTAAAAAACAACTTTAAATTAAAAACGTTTTATTAATTATTTTGCTTCTATAGTCGAAATTAAAGTATGTTTTAAATGTAGAAAATTTTTTCATACAACATGCAAGCAAGTGGCAGCTCTAAGCAGCTGTCATTGAAAATTAAAATATAAATAAAACACTGCATACATTTTAAAAACGCAATGGGAATTTATGTACAAAACAACAGCAAAATTACAAAACATTTTGGCTTTGTTTTGCTTCCAATGTAATTTTCGGCGTTCAGTTTTACACATTTAAAAAAACATTGACAACACCCGCTACACATGTGCTTCCGTCGCAATCTCATTGACGACTATATAAAATGAATAGCAAATTGTTTTCTTCCAGTGTTATTTCGTCACTCTCACCAATACTACTTACCTTGGGCATCATTGCTTTAGATGATTTTTCTGCCAAATAATTTTTTATTAATTTAGTATTGGCTATCACGTGGTGATAGGCTCACTTTTTGGTAAAAAATGAGTCACATCCCTAATGTACATAGGCTTTTCTATAATCAAGTCTTATAACTAATTTATCATGTTCTATCCAGTTGGGTCAATGTTTCCTCGAGTTTCCTCGTGAGTATTTGGCAAGGGGTTTCACTGATCCTCGGGTTACGTCCTACTACGACTATATGGTTGATATGGCTGTTCTTTTGGGAGCCGACAAAGAAACAGCACAAAAGGAATTAAGAAAATCTCTTCAGTTTGAAATGAATTTGGCGAATGTAAGCTCTAAAAATTCTTAGAAGACAAAAAGACCAACTGAATTTAATTTCTTAACTTAGCTCTCCTTAGACGTTGAAACAAACAGTGCATCTAAAGGTTTGCACCAATTACTCAGCATCAAACAAATGCAAAAGTCTTATCCCAACGTCCAGTGGCTGGATTACATTAATGCTCTCTTGCCTGATGGTTTAACGGTTGAAGAGGATGAAATGATCAATGTATCAGAGCCGAGTTTCTTTGAAGGGTTAGACAAACTCCAAGAACGTACCAATAAACGTGACATTGCCAATTATTTACTGTGGCGTATGCATGACTATTCGGCAGATTTTCTATCGAGAGAATTTCGTGAAAGAAAATTGGAGTACCAAAATGCATTACTGGGTAGACGACTGAAGCAGAAGCCTAACTCGAAGAAGTGTCTGATGACTGTCTTGAGCAGGTAACATTACAAATAAAAAGTTTCTCAAAATGGTTTTTGGGGGTAATTTTTTGTTCACTTCACTTTGCGTTCAGAAAATTTTCATATAAAATTTTTTTGAATTTTTTTACGTTTTTTTTTTTAGTTCAAGTTAATTTGAAGTATAGACTAAGGAAAATTCACGTTACAGGCAAAGTTAATAGCAAAGATAAGTAGGGTTGGGCAAATTGAAAAAATATATCAATATATATCGAATCGATATTTTTTAAGAGTATCGATATGTATTTTTTTTCAAAAATATCGATATATCCAACGTATTTTGCTGAAACTATGATGCATGCCAATGACAGAATAAACCAAAACAATCAGAAGTGTTACAAATTTTAAAAAATTAAAACAGTATTCTAATGGCATAATAAAGTATTTTATATGTGTAGAGAAATCCTGGAAAAGGACTGAGAAATTAGATATTCATCTACGATAAGTGAAAGAATTTTTTCCAAGTCAATTTTGTCAAAACTAAAGAAAAGAAACGCTTAAATCCCAAAGATTAAAGCCAAATTACTTTTCTAAATGATTATTTTATAAGATCTCCTTAAACTATTGAATCGGTTAAATTAACCGATTAAACTAAAACCACGGTTAATTAGCCGAGCTATTAACCGATTAAAGCAAAAGGTCGATTAAATGAATACCCTAGTTAGTATATAATCAATATGTTTTTCCAATCAAGATAAACAAAAAAAGACCCACTATTAAATTTGGGACACCAATGATCTGCTGGGTGCCCCGTAGTCATCCTTAAGTTTTTTATTTTTTTTGGGACTATTTAAAACATGTAGAAAATTAAATAAAATGTAAAGGGGTCTTAAGACCCTTTAAATGGGTTAAAGTTGTTTTTCTTTTAGTAAAATAAGCACGTTGGAGTATCTAGTTTGTGCATTCCTTAAAAAATGGGCGAAGCAAATGGCTGGATTTTCCAAAGTTTTAAGGAGTAATCAGAAAATACATAATTTGGAACATTATTGCAATACAATTGAGATATCCTGATATACTCACCAATGCCATTTTATTCAAATAAAATTTGTGTTGATTTATAACCCAGAAAATACTTTAAAGTTTTTAGGGTAATTTGTGAAATTTTTATCGAAAAATACAAAAAATGTTATTAATTATGCAAATATTAAATGTCACTATATCTGCTGCTGATAAAAAAAAAACTATTGATGCCATCGTAATCAGCACACTAAATTTAATTAAAAACAATTGACAGAAGTCAGGAATCGTTTGGTGTGTTGATCAGTGTAATTACACTGTGCTAGTTGCAAAATTAGACAAGCCGGCCACATGGCGTTTTAGCATAATTCGGGTACGCTGAATCCAGTGGTGCTAACCGTTTTTTTTTGGGTTAGCTCTTGTTTTTGAGATATACCGTTATTTCGAAAATGGAGGAGGTTGCACAACATATGTTCGCGTTACTCAAAAACAGTTTAATTTATTAAAATTACTAGAAAACCCGAAATTCGGCAATAAAATTTCCTTTAAAAAATGTAAAAGTTTTTTCTAATTTTTGGAAAAAAAATATTTTTTTTGTTTTTTGCAATTTTTAATTTTATTCACAAAAGTCTTAAAATTTTAATTAATTTAAGAATTTCAAAAAACGCAATATTTGAGCCCCCTAAGAAGTGGAGATAAGAGGTAAGTATGTCTCGAGAATATTTCACTAGGGGCGACTCCTGGGCATTTATGGGACTTTTCTTCCAAATATTTCTAGTCTTCATTGAACATTTTGTATGGGAGCAACCTTAAGGAATGGAGATAGCGGGTAGGTATGTTCGAAATAAATGATTGAGATAAAAAATAAAGTGGGGTCGGCCATTTATTTGAACCATCTAAGGGCATCCTAGGCGCTGCAGGGGCCAAATTTAAAAATTTAAACCATACAAATATGGCCGTTTAATGAAACAGATTTTAATCATTTATGGCTGGTTTTGTGTGCAGCTTCGTTTTTTATATGTCTGCAAAAATATTCTAATTTTGTATTAATTTTTAAAAAACAAAAATTTCAAAATTTTGATAAAAAAAATTATTATTTTTTTTTAAATATGTTTCTAAAACGACTGCGTATATTAGAGAAAAGTTATACCATTCTTAAAGGAAATTTCATTGCGAAATTTTTTCTAGTAATTTTAATAAACTAAACCGTTTTTGAGTAACGCGAACGTTGTAAAACCTACTAAAACCATCTAAAAAAAACGGTTAGCACCATTGAATTTAGCGTACCCGAATTATGTTAAAACGCCATGTGCCCGGCTTGTTTATTTTTGCAACTAACAGGTTTTTTATTCCTAACTCTCTAAGCTAATCCCACGAGGGGAGAAAACTCCCGGGGAATTTTTATTCATAATTGGGCTGTAAATAAATTCCTGTTCAACAATTTCAAACATAAAAGTTTCTATACACTGAAAGAAAAGCACTAGGGATAAATCAAGTTTTTTTATGATTGTTTTAAGTACGAGTCGTACTCAAAAATTTTTGATTGATTCAATCTTAGTTTTACTATCAATCTCATTTTCGGACTATTTCAAGTACGAATTCGGATTAAAACATTTTTATAATTCTTGAATCAAACGCATTTTGAGATTGATTCAATCTTAGTTTTACTTAAATTAATTTCATTTTCGGATTATTTTAAGTACGAAATCGTGATTAAATATGGATAATTTAAGTATTTTGCGAATGCAATTCAAATCGAAATAAAAACAAAAGATCCACAATTTTAAACTAACAACAATTTTAGAGCCTTAAACATTTCATTAAAACCACTTCTTAACTACACAGTAGTTTTCGAAATTTTTATAATACTTTTCCCTTAAATTTCTTCTTTAACAAAATAGTTTAGCGATTTCGGTGGACGCTCTTTATGTGCGCAAGTATTTTAGACAGGACTCTAAGATCGCTGTCTTGGAAATCACCAACAACATACGCAATGTATTCAGTCGAATGTTGAACGAAACTGAATGGATGGATGATAGGGCGAAACGGGAGGCTACAAAGAAGTTGGATTTAATTAAAAACAATATTGGTTATCCCGATGAATTGTTTAACGACAATAAATTAAAAAAATTCTACCGGAAATTGCATATTGATCCTGATAATTATTTTCAAAATTCTTTGAGGAAAAATGTTTTCGATACCGATAACTCATTTAACGAATTGAAAATTCCAGTGAATGCCAGCAATTGGAAAATATATAGTCGGCCAGCGGAGGTTAATGCGCTCTATTCGTTATATTCCAATAGTATACGTACGTATTTTTAAAAAATTATAATCGAAAGGGTTTATTAATGATTTTAAAACATATCTTGTCAAATCAAAAAGATTCCCAACACAGAAAAAATATTTGCAAAAAATGATTCAATTAAATAATTAACTGGTGTACATTTATTATTCAATTAATTTTTTGTTTTCAGCAATTAATTTTTTTAATCAAAACTCATAAAATTAAATGTTTGTGTATATGTGGTGTTTTTTTTAGTTTATGCAATTCATTTTTTAATTGACTAAATTTGTGTCCCATGACTCGAAAATACAAATCCGTCAATTGATATGATTAATTCCTTTGCAGGGGCAAAATTAGTTAAATATTTCATTGTCTGAACGAATTGTTTAATTAATGTCGATTTTCTATTTTTTCTGTGAAAAGAATCTTTTCGAATTAAAAGCATTTTCCAAAGAAAAGTATTTCTATTCTAATTAATACCCAAAAATACCTTTTCGATTAAAAATTTATTATACAAAAAAACCTTAGCAAAATGATTACCACAAACAATTTTTTTTCAATGAAAATCTCTTGAAATAAAAATAGTTTTTATAAAAATGTCCTTAATTTCTATTAAGTATTCCCAGCCGGTATTCTGCAAGGCGACTTCTTTAATCCTCACCGTCCAAAATGCATGAATTATGGTGCCATTGGTTCGGTTATTGGTCACGAAATCACTCATGGTTTTATTGATAGAGGTGGTGAATTCGATGGTAATGGTGATCCACTTGACTGGTGGCAAAATGATACACGACAGGCATACGAGGAAAAGGCTGAATGTGTAATTAATCAATATGGCAACTACAGAATCAAAACAAGTGGAGTTAAAGTAAGTTTCCGACAATTAAAGCTTTGTTCACAATCAGAGAAACAATTTCGTTTTTTTTTTCTATCTTTTTTCTTCCCAAAATATTTCATATATTTTCCTTTCATTTTCAGAATAAAAATATAACTAAAATTTTTTTAAAAATGTAACTAAAGTTGAGTCAACTAGAACTTCAGCAACATTTTGTATTGTATTTTTTTTTCTATCTTTTTTCTTCCCAAAATATTTCATATATTTTCCTTTCATTTTCAGAATAAAAATATAACTAAAATTTTTTTAAAAATGTAACTAAAGTTGAGTCAACTAGAACTTCAGCAACATTTTGTATTGAATTGTTAAAAATAATAATATGTATGTATGTATATGAATAATATTGTTGTGGCTAACATTTTCAAACGGTTTCTTAATGCAAAATGTGTGTGGTTGCGAACAAAATTGTTGCTCTATTATGAATACCAAGGGAAAATTTTTCTGTGATTGTGAACGAAGCTTAAAGATTTAAATTCTTAAGTTTTTTATTACACTATGCAACAGGAACAATTAAAAGAAGTAAATCTATAACTAAAATCAACATATCGAGTTATTACCGCAAAAACAGCTTAAGCGACCTCATTTTAAATTTTCGCTTTTTTTTTTTGTTAATAAATTAATTTATTGGCAACGCTTGCATCATCACCTTAACACTGAAAGGTTTGGTGCACTAAGGTTACACTTCGTCGAATCGACGAACTTTAAAAAAAATTCTAGTGGAACGATTTTTTAAGTAAAAACCAAAACCTTCTTTAGTTAAGCATTTTATTAAAAAATATACTAATATAAAACATAAAAAATAAAGGTATAATTTAAATACACCTAAAAAAGTTTTATGATAAAATGTAAATGAGCTTCGTCGATTCAACGAAGAGTAACCGTGCAGGGTTAAATGTCATGGCCACATAATATAACGTTACGATTTTATATAAACAAAAATTTTATCTTGAGCGACAGCCTTCATACAAAATTTGTATGAAATAAAATAAAAAAAACATTCTGCTGTAAAATATTGTTTTTGTCGCTTCAGCTTTTTTTACGATAATGATTTGATATATCCATCGATTTTAATGAATTCAAGCTAATTGGAACATACGCAATTTTAAGATAACGTAATAAAAAAGGAATTTTTTTTCAATAAGTTTTAAAAAAGTGAAAATTTTCCAATTTCGCAAAAAAAATATATTTTTATGATTGCGCTCTAAATTAATCAGAAACAAGGATATAGTTTCTGATTAATTTAGATTTCTGGCCACCATCATTCTGGTATCAGCTCGCGAAAGCGAATCCCATTTACGTTAACTGTTCATTAGCTGATATTTAGTGGCTTCTTGCTTAGTATCAATTGCTATTGATTTTGAATTTCCATTAATAATTTAATTTTCCGCTGAAGCCCATTTCTGGTTGAGTGAGTACGTAAGTTGCATTGGGATTGAGGAGAAAACCCATTTATATCCACAGCAAATTAAACAGTGCGTGCGCTTTATGGGCTACTGCAGTCATTGGCCCATATGTTTTCAAAAACGACGACGGTCAGAATGCGAAAAGTTGTTGAAAATTGGTATTCCATATTGCGCCTTCTACGTGCCAGCCGTGGCTGCCACATGGCAGAAATCATATTTAAGCATTAATTTAATTTCCAATTGATATTAAAAATATATTTCCTTCTTTTATTATGATTTTACCCATCAAAAAAATAAAAGCGAACATTAATGTTCATGCTAAAAGTAAATATTTTTTGCACAATGGCATGTATGCAGCGGAAATTAGCAATAGATCGTTTTCGCTACTCATATTGACTCATGAAATTGTAAGTATAAGTGCTAAGCTAAACTAAGCTACTCTGATTCACTCATACTCACGAGAGCAATTAATATGAGTGCGACTTCGAAATCATACGCATAGTCATAACTTACCTCAGTTTGATTTATAGTTTCACGAAAATACTTACAATACTCACATTAATTCAACTCATTCAGCTCATCCACCCTGCAAATAATATTGGACTACCAAATGGACTGCTCCCTGGACTGGTCCAATGTAATGCAAGCATGGACCATGTCATTGTTAAAAAGTGTTTGTAGTTAGACGACATGTCTTCGTTTTTTAACGACATGTTTTCGTTTTTAAACGAAGTTAAAACTAATCCTCTTGTGTATACAATGGAGTAAGTATTTTTAAGACAACTCCTTTGTAATACAAAGCTGGGGTATACGGTCCTTCCCTAGGACATCGTAATGTTAAATTTACCATGTTTTTTCCATACTTTGGGGTTACCTTTGGACTAGTCCTAGTCCCATTATTGGCTACATTATACATTCGTTTTTGGACTAGTCGCATTATTTGTAGGGAGTCAAGAAATTATGAGCTCTACTCACTTTTTCACTACTCATTACTGATCTCTGGTATGTAGTAAAAATTTTGACTTTTTATTTTTCCTATTTTAGGTAGATGGCATTAAAACTCAGGTTGAAAATATTGCTGACATTGGCGGCATTAAGGCATCTTATTTGGCTTATAATCAGTGGGTCGCCCAACATGGTGAAGAGCAAAAATTGCCTGGGTTGAATAACACATCTAAACAATTGTTTTGGATATCATCTGCCCAACGTTGGTGTACTAAATTCAGAGGTTGCTTTTTAGATTGATTTTGTTATGTATCAAGTAATTAATTGCAAATATTATTTCAGAAAATTTAAAATTTAACTATTTTGGTGTTCACGCGCCCGAAGAATTCCGCGTTTTGGGCCCCTTTAGCAACATGAACGGTTTCTCCCGCGATTTCCAGTGTACCAATGGTACACGCCTGAACCCTGTGAAGAAATGTGATGTTTTTTAGATTAATTGAACTTGTATTTATTATATATTATTATTATTATATTATTATTTTCATTATTATTATTATTATTTTTATTATTATTATATTATTATCATTATCATTATTATTATTTTTATTATTATTATTATTATATATTATTATTTGAAAACGAAATATTCAACAATTTAATAGCAGTTCCATTTGATAAAAATAATCCTAAAATTATGTTGCATCGGTAAAGCCCAAGCACCATAGCATTGGCAGACAAATGTTTGAGATTTTACCTATTTGAAAACGATGGGCAGTCATCGGCTCACAAAGACAAAGCTACGTTTAGAGGTTAAAATTCATAGGTATGTGCCGAATATTATCTAGATATAAACATCCATAGGAAATTTTTTGTTTTATAGGGGATTTTAGATGAAATCATTTTTAAGGAAGTTAAAGTTATTTATAGATGCGAAATGATTCGTAAAGAATTCAGTTTGCAGTAAAGCATTATTGGTAGCGAATTTAATCTAAAAAATGAGATGGTTTACGGACACAAAGAGTCTAATTATGGAAAAAAGTTTTTATGGGAAATATGTTAAATTATAGATCGATTCATAGACATTCATATGCATAGACATAGACATAGAATTGGTCCTCTGTACAATAATAGTGTATTTACAATTGTAGTTTGCGTTAAAAAATTAACATCGACAGACAACTAGCCAGACAAACAGATGGTTATCGTTAAGAGTGCCCCGGTAGGCTAGCTGGTAGCGAGCTAGTCTATCAGCGCCGGGGTTGCGGGTTCGATTCCCGCCAGAGACTCTGGTTTCTTTCCTGCAGATAAGCATAAAGCTTCGCGGGATTAGCTTAGGAAAATTAAAAAAAAAAAAAAAAAAAAAGATCACTTTGAAAGTGATTCTAAGTCGATCGGTATACTAAAGATTGATCCAGTAGCCCGTTTTTGTATTTCCCGCATCGTTAAATTTTCCGCATGAAACCAGTGAATCGGGACAGAAACCGTGTAAAATTAAAAAAAAATGGGTTTTCTCACACAAGAGTTTCTTTATCTTTCCGTTGCGAGAATTGCCTGTCATTTAAATAATTATCCAGCAATTATTGGAAGGATGTGAGAAAAAGTGTTTCTGTAACAATATTTTGCGAAAAGTTTCTTACAAGAACTGTCAAAATAAGTCACATTTGAAATTGGTGCGACAAATACAAAATATCGATATTTTAAATTTAAAAAATGTTTATATACTACATATTTTTTTAATATAAATAAAAAATAAAAAGAATTTAAATTATGAATGCATAATTTAAAAGATGAAAATAAATAAGACACCATTGTTATATTTTGTTAATTAAATTTTTTTAACCTTTCCTTGTTTTGGTTTTATTCAGGGCTGCCAGATAAATTTGTGTAAAAATCGTCAATTTCTTGAGAAAACTAAAAAGATCGTCTTTTTGTTTTAAAAAATCGGACAATTTAAAGTTAATTTTAAACAAATTTTGTTCGATTTTTTATTAAAACATAATCAAACAAAAACATAGTTAAAGTTCATGGGTGTTTTATATAAACATACGTTCATATCAATTGTCTATTGTTCGAACTTTATTTTTTTAAATTTATATTTATTTTATTAAGCTTGAGGTCTATTTATTTTTATAAAATTATTTATTTTCTTTGATCCGATAACAATTTAAAATTGTTATTTTTCCCTGAAAAATTCACACAAAGGCTTGACAAAATATCATATTAAAAATAAATAAATAACAAAAAATAAAATTAATATTTTTATAAAAACAAAAAGAAGTCAAGCTTAATAAAATAAACATACATACTTATTTAAAATAGATATATACAAGTACCAAGAAATGAAAATTTGTTAAATTAAATCAGCTTTGATAACAGTATTAGAAATATTTAGGGTTTTTATTTTTGCGAAAAACCTGGAATTGATATTGACGACGTTGTTTTATATTTGTATCGTATGTAGTCCAAATAGGATGTTATAGAAATTTAAAAATATCGGTTCACAAACGGCTGAGATATGAGTAAAAAACACTGTTGCCTCTAATTTTTACCCATACATCTATAATTTACCTATTCTTATAACTATTAACTTTACTTTTTCTTTTTCACCTGAAATAGACTTAGTAGAATACCTGGTAGTTAAAATTTTAAAAAATCGGTTCGTAAATAAAATAAAATAGACAAACAACTTTTTTTCTTGCCGAAATAATGGTTTGGCACAAAAGTGTCCATATAAGCAAAGAAGGTCAAATATATAAATTTGTCGTTGCTTTCGACAGAAATTCATATTGTTTTTTTTTAATGTTCAAAGCCACAAAATATGAAGTGTTTGAAATTTAAAAATTCAATATGAGTTTTTATAGAAAGCCACAACAAAAATATAAAATATTGTTTATTTTATTTTTGCTTAAGCCACTTTTTTAGAAAAAAATTAGCAAATCGGCACTTTGCTAATTTCGGAGCAAAAATCGTCAAAATGAAGAAAAATCGTCAAATCAGGCAGCCCTGTTTTTATTATATTTATTTCTTTTGTTGAAATTGAAGCAACACCTTGGGTATACAGATTGATATTTAAAATAAAAAAGCCAAAACATCGCAAAAAAATTATCTGTTGCGAAAGCTCTTGTTGGCGTCTAAAAAAAATTTAACATGTATTAAAAAAAGGCAAGATATTCTGCAAAAAGGCTCTTTTTAAAAACTTATGCAAAAAAAATACTCTGAACGGTAAAATATGCAAAAAAATATGCACTAACAAGTCGATGCCAAAATTCATAACAAGCTCTAAAACGGATAAATATGATGTTTCTGCCTGCATTGGTGGCACCATGATTAGTAATCGTAATAATAACTTATTAGATTACTTTTTTTAAGGGTGATTACTATTTAAAAACGATTACAAGTAATGAAAAAATAAGCAGAATTACTCAGTAAAAACCTTCGCTTACTTTTTCAAATTGAATAGCTTCTTTCACTCATTATTTAGAAGCTTTCTTCTTTTTTTACTACTTCTACAACAACTTCTATAACTGCTTTCTTCTGGATGCATGTAGTTAAAAAAAAATAATGACTTACTTTTGAATGCGTGATTTTGGGGCGTCCCTTGTAAAATTCATTGGTTCTTTCAGTCGTTTTTCTGATTGCTCTACACATTATTTTGTAGGCGAAGTTTTTACTGGTTACTGACGATTACTACAAAATAATCTAAAAAACGTAGGTCATGAATGGGTTAATTTAATGGTAGCTTAATATATTTATAAAACGTGTTTCCTGGACAAATACTTATATACTTTTTGTGGTTATAAAATGGGTTTTTAGTGATGTCTAAATTAATGTTATAAAAAATCAGAATAGCCAGATATGGGTTAATTTTTGACTAAATTCTCAAGCGGTGGAATTTGGAAATGAAAAATTTAAAGGCACCAAAAAACTGAGAAAACTATTTAAATGCAGAATCAAACAATTCCTAAATACATATCATGTCTATTATATTTTGTCATTGGACAAAAAAGAAATTACCGAACATTTAATTCATGCAAAATACGATTTTTGGGCCCTTTTTGAACGCTCACGGGAGATTATCGCTAAAGCCAAAATATATTGGAAATCTTCATAAAACATGTCAAAGTTAATTTTCAGGGGGTATATAAAAAACTTTATTTTTTTGATCCTCTGAAGAGAGTCAACTCAAAATTGTTCAATTTTAACTATTTGCAAGAAATCGATGTACAGTGGTAATATCTACGCACTGTAAAGATCTTGGATCAATTTCTCTCTAGTATTTTACCAAAATAATTCAATTGTATACCCCTTTGTAGAATAAGAATACATATAGAAAGAAAACAGTTTTTTGTCTGTACTGAAAATTTATAAATTTTGAGTTAACCACCCCCTTTAGAGGAACGAGTGTTATATGCAAATAAAGCTGGAGGTCCATATCACGCGTTTTCGCCTCCACGCAGTGCGTGCTTTTCTAACCTTACATTCGTTTTACGTTTCATGTTAATCCCAATTTACATTTTACGATTTTTGTTGTTGCGATTATTGCCGTTTCCTCTTTGAAGTCGGTCTGATGTTTACATTGCACGATTTTTGTCGTTACGACTTTTTCTTTTGCAACCGAACTTCAATATATTTTTCGTCAAATGAGAGAACGAATGAGCGAATAAAATTAATCACTTGCTTGTGTACCCCTTTTAATTCCTCTCTCCCCTCACGTCCATAAGGTAAGAATCGCAACGACAAAAATCGTATAATGTGAATGGACACTTACATGGCATCTACGCTTTTGTGCATGTAACTTACTACGTATAACTACACAAATTCTACTTTTTTTGCAGCTGCGAAAAAGCGACTAACGCGTGGTGTGGACCTCCAGCTTAAGCGCAGAATTATGCGCTACGCAATAAGACATACGAAAATGCAGTAAAGTAAGTGAAAGGACTCTCAACAAAATTTATAAAAAAAAAATTAAATTTCAAGTGCTACGGCATTCCCTTACTTACGGAATGTAAAAAGCTATATGCGCATGTGGTTCTGACGTAATTTTGTCGTCATCACACGACACGAACTTGGTATTGTGGCTTTGTAGTGTCGTCAAAATTACGTCAGAACCACATGCGGATGTTGCATTTTACATTCCGTGTACTATAGGCTTAAGGCCGATCGCTGCATACAAAAATTTTTATATGCGATGAATAATGCGCTTTAAGTGACAAAAATGTATTGCTTCAAAGCAAAAACTTGCCATATAAAATTCATGTCTTCCTTCAGCGCAATGGTAAGCGAAACGTTTTTGTTTCTCTCTTACAAACATGCTTTGTTGGAAGCTTGAATTTAATTTTTTGTTGGATCAATGTTTCTTAAAGCCGTTTTACACTATCCCACAAAATCTTTAGTAATTTACGAAAATGCAACCCTGTCATGATAAATTTTTATTGTTTTTTGGAAATGTTCAAAGAATAATTAGATCAGGGAAGCATTTTTGAAAAATACGTAAGACTTTGTGGGATAGTGTGTAACGGCCTTTAGGAACACCGCAGTCGTCTTGTAGCACGCATCGACTGCATTTGTTCGTATCCCTTTTGCACAACTAGTTCCTATCAAATCATTAATATTACATTTTTTTGTGACGACTTTTCATACATTACTTTGGGCGATTTCACTTTTGGTCATTTCTCCTATAGCCGTTCCTGTGATATTTTTAACTCAACAAAAATATGTACATACGTACATATTTTGTGGAAACATTTCACGGAAACGAGCAAGACTATTTTTTATGTGTAGCTTTCCTAGTCGTGTATTAGTAAATACATATTTTTCATTTACTTACATATTTATTGACACGTATTTAAACCGCAGTGATATCCATTTTATCATTTTTTAAGCAAAAATAAATAATAGAAATAAATCAAATAAAGATAAATATAACAAAGAGATTTTTATGTAAATATTACATATTATTTTTCCTTAAGTTGTGTGTTTTATTTTAAATTTTGCAGACGAATTTTATTTTGAAAATGTTTGTTATTGTTTACAAACAAAACACAGCTGTTGATGTTTTTTTTAAAGCAACGCAAACAACGTGTAAGTGAATGATGGTTATACAGGTACTTTTGTATGTAAAATAAACATTTAAATTAAATAAAATTTATATGAAAGTAAGAAAAAGCGACGTGGATTTAGGGTTAAGTCTTTTAATTCTTAATATGGGTAAATACACAGCCGACATTACAACGCCAGATTACGATCGTTTGCTCTAGTACAGGGTGGCGCAGAAGGAGCTATATGGTTTGAAATTTTTATAACTTTTTTAATTATTATTATTTCTTTGTTTTTTTCATCATCTTGTGAAGGAGACTTAGGGAAATAGTTTTGAATGATTGTGATGCCTCAATGGCATTGTAAAAGGACATTTTAAGGCGAACGCATTATTTCGCGCCACGTTCGCCAGATTTAACAGTTCCTGACAGTTTTCTTTGGGTATAGTTGAAAGAAAGAGTGAACGTAAACAAACCGACAACCATTCTCCAACATAAAACCAACATTCGAAATGAAATCATGGCCATTACAACCGAAATTATGCTAAAAAGAGCACGTATGTGCGAAGCAAAAAATGGACATCACTTACAGGATATAATTTTTCAAAGCTAATTGCAAAAAAAATCCAACAATATTATACATATTGTACAAATTTAAAAAAAATAATAAAAAAAGGTATAAACCATTTAAACGATAAAGCTCATTCCGCGCCACCCTGTATAAGGCTTCGTACAAACGATAGTTAGATCTAAAAATATTGTCTGTAAAATTTATCTAAAATGAATTTACAACGTTGTCAGAAAAGGCATTGACACTCCAACACATTGCCAGACCTTACATTATTGTAAGATCTGACCACCGTCTGAACGAAGCTTCAGTTTTCTAATATTCTGTCAAAGTTTTGTTTAAATTTAAAAATGTATGCAGATATTGATCATAATTAAATAAAAATTGGCTAAAAATGTATTTATAGGACGGACGATTCAGATATTTATTCTAAGTCGATCGGTACGTGTTTCATACATCAGCATAAACTCATAACACCCTCTTCCATGTGGTGGCGTCGATATAAAAACACGGGAAATTAACTTAAAAAAACGGAAAGAAGTTTATTTTATAAAGAACTTAATTTCCAATCAAAAAATTATTTCTTGACTTTAACTAATTTTGTTCGTATTTAGTAAAAATTTTTTTTAATGAAGAAAAAATTTTCTCATGATCAAAAAATTAATGTTTTTGGTTATGTGACCTTCACCTAGAAAAGGGACGTAGTGTGTGAAAATGAAGTTTTTAGAAAAACGCATTTAAAGTTATTCTTCACCCTTTTAGGTGCCAGAATCCACTCTTAAGTCCAAACCCGCCTTTTCTCGGAGAAGGTGTCATATGATCAAAAATTTCTTAAAACAAGAAATACAAAAGAAACTAGTTTTTGTTAGAAATAAGAAAGATATTTCGAAAATCAAGCTGCATTTATTTAAAATTAGTCTGTTTTTCTTGATTTTTATATAGAATCAAATCGCTAGCATTAAGAAATAAAAATAACAAACCGAAATTAAATGTTCTCTTCTTTTTGTTGAGTTGGATAAGTGCAATATTATTTTTGTCTTCGAATGTCACAAACAGAGAAACGTTATTTTTTTTGTAATGATTTTGTACACAAACACTTAAGGCCCATTGAAAAGGTCTGCGCAAGAAGCCTGATGATCATTGTTTATGTTATTTTTAGTTGTCAAAAGTTGTTTACATTTTGCTTACATGTACATGTATACGTTTATGGTATGCCACACATACACGTTTTTTCCTTTTGCTTTGCATATGGGGTAGTAAATTTTTGACAACTAAAAATAATCGTTTTTTGTTTTTGTACAAGTAAGCAGACCTGATAGCAAAAAAGTTTTAAAAAAATCTTGGTGGAAAAATCATTTTTATAAAACAAAATTGAAGACAAATTTCATTTATAACGTAAACAAAAATGTTTTTGAATGAAAATTCGTATGATTAACAAAATTTTTTCAACTTTTTAAATTTGACTTAAGATGTTTTGTCAAAATGCCACAGATATTTATCGATATCTAATAGTCCAATTGTCGGCATTTAGTTTCAATCTTTTGCTTGTAAGCGATGTTTGTTTCTTTCTTTTTTAAATAAACAGTGACTTTGGTTTAATAATCTGCAAATCTTTTAGATCAATAATATCTTATATGGTATACATTTTTTTCACTTAAGTCTAGTACTCTGTTCAAATTTGTGAAAAATTAATTATTTCACACTAAAATTTTGACATGTATCAATGTTACCTATCATGCGAGTTTGTACGTTTTTATTCCTGCAAAGTATGCGGAATTGTTTTTGCGTATGTAAACAAATCCCACATCTATTTTACCAAAAATTATTTTTTTTAATAAAAAATAAAGCAAATATGGATAAAAAAAACTGTTACCGGTTGTGTTATTTCAATTTTTTATTTCTTTTTTTTTAATCAGTTCATACTTTTTTGCTTTTGATTAACATTTCACGGGAAATATGTAAGTGGAGCTTACATTATTTCGCAGTTGTAAAAAAAATGTTGCCACACTGAAAGAATTTTCTTCACAATACCGATGAATTTTGACATTAATCCAATGAAAAATTACATTAAAAAGGAACATATGCAGCGCTTCGTTGGATCAATGAAACCTGTTTGATTAAAATCTATTTAATGAAACATTACATTAGATCTATGAATATTTGTTCATTGGATGAATAATTTTTTTTTATTAGATTCAATGATTTTATTTTATAATATTCATGAAAGCATTCATTTATTTGCTGATAGAAATACAAGATTTTAATGACACAATTTCATTGAAAATAATATTTTTTATTATTTTATTAATTCCGTTAGCTAATCCGGCGAAGCTTTACGCTTGTCTGCAGGAACCAGACACCCTCAGCGCTGATAGACTAGCTCACGACCAGCTTGTCTACCGGGGCAGTGTAGTTTTTGAATAAAAAAACTATGTTTTTTGATGTTACTCAATTAAGAGCGTAAGTATGAGATTAAATTGTCCATAACCAAAATAACAACGTTGATTTTCTTTGATAGCGTCTGTACATATTAAAGAAAACTTAAAACATACATATTTATGTATTGAATGTTTTTGTTTCATTACTATAATGAAATTTTTCACTGTCATAATGAAAATTTTAATTTATGAAGGCATGATTTTTCGAAATATTTTTATACTTTTAATTATTGAGACTATTTGAATGTTAAAAATAATTTTTTTTTTCAATTATTGAAATATGTTGCTTTTATAAAAAAAAATTTTTGATTTCATAAATTTAATGGCAAATAACATTAGATGTATGAAATAATTAGATCTTAAATTTTTTAAGGAAACTTTAATTTTGTATTAATTTATGAAAATAGTTATGTTTGTATATTGTTTTTTTTATGTCCCAATTAAAATTTTTTGTTTAACTTGGACAAACTTAAGTTTTCATATATCGAAAGAAAAATTTTAACGTAATTACGAAATCCGATGAAGCGATTTTAACGAAAATACTTCATTATAACTATGAAATTCCATTTAGATAATGAAAATTTTCATTTAACCAATGAAAATGTTTTGTTGAAAATGATTCATTAAATATATGAAGCATTTTTCTTTCAGTGCAGAAATATTTCAAAATTTTTTCACAAAATAAACAGAGTACTATTCTACAAATATTCTTTCATAGATATTCCGCACAAGTTTTTTTCAAATACGTTTTGAGAGCATTTCGTGTGAAATGTTGAACAGAGTGCCAGGCTTAAGATTAAATCTTAATACATATGATGTATTGTTTATTTTTAAATGAAAGGATTTCAAATTACACCTGATCTACACATCGAAAAAATTTACCCATGCTCTACCCACGAGAGTAAAAATTACTCCAAATTCGGGTTACTGCTCACAAAGTGGCAACACTGGCTAAGTACTGAATGTAGAATGTAGTCGTTTTCAGTTGTGCGTGCGACAGCGTTTGTTTAATGGGGATTTTGCATATAAACTTGCTGTTTCGTTTATATTTAAGCATCAGTTAGTTGATCGTTGTCAGTGTGTTAAGCGGATGCTGTAAAAAAATATTTCAAGCACACACACAAATTAAAAAAAAAACTGTTAAAAATACCGTGTAAGAATTTAGGCTGGTACTCAGCTCAGCCTTAATTTCATATTTAAATTTCTACATATGTATGTATATCTTAAAACAAAAAATTAACTGGGTACCCTGCAAATAATGCGACTAGTCCATATACGCATGTAAAATGTAGCCCATAAGGAACTAGGACTAGTCCAAAGGTTACCCGAATGTATGGAAAAACATAGTCTATTTAACATTACGATTTCCTAAGGCAGGACCGTATTATCCAGCTTTGCATTACAAAGGAGTAATCCTAAAACTAATCCAAGGTATACTCCAGAGGATTAGCTTTGAAATCGTTTAAATAAGAAAACGTGTAATTAAAAAACGATGGTTTTTAACAATGACATGGTCCATGCTTGCATTACATTGGACCCATCCAGGGAGTAGTACATTTAATCAAAATGGAACAGGTGGTCCAATATTATTTGCAGGGAACAAACAATACTTAATGTGGCAAACAATTCAAGGACCAAGGATTTACAGTTGCAATAAATTAAAAAAAATTTCTCGATGAAAAAAATATTACCAGCTTGGTTAATCACCCCTACCGTGAATAACAAGTGGAATTTTTGTTCCCATGAAATTTTCATTCCTCTCGAAGGGAAAAAAGCAATCGTAATCTCATGTGAAAAATTTTTCACGCTATCAGTTCCAGTGAATGTAAAAATAAGAAGAAAGCTTTAAAAAAATTAAAAATCAATTGGGGTATTCACAAGGTAGTCATAAAGTTGTAAAGTCATATGTTCTAAAATAATTAGCAGAAATAACTATATAGGACTGCTGTGGGCTACCGCTTATAATAAAGATTTCTACTGTACAGTTATGACGAATCAATAAACACAGCATTAACATTTTTATTTTGTTTAAAATACAACAACATTTATTTTAAACAATTGTAAAATATTATTTAGGACATTATGACGATATGACTGGATAGCACACCTTGTGTCCCCCAAATGAAAGTATATTTTAAAGAAAAGTTAAAATAATAATGCAAACAGTTTAGTAATTTAGTCATTGTTTGATTACAACGTTAGTTTTTTGCGCTTTTTAAATTTTATGTAGTAAAATATTTTCCAAAATTATAAAATATTTATCACTGGTATAGACGGACGGGCAGTAACATCCCTTTAATAAATGACGGAATGTCTGAAAAATTCCGTTATTATTACGAAAAGTTGCCTGAAAATTGTAAACACCTGACTTTCATTTTTCCCACATCATTCGTATGACAACTGAAACCTAGACGGAGCTGCGCACTAGTCTTTTAAAGAGTTGTTTTAAACGGTGTTGACTAGTGTTTTTGATTTTTAAATAAAGTGTGGCTAATAAAGCGTTTTTTTGGAAATAAATTATTGTACAACTATTGAAATTTTTAATGCAAAAAAGTTTTTTTTTAGAATTATTTTGCTGAAATCTGAAAAAAAAATTTAAAATTAAACAAACAAGTGCAAATTTTGAAAAAAGGGAATTGGAGCTTGTAATTTCTATTATGAAGACAATAATCAGGTAAGTTTCTATTTAAAAAATTTATTATTATAATTTAAGATGTTTTTTTTTGTAAATTATTTGGTGTTAGCTTAAGCCAAATGAGGACTTTCGATATCGCGGTTTTTTCCGCAATCACACCTAAACGGTAAACCGATTTTATGAAATGTACCAAGATTGAATTTTAACAAAATGGTCAGAAAAAGACACAAATTGAACCGAATTTTCTTAAATAACCCTTCATTGTAAATCAAAATTTTGTTCGTGCGAATTCCTTTGGTTACATGGGGATGTTACAAAAAAATTACATTATTTTCAAATAATTTTAAAATCCTTAATTAAAAATTTTTGTTTGTTTTAAATTGTGGAAAAAACAAACACTAATATTGCCGGTGCACCTTCGACCGCGGTGTAGAAAATCATAACAAGAAAATAACGTTTCTCTGGTTGTGATCTTCGAACACAAAAATAATACTGTACTCATCCAACTCAACAGAAAGAGGATAACATTTAATTTCTGTCTGTTGTTTTATTTTCCTGAAATCAAAAACTTCGTTGTGCTCGTTTCAGCACATTAATGTTCGTTCATTTCAGTTGTGATTAGTCCCCTTTTGGCTGGCAAAGAAAACCAAAATTTTTTTACAAAAACAAATTACACATACGAAAAAAGCAAAAAAGTTTTACACAATTCACACACAAGTTATTCGTGCTGTGGTCGTTGCTCAAATTTTTTGTTCGCTTATTTATTTATCAATGTAAAAAACGAAACACTTAAGAACATTAAAATGGAATGTTTGTCTACAGAACCAATACAATTGTTCTGCTTTATAACGAAGAACGGAACACTATAAAATGTTCGGTATTTTCTTGAAATGAATTACTAGCGATATTAACACAATAGATATCGTTTCTGGGTGTGGAAGCCAAACGCTAAATAATTAGCCTTATTCCATTTAGCGTCATCAATACGAAACGATATGGTTTTGTGTCGTTTGTTGTAAATCGGTATGCCTATTGCCAATATCAAGTTTTATCGATAAGCGTCGATGTATTTTTGGTATGCCGTACGCAACATGCGTAAATAGTTTCATATATTTTTAATACCTGCGGTTCTTTCCCAACTGTTACATCGAATTGACTGATTTCTTTATTATACAGGGTGGCCCAAAATTAACGAAAGGGTTTGAATTCGTTATAACTTTTTATTTAAGAAGGAATTATTAATTTTTTTAATACAGTATACAAATGGGGAATATTTTTAGTTATGTTATGAAAAATAATAATTCACAAATGGTGGCCATTTTCTGCTTCGCAAATTCGTTCAAATTCGATGGTTCTATTCTTATTAATGTAGACTTTTCCTTTCAAATAACCCCAAAGAAAACAGTCTGGGGCGGTTAAACCCGGAGAACGCGAAGGCCAGTTTAAATCACTGAGTCACAATCACGCTGAGTCAAAACAATGGATCGTTGATTAAAAAAAATAAAGCTTAACAATTTGGGCACGTTGTTCAATTGAGTACTGCTCCATTTTAAATTTCCCAAGTCTTCTTTACAAAATACTGAAAGAAAAAAAAATTATAATAAAAAAGTTATAAGCAATTCAAACCCCCTCGGTGATTTTGGGCCACCCTGTATTATTCTTTACTTAACTACTACTTAACATAACTATTTACAGTAATAACCAATAATATTTGCACAAGCACCAACCCTGGGCAAGTGTATACAAGATTCGGCATTGCCGACTTAAGAACTTGTACCTGTTTAATACGAACTTATTTTTCTAGAACCTTTTTTATGCCCTCCATTACTTGTGGTGAATGAGGTTATATTCTAAGTTTGTCATTCCGTGTGAAGCTTTTCTAATATTCAGTGGGATAAGAGAATGGAATACAAATGTGGAACCATCACCCAAAAATATTTATAATTTTGTAACAACAACTAACATCGGTGGTGGTGGAATGCACAGATTGAAAAAAGATTTTGCAAAAATTCATCATAACTTCAAATAATACTACTACAATTTACCAGATGCCGCATATAAAGTCCACTATCGGTAAACACTTAAGTACGCCTAAAACCATAGCAAATATTGATATTGTGATAAAATTCTATCGAATTTAGTCACAAATAATAACACGGTGGAATTTTGTGAAAATCGGTTAATAATTTCCCACAGCTCCGATACATGGCAGGCTTTTAGAGAACAATAAAAATGGTTAAAACGTTAAAACAAATTGCCCTGCTGTATTGAAAGTTGGCTTGTTTAGGTTTCTTATACCAGAAATCTCTCTACAGAATTTTGTGATTATTGGTCCATAACTTGTCGTGGTTCCAATATAAATTCCCCTCCTGAAAATCACTAAATAATTTCAAATTAAATTTAACTTGAATAGATATAAAAGCATATAACTTTTTATGGTCGGCCAATAATTTTATAATGGTCTAGACCGCAACCATTTATAAAACTGACGTCAGTTTTTATAAAGATTATTTAGTCGTTTATGGATTCCATAAAGAGCACACATCTGAAATGATCAAACTGTTGGTGGAGGGCATAAAAAAATCAGCACAAACACACAAATTTATTTTTCCAATTCATTTTAGAAATCCAAATTGGTGGCTTAAGCGCACAACTCTAAAAAGATGTCGTTTACTAAAGTCAGTATACGCTGGCTTAGCGTTACTTAGTTTGGTAAGCGGGTTGGCTGCAGGTAAGTTTTTCGAATGATTAACGGCGGTAAACGTTTTTTTAGCGTATCGTCTTAAAATTAGTTATACGTTAAGAAAAAAATGGAAAATTTGGAGGCATTGTGAAGCAATATAATTTTACATCTCACGATTAAATTTCCATTTCGAATTTATCAGCCATGGCACAGAGTACCATTCCGTTCGGAAACGGAATTCATTCGGTATTTTGGTGCTTCAGAAAATGACTAAAACATTTTTCGGAATGAAACCATTTTTGTTTTCATCAACTAAATGGGAGTTTTTCGGCCCTTCACCTACGGATCAAACTACACTTTCTATCAATAAACAAATACGTTTTCTTCGGTTCCGAACGGAACTGTACTCTGTGAAATGGCTGGATATTTTTCTTAGGATTTTTTAAATTTTTTCTGTGAGTAAATAAATTGAATTGAAACAAACTTACCTTTTTTTTTAATTATAAAACCTTAATACAAAAAAATTCTAACATGTTTATCTACTTTCAAAAATCCAAACCACTACGTCCCCCAATCAAACAGATATTTGTTATAAAGCTGAATGTCTCCGCACTGCCTCGGCGGTATTGGGTAAAATGAATACCGAAATAAAACCCTGCGACGATTTCTATCAGTTCTCTTGTGGTGGCTTTATTAATGAAACTCAAATACCCGAAGATAAAGTATCTGTCACTACAGTGTTAGAAACGTCAGATAAAGTGCAGGAGCAACTGGAAATTGTTATCAAAGAACGAAGACCTGAAACGGATCCTAAACATTTAAGATTACCGAATGCTTTGTATAGGGCGTGCAAAAATTCAGGTGGGTTTTAAAGGGGAGTTTTATGTATTTTGGTAGAAAAAATTTAATTTTAAATGGCTTTTACAGATTTAATTGAGACCTTGGGCGCAAAACCGATGCAACGAATGGCCAAGAAATTGGGTGGCTGGCCAGTTATGGATTGCGATTGCTGGGATAAAAATGGTTCCTGGACTTGGCCAGAAACTATTAAGAAATTCAGACGTTTTGGTTTCAACATTAATTATATTGTGCGCTTATCAATTGGAGTGAATCCAGATAACACTAATGAACGTATTATTAATGTAAGTTTTTCAGATTGAGTGAATGGATAAAACAAAATTTACTCTTTATAATATTATAAGATATCATTACGTTATAAACTTGGACTCCGTCTAATTTAAAGCGCAGCGTTTTGACAAGTCAGTATTCTCAATCTGTTATAAAGTATACAATACTTTTAATTAAGCCTTGGGGCCTAATTCTGGCAGTCGTTATCGAGTAATCTCTCGATTCGAAAGCAATTTTATTTCAGTTGATACTTAACGAATCGAAATTATTTTTGCAGTATTCTGAAACTCGAATTAAAGCTTTATAACACTGAAAAAATAAATCCGATTCGTTTAGTATTGACTGAAATAATTAGATAATAAAATGCTTTCGAATCGAGAAATTACTCGATCACGACTGCCAGAATTAGGCCCCTGATCTATATTAAATGGATCTACAATTAATTACATTTAATATTTTAATATGTATACAAGTATGTACATAGGCTACAAGTCTCAAGACTAATTAATCTTATTCCATCCAGTTGGATCAATGTTTGCTAGACTTTCCCCGTTTCTATTTGGCAAGTGGTTTCGCTGAACCTATGGTTTCGACCTACTACGACTATATGGTTGATATGGCTGTTCTTTTTGGAGCAAACAAAGAAAAAGCGAAAAGGGAATTACGCAAAAGTCTTCAATTTGAAATGAATTTGGCGAATGTTAGTTCTAAACTTTCTTACAAGAAAAAAAAACAACTAAAAATAATTTCTAAATTCAGATCTCCTTGCCCCTTGGAAAAAGAGGATTTTCTGCAGCTTTGCACAATTTACGCAGCATCAAACAAATGCAAAAGTCTTATCCTAACGTCCAGTGGCTGGATTACATTAATGCGCTCTTGCCTGATGGTCTAACGGTTAAAGAGGATGACATGGTCAATGTATCAGTGCTGAGATTCTTTGAAGGGTTAGACAAACTCCTAGAAAGTACCAATAAACGTGACATTGCCAATTATTTAATGTGGCGTACACATGACTATTCGGCAGATTTCCTATCGAGAGAATTTCGTGAGAGAAAATTGGAGTTCCAAAATGCATTACGGGGTACACTGAAGCTGAAGCCTAAATCGAAGAAGTGTTTGATGACTGTCTTGAGCAGGTAAGATTTAAGAATAGTTTCTCAAAATGGTTTTTTAAGTTTTTTTTTAGTTCAAGTGAAGTTTAGGTATAAACTAAGGAAAATTCACGTTACAGGTTAAAGTTAATAACAAATCTAGGCATTACTTGTTCATACTTTAGAGATGAAATATCCATCCCTGTTCATGTAGAAATGTATGTTATGTTGTCGACTAACATTTAATTACCAAACCAATATTCTAATTAAAAAGTAAATTTAGTTAAGAATAAGTTGTGTTATTCAATTAGGCCTTATCTGCTATGTATTATAAAACATATGCGCTTATGTCTCCAATTAAATGTTTTAGCATCAGCGTTTCTTAATAATTCGATACTGAGAAATATTTATAAATAATTAGTAGGAACATTTTTATACAAGTTTTCCAATGCGTATATTTTATTCACATATGTTTGTTACCAATTTATAAGATATTTTTTTTTCGAACGTAAAAGTTCTTACGACTTTTACATGGTAAAAATTTTTTAAACTGCTTATTTTTTATAGACATTTTTTATGCGAACGTTAAGGTTCGAAGCTGTTGAACAGGCAGTTAATAATAATTTTAATCTTTTACTATTTTCATTTCGCTCTTATCAGTTATTTAATAAAAAAAAAATTCAAATCTCAATAAACGCAAAAGATCCACCATTAAACATAAAACCACACCTTAACAAACCTTCATTCTAAATCGAGCAATTATAATATTAGCTACACAATAGTTTCCGAAATTTTTATAAAACTTTTCCCTTGAAATTCTGCTTAAAAAATAGCTTACCGATTTTGGTGGACTCTCTGTATGTGCGCAAGTATTTTAGACAGGACTCTAAGGCCGCTGTTTTGGAAATGGTCAGCAACATACGCAATGCCCTCAGGCGAATGTTGGACGAAACAGAGTGGATGGATCATGAGACTAACCGGGAGGCCAAAATTAAGTTGGATTTGATAAGCAGCGAAATCGGTTATCCCGACGAATTGTTTGACGATAACAAATTAGCAGAATACTATCGGAAATTGGATATTGATCCTGATAAATATTTTATATCTTCTTTGAGGAAAAATGTTTTCGATACCGATGATTCATTTAGCGAATTGAAATTGCCAGTGAATGCACCCAATTGGAAGGAGTATAATCGGCCAGCTGTTATTAATGCTTTCTATTCAGTGGGAGCGAATAGTATACGTACGTATTTTAAGAAAATAATAATCGAAAAGGTTTCTAAATGCTTTGTCAAATCCAAGGAAAATTATTTTTATTCAAAGTAAAACCAAAAAAAAAAAAAAATCTTTTTGATTAAAAATTATTTGCACAGAAAACTAAACAAAATGATTTCCCAAAAAAATGTTTGAATTAAATTTTTTTTACCGAAATCACTTGAAATAAAAATAGTTTTTATAGAAATGTCCTTAATTTCTATTTAGTATTCCCAGCCGGTATTCTGCAAGGCGACTTCTTTAATCCTCACCGTCCAAAATGCATGAATTATGGTGCCATTGGTTCGGTTATTGGTCACGAAATCACTCATGGTTTTATTGATGAAGGTAGTAACTACGATGGTCATGGTGATCCACTTGACTGGTGGCAAAATAATACACGACAGGCATATGAGCAAATGGCTCAATGTGTAAATAATCAATTTAACAAATACATAAGCAAACAAAGTGGACATAATGTAAGTTTTTGACAAAATAAAAGGCCCAAATTTTTAAGCTTTTTATTAATTTGTGCAACAAGAACATTTAAGAGCATAGAGGCATTATTTTTTTTTTTGGTGTGTTATGGTCTCCAAACTACAAAAACAGTTAAAAATTAAAATTGTATCGATAACTTTTTGTTTTTTTTTTTTAATTATTTCCTAATATTTGCCGTTTTTTAACAGTCTGTTCCACCGATTTTATTACAAGATAACTTGAAAAACTATTGTCTCGAATGTCGTGCTGATATTATTTTATTATCTTCTCAACTATTTTGGAATAATTCAGACTGCAATGAGGAAAAATTTTTTAAACTTATAAAGAAATGTTAAATGGAAAAAACTTACTTTTTTATAACATAAGTTGAGTTCAAAAATGATTGCAAATGGTCTTGCAACATAGCAAGTGCAACATGGTTTAGTAATTTATACTATAGTTTATACTTTTTATTTATACTTTTTTATACACTTTTTTTTAATGCTAAGTGATCGTAATTTGTTTTGAATTTTTGTAATCGTAAAAAATTCTATTGCACAGATCAGTTGCCCAATTCACAATCATGTGCAAATGGTATTGCATCGTAGCATTTGCAAAATGGTATAGTATTTACTATAATCCCAAATGTATACTATAATTAATTACTAACCCATTTTGCACTTGCTATGTTGTTAGACCAATTGCAATTATTTTTGAACTAACTCCACTATTATCTTAAAATTGCGTATATTCCAAATAAAACAAGCTTTATTTCATGAAAATCGATGGATAAATGTTGAATTTATTAGACATGTCCGTCTGTTGAATACACGCTCACTTTCAAAAAACTTAAAAGAAATTAACAAACTTGGTGTCAAACTGCTTGTAGTTATCCTAAGCATTTTGGGATTGAAATGCAGCAAAATCGGTTCAGCAGGATTATAGCTGTGAATCAAAATGTGGAACCACCACCTTAAAAATTTGATAATTTTGTTGCAAAAACTAACATACATAAATGGTGGAACAATGCTTAATTTCGTTTCAGTCGACTGGAAACCACACTGTAAAATTTCGTGAAGATCCGTCCATAATTGACCCCAGGCCCAGTATAAACCCTACTCCCGGAAAACAGTTTATTACGCTTTAAGCCGTAATAAATAATGCTATCAGAATAAAATTTAATACTTCACAGTTTTATATGAATAGAAATCACACTAATAAATTTCGTGATGATCGATCCATTATTTACTATAGGCCTCATATAAAGCCCATTCTGGTAAATTAATTAAATACGCCTAAAGCCGGGAGGCGTGTCATAACGTCCAGTGTCACAGTTTCCATGGACTTTATGACACTTTTATGACACAGAAAAGTGACATAACATCCACGGACGTTATGGCACTTAGCAAAATGTCATAATGTCCAGATAAGCTTTAGTTAGCGAAGCCGGTATTTGTTATACCATAGAGAAAAAAATCCTTTAGCCCAAAAGTGTTTTCGTTATATATTTAATATATACACCCAGAGAAAAAGCAACAAAACCATTTTTAAAAAAATTTAACCATAATATGTTTTTTATTTATGTTATATATCATCCCATTGTGCTAATCTAAACCATTATCCAGATTTTGAAAATTCAACTGTTTTAAACACAGAAAATAATTATAAACGTAGATTTATGTTAGAAATGTTACAAATCATAAATGTACCGGCAATGTCGAGAATTAATTTTAAGTCTGACACTGAGAATGTAGCACAAAATTATAGACATTTAATTTATAAAAATAGTGTCCATGGACACTATGACACTGGACGTTATGACATGCCACCTAAAGCCGTAGCAGATATAGATATTGCGGTAATTTTTTTCCAACTATTGTGATATGCGGTCCATAATTTACCTTAGATCCCATATTTAGCAGCCTTCTGAAATTCACTGTACACGCTAAAACTAATTTCACCGCTGTGTTGAAATTTATGTTTGTAAATATGATGATTGGTTCATAACTTACCATGGCTCCAAAAAAAGATCCCCCACCTAAAAATCATTTAAGTTCGACTTAGGCATTTTCGAACCATGATATTTTACTCAAGATTGTCGGTCGAAAATTTAATACAGGTCTAAACCGCAACCAATTTTAATGCTGATTGATGTCTGTTTTTATAAAAATAAAGTCCTAAAACATTCGAACTATCTGTCGGTGGATGGTATCAAAGATTCGGCACTCTAACTTGTTATTATTATTATTTTTTTTTTTTTGGTTTTCTTAGTGCAAACGAAGTAAAAAAGAGCAAATTGCAAATACATACACACATTTTGTTGTTGTGTTGCTTGCACCCTTTTACACACTTTGCACTACCCATCGAGACACGACTTGTCATCAAGTTATTTAGCTTTTTGTGTCATTATCCGATAAGCCCTGCCTAAGTTATGGAACAGCCTATTCAAACACCCCAAATTTTAGAAAAAAATGTATCCATAGAATCTTAAATTTCGACTTCTTGTAGTAAGAGGACCGTAACTAACCCATCCAAAAAATATAGCGGTTGTCAAAGGTCATGACAAAATGTAAAATTTTTTGCACAATGGTATGTATTTAATGTAAATGATGACATTTTTAATTCTTCCCATTTTAGGTAAATGTCAAAACAACTCTGGTTGAAAATATTGCTGACAGTGGCGGCATTAGGGTATCCTATATGGCTTATAATCGGTGGGTGGAAGAAAATGGTGAAGAACAACAATTGCCTGGGTTGAATTATACAACTAAGCAACTATTTTGGATATCATCTGCCCAACGGTTGTGTGCTAAATTCAGAGGTTAATTTTTAGATTTTGTAGTGTATGAAGTAATAAATACCAAATATTATTGCAGAAAATTTAAAAAGGAATAATTTTGGTCATCACGCGCCCGAAGAATTCCGCGTTTTGGGCCCCTTTAGCCACTCGAAAGATTTCGACCGCGATTTCCAGTGCTTACCAGGTACACCCATGAGCCCTGTAAGGAAATGTAATGTTTGGTTTAATTAATACTGATTTATACTAATCACTACAGGTGAATAGGTTGTAATTTATTTCGTTTTTATATATTTTTTATTTACTTATTTATTTAGTGTCACAAATACGATTACAAATAATGTTCTATCTTAAGGAACCGAGCAATACATAGTAATATAGACCTTCAGCCAGTTGTTGTAAAACAGACCAAATATCTGGCACCACCGTTTTTTTTTATTTATTTTTGTCATTCCGTTTGTAATTGATACAATATTATTCTTAGACTATGGACTACCCTTTTGCTTGATATACCTATGTACGTGTGTAGGTAAAAAAATAAAGACTTAATTTTAAATGCGTTCATTTTGGGGCTTCCCTTGTAAAATTCATTGATTCTTTTAGTAGAATTGTAAGTACACTGAAAGAAATTTCTTCATAATACCAATGAATTTTGACATTAATTCCATGAAAAATTACATTAAAAAGGAACCTGTCCAGCGCTTCGTTGTAGATCTATGAATATTATTCATTGGATGAATAAATATATTTTTATTAGATTCAATGATTTTATTTCATAATATTCATGAAAATATTCATTAATTTGATGATAAATATACTAGATTTAATGATACAATTTAATTGAAAATAACATTTTTTAGCACTGTTTTGATGAAGACTTTCAATTTTTTTATTACTTCCCTAAGATAATCCCGCAAAGCTTTGCGCTTGTTTGCAGGAACCAGAGTGGGTCTCTGGCGGGAATCGGTCTCACAACCGCGGCGCTGATAGACTAGCTCACTACCAGTAGTGTTGTTTTTGAATAAAAAAACTATGTTTTTTGCGATTACTCAATTAAGAGCGTAAACATTAGATTTATGCCAATATTGCGGTTCTCCACTTTTTAACAGTTTGGTTGTCTTTGGTAAATTCACATTGCCATTTTCAACTCAACAGGCAGGTCGCTATTCAGTTGTGTATCTGTTTTTTTCGGGGTATTGCCGTTTTCAACTTTGTTAAAGTTTGGTCGACAAAAATGTTAAATGTTTTATTGGCAGTGAAAGTTTAGTTTTCTTAAATTCGGTGAAAATCGAAAACAAAATGGAGAAATCGTATGTATAAATTTTTGTAATAACTTTTTCGCTATTTTTAAAAACTTTTATAAGTGTGAAAATAAAAACAAAAGCTCAATTTGAGCGACTTAGAAATTGCTCGCGGAAAACACCGAAGCTTGGTATAAAGAAAAATTGATGTAAGGAGTTATGGGAAGATATTATAGTGGAGTTAAATAGTTTGGGACCACGACAAGAACATCTCTTAAACACTTATAATCTTCTTAATCGAATTATAATATTATTGGCACAGTTTTGGATACACTACAAGACACGTATAAAGAAAAAAGTTGCCAACAATAAAAAAAAACACTCAAGCGACAGGGGGAGTTCTACCTCAAGAAGTTTCATTAAATAGCCTTGAGGATACTGTTTCGCAGCTCTTGTATTGCAAGTCCGGCCAAGTATTTGCCGTTGAAAATATTCCACCATCACGTGACAATTTTACTGCGTCAGTTGAACTAATAACCCAACCAGCAGATTGGCCAACAGCTGACCCAACAAGAAGAACTCATCAGGCACAAGAAAGTTTCGTTACTTATTAGTTCTTACTTGGCACTGGGAAGTTCAAGAGGGTTGGAATCATCACGAATTTGTCTTCTTGTACTTAGCGCATCTATACAAGAGTTTTCCTTTTCATCATCATAAAATAAATCGACACTAATATCCATTATAAATACATTTTATTCAACACAACAATTAAAAATACTTTTAGTTTAAAAAATTATTTAATTTTGTAAAATTTTCACTTGTCAAACGTTATAGTTAAAGTTGGAAAATCGATATTTTAAGTTGGCAACTTTATAGCAAACTCAACTAAAAACGAGTTTGGTTGTGCATAAGTTGGGTTGACTCTCACACGACCAAACCGAGTTAAGCGGAGAACCGCAATAGGGGCATAAATTGTCCATAACAACAATAACAACGTTGTTTTTTTCTAGCGTATGTATGTACGTCTTAAAGAAAACTAAAAACATACAAATTTATGGATTGAAAGTTTTTGTTTCAGTAGTATAATGACATTTTTCATTGTCAACATGAAAATTTTAATTTATGAAGGAAGGCAAGCTTTTTCGAAATATTTGTATACTTTTAATTATTAACGTTTTATTCAATTATTGAAATATGTTGCTTTAAAAAAAAATGTTTGATTTCATAAATTAAATGGCGTATTACATTAGATGTATGAAATAATTTTATCTTACATTTTTTAATTAACTATTAAACATTTTTTTAAGGAAACTATAATTTTGTATTAATTTATGAATAAAGGTTTGTTTGTAAATATATTGTTTTTTTTTATGTTCCCAATAAACATTTTTTGTTTAATTTGGATAAACTTAAGTTTTCATATATGTGCCCATTCACATTATACGATTTTTGTCGTTGCGATTCTTACCATAATTATGGACGAGAGGGGAGAGAGGAATTAAAAGGGGTACACAAGCGAGTGTACTCTTCGATTCATTTTGTTCGCTCATTCGTTCTCTCATTTGACGAAAAATGTATTGAAGTTCGGTTGCAAAAGAAAAAGTCGTAACGACAAAAATCATACAATGCAAACATCAGACCGACTTCAAAGAGGAAACGACAATAATCGCAACGATAAAAAACATATAATGTGAATTGGGACTATCCAATGAAAATTTTTAACGTAATTACGAAATACAATGAAGCAATTTTAACGAAAATACTTCACTATAACTATGAAATTCCATTTAGATTATGAAAATTTTTTTATGAAAATTATTCATTAAATGTATGAATCATTTTTCTTTCAGTGTATTTAGTATTTTTATTTTTTCTGATTACTCAACACATTATTTTGTATACGAAGTTTTAACTGAGATATAAAATGAATTAAGAACATAAATTTGTTTTTAAATATTTTCAAAAGTAAGGTTTACTGCCTGAAAATCAATCGGAAGTGATAGGTTTAAATGCTGATAGTTCCTTTGGTTTGTTTTTTTCCTGGAAGAAATCTTCTTAAGCGGCTCATACACTTAAAATATATTTGAAATATAACATTGTACAATTATATCGTTAATGTGTATGTGTTATACGTTGGTGGCACAATATATTGGCAAGAATTAAAATATACATACTGTGAAATGTGTTGGCAACGATGTCTGATGTTGTTTTGTTTTAAAGATGAGGTTATTTATTTAATAAAAGTTGCGGCATAATTAAATTGAAAGAATTGTGCCACCTTTTGAATAATATAGGGCAATATACATAGTAATATTATGACAAATATCTTGGAACTAACAACTTTGGTAAATGAAGGATTTGTCAACAACCAACATACCGACGTTATTTATACCGACTTCAGTACAACATTTGATAAGGTAAATCACAACCTTCTTCTCAAAAAAATTGATATTATGGGTTTCGACAAAATTTATGTAAGCTGGCAAAAGTCATATCTTCTCGGCAGAATACAATACATAAAATTTGGGTTTTCAACTTCTAAACCGAAATAAGTAAAATCCGGTGTGACGCAAGATAGTCACCTTGGCCCTCTTTTGTTTCTGCTCTTTATCAACGACATGCCTGAAGTTATTAAACATTCACATATACTAATCTTCGCAGACGATGTAAAAAAATATTTTTAAACTTCACGAACTCTTTAGACCACATCTATTTTCAAGATGACTTAGATACCTTTTACTATTGGTGTAAACATGACCTAATGGAATTCAACCTAATGAAATGAAAACATATGCGCTTTTCTAGAAAACGTAGTATTATAAATAATTATAAATTCGGTGACTACAAAATCGTGATAGTGGAAACAATTATTGATGTTGGCATTTAACTGGATGTAAAATTGGATTTTATTCAACACATAACAATGACTGTCACCAGGGCTCGTTGTACTCTGGTTTTTATTAAACGGGTCAGTAAGCGAATCAGTTAATTTTTTGCGGCAACGTTGTGGCAGTTTCTAGGTCCTTAGAGGGTCGTTGGGTCATCAGAAAGAAAAAAAGCTATTTGCATTTCACTAAACATTTCGTCCAATCAAAATTTTAATATATACACTCAAAAAAAAAATCAATCCATCCGTACTCAAATCAATCCGGAGCGGTATTAATAGTACGGATTTTCTTGAATCAAGTACAGAAAGATTAATTCAAGTACGGATTTTTAATCCCAAAATACTTAAATTATCCATATTCAATCCCGTTTTCGAATTGAAATAATCCGAAAATGAGATTGATTTAAGTAAAACTAAGATTGAATCAATCTCAAAATGAGCTTGATTCAAGTAATATAAAGTTTATTTTATCACGAATTCATGATTGAAAAAAAAACAAAAAAAAAGAAATTACAAAGAAAAAATGATAATGATTGATTTACTTACCAGTATTACACATTACAGAATGATATAACACCAACATCATGCCCGATATGGTTTTTATTTTAGAAATCTTATGTACATATTTAACCAAAAATATAAACTAAATGAGTAGCATGAGTTCAAATTTAAAAAAAAAATCTTTGAAAAGAAATTAATTTTCAAAAGTGATCCCATTTAGGATTGTTTTTAGTACGTTTAAGTGTTATTCGTACTTGAATTTTTGAGTACGACTCGTACTTAAAGTAATCCCAAAAAACTTGATTTATCCCGAGTGTTTTTCTTTCTGTGTACCTCTTCTTACAACCTTAGAAACACTTTTTCATTCACAGAACTTTATTTTACAAGAAATCATGTTTGCGACAAAAAAAGCTTATGAGTTTTTGTTGCACACAAAATTTTTCTAACTCTGTTTTGTTTACAGAGGAAAAAGACTTTTTGCAAATTCAACTTTTTTACGATGAATTTGAAACGACGAATCCGCTTGGCAGTAAAACTGGTGCAATCATTATAATTCAAAAGCTACCAACATTCATTTGGTAACACTCTTTTTGTGCAAGGATCCAAATGTAAATGATAGATATTGAAAAGGTAGTGTAGTTTCAGTTGCTCACGACAACCTGAGAGCGAATATTTGTTCTGGCTTTGTTGCATCCTTTAGGGCTTTGCACTATTACAGATTTTTCAAAATACATCGAGATGAAGCTCAATATACATTCATGCAGACCGAAAATCTCTTAAGAACAAAATCAGAATATGATGAACTATTGTCCTTAAAATACTATGGATATTGATCAAAAGCTTACAAAAGGAATTAAACATCCGTGCGAGTTTAATAAGATGGCATATTACAATATCTTTGAATGTAGATGTAATGCACGATATTTCATCTTAAAACTCTTTTTTTAAAAAGTTATTGAAAAGCGATTCTTATCGATAGACGAAATTAAAGCCAAAATAGCAAATTTTAATTATGGATATTTACATAGCGCTTGCCAGCCTCCTACTATAACCGTTGATAAGAAATGTCGGGATCCTTTCCTTCATAAGGATCGTGAATGTGACCATGACCACTTCCATTGAAAGCAAATGTATACATAGATGTCCTAAAAAATGAAAATCAAACAAACTCTTTTCCGAAAGCATCACTTCATAATTCATTACCCATCAGCCATGAAAAAATGGCACCACTGATTCATTCGTAGGCAATGAGATATGAGGCTAAAAATCGTGAATTCATTAAAGATGCACCAGTTATAAATAACACTGTGCAACACGACCAAAAAAAAAAGTGTCTCCCATTTTTACCGAGTCATAATTTTTGCAAAAAAGTGATCATTTCTCAGGCTCATATCTTGCAAACCGTTCGGAATTTTGATAACCCTCTGAGACAAAGTTGTAGCTCTTGCCATAAAGAACAAAAATTGTGAACATATAAAATCAATAAAACATAATCTTCAAGATCAAAATCGCAAAAAACTTTACAAAATTCGATTTTTGTTTACCTTTTTCCTCCCGTTTAGGTCAATAGGTAGCAAACCGTTCAAAATTCAAGAAAACAATCAGCCACAAAAATGTACCTAAGACCTCAGTAAACAACTTTCTAGAGCATACGTCTTTTCCTTTAAGGTTGTTTTGGTCGCTTTTTTGGATGCGAATGGCTTATGCTTAAAAAAAATTCCTAACTCTAATCTTTCCGACGTTATGTAACATACCCAACTATCATTTTATACCTTCGATACTGTAATGCCCACAATATTTTAATGCAGCCTTCCAGTGGGAGTCAAATACAAGTAACCTGCTTAGCACATGGGTTATACCGCGTTGCGGAGGAGATTAGAAGCCAATTCCATAGTTTTGGAATTTTACATGAAATGTATCCCATGGTTCCCATTCTACCGCAGCCAGTAGAAAGAATATGGGACCCTGGCTAGATGCTTCAGAATTCTATTAAAAAGTAACTTGAGAATGTTTAAAAAGCTTGTTGATACCGATGAATATGCAATTAAAAAAGCCAAAACAATTTTAAATTTAAATATCATCAGAAGTCAAGTAACGTTTATGTTTTTTCCAAATAGGGATATATTGGTGAAACATAACCTAATTAGGAGTGACTTAAGGCCCAAATACACTAAGCAAAATACTCATTAAGCATTGTGGTTGTATTAGTGAAAATGTGTTTGTATATTCCACACCGACAATGCTGGATGGAAAAAAAAATTTTGATATAACAGCGAATATTACGTCCAGCACACGTACAGGAGTGAATCCGCCTGCCAGTCAAATTAATTGATATTGCAGAAAGTAAAATTAACAATATGGAGGGAAGAATAGCCCGATAAATTAAAAGAAATACATTTAAAATATTTTTGATCTGATCTGGAATCAAAGTGGGAGCTGAAAATTGGCATTGTTCAAGCATGGTCAGGTAACTTCTGTTGACGTTGAGACATAATTTTCCTTGTACAAAAGATTTTTGCGTCTGAACAGAGAAAGCTTTACTTCTAATAAAAAAGGACCAAAAATAAATATTCAAAACTTGTTTCGGATTGAATCAATTTTATAAAACTTGAATCAAGCGCATTTAAGGATTGTTTCAATCTAAGTTTTACTTAAATCAATCTCATTTTTGGATTATTTCAAATACGAATTCGAAATTGAACATGGAAAAGTTAAGTATAAAGGGTGTTTTTTTAAAGTGTCACAACTTTGAGTTGGCATCGCTGCTTTTTTTGAGCACCCATTTAACAGCTGCCATGAATCGTCTAACACCAGAGCAACACGTGCAAATTGTTGAAATTTTTAATTAAAATAATTCGGCGAATGGGCTGAATCACATTAGCTTAAATGGAATAGTAGGCGTGGCAAATCATATACAAAGACAATACGAATTACTTTATATCTGGAGAACGGTTACAGTAAAAGTATTTAAGTTTGAAACAAATGACTTGGATATCAATACACAACATTGAAACAACAATAGATCCCACAAAATGTAAGCGGGATTAGAGAAGTGGGCGTGGTACCTCCCGTACAAAAAATATTAAAATTGTATATAAACCTGAATTTTTGGACTGTCATATGACCTATGGCTACGCCTTATATATCAAAAGATCGGAAATCTTTAGAATGGTGTTTACATAACATTTTTTGTTCTTATAGCACCATGGTGAAGGTTATAAAAGATTCGGCAAAGCCGAATATAGCACTCTTACTTGTTTTACATAAAATATTTATTTTTGTTTGCAAAAAAATTATATTTTTAGCAAATAGAATTTGGGATTTTTAATAAAAAAAAGAACTCGAGCTTTAACAAATTAATATAAATGAAATAATAAAGATCGAATAAGTAATATTAATAAAAATATTTTTTGTAATTATATTTCAGTGTTTATTAAATTCTTTAATTTAATTCTTTTACTAAAATTATAATTTGCTACCACAAACTTAATTTTTTCCCCACACACTTTTTTATATTTGTTTTCTCTTTTTCAATTGACAACTGAATTTTTATGTTAGCAATAATTGCCAACAAAAAAATTATTGCAACATAAATTGCCGGCAATAAGTATGTACAAATAATTGAGGTTTTGGTTTAATCGGTAAAGTAAAATAAAGTTTTGTTATAAATTAAGTAATTTCAATAAATAAAAATGCAAAAATTATTTATTATTCGGAGTTTATTAGCAAAAAAACAAACAAAAACATAACCAACGAAACAATTCTTGGACTAAAACGAGCAAAAAAAAAGTTTTTTTACTTATCGCAGATGTTGGAAAAATCGAAAGTAACCCATTATACAGAAGATCTTATTTCTCAGTATTTTTCCAGGATTTCTCTAAACATATAAAATCTTCCATTTTGACATTGCGGTCCGGTTTTAATTGAGTAGGTGAGTTGCAAAACTCGTTCGTTACAAAATTAACCGATTAACGGTTAACCGAATGAACACCCTAGTACCTACATAAGAATTATGTATTTTTTAAAATGTTTGTAAAAAATAATAACAAATAATAAGTGGTATATACTTAACTATATTGCTTTGGATCACATTAGTAATTGATTTAATTAGAAATTTTGTATATGTCACGACAAAAATACACAATAGTCGGCAACATTGATCAATACACAAAAACTGATTGCAATTGCGGAACGAGGAACGGTAAAAAAGGGACTATTGAAAAAGTCCGCACCGCTCCTTTTAGGGAATCGTTCAATGGAACTAGGTCGTTCCGGAATGACACAACTCTACACATACACCCTTATCATGAATTCCACATGTGAAAATTTCCGAATGAAATTCTTAATTCACATGGATTTTAATTTCGTATCATGAATTCCCTGTGAATAAAATAACATACCTGATTTTAAAAACCTTTGTCATTATATTCGGAGTTGTAAACAAAAAACAATTAATGTATTTAAGAAAACTGTGTTTTTGGAAATTTATGGAATTATTTCCATATTTGAATTAAATATCTCTAATTTGCTAAAATTGCGAACATGGCTAAAATTCGCGAAAAATAGCAAAAAAAAAAAAAAAATTTGTTAACAAACCCTAAAATTTATTTGAAATCGCTAAACGGGCTAAAAGAACAGAGTGTCGGAAAATAACAAAAAAAAAATTGCACAAAAAGCGAAAATTCGCGAAAAGTTTTAATATTTCAAACAAGCCATAAAACGAATTAAAAGTTCCAAAAACTATAAGGAATGGCAAAAATTCGGTAAAAATTGTAAAATTAGCGAAAATTCGCAAAAATTTTCAAACAGCGGCATTACGGCAAATTCTACTATTTATTGTAAATCGTAAAAGCTGTAAATAATCAGAAAAATTACAGTAACAAATCGCTTCTATCGCGAACATTTCTAAAATTCGCGAAAAATTGCAAAATTTTAAACAAACCATAAAACTTATTTGGGATCGCTAAATGAAATAAATTAAATTTGTGCATTCAAAACGTTTTTTTTTTTAATTTTAAATAAAAACTTAAATTTTCTTCCTTTTTCGACAGACAACTCTTTGTGAATTATTTTCTTTATAAGTTGTAAAAATATTTCACATATGAGCTGTTAACAATCGTGTGTAAAACAATAAATTCACAAATTATTTATTTTCGGAGTTTAAAAATATAAACATTCGGAAATTTCCACAACAAATTTTATTCATGATACCAACTGTTCACACGTTCGGAAATTTACATGTGAAATTGTATTCATGATAAGGGTGATAGTGTCAGCATTTATGGGAATTCAATATTATTTAAATAATCAACATTTCATTATTAAATGGGTCACAAATCAATAAAAAAGTTTTAGTAAAATTAGCAAGAATTGTTTTATTTTTTTTAATATCTTTGTTTTTACTTTGTATTGTGTTAACGTAGACCGTATTTACATTATGCAATTAACGCCGCAAGTTTTGCATGCAATATTTTGTTTGTTAGCAAGAGGTGTAGGGAAGAAAACGGGGTTGAAAAAGTTGCACGACGACGCATGCAGAGGCATTTTATTATTTTTTTGTCATTTTTGTTTTAATTTTTTTTTTTTTGTTTTTAAATATTTTTTATTGGAAATGTTGTCAATTTTGTGCTGAAAAAAAACGCAGCTTTCATAAAAATATTTTTTAAATTAATTAAAGGTTTAAAGAACAAACTAAAGCAAAATTCGACTGTATTTGATTTTTAAATTTTACACAATCAAAAGTTAAAAACAAACCAATATTTTGCACTTTTAATAATGAAAAAAACATGTTAAATCAATTCAAGAGCTTTGAAATAATACCAATATTAGAGCTATACGTTCAGAGGTGTAGTGGAAAATCGTATATTTATATGAAAACTTTAGAAGTCCATGACTCGAAAACTATGCGTTTGCGCCACTTTTTCACTTCATATTTTCTTCTTATTTTTCAATTTTCTATCATCCTAGGTACTTGTTTTTTTTTTAAATATGGAGCTGCGTCGGTAAACAAGATTTAAGCCGAATTTTTAATCGCTTAGAAATTATAGAAAATGGTTGGCTGACAATACAGTTGTTTTGTTAACATTTAATTGGAAAAAAGCTTGAAAAAAATTTATATGTAAATGTGGAAAGAGTTTCGTAGAAACTTTGAAAGAAAATATAAAAAAAAACTCGGCCTTAATTGCATAATCTAAATGCGGTCCTTTATATACAGATAGAAGTAAAAATATAAGTATTTCTTAATTAATTATATTCTTACGTAATTTACCGAGCAATAGTTTCTAAAGGTACGGTCACATATGTCAAACCTTTGTCAAAAAATGTCAATTATACACCCCTATCACGAATGTTATGGGAATATGTTATATGGGAGCAAACCTTTATTCCATCCCTAACAAATCGGTATCACAAAAATTTTGGAAGGAAAAATTTATATTGTGAATTATTGGTCAGGTCTTTATAAACAATAGTCTCTATTGTGAATAACTTGTCAGTGCTTGTATTCTGATGAGGATATCTGACTTTAAAATATGTATATTAACAAGCATATATACTTTTGATAAGAATAAATTTTGTGTAGGTAATGTTGTCAAGAGGGCTGTGTAGTCGGTGTTGTAGATTCGGAGTTAAGGTTTTTGTACCGTAGTCGGAGTCGAATAACCCACAAAAAATACGTGACTCCGACTCCAAAATTTTTCGGGATAAAAAATTTTAAAAAATATTTTAATAATTTCCAAAATACAAATACTTCGAAATTGGCGATGCAATATTTTAAATATTGAGCCGAAATTTTCACTGAATCCTTTTCTTCCTATATTTAACCATTTAAAAGCAACTGCATTATATATTGCTTAAAGACAAATATATACCAGTCTTATATACATACATTTAGCATTAAGGTTCGATTAGGAGTCGGAGTTGGAATTTCAATGGTTGGAGTCAGTGTTATTACATTTTGTTGACGACTTCAGAGCCCTGGTTGTTAATGTTAAATAATATATCAACGCTACATTTCTAAACAAAGAAGTATATCAAGAAAAGAGTACTTAAACGGTCGTGGTACTGAAAATGGTACCAGAGTACTGAATTTTCCATTACTGTTGGCGATGCCAAATTTTATAAGTTTGGGAATTTATTTCCAAAAAATTTGTAATGGGAATCATTCACAATACGAAATAAAAAAAATATTGGAATATTTACATGGTAGTAGTTGTTTGCGATAGGGGTGATTTGTTTGCCGTAATCTGACCACTAAATATTTTTTGAGGGCAAACACAAACAGCTGATTTTGTGCATTTTTGCTTAGGTAGCCGCAAAAGTGAAAAATTTCCTGAAATTTTTTTAATTACATTTGTCTTTTCTTTACTATAACATTAAAATACTATGCTATCTTTTACTAAAATAATAAAAAAAAATTTATTATCATTTCATACACAGGAAACTTCATCCAAAGATTTAAGAATAACTAAAGATATACAAATAAAACTGTTAAGCGAATAAGAATTATAAGCCCTAGTTTTACTTGTAACGAAACCTTGTTAATTAATTTTTTGAATCACAAGAAAAACATTGATACAATTTTATTATGTTTATAATGTTAATGGGCCTGGGCCTGCAAATCGCACTCTCTTAAGCTGTGGATCCAAATCGTCGTCCGAATCGTCCAAATCTGACTCTGATTCAGAACTTATGGTATACACAGGCACGTTGCTTCCATCATTCTGTAAAAATATAAATATCTAAAAAAAAACTATTTAGATCATAAACTGTATGGATTTTCAACTAAATGGTGCAAAGATTTGTTTTTAACTTTTTTTCTTGGGTCACAAACATTTCGATTTCCGAAAAATTAAGTTTTTTGAGTTGAGTCACTTTTGAACTAGATGTGCGATCATTTGCTGTCATATGTTGAATTTAAAAAGTTTAATACTTTCAGCATATTGTGTTGTTGTTTGGAGGCATTTATTTTTAAGTTAGAATAAGCTTTAGCTTAAGATTAATATTGCGGCAGTTACAAACGGAATGGCAAACTTATATAAAAACGAACTTATTTACTACGTAAACCCCCTTTCCAATTGTTGTAAATGGTTAAAGTCAATATACATTAAGTCTACCAAACAACACATTTCTTCACACGGTTCATGCTTGCACCATTGGCACACTGAAAATCGCGGGAAAAATCATTCATGTTGCTAAAGGTACCCAAAATGCGAAATTTTGGGAGGGCATGAGGATAATAGGCAACATAGATTTTAGTATAATCTGCAATAATATTTAAAATTAACTACAAATGAAATTTTAAAAAAAAATCTAAGAATACCTTCGCTGTATTTAGCACATTGGTTTTGGGCAGCTGCTATCCAATACATTTGTTGATTTGTGTAATTCAAACCAGGCAATTTGTATTCTTCACCATTTCGGGCCAGCCATTCCTTATACGCCAAATAAGATGACTTAATACCACCATGATCACAACTATTTTCCTCCTCAGTAATTCCACCATCAACCTAAAATTGAGAAAGATAAGAAAACAAAAATAAAAAAACCCTTAAAAATTTCCGTTCTTAATTGTGCATAAAACTTACCTTAAGTCCAGTTTGTTCGTCTGTGTAGTTGCCATATTGATCAATTAAACATTGAGCCTTCTCCTTGTAGTATATTCGTGTATTATTCTGCCACCACCTAACTGCATTACCATACGCATCGTATCGACTACCTAAACCAACAAAACCATGAGTGATTTCATGCCCAATAACCGAACCAATGCCTCCAAAATTCATGTATTTTGGATGGTTTTTATCATAGAAGTGGCCTTGCAAAATACCAGCTGCGAATTCTAAAAAGAAATTAAGGAGGTTTCTCTAAAAACTACATATTTCGGTTTCTAGAGATTTCCATAAAAAAAATTTTGATTCGAAAACATTTTTTTTTGTTGGAATTCATTTTGTTTATGTAGTTTCTTTGGACATAATTTTATGTAAATCACAAAATTTTTTTTTTTGGAAACTTGGAAATCCTTTTAATTTGACAAGAAATCGTTTGAAATTAGGGAGGTAAAGATACGCTTTTTTGCCGATACGATACTGAATTCTAGTTGAAAAAAAACAAAACTCAAGTAATAACAGTGAAGGATTATTAAAATTTAAAGTTTAATAAGATTTTTAAATACAAAGCATTACATATGAATTAATGATACAATTAACAAGAAATAACGAATTTTGTACAAAAAAAAAACAGCGTAAGAAATTATTTATTAATATTTTGACATAAATAAGATTTTTGTTTTCAAAACAAGTATTGTTAACTTAACAATTTGCCAAGTCTGCTTGAACCAGACCTGCTGTGGAAAATAGTCTCTCAGATGCGACTGAACTAATTTGAAAACTTAAGAATTTTTGCGCCATTTTCTTAAAGTTAGCTAAAAAGGCAAAAGGCATTACTAACAAAAACCTCAAATCAAGTTTTTAGTTTTAATTATGAATGCTGTTAAAGGACGGCATTCACTATCCTTCACAATCGTACGATTCATTCACACGAAAATCTGATGGAATTCTATCCGACATAAAAAAATGTCTTCAAAATCTGTTGTCAATGCCACACTATCCCACAAAAATGATGCCAACTCAAATGACTCAGTTTACTTTACAAGAAAATGCAACTCTGATCGCATAGAAACTATCATTTTATGAAATTTTTCATAAACATTTGCAAATCGGACAGACTTGTCAAAAAAATTTGTCACTTAATTAATTTGTATGCAACATTATCCTACTCATAAGCCCACGCGATTTTTTTGACAAATCGTACGACTGAATAGGAAAGTGTATCGCCGGCCTAAACTACGTGTCTTGATAACATTTTACACGTCTGCGATCTAAAACAAAGGGACGTAACTACATAACATCTCGAGTCCTAATAGCAAAAACGATGTTACCAACAACATTTTAGATTTTTGTTTTTTTTTTATGAAAATCGTTAAGTTTTGATCATTTGCGTCATCTCTAAAGATCTCATATCTGCGGGAGGTACCGTTACGAAATAAGAGCAAAAGCAATTTCAAACGAAAACCTAGACTTAAAGCAAAGATATTTAAAAAAAAACCTTCTCCTGTTACATCATTTTTGCTATGAGGGCTCGATATGTTCATTCGATAAATGGTTCTCTTTGAAAATTGTTTGAAGAATTCCATGGAAAACTTATCAATGCATGTTTTTCTGAAATGTTTATTATTATTTTTTACTTTACAAAGTTTTTTGCTTCTCCTGTAAAATTATATTTTTGTTAGTTATGTCTTTTTGCATTTTAGCTAACGCGATATGACATGCCATTGCGACCATAAACAAGTGGTCCTAGGCCTATAAATATAATAGAAGATTATATTTTATTTTTTAAATTAAGCTCTAGGTCTTTTAATATTTAATTATTTATTTTCGATATTTCGCTAACCTTTGGTTAGCATCTTCAGGAAATTTAATTTTATTATAAAAAAAAAAAAAAAAAAAAAAAAATATCGAAAATAAATAATTAAATATTAAAAGACCTAGAGCTTAATTTAAAAAATAAAATATAATCAATTAAACAAGGTCAAATAAAAGCTAAATATAATAGAAGATCTTAGGTTTCTTTCGACTTCTTCTTTAGTTTGAAAGAGGCTAATCCTCTTCGGCAATAATAATTTTTTCACAAACGCTTCAAGGGTCGGTTCTTTTAGACTTATCAGCAGAACTTGTACCACTTGTAGGAGTAACCGTATTCTCAACACTTTCAGAATGCAGAGGCATACATACATATTAAATAGCTCAATAAGACGTGTTTTCACTATGATTGAACCATTGTATCAAGGGTTAAGAATTGTGGATAAGCAATAGGCTTCATTATTTTCTACAGCCTCAAATTGTTTTTTTATTGCTAATGCCGCTAACTGTTGAGACTATTCTCCAGCTCCGTTCATTTATTTATTATATGAAGCAATTTCCTTATTCTGTTTTGATTTTATGCTCTGCTTTTTAATGTGTTTTTTCTCTTGATTGCTTTGCAAAAAATAAGCATAGAAAATTAAATTGTTTGTTCGAAAATACTCCAAAAAATATATAAAAAGTATCGTCGTTTAGACAGCAAAGTAACGCCGATACCGATACATCGGAAAATCTGAAGCATCGCCGATATATCGGTATCGGTATTCATTACATCCCTATTTTAAATCTATATGAATAAACCTTTTCGATTACTTTTTTCTTGAAATACATACGTATACTGTTTTTCTTTTCCTCATACTTAGCATTCACCACTGCTGGCCGCTCATATATTTTCCAATTGCGTGCATTTACTGGAAATTTCAATTGGTTCAATGACTCATCGGTATCGAAAACATTTTTCCTTAAAGACGATTCAAAATATTCATCAGGATGAAAATGCAATTTTTGATAGTGTTCCCTTAATTTATTGTCGTCCAACAATTCATCGGGATAACCAATAAAATTGCTTAATAAATTAAATTTATTTTTGGCCTCCCGTTTCGTCTCATTGTCCATCCATTGAGTGTCGTCAAGCATTCCACCGAAGACCTTGGTTATGTTTTCGACCATATTCAAGACAGCGAGTTTAGAGTCCTGTTGAAAATACTTGCGCAGATACAAAGAATCCATCGATATCGGTAAACTGTGTTTTATTTAAAAGGGAGATTTTGAAGGGAATATTTGTTTAAAATTTATTAGGCAGTTCTTTAAACAACTGAAATGTTTAAGGCTCTATAACCTTTTTCAGTTTAAAATGGTGGATCTTTTGCTTTTGAGAAGCAAGTGTACATATCGCTCATTTGCTGCAAGACCGGCATAAGTCAAAAAAATCCATATCGAGATAAACGCGTTAGAAAAAATAACGATACATTCTCTTCAAATGGGGAAAGTATAACAGATATAAAGATGAATTATATACCCAATATAAAGAAAAACGTCCGAACAAATCTGCATCACTAACTCCCAAATTGTATTTTTTGATTTATGCCGGTCTTGCAGCAAATGAGCGATATGTTTCTTTTTGAATTTCTTTTCTTTTTTAAATATGTGTGTAAATGATGAAAGCGATATGAAAATAAACGAAATTAACTGGCTGTTTTTATAAAACGAAGAAAAAATTTCGTGTGAGGTATTAACTTATATTGAAAACAACAATAAAATTAGAAAATTTGCTTTTGTTTTCAAAATAATTTCTCACACGAAATTTTATTTTCATTTTCTTAAAACAGGCCCATTGCCCAATTAGAAGGTCTGCGTGCAACTACAACAATCAAACAAAAGAAAAAACAACACGAATTTTGTTTGTGTAAAAAATGATAAAGACGTCAAGAACAAAAGCAATTGTTTGTGTAAAAATGGTCGAAATGTCAAAAGCAATTGCTACAAAAAGAATTGCACGTTTAAAACACAACTCTGCAAAAAATCAGCAGGCGTTTCAAGCAGACATACTATTTGGACAATCAACAGGCCGTAAAAAAGGTTAAAAAATAAATTATTTACTGGCTGCTCAACAATTTCGATCGTTAACGTTCGCAAACAAAATTTCTATACAAAACAAAATGACAAAAATGTTTTTTTTCCCAAAGAAACACAGCATATATTTCTTCAAAGCATATTTGTTTTGCTGATATTTAAAATACGTAAGTGCCGGATCACACAAGTGAAGTTTAACTCTTCAAGTCTTGAGCTTTTAGTAGAGAAGGGAAAAGAGAATGTCATATCCTTTTCCCTCTCTCCTAAAAGCTCAAGACTTGGTGGGTCAAACTTGACGTGTGCGAACCGGCACTAATAGGAAAGTGTTGTCGGTCAAGTCCGAGTGTTTGACACTCTACACCACAGTTATTACAAATACATATTCGATATGTATCCTTTTTGGGTTCCATTTTATATCTACATATATGGAATTGAAAAGCATTCATTAACTGCAGAGAACAAAGCAACCATGACTTTGTTTCTTTAGCACATATTTAACTTATTAATGGCCATTTTTTCAATGTACCGACAAACTGTCTGTTACCTAATGTCAACATAAATTTATTAGACCGATAAACTGTCTGTTAACAATTTTTGGTTTCTCAATAAACCGACAAAAAACATTGCTTTAAGTTGGCAACACCCCTCAAAATACATGTAAAAGTTGGGAGTCAGCTGATTGAATTTATCTGTACGGCAAATAAAAGGAAAATAAATAATTGGCAGATGAGTGCTGGTTATAGCCTTTTCACACTTGTCAACATTTAACATCTAACATTAATTTGCTAAGATGTTGAAATTTTCCCATAAGAAATACATACACTCACAATATTCTGTACGTAAAATTAACTGAAATTGTAATATAAAATAAATGAAAGTTCAATTAAAAACCGGTCTACCTATTTTTCATTTATTTTTAACAAAAAGCTTATTTAATTTTTACTGTCAGAAATTCAACACCATATTCCGTAAAATCAAATAAATATTCAGTTATTTTGTAAAATTTTACTGTCAAAAATTCAACTCCATATTCAGTAAAAACGATAAAATATTCAATTATTTATTAAAATTTTACTGTCAATTTTTTACTGTCAAATTGACCCCATATTCAGTAAAAACAATTTAATATTCAGTTATTTTATTAAATTTTCGTTTACTCCACAAAAGAGCCGGATTTCTAAAAAATACCAGGCAGACACCTGTCCGCTTGTTTTTCTTATAAGCAAGAGAGGGAGAATATTTGTATATACTTACCCAGTTATACACGTTTGTTTTACTTTTGTTGTACTGACCACGTTGTTTACAGAAGAACTCTCAATTATAAGACACCAGCAGCATGACCGATATGGCTTCGCAATTATTTTACTTTTAAAATTTGATGTAGGTATTTAAATAAATTATTTTAACAAATAGAAAATGGGTATTGCTTACACAAAACAAGCAATTCATTTTTTATAGATAAGTAAAAATAAATTTTTGGTAGTAAAATTATATAAAATAACTGAATATTTAATTGTTTTTACTGAATATGGGGTCAATTTGACAGTAAAATTTTAATAAATAACTGAATATTTTATCGTTTTTACTGAATATGCTGTTGAATTTTTGACAGTAAAATTTTATAAAATAACTGCATATTTATTTGTTTTTACGGAATATGTAGTAAATTTTTTGACAATTAATTTATAAAAGATAACTGAATATTGATTTGTTTTTACGGAATTCGCGGTTGAATTTTTGACAGTAAAAATTAAATGAACTTTTCGTTGCTTTAAATTACATTTTTATTTACTTTAACATAAAGAAGAATTTAACTCAATCAACGGACAAACAACTGTTAGAATCAGTTAAAAATAAATTTGTTTGGAATTTTAAATGTTTATTTATTTAAAAATTACTGAACGGAATATTTCTTAAATAAACTACAGTCCGTTACTGTAATAATATTGTGAGTGTAGGGCTAAAAATCAAAATTTTTCAACATCTTTACAGAATGTTACCATCTCATTTTGTTCCCTTTTACATTTTTCGATTTTTTTAGTGTCATCACTAGAAAAATGGCAATAAATTCTGTTATTATTGTGGCATCACTGACAAAATGGAAGTTGCTTTGAAAGCAGCGTTACCACTTCTCAAGTTTTTTCCATTTTTGCAAGCCTTATTTTGCTTAGTTTTGCTAAAATTATTAAACAAAATGGATTAGAAATACATTTTGGTGTTAGATGTTAGATGTTTCAAGTGTGAACGCGTATTTCACATTTTCAACATATTCCATGCATTCCTCCGAAATGTATGCAAGTGTACAAAGGGTATTAGCTTTGCGACAGAATAGAAAACAAATGAGACATTGAGAAAACCAAATTTCAGTTTTTCGTCGTTGGGAAAAAAGATAATCGTGTAATGAGAAAATGGCCATACAAATTACAATCGGCCTAATTTACGATAAGGACAATGTAGAACAGATAGAAAGCTTGTCGTATTTGTGTCGTTAACGACAAGGAAGGCTAACATTAAACAGAATTTAGATAATCAAGACAACAATAATGTTAAAAAATACCAATAGTAAGTTCAATTTTGGCCCGTTTTCACAACTTACCGATAGCTAAAAGTAGACTTTAAACGGCCTTATAAAAAGTGTTCCATTATTAAAAATTTACTTTAACCTAAAGTGAGCGATAAAATAGATTAAGGTTCATCCTACCTGGTAGGTTAAAGTAAAGTTGTAATAAAAGGACACTTTTTATACGGTCGATAAAATCCTACTTTTAGCTATCGATAAGATGTGAAAACGGGCCTTAGTGTTTTAACATACTTAAAGCATGTTTTTTCAAATGGTCAAATATCAGATTTAGTACTGTTTTTAAGGTTGCAATAAAGAAGGTACTTTTGGGACAACGTAAATACTGTACAACGAAAAGCAGCTTGCATGGAAAATTATGGACCGGTTCTCACAAATTTCGACAGTTCCTATGGCAATTTTAATGTAACTAATTTTATTTAATAGTCTGTGAAATTGTTACTGTACTTTGCGCACAAGGTTTACATAGACGGACAATAGGAAAGTAGGACGAACCTCCACTGAACCAATAATTGTTTATAGTATTTACGAACAACGTTTATTAAATTAGTTTTCGTTGGCTCAACGATTTATTCGTCAATATAATGAAAATTAAAATTATCGAGGTATTGAAATTTAAGTACTGTTCATTGACACAATAAACATGAATTTATTAAGTATTTTTTTTTTATAAATGTACGGTTAAGTAAAAAAATGTACTTTGAGGTAACGAAACATTTATTAAGTCTTGTTAGCACAAATGCCCATTATTTTAAAGAACGGTAATTAGTTGTTACAAGGAACAAATTCATTGGACGAAAATTAATACAGTTTTCGTTTCCTTTACGTACGTGTTCGTTGCATTTTTGGTTCAGTGTCGTTACAGTAGAAAGTGATTCTGAGTCGATCGATACACAGAAAATTTTTTTGGCAAAAATCGTTTACTTTAAATAATTAATTAGTGTACATTAATTTGTTGTTTGCTGCAATAAATTTTTTTGGTAGGAACACATAAATTTAAATGTTTGTGTACACAAAACTCAAAAATTCTAATCCGTTAATGGATAAATCAATTCTTTTGCAGGGGCAATATGAGTAAAAAAATGTTATTGTCTAAACGAATTGTTTAATTAAAATCGATTTTCTACTTTTTTCTGTGTATGTATACGAATAAGTGGGCCCAGAACGAAGATAAGTAGTGTTAAACCGTGTTCAGATATGCACCTTAATTTCAATTTAGTTATTGTTTAGTTAAATAAAATTGTTATAATATTGAGTAAAATCAAAATGTAACACTGTCACAAGTGTGTTTAGTGAGCAAAACACAACTTAAAAATCGACTTTTTTTTAAATCTGAGCATCAACGCCAATGTCCACAAAAAATTCTGAAATCTCTCCACCAAAATTCGTGATTTTATTAGCAAAAAACAAAAGGCCCTATCTACAAAAGATTATATGGCAAACGCTAAAAGGCCTAACTAAAAGTTTTCAAAATATGCAACATTGCCAACTTTCAAAACGACTGGTAGAATTTACAAGAAAAATAAATTCTAAACTGGTTAAAGCGATTTATCAATTTATCATTTAAAACAGCTTTTGCTTCTACTCTAAAATTTTCAAAATGTTTGAAAGGGCCTTTTGCGTTTTAGGTGACGATATATGAACTAGCATTTGAAAAAATGTTATTTTAATTCCAAAATAAAAATTCTTCCAAAACTTTATGGAAATATCCAACCAAATATATTCCAAAAAAAAAACTTTTGCTTTGAGTTGCGAAAAAGTAATAATTTTAAAACTCCAATTTTTCTTAAATTATTGAAAATAAACTGGTCTAAAAAAATCTTTTTATAGAATCTTTTGAATCGAAACAAGACGTAGAAATTAAACCGCCTAAATTTAAACTTAACAACCTGAGCTATTTGTGTCTGATGCTTTACCAAAATCTACCCAATCGTTTAAATATTGCTACTAGTATTGCCATATATTTTAATTTTGTAAAGTTTATTTAGTTTCGAATATCATTTGATAATATTGTTAAATTTTAAATAAAATTTTTAGAAACAAATTTAGCATAATTTTTAAAATTTCCTTAGCATTTTTTTGGCCATGTCTTTTAAATGAAAAGTTACATCATATGAACTAAATTAGTTCATTGAGTCAATGATACATTTTACATTTTAGTAATGAAAATTTAGGTTGAATTGTAAAATTAAGGCACAACTGCGAATAACGTTTTAAAAGCCACTTTTTGCAAAATCAGTTTTTGTTTTTTGCAAATTATCGTTAACATTACTCTCTTACATTGTTTTAACTACATAACTATCATCCAAAATTATGCACCTTAACCTCTTCAAAATGCAATACAAAAAGAGTCAGCAAATGAAAGAACTTTGTAAGTAACTAAGAAATTTTGCATTCTAATGTTTTTTCGCAAATTGGAATAACGTTTTAAAAGCGATTGTGGATATGAAACGTTTTTCAACTAAAAAAAACTGCAAATTTGCATGTTATTTTTAATTAAAATTTCTTAATATTTTGCATACAAGTTTTTTTGATATCATAAATTTTGATAATCAAAAAAAAAAATTTAAAATAAGTAATCCTGCCTTTTAAAACCGTTTTTTTCTCTCCTGAAAAATAACTATTTTGTCATTTACAACGTTATTCGCGGCTGTGCTTCAATTAATGTCAAAATATCGTTGTGTTTATGACGATTTTGAACTTAATAAAACGACATTCGTAGTTGGAATGCCGCGCTACGTTGGCTCAAAAATATTGACAAAATTTATGGCAGGAATGTAAAAAATCGTTACATTTACGAAGGGTTTTCTCTTACAGTGTTTTCTTTTCTACAAAGAAATACCACCTTGCTAAAAGGTGTATATGTATATAAAATGTCTTGCCAACATTCTAACAATGCAATTTCTTATTTGTCGAGAACAAAACACAAAATTGGATCGCCCTGTTTTAAACAACTGACAAAAAAGTGTGTTCTTCAAAATATAAAAAAAGATTACGTAAACCAAAATTTGTTTATTGATTGATATTAAATAACTAAATCAAAGAACTACATGAATGACGAAATTCCAATTTCTTTTGTATGTTTTTCATAAAACAAAATTCGAAATTCGGCCTTAAATTTTTTTGAATATGAAGAAAATTTAAAGAAATAAAAATAAACGATGGTCATTGTGCAAATTTGAAATGTGTAAACTTGCAGTGCATATTATGATTGATCGTGAGCATACCAATTTTATTTTTGTGCAAATGTGTTAGTCTGCTTCTACACGTTTCATCTTTTGATGCTCAACTCTTATGTTTTTGGCGAGAGAAGAAAGAAGAAAAGGGGTTAGTACGGAGATGCCTGTACTCGGTCAGTACGCTTTGTGTTTTTATTCGTTGGTATATGCACAACGATGGCTGAATGTAATTTTTTTCTTTTCTTTTTCACTTTGATTCGCTATTTATAAAATTGTTGTTGTTTTGTACTGAAAAAAGTTGAAACCGATTGCTGCGTGTGAATATATTGGCATCTTTAAAAGGGAATTGAAAAGAAGTTGAGCATCAAAAGATGAAACGTGTAAATTCAGACTTATTTCTCTAAAAACTTTTTTCTGGCAACACAGAGAACTTCTGGCAGCACTGTAAAAAATCTGAATTTGTTTACAATTATACTCAAGCAAATTAATATAATTTTTTTCTTTTTAAATTGTTTAAATTTCATTATCTTTTTATATTAAACCCCACACAAATGTTCATTTTATAAGAGTCCTTAAAAAACAATATGGCGCTTAATATGTCAAATGTTATTATAGTTTATATTTGTTTGCAAGTGAGCAAATATGCACTACTAAGTTCGCTAATGGTGTAGTGCAAATTTGTGTGTTTTTGCACGCGTTTGCATCTTTTGCACACTATGCACTATCCATCGTGATTTCTCTTAAGTAAATATAAGAATATATGAATTTACATGTTCCGAGCATTAATTTTTTTCCGTCTTAGTGGATCGATTCGGCTACGGACCAACCTCCGGTTCATATGTTATGTTCCACGTGAGTAGTTGATAGGGGGGTATTTATTCAATCGACATTTTGCTTTAATCGGCTAATTGCTCCGTTAATTAACCGTGGTTTGGGTTTAATCGGTTAATTTAGTTTTTGTTCAGTTAACCGATTAATAAAGTTTTTTTTTATAAATCAAGTTTTTTCAACATATAAAAATGCGTTAATTATTTATTATTTGGAGTTTATTGGTAAAAAATAGCAATTACATACCAAACATAACAATTCTTGAACTAAAACGAGCAATAGAAAAAACAATTCATAAATATATAATATTCTTTTTTCAATTAATACATAATTGGGGTATTCACAAAGTGTGCTATCAAGTCATATCGTCATAACGTCCTAAATAATATTTTACAATTGTTTAAAATAAATATTGTTGTGTTTCAAGCAAAATACAAATTTTAATACTGTGTTTATTGATTCGTCATAACTGTACAGTAGAAATCGAAATTATAAGCGGTAGACCACAACAGTCATATCGTCGGCTTAATATGCAAACCTGCTAACTCCCTTTCAGCACATTTTACAGGACAGACAAAAAACTTTTTATTTTTTTATTTCCAACTTGATAGAAAATTAAATATACCGTAAGTTTTACACACTACAAGACTTAAATAGAAGAAAAACTACATGCTGGTCGACAAGGCCATCAAAATCTCAATTTACTTAAAAGGTGCTTTGTATATTAAGCCGACGATATATATTTCTTGTAATTATTTTAAGACATAAGCCTTTACAACTTTATGACTACCTTGTATTTATTATAGACAGAGATAATCAAATTAGTTATTTCAGTAGTTAACGGAGATCTTATATAATAATCTTTTTGACAAGTAATTTGGTTTAAATGTTTAGGATTAAAGCGATTCTTTTCTTTAGTTTTGACAAAACTTGACTTGGAAAAAATTCTTTCACTTATCGTAGATGAATATTTTATTTCTCATTCCTTTTCCAGGATTTCTCTAAAAATTGAAAATACTCCATTATGATATTATCGTACTGTTTTAATTTTTAAAATTTAAAAAAACACTTCTAATTGCTTCGGTTAATTTTGTTAACACAGGGTCTCCACCTGAGTTAAGATATAAGATTTTTATATCAGCAAACGTCAAATTCAATCGCAGAGAGTATTATCTTACGTGTGGACTCTCAAATAGTGTTAGTATTAATATTATAATAAATGTTATGAGACAGTTGTCAAAAATACACATACATACATATGAAACAATAATAAGACTTATTCATTAAAATGTTAAATTTTTTAGTGCAAATAGTTAAAATCTTGTGATAAGTGTTTAAAAAAACAATATTTTTAACTAAAAAAAAAGAAATAACTAAAAAAATAATATAAACGACACAAGTTTATTGTACGAGAATCATTCAATTATGGAATCTTATAACGTACGTGTTCCCCTTGTTAAAATTAAGATAAACATGAAGAAATTTGTTCTCTCATTCTGCCGACGTTCTTTCCCAAATTATAGCAGATATTATCTCAGGTGATGACTCAGGCCTGGAACAGAATAAAGTAGTTGTAGTAGTAGCTGAAACTGACTAATGCTCTGTAGCGCAACAAAGTCCAAAATTTTGAATTTTGCGCTTCAACTTCAACTGCAACGACTGCTACAACTACGTATTCTGTTGACACTATTTAGCAACTACCGTTTTTAACTTTTGACCGCTTGCAGCGCTATTCGTAACGTTGTACTACAGCGAATATTTTGTTCCCCACTTCAGTGTAAATGACTGATATGAGAAGAAACAAATAACTAAAGTTTAGTTACTAAACACATATGTACATATAAAAAAGACCTGAAATTTAAAAATTTGTTGGAAATCTTTGAGCCATTTTTCGCCACATTCCTGTTGATCGATGATGAAGATAAAAAAAACGATTGAGAAAAAGAGTAAGAGTGCTTGTAATTTTAATCACCGGTCGGCGGAAAATGGGTTAAAATGAAGATTACTGAACACCTTCTTTGTTTGTATGAAAAATATTTTCTAAACCCATACCTTTTGTATATGAGCCGAAACAAATAATTAACAAGTAAGAGTGCTATATTCGGCTGTGCCGAATCTTATATACCCTTCACCATTGTGCGAGCAGAATACAGAGCAACTAGACAAAAACTAAATAATTTTTACATATATGTACATACATACATATTCACAATTCTAAAAACTTCATTATAAATTAAATTTAAAAATCTAATGCCCAGTTTTCAGGATTGGTATTAAAACACATTTATTTTTAAAATCGATTTAAATACAAAATTCTTTTCTTCACTAAAAACTTAAATCAAACTTAAGTCACCGATGTGGTACACTTAATTTCAACTTAAGTTTCCATTGTAATATTTTAGCAAGGTGGCCTGAATATCACAAAAATACAACAACAACAGGCAAAGCATTAACAGTCAGCTGTTTTTTCAGACCACCTTGTAGATAATTACACTTTTTTATATTTTTTTTTTTGTATTTAGTAGTGCTACCATACTTTTATCTTAATTAAATAAGACTTTTCAAATAAAACTCAAAAACACAATCTGTTTTAAATACGATTTAAGTTTGTTATGAAAATTAACTTAATATAGATTTAAATACTATCCTGAAAATTGGGCATAAAACTGGTAAATATTTTTTTACAATCGTTTTTAGAACATAAAAATTAAAAAAAAATTCCCTTTGAAAAACCAAGATTTGAACCATTTGAATTCGCCTAATTAAACGCATTAAAATAAACTCCACCACTCATATAAAGGGTATAAAAAACAACAAAAAACCACATTACCAACACTGCATTATCATAGCCGTAGAAACCAAATTGTATGGTATGTTTATGTCATTTTGGTAATACAGTGGTTATGGTAATGCAGCGTTGATAAGGTTATGTCGCTTCTAATTGGATCTTTTAAAATTGAGGTAGTCGTGGTTTTTTACTCATATCTCAGCCATTTGTGGACCGATCTTTTTGAATTTCAATAGCAAACAATTCCGGACCATATGTGACATAAATGTACAATAACCTGGCCCCCATCATATATGGGGTCTTCGGAAAACCCATTTCAACAGACAGACGGACAGACGGACATCGTTAAATCAACTTCGCTTTTCATACCGACCCAGAATATATATACTTTATAGGGTCTTAAATCGATATTATAGAAATTACAAACGGAATGACAAACTTATATATACCCTATTCACCACCTGTGGTGAAGGGTATAAAAACACAAAATAAATATGTTATAATAATACAAAAAATTAAAAATTGTATTACTTCGATTAATCGACTAAATTTAACCGGAATAATCGTTAATCGAAAAAAGCCAATTTGAAATTAACCGATCCGATAATCGGTTAACCGATTGACGGTTAACTGAAGGAATACCTAGTAGTTGACAAACAAAGAAAGGTACCGTTCTTAACTATGTTGCCTGTGCCGATTTATATAGTCAAAATATTTGAAAACCGGTTTCTTGAAAATGTCGAATAATCGAACACCTTATTTTTTTGATAATTGGAAAAAAACAAAATTTGTATTCATGTGTTTTGTATATGTGTTAGTATCAAATTTGAACGCTTATAACTCTGAAAATATTGAACAGATTCAAATGGTGTAGGTAATTTTTATTCTAGTCGCTGGGCAAACAGAGGAGAAAAGTGTTCTTAACTGTTTTGCCTTAGCCGATTTATACCCTGAAGGAAACCTGGGTGCAAGTGTCTCCAAGTAGGGATGCCAAACGGGAAATCCCGAATCCTGAAATCTCGGCTTTTTCGGGACTGACAAATCCCGAATCCCGGGATTTTTAATTATAATAATTTTTAGGCATGAACAATTTGTATATGTATAAAAATTTCCGTTTTTATTGAATTTTTATACTTTCTAATTATTCATTGTCTTATGGCCGTTTTCTCATTACGCGATTACCTTTTTACCCAACGAAAAACTACACATTACAGAAATTTGGTTTTCGCAATGCCTTCTTTGTTTTCTATGCTGTCGCCAAGCTAACCAGCACTCATCTGCCAATTATTTATTTTCCTTTTATGTCAATATTTGCCGTACAGATAAATTCAATCAGCTGACCCCCAACTTTTATATGTGTTGCCAACTTAAAACAATATTTTTTGTCGGTATACTGAGAAACCCAAAATCGTTAAGTGCCGGTTTACACACGTCAAGTTTGATTCGTCAAGTCTTGAGTACATTCCGAATCCCGGGATTTCTTAATATCGATTCCGTTTGGCATCCCTATCTCCAAGTCACTAGTTTTGTCGACTATTATGGTGACATAGTGAGCGAAGTGTCTACACTACACTACATTTGCCACTATATTTGGCTTTAAAACGAAAAATTTTTTATCAATAACAACTGAGAAGTACAATTCCAATACCTCTGCCAGTCTGCCGATATATTGACACCAAATTTTTAAGATTTTTTGATTTGACGATTTTCTTACAAATAATTTTATAACACCGAAATCCACTTGAATTTTATATCACTGACAATCTACCATTAACAATGTAATGCATTCTTATGTTTTTTACTCTAAAATAATACAAAAACTAACTATTAACATTTAAAATTTTTACTGTCCTGATAAGAGGCGATTTTTTACAAACTTCGACTGGTAGACCTATATAAACAGGCGTGTTCTGAAAATCACTTTAACTCAAATCACGTGATTTCAAATCACTCGTGCCTACTAGAATTACACGTGTTATATTTTAGCGTCCCGTTTTTGTGTGTTTTGGTGTGATTTTTTTTGCATATCGAAATACTTAGAAAAAAAAAAAGAAAAACTTGACCCATGGCAACGCTGGCCTCAACTTAACTTACAAAAAAAAACTTAAGAAACTCTTCTAAAATCTCACCTGCGCAAAACAATCTTTGCACAATCTTCCGGTTCCGACCACTGCTTTAGTTTATGCCATAACGCAGTTTTGAATTGCGATTTTCTTTCACGAAACTCTTTCGATAGGAATTCTGCTGAATATTCATGTGCACGCCACATCAAATAATTGGCAATATCACGTTTTTCGGTTTCTTTTATGACTTTGCCTAACTTTTCAAAGAAACTCGGATCTGAAACATTGATAGTTTCATTTTTTTTAACACTTAGGCCTTTAGGCAAGAGGTCATTGATGTAAACCAACCAATTTATGTAAGGATACGTTTTTTGCATTTGCTCGATGCTAAGTAAATTGTACATATCTTTAGATTTTCTTTTACCAAAACGGGGCGTGGAGATCTAAATTTATTAAAATTAAAATAAATTTTAGCTGGTTTTTTTCTTTTATAAAATGTTAGAACTTACATTCGCCAAATTCATTTCAAATTGCAGAGATTTTCTTAGTTGCTCTTTGGCTGTTTCATTTTTAGCTCCAAAAAGAACAGCAATATCAACCATATAGTCGTAGTAGATCGAAACCAAAGGGGATGTGAAACCCTTAGCCAAAATTGACCGATCAAAGCCTAGTAAAGATGGATCCAACTGGAGAGAATATGATAAATTAGTTTTCAGACTTGATTATAGAAAAATCACTATGTATAACTTCTTAAATATTAACTGAATTATTAGATCAGAGTTAACTTAAATATATGATACTGACTTGTCAATATTCCACTCTAAAAATTAGATGGAGTCGAAATTTATAGCGAAATGGTATCTACTATAGAGGCCTGCATGAGTGATTCATTCATAGCAAAGCAATAAAAAAAACATCCTCTAAAAAAAAGTTGAAACTAATCCTCTGGAGTATACCATGGAGTAGTTTTAAAACTTATCCACTAGGAGTATGTATTAACATGGAGTAGTTTTAAGATTACTCCGTTGTAATGCAAAACTGGGCTATGTGGCCGAGCCCTAGGACATCGTAATGTTAAATTGACCACCTTTTAACCATAGATTTGGAGGAGCTTTGGATAACTCCTACTCCTTTATGGACTACTTTGCATGAATGTATGGACATGTCTCGTTATCTGCAGGGTACACACAACCCAATACATTAACAAACCAATGGGAGATAACAGGCACAATTCATTCTCATTCAATCAAACAATTCATTCATTCAAATTCATAATGGAATGAATGCACATTTTTCTGTTTTGACGACATTCATGCAGGTCTCTAAGATCTACCAATATTATAAAGAGTAAATTTGATTTTATCCACCAACTCAAATTGAAAAACTTACATTTATAATACGTTTATTAGTGTTATTTGAATTCACGTCAATTGATAATCTCACAATATAATCACTCTTGAAACCAAACCGTCTCAATTTCTTAACAGTTTTTTGCCAAGTCCAGGTATTATTTCTCTTCCAACAATCACAATCAGTAACAGGCCAGCCACACAATTTTTTGGCAATTTGTTGCATCGGTTTGGGGCCCAAGGTCTCAATTAAGTCTGTAGAAACCATACAAATTAAACATTTTTCGGTCCAAATATATAAATACCCCTCCTGCCACCCGTTCAAAAATAAACCCACCTGTGTTTGTGCACGCCATATACAAAGTACTGGGTAATTTTAAATGTTTAGGGTCCCTTTCTGGTCTTCGCTCTTTCATAACAGCTAGCAGTTGCTCCTTCACTCTGTCCTCCAGTCCAGATATTGTTGAAATATATTCTTTATCTTCCATCAAATTAGTTTCATTTAGGAAGGTACCACAAGCGAAATTATAGAAATCAGTGCAGGGATCTATTTCGGGTCTCATTTTACCCAATACCATCGAGGCAGTACGCAGACATTCCGGTGTATAACAAGTATCTGTGAACGTAGAGACATATAAGAATTTTTTTGTATTATGTTGTTATTCTTATATCGATCTTAATATACATACATATGTATGTGGGCATATGTGTATAAAAATTAACAAGTGGTTGTTTGTTTGTGTGTTTTTTAATGTTTTTTCCTTATAGACCTCTAAGCTAATGTTCGTATTTTCCTGAAATTGTCACTGTAATTTCCTGATTACCCGACGCTTAAGTATTTGTAAATTTTCAATGGGCTAAGCACCTCCTATACAAAGGCAATATGAATTAAGTTTTTTTTCAGGAGAGCGATTTCAGTAAAAATTAATTTGATATATGAAAAACTATCTATGCAAAACATCTTTGAAAAAGGGGGCTGGTTAAGCGAGGTGGGAGTGGCATCTCCTATACAAATACAATATAGATTTCTATATATCTGAAGAACGGTAAAACAAAAAAGGTGGGGCTAGGGGAGCTTAAGTGATAATTATATCTAGTACTGTTAAGTATCAAAAGTTAGTACTATACATTTCAGCTGCCACCACCTGCCACCCCAGTGACCAGATCATTTTTAATGACTTCATATAATTGTTTAAGATTAGCGTAACTGACTAGGTGATCATCGCCTAGCCCAAGCATCTTTAGCCAATGTGTAAACAAAAAAAGTAGAAAGGTAGACGGAAAATGCAAAAAATATCATTATTAAATCGAAAATCAAATTGTCATGTGTTTGGTACTTTTTTGAAATTTGCACATTTTGGGTATAAAACAGGGCAAAAACATAATTTTGGTACTTTTTTGGTAAACAACACTGCTTTACAAATTTTTAATTTGGAAAAATACCAAGAACGCCACATGCCTAGATAAGTTAATGGGGACCTCCTGAACACGAAAAACTCTGTATTTTTTTTTCCTAAGTACCGTTTTTTAGATAACGGAACTTTTGTGTTTTTCGATGTATGGTCCCACTCAAACCCTTGTGGAGCCCAACCGAAAAGTCTGATCGATGCTACGAATTTCTATCTGATAAGAAATGGCTGAGTTATGGCACTCAATTTTGCTCAGATGTCCTGAGATATATGCACATATGTTTATGTATATAATCACATAAGATCATATTTAATTTTATTTGCTCACGTAGGCAAAAAGTTAGGGACATTGGATGAGCATATGTAGATATTCTACAAACTATTAATATAATCGCTACAAATGATCATATTTTATTACACCTCCAAAGGCCTTTTTTAATTTTGTTCGATACTTTTGGGTCGTCAATGATTACCTGACCAACACCTGTATGTACGTGGATCAACCATGATATTCATAAGTTGGATACGATTTACCATTTTCTTATTTGTAGAGGAATCACATTTAAAGTTTTTTTGCTTATTCAAAATACAGATCCGACCTTAAAAAGGCCAACAGAATTTAATTCAAGTGTCCTCAAAACGCTTACTATTCTGTTAGTTCAAATTACAATTATTATACAGCGTGGCCGTAGCGGACAAGAAAATGCACTACATACATTCTGCTGGTGTCTGATAATTGCGAAATTTTCTTTACATAAAAACCCACGGATAGCTTAAGTAAGACCATGTAACATGAAGATACAAGACAATGTTAAGCAAAGTTTGAATTAAGCAAAAGAGTATGTGAAATATTGCGGGAATAGGCCTATTGCATGAAAGCTTTTTTAAATTGGAATCTGATTCATTGAACGCATTCAAAAAATAAAACTGGTTAATATATCATCATAATTTTAAGTTAAAACCAATTTTGTGAAAAAGGTCAGTTAAAATTCGCTAATAATGAAATAATAAATTGGTATGCTACCAAGTGAAAGGCGTTTGGAAGTACTTTCTAATGATGCCAATTTTGTTAAGATCCAGCTGATGCCTAAAGAGATATTGATTAAGTATTCTGATACTTTGAAGACCTAAAACTCCCAAACTAGAAGCGTTAGCGCGAAAACAGAATAAACTTCTTTTAAAGGTACAAAAACGTTATTAAAATGCTAGCTTTTTGGTTCCAATTTCAGCCAAATCGTGTCATGTGTTTAAAAAAAATTTTAAATATCACGACAACGGATAAATTTGATGTTTAATGAAGCTTATATTTTAGAGTTAGGACCAAGGCGAATTCAAACAAGGTGGTCTTATTTTGAAAACGTTTACAACACTGTAAACTATTTTAACGTTGTGTCAAAAATAATGCAACACAGTAGTAAACAATTTAAACAAATATTTAATTTTAAATTGTTTATTTTGAAATTAAATGATTTAAAAAAATTTGAAATTTCATTATTTTAAGCGAAACTTATAAAATTTAGTAAACATTCTCCAGAATCACATGAACGGTATAACATTTTGACACAAGGTTAGTAATCAGCTGTTGCTTACGTAGCAAGATAAGGTCGCCTTGGTTAGGACGATTTTTTTCTGTTTTACAAAATTTAAAGCACTAATTTGGTTAACTTTTTTATTTTATTCGCAACACTATTTCTGTTTTCTATACTTGCAAGCTTGCATTACATTGGACCAGTCCAGTAAGTAGTCCATTTGATCAAAATGGATCAGGTAGTCCAATATTATTTGCAGGAATAGTTCAAGAAAAGGAACATTTTTTTTAATAAAAAAATAAAAAGAAAAAACTAAAAAACAAGGAAACGTAAAAACTAAAATTCATTTGTACGTCAAATTACATAGCGTCACCCAAAATCCAAAAGGTCATAAGTAACAAAAAATTTTAAATCAACTTTTTTATGGTTATTGATGCACAAGGCGAATTCATCCCAGGTAATCTCGGTACTACAACAAGTACAACTCGTACAAAAACCACAAGCAATTTGTTTTTGTAAAATCATTGTACAATGTCAAAAACAGAAATAAAACAAAACAGAAACAAAGATAATAAAAGAGAATAAACAAAATTTTGACATCCAACAGTGATTTCAGCTAATATCAGCAGGGCGTTTAAGACCACCTGTAATAAATTCGCCTTGATGATGCATTTATCAAAAAAAAGTCCCGTTCATATTTCAGCAGTTAGAAGGTGTAAGTATACATTATTGTCCTTTCTTGTGAGTATAAATTATTTAAAAGGCTTAAAGTACTTTAACAAAACGTACGTTTGTTTTTATTGAAATTATTAAAAATAAGTTAGAGTGCTATATTCGGCTATGCCGAATCTCATATACCCTTCACCATGGTTGGGAAAGAACAGAAGTTTATATATACGTATAATTGCATTTAATAATTTGCACATGTTTGCTTGCTATTTAATATATTAAGACACAAACTTATTTTTTAAAAAAAAAGAGTAATTTTTGGGATTTCAGTATTTTGATTAAAACTCAGCCATTTTTTAACCGATTTGACAGATTTATATGTCGACGTTTGTAGGATGAAATTTAGCATGTTCTTGTTTTCGGGAAGATCTATGGTTCCTTAAAATGGGTATTTTTCAAATAAAAATTAATATTGTTGTCATAACTTTGTTGTTTCTGAACCGATTTTTTCGAGTATTTCAGGAAATATTTTCTTCTTAAGATTTTTGATATTTTAATATACAAGCCGTATCCTTAGGACATATGATAGCCCTAAAATTTAGGTTTAATATTTTTTTTTGTAATGTTTTGTAGCCCATTTTAGGAGTATTCTACTCATAACTTGCCCATTTTTAAACCGATTTGACAGATTTTTATACCCACGTGCTAAAGAACAAATTTTCTATTAATTCGTGCTATAAAACTTTGACTCGGGAAGATCAATGGTTCCCGATAAATCGTATTTAAAAGGATTTCATTCAATTTCCGATATTTTCTGTACGCCCACATTTTGTGGGATGCTGTGTATTGATAACCTAAATGTTTGTATCTAATTTGGAAACTTTGTGTCTTGCCGTTCTCTCGCTATACACAAAGAAATAAAAAAAAATACAACAGCAACAAGGGTAGTCGTGGTTTTTTGCTCATATCTCAGCCATTTTTGGACTGATCTGGCTAAATTGCAATAGCAAAATTATAATAAGATAATATTACCTGACAGATATATATAACAACCCCTATCATATCTGGGGGCTTCGGAAAACCCATTTGAACAGCCAGACGGACAGCCGTATTTGAACTTGCCTTCCCTTCTCATAAGGATCCAGAATGTATATACTTTATAGGGTCTAAGATCAATTAAGAAATAAGAAATTACAAACGGAATGACAAAGTTATCAATACCCTTTTACCTTCGGTGAATGGTATAAAAACGAATCGTATAAATTTAGGGGGCATTTACACGGTGTCTTTCCAGACATGTCTGTTTTTGACATTCTCTTTTGAACATGCTACCAAAAACCTTTTGTCTTTTCACGATGTCTTTTCAAACATGTCTGTTTTCATATATAATAGTCTAATTTACATACAAATTGAAAACATGAAAATTCATACAAACAAACATGAAAACTCATTTCATGACTGTTAGCCAGCCAACCCCTCTATCATCTCTACCCCGATCGCCAGCAAACAAAACAGACGTGTTTGTTAGACATGTCTGAAAAGACACCGTGTGAACTCTCTCTAATATATCTTTCGGGTTATTGTAAATTTTTCTTTTTATTCAGTATACTATTCAGTATAACAGTGTTTCACAAATTTTCAACAAAGTCGTGACCAAATATATCTGACCAAATAAATTTATGTAAAATTGTGCGCTGAATCCGAATTTCGAAAATATTCGACGGATTTTTTTTATATCTTTATCTTTTTTTAATGATAATAAAATTACTAATACAACCACAGGTCGTTCGTAAAAATTTATCAAGAAATCACTAAGTTACATTGGACCAAAGTGCAAATTTCACAAAAAATTTTATGATTTTTTGCAATTTTGCTCTTTTCAAATTATTTTTTCAAAGCCAAGCAATAACATTTTATTAAGTTTTATCACCTACGACGTTAGCTTATTTCTATACGGATCCAAATCGGTACAAAGGTGACAAAGTTACAGAAGATTATTTGAAATATCCCACTTTTAAATTTTTACCAAAACACAAAAAACACACCAATTAAATACACATAGCAAAATGTTTGGTTACAAAAAATTTAAAAAAAAACGTCTAAAACAGTTAAATTACTTTATGGGTTAATTCATTGATCAAATGACAAACTGTCATTAAATTGAGCCCAATAAGTCTTTTTTCCGATGTAACTGAGTCATCGCACTGATGACATGTTTTATAAAACTGACTCCGATTCGTCATTTCTATGATGCCGATGTGTCATCCCTTTGATGACATAATTTCAATTTTTGACCCTAATGACTAATGGCCAATGATGAAAATTTTCATGGGGTCAAAAACGAAGACACTTCAAAAATTACTGATGTCAAAAGACATCAGCGTTATGAGGCCTTTTCTATCACTGTGGGTAAAATCTACCTGGTCTCCGTCATATATGGGGTCTTCGGAAAACTTATTTCAACGGACAGACGGACACCGTTAAATTAAATTATGTGTGTTGAAGGGTATTAAAACGCTGAAATTTTTATAATTTTTAAGAAAACTTACTTGCAGCCAAGCCGCTTACCAAGCTTAATAATGCTATACCAGCGAATATTGGATCTAGTGTGCGACATCTTTTTAAAGTTGTGCGCCTGCGCCACATATTTGAAGTTCTAAAATGAAGGGGAAAATAAATTTGTATGTACATATGTAGAAAAAATAGTAGTGAAATTGTTTTACAATTTTTCTAATATTTTAACAAATTTCTTAAATAACATGTTTGAAAATTGTCATTTCGACAGCTCAATTCCAAAACATTTTAAGTCGACTTAGCATGTTATTTATTTTTTTACGTTTTTGAATTAAGTATTGTTGAACCTAGACTCTGTCAAATTTAAGTATTGATCGGGTAATCTAATCCAAAGTTATGCCCAAATATGTATATACGACTTAGCATGTTTTCGGATTTGAGCTGTCGATATTAAATATGTTTTTTTTTATACATAATACATTTTACAAAATTTAGTACAAATAAATAGCTTCGTTACCAGGAAAAGACAGATTAAAAAGTGGACGAGCTTGAAGAAATGGTCGTGGCACCAAAAATTAATTTTTGTATACCTGGAGACAATGATTTAAGAGTCGATAACCCTCTACGTCGACATATTTAATTAAACTTAGCCAAATCAATTATTGAATTGCCCGTACATTCTTGTACCCTTAAATTTTGCCACCCTGTATGTATGTATACCACAGTATGTTTGCATACCTCGCGAATAGTAAACTTCTATCCAGGACTGTGGAGTCGTCAAAAAATAGTTCCAACTCCGACTCCAACGGCTGTAATTTTTACATTGACTTTAAGCTATTTTTTTTAACGCAGTGCCTTTTAAATGGTTATATGTAGCATGAAAATTATTCTGTACAAATTTTGAATAAATATTTTAAATATTGCACCGCCGATTTCGCAAATTTTTTATTTTGGAAAAATAAGAAAATATTTTAAAATTTTTCCTGCCGTAAAAATTTGGAATCGGAGTCGCAAGTTTTTGGGGATACTTAAACTTAGAATCCGGTACAAAAACCTCAACTACGACTGTTTTAATCCGACTCCACAGCCCTGATTCTATCATATACTCTTAGTAATTTCATTGTCAAAAGTGAGCGTTCTATTTTATAAAATTTTATTTTAATAAAGTGGTCGCAACTTTGAACATGAACTTAATCCTTAAAAATTTTGACTAATATTTCATTTCATAAATATTTTAATTCCACAAATAGAATCGGGTCACACATTGCAGCGAAAAAACACCATAAAATACAATAATAATTGTTTTTAAATAAAAACTTACTTGATTACTGTCTTCATAATATAAATTACAAATTCAAATACTCCGCGTTAAATTTTGTTTGTTTTTAATTGCACTTGTAGCTTTAATTTTAACTTAAAAAAATAATCACACTTTAAGCGAAAATAATTAACGATTTATGAATTTTAATTTAAAGTGAAAACGCTTTATTAGCCACACTTTATTTAAAAAAAAAAAAATACTTAACACTTTTAACTAAAAAGAAGGTATCTCTACACTAATCTACGCAGTTCCTTTTTCTTCGTTGTGATTAATGAAAAATTTTAAATTTAGGCAGAGCTGTGTACCAGGACTGATTAGATTGTGTTATTTTATATGCAGGCATACGCTTAAAAAAACTTACTAATGTTTAAGCATAAACGAAACAACGGCTTTATATACAAAATCCGCCTAACACAATAACTACTATTAAAAACATTTTAGTAGCCCAACAAACACCGGGCTTTTATTTCAAATTGAAAACTTTTTTAAATCAAACGTTTTCTCAAACGACAAATGTTTGATAATCATTTGAAAATCGTAGCATTCTCATCCAAAAGGGGAAATTATTTTCAAATTGAAAAATTCCTTTATTTTAAACTTGCTTTCAAACGCAATTCTCAAATGTTTTTCAAATGAGGATTGTAATACAACTGGAAACATAAATAAAAATTATTTATTTTTGTTAATTAAAATTCATTATTTATTTAAATAAACTGTGAGATAAACTTTCGGTAACATAGCTTAAAGATGAAATAATGTTCTTTCCGTCCTCAAACTCTTGCAAAGACGAAATAATTAGCTCCCTGTTATTTGCAGGATTGAAGCACTGCGATCATACAACAAACTTAGACCCTGTTCACACTCGGCAAGTTACTTGCGCAACTCTTGGTTTGTAGACATCAGCGGTTAGGTCGGGGTTAGGAAAAAAATGTTGTACCGACTTTGTTGTTATCGGCAATTAACTTGCGCAAATAACTTGCCGAGTCTGAAAGGGGTCGTATGATTTCTTCACTTTCCCGTTTTATTATTTTTAATTCGTATTCCTAGGCCCGTTTTTTACAACTTACCAATAGCTGAAGGTGGATTTTATCGGCCGTGTAAAAAGTGTTCCATTGTTACAACTTTACTTTAACCTACCAGGTAGGTTTAACCTTAATTTACTATATCGCTCAGTTTAGGTTAAAGTAAAGTTTTAATAATGGAACAATTTTTATAAGGCCGGTTAAAGTCTACTTTTAGCTATCGGTAAGTTGTGTAATATGTATTTTTCACAAGAAATAAATCCTTCACTTGCAAAACTCTTTTAACCACGAAGTAAAAATATAACTTTATTCGCCATTTCTAATGTTTACAATTGATTGTCGGTTTAGTACTGTCAAGTTTAGTTTTGATTTTAATTAAACATTTGAAACCAATTTTACATCAAATTGATAAAACATTTGATGTGAAATGTTTATTTTGAAATCATTATCAATTTGAATTTAAATGTTAAAAATCAAACAATTGAAAAACGTTTGAAAATTGTGTTTGATGTCGAATGATAAAGTCATTTCATATCAAAGGTTTGATATATCAGAGATGGAAGATAGGTTTTTACTTTTAAACCACTTTAAAAACAAAATGTGCTATTTTCGAATTATTTCTAAAACAACATAATATTTTTGTGCTTGATATATTTGAGGAATTCACAAGGTGTCATAAAGTCATATGCCTTAAAATATAAGCATGATAAAATACGACTGTTGTAAACAACCCCTCATAATTCCGTGTGCTATTTTGAATTTAAATCAGATGATTTAAAACAAATATAAAAAATGAAAATTTTCTTAAAATCAAAATATTTTTTAATTCTAATCCATGAATTAATAAATCAAATTACATCTTTCCTGACTATTTCCCATTTTTCGGACGCAAATCACAAATTAATGGTTTTTTGTTTGTTTAACATACAGCAGAGTCCTAAGCCGAACTAATTTGGCGCCGCAAGTGATTTGTTGCAAAAATTCATAGCCGCAGGTTAAATTCGGATGTCAGCCGGATAAAATTATACCATCAACGCCGGCGGCTACAAAAACTAATGCGGCTCGGCTCAGCCGCTCGGCGCAGGTCTCTTCTGATTAATTACGACAGCACAATAAACATAGCAAGCCAAGTTCCATTATTTAAGACACTTTTTGTTTACAAAGCAACAACAATATTTTTAAACCATTGTAAAATGTTAGAACATTATGACAATATAACATGATTACACACCTTGCGAAAACCCCAATTGTAAGTTCGTCGTTGCCGTTTACGACTGTGTCTAAATGGTTTGATTTGTTAATACATTTTTTTTATTTGATAATTATGTTCTGCTATTCTCCAACTGAAGAGAAAGCGGCCTTAACAACAGATATCCTTTGGGTTTGGTCGGGTGCTATTTGTACAGCATCGTTCCGTGAAAATTATGATGATGCTAGTTGGTTTAACATTAATGTACGCCAGGTTGTTTTTGGTTGTCCGCGTCGACGGGAATCACGTTGGATATACGCCAGAGCAGTCTCATCTGAATTTTCGCCTTCAGAAAATCTGGCGGAGTGTGTATTACGCGTTAGTGCTGATGTTTGCAGCAACTTAAAATATTGGTCACAGACCCACCTTTACGTATATCGATCGACTTTGAATAACTTTATAAACCTTGAGCGCAAAGTACAGCTGGTAATTTTGGAGATAATTTGATGAAATTTGGTCCAAACCAAGCTGAGAATCGGTTCATTCTAGATTTTTCTAGAATATTGTCTTTGTGCCAATAAACCATCATATTATGTTTGTATTAAGGTTAAATTTATTCCAGCCATCTTAATCATCCTATTAAATTTTATTGGAATCGGTCAATTTTTGTTTAGTATTAAAAAAAGGATAAAATAAGTTATCAGAAGATTATTTAAAAAACATATTCAAGATGAAATTGTCAAAATTTATGAATTGTTAAAGGACAAAATAAAAACAGATGATGATGGAATCATGGTCGGTTGTACACACGTGGGAGCGTTCAGGGTGGCCGATTCTACATTATACTCAGTTTAAGGTATGTTCAGAGGATTCTATGTGATTAATTAACTGATTAAGTTGTATCATCATGTCAATTTGAAGTGATTAACAAATCAATTCAATGTCATCATCATTTTGATTTTGATGTGATTAGAGCTTAATCACGTTCGAGTTGCTTAAATGCCTTTAAGAACCCAAGAATAAACATAGCATTATGTATATGTAGATGAAGATATCTAAGCAATGTTCGGCACAAAGAACTTTTATATTAACCTTCACCTCATAACATACTTTTGTTCTGGCAGAATACAGTTCAAAAGCTTTTAAATAAAATAAATAATTAAGAAAAACAAAAACACGGCTGCAAAATATACAGCTTTTAAGGCATTAAAAAGAAATTGCCATTTCTTTTCCCCTCTCTTCTAAAAACTCAAGACTTGACGAGTTCAACTGCCCCGGTAGACTAGCTGGTAGCGAGCTGGTCTATCAGCGACGGGGTTGCGCCAGAGACTCTGGTTTCATTCCTGCAGACAAGCATGAAGCTTCGCGGGATGAGATTTGGAAATAACAAAAAAAAAAAAACCGGAGGTTTGTGAACCGGCAGGCTGGAACAGTGATGTCAAGTGTAGGGATTTTTTGCTTTTTGTTTGGACTTTGACAAATAGGAAAAAAAGAAAGAAGTTGCGAATAATGAAGAAATATTTGATCTTATTGTTACCTTAACAAATTTAAATGCCAGCAATTTCCTTCAAAACAACACGATTACACGAATGTCTCGTACAAAATGGAGTAGGTAGGTACAACAGTGGTCGAAATAAAAAAGGCTTTCTGGATTAGTAATGTTTATGGGAATTGTAAAATATCCATCCATTTCTCACCACTGGAGTACTGACCAATTCTTCAGAAATTCATTTGGTTTTAAAATTTATTAATTTTTCCGACAATTCTTTGATTGAAAATGATCGCTTGAGAAAAGTGAGTGGATTGTTAGAAATGATAGAATACACTTTCGTAAATGCTAGACTCCCGCGTGGAATGTGAAATATTGGCAGTAGATTAGTTAATCATTCCTTGGCGAGGAAGACTGCAATTAAGCCATTTAATCCTGGGAAGTCCCACAAATATGGAGTCAAACTTTGCGATCCGAGCATCTACACGTATACAAGTTCCGTTTACGCAGGAACAAAATGAAAGTCTTCACCACAGGAATAAGCCCACCACAACAACAACAACACACAGTACTTAAATTGTTCCAGATCTAGCTGATAAATACCTAGACCACGAAAGAACTTTAGGAACTGACGACTTCTACACGTCGGTTTCTTTACCTCAAATGCTCTTTGCTCGTAAAACTCTTCAAAAGAAATGAAGAGAAAATCCCAAAGAAGTTACCAAAGCTAAAAAAAATCTGAAGTCATCGGGGGTGAAAATTCTCCTATCGTGGTATCAAAATGGAAAAACAAGCGCGAAGTGCTTATGCTTAGCACTAAGCATGGTCTAGCCCTGCGATCGGAAACCTATTCTATTACATTTTGCGATTGTATGCGTTGTATGAATTTTACATATGTTGTTGTTAATATTATTAAATTCTCTTCAATTCGGTGCACACGTACGTAATAAAAGAGTATAAAAGAGAAAACGCGGCGCCCTGATTTTGCCGATCGCAGCTCTAGACCAAGCTCCAACAGAAAACAACAAGATAATGCGAGGAAATAACGAAGCTGAAGGTATTTATAGATTACAATCATGCCAAACAAGGTAAGTAACTGAACTGGCAGCAATTAAATAAAGGTCCCTAATACGGTTCACAACTCAACTCAGTGAAGTTGTAATTTCTTATTTTTTGTAATGTGGTTTACAATTTTGCTTTATTGCGGCGAACAAAAACATAGCATAAATTACAACTGATCACAACCGGTTGTCTTAATTACAACTCAACTAAGTGAACCGAAATAGGGCCCAAAGTAAATTGTTTTTATTTTTGTTTTTTCTTTTCTTTTTGTTTTCCCCTTACAACTACAATAAGAGTTGACAAGAAAGCAACCAATTGTAGTCGGGATTGCAAGAAAAGATAAACTCAGTGTTTGTGGTTGGGGTTTTGTTTAAGCTTTGATATCATTACGGGTAAGACTTTTAAGTGCTTATAATTCCTATTCGCTTAACAGTTTTATTTGAATAACATCTTTAGCTTTCCTAAAATCTTTGTATTATATGTATTATTAATAAAATTGTCTATGGCAACGCTGTAATGTAACCCTAGGAGGATGTTAAGTAGGTTTAGATAACTATAAGTTTTACGCTAAGAAAAATAGATTAAGAAATAGAGTTAAGAAAAACTATGAAAAAATAGACTCATGGAGGCATTCAATGTAAGGTTGTGTTGGGTATGGTTGAGGGAAATGAGGTGGCGGACGAACTCGCGAGAGGGGGTTCGAATCTGGACTTACTGGTAAGGGACAGGGTAAAGAAATTCCGTGATGACGTTAACCGGTCCTGGAGGGACAGAGTGGATTGCAGGGTGTCTAGTGCACTATGGCCCAGATTGAACTCGGGGGCAACCAGGGTTCTACTGGGATTGGATATGAGTAGTCTTAGAACGCTTATAGGGTTCTTGACGGGTCATTGTCCTGTCAGGGCTTTTGAGGGCAGATGGGACAACGCCATACCGGACTTCTGCAGACTGTGCGACGATTCGGAGGAGCTGGAGACGATCGAGCATGTACTGTGCCATTGTCCCAAGATGCAGGGTCTCAGGCAGAAGTGGCTAGGAGAGAGATTTCACGACGAACTGGGGTGCATCGCTGGATGTAGTCCGGCTGATCTACTGGGGTTTGTCAGGGAAATAGTGCGATTGTTTCTGTTGAGGGGACAGTAGAGAGGGAATTTGTTCTTCGTAGTACTTACTAACTTTCTTATTTTCAAGACTCTATCCACCTCATACTTCTTTTCTTAACCTTTCTCTTTTTCTATCTTCTTTATTTATTTTTCTATATGTTGAAGGGATTCACAATGGACCGTACTGGTCTCCTAGTGGAAGTGTGCCCTTGGCCACATAACCCTTTTAAACCTAACCTAACCTAACCTAACCTAACCTAACCTAACCTAACCTAACCTAACCTAACCTAACCTAACCTAACCTAACCTAACCTAACCTAACCTAACCTAACCTAACCTAACCTAACCATGTGAAAAATAAATTTCACTTGCGGCGCCATATTAGCTCGGCTTATGACTCTGCTTTATGTTAAACAAACAAAATAACATTAATTTGTGATTTGCGTCTGAAAAATGGGAAATAGTCAGGAAAGATGTAATTTGATTTATTAATTCATGGATTAGAATTAAAAATTATTTTAATTTTAAGAAAATATTTATTTTTTATATTTATTTTTAATCATCTGATTTAAATTCAAAATAGCACACTGAATTATGAGGGGTTGTTCACAACAGTCGTATTTTATCATGCTAATATTTTAAGGCATATGACTTTATGACACCTTGTGAATTCCTCATATATATCAAGCCCAAAAATATTATGTTGTTTTAGAAATAATTGGAAAATAGAACATTTTGTTTTTAAAGTGGTTTAAAAGTAAAAACCTATCTTCCATCTCTGATATATCAAACCTTTGATATGAAATGACTTTATCATTTGACATCAAACACAATTTTCAAACGTTTTTCAATTGTTTGATTTTAACATTTAAATTCAAATTGATAATGATTTCAAAATAAACATTTCACGTCAAATGTTTTATCAATTTGATGTAAAATTGGTTTCAAATGTTTAATTAAAATCAAAACTAAACTTGACAGTACTAAACGGACAATCAATTGTAAACATTAGAAATGGCGAAAAAAGTAATATTTTTACTTCGTGGTTAAAAGAGTTTTGCAAGTGAAGGATTTATTTCTTGTGAAAAATACATATTACACAACTTACCGATAGCTAAAAGTAGACTTTAACCGGCCTTATAAAAATTGTTCCATTATTAAAACTTTACTTTAACCTAAACTGAGCGATATAGTAAATTAAGGTTAAACCTACCTGGTAGGTTAAAGTAAAGTTGTAACAATGGAACACTTTTTACACGGCCGATAAAATCCACCTTCAGCTATTGGTAAGTTGTAAAAACGGGCCTAGGAATACGAATTAAAAATAATAAAACGGGAAAGTGAAGAAATCATACGACCCCTTTCAGACTCGGCAAGTTATTTGCGCAAGTTAATTGCCGATAACAACAAAGTCGGTACAACATTTTTTTCCTAACCCCGACCTAGCCCCGACCTAACCGCTGATGTCTACAAACCAAGAGTTGCGCAAGTAACTTGCCGAGTGTGAACAGGGTCTAAGTTTGTTGTATGATCGCAGTGCTTCAATCCTGCAAATAACAGGGAGCTAATTATTTCGTCTTTGCAAGAGTTTAAGGACGGAAAGAACATTATTTCATCTTTAAGCTATGTTACCGAAAGTTTATCTCACAGTTTCTTTAAATAAATAATGAATTTTAATTAACAAAAATAAATAATTTTTATTTATGTTTCCAGTTGTATTACAATCCTCATTTGAAAAACATTTGAGAATTGCGTTTGAAAGCATGTTTAAAATAAAGGAATTTTTGAATTTGAAAGTAATTTCCCCTATTGGATGAGAATGCTACGATTTTCAAATGATTATCAAACATTTGTCGTTTGAGAAAACGTTTGATTTAAAAAAGTTTTCAATTTGAAATCAAAGCCCGGTGTTTGTTGGGCTACTAAAATGTTTTTAATAGTAGTTATTGTGTTAGGCGGATTTTGTATATAAAGCCGTTGTTTCGTTTATGCTTAAACATTAGTAAGTTTTTTTAAGCGTATGCCTGCATATAAAATAACACAATCTAATCAGTCCTGGTACACAGCTCTGCCTAAATTTAAAATTTTTCATTAATCACAACGAAGGAAAAGGAACTGCGTGGATTAGTGTAGAGATACCTTCTTTTTAGTTAAAAGTGTTAAGTATTTTTTTTTTTAAATAAAGTGTGGCTAATAAAGCGTTTTCTCTTTAAATTAAAATTCATAAATCGTTAATTATTTTCGCTTAAAGTGTGATTATTTTTTTAAGTTAAAATTAAAGCTACAAGTGCAATTAAAAAAAAACTAACGAGGGGTATTTGAATTTGTAATTTATATTATGAAGACAGTAATCAAGTAAGTTGTTATTTAAAAACAATTATTATTGTATTTTATGGTGTTTTTCGCTGCAATGTGTGACCCGATTCTATTTGTGGAATTTACATTTTTAATGAATACATTCATGCTAATAGTTGCGACCACATTATTAAAATAAGATTCTATAAAATTTTATAAAATAGAACGCTCACTTTTGACAATGAAATTACTAAGAGTATATGATAGAATCAGGGCTGTGGAGTCGGATTAAAACAGTCGTAGTTGAGGTTTTTGTACCGGATTCTAAGTTTTAGTATCCCCAAAAACTTGCGACTCCGATTCCAAAATTTTTCGGCATAAACAATTTTAAAATATTTTCTAATTTTTCCAAAATAAAAAATTTTCGAAATTCGCGATGCAATATTTAAAATATCGATTCAAAATTTGTACCGAATAACTTTCGTGCTATATTAAACCATTTAAAAGGCACTGCATTAAAAAAATAGCTTTAATGTAAAAACTACAGCCTCAGGAGTCGGAGTTGGAACTATTTTTTGACGACTCCACAGTCCTGGATAGAAGTTACCCTGTAGTAAATTAAATAGTCAGTTGGAAAAAACACTAACTATAAGTTAACTATTTTTGAAATTACTACAAATTGGTTTTATTCACATGCAGATATCAACCAAACATATTGCATAGAGGCACACGTAAAACACAAATAAAAGCAAAATAAGTAAAACAAGCATGCCATGAACCTCAAATGAAAAAATATATAAAAATTTATTAAAATAATTAAAAATTAAAACGATTCCAATCTGTTTGTGTACTATACATTATCATTTAAAGCAATTTGATGCAAAATGTTCTTAAATATTAATTTCTATATAAAAATATGCATGTTTGTTCATAGGAACCTACATATATTTTTTTGACAAAAATTATTTCAAATTGAAATAATTTATTATAAACCGACTATACTATTAATTAACTACAAATAGGTTGAACAATAAGTAGTTAGTAGTCAGTTTAAAAGTCATGCAAAGATGGCCAATTGACTACTGCCTATGACATGCCTATGTTAAAATAATGAGTCGTCGACAAGGAAAAAAGTCACTTAATCAACTAGATGTGGTTATAAAACAACCAGTTTGAAATTACTTAAAAATGTGTTTGACTTCCTACAGGGTAACTATTCGTAAGGTATACAAACATACAGTGGTGGTATACATGCATACAGGGTCAGAAAAAAGAAGAAAATATTAACTTTTTAATTGGATTTTTAGTTTGGGGATTGCTTTTTCAATTTTTGGAGACAAGGAAAAAAGTACCTGGCAGCCCTGTTTGGCTGTTGCCTTTCTCCAAATAAACGGAACAACAACAAGGGATTTTAGGGTAAAATTAGAGGCAGTCATGGCTTTTTGCTCATATCTCCGTCATGTATGGACCGATTTGGCTGAATTTTGAATAGCAAACTTAAGATGTATATGTAACATAAATATATTACAATCTAGTCCACATTATTTCTAGGGTCTTCGGAAACCCTATTTTAACATACACACAAAAAAATCTTTCTTTTAATTTTCATAAAAAACTGATGCCGGCTGTGCCGAATCTTAGATAGTTCGAATATTTGAGGATTGGGATCTATATGATATCTATATACTATTGATTAATCTTTATAAAAACGGACGTAAGCTTTAAAATATAACTACAAGCTATTTGACACCAAGTTTTCTCATTTCTTTTGAGTTTTTTGAAAGTGAGCATGTGTTTGACAGAGGGATGGACATGGCTAAATCGATTTTATGGAGTCTTGAATATTTAATAAAAAAGATTCTCACGGAATGACAGGGAATTCACCACTAGTGGTGGTGGAGCGTGTAAAAAAATAAATTGTTAATACCGACAGATCAAATCCAAAACATGTTAGGTCCAATAAGTGAGTTTTGAAGCCTACTCTTGAAAAAATATAACTAAAAAGAGATAACCCGATCAACACCAAAATTTGAGGTGATCTTTCAGTGCGGGTGCTGCGGATTCCCGCCAGAGATTTCGGTCTCCTCCATTCAAGCGTAGAGCTTCTCGGGATTAGCTTTACAATACTTAATCAAAAAGCGTAAAAAAATAAAAAACCTGCTAAGTCGACTTAAAATGTTTTGGAATTGTGTAACGCGCTGCTTACTTGTTATGTGAATAACAAAAAATGACACTTATGCACCGTATCAGTTATATGTTAATTCAAAACACAAAGTTTAGGTGGCATATAAAAGATTTCCCAGCCAGCTAGCATACATACATATATGTGGTATGTTGGTTCTAAACCCGTATTTTAGCGCATTAACATATATGTAAATACTCTTAAAGCCTATTAACCAAAGAATATCAAATTTATTAAAATAACAAAACCGAATTAAAAGAAACAATAGAAAAAACCATGGCATGGTGTAGTGCCACGTAGGGTAAATTTGATCCCTCCCCAATTGACCATAGGCCAAACGCCTTGACAGAATCTTACCCTGACATTTACTAAAATCTGTCCCTAATGAAGACTTAAGTACCTAATTACATTTCGTTAAAATTTCCCTTAGATATCCTTCCCATTAAAAGATATTTAGAATTTCATTTTAACTGAGCAAATACACATTTTATTGAATAATTAGGAAAATCATATGTAATAATGTAAATAAAATATAAATAGGCGTGAAAAAAAAGTTCATAACATCAAGAATGACAATATCATACTAATTATGATGTTTTTCTTTTTTTAAATTAATAATTATTATTATTTATTAGTATACTATCATCATTACAATTTAAAATAAAAAGAATACTCATATATACATTGTTTGAGAATTTACTAAAAAGTATTGCAACAAAAATTAAATTTTTTTTTTTGGGGCACCATAATACACACACTTTATAAATTATTTACAAGATAAGGAAAAAAGATAGTTAAAAACCTTTTATAAATGTAAAGAAATTTTTTAGTTAACGCTTCTATCAGCTTCGTGATGAAGTTGAAGAAGGTGTTAATCTTCTAAATTTCTTAATAAATCAAAATTTGAAAACCTGTTTCGATCTTCAAATCTTTGTGTAATATTATTAATTACTGTTGTAAACATATCCTGATTATAGTTTCTATGAAGTCTATTAGTAGAAAATCTCCTGGGTAAGTTATATATAATCTTTAAGTTCTTATTTTGTATCACTTGGAGCTTATTAATGTAGGATTTTGCGCACCTTTTTGACCACACTTGGCATCCATAAGTCATAATAGGGCGTATGCACATTTTGTAAAGTAATGTTTTGTTTTTATTATTTAGCGTTGACCTACGGTTTAGCAGGGGAAATAGGGCTCTGCCGCATCGTATGGCTTTATCACACGTTTGAAGAACATGACGCTTAAATTTTAACTTTTTATCTAAATAGATTCCTAGGTATTTAATTGTTTCGTTTAGAGGAATTATTGTTCTATCAAGAGATAAAGGAAGAGTAGCAATTCTTTTAGGTGACTTGTTGAATGGAAAGATTATGGCTTGAGTTTTTGTTTCGTTTATTTTAATTTTCCATTTAGTAAAAAACTTCTGAGTGTGCAAGATACCTTTTACCATTTTTTTGACTATTGCATTTGAAACTTTACCCGTTGTTATTATTGCTGTGTCGTCTGCGTACAGTGCAATTGATTGATCTTTTAGTATTTTAAGATCCGATATATATATATATATATGGAATACAATAAAGGAGATAATACCGATCCTTGGGGTAACTCTGCAAGTATGTTTTTGTTGGTGGAAAATTCATTGTCAACGACTACAACAAACGATCTATCGTGTTAAAAACTTTGAACGATTTTTTGTAAGTAAATTGGGTAGCCAAATTTATTTAGTTTATAAATTAAGCCATTATGCCACACGGAGTCAAACGCTTTTTCTATATCCAGTAGTACTACACCTGTGCTCTTACGCTGGTTTTTATTGGTTGATATAAATTCAGCCATTCGCTCTATTTGGTGTATTGTTGAATGCTCCTTACGAAATCCAAATTGCTCTCTTTGTATTATGTTGTTGTTTTCAGTAAAATTATTTTTTCAAATACTTTATCAAGACAGCTTAACATACTTATTGGACGGTAACTATTTGGTGATCTTGCGTCTTTTTTTGGTTTTAATATTGGCACCAATTTAGCTTTTTTAAATTGTTTTGGAAAGTATCCCGAGGAAAGGCACCAATTAAAAATGTTCGTGATAACGGTGAAGAAGTTTTCTGTCATATTTTTTAACATTAAAGCATTCCATTCCATCTAAGCCTGGTGCTTTGGAGTTTTTTAATGATTTAATAAGCATCTTTACTTCTTCCTTGGTTATATTCTGCATTATACGATCAGAGACATTTAGATTTTTTAGCCAGTCAATATGTTTTTTAACAGCATTATCTTTTCTGAACGATATATTATACGTTAGTTTATGAACATTTTCGAAAACTTTACCTATAATTTTTGCTTTTTCTTTACCACTAAATACCGGAGCGCCATCTACTGTTAAGTAGCTTAAAGGCTCATTTTTTCCTTTAATTGCTTTTGAAAGTTTCCAAAACTTTTTACTGCCAATTGGCAACTTCTTTATGAAATTGCTCCAGCTGTTATTTCTGTCCATGCTGATGTTTTTGTTTATAAGTGTAGTCAGCTGTTTTACTAGACACAACATGAGGTTTCTTTCTGCTTCATCAATACTTCTTTGAAATTTACGTCTGAAACGATTTCTCTGGCCGATTAAGAACAAAGTTTGTTTTGAGAGCTTTCTTTGCCAGCAACATTTTTCGGTTACCGGTATTTTTTTCGAGGCTTCTTGTACTATGAAGGTAATTTTTGATAAAACTTGTTCTATGTTTGTTTTTGTTAATACAGCAGATTGCAAATTTTTATTTCTAATTTCAGAGTCTATCCACATACGTATTTCTTTCCAGTTTGCCAACTTATATTTAGGTATTTGGACAGTGTTTACAGTAGAAAACCCTATAACCTTACACGTAATTGGATTGTGATCTGAACAGAGCAGTCCAGGATGGGTTTGAAGTGGCGAAAACTGTAAATTAGAATTCGAAAGTAAAATATCTACGATAGAAGGTTGTGTTGGTATTGCGTTTTGACTAAACCTAGTATAGGCATTTGGAAAATAAATGTAGTAATCACAATTAAGATGGTGATTACATAGATTGTTACCAGCTGTATTATTTTGATGACAATTCCAACTCGTATGATGGGCATTTAGGTCACTAAAAATAAAATAATCTATTGAAGATCGCGTTGTAATATTAAGATCTTCTAAGAATTTATCTGTGTATCTAGGACAATATACAGAGGAAAATCTTATTGGTCTATTGTTTATTTTAATTTTTATAGATACATTTTCAATTAAAGATGTCGGAAATGTTGAAATACGTTTGTGTGGGATAGAATTTCTTATGGCAATTAAAACACCCCCACCGTCTGACTGGCGATCTTCTCTATAAACCTTAAAGCCTTTAAGTTTGAGTTTGTGTTATGGTTTTAGAATTGTTTCATTTAAGAAAACAATATCTATTCGTTTCTGAATTAAAACTTGTTCCAATTCTAAAATAGCAGCAGGGGCGGTTATACCCTGGGCGTTCCAACGCATAAGGTGTAATCTATCCATTGTAATATAAAGTTTTTTATATTACATGCCTGAGCATGTTAGCAAGCACTCTTAATTTATCATATTTTGTCTTGCATTTTTCTAGAGCATCTACGGTCTCTAGGTAAATATCTAATATTTATTCATTTGTCAGAGAATCATTTTCTAAATTTTTATTGCTTGAGCCAGCTACTTCAGCATATGAAACTTTATTTATACTTTTACCTTGTTTTTTCCGGCTGCTTGACATTTCAGTTCTCTCTTTGTATAACTCTTCATTTCTATATCGCTCCTTAGTCTCGGTCTCGTTGGTTGTCTTTTGGTGGTAACTTTCTTCCGAATCTCTAAGTATTCTTTTCTAGCAGGGCACTGTGGGTCATCTGCGCGATGATTTACATTTTTTAGATTCCTTTTTATGCAGTTAAAACATTTATTAATTACAGGACCATTTGCAAGTGTTTTATTAAGTTGACAAGTCGAGTAGTCATGTAAACCACCACATCCTAAACAAACTGCTGATCTAAAGCAATTTGCAGATCCATGTCCATACATGGCACACTTGGAGCATTGCGTAGGGCCTTTTGAGCGACGAATTGGATTCCTCCATTGAACAACAATACCACAAATGTATTTTACCCTAAACACCTCTCTCTTAGTTATCTGGTCACGGTTGAACTCTAGCATAAACAATGCATCATCCGGGTTTGATTTTGAAGTGAAAATTTCCTTTATGTTAACTGGTTCAATATTGAATGAGTTTTTTAACTCCTCCTTAATTGTTGCAGTACTTAGGCGTGGTAAACCAAACAACATAAGTCTGAACTTTTTGTTATCCTTTACACCCAGGCTACAACTGACATCAAATGGTTAACATTAACACTAACATCATGTTAGTGTTAGGTATAGTCTCCTCATGTTAGTGTTTTGTTTGTGTTTTAACAGCGTTGTTAAGCAATCTGTCTTGAAAGCTATTTTAAAACATAACTTGACGTTTAAGTTTGACAGACAGCTTTTTTTTGTTGCTTTTTATTAACTTTTTTATACAACTTGTCAAAAATATGCGCGTGGCTGATAAATAATTAAAATTACAGCGCAAAAAAATATAACAAGCACGTTAATATTTAATATTGCTATTTTTAGCGATGTATACTATGTTTAAGCGCTAAACTTTTCCTTCGCTATGAATATATCACACAACCTGTCTTTAGCTTGTTTTTAAACTTATGTTGTAAGATATTTACGTGTTCTCCACATAAAACACATTGGCAATTTGAAGAAGTTATTCTGCCAGCGTTATTGTTTGTGTTAAGACATCACAAATTGCACGTGTGGCCGTAGGATTACCGGATGTGTGAAAAATTTTATATTTTTTTCTTTCAATCTTTCAATAATTTTTTCATAATCAAGCATCCATCGTATTAGGAATTATTTTAGTTCCAATCGACATTCTTTGAAACTTACAGCTTTCTTCTATAAGCTTGAAAACCTCAGTAAATCCATAGGTCTTGTCCACTGTTATTAGTGGAACTCTGGTCACATACTCTTTAACAATATTGTTGTCTACATGTCTGATGCATCTTCGTCTTCCATGTCAGAGAACAGTTGAAATCTGTTATTTGCAGAAATTTTTGGCGATTTAAATTTTGGGTTATTTCCCCAGAATTTTTTCCGCTTTGAAGCCATTTAAAATTTTTTTATTACTTTTCTTTAATATTTTTAAATTAAACTTATTCTGTATTTTATAGAAAGTTATCAGCTGACTTTTAATACACGTCTGATTGCTTCGACAAGCAGCAAACGAATGATTTTTTTAAATTAATAAGAATAAGGTAATATCGAAAGAAAATAATAAAAAAAAGAATATAATTTGGAAACGGACCGACAACTGAGGAATACTCTATTTATACAAATAATTACAAAAAATATAGGAATCAATATTACTCACAACATTTGCTTTTATTGTTAGTGTTCCAATTCTTAGTGTCTCGATTGAAGGGCCCAGCAAGCCAGATGATGTTGTTGTTGTTAGCTAATGAAAAAAAAACTACTCACATTTAAATTTTTTGTAATTTTGTGATAAAATAGAGATACATATATGTATGTACGTTTGTGAATTTAAAGTTAATTCAGGTAAAGATACATACGTTTTAAATTACAGGGTTAGCAAAAATAATAAGTACAAATGATTTATATTGATTAAAAATGAAAATTAATATTTAACTTTAAAAAGTAATAATTGTTTTTTTTATTTAGTTCATATGTAAGTCATAATTTGGGTAAATTTTATTTATGAATTTAATATTTAATTAAAATAAATCATTTGCACATTTTGTTAGTTATTTAAAATTAATTAGGTATTGTTAAAAATTCATGTTCAAGATAATTAATTAAGTTTTTTATACTTTTTTTTTTTTTTTTTTTTTAATTAGGAGAAAAATAAGTATGGATTAATTTAATGATTTTTCTTCGAGATTACTTTAATTTGTTATTAACATACTCATAATTCTGATCTAGGAATAAATAAAGGTAAGATTATTAAATTAAGTTTTATTAGCTGTTAAAGTAAATATATATGTATGTATATATGTAATTAGGTTTGGTTTTTTTGTTTTATGCGTAAGCCCGAGAATAGTTATAATTGTAGAAATAAGGTAAAGATTAATAATGTTAGAAAAGGGTATATAAAATAATCTAAGAAATTATTTTTATAAATAATTTTAACTTGTTGCTTAAGAATATATAGTTTTAAGTTCAATTTGATATAAGTTATTATATTAATTAATTCATTGATTTTTCAAGCTTTTACCAAACCGTGTAGAATTTGCTGAAGGTGTTATGCAATACGCTTTTCAATTGCTCCAAGTGTGGGTAATGATTGCCTTATGTGAATAATTGTTTTACTCTACTTTTGATTAGCGTATTAAGGTTATTTATGGAGTAATCCTCCACGAGAATATTCAAGCGTCTATAACGTGGTCTCCTTCAAGGATCTCAGGACCAAGGCAAGGTGTATAGTTTCCCTTTGTCCCGATATATTTAATATAGAATACTAATTTTAAAAGAAATCCTTTTAGTGTGTTCTGCGGGATTTAATTAAAATATTTGACAATGATGAATTCATTTATTAAAATTATAATTCTTTCACTTGTGAGTTCACTTATTCCACTTGTCTAGAAAAATGTTATATTTTAATTCTTATTTAAAATTTTTCCGCTCGTTGCTTTACTTGCGCACTTCTTTCTGATCGATACCACTTTTAAACTGATAATAACCTTTCCCCAAAAAAATATTCAATTATATAGTACGTATTTCTCGATGCGTAATACTCAAGTTTGCAAGTAATTAAGATTTATTAAAGCTTAAGTAAAAGAAGGACAAAAATATTAATATCATAAAGATAAGGTGATCTAAGAAGGACAGCTTACTAAATCTGCAAATACAAATTATTATTACCATATATGGTCATGAAATGTAAATTTACAAATGAGAGTAACTACGCTTACTTGAATATAAACATACAATTTTTCTTAATTACTTATGTTTAGATGTGTTTAGGTGATCTAAGAAGGACAGCTTACTAAATCTGCAAATACAAATTATTATTACCATATATGGTCATGAAATGTAAATTTACAAATGAGAGTAACTACGCTTACTTGAATATAAACATAAAATTGTTCTTAATTACTTATGTTTAGATGTGTATACACAATTGAGAAGGGCAAATTAAAGCAAACTAATAGAAGGTGATGAACCCTTATTAACATACGTTGAATTTTTAAAACACCAATAATGAAAAAATTGAAGTAAAACCATAAACCATAAAATCTACAAGAAATCGTTACAAATCTGCTTCGTACTTGCATTTTGTCAAAATGGAAAGACGAACAGAAACACGATTTCGATTGTTTTGTGAGATTTGCCTGTAAGTTTATTTTTTTGTTATTGATGTTGATTTATAGTGTGGCACGACCCACGACAGCCGGGTAAAATCTCGTATATTTTGAGCTTGAAATATTACAAAATTTTAAATAAGATTACAAAACTATGATCTTAGATCAGACGTTTGGTACCTTCCAACGTAATCACCCTTAAGGGTTTCTATGTCATACAGATTGTTGCCAATTTTTTCACGAATCTAACATTTGATGTATTTCGGCATAAACTTCTTGTTTATAGCCTTCGACATATTGCTTAGAATATGATTTTTTCTGAACACCACTTGACCTTTTTCGAATTGAATCGGACGAGAGCGTATATTGTAAACCTTGGCTGCTTTTTCGTGCGCGATATTTAAATTCTCTCCAATTTTTTCCCTTATTTTCAGCAATTTATCACTACTAGTAGTAACTTCAACCCCTTCCCCATTTATGCATCCCAGCTTTTCCAAAATTTTATATGCAGAGCCATGCTGTACCATATTTTGTCCAAATGTGGCGTAATAGGGGGAACAATTAATGGACGAATGATAATCGCTTCTTAAAATCGACAGGATTTGGGGCACGTATTTATCCCAATCGCTATGATCTTTATGATTCTCTAGAAAACAGCTAATTTTATTATTTCCCTGTTCGCACGCTCTGATGTATTTGACTGAGGAGCATAAAATCCCGTTTTTATATGTTCAATTTCATATAATTTAAAAAATGCTTTCATTTCATTAGAAACGAATTGTTTTGCGTTATCGCTATGCAAGAATCTGGGTACTCCAAATGTAGGAAAAATCTCTGTTTCAAGGTATGAAATTACATTAGCAGTCGTAGCTGCCCTAAGTGGCTTTAAAAATATGAATTTTGTAAGGTGATCCAGACAAATGAAAATAACAGAATTTTTTACTTTGGTCAGTGGATAGGGACCTAAAAAATCGCAATAAAACCTTTCAAAAGGTCTATTAGTGGTAAACTGTTTCCCCATGACTGGTCTAGATATCTGATTGAAAGATTTTACCGACTTACATTTCTCGCAATTACGAACGTATGTTTTTACATCGTTAACCATAGTAGGCCAGTAATATTTTTTGCGTATACGTGCCAACGTTTTTATAAACCCACCATGACAGGCAACAACTGCATCGTGTGCAGACTTAATTACAGTTTGTGACAAGGACGTTGGAATCCATAACCGCCATAAATTATCCTCCTCATTCTCAATACCCTGTCTAAAATTTACACGCTTATAAATTAAACCATCGCGAACTATCACATCGGGTAGATGTTGCCTATTTTCATTGACACAATTTCTGAAATTAGAATATTCTAAACTATCAAAATCAGGAGAAGTCAAATCAATTTCCAAGGGAATCTCAGATAATGACAATTGCTCAACATGCATGCGTGAGAGACAATCTGGTACAATATTTAGCGAGCCTTCTCTATGCTCGATACGAAAATCATAACGTTGTAGCTTTAGACTCCAACGTGCTAATCGTCCACTTAAATACTTTTGGGACATGAGCCATTTCAAGGATGAGTGATCAGTGATTATTCTGAACGGTAGACCTTCGATATATGGTCTAAACTTGCTTACGCAAACAATTGCTGCCATGCATTCAAGCTCAGTGACAGTATAATTTTTCTGAGACTTATTTAATTTTTTGGATACGAAAGCGATCGGATGCTCTTTACCACTGTCATCATATTGAAATAAAATACCACCAACTCCTAAACGTGAAGCGTCGCACTGAATTATGAATTCGCGATCGAATCTTGGCTGAGCTAAAACCGGAGCGGATGACAACGCATCCTTTTGTGGATTTCTTCAGACAATCCGTGAGAGGACCAGCCAGGTCAGAAAAGTTACTTATAAATGACCTATACCAATTAGCCATGCCAACAAATCGGCGAACTTGTCTTGGTGTTTTGGGAACACTAAAATTTTTAATCGATTCGATTTTCTCAGGGTCAACTTTTAAGGTGCCGTTTTCTCCAATATAGCCTAAATAGCGAATCTCCCTCTGACAAAATTTACTTTTTCTTACGATTATTGTAAGCTTTGCAGATTTGAGACAGTTTGCCACCTCTTTTAAGAGTGCAATATGGGAGTCGAAATCAGAACTACATATAAGGAGGTCATCTAAATAGATGAACACATTTTCACGTAAACGTGATGGTATAACCTTATCCATTAACCTGCTCATGGTTTGAGGACCATTACATAGACCAAATGGCATATATTTAAAATGGTATAAGGGACGACCTGGGACGACAAAGGCTGTTTTCTCCTTAGAAGTTTCTGTTAATTTAATCTGAAGGAATGCATCCTTTAAATCTATTCCAGTGATATAAAATGTGTCTTTTAGTCTGCTTAATAAGCCATTAATGTGGGTAAAGGGTAAGAATCATTTTTAGCAATGGCATTTAGCTTTCGAGAATCAATGCAAAGTCTAACTTTGCCTGGTTTTCTTACAAGGAATACTGGTGAACACCAGGGCGAAATTGACTCCTCAATTACCCCCATACTTAAGAGACGATACATTTCGCTAAAGGCTTCCTCCAGTCGAGGAGGTGACAAAGGATAATGCCTACATTTTATCGGAACAGCATCTCCAGTATCTATATGGTGTTCCAACAGATCTGTGCACCCTAAACCCAACCTTTCATATGAGCGAAATTTTAAAATAACCTTATCTAATACAAGCTTTTGTTCGGACGTAAGTGTAGGAACTAAGTAGAAAACAATATCCTTCGTTACATTCTTAAAGCAAATAGGCAATTTACAGAATCCTAATACATTTTGCTTTGAACCATTTGCAACGGACAGTGACGATTTTATCGGACTGTAGGGGATATTATTTCGCTGTAATAATATCATCAAAAACCCTTACTTTAACGTTAGGTCGATCATCTGGACCCTGTAAAATTGTGGATTCTAACAGTCTGTCAATAAATTTACTAATTTTAATTCCCTCATCATCTCCTTTTTCAAGTGTTGGAGTTTGTGTCGAAGCATAATTGGAAATTGCAAGATTATTTAGTTGAAAATCAGAATTATTATTATTTGGAAGTGGTCTGTCAAAATTCAAAATACTATATGATTTTTTAAAATCTTGTTCTAATTTGAACTCGGGGTTTGGGGGGTTGGACGAAAGTACCCGGTAGCCATTTCGCCCGATTTCTTGTTTCCCTGAAACAAGTGCCTATTTGAACAAAAGGGCGTTAAAACTCCTTTTTGTCCGCATTTAAAACAAAAACGTTCACTAATGTCCTTATCACAATATATGTATGAATGACCATTCGACAAGCAGTTCCAGCATTTGATGTTTGAATAGTCACATTTATTAGTCCTTTCTGAAACTTGAAGAGCCTCAAGCTGTGGATCAGCAGAATCCAGATCATCTAACTCAGGGCTTATAGAATCAAGTTCACTTACGTTTCTCATTGGACCTAAATTTGGTGCAATGGATTTATTATCTCGAAGGATCTTTTCAGCCTTTCGAGCGATGTCCCTAAACTCATTCAAAGTATTAGACTCAGAACTAAAAAGTAAAAATCGCAGGTTTGTTTGTAGATTCTGCTTAATAATATCAATTAATGTGGGATCTGGTAACGGACTTCTCATCCTCGAATTCATCGATACCAGTATGGTATAAAAATCATAATACGACTCTTTAGGCTGTTGCTTACGCCAAGATATTTTCAACAAAATATCATGCTCTGATTCTAAAAAACCGAATTCCTTCGTAAGAGCATATTTTATAATTGGATAAGTAATATTTCGATTCTGTTTCATGAAAAGCCAGTACCATTGTTCTGCTTTTCCTTCCAGACGTACGTGAAAATTAGACAAAAGATGTTCATTAGAACATCGAGATCGACTGCTAAGAGTTTCTACCTTGAATGAAAAATCGGAAACAGAACCCGTCCCGTCATAGGAAATCTTCCATTTTTCTAATTTAATATGTGAATCACTAACTGCAGAATTCATATTAAAATACCTATTTAAATTGTAATTGGGAGCATTTGAATAGGTACCATTATGCTGATTATTATTTTGTCCCTGAGAACTTTTATTACTTGCGTTCCCTATTTGAGAAATGCTGTCTCTAATTGAAGAAAGTTCCCTTCTGAATTCCTCTCTAGTATTGTGCATGATTTGTTCCATCAAGGTTAATAAAGTATCAAATGGCGTGGCTGAATTCAGGTTAGAATCATTGGAATTAGACTCAGGTGGAATGTTCACGCCGGGGCTTACATTAAGGGGTTGTCCTTCTAAAGGAACAAATGGTTGCGAAATAGGATTAAGATTACTCATTACTAAAATATTCGGATCATCGAAATTTGAAGACAAGTTTATACTGCCTTGAACCCGAGTTGGATTTGAGGTATTTTTAACCATAGGAGAATGTACTACTCTATGCTTGGAAGTGGATGGATTGTCTTGAATTTCAATAGAAATATTATTTCGTGAAGATGAAGTACCTTTACTACGACCCTTCAAGTTATTACTACCACTTCCTTGTGAACGTGTATTCATATCGAATGACATAAAAAAAAATGAAAAATGGATTTAAAGACTTTGCCAACCTGAACAAAATTATTTATCTTAGAAAATATTAAATTAAAAAAAAATTAAAAAAATAAAAAAATGGTATCCGAAAAAGTTTTTATAATATGTGATCGTATTATATATATACTTAGAATAATAATAATAATGTAGTTTATTAATCAGTTCTTAATATTAGGGAAGGATAATTATAAGGAAAATATAACAGTAAATTATTTAGTCTTCAAAAAAAAATTTCTACTATTCTCTAGCATTTTATCCTAAATATTTTCTATACTTTTCAACTAAACTGCAGCTTGTAGAAATTTCGATACTTGTAATTAAAACCGGATGAAAAGTGAAAGCTTTAAAAACACGGAAGCATCAAAAACCGAAATTGAGTTCCAGGATTAGGACTTTCAGAGGGGAAAAATTTATGAGATAACTAGGACTTATACGAATTAATATTGCAATTACCGTAAGAATAGATGTTATCAAAACACAATCGTTTCGAGTTTTAACCCTTATCATAAAATATTTAGGAAAAAAAATGCTTTAATTGACCTTCATGTAGGCCCCACGTTGGGCGCCATATATGTAACGCGCTGCTTACTTGTTATGTGAATAACAAAAAATGACACTTATGCCCCGTATCAGTTATATGTTAATTCAAAACACAAAGTTTAGGTGGCATATAAAAGATTTCCCAGCTAGCTAGCATACATACATATATGTGGTATGTTGGTTCTAAACCCGTATTTTAGCGCATTAACATATATGTAAATACTCTTAAAGCCTATTAACCAAAGAATATCAAATTTATTAAAATAACAAAACCGAATTAAAAGAAACAATAGAAAAAACCATGGCATGGTGTAGTGCCACGTAGGGTAAATTTGATCCCTCCCCAATTGACCATAGGCCAAACGCCTTGACAGAATCTTACCCTGACATTTACTAAAATCTGTCCCTAATGAAGACTTAAGTACCTAATTACATTTCGTTAAAATTTCCCTTAGATATCCTTCCCATTAAAAGATATTTAGAATTTCATTTTAACTGAGCAAATACACATTTTATTGAATAATTAGGAAAATCATATGTAATAATGTAAATAAAATATAAATAGGCGTGAAAAAAAAGTTCATAACATCAAGAATGACAATATCATACTAATTATGATGTTTGTCTTTTTTTAAATCAATAAGAATAAGGTAATATCGAAAAAAAATAATAAAAAAAAAGAATATTTATACAAATAATTACAAAAAATATAGGAATCAATATTACTCACAACATTTGTTTTTATTGTTAGTGTCTCGATTGAAGGGCCCAGCAAGCCAGATGATGTTGTTGTTGTTAGCTAATGAAAAAAAACTACTCACATTTAAATTTTTTGTAATTTTGTGATAAAATAGAGATATATGTACGTTTGTGAATTTTAAGTTAATTTAGGTAAAGATACATACGTTTTAAATTACAGGGTTAGCAAAAATAATAAGTACAAATGATTTATATTGATTAAAAATGAAAATTAATATTTAACTTTAAAAAGTAATAATTGTTTTTTTATTTAGTTCATATGTAAGTCATAATTTGGGTAAATTTTATTTATGAATTTAATATTTAATTAAAATAAATCATTTACACATTTTGTTAGTTATTTAAAATTAATTAGGTATTGTTAAAAATTCATGTTCAAGATAATTAATTAAGTTTTTTATACTTTTTATTTTTTTTTTTTTAATTAAGAGAAAAATAAGTATGGATTAATTTAATGATTTTTCTTCGAGATTACTTTAATTTGTTATTAACATACTCATAATTCTGATCTAGGAATAAATAAAGGTTAGATTATTAAATTGAGTTTTTTTAGCTGTTAAAGTAAATATATATGTATGTATATATGTAATTAGGTTTGGTTTTTTTGTTTTATGCGTAAGCCCGAGAATAGTTATAATTGTAGAAATAAGGTAAAGATTAATAATGTTAGAAAAGGGTATATAAAATAATCTAAGAAATTATTTTTATAAATAATTTTAACTTGTTGCTTAAGAATATATAGTTTTAAGTTCAATTTGATATAAGTTTTTATATTAATTAATTCATTGATTTTTCAAGCTTTTGCCAAACCGTGTAGAATTTGCTGAAGGTGTTATGCAATACGCTTTTCAATTGCTCCAAGCGTGTGTAATGATTGCCTTATGTGAATAATTGTTTTACTCTTTTTTTTTAAAACATTTTCTTAAGTCACTGCTATTTTTTCCTTTTTACAAACAAATTTATTTTTTCTTTTCATTTAGAACGTCAAATTTGTGGCGAAAGCCCTTAACTTTAAAAAGATGTCGTACACTAGAGACAGTATTCGCTGGTATTGCATTGTTAATTTTGGTAAGCGGTTTGGCTGCAAGTAAGTTCTCTAAAATATTATAAACATTTCCGTGTTTTAATAACCTTCACCACAGGTTATTTAATTTGATTTAACGATGCCCGTCTGTCCGTCGAAGACTCCATATAAATATGATGGCGACCAGGACCCTATTCCACAAAACAACTTATTTACTTTTCATTTATCAAATTGCCTTCTTTGGCAAAGCAATATAAATATGGAAATAAATTCACACTCATTCCTCACATGCATTCTTACCATTGTTGCCAACTATTTTTGAAGACTTGAAATGTTTTAAAATATCGCTAAAATCTCAATAGTTTGCAAAATGAATATACAATTCATGATATTCTTAGGGTACTTTTTTAAAGGTTTACGACTTTTCTAGTCCCGGGAACGTTCAACAATGTTTCTTTTAAAAGAAACTGCAATTTATTGTTAAAGGGAAAGGCTATTCCTATGCGCATTTCACTGGTTGCTTAGGCCAGATCGTCAGGAAACTTCATCTAAAGATGTAAGAAAAGCTAAAGATATTAAACCAAATAAAACTGTAAAGCGAATAAGAATTATAAACCTCAGTTTTACTTGTAACAATATAAAAGCTTAAACAAAAACAACAACAATAAACAGTGGGGTTATCTTTTCTTACAGCCCCGACTACAATTGGTTGATTTTTTTTTTGTCAATTTTAAATGTATTTGTAAGTGGGTTAAGAAAAAACAAATCAGTTTTTTTTATTTTTTCCGACCAGCTAATTACAGCTTAATCAACTATGAAACTACAAATTATTTTTGTTAGCTGAACATAATTTGACAGAATTCCAATCAAAAAATTAATAATAAAAAAAAAATGTTGTAAATGCTTTTATAGCGGAGATTCAATTTCGAAATAAAAACAACATTTTTTTCTTCTCACTTTTTAATTTTAATTGAAAAAAATACATACTTGAAATCTCATATTTTATGAAAAAAGTGAAAAACATCTTCTTATAGAACTTCTATGGAAAATCTTGCAGTGTTACATGTTATTAAAGACAAAAATATAAAACAATAAAGTAAGTGTTTGCTTATAAAATTATTGTAAACAGAATGTGGGAAATATTTCTTTTCATAAGTTATTTAAATTATATTGTTACGAAAGTAACTTTAGTTAAGAATTAAATTAATTTATTTGTTTTCTTTTATTGTTTAGTAATTTAGTATTTGTTAGTTATTTTATTAGTTTAAATTTTTATTGTATTAGTTATGCACACCTCCAGTGTAAAAATCAATGTACAAATCTAATGTTAAAATTATTGTGCATCATTGTACTTCAACACCACTGTAAATACTAGAATTTTCGTTATAGATAACTTAATTTATTGTAACACCTTAAAGTATACCTTAGTTTATGATGCATAATAACTAAGTTGGAGACATAAAGATTTTGACAGTAAATAAGTCTCCCAAAGAATAGATCCACAGAAAAGAAATTTTTGGAAATTTCAATATTTAGAGTGTAAAATAGGCTAATAGGCTTAACACTGGCTATACATTAGCGCGGGTCGATTTGTATGGATGAAAAAAAAATTAAAAATCGCATAGCAAAAACGTAATCTACATAAAATTCTACGAAAATTCTCCAAAGAAACCATGGGTCTAAAACAAAATCCTAGTCCGCGCCTCTCGACTTGAAAATTTTTTTACTTGGTTGAAAATTTGTTCAATGTAAAAAAAATTTTGATTGTAAAAAAATATAAAGTGCAAAAGAATAACATTACTAAACCATTTCATTAAAAAAATTCGATTTCTTTTTAGAAAAAGCTATTTTTTCAAAAAAAATTTTTTTTTCCAAGGCGGGCAGCCAAATTTTCAAGTCGAGAGGCGCGGATTAGGATTTTGTTTTAGACCCATGGTTTCTTCGGAGAATTTTCTTAGAATTTTATGTAGATTACGTTTTTGCTACCCGCCCTACTATACATGCTTGTAAAATTCCAAGTTTTCGTGGCACCTCCCAAACAAAGACAGTATGAATAACTCCATATCTGGAGAACGGTTACAGAAAAGTTCTCAAATTTATAACAAATAACTTTGTTTACGACAACATCTGCCAAAAAGTGAACTTGATTGGAGAAGTGGGAGTGGGAGTGGCTCCTCCATTTCAAAGTGTTAACAACAGTGACCCGGGGATTAGATTTCTTTATGTCTGGAGAATTGTTACAGCATGTAAAAGATTTTAAATTTGCAACAAATAGTTTGCTTTTCTTTATAAAATAAGTATCTGTCAAAAAGATGGCTGGACTGGACCTTCAATATAAGCAAAAAATAGGTTTCTGTATATCAGTAGAACGGTTACACTAAAAGTATCTTAATTTGGTACTATTTGCCTTGTTATCCATACCCTTGATCTGTTTTGAAAAATTTTACATATTTTATTTCAAAGGGGTGGAAGCGAAGCGCACCGGGTAAAGCTAGTTTCATATAAATTTTGTGTGAAGGATGTCGCTTACGATAAAATTGTTTCATCTATAAAATCGTAACAGTATCTTATATGGCCATGATATTTTTGGAGATGATGCAAGTGTTGATGCACGTCCAACGTCGGAAACAGCAATTGGAAAATTCGTTCGATCAGCTAATTCGACTGCTGTCGAAAAACGAATTTAGTTCATAATAGGCACCATATAGTTCGATATTAGGATAACAGCTTAATACAAAAAAATTATTATATGTTTCTCTACTTTCAGAACTCCAAACCGCCGCAACAGCCACCAAACAAACAGATATTTGTTATACAGCTGAGTGTCTGCGCACTGCCTCGGCGGTATTGGGTAAAATGAATACCGAAATAAGACCCTGCGAAGATTTTTATCAGTTCGCTTGTGGTTCTTTTATCAATGAAACTCAGTTGACCAAAGATAAAGAATTTGTTACCACAATATCTGATCTGGCGGATAGAGTGCAGGAGCAACTTCAAGCTATTATGAAAGAGCAAAGACCGGAAATGGATCCTAAACATTTAAAATTACCCAGCAAATTGTATAGGGCGTGCACAAATACAGGTAGGGTTTTTTTAAGGGGTGGCGGGAGGGGTATTTATGTGTTTGGACCGAAAAATGTTTAATTTTAATTGTTTCTCCAGACTTAATTGAGACCTTGGGCCCCAAACCGATGCAACGAATTGCCAAAAAATTGGGTGGCTGGCCTGTTACTGATTGTGATTGTTGGAATAGAAATAATACCTGGACTTGGCAAAAAACTGTTAAGAAATTCAGACGGTTTGGTTTCAACAGTGATTATATTGTGAGATTACAATTGACGTGAATTCAAATAACACTAATAAACGTATTATAAATGTCAGTTTTTCAATTTGAGTAGGTGGATAAAATCAAATTTACTCTTTATAATATTGGTAGATCTTAGAGACCTGCATGAATGTCGTCAAAACAGAAAAATGTGCATTCATTCCATTATGAATTTGAATGAATGAATTGTTTGATTGAATGAAAATGTATTGTGCTTGTTATCTCCCATCTGTTTGTTAATGTATTGGTTTGTGTGTACCCTACAGATAACGAGACATGTCCATACATGCTTCTCCAAATCTATGGCTAAAAGGTGGTCGATTTAACATTACGATGTCCTAGGGCTGGGCCACATAGGCCAGTTTTTCATTACAACGGAGTAGTCTTAAACCTACTCCATGTTCATACATACTCCTAGTGGATAAATTTTAAAACTACTCCATGGTATACTCCAGAGGATTAGTTTCAACTTTTTTTAGAGGATGTTTTTTTTATTGCTTTGCTATGAATGAATCACTCATGCAGGCCTCTAGTAGATACCATTTCGCTATAAATTTCGACTCCATCTAATTTTTAGAGTGGAATGTTGACAAGTCAGTATCATATATTTAAGTTAACTCTGATCTAATAATTCAGGTTATATTTAAGAAGTTATATTGATTTTTCTATAATCAAGTCTGAAAACTAATTTATCATATTCTCTCCAGTTGGATCAATCTTTACTAGGCTTTGGTCGGTCAATTTTGGCTAAGGGTTTCACAACCCCTTTGGTTTCGATCTACTACGACTATATGGTTGATATTGCTGTTCTTTAATTAATTATATTCTAACGTAATTTACCGAGCAATAGTTTCTAAAGGTACGGTCACATATGGCAAACCTTTGTCAAAAAATGTCAATTATACACCCCTATCACGAATGTTATGGGAATATGTTATATGGGAGCTGTTATTCCCATCCCTAACAAATCGGTATCACAAAAATTTTGGAAGGAAACATTTCTATTGTGAATTATTGGTCAGTGCTTTATAAACAAAAGTCTCTATTGTGAATAACTTGTCAGTGCTTGTATTGTGAAAGAAAAATATACAAAGTAAAATTCACATAAAAATATAATAAAATAAATAATTAACATTTATTTTTTCATTACCGTCCGTCCTTCTAAAAATTAGAGTTTTTGAGAAGAAATTACCGTACCTAAACATTAATGTGCTGTCCAAAATCGGTTTGGACTATAATAATAAAACAGGGCTTAAAATCATTATTATCGTTATTATTGTTGTTTGAAGTACAAAGTTTAAATGTTATTATACGTTACGAAAAATAGCTAACATAGCATCTACATTTCTATAACATTACTTCGACTTGAACTGTTGTATTTAAAAGTACTTGTTAAAATGTTAGGTTTAAACCGTTTCTACAAAGATGCATATCGTAATTTATTGTGTAATGAATCGTAAGGTTAGAAGATACTTAAATACTGTTAGTTTAAATCAGTTCTTTTCCGACCGTTGAATTGTAAACTTAATTGAATTTTTATATTTAAATCTTGAATTGTAATTTTAACTATTGAAGCTTGAAAATTTGCCCTCTAAAGTGTCAATCTTAACATACATACATAAAATCATTTAATTTATAATTGGAGTTGTAACCTCTAAACACAAGGTGAGCATAAGCCCTCAACCCAAAATAAATCTTGAATTTCTCTAATTTATTTGGTTTTCTTTTATTTCACCATATACTCAACCCAAATAATTATAATTGCTTGGAGCAATTTTAATTATTACACGCATCTCTTTTATCAGCACTGAGTGCATGTTAAAGCAACCCCAAAGTTGACCATAGAATCAAAGAGAAGCGTGAATACAGAAGTTTGCGTGGTTACCCTTGACCCCCAAAATCAACCAGCTTAATCTCTCTTTCATACATAAGCCAATCAAACTTCTTCAGTGCTGTTTCCAAATGACAGGCGATTGATTATGTAGTAAAATTTATATGAAGAGCACTCAGTCCATCGCCTGTCATTTGGAAACAGCACATAAGAGCAGTATTCCTAAACCATTTATATAAATTTTAAATGTGTTTTAAGAAGATAATTTTTATTTTGGAAATTTTTTTTAAAATTTTTTATGCAAAAAACTTGTCAGTCGGAGTCGCGAGTTTTTGTGGGTACTACGACTTCGACTCCACAGCCCTGATTAAAACAACTTCAATAAAAGGAAAAAGCAATTTAATTAAGTCCAACCTGAGAATACAAATTAAAATTTACATGTTCCCTTCTCGTTCACATTAACACTTGTTGGGAATTCATTTAGTAAAAAATTCGCGGGAGTAAACATTGGCGATCAGTGATGGAAAATTTAAAACTCTAGATGGCACTGACCGCCAAGCATTAGAGTACTTTTTTCAACATTTTGGTACTTTTTTCAAACATACTTTTTTTGAAGTTAAATTTAAAAACTAAAATATATAATTTTTTTTTGCTCATATCTCAGCCATTTATGAACCGAGCTGGCTAAATTTCAACAGCAAAATTCTGATGAGGATATCTGACATTAAAATATGTATATCAACAAGCATATATACCTTTGATAAGGATACATTTTGTGTAGGCAATGTTGTCCAGAGGGCTGTGTAGTCGGTGTTGTAGATTCGGAGTTAAGGTTTTTGTACCGGAGTCGGAGTCGAATAACCCACAAAAAATACGTGACTCCGACTCCAAAATTTTTCGGGATAAAAAATTTTAAAAAACATTTTAATAATTTCCAAAATACAAATACTTCGAAATTGGCGATGCAATATTTTAAATATTGAGCCGAAATTTTCACTGAATCCTTTTCTTCCTATATTTAACCATTTAAAAGGATCTGCATTATATATTGCTTAAAGACAAATATATACCAGTCTTATATACATACATTTAGCATTAAGGTTCGATTAGGAGTCGGAGTTGGAATTTCAATGGTTGGAGTCAGTGTTATTACATTTTGTTGACGACTTCAGAGCCCTGGTTGGTAATGTTAAATAATATATCAACGCTACATTTCTAAACAAAGAAGTATATCAAGAAAAGAGTACTTAAACGGTCGTGGTACTGAAAATAGTACCAGAGTACTGAATTTTCCATTACTGTTGGCGATGCCAAATTTTATAAGTTTGGGAATTTATTTCCAAAAAATTTGTAATGGGAATCATTCACAATACGAAATAAAAAAAATATTGGAATATTTACATGGGAGTAGTTGTTTGCGATAGGGGTGATTTGTTTGCCGTAATCTGACCACTAAATATTTTTTGAGGGCAAACACAAACAGCTGATTTTGTGCATTTTTGCTTAGGTAGCCGCAAAAGTGAAAAATTTCCTGAATTTTTTTTAATTACATTTGTCTTTTCTGTACTTCAACATGGTTAGGTTATAAAAAAAAAAATTTTTATCAAGATTTCGTGCTAAATTCCCATTTCATACTCAGGAAACTTCATCCAAAGATTTAAGAATAACTAAAGATATACAAATAAAACTGTTAAGCGAATAAGAATTATAAGCCCTAGTTTTACTTGTAACGAAACCTTGTTAATTAATTTTTTGAATCACAAGAAAAACATTGATACAATTGTATTATGTTTATAATGTTAATGGGCCTGGGCCTGCAAATCGCACTCTCTTAAGCTGTGGATCCAAATCGTCGTCCGAATCGTCCAAATCTGACTCTGATTCAGAACTTATGGTATACACAGGCACGTTGCTTCCATCATTCTGTATAAATATAAATATCTAAAAAAAAAAACTATTTAGATCATAAACTGTATGGATTTTCAACTAAATGGTGCAAAGATTTGTTTTTAACTTTTTTTTCTTGGGTCACAAACATTTCGATTTCCGAAAAATTAAGTTTTTTGAGTTGAGTCACTTTTGAACTAGATGTGCGATCATTTGCTGTCATATGTTGAATTTAAAAAGTTTAATACTTTCAGCATATTGTGTTGTTGTTTGGAGGCATTTATTTTTAAGTTAGAATAAGCTTTAGCTTAAGTGTTAAAAATACTACTTAGTTATAATTACTTATTGTTTTATATTACAAACCTAATCTTAGTAGGCTTTGAATTTGTATTATTATTTTTAATCGTAGCAACCTTTGCTTTATACATAATAATACATTTGTATATTCTTTCTTTATTCATTCCTTAATAAAACTTTAAATCGTTTAGAAGTGATACGGGTTTTATTTACAATATTTCTTACATTTGGTTATGGGCCCAGACGTCTAGCCATTTTGAATTTTTTAATAGAATATTGTGTTCAGATTTGACTAAATATGACGTCGCCGTTCTTGCAAATCGAGAAGCTAGATGAAAGGAATTATGATTCCTGGCATGTGCATATGAAGAGCGTGCTTATCCACAATGGGTTGTGGAAGTACCCAAATGGTCAATTGAACTGTGAGCCTAATTGGACTGCGCAACAGAAATCCGATTGGGAAGGGAATGACGAAAAAGCGCTTGCCACTATTGTTTTGAGCATAAAGGGCAGTCAGCTGAATTACATAAAGAAATGTACAAAGTCTGCAGAAGCTTGGAACAAATAAGAGGAAGTGCATAAGCCCAGGGGGCCAATACAAAAAGTTATGCTTTATAAACGTTTGATGCATCTCAAAATGGATGACAACGAAGCTATAAGCCAGTATTTAAATAAATTCGAGGAAGTCATAGAAAAACTAGCAGATAGCGGTATCCAGCTTCAAGATGAATTAGTTGTCATAACGTTATTATCAAGTTTGCCGAAATCGTATGAGGCTTTTATAATTGCTATGGAGACTCGGGATAATTTGCCAACATTTCAAGTTTTGAAATTAAAATTGCTAGAAGAAGGTGACCGACGAGTTAATGTACAACAAGAAGCTGAAGATAGTAGTTATCAGCAAGCATATGCAGCACGTTCTAATAAGAAATCTAAGAGTTTAAACTCGAGAGTAGCAAAAGACAATAAGGTTATTACTGGAAAGTGTTTCACATGTGGCCGTAAAGGTCATTACGCTAGAGATTGTCGAGAAAAGAAAGCAGTGGAACAGAAAACATGTGCATTAGTTGCAGCAGCAAAAGATTTTAAGCAACATTTGTGGTATGTTGATAGTGGTGCCACATCACACATGTGTAACAATAGAAAGTTATTTGACACCCTGGTCAAATGTGATGAGAAAATTTATCTTGCAGCTGATAAATGTATAACCGCAACTGGTAAAGGTAAAATTATAATAATTGCGGAATGCGAAATACACCTGGAGAATGTCCTTTTTGCACCGGAATTGCAAGGAAATTTTATTTCAATCAGTAAGGCAGTTGAAAATGGGTGCACAGCAACATTTAATTGCGATGGAGTTCAAATTAAGGACAGTGCAGGTGATGTTGTAATAAATGCTTACAAAGAAGACAATTTGTTTATTTTACGTCAAGAATCCAAAGAGCGTATTTTTTCAGCAAGTAGTAGCGACATGCTTTGGCATTGCCGATTTGGTCATTTAAATTTCAATGACTTAGGGGTAATAAGTAAAAAAGGTTTAGCAAATGGCATGAAGATTTCGAATCAAGCTGAAAATCACAGGTGCAAAACGTGTATGATAAGCAAGATCCATGTTGCACCATTTCCTAAAGCAAGTGAACATCGTTCTGAAAATGTATTGGAGTTAATACATTCGGATGTATGTGGTCCAATAAATGTACCATCTGTGGGTGGATCCAGATATTTTGTCACCTTTATTGACGATAAGACAAGGAGAGTATTTGTATTCTTCATGAAGTCAAAGGATGAGGTATTTGAAAAATTCAAGATATTCAAGCAGCAAGTTGAACGTCAAACAGAAAATAAAATTAAAATATTACGAAGCGATAACGGACGTGAGTACATTAACAAAGTTTTTAATTCTTATCTACAGAAGCACGGTATTTTGAGGCAGTTAACCGTAGTATACACACCTCAACAAAATGGTGTTGCTGAACGCGCAAACCGAACGTTGGTGGTGATGTCACGATCCATGTTAGTACATGCGAAACTGAACAAAAATCTGTGGGCAGAAGCTGTTGCCACAGCAGTCTATTTGCGAAATCGTTCTCCTACTAAAGCTCTGTTGGATAAAACCCCATATGAAGCTTGGTATGGATATAAGCCGAAAGTTAGTCATTTTAAGATTTTTGGTTCATGCGCAATAGCCTTAGATAAACGTCAAAAATCAAAGTTTGATGCAAAAGGAAAACAACATATAATGGTGGGATATTCCCAGATTGTATGACAAAGAAACACAAAAAGTGACTGAAAGACGTGACGTGAGTTTTGACGAAAATTCGTTTGATTGTATTGGTAGTGAAAATGGTCAAGATTGCAAAGTTGATGATTATATGATATTTCCCACTGATGAGATTAAAGAAAGTTGTCAGTCTTCTCATGCTACAGTAGATGATTCAGTTGAACAAATGATTGACGATCAAGAAGATGGTTTTAATACGGCTGATGATGGGGACAGTGATGAAATTGAAGAGACTAATAACAACACAATGCTTAATGAAATTCAATCAGAGGAAGATAATTTGGGAGATGATAGTCAGCAGCCAAGAAGGGGAAGAGGTCGTCCCAAAATAATTCGAGATGGCAGAGCTGGTAGACCTAAAAAACAATATAACGTGATAAAAGGTTTATTCACAAAAGAAAAATTCGTGCCCCAAACTACGGAAGAAGCAATTAGTTGTAAAAAATCGTCAGAATGGAAAAATGCTATGCAAACAGAATTCAATGTTTTGGTAAGAAATAAAACATGGGACTTGGTCGATTTACCAGCTGGAAAAAGACCTATTGGATGCAAATGGGTATATGCCATTAAAACAACAAAAGATGGGCATGTTGAGCGATATAAAGCAAGACTCGTGGCCAAAGGATGTAGCCAAAAGTACGGTATTGATTACCACGAAACGTTTTCTCCTGTTATAAGGTATGCAAATATTAGATTATTATTCGCTTTAGCTGTTAAAAAAGGTATGTACTTACATCAAATTGATATTGTAAGCGCATATTTAAATGGAAATCTCAACGAGGAGGTGTATATGCAGCAGCTAAAAATGTTCGTTGATAAAGAGCATCCAAATAAGGTTTTGAGATTGCGAAAGTCCCTATATGGCCTTAAACAATCAGGCAGAGAGCGGAATACTAAATTGGACGTGTCTCTAAAAAAAAATTGGTTTCACCAACTGTGATAATGAACCATGCTTGTTTAAAATGTTAGCTGATGATGAGTTAGTTATATTAGCAGTGTACGTGGATGATATTCTTATCGGATGCAGAAACAAATCAGTTATACAACGAATCAAATTCGAGCTATCAACGGAGTTTGATGTCAGCGATAAAGGTCCAGTGCAGCATTTTCTTGGAATGGAAATAAACAGAGATGGTGAAACAGGCGATTTAACTGTGAGTAATATTCAATACATAAAAACTTTGTTGAACAAATATGATATGGAGCAATGTAAAAAGATATCAGTTCCCCTTGAACCTGGTTTTCAAGTGGTATGTGACAGCAATTGCAAAAAAGTAGAACTTAAAAGGTATCAAACAATTATGGGAGAACTTATGTATTTAGCTATCACAACTCGTCCTGACATATTGCATTCAGTAGCAAAGTTATCACAGAGAAACACAGATCCTCATATTGAACATATGAAAGCTGCCAAAAATATTTTGAAATATTTATCGGGTACGAAAGAACTGAAGCTTCATTACAAATACAATGAGGGTGAATTATCTGGATATGCAGATGCAGATTGGGGCGGAAATGCTCTGGACAGAAAATCATATTCAGGTTTTATGTTTTACTATGGCAGTTGTTTGGTTTCTTGGGAGTCCAAAAACAGAATGTCGTCGCATTAAGTAGCACAGAAGCGGAGTACATTTCGATGTCAAATGCTACAAAGGAAGCCATTTACTTAAAACGATTGTTACTTGAACTTGAGTGCGTTGAAGATGTTCCAGTGACATTAAATGTGGATAATCAAGGTGCTTTAAAAATAGCTTCGAATGCTTTATTTCACAACAGGAGTAAGCACATCGATATCAAGTACCATCACATACGAAACGCAATTAGCATGAAGCAAATTAAACTTAAATATCTTAGCACGGAATATATGATAGCAGATATTTTTACAAAAAATCTTTCTAGGATTAAACACATGAAATTTATTGAACTTATGAATATTAATTAACTTTTATTGAAAATTAAGTATCTAGTATTAGGTTTGAGAAGGTGTGTTAAAAATACTACTTAGTTATAATTACTTATTGTTTTATATTACAAACCTAATCTTAGTAGGCTTTGAATTTGTATTATTATTTTTAATCGTAGCAACCTTTGCTTTATACATAATAATACATTTGTATATTCTTTCTTTATTCATTCCTTAATAAAACTTTAAATCGTTTAGAAGTAATACGGGTTTTATTTACAATATTTCTTACATTAAGATTAATATTGCGGCAGTTACAAACGGAATGGCAAACTTATATAAAAACGAACTTATTTACTACGTAAACCCCCTTTCCAATTGTTGTAAATGGTTAAAGTCAATATACATTAAGTCTACCAAACAACACATTTCTTCACACGGTTCATGCTTGCACCATTGGCACACTGAAAATCGCGGGAAAAATCATTCATGTTGCTAAAGGTACCCAAAATGCGAAATTTTGGGAGGGCACCACGTCTATAGTAAACATAGAATTTAGTAAAATCTGCAATAATATTTAAAATTAACTACAAATGAAATTTTAAAAAAAAATCTAAGAATACCTTCGCTGAATTTAGCACAGTGGTTTTGGGCAGCTGCTATCCAATACATTTGTTGATTTGTGTAATTCAAACCAGGCAATTTGTATTCTTCACCATTTCGGGCCAGCCATTCCTTATACGCCAAATAAGATGACTTAATACCACCATGATCACAACTATTTTCCTCCTCAGTAATTCCACCATCAACCTAAAATTGAGAAAGATAAGAAAACGAAAATAAAAAAACCCTTAAAAATTTCCGTTCTTAATTGTGCATAAAACTTACCTTAAGTCCAGTTTGTTCGTCTGTGTAGTTGCCATATTGATCAATTAAACATTGAGCCTTCTCCTTGTAGTTTATTCGTGTATTATTTTGCCACCACCTAACTGCATTACCATACGCATCGTATCGACTACCTAAACCAACAAAACCTTGAGTGATTTCATGCCCAATAACCGAACCAATGCCGCCAAAATTCATGTATTTTGGATGGCTTTTATCATAGAAGTGGCCTTGCAAAATACCAGCTGCGAGTTCTAAAAAGAAATTAGGGAGGTTTCTCTAAAAACTACATATTTCGGTTTCTTGAGATTTCCATAAAAAAAATTTTGATTCGAAAACATTTTTTTTTGTTGGAATTCATTTTGTTTATGTAGTTTCTTTGGACATAATTTTATGTAAATCACAAAATTTTTTTTTTTGGAAACTTGGAAATCCTTTTAATTTGACAAGAAATCGTTTGAAATTAGGGAGGTAAAGATACGCTTTTTTTGCCGATACGATACTGAATTCAAGTTGAAAAAAAACAAAACTCAAGTAATAACAGTGAAGGATTTTTAAAATTTAAAGTTTAATAAGATTTTTAAATACAAAGCATTACATATGAATTAATGATACAATTAACAAGAAATAACGAATTTTGTACAAAAAAAAACAGCGTAAGAAATTATTTATTAATATTTTAAATTGACATAAATAAGATTTTTGTTTTCAAAACAAGTATTCTTAACTTAACAATTTGCCAAGTCTGCTTGAACCAGACCTGCTGTGGAAAATAGTCTCTCAGATGCGACTGAACTAATTTGAAAACTTAAGAATTTTTGCGCCATTTTCTTAAAGTTAGCTAAAAATGCAAAAAGGCATTACTAACAAAAAACTCTAAATCAAGTTTTTAATTTTAATTATGAATGCTGTTAAAGGCCGGCATTCACTATCCTTCACAATCGTACGATTCATTCACACGAAAATCTGATAGAATTCTATCCGACATAAAAAAATGTCTTCAAAATCTGTTGTCAATGCCACACTATCACACAAAAATAATGCCAACTCAAATGACTCAGTTTACTTTACAAGAAAATGCAACTCTGATCGCCTAGAAACTATCATTTTATGAAATTTTTCATAAACATTTGCAAGTCGGACAGACTTGTCAAAAAAATTTGTCACTTAATTAATTTGTATGCAACATTATCCTACTCATAAGCCCACGCAATTTTTTTGACAAATCGTACGACTGAATAGGAAAGTGTATCGCCGGCCTAAACTACGTGTCTTGATAACATTTTACACGTCTGCGATCCAAAATAAAGGGCAGTAACTACATAACATCTCGAGTCCTAACAGCGAAAACGATGTTAACAATAACATTTTAGATTTTTGTTTTTTTTTATGAAAATCGTTAATTTTTGATCATTTGCGTCATCTCTAAAGATCTCATATCTGCGGGAGGTACCGTTACGAAATAAGAGCAAAAGCAATTTCAAACGAAAACCTAGACTTAAAGCAAAGATATTTAAAAAAAAACCTTCTCCTGTTACATCATTTTTGCTATGAGGGCTCGATATGTTCATTCGATAAATGGTTCTCTTTGAAAATTGTTTGAAGAATTCCATGGAAAACTTATCAATGCATGTTTTTCTGAAATGTTTATTATTATTTTTTACTTTACAAAGTTTTCTGCTTCTCCTGTAAAATTATATTTTTGTTAGTTACGTCTTTTTGCATTTTAGCTAACGCGATATGACATGCCATTGCGACCATAAACAAGTGGTCCTAGGCCTATAAATATAATAGAAGATTATATTTTATTTTTTAAATTAAGCTCTAGGTCTTTTAATATTTAATTATTTATTTTCGATATTTCGCTAACCTTTGGTTAGCATCTTCAGGAAATTTAATTTTATTATAAAAAAAAAAAAATATCGAAAATAAATAATTAAATATTAAAAGACCTAGAGCTTAATTTAAAAAATAAAATATAATCAATTAAACAAGGTCAAATAAAAGCTAAATATAATAGAAGATCTTAGGTTTCTTTCGACTTCTTCTTTAGTTTGAAAGAGGCTAATCCTCTTCGGCAATAATAATTTTTTCACAAACGCTTCAAGGGTCGGTTCTTTTAGACTTATCAGCAGAACTTGTACCACTTGTAGGAGTAACCGTATTCTCAACACTTTCAGAATGCAGAGGCATACATACATATTAAATAGCTCAATAAGACGTGTTGTCACTATGATTGAACCATTGTATCAAGGGTTAAGAATTGTGGATAAGCAATAGGCTTCATTATTTTCTACAGCCTCAAATTGTTTTTTTATTGCTAATGCCGCTAACTGTTGAGACTATTCTCCAGCTCCGTTCATTTATTTATTATATGAAGCAATTTTCTTATTCTGTTTTGATTTTATGCTCTGCTTTTTAATGTGTTTTTTCTCTTGATTGCTTTGCAAAAAATAAGCATAGAAAATTAAATTGTTTGTTCGAAAATACTCCAAAAAATATATAAAAAGTATCGTCGTTTAGACAGCAAAGTAACGCCGATACCGATACATCGGAAAATCTGAAGCATCGCCGATATATCGGTATCGGTATTCATTACATCCCTATTTTAAATCTATTTAAATAAACCTTTTCGATTACTTGTTTCTTGAAATACATACGTATACTGTTTTTCTTTTCCTCATACTTAGCATTCACCACTGCTGGCCGCTCATATATTTTCCAATTGCGTGCATTTACTGGAAATTTCAATTGGTTCAATGACTCATCGGTATCGAAAACATTTTTCCTTAAAGACGATTCAAAATATTCATCAGGATGAAAATGCAATTTTTGATAGTGTTCCCTTAATTTATTGTCGTCCAACAATTCATCGGGATAACCAATTAAATTGCTTAATAAATTAATTTTATTTTTGGCCTCCCGTTTCGTCTCATTGTCCATCCATTGAGTGTCGTCAAGCATTCCACCGAAGACCTTGGTTATGTTTTCGACCATATTCAAGACAGCGAGTTTAGTGTCCTTTTGAAAATACTTGCGCAGATACAAAGAATCCATCGATATCGGTAAACTGTGTTTTATTTAAAAGAGAGATTTTGAAGGGAATATTTGTTTAAAATTTATTAGGCAGTTCTTTAAACAACTGAAATGTTTAAGGCTCTATAACCTTTTTCAGTTTAAAATGGTGGATCTTTTGCTTTTGAGAAGCAAGTGTACATATCGCTCATTTGCTGCAAGACCGGCATAAGTCAAAAAAATCCATATCGAGATAAACGCGTTAGAAAAAATAACGATACATTCTCTTCAAATGGGGAAAGTATAACAGATATAAAGATGAATTATATATCCAATATAAAGAAAAACGTCCGAACAAATCTGCATCACTAACTCCCAAATTGTATTTTTTGATTTATGCCGGTCTTGCAGCAAATGAGCGATATGTTTCTTTTTGAATTTCTTTTCTTTTTTAAATATGTGTGTAAATGATGAAAGCGATATGAAAATAAACGAAATTAACTGGCTGTTTTTATAAAACGAAGAAAAAATTTCGTGTGAGGTATTAACTTATATTGAAAACAACAATAAAATTAGAAAATTTGCTTTTGTTTTCAAAATAATTTCTCACACGAAATTTTATTTTCATTTTCTTAAAACAGGCCCATTGCCCAATTAGAAGGTCTGCGTGCAACTACAACAACCAAACAAAAGAAAAAACAACACGCATTTTGTTTGTGTAAAAAATGATAAAGACGTCAAGAACAAAAGCAATTGTTTGTGTAAAAAATGGTCGAAATGTCAAAAGCAATTGCTACAAAAAGAATTGCACGTTTAAAACACAACTCTGCAAAAAATCAGCAGGCGTTTCAAGCAGACATACTATTTGGACAATGAACAGGCCGTAAAAAAGGTTAAAAAATAAATTATTTACTGGCTGCTCAACAATTTCGATCGTTAACGTTCGCAAACAAAATTTCTATACAAAACAAAATGACAAAAATGTTTTTTTTCCCAAAGAAACACAGCATATATTTCTTCAAAGCATATTTGTTTTGCTGATATTTAAAATACGTAAGTGCCGGATCACACAAGTGAAGTTTAACTCTTCAAGTCTTGAGCTTTTAGTAGAGAAGGGAAAAGAGAATGTCATATCCTTTTCCCTCTCTCCTAAAAGCTCAAGACATGGTGAGTCAAACTTGACGTGTGCGAACCGGCACTAATAGGAAAGTGTTGTCGGTCAAGTCCGAGTGTTTGACACTCTACACCACAGTTATTACAAATACATATTCGATATGTATCCTTTTTGGGTTCCATTTTATATCTACATATGTATATGGAATTGAAAAGCATTCATTAACTGCAGAGAACAAAGCAACCATGACTTTGTTTCTTTAGCACATATTTAACTTATTAATGGCCATTTTTTCAATGTACCGACAAACTGTCTGTTACCTAATGTCAACATAAATTTATTAGACCGGTAAACTGTCTGTTAACAATTTTTGGTTTCTCAATAAACCGACAAAAAACATTGCTTTAAGTTGGCAACACCCCTCAAAATACATGTAAAAGTTGGGAGTCAGCTGATTGAATTTATCTGTACGGCAAATAAATAATTGGCAGATGAGTGCTGGTTATATATAGCCTTTTTACACTTGTCAACATTTAACATCTAACATTGATTTGCTAAGATGTTGAAATTTTCCCATAAGAAATACATACACTCACAATATTCTGTACGTAAAATTAACTGAAATTGTAATATAAAATAAATGAAAGTTCAATTAAAAACCGGTCTACCTATTTTTCATTTATTTTTAACAAAAAGTTCATTTAATTTTTACTGTCAAAAATTCAACACCATATTCCGTAAAATCAAATAAATATTCAGTTATTTTGTAAAATTTTACTGTCAAAAATTCAACTCCATATTCAGTAAAAACGATAAAATATTCAGTTATTTATTAAAATTTTACTGTCAATTTTTTACTTTCAAATTGACCCCATATTCAGTAAAAACAATTTAATATTCAGTTATTTTATTAAATTTTCGTTTACTCCACAAAAGAGCCGGATTTCTAAAAAATACCAGACAGACACCTGTCCGCTTGTTTTTCTTATAAGCGAGAGAGGGAGAATATTTTTATATACTTACCCAGTTATACACGTTTGTTTTACTTTTGTTGTACTGACCACGTTGTTTACAGAAGAACTCTCAATTATAAGACACCAGCAGCATGACCGATATGGCTTCGCAATTATTTTACTTTTAAAATTTGATGTAGGTATTTAACTAAATTATTTTAACAAATAGAAAATGGGTATTGCTTACACAAAACAAGCAATTCATTTTTTATAGATAAGTAAAAATAAATTTTTGGTAGTAAAATTATATAAAATAACTGAATATTTAATTGTTTTTACTGAATATGGGGTCAATTTGACAGTAAAATTTTAATAAATAACTGAATATTTTATCGTTTTTACTGAATATGCTGTTGAATTTTTGACAGTAAAATTTTATAAAATAACTGCATATTTATTTGTTTTTACGGAATATGTAGTAAATTTTTTGACAATTAATTTATAAAAGATAACTGAATATTGATTTGTTTTTACGGAATTCGCGGTTGAATCTTTGACAGTAAAAATAAATGAACTTTTCGTTGCTTTAAATTACATTTTTATTTACTTTAACATAAAGAAGAATTTAACTCAATCAACGGACAATCAACTGTTAGAATCAGTTAAAAATAAATTTGTTTGGAATTTTAAATGTTTATTTATTTAAAAATTACTGAACGGAATATTTCTTAAATAAACTACAGTCCGTTACTGTAATAATATTGTGAGTGTAGGGCTAAAAATCAAAATTTTTCAACATCTTTACAGAATGTTACCATCTCATTTTGTTCCCTTTTACATTTTTCGATTTTTTTAGTGTCATCACTAGAAAAATGGCAATAAATTCTGTTATTATTGTGGCATCACTGACAAAATGGAAGTTGCTTTGAAAGCAGCGTTACCACTTCTCAAGTTTTTTCCATTTTTGCAAGCCTTATTTTGCTTAGTTTTGCTAAAATTATTAAATAAAATGGATTAGAAATACATTTTGGTGTTAGATGTTAGATGTTTCAAGTGTGAACGCGTATTTCACATTTTCAACATATTCCATGCATTCCTCCGAAATGTATGCAAGTGTACAAAGGGTATTAGCTTTGCGACAGAATAGAAAACAAATGAGACAGTGAGAAAACCAAATTTCAGTTTTTCGTCGTTGGGAAAAAAGATAATCGTGTAATGAGAAAATGGCCATACAAATTACAATCGGCCTAATTTACGATAAGGACAATGTAGAACAGATAGAAAGCTTGTCGTATTTGTGTCGTTAACGACAAGGAAGGCTAACATTAAACAGAATTTAGATAATCGAGACAACAATAATGTTAAAAAATACCAATAGTAAGTTCAATTTTGGCCCGTTTTCACAACTTACCGATAGCTAAAAGTAGACTTTAAACGGCCTTATAAAAAGTGTTCCATTATTAAAAATTTACTTTAACCTAAAGTGAGCGATAAAATAGATTAAGGTTCATCCTACCTGGTAGGTTAAAGTAAAGTTGTAATAAAAGGACACTTTTTATACGGTCGATAAAATCCTACTTTTAGCTATCGATAAGATGTGAAAACGGGCCTTAGTGTTTTAACATACTTAAAGCATGTTTTTTCAAATGGTCAAATATCAGATTTAGTACTGTTTTTAAGGTTGCAATAAAGAAGGTACTTTTGGGACAACGTAAATACTGTACAACGAAAAGCAGCTTGCATGGAAAATTATGGACCGGTTCTCACAAATTTCGACAGTTCCTATGGCAATTTTAATGTAACTAATTTTATTTAATAGTCTGTGAAATTGTTACTGTACTTTGCGCACAAGGTTTACATAGACGGACAATAGGAAAGTAGGACGAACCTCCACTGAACCAATAATTGTTTATAGTATTTACGAACAACGTTTATTAAATTAGTTTTCGTTGGCTCAACGATTTATTCGTCAATATAATGAAAATTAAAATTATCGAGGTATTGAAATTTAAGTACTGTTCATTGACACAATAAACATGTATTTATTAAGTATTTTTTTTTTATAAATGTACGTTTAAGTAAAAAAATGTACTTTGAGGTAACGAAACATTTATTAAGTCTTGTTAGCACAAATGCCCATTATTTTAAAGAACGGTAATTAGTTGTTACAAGGAACAAATTCATTGGACATAATAAAGTTTTCGTTTGCTTTACGTACGTGTTCGTTGCATTTTTGGTTCAGTGTCGTTACAGTAGAAAGTGATTCTGAGTCGATCGATACACAGAAAATTTTTTTGGCAAAAATCGTTTACTTTAAATAATTAATTAGTGTACATTAATTTGTTGTTTGCTGCAATAAATTTTTTTGGTAGGAACACATAAATTTAAATGTTTGTGTTAACGTTTTGTATTTTTAAGTAATTCAAAACTCAAAAATTCTAATCCGTTAATGGATAAATCAATTCTTTTGAGGGGCAATATGAGTAAAAAAATGTTATTGTCTAAACGAATTGTTTAATTAAAATCGATTTTCTACTTTTTTCTGTGTATGTATACGAATAAGTGGGCCCAGAACGAAGATATGTAGTGTTAAACCGTGTTCAGATATGCACCTTAATTTCAATTTAGTTATTGTTTAGTTAAATAAAATTGTTATAATATTGAGTAAAATCAAAATGCAACACTGTCACAAGTGTGTTTAGTGAGCAAAACACAACTTAAAAATCGACTTTTTTTAAATCTGAGCATCAACGCCAATGTCCACAAAAAATTCTGAAATCTCTCCACCAAAATTCGTGATTTTATTAGCAAAAAACAAAAGGCCCTATCTACAAAAGATTATATGGCAAACGCTAAAAGGCCTAACTAAAAGTTTTCAAAATATGCAACATTGCCAACTTTCAAAACGACTGGTAGAATTTACAAGAAAAATAAATTCTAAACTGGTTAAAGCGATTTATCAATTTATCATTTAAAACAGCTTTTGCTTCTACTCTAAAATTTTCAAAATGTTTGAAAGGGCCTTTTGCGTTTTAGGTGACGATATATGAACTAGCATTTGAAAAAATGTTATTTTAATTCCAAAATAAAAATTCTTCCAAAACTTTATGGAAATATCCAACCAAATATATTCCAAAAAAAAAACTTTTGCTTTGAGTTGCGAAAAAGTAATAATTTTAAAACTCCAATTTTTCTTAAATTATTGAAAATAAACTGGTCTAAAAAAAATCTTTTTGTAGAATCTTTTGAATCGAAACAAGACGTAGAAATTAAACCGCCTAAATTTAAACTTAACAACCTGAGCTATTTGTGTCTGATGCTTTACCAAAATCTACCCAATCGTTTAAATATTGCTACTAGTATTGCCATATATTTTAATTTTGTAAAGTTTATTTAGTTTCGAATATCATTTGATAATATTGTTAAATTTTAAATAAAATTTTTAGAAACAAATTTAGCATAATTTTTAAAATTTCCTTAGCATTTTTTTGGCCATGTCTTTTAAATGAAAAGTTACATCATATGAACTTAATTAGTTCATTGAGTCAATGATACATTTTACATTTTAGTAATGAAAATTTAGGTTGAATTGTAAAATTAAGGCACAACTGCGAATAACGTTTTAAAAGCCACTTTTTGCAAAATCAGTTTTTGTTTTTTGCAAATCATCGTTAACATTACTCTCTTACATTGTTTTAACTTCATAACTATCATCCAAAATTATGCACCTTAACCTCTTCAAAATGAAATACAAAAAGAGTCAGCCAATGAAAGAACTTTGTAAGTAACTAAGAAATTTTGCATTCTAATGTTTTTTCGCAAATTGGAATAACGTTTTAAAAGCGATTGTGGATATGAAACGTTTTTCAACTAAAAAAAGCTGCAAATTTGCATGTTATTTTTAATTAAAATTTCTTAATATTTTGCATACAAGTTTTTTTGATATCATAAATTTTGATAATCAAAAAAAAAATTTAAAATAAGTAATCCTGCCTTTTAAAAACGTTTTTTTCTCTCCTGAAAAATAATTATTTTGTCATTTACAACGTTATTCGCGGCTGTGCTTCAATTAATGGCAAAATATCGTTGTGTTTATGACGATTTTGAACTTAATAAAACGACATTCGTAGTTGGAATGCCGCGCTACGTTGGCTCAAAAATATTGACAAAATTTATGGCAGGAATGTAAAAAATCGTTACATTTACGAAGGGTTTTCTCTTACAGTGTTTTCTTTTCTACAAAGAAATACCACCTTGCTAAAAGGTGTATATGTATATAAAATGTCTTGCCAACATTCTAACAATGCAATTTCTTATTTGTCGAGAACAAAACACAAAATTGGATCGCCCTGTTTTAAACAACTGACAAAAAAGTGTGTTCTTCAAAATATAAAAAAAGATTACGTAAACCAAAATTTGTTTATTGATTGATATTAAATAACTAAATCAAAGAACTACATGAATGACGAATTTCCAATTTCTTTTGTATGTTTTTCATAAAACATAATTCGAAATTCGGCCTTAAATTTTTTTTAATATGAAGAAAATTTAAAGGGTAATTACGATGGTCATTGTGCAAATTTGCAATGTGTAAACTTGCAGTTCATATTATGATTGATCGTGAGCATACCAATTTTATTTTTGTGCAAATGTGTAATTTCTCTAAAAACTTTTTCTGGCAACACAGAGAACTTCTGGCAGCACCGTAAAAAACCTGAATTTGTTTACAATTATACTCAAGCAAATTAATATAAATTTTTTCTTTTTAAATTATTTAAATTTCATTATCTTTTTTATATTAAACCCCACACAAATGTTCATTTTATAAGAGTCCTTAAAAAACAATATGGCGCTTTATATGTCAAATGTTATTATAGTTTACATTTGTTTGCAAGTGAGCAAATATGCACTACTAAGTTCGCTAATGGTGTAGTGCAAATTTGTGTGTTTTTGCACGCGTTTGCATCTTTTGCACACTATGCACTATCCATCGTGATTTCTCTTATAGTAAATATAAGAATATATGAATTTACATGTTCCGAGCATTAATTTTTTTCCGTCTTAGTGGATCGATTCGGCTACAGACCAACCTCATATGTTATGTTCCACGTGAGTAGTTGATAGGGGGGTATTTATTCAATCGACATTTTGCTTTAATCGGCTAATTGCTCCGTTAATTAACCGTGGTTTGGGTTTAATCGGTTAATTTAGTTTTTGTTCAGTTAACCGATTAATAAAGTTTTTTTTTTATAAATTAAGTTTTTTCAACATATAAAAATGCGTTAATTATTTATTATTTGGAGTTTATTGGTAAAAAATAGCAATTACATACCAAACATAACAATTCTTGAACTACAACGAGCAATAGAAAAAACAATTCATAAATATATAATATTCTTTTTTCAATTAATACATAATTGGGGTATTCACAAAGTGTGCTATCAAGTCATATCGTCATAACGTCCTAAATAATATTTTACAATTGTTTAAAATAAATATTGTTGTGTTTCCAGCAAAATACAAATTTTAATACTGTGCAAGGCCCATTGAAAAGGTCTGTGCAAGAAGCCCGATGATCATTGTTTATGTTCTTTTTAGTTGTCAAAAGTTGTTTACATGTGCATGAATACGTTTATGGTATGCCACACATACACGTTTTTTCCTTTTGCTTTGTATATGTGGTAGTAAATTTTTGACAACTAAAAAGAATCGTATTTTGTTTTTGTACAAGTAAGCAGACCTGATAGATGGGCCTTGATACTGTGTTTATTGATTCGTCATAACTGTACAGTAGAAATCGAAATTATAAGCGGTAGACCACAACAGTCATATCGTCGGCTTAATATGCAAACCTGCTAACTCCCTTTCAGCACATTTTACAGGACAGACAAAAAACTTTTTATTTTTTTATTTCCAACTTGATAGAAAATTAATTATACAGTAAGTTTTACACACTACAAGACTTAAATAGAAGAAAAACTACATGCTGGTCGACAAGGCCATCAAAATCTCAATTTACTTAAAAGGTGCTTTGTATATTAAGCCGACGATATATATTTCTTGTAATTATTTTAAGACATAAGCCTTTACAACTTTATGACTACCTTGTATTTATTATAGACAGAGATAATCAAATTAGTTATTTCAGTAGTTAACGGAGATCTTATAAAATAATCTTTTTGACAAGTAATTTGGTTTAAATGTTTAGGATTAAAGCGATTCTTTTCATTAGTTTTGACAAAACTTGACTTGGAAAAAATTCTTTCACTTATCGTAGATGAATATTTTATTTCTCATTCCTTTTCCAGGATGTCTCTAAAAATTGAAAATACTCCATTATGATATTATCGTACTGTTTTAATTTTTAAAATTTAAAAAAACACTTCTAATTGCTTCGGTTAATTCTGTTAACACAGGGTCTCCACCTGAGTTAAGATATAAGATTTTTATATCAGCAAACGTCAAATTCAATCGCAGAGAGTATTATCTTACGTGTGGACTCTCAAATAGTGTTAGTATTAATATTATAACAAATGTTATGAGACAGTTGTCAAAAATACACATACATACATATGAAACAATAATAAGACTTATTCATTAAAATGTTAAATTTTACGTGTTCCCCTTGTTAAAATTAAGATAAACATGAAGAAATTTGTTCTCCCATTCTGCCAACGTTCTTTCCCAAATTATATCAGATATTATCTCAGGTGATGACTCAGGCCTGGAACAGAATAAAGTAGTTGTAGTAGTAGCTGAAACTGACTAATGCTCTGTAGCGCAACAAAGTCCAAAATTTTGAATTTTGAGCTTCAACTTCAACTGCAACGACTGCTACAACTACGTATTCTGTTGACACTATTTAGCAACTACCGTTTTTAACTTTTGACCGCTTGCAGCGCTATTCGTAACGTTGTACTACAGCGAATATTTTGTTCCCCACTTCAGTGTAAATGACTGATATGAGAAGAAACAAATAACTAAAGTTTAGTTACTAAACACATTCATATAAAAAAGACCTGAAATTTAAAAATTTGTTGGAAATCTTTAAGCCATTTTTCGCCACATTCCTGTTGATCGATGATGAAGATAAAAAAAACCATTGAAAAAAAGAGTAAGAGTGCTTGTAATTTTAATCACCGGTCGGCGGAAAATGGGTTAAAATGAAGATCACTGAATACCTTCTTTGTTTGTATGAAAAATATTTTCTAAACCCATACCTTTTGTATATGAGCCCAAACAAATAATTAACAAGTAAGAGTGCTATATTCGGCTGTGCCGAATCTTATATACCCTTCACCATTGTGCGAGCAGAATACAGAGCAACTAGACAAAAACTAAATAATTTTTACATATATGTACATACATACATATTCACAATTCTAAAAACTTCATTATAAATTAAATTTAAAAATCTAAAACTGGTAAATATTTTTTTACAATCGTTTTTAGAACATAAAAATTAAAAAAAAATTCCCTTTGAAAAACCAAGATTTGAACCATTTGAATTTGCCTAATTAAACGCATTTAAATAAACTCCACCACTCATATAAAGGGTATAAAAAACAACAAAAAACCACATTACCAACACTGCATTATCATAGCCGTAGAAACCAAATTGTATGGTATGTTTATGTCATTTTGGTAATACAGTGGTTATGGTAATGCAGCGTTGATAAGGTTATGTCGCTTCTAATTGGATCTTTTAAAATTGAGGTAGTCGTGGTTTTTTACTCATATCTCAGCCATTTGTGGACCGATCTTTTTGAATTTCAATAGCAAACAATTCCGGACCATATGTGACATAAATGTACAATAACCTGGCCCCCATCATATATGGGGTCTTCGGAAAACCCATTTCAACAGACAGACGGACATCGTTAAATCAACTTCGCTTTTCATAACGACCCAGAATATATATACTTTATAGGGTCTAACATCAATATTATAGAAATTACAAACGGAATGACAAACTTATATATACCCTATTCACCACCTGTGGTGAAGGGTATAAAAACACAAAATATATATGTTATAATACTACAAAAAATTGTATTACTTCGATTAATCGACTAAATTTAACCGGAATAATCGTTAATCGAAAAAAGCCAATTTGAAATTAACCGATCAGATAATCGGTTAACCGATTGACGGTTAACTGAAGGAATACCTAGTAGTTGACAAACAAAGAAAGGTACCGTTCTTAACTATGTTGCCTGTGCCGATTTATATAGTCAAAATATTTGAAAACCGGTTTCTTGAAAATGTCGAATAATCGACCAACCTATTTTTTTGATAATTGGAAAAAACAAAATTTGTATTCATGTGTTTTGCATATATGTTAGTATCAAATTTGAACGCTTATAACTCTGAAAATATTGAACAGATTCAAATGGTGTAGGTAATTTTTATTCTAGTCGCTGGGCAAACAGAGGAGAAAAGTGTTCTTAACTGTTTTGCCTTAGCCGATTTATACCCTGAAGGAAACCTGGGTGCAAGTGTCTCCAAGTAGGGATGCCAAACGGGAAATCCCGAATCCTGAAATCTCGGCTTTTTCGGGACTGACAAATCCCGAATCCCGGGATTTTTAATTATAATAATTTTTAGGCATGAACAATTTGTATATGTATAAAAATTTCCGTTTTTATTGAATTTTTATACTTTCTAATTATTTATTGTCTTATGGCCGTTTTCTCATTACGCGATTACCTTTTTACCCAACGAAAAACTACACATTACAGAAATTTGGTTTTCGCAATGCCTTCTTTGTTTTCTATGCTGTCGCCAAGCTAACCAGCACTCATCTGCCAATTATTTATTTTCCTTTTATGTCAATATTTGCCGTACAGATAAATTCAATCAGCTGACCCCCAACTTTTATATGTGTTGCCAACTTAAAACAATATTTTTTGTCGGTATACTGAGAAACCCAAAATCGTTAAGTGCCGGTTTACACACGTCAAGTTTGATTCGTCAAGTCTTGAGTACATTCCGAATCCCGGGATTTCTTAATATCGATTCCGTTTGGCATCCCTATCTCCAAGTCACTAGTTTTGTCGACTATTATGGTGACATAGTGAGCGAAGTGTCTACACTACACTACATTTGCCACTATATTTGGCTTTAAAACGAAAATTTTTTTATCAATAACAACTGAGAAGTACAATTCCAATACCTCTGCCAGTCTGCCGATATATTGACACCAAATTTTTAAGATTTTTTGATTTGACGATTTTCTTACAAATAATTTTATAACTATTAACATTTAAAATTTTTACTGTCCTGATAAGAGGCGATTTTTTACAAACTTCGACTGGTAGACCTATATAAACAGGCGTGTTCTGAAAATCACTTTAACTCAAATCACGTGATTTCAAATCACTCGTGCCTACTAGAATTACACGTGTTATATTTTAGCGTCCCGTTTTTTTTGTGTGTTTTGGTGTGATTTTTTTTGCATATCGAAAAACTTAGAAAAAAAAAAGAAAAACTTGACCCATGGCAACGCTGGCCTCAACTTAACTTACAAAAAAAAACTTAAGAAACTCTTCTAAAATCTCACCTGCGCAAAACAATCTTTGCACAATCTTTCGGTTCCGACCACTGCTCTAGTTTATGCCATAACGCAGTTTTGAATTGCGATTTTCTTTCACGAAACTCTTTCGATAGGAATTCTGCTGAATATTCATGTGCACGCCACATCAAATAATTGGCAATATCACGTTTTTCGGTTTCTTTTATGACTTTGCCTAACTTTTCAAAGAAACTCGGATCTGAAACATTGATAGTTTCATTTTTTTTAACACTTAGGCCTTTAGGCAAGAGGTCATTGATGTAAGCCAACCAATTTATGTAAGGATACGTTTTTTGCATTTGCTCGATGCTAAGTAAATTGTACATATCTTTAGGGTTTGTTTCAAAAAAACGGGGCGTGGAGATCTAAATTTATTAAAATTAAAATTAATTTTAGTTGGTTTTTTCGTTTATAAAATGTTAGAACTTACATTCGCCAAATTCATTTCAAATTGAAGAGATTTTCTTAGTTGCTCTTTGGCTGTTTCATTTTTAGCTCCAAAAAGAACAGCAATATCAACCATATAGTCGTAGTAGATCGAAACCAAAGGGGATGTGAAACCCTTAGCCAAAATTGACCGATCAAAGCCTAGTAAAGATGGATCCAACTGGAGAGAATATGATAAATTAGTTTTCAGACTTGATTATAGAAAAATCACTATAACTTCTTAAATATTAACTGAATTATTAGATCAGAGTTAACTTAAATATATGATACTGACTTGTCAATATTCCACTCTAAAAATTAGATGGAGTCGAAATTTATAGCGAAATGGTATCTACTATAGAGGCCTGCATGAGTGATTCATTCATAGCAAAGCAATAAAAAAAACATCCTCTAAAAAAAGTTGAAACTAATCCTCTGGAGTATACCATGGAGTAGTTTTAAAACTTATCCACTAGGAGTATGTATTAACATGGAGTAGGTTTAAGACTACTCCGTTGTAATGAAAAACTGGCCTATGTGGCCCAGCCCTAGGACATCGTGATGTTAAATCGACCACCTTTTAACCATAGATTTGGAGGAGCTTTGGATAACTCCTACTCCTTTATGGACTACTTTGCATGAATGTATGGACATGTCTCGTTATCTGCAGGGTACACACAACCCAATACATTAACAAACCAATGGGAGATAACAGGCACAATTCATTCTCATTCAATCAAACAATTCATTCATTCAAATTCATAATGGAATGAATGCACATTTTTCTGTTTTGACGACATTCATGCAGGTCTCTAAGATCTACCAATATTATAAAGAGTAAATTTGATTTTATCCACCAACTCAAATTGAAAAACTTACATTTATAATACGTTTATTAGTGTTATTTGAATTCACGTCAATTGATAATCTCACAATATAATCACTGTTGAAACCAAACCATCTGAATTTCTTAACAGTTTTTTGCCAAGTCCAGGTATTATTTCTATTCCAACAATCACAATCAGTAACAGGCCAGCCACCCAATTTTTTGGCAATTCGTTGCATCGGTTTGGGGCCCAAGGTCTCAATTAAGTCTGTAGAAACCATAAAAATTAAACATTTTTCGGTCCAAATATATAAATACCCCTCCTGCCACCCGTTCAAAAATAAACCCACCTGTATTTGTGCACGCCATATACAAAGTACTGGGTAATTTTAAATGTTTAGGGTCCCTTTCTGGTCTTTGCTCTTTCATAACAGCTAGCAGTTGCTCCTTCACTCTGGCCTTCAGTCCAGATATTGTTGCAATATAATTTTTATTTTCGATCAAATTATTTTCATTTAGGAAGGTACCACAAGCGAAATTATAGAAATCAGTGCAGGGATCTATTTCGGGTCTCATTTTACCCAATACCATCGAGGCAGTACGCAGACATTCCGGTGTATAACAAGTATCTGTGAACGTAGAGAAACATATAAGAATTTTTTTGTATTATGTTGTTATTCTTATATCGATCTTAATATACATACATATGTATGTGGGCATATGTGTATAAAAATTAAAAAGTGGTTGTTTGTTTGTGTGTTTTTTTAATGTTTTTTCCTTATAGACCTCTAAGCTAATGTTCGTATTTTCCTGAAATTGTCAATGTAATTTCCTGATTACCCGACGCTTAAGTATTTGTAAATTTTCAATGGGCTAAGCACCTCCTATACAAAGGCAATATGAAGTAAGTTTTTTTTCAGGAGAGCGATTTCAGTAAAAATTAATTTGATATATGAAAAACTATCTATGCAAAACATCTTTGAAAAAGGGGGCTGGTTAAGCGAGGTGGGAGTGGCATCTCCTATACAAATACAATATAGATTTCTATATATCTGAAGAACGGTAAAACAAAAAAGGTGGGGCTAGGGGAGCTTAAGTGATAATTATATCTAGTACTGTTAAGTATCAAAAGTTAGTACTATACATTTCAGCTGCCACCACCTGCCACCCCAGTGACCAGATCATTTTTAATGACTTCATATAATTGTTTAAGATTAGCGTAACTGACTAGGTGATCATCGCCTAGCCCAAGCATCTTTAGCCAATGTGTAAACAAAAAAAGTAGAAAGGTAGACGGAAAATGCAAAAAATATCATTATTAAATCGAAAATAAAATTGTCATGTGTTTGGTACTTTTTTGAAATTTGCACATTTTGGGTATAAAACAGGGCAAAAACATAATTTTGGTACTTTTTTGGTAAACAACACTGCTTTAAAAATTTTTAATTTGGAAAAATACCAAGAACGCCACATGCCTAGATAAGTTAATTGGGACCTCCTGCACACGAAAAACGCTGTATTTTTTTTTCCTAAGTACCGTTTTTTAGATAACGGTACTTTTGTGTTTTTCGATGTATGGTCCCACTCAAACCCTTGTGGAGCCCAACCGAAAAGTCTGATCGATGCTACGAATTTCTATCTGATAAGAAATGGCTGAGTTATGGCACTCAATTTTGCTCAGATGTCCTGAGATATATGCACATATGTTTATGTATATAATCACATAAGATCATATTTACTTTTATTTGCTCACGTAGGCAAAAAGTAAGGGACATTGGATGAGCATATGTAGATATTCTACAAACTATTAATATAATCGCTACAAATGATCATATTTTATTACATCTCCAAAGGCCTTTTTTAATTTTGTTCGATACTTTTGGGTCGTCAATGATTACCTGACCAACACCTGTATGTACGTGGATCAACCATGATATTCATAAGTTGGATACGATTTACCATTTTCTTATTTGTAGAGGAATCACATTTAAAGTTTTTTTTTGCTTATTCAAAATACAGATCCGACCTTAAAAATGCCAACAGAATTTACTTCAAGTGTCCTCAAAACGCTTACTATTCTGTTAGTTCAAATTACAATTATTACCAGAGTTCAGAGAAAGTCATATGTGATCGCTCATATTCAACCATTCTTGAATTTTTTACATAAATGAAAAATGTAAAATATGTAACTTTTTTCACAGTCATAAATGAATTGTTAATATTTCGGCAAATTCATTCATGTTTTTGAGGAAAAATCCAATTTTGCCTTTCTTCAGTCATGTAAAATGAGGAAAAAAAAAGTTTTAAAAACGATCCTCACTAGTAATGTTGTTGTTGCTCGACAGTTTGCATGACTACAGCTCGAAATGCCTGTGTGTGTATTTGTTTGTGTAAAATATTTTTGGCAAAGGCAACCAGCCAAAGTGTCTGTTGCATTTTTTGTAGGAAAAAATTATTGGAAAAAAATTAAAAGAACTGCACATATCGTCATCTTAAATGCAGAATAACATAACATTTCATAAGTTTACATGCAGAGCAAAAAACTTTGTAAAATGTTAATTATTTGAGATTTAAAATCAATTTTAAATATTTCAGATAAAAATGCGATAACCCATATATTTTTGAAGAAAAATATAATTTTTATTATTTTTTAAAATGTGTTATTATATATTAATTTGTATTTTTTGGAAACAAAAAGACATATCGTAAAAGAAAGTATATTAGTATTAAGTGAAACAAACATATAATATATTAAATTATTAAATATTTGTGTTTAATTACCGGAAAATGGAATATATACCTATATATAAATATATGATAATCGCGCGATTAATATGTAGCATCATAAGGATTGCGTTGACATGTTAAATAAGTTTGCTTTTCTGATGCAGCGCAGGCAGTAATGCATTTAACAATGTGGAGAACTTATATTGTTATAGATATTATGACATACCTATTATTTATAATTTTTTTTATTGATTTTAATTACTTATAAGTAGTGGCTTAAACTAAAATATGTACTTCATTAAATTTAGCTATGAATTGATTTTAAAAATACATCTTTTTCATTCTTATCTAAACGTATTTTGATCTCCATAAAATGAATTATCTTAATGAATTTTTTTTACAATGAACAAATTTTGCAAATAAATATTTGACTCATATTCATTCATACCTATTTGTCTCCAGTTCACGAATTATTTCAAAATAACTCTGCATCATATACTTTCAAAGCTAATGCAACAAGTTTATTTTAATTAGGTTATTTATGAAAAATATAAAAAAAAAGGAAAGAGTAGTCCAACTAAGAGTAGTTTTTGATAGCAGCTCCGGTATTTAGTAAACGTAAATATTGGACAAAGTAGTACTTCTCCAAAGAAAGATATTATTAGAATTTAATAAAGCTGAAGAATTAACAAAATATAGCTAAACAGTCTATATTCCACTACTTATTTAAAAAAAAAATTGCGTTTATTCTAAAAATTTATAAAAATTGTCTTTTTTAAGGATATTGATGAAGGGCCACTTGGAAGAATGCAATTCTAACACAAAAAACCCCGAAAATTTTAAATAAACTAATAAAAAATATTTCTTTTGTATTATAAACTTCATATTGTATGGTCCCATACAGGTTTATTATAGGGAAGTTCGACTATATTTAAATTTATTAAAAAGGAAATACATATGTACATATGTACATATATAAACTCAAAAATCTAAGGACCTGCAGATGTTGTCATTTATTCTAGGAAATTCTTAGCGTTTGGGAGTGCAATGGGGTAGGCTACACAATTTCAAGATTACTAACGGTTCGGTTCTTTTAATTTTACAGCACTTTTTTATTTTTTCTTATGCTATACTGAAAATTATTATTATTAATTATTATTTGATCACAAATTTCACTAGCACCGTAGTAACAGTAATCAAACAGATCACCCAATTTTGATGTTGTAAAAAAAATGTGTTCTTATAAAAATAATTAAAAACTCTGCTAATTTTTTTCTTGAGTGTGATTATACATTATGTTGTTAAGAACAATGATATACATATGTATTTGATAACACTTAATTTTTCATTTTGTAAATAACTTGGTTATTTTTTTAGATAGAAGTTTAAAATTTTATAAAAATATGTTGTAACGTGAATTGTAATCAACAAAACAAGTCAATTTCAAATATTCCAATAATATCTTCATTGTTTTGCATTTAAGCTAACGATATGTGTCTTGTTTGTGAAAAATAAAAATTCTTTGATGCCTTTAAAAAGGTCACTTTTTCGTTTCGTTAAAAAGACGTTCCTAAAGGCAGAAATATTAAGAGAAAAAATAGCCACAAGAATTTGTTGGTATTTTGTGCTTGTAAAAATATTTTGGTTTCTGTACCAATCGCGTCGGTGGGTTTTTTTCTTTGAAAACACTTTTCTTCCCAGCAAATAAAATTGGACCACCTGACCCATTTTGATAAAATGGACTACTCCATGGACTGGTCCGATGTAATGCAAGCATGGACCATGTCATTGTTAAAAAGTGTTTGTAGTGAGACGACATGTCTTCGTTTTTTAACGACGTGCTTTCGTTTTTAAACGACTTCAAAACTAATCCTCTTGAGTATACCATGGAGTAGTTTTAAAACTACTCCTTAGTGGTCCAAAGGTGGGCTATATACCATGGAGTAGTTTTAAAACTACTCCTTAGTGGTCCAAAGGTGGGTTATATGATCCTCTCCTAGGACATCGTAATGTTAAATAGACCAGGTTTTTTCCATACGTTTGGGTTACTTTTGGACTAGTCCTGGTCCTTTGTGGACTACTCTTTACACGCGTGTTTGGACTGGTCCTATTATTTGCAGGGTTAAGCAAGTAAAAATATTTAAAAAAAAAAAAAAATGAAAAGGTCTTGTTTTGCTACAATTTATGTGTAAATAACCTCTACACATAAAAGCAAATGTGACAGTAGGTAAAGTATTTGGTCAAGAAGATGTTTTATTGACGGATTAATGAAAAATGTACAATAAGAAAAGGCAACAGGACAAATTATTCAAACATCTGTGCCTACATTTTAATTCTACCTATTGGTATCATAACTTTTTACAAAATATGCAAAAAATGCGCACCTGTGTTTGCCTGCAAAAATGTATAAAGTCATTATAACAGTTCAAATTTACGTCAAGTAAATTACCACAAAATGGTAAGGTTAACTCTTTGGGCTCTGCTATATAATTCTAGCATAAAAAAGTAAGCAATAAATTTCGTGCGAAACAATAAAGTTTCATTAATCCGTCAAAAAAACACATCTTCTTACCTAAATACTTTACCAACTGTCACATTTGCTTTTATGTGTAGAGGTTATTTACACATAAATTGTAGCAAAACAAGACCTTTTCATTTTTTTTTTTTTTAATATTTTTACTTGCTTAAGAAAAGTGTTTTCAAAAAAAAAAAACCCACCGACGCGATTGGTACAGAAACCAAAATATTTTTACAAGCACAAAATACCAACAAATTCTTGTGGCTATTTTTTCTCTTAATATTTCTGCCTTTAGGAACGTCTTTTTAACGAAACGAAAAAGTGACCTTTTTAAAGGCATCAAAGAATTTTTATTTTTCACAAACAAGACACATATCGTTAGCTTAAATGCAAAACAATGAAGATATTATTGGAATATTTGAAATTGACTTGCTTTGTTGATTACAATTCACGTTACAACATATTTTTATAAAATTTTAAACTTCTATCTAAAAAAATAACCAAGTTATTTACAAAATGAAAAATTAAGTGTTATCAAATACATATGTATATCATTGCTCTTAACAACATAATGTATAATCACACTCAAGAAAAAAATTAGCAGAGTTTTTAATTATTTTTATAAGAACACATTTTTTTTACAACATCAAAATTGGGTGATCTGTTTGATTACTGTTACTACGGTGCTAGTGAAATTTGTGATCAAATAATAATTAATAATAATAATTTTCAGTATAGCATAAGAAAAAATAAAAAAGTGCTGTAAAATTAAAAGAACCGAACCGTTAGTAATCTTGAAATTGTGTAGCCTACCCCATTGCACTCCCAAACGCTAAGAATTTCCTAGAATAAATGACAACATCTGCAGGTCCTTAGATTTTTGAGTTTATATATGTATGTACATATGTATTTCCTTTTTAATAAATTTAAATATAGTCGAACTTCCCTATAATAAACCTGTATGGGACCATACAATATGAAGTTTATAATACAAAAGAAATATTTTTTATTAGTTTATTTAAAATTTTCGGGGTTTTTTGTGTTAGAATTGCATTCTTCCAAGTGGCCCTTCATCAATATCCTTAAAAAAGACAATTTTTATAAATTTTTAGAATAAACGCAATTTTTTTTTTAAATAAGTAGTGGAATATAGACTGTTTAGCTATATTTTGTTAATTCTTCAGCTTTATTAAATTCTAATAATATCTTTCTTTGGAGAAGTACTACTTTGTCCAATATTTACGTTTACTAAATACCGGAGCTGCTATCAAAAACTACTCTTAGTTGGACTACTCTTTCCTTTTTTTTTATATTTTTCATAAATAACCTAATTAAAATAAACTTGTTGCATTAGCTTTGAAAGTATATGATGCAGAGTTATTTTGAAATAATTCGTGAACTGGAGACAAATAGGTATGAATGAATATGAGTCAAATATTTATTTGCAAAATTTGTTCATTGTAAAAAAAATTCATTAAGATAATTCATTTTATGGAGATCAAAATACGTTTAGATAAGAATGAAAAAGATGTATTTTTAAAATCAATTCATAGCTAAATTTAATGAAGTACATATTTTAGTTTAAGCCACTACTTATAAGTAATTAAAATCAATAAAAAAAATTATAAATAATAGGTATGTCATAATATCTATAACAATATAAGTTCTCCACATTGTTAAATGCATTACTGCCTGCGCTGCATCAGAAAAGCAAACTTATTTAACATGTCAACGCAATCCTTATGATGCTACATATTAATCGCGCGATTATCATATATTTATATATAGGTATATATTCCATTTTCCGGTAATTAAACACAAATATTTAATAATTTAATATATTATATGTTTGTTTCACTTAATACTAATATACTTTCTTTTACGATATGTCTTTTTGTTTCCAAAAAATACAAATTAATATATAATAACACATTTTAAAAAATAATAAAAATTATATTTTTCTTCAAAAATATATGGGTTATCGCATTTTTATCTGAAATATTTAAAATTGATTTTAAATCTCAAATAATTAACATTTTACAAAGTTTTTTGCTCTGCATGTAAACTTATGAAATGTTATGTTATTCTGCATTTAAGATGACGATATGTGCAGTTCTTTTAATTTTTTTCCAATAATTTATGCCTGCTAAAAAGCAGCACATACATTTTGGTTCATCATGGTGCTGCAGCCAACAAATAATTTTACAAAACAAAACACACACACATGCTTTCACGTTGCCCAGCGGGAAAAATTGCCAGCGCTTTCACTTTGCAGGCCTTAAAGAAGGTTTAAAACTGTATTTTTAATAAACTTTTTTTATTCCACTCTGCATTATTTTTAAAGTTCTTTTAGAATAGTTTTTATTAAATATTTTAGAAATTGAGATTTTCTATTCTAAGATAAGGCCTGTCGAAATCGTTTTATTAGTAGCTATTTTGGAATTTGTAGCAAGTTTAATTATTAAATTACTCACTTCACATTATTAGCAACAACAATAACACTGGGATAAAGCTTTATTCTTAATTATTTTTAGAAGACCTTTAAAGTAGATCCAATGACATACTGTGTAAATTAGAAATACAGTTGGAATGCGACTGAAAAACTTTATATCGCCAATAAGGCATTCTATAAGGCCTCTTTACTTCTTCATTTTCCCGCTGTTAATGGACGGGCAAATCGCGTTTTTTTTTCTTTATGAGGAATTTGAATGTGAATTTTTTTAAATTTTTCATATCTGACAAATTCACATATGAATTTTTTTGTTTGCTCATTTTTCATGAATGAGGAAATTCAAAATATTTTTTTTCCTCACCCTCATGAATGAGAAAAAGCAGTACAATTTAAAATTTTTCACGCTCGCTCATGACTGAAAAATGAGCGAACGTTTCGGTACTCTGATTATTACACAGCGTGGCCGTAGCGGACAAGAAAATGCACTACATACATTCTGCTGGTGTCTGATAATTGCGAAATTTTCTTAACATAAAAACCCACGGATAGCTTAAGTAAGACCATGTAACATGAAGATACAAGACAATGTTAAGCAAAGTTTGAATTAAGCAAAAGAGTATGTGAAATATTGCGGGAATAGGCCTATTGCATGAAAGCTTTTTTAAATTGGAATCTGATTCATTGAACGCATTCAAAAAATAAAACTGGTTAATATATCATCATAATTTTAAGTTAAAACCAATTTTGTGAAAAAGGTCAGTTAAAATTCGCTAATAATGAAATAATAAATTGGTATGCTACCAAGTGAAAGGCGTTTGGAAGTACTTTCTAATGATGCCAATTTTGTTAAGATCCAGCTGATGCCTAAAGAGATATTGATTAAGTATTCTGATACTTTGAAGACCTAAAACTCCCAAACTAGAAGCGTTAGCGCGAAAACAGAATAAACTTCTTTTAAAGGTACAAAAACGTTATTAAAATGCTAGCTTTTTGGTTCCAATTTCAGCCAAATCGTGTCATGTGTTTAAAAAAAATTTTAAATATCACGACAACGGATAAATTTGATGTTTAATGAAGCTTATATTTTAGAGTTAGGACCAAGGCGAATTCATACAAGGTGGTCTTATTTTGAAAACGTTTACAACACTGTAAACTATTTTAACGTTGTGTCAAAAATAATGCAACACAGTAGTAAACAATTTAAACAAATATTTAATTTTAAATTGTTTATTTTGAAATTAAATGATTTAAAAAAATTTGAAATTTCATTATTTTAAGCGAAACTAATAAAATTTAGTAAACATTCTCCAGAATCACATGAACCGTATAACATTTTGACGCAAGGTTAGTAATCAGCTGTTGCTTACGTAGCAAGATAAGGTCACCTGGTGTAAATTCGCCTTGGTTAGGACGATTTTTTTCTGTTTAACAAAATTTAAAGCACTAATTTGGTTAACTTTTTTATTTTATTCGCAACACTATTTCTGTTTTCTATACTTGCAAGCTTGCATTACATTGGACCAGTCCAGTAAGTAGTCCATTTGATCAAAATGGATCAGGTAGTCCAATATTATTTGCAGGAATAGTTCAAGAAAAGGAACATTTTTTTTAATAAAAAAATAAAAAGAAAAAACTAAAAAACAAGGAAACGTAAAAACTAAAATTCATTTGTACGTCAAATTACATAGCGTCACCCAAAATCCAAAAGGTCATAAGTAACAAAAAATTTTAAATCAACTTTTTTATGGTTATTGATGCACAAGGCGAATTCATCCCAGGTAATCTCGGTACTACAACAAGTACAACTCGTACAAAAACCACAAGCAATTTGTTTTTGTAAAATCATTGTACCATGTCAAAAACAGAAATAAAACAAAACAGAAACAAAGATAATAAAAGAGAATAAACAAAATTTTGACATCCAACAGTGATTTCAGCTAATATCAGCAGGGCTTTTAAGACCACCTGTAATAAATTCGACTTGATGATGCATTTATCAAAAAAAAGTCCCGTTAATATTTCAGCAGTTAGAAGGTGTAAGTATACATTATTGTTCTTTCTTGTGAGTATAAATTATTTAAAAGGCTTAAAGTACTTTAACAAAACGTACGTTTGTTTTTATTGAAATTATTAAAAATAAGTTAGAGTGCTATATTCGGCTATGCCGAATCTCATATACCCTTCACCATGGTTGGGAAAGAACAGAAGTTTATATATACGTATAATTGCATTTAATAATTTGCACATGTTTGCTTGCTATTTAATATATTAAGACACAAACTTATTTTTTAAAAAAAAAGAGTAATTTTTGGGATTTCAGTATTTTGATTAAAACTCAGCCATTTTTTAACCGATTTGACAGATTTATATGCCGACGTTTGTAGGATGAAATTTAGCATGTTCTTGTTTTCGGGAAGATCTATGGTTCCTTAAAATGGGTATTTTTCAAATAAAAATTAATATTGTTGTCATAACTTTGTTGTTTCTGAACCGATTTTTCCGAGTATTTCAGGAAATATTTTCTTCTTAAGATTTTTGATATTTTAATATACAAGCCGTATCCTTAGGACATATGATAGCCCTAAAATTTAGGTTTAAAATTTTTTGTTTTGTAGCCCATTTTAGGAGTATTCTACTCATAACTTGCCCATTTTTCAACCGATTTGCCAGATTTTTATACCCACGTGCTAAAGAACAAATTTTCTATTAATTCGTGCTATAAAACTTTGACTCTGGAAGATCAATGGTTCCCGATAAATCGTATTTAAAAGGATTTCATTCAATTTCCGATATTTTCTGTACGCCCACATTTTGTGGGATGCTGTGTATTGATAACCTAAATGTTTGTATCTAATTTGGAAACTTTGTGTCTTGCCGTTCTCTCGCTATACACAAAAAATATAAAAATATGTATATAAAAATATCTCAGCCATTTTTGGACTGATCTGGCTAAATTGCAATAGCAAAATTATAATAAGATAATATTACCTGACAGAAATATATATCAACCCCTATCATATCTGGGGGCTTCGGAAAACCCATTTGAACAGCCAGACGGACAGCCGTATTTGAACTTCCCTTCCCTTCTCATAAGGATCCAGAATGTATATACTTTATAGGGTCTAAGATCAATTAAGAAATAAGAAATTACAAACGGAATGACAAAGTTATCAATACCCTTTTACCTTCGGTGAATGGTATAAAAACGAATCGTATAAATTTAGGGGGCATTTACACGGTGTCTTTCCAGACATGTCTGTTTTTGACATTCTCTTTTGAACATGCTACCAAAAACCTTTTATCTTTTCACGATGTCTTTCCAAACATGTCTGTTTTCATTTATAATAGTCTAATTTACATACAAATTGAAAACATGAAAATTCATACAAACAAACATGAAAACTCATTTCATGACTGTTAGCCAGCCAACCCCTCTATCATCTCTACCCCGATCGCCAGCAAACAAAACAGACGTGTTTGTTAGACATGTCTGAAAAGACACCGTGTGAACTCTCTCTAATATATCTTTCGGCTTATTGTAAATTTTTCTTTTTATTCAGTATACTATTCAGTATAACAGTGTTTCACAAATTTTCAACAAAGTCGTGACCAAATATATCTGACCAAATAAATTTATGTAAAATTGTGCGCTGAATCCGAATTTCGAAAATATTCGACGGATTTTTTTATATCTTTACCTTTATTCAAAGATAATAAAATTACTAATACAACCACAGGTCGTTCGTAAAAATTTATCAAGAAATCACTAAGTTACATTGGACCAAAGTGCAAATTTCACAAAAATTTTTATGATTTTTTGCAATTTTGCTCTTTTTAAATTATTTTTTTAAAGCCAAGCAATAACATTTTATTAAGTTTTATCACCTACGACGTTAGCTTATTTCAATACGGATCCAAATCGGTACAAAGGTGACAAAGTTACAGAAGATTATTTGAAATATCCCACTTTTAAATTTTTACCAAAACACACCAAGTAAATACACATAGCAAAATGTTTGGTTACAAAAAATTTTTAAAAAAACGTCTAAAACAGTTAAATTACTATATGGGTTAATTCATTGATCAAATGACAAACTGTCATTAAATTGAGCCCAATAAGTCTTTTTTCCGATGTACCTGAGTCATCGCACTGATGACATGTTTTATAAAACTGACTCCGATTCGTCATTTCTATGATGCCGATGTGTCATCCCTTTGATGACATAATTTAAATTTTTGACCCTAATGACTAATGGCCAATGATGAAAATTTTCATGGGGTCAAAAACGAAGACACTTCAAAAATTACTGATGTCAAAAGACATCAGCGTTATGACGCCTTTTCTATCACTGTGGGTAAAATCTACCTGGTCTCCGTCATATATGGGGTCTTCGGAAAACTTATTTCAACGGACAGACGGACACCGTTAAATTAAATTATGTGTGTTGAAGGGTATTAAAACGCTGAAATTTTTATAATTTTTAAGAAAACTTACTTGCAGCCAAGCCGCTTACCAAGCTTAATAATGCTATACCAGCGAATATTGGATCTAGTGTGCGACATCTTTTTAAAGTTGTGCGCCTGCGCCACATATTTGAAGTTCTAAAATGAAGGGGAAAATAAATTTGTATGTATGTAGAAAAAATAGTAGTGAAATTGTTTTACAATTTTTCTAATATTTTAACAAATTTCTTAAATAACATGTTTGAAAATTGTCATTTCAGCTCAATTCCAAAACATTTTAAGTCGACTTAGCATGTTATTTATTTTTTTACGTTTTTGAATTAAGTATTGTTGAACCTAGACTCTGTCAAATTTAAGTATTGATCGGGTAATCTAATCCAAAGTTATGCCCAAATATGTATATACGACTTAGCATGTTTTCGGATTTGAGCTGTCGATATTAAATATGTTTTTTTTTATACATAATAAATTTTACAAAATTTAGTACAAATAAATAGCTTCGTTACCAGGAAAAGACAGATTAAAAAGTGGACGAGCTTGAAGAAATGGTCGTGGCACCAAAAATTAATTTTTGTATATCTGGAGACAATGATTTAAGAGTCGATAACCCTCTACGTCGACATATTTAATTAAACTTAGCCAAATCAATTATTGAATTGCCCGTACATTCTTGTACCTTTAAATTTTGCCACCCTGTATGTATGTATACCACAGTATGTTTGCATACCTCGCGAATAGTAAACTTCTATCCAGGAATCTGGAGTCGTCAAAAAATAGTTCCAACTCCGACTCCAACGGCTGTAATTTTTACATTGACTTTAAGCTATTTTTTTAATGCAGTGCCTTTTAAATGGTTATATGTAGCATGAAAATTATTCTGTACAAATTTTGAATAAATATTTTAAATATTGCATCGCCGATTTCGCAAATTTTTTATTTTGGAAAAATAAGAAAATATTTTAAAATTTTTCCTGCCGTAAAAATTTGGAATCGGAGGTACAAAAACCTCAATTTCGACTCATCAAATCCGACTCCACAGCCCTGATTCTATCATATCCCTAGAGGGAAGCGAACTGACACTGAAGTAGTCCCGTGATAGGTCTTTGGTGGTAGGGACCGGTTCCAGTTCAAACACTTTATATGAATAAGACCTATCACTTTTACATGGGGTTGTCATTGGAGGGGGTCAATTGACGCTATTTGACCAATCACAGGTCTATTCTCAATGAACGTGCTTAGTGTCAGTTACTAAAATGTAGTATTATTTTAATACAATGTAGTTTATTTCAATAAAACTAGTCCAAAAATTAAATTTAAGAGCCAAATTTTAGAAGTTACCAAAAAATGTGTCACATCACCGCTGAAGACTGTTCTGTAATTCATTACTTTTCTACCTTTTTGTTCTTTATAAACCAGGGATTGGTTCTTTTTTAACTGGTCATGAGTCCTTTCTTTTTGTACTTGTTCTATTTTCACAAATCCCAGGACCAGTCGGTTGGACCAATTGACACAAATTTCCCGCAGGGATACTCTTAGTAATTTCATTGTCAAAAGTGAGCGTTCTATTTTATAAAATTTTATAGAATTTTATTTTAATAAAGTGGTCGCAACTATGAACATGAATTTATTCCTAAAAAATGTTGACTTATATTTCATTTCATAAATATTTAAATTCCACAAATAGAATCGGGTCACACATTGCAGCGAAAAACACCATAAAATACAATAATAATTGTTTTTAAATAAAAACTTACTTGATTACTGTCTTCTTAATATAAATTACAAATTCAAATACTCCGCGTTAAATTTTGTTTGTTTTTAATTGCACTTGTAGCTTTAATTTTAACTTTAAAAAAGTAATTGCACTTTTAGCGAAAATAATTAATATTAAGTTAAAATGCTTAAGCTCGAGGTCTGTTGTATGTAATATTTTTCTTTATTTATTTCCGATATTTCGATATTCTTTGAATATCATCATCAGGGAATGAGTACTAAAATTTAACAATAAAACAACAATACATAAATACAATAAGAATACAATTAACATAAAAACAATGTAATGTTGATCGACACAAACATAATCACTCACATTAAAATTTACATTGACCAGAATAAAGGAGTAATAGCTCTTCACGTTTCAGCATCAAAAACTACACTGATTATGTCAAACAAATTTTTATTATGTCCTTCTCTTTGCTTTGGTTATCAAGTGTCTGTAGCTAAGAGCACAATTAAGAGTATCAACTTTAAAATTCATCCTCTTGTCTGGTGGTAAATTAATAATGTGGAGCATTTCAAGCATGTAACGGCGTTTGTAATTGTTCTCTGTTTGTAATATTTGCACATTATCAAAATCTGGCTTGTGTTTGTTTTGTACACAGTGGTTTGTCAACGCCGTTTTTTGCTTAAAATTGCTAAGTTTTAATTTTTGGTCAGATTTATGTGCGGATATTCTTGTTTTTAATTTATTCTTCGTCGTTCCAACATACATTTGATCACAGTTTTCGTTTTCTCGTCCAGTACAAGGTATCCTGTATATAACATTGGATTTTTCCATTTTAGGTATTTTGTCTTTGGTTTTGCTATATATTTGCGTCAGATTATTTTCGGTTTTTGTGTGCAATTTTTATATTTTGATCCTTAAATAACTTCAAGTTTTCAAATCTCTCCGATATCCCTGGAACATATGTTAAGGTTTTGTATATAAATGGCGTCTCAGATGCTCTAATACATTTTTCTTTGCTCTTTTGGTAGTCAGATATAAGCTTATTTGTAAGTTTGATCGGAAAATTGTTGTCCGATAATATATCTCTTATTTTTCTTAAGTTATTTTTGTGAAATTCAATGTCGCTCAAGTTCAAGATTCTGTTTATAAGGTTCTTCGCCGTGTTAATTATGATTCTTTTCGGGTGTTTAGAAAAGAAATTCACTATTCGCCCAGAAGCTGTTGGTTTCTGGTACCAGTCCGTTTTTAAACCGTTATTCCCTCTTATTATCAAAATATCCAGATATGGTAATCTTGAGTTAATTTCCTTCTCCACTGTGAATTTAATATTCTGATGAAAACCATTAAACTTCGTCAAAACCTCGTCTATTGCACTGTCCCTAAGTATAATAAATAAATCATCCACGTATTTCGTCAGTATTTTCGGCTTTACCGCCAAATTCGATATCACCGTATCCAGAAGTTTTTCCATCACAATATCTGCAACAATCGGAGATGCAGGTGACCCCATCGGTAGCCCTTTCGTCTGTGTGTATATTTTATTGTTATATGAAAAATAACGATTGTCCTTTATACAAAATTTCATAATTTTTAAAAACAAGTCCTTTGGAATCTTGGTGTGTTTTGTTATTTCTTCCCATCTGTCTTCTATAATTTTCAAAGCCAGGTCCACCGGAAGAATAGAAGACAGATGGGAAGAAATAACAAAACACACCAAGATTCCAAAGGACTTGTTTTTAAAAATTATGAAATTTTGTATAAAGGACAATCGTTATTTTTCATATAACAATAAAATATACACACAGACGAAAGGGCTACCGATGGGGTCACCTGCATCTCCGATTGTTGCAGATATTGTGATGGAAAAACTTCTGGATACGGTGATATCGAATTTGGCGGTAAAGCCGAAAATACTGACGAAATACGTGGATGATTTATTTATTATACTTAGGGACAGTGCAGTAGACGAGGTTTTGACGAAGTTTAATGGTTTTCATCAGAATATTAAATTCACAGTGGAGAAGGAAATTAACTCAAGATTACCATATCTGGATATTTTGATAATAAGAGGGAATAACGGTTTAAAAACGGACTGGTACCAGAAACCAACAGCTTCTGGGCGAATAGTGAATTTCTTTTCTAAACACCCGAAAAGAATCATAATTAACACGGCGAAGAACCTTATAAACAGAATCTTGAACTTGAGCGACATTGAATTTCACAAAAATAACTTAAGAAAAATAAGAGATATATTATCGGACAACAATTTTCCGATCAAACTTACAAATAAGCTTATATCTGACTACCAAAAGAGCAAAGAAAAATGTATTAGAGCATCTGAGACGCCATTTATATACAAAACCTTAACATATGTTCCAGGGATATCGGAGAGATTTGAAAACTTGAAGTTATTTAAGGATCAAAATATAAAAATTGCACACAAAACCGAAAATAATCTGACGCAAATATATAGCAAAACCAAAGACAAAATACCTAAAATGGAAAAATCCAATGTTATATACAGGATACCTTGTACTGGACGAGAAAACGAAAACTATGATCAAATGTATGTTGGAACGACGAAGAATAAATTAAAAACAAGAATATCCGCACATAAATCTGACCAAAAATTAAAACTTAGCAATTTTAAGCAAAAAACGGCGTTGACAAACCACTGTGTACAAAACAAACACAAGCCAGATTTTGATAATGTGCAAATATTACAAACAGAGAACAATTACAAACGCCGTTACATGCTTGAAATGCTCCACATTATTAATTTACCACCAGACAAGAGGATGAATTTTAAAGTTGATACTCTTAATTGTGCTCTTAGCTACAGACACTTGATAACCAAACCAAAGAGAAGGACATAATAAAAATTTGTTTGACATAATCAGTGTAGTTTTTGATGCTGAAACGTGAAGAGCTATTACTCCTTTATTCTGGTCAATGTAAATTTTAATGTGAGTGATTATGTTTGTGTCGATCAACATTACATTGTTTTTATGTTAATTGTATTCTTATTGTATTTATGTATTGTTGTTTTATTGTTAAATTTTAGTACTCATTCCCTGATGATGATATTCAAAGAATATCGAAATATCGGAAATAAATAAAGAAAAATATTACATACAACAGACCTCGAGCTTAAGCATTTTAACTTAATATTGAATTTTAAAGGTCGAATAAAAATACAACTTAAGAGAAAATAATTAATTTTAATTTAAAGTGAAAACGCTTTATTAGCCACACTTTATTTAAAAAAAAAAAAAACTTAACACTTTTAACCAAAAAGAAGGCATCTCTACACTAGTCTACGCAGTTCCTTTTCCTTCGTTGTGATTAATGAAAAATTTTAAATTTAGGCAGAGCTGTGTACCAGGACTGATTAGATTGTGTTATTTTATATGCAGGCATACGCTTAAAAAAACTTACTAATGTTTAAGCATAAACGAAACAACGGCTTTATATACAAAATCCGCCTAACACAATAACTACTATTAAAAACATTTTAGTAGCCCAACAAACACCGGGCTTTGATTTCAAATTGAAAACTTTTTTAAATCAAACGTTTTCTCAAACGACAAATGTTTGATAATCATTTAAAAATCGTAGCATTCTCATCCAAAAGGGGAAATTATTTCCAAATTGAAAAATTCCTTTATTTTAAACTTGCTTTCAAACGCAATTCTCAAATGTTTTTCAAATGAGGATTGTAATACAACTGGAAACATAAATAAAAATTATTTATTTTTGTTAATTTAAATTCATTATTTATTTAAAGAAACTGTGATATAAACTTTCGGTAACATAGCTTAAAGATGAAATAATGTTCTTTCCGTCCTTAAACTCTTGCAAAGACGAAATAATTAGCTCCCTGTTATTTGCAGGATTGAAGCACTGCGATCATACAACAAACTTAGGCCCTTTTCACACTCGGCAAGTTACTTGCGCAACTCTTGGTTTGTAGACATCAGCGGTTAGGTCGGGGTTAGGTCGAGGTTAGGAAAAAAATGTTGTACCGACTTTGTTGTTATCGGCAAGTAACTTGCGCAAATAACTTGCCGAGTCTGAAAGGGGTCGTATGATTTCTTCACTTTCCCGTTTTATTATTTTTAATTCGTATTCCTAGGCCCGTTTTTACAACTTACCAATAGCTGAAGGTGGATTTTATCGGCCGTGTAAAAAGTGTTCCATTGTTACAACTTTACTTTAACCTACCAGGTAGGTTTAACCTTACTATATCGCTCAGTTTAGGTTAAAGTAAAGTTTTAATAATGGAACAGTTTTTATAAGGTCGGTTAAAGTCTACTTTTAGCTATCGGTAAGTTGTGTAATATGTATTTTTCACAAGAAATAAATCCTTCACTTGCAAAACGCTTTTAACCACGAAGTAAAAATATAACTTTATACGCCATTTCTAATGTTTACAATTGATTGTCGGTTTAGTACTGTCAAGTTTAGTTTTGATTTTAATTAAACATTTGAAACCAATTTTACATCAAATTGATAAAACATTTGACGTGAAATGTTTATTTTGAAATCATTATCAATTTGAATTTAAATGTTAAAATCAAACAATTGAAAAACGTTTGAAAATTGTGTTTGATGTCAAATGATAAAGTCATTTCATATCAAAGGTTTGATATACCAGAGATGGAAGATAGGTTTTTACTTTTAAACCACTTTAAAAACAAAATGTGCTATTTTCGAATTATTTCTAAGACAACATAATATTTTTGTGCTTGATATATTTGAGGAATTCACAAGGTGTCATAAAGTCATATGCCTTAAAATATTAGCATGATAAAATACGACTGTTGTGAACAACCCCTCATAATTCCGTGTGCTATTTTGAATTTAAATCAGATGATTTAAAACAAATATAAAAAATGAAAATTTTCTTAAAATCAAAATATTTTTTAATTCTAATCCATGAATTAATAAATCAAATTACATCTTTCCTGACTATTTCCCATTTTTCAGACGCAAATCACAAATTAATGGTTTTTTGTTTGTTTAACATACAGCAGAGCCCTAAGCCGAACTAATTTGGCGCCGCAAGTGATTTGTTGCAAAAATTCATAGCCGCAGGTTAAATTCGGATGTCAGCCGGATAAAATTATACCATCAACGCCGGCGGCTACAAAAACTAATGCGGCTCGGCTCAGCCGCTCGGCGCAGGTCTCTTCTGATTAATTACGACAGCACAATAAACATAGCAAGCCAAGTTCCATTATTTAAGCCACTTTTTGTTTACAAAGCAACAACAATATTTTTAAACCATTGTAAAATGTTAGAACATTATGACAATATAACATGATTACACACCTTGCGAAAACCCCAATTGTAAGTTCGTCGTTGCCGTTTACGACTCGGTCGTTTTTTGTAAAAGATTAAAATTAGAATCTTTAATCTACTACAAAAAACGTCACAGTCACAGTGCCACACCCTGGGTGGCGCAAAATGCGCTAAATGGTTTGATTTGTTTATACATTTTTTTTATTTGATAATTATGTTCTGCTATTCTCCAACTGAAGAGAAAGCGGCCTTAACAACAGATATCCTTTGGGTTTGGTCGGGTGCTATTTGTACAGCATCGTTCCGTGAAAATTATGATGATGCTAGTTGGTTGTTTTTGGTTGTCCGCGTCGACGGGAATCACGTTGGATATACGCCAGAGCAGTCTCATCTGAATTTTCGCCTTCAGAAAATCTGGCGGAGTGTGTATTACGCGTTAGTGCTGATGTTTGCAGCAACTTAAAATATTGGTCACAGACCCACCTTTACGTATATCGATCGACTTTGAATAACTTTATAAACCTTGAGCGCAAAGTACAGCTGGCAATTTTGGAGATAATTTGATGAAATTTGGTCCAAACCAAGCTGAGAATCGGTTCATTCTAGATTTTTCTAGAATATTGTCTTTGTGCCAATAAACCATCATATTATGTTTGTATTAAGGTTAAATTTATTCCAGCCATCTTAATCATCCTATTAAATTTTATTGGAATCGGTCAATTTTTGTTTAGTATTAAAAAAAGGATAAAATAAGTTATCAGAAGATTATTTAAAAAACATATTCAAGATGAAATTGTCAAAATTTATGAATTGTTAAAGGACAAAATAAAAACAGATGATGATGGAATCATGGTCGGTTGTACACACGTGGGAGCGTTCAGGGTGGCCGATTCTACATTATACTCAGTTTAAGGTATGTTCAGAGGATTCTATGTGATTAATTAACTGATTAAGTTGTATCATCATGTCAATTTGAAGTGATTAACAAATCAATTCAATGTCATCATCATTTTGATTTTGATGTGATTAGAGCTTAATCACGTTCGAGTTGCTTAAATGCCTTTAAGAACCCAAGAATAAACATAGCATTATGTATATGTAGATGAAGATATCTAAGCAATGTTTGGCACAAAGAACTTTTATATTAACCTTAACCTCATAACATACTTTTGTTCTGGCAGAATACAGTTCAAAAGCTTTTAAATAAAATAAATAATTAAGAAAAACAAAAACACGGCTGCAAAATATACAGCTTTTAAGGCATTAAAAAGAAATTGCCATTTCTTTTCCCCTCTCTTCTAAAAACTCAAGACTTGACGAGTTCAACTGCCCCGGTAGACTAGCTGGTAGCGAGCTGGTCTATCAGCGACGGGGTTGCGCCAGAGACTCTGGTTTCATTCCTGCAGACAAGCATGAAGCTTCGCGGGATGAGATTTGGAAATAACAAAAAAAAAAAACCGGAGGTTTGTGAACCGGCAGGCTGGAACAGTGATGTCAAGTGTAGGGATTTTTTGCTTTTTGTTTGGACTTTGACAAATAGGAAAAAAAGAAAAATTTCTTACTTCTGTTCAATTGTAAGAATATTTGTTCAATTGCGGTTTTTTTAAAAAAATTTTCCAGTTGTTACTTTAAAATTACATAATGTAGACTTTTTTGATTTGCCCTTCGTTTCACCAAACCTGTACTTTGAATACTTACGTTTTTGAAGAAGCTCCAACATTTAGTATCCAACGAGGGCAATCAACGTTGCGAATAATGAAGAAATATTTGATCTTATTGTTACCTTAACAAATTTAAATGCCAGCAATTTCCTTCAAAACAACACGATTACACGAATGTCTCGTACAAAATGGAGTAGGTAGGTACAACAGTGGTCGAAATAAAAAAGGCTTTCTGGATTAGTAATGTTTATGGGAATTGTAAAATATCCATCCATTTCTCACCACTGGAGTACTGACCAATTCTTCAGAAATTCATTTGGTTTTAAAATTTATTAATTTTTCCGACAATTCTTTGATTGAAAATGATCGCTTGAGAAAAGTGAGTGGATTGTTAGAAATGATAGAATACACTTTCGTAAATGCTAGACTCCCGCGTGGAATGTGAAATATTGGCAGTAGATTAGTTAATCATTCCTTGGCGAGGAAGACTGCAATTAAGCCATTTAATCCTGGGAAGTCCCACAAATATGGAGTCAAACTTTGCGATCCGAGCATCTACACGTATACAAGTTCCGTTTACGCAGGAACAAAATGAAAGTCTTCACCACAGGAATAAGCCCACCACAACAACAACAACACACAGTACTTAAATTGTTCCAGATCTAGCTGATAAATACCTAGACCACGAAAGAACTTTAGGAACTGACGACTTCTACACGTCGGTTTCTTTACCTCAAATGCTCTTTGCTCGTAAAACTCTTCAAAAGAAATGAAGAGAAAATCCCAAAGAAGTTACCAAAGCTAAAAAAAATCTGAAGTCATCGGGGGTGAAAATTCTCCTATCGTGGTATCAAAATGGAAAAACAAGCGCGAAGTGCTTATGCTTAGCACTAAGCATGGTCTAGCCCTGCGATCGGAAACCTATTCTATTACATTTTGCGATTGTATGCGTTGTATGAATTTTACATATGTTGTTGTTAATATTATTAAACTCTCTTCAATTCGGTGCACACGTACGTAATAAAAGAGTATAAAAGAGAAAACGCTTCGCCCTGATTTTGCCGATCGCAGTTCTAGACCAAGCTCCAACAAAAAACAACAAGATAATGCGAGGAAATAACGAAGCTGAAGGTATTTATAGATTACAATCATGCCAAACAAGGTAAGTAACTGAACTGGCAGCAATTAAATAAAGGTCCCTAATACGGTTCACAACTCAACTCAGTGAAGTTGTAATTTCTTATTTTTTGTAATGTGGTTTACAATTTTGCTTTATTGCGGCGAACAAAAACATAGCATTAATTACAACTGATCACAACCGGTTGTCTTAATTACAACTCAACTAAGTGAACCGAAATAGGGCCCAAAGTAAATTGTTTTTATTTTTGTTTTTTCTTTTCTTTTTGTTTTCCCCTTACAACTACAATAAGAGTTGACAAGAAAGCAACCAATTGTAGTCGGGATTGTAAGAAAAGATAAACTCAGTGTTTGTGGTTGGGGTTTTGTTTAAGCTTTGATATCATTACGGGTAAGACTTTTAAGTGCTTATAATTCCTATTCGCTTAACAGTTTTATTTGAATAATATCTTTAGCTTTCCTAAAATCTTTGTATTATATGTATTATTAATAAAATTGTCTATGGCAACGCTGTAATGTAACCCTAGGAGAATGTTAAGTAGGTTTAGATAACTATAAGTTTTACGCTAAGAAAAATAGATTAAGAAATAGAGTTAAGAAAAACTATGAAAAAATAGACTCATGGAGGCATTCAATGTAAGGTTGTGTTGGGTATGGTTGAGGGAAATGAGGTGGCGGACGAACTCGCGAGAGGGGGTTCGAATCTGGACTTACTGGTAAGGGACAGGGTAAAGAAATTCCGTGATGACGTTAACCGGTCCTGGAGGGACAGAGTGGATTGCAGGGTGTCTAGTGCACTATGGCCCAGATTGAACTCGGGGGCAACCAGGGTTCTACTGGGATTGGATATGAGTAGTCTTAGAACGCTTATAGGGTTCTTGACGGGTCATTGTCCTGTCAGGGCTTTTGAGGACAGATGGGACAACGCCATACCGGACTTCTGCAGATTGTGCGACGATTCGGAGGAGCTGGAGACGATCGATCATGTACTGTGCCATTGTCCCAAGATGCAGGGTCTCAGGCAGAAGTGGCTAGGAGAGAGATTTCACGACGAACTGGGGTGCATCGCTGGATGTAGTCCGGCTGATCTACTGGGGTTTGTCAGGGAAATAGTGCGATTGTTTCTGTTGAGGGGACAGTAGAGAGGGAATTTGTTCTTCGTAGTACTTACTAACTTTCTTATTTTCAAGACTCTATCCACCTCATACTTCTTTTCTTAACCTTTCTCTTTTTCTATCTTCTTTATGATTTTTCTATATGTTGAAGGGATTCACAATGGACCGTACTGGTCTCCTAGTGGAAGTGTGCCCTTGGCCACATAACCCTTTTAAACCTAACCTAACCTAACCTAACCATGTGAAAAATAAATTTCACTTGCGGCGCCAAATTAGCTCGGCTTATGACTCTGCTTTATGTTAAACAAACAAAATAACATTAATTTGTGATTTGCGTCTGAAAAATGGGAAATAGTCAGGAAAGATGTAATTTGATTTATTAATTCATGGATTAGAATTAAAAATTATTTTAATTTTAAGAAAATATTTATTTTTTATATTTATTTTTAATCATCTGATTTAAATTCAAAATAGCACACTGAATTATGAGGGGTTGTTCACAACAGTCGTATTTTATCATGCTAATATTTTAAGGCATATGAATTTATGACACCTTGTGAATTCCTCATATATATCAAGCACAAAAATATTATGTTGTCTTAGAAATAATTCGAAAATAGCACATTTTGTTTTTAAAGTGGTTTAAAAGTAAAAACCTATCTTCCATCTCTGGTATATCAAACCTTTGATATGAAATGACTTTATCATTTGACATCAAACACAATTTTCAAACGTTTTTCAATTGTTTGATTTTAACATTTAAATTCAAATTGATAATGATTTCAAAATAAACATTTCACGTCAAATGTTTTATCAATTTGATGTAAAATTGGTTTCAAATGTTTAATTAAAATCAAAACTAAACTTGACAGTACTAAACGGACAATCAATTGTAAACATTAGAAATGGCGAAAAAAGTAATATTTTTACTTCGTGGTTAAAAGAGTTTTGCAAGTGAAGGATTTATTTCTTGTGAAAAATACATATTACACAACTTACCGATAGCTAAAAGTAGACTTTAACCGGCCTTATAAAAATTGTTCCATTATTAAAACTTTACTTTAACCTAAACTGAGCGATATAGTAAATTAAGGTTAAACCTACACGCAAAGAAAAAACATGGTTGATACAATCACAATCGCAAACTATCATTAATGTTTGTAGTAATGGTTGTGTCAAACACGTCTTAAGTAACAATATATGTTCAGACATAATGTTAATAGCTAATTATTGTCTCAAACATATAATTATTTTCAGATTCCTAACACCAGGTAAAATGTCTATTTAAACATGTTAAATGATTCTCACAAATAAAACCAATAAGAATTTAATTTCAAACATCTATTTTTTTATTTAAATTACATGTACATACATACACTTTGTATTATATATACCGACACAGAATGTCATATATTGAAAAATTAAATTAAACAAATGCATGTGTTATATATATACATACGTACATAAGTACAAATGTAATAACTTACTTGTGTTGAAGGTAGTTTTTCTGTTTAATATAAAATGTCTGCATACAAAACGTCTCCTGCAACAATCTCAAATACCTGGAATTTCTGGCAAGTCCACAATATCTTGTGGTGAATCTCTAAGAATTACCACAACGCATCAGCCACTTTTTATTTTATTTGGGCTAACGACAAAATTTTGTGACAAAATGTACTATATGCCTGTAGGTTTTTTTGGCTGCGAAAAAAAAACAACGTTATTATATATTAATTTTTATAGCTATCTATACATACATAAATAACTTACCTATTTCAATAAACTTGTAAGAATTTATTTCGTTTATTTGCAAGGCAGCATTACCTTTTTTTCCCCGAAAAACGTTTTAATGCTCTTGTTATCATTCATGTAACTGACGCTCGCGGACAGAAATAACGTGGGAGAAAATTTGATTGTCTTTATAAACACACACTGTTTGTTTTGAAAATAAATGTTTGCTCATTTAGAGAATTTTACACATTTAACATGTTTAGCTAGATCAGAGTAACTTTTTAGAAGTAAAACACCATATAATATTATAATAGTGAATATAAAAATGTTTACGACAAAAAATATGTTTTCAAGTTACATGAGGACTATAAAAACTGTATTATGGCAAACATAGTTGGCAAATATGAATAAAAATGGTTGTAGTGACCACTCATTAATCATGTTTTTTCTCTGCGTGTACCTGGTAGGTTAAAGTAAAGTTGTAACAATGGAACACTTTTTACACGGCCGATAAAATCCACCTTCAGCTATTGGTAAGTTGTAAAAACGGGCCTAGGAATACGAATTAAAAATAATAAAACGGGAAAGTGAAGAAATCATACGACCCCTTTCAGACTCGGCAAGCTATTTGCGCAAGTTAATTGCCGATAACAACAAAGTCGGTACAACATTTTTTTCCTAACCCCGACCTAACCGCTGATGTCTACAAACCAAGAGTTGCGCAAGTAACTTGCCGAGTGTGAACAGGGTCTAAGTTTGTTGTATGATCGCAGTGCTTCAATCCTGCAAATAACAGGGAGCTAATTATTTCGTCTTTGCAAGAGTTTGAGGACGGAAAGAACATTATTTCATCTTTAAGCTATGTTACCGAAAGTTTATCTCACAGTTTATTTAAATAAATAATGAATTTTAATTAACAAAAATAAATAATTTTTATTTATGTTTCCAGTTGTATTACAATCCTCATTTGAAAAACATTTGAGAATTGCGTTTGAAAGCAAGTTTAAAATAAAGGAATTTTTCAATTTGAAAATAATTTCCCCTTTTGGATGAGAATGCTACGATTTTCAAATGATTATCAAACATTTGTCGTTTGAGAAAACGTTTGATTTAAAAAAGTTTTCAATTTGAAATCAAAGCCCGGTGTTTGTTGGGCTACTAAAATGTTTTTAATAGTAGTTATTGTGTTAGGCGGATTTTGTATATAAAGCCGTTGTTTCGTTTATGCTTAAACATTAGTAAGTTTTTTTAAGCGTATGCCTGCATATAAAATAACACAATCTAATCAGTCCTGGTACACAGCTCTGCCTAAATTTAAAATTTTTCATTAATCACAACGAAGAAAAAGGAACTGCGTAGATTAGTGTAGAGATACCTTCTTTTTAGTTAAAAGTGTTAAGTATTTTTTTTTTTTTAAATAAAGTGTGGCTAATAAAGCGTTTTCACTTTAAATTAAAATTCATAAATCGTTAATTGTTTTCGCTTAAAGTGTGATTATTTTTTTAAGTTAAAATTAAAGCTACAAGTGCAATTAAAAAAAAACTAACGAGGGGTATTTGAATTTGTAATTTATATTATGAAGACAGTAATCAAGTAAGTTGTTATTTAAAAACAATTATTATTGTATTTTATGGTGTTTTTCGCTGCAATGTGTGACCCGATTCTATTTGTGGAATTTACATTTTTAATGAATAAATTCATGCTAATAGTTGCGACCACGTTATTAAAATAAAATTCTATAAAATTTTATAAAATAGAACGCTCACTTTTGACAATGAAATTACTAAGAGTATATGATAGAATTAGGGCTGTGGAGTCGGATTAAAACAGTCGTAGTTGAGGTTTTTGTACCGGATTCTAAGTTTAAGTATCCCCAAAAACTTGCGACTCCGATTCCAAAATTTTTCGGCATAAACAATTTTAAAATATTTTCTAATTTTTCCAAAATAAAAAATTTTCGAAATTTGCGATGCAATATTTAAAACATCGATTCAAAATTTGTACCGAATAACTTTCTTGCTATATTAAACCATTTAAAAGGCACTGCATTAAAAAAATAGCTTTAATGCAAAAACTACAGCCTCAGGAGTCGGAGTTGGAACTATTTTTTGACGACTCCACAGTCCTGGATAGAAGTTACCCTGTAGTAAATTAAATAGTCAGTTGGAAAAAACACTAACTATAAGTTAACTATTTTTGAAATTACTACAAATTGGTTTAATTCACATGCAGATATCAACCAAACATATTGCATAGAGGCACACGTAAAACACAAATAAAAGCAAAATAAGCAAAACAAGCATGCCATGAACCTCAAATGAAAAAATATATAAATGTAGGATTTTGCGCACCTTTTTGACCACACTTGGCATCCATAAGTCATAATAGGGCGTATGCACATTTTGTAAAGTAATGTTTTGTTTTTATTATTTAGCGTTGACCTACGGTTTAGCAGGGGAAATAGGGCTCTGCCGCATCGTATAGCTTTATCACACGTTTGAAGAACATGACGCTTAAATTTTAACTTTTTATCTAAATAGATTCCTAGGTATTTAATTGTTTCGTTTAGAGGAATTATTGTTCTATCAAGAGATAAAGGAAGAGTAGCAATTCTTTTAGGTGACTTGTTGAATGGAAAGATTATGGCTTGAGTTTTTGTTTCGTTTATTTTAATTTTCCATTTAGTAAAAAACTTCTGAGTGTGCAAGATACCTTTTACCATTTTTTTGACTATTGCATTTGAAACTTTACCCGTTGTTATTATTGCTGTGTCGTCTGCGTACAGTGCAATTGATTGATCTTTTAGTATTTTAAGATCCGATATATATATATATATATGGAATACAATAAAGGAGATAATACCGATCCTTGGGGTAACTCTGCAAGTATGTTTTTGTTGGTGGAAAATTCATTGTCAACGACTACAACAAACGATCTATCGTGTTAAAAACTTTGAACGATTTTTTGTAAGTAAATTGGGTAGCCAAATTTATTTAGTTTATAAATTAAGCCATTATGCCACACGGAGTCAAACGCTTTTTCTATATCCAGTAGTACTACACCTGTGCTCTTACGCTGGTTTTTATTGGTTGATATAAATTCAGCCATTCGCTCTATTTGGTGTATTGTTGAATGCTCCTTACGAAATCCAAATTGCTCTCTTTGTATTATGTTGTTGTTTTCAGTAAAATTACTTAGCCTGCTTAAAATTATTTTTTCAAATACTTTATCAAGACAGCTTAACATACTTATTGGACGGTAACTATTTGGTGATCTTGCGTCTTTTTTTGGTTTTAATATTGGCACCAATTTAGCTTTTTTAAATTGTTTTGGAAAGTATCCCGAGGAAAGGCACCAATTAAAAATGTTCGTGATAACGGTGAAGAAGTTTTCTGTCATATTTTTTAACATTAAAGCATTCCATTCCATCTAAGCCTGGTGCTTTGGAGTTTTTTAATGATTTAATAAGCATCTTTACTTCTTCCTTGGTTATATTCTGCATTATACGATCAGAGACATTTAGATTTTTTAGCCAGTCAATATGTTTTTTAACAGCATTATCTTTTCTGAACGATATATTATACGTTAGTTTATGAACATTTTCGAAAACTTTACCTATAATTTTTGCTTTTTCTTTACCACTAAATACCGGAGCGCCATCTACTGTTAAGTAGCTTAAAGGCTCATTTTTTCCTTTAATTGCTTTTGAAAGTTTCCAAAACTTTTTACTGCCAGTTGGCAACTTCTTTATGAAATTGCTCCAGCTGTTATTTCTGTCCATGCTGATGTTTTTGTTTATAAGTGTAGTCAGCTGTTTTACTAGACACAACATGAGGTTTCTTTCTGCTTCATCAATACTTCTTTGAAATTTACGTCTGAAACGATTTCTCTGGCCGATTAAGAACAAAGTTTGTTTTGAGAGCTTTCTTTGCCAGCAACCTTTTTCGGTTACCGGTATTTTTTTCGAGGCTTCTTGTACTATGAAGGTAATTTTTGATAAAACTTGTTCTATGTTTGTTTTTGTTAATACAGCAGATTGCAAATTTTTATTTCTAATTTCAGAGTCTATCCACATACGTATTTCTTTCCAGTTTGCCAACTTATATTTAGGTATTTGGACAGTGTTTACAGTAGAAAAACCTATAACCTTACACGTAATTGGATTGTGATCTGAACAGAGCAGTCCAGGATGGGTTTGAAGTGGCGAAAACTGTAAATTAGAATTCGAAAGTAAAATATCTACGATAGAAGGTTGTGTTGGTATTGCGTTTTGACTAAACCCTGCAGTCGGCGTAGCTAGCGAATTCCTAGCTATTTCCTTAACTACCAATCATTACCATTAACTACCAGCCTAACTACTAGCAATGCAAACGACTAACGATTTTAACATGGGGATGACATTGACGGTAGTCAATTGCCTCCATCTGCATAACCTTTTACTAATGATTTCACTAATCACATGTGATGTGCGATTTCACTAACACTGCTTCTATAGCAAAATAAAAAACGCACTTTTTCACTTAAAATTCAACGTTCACTGACCACGAACTTCCAATTGTAACTGACGCCAACACAAAATAAAAATAACTACATACATACTTCAAATAATGTTTTTCTTGTTGAATTCTCTTTGGAATAACGGCACAGTTTTTTTCGACACACAAACAATAAATATAGTGAGAGAGTTAAAAGACGAACTCTTGCATTACTTGTGGCAAATGTAGTAGCTAGTCGATTTTTCCTTAGGGAAATACCTAACGATTTTGAGTCAATTTCTACTTTTAAAACTGCAGGGAACCTAGTATAGGCATTTGGAAAATAAATGTAGTAATCACAATTAAGATGGTGATTACATAGATTGTTACCAGCTGTATTATTTTGATGACAATTCCAACTCGTATGATGGGCATTTAGGTCACTAAAAATAAAATAATCTATTGAAGATCGCGTTGTAATATTAAGATCTTCTAAGAATTTATCTGTGTATCTAGGACAATATACAGAGGAAAATCTTATTGGTCTATTGTTTATTTTAATTTTTATAGATACATTTTCAATTAAAGATGTCGGAAATGTTGAAATACGTTTGTGTGGGATAGAATTTCTTATGGCAATTAAAACACCCCCACCGTCTGACTGGCGATCTTCTCTATAAACCTTAAAGCCTTTAAGTTTGAGTTTGTGTTATGGTTTTAGAATTGTTTCATTTAAGAAAACAATATCTATTCGTTTCTGAATTAAAACTTGTTCCAATTCTAAAATAGCAGCAGGGGCGGTTATACCCTGGGCGTTCCAACGCATTAGGTGTAATCTATCCATTGTAATATAAAGTTTTTTATATTACATGCCTGAGCATGTTAGCAAGCACTCTTAATTTATCATATTTTGTCTTGCATTTTTCTAGAGCATCTACGGTCTCTAGGTAAATATCTAATATATATTCATTTGTCAGAGAATCATTTTCTAAATTTTTATTGCTTGAGCCAGCTACTTCAGCATATGAAACTTTATTTATACTTTTAACTTGTTTTTTCCGGCTGCTTGACATTTCAGTTCTCTCTTTGTATAACTCTTCATTTCTATATCGCTCCTTAGTCTCGGTCTCGTTGGTTGTCTTTTGGTGGTAACTTTCTTCCGAATCTCTAAGTATTCTTTTCTAGCAGGGCACTGTGGGTCATCTGCGCGATGATTTACATTTTTTAGATTCCTTTTTATGCAGTTAAAACATTTATTAATTACAGGACCATTTGCAAGTGTTTTATTAAGTTGACAAGTCGAGTAGTCATGTAAACCACCACATCCTAAACAAACTGCTGATCTAAAGCAATTTGCAGATCCATGTCCATACATGGCACACTTGGAGCATTGCGTAGGGCCTTTTGAGCGACGAATTGGATTCCTCCATTGAACAACAATACCACAAATGTATTTTACCCTAAACACCTCTCTCTTAGTTATCTGGTCACGGTTGAACTCTAGCATAAACAATGCATCATCCGGGTTTGATTTTGAAGTGAAAATTTCCTTTATGTTAACTGGTTCAATATTGAATGAGTTTTTGAACTCCTCCTTAATTGTTGCAGTACTTAGGCGTGGTAAACCAAACAACATAAGTCTGAACTTTTTGTTATCCTTTACACCCAGGCTACAACTGCCATCAAATGGTTAACATTAACACTAACATCATGTTAGTGTTAGGTATAGCCTCCTCATGTTAGTGTTTTGTTTGTGTTTTAACAGCGTTGTTAAGCAATCTGTCTTGAAAGCTATTTTAAAACATAACTTGACGTTTAAGTTTGACAGACAGCTTTTTTTTGTTGCTTTTTATTAACTTTTTTATACAACTTGTCAAAAATATGCGCGTGGCTGATAAATAATTAAAATTAAAGCGCAAAAAAATATAACAAGCACGTTAATATTTAATATTGCTATTTTTAGCGATGTATACTATGTTTAAGCGCTAAACTTTTCCTTCGCTATGAATATATCACACAACCTGTCTTTAGCTTGTTTTTAAACTTATGTTGTAAGATATTTACGTGTTCTCCACATAAAACACATTGGCAATTTGACGAAGTTATTCTGCCAGCGTTATTGCTTGTGTTAAGACATCACAAATTGCACGTGTGGCCGTAGGGTTACCGGATGTGTGAAAAATTTTATATTTTTTTCTTTCAATCTTTCAATAATTTTTTCATAATCAAGCATCCATCGTATTAGGAATTATTTTAGTTCCAATCGACATTCTTTGAAACTTACAGCTTTCTTCTATAAGCTTGAACACCTCAGTAAATCCATAGGTCTTGTCCACTGTTATTAGTGGAACTCTGGTCACATACTCTTTAACAATATTGTTGTCTACATGTCTGATGCATCTTCGTCTTCCATGTCAGAGAACAGTTGAAATCTGTTATTTGCAGAAATTTTTGGCGATTTAAATTTTGGGTTATTTCCCCAGAATTTTTTCCGCTTTGAAGCCATTTAAAATTTTTTTATTACTTTTCTTTAATATTTTTAAATTAAACTTATTCTGTATTTTATAGAAAGTTATCAGCTGACTTTTAATACACGTCTGATTGCTTCGACAAGCAGCAAACGAATGATTTTTTTAAATTAATAAGAATAAGGTAATACCGAAAGAAAATAATAAAAAAAAGAATATAATTTGGAAAAGGACCGACAACTGAGGAATACTCTATTTATACAAATAATTACAAAAAATATAGGAATCAATATTACTCACAACATTTGTTTTTATTGTTAGTGTTCCAATTCTTAGTGTCTCGATTGAAGGGCCCAGCAAGCCAGATGATGTTGTTGTTGTTAGCTAATGAAAAAAAACTACTCACATTTAAATTTTTTGTAATTTTGTGATAAAATAGAGATATATGTACGTTTGAAATTTAAAGTTAATTTAGGTAAAGATACATACGTTTTAAATTACAGGGTTAGCAAAAATAATAAGTACAAATGATTTATATTGATTAAAAATGAAAATTAATATTTAACTTTAAAAAGTAATAATTGTTTTTTTATTTAGTTCATATGTAAGTCATAATTTGGGTAAATTTTATTTATGAATTTAATATTTAATTAAAATAAATCATTTACACATTTTGTTAGTTATTTAAAATTAATTAGGTATTGTTAAAAATTCATGTTCAAGATAATTAATTAAGTTTTTTATACTTTTTATTTTTTTTTTTTAATTAGAGAAAAATAAGTATGGATTAATTTAATGATTTTTCTTCGAGATTACTTTAATTTGTTATTAACATACTCATAATTCTGATCTAGGAATAAATAAAGGTAAGATTATTAAATTAAGTTTTATTAGCTGTTAAAGTAAATATATATGTATATATGTAATTAGGTTTGGTTTTTTTGTTTTATGCGTAAGCCCGAGAATAGTTATAATTGTAGAAATAAGGTAAAGATTAATAATGTTAGAAAAGGGTATATAAAATAATCTAAGAAATTATTTTTATAAAAAATTTTAACTTGTTGCTTAAGAATATATAGTTTTAAGTTCAATTTGATATAAGTTATTATATTAATTAATTCATTGATTTTTCAAGCTTTTACCAAACCGTGTAGAATTTGCTGAAGGTGTTATGCAATACGCTTTTCAATTGCTCCAAGTGTGGGTAATGATTGCCTCATGTGAATAATTGTTTTACTCTACTTTTGATTAGCGTATTAAGGTTATTTATGGAGTAATCCTCCACGACAATATTCAAGCGTCTATAACGTGGTCTCCTTCAAGGATCTCAGGACCAAGGCAAGGTGTATAGTTTCCCTTTGTCCCGATATATTTCATATAGAATACTAATTTTAAAAGAAATCCTTTTAGTGTGTTCTGCGGGATTTAATTAAAATATTTGACAATGATGAATTCATTTAATAAAATTATAATTCTTTCACTTGTGAGTTCACTTATTCCACTTGTCTAGAAAAATGTTATATTTTAATTCTTATTTAAAATTTTTCCGCTCGTTGCTTTACTTGCGCACTTCTTTCTGATCGATACCACTTTTAAACTGATAATAACCTTTCCCCAAAAAAATATTCAATTATATAGTACGTATTTCTCGATGCGTAATACTCAAGTTTGCAAGTAATTAAGATTTATTAAAGCTTAAGTAAAAGAAGGACAAAAATATTAATATCATAAAGATGAGGTGATCTAAGAAGGACAGCTTACTAAATCTGCAAATACAAATTATTATTACCATATATGGTCATGAAATGTAAATTTACAAATGAGAGTAACTACGCTTACTTGAATATAAACATAAAATTGTTCTTAATTACTTATGTTTAGATGTGTATACACAATTGAGAATGGCAAATTAAAGCAAACTAATAGAAGGTGATGAACCCTTATTAACATACGTTGAATTTTTAAAACACCAATAATGAAAAAATTGAAGTAAAACAATAAACAATAAATTCTACAAGAAATCGTTACAAATCTGCTTCGTACTTGCATTTTGTCAAAATGGAAAGACGAACAGAAACACGATTTCGATTGTTTTGTGAGATTTGCCTGTAAGTTTATTTTTTTGTTATTGATGTTGATTTATAGTGTGGCACGACCCACGACAGCCGGGTAAAATCTCGTATATTTTGAGCTTGAAATATTACAAAATTTTAAATAAGATTACAAAACTATGATCTTAGATCAGACGTTTGGTACCTTCCAACGTAATCACCCTTAAGGGTTTCTATGTCATACAGATTGTTGCCAATTTTTTCACGAATCTAACATTTGATGTATTTCGGCATAAACTTCTTGTTTATAGCCTTCGACATATTGCTTAGAATATGATTTTTTCTGAACACCACTTGACCTTTTTCGAATTGAATCGGACGAGAGCGTATATTGTAAACCTTGGCTGCTTTTTCGTGCGCGATATTTAAATTCTCTCGAATTTTTTCCCTTATTTTCAGCAATTTATCACTACTAGTAGTGACTTCAACCCCTTCCCCATTTATGCATCCCAGCTTTTCCAAAATTTTATATGCAGAGCCATGCTGCACCATATTTTGTCCAAATGTGGCGTAATAGGAGGAACAATTAATGGACGAATGATAATCGCTTCTTAAAATCGACAGGATTTGGGGCACGTATTTATCCCAATCGCTATGATCTTTATGATTCTCTAGAAAACAGCTAATTTTATTATTTCCCTGTTCGCACGCTCTGATGTATTTGACTGAGGAGCATAAAATCCCGTTTTTATATGTTCAATTTCATATAATTTAAAAAATGCTTTCATTTCATTAGAAACGAATTGTTTTGCGTTATCGCTATGCAAGAATCTGGGTACTCCAAATGTAGGAAAAATCTCTGTTTCAAGGTATGAAATTACATTAGCAGTCGTAGCTGCCCTAAGTGGCTTTAAAAATATGAATTTTGTAAGGTGATCCAGACAAATGAAAATAACAGAATTTTTTACTTTGGTCAGTGGATAGGGACCTAAAAAATCGCAATAAAACCTTTCAAAAGGTCTATTAGTGGTAAACTGTTTCCCCATGACTGGTCTAGATATCTGATTGAAAGATTTTACCGACTTACATTTCTCGCAATTACGAACGTATGTTTTTACATCGTTAACCATAGTAGGCCAGTAATATTTTTTGCGTATACGTGCCAACGTTTTTATAAACCCACCATGACAGGCAACAACTGCATCGTGTGCAGACTTAATTACAGTTTGTGACAAGGACGTTGGAATCCATAACCGCCATAAATTATCCTCCTCATTCTCAATACCCTGTCTAAAATTTACACGCTTATAAATTAAACCATCGCGAACTATCACATCGGGTAGATGTTGCCTATTTTCATTGACACAATTTCTGAAATTAGAATATTCTAAACTATCAAAATCAGGAGAAGTCAAATCAATTTCCAAGGGAATCTCAGATAATGACAATTGCTCAACATGCATGCGTGAGAGACAATCTGGTACAATATTTAGCGAGCCTTCTCTATGCTCGATACGAAAATCATAACGTTGTAGCTTTAGACTCCAACGTGCTAATCGTCCACTTAAATACTTTTGGGACATGAGCCATTTCAAGGATGAGTGATCAGTGATTATGCTGAACGGTAGACCTTCGATATATGGTCTAAACTTGCTTACGCAAACGATTGCTGCCATGCATTCAAGCTCAGTGACAGTATAATTTTTCTGAGACTTATTTAATTTTTTGGATACGAAAGCGATCGGATGCTCTTTACCACTGTCATCATATTGAAATAAAATACCACCAACTCCTAAACGTGAAGCGTCGCACTGAATTATGAATTCGCGATCGAATCTTGGCTGAACTAAAACCGGAGCGGATGACAACGCATCCTTTTGTGGATTTCTTCAGACAATCCGTGAGAGGACCAGCCAGGTCAGAAAAGTTACTTATAAATGACCTATACCAATTAGCCATGCCAACAAATCGGCGAACTTGTCTTGGTGTTTTGGGAACACTAAAATTTTTAATCGATTCGATTTTCTCAGGGTCAACTTTTAAGGTGCCGTTTTCTCCAATATAGCCTAAATAGCGAATCTCCCTCTGACAAAATTTACTTTTTCTTACGATTATTGTAAGCTTTGCAGATTTGAGACAGTTTGCCACCTCTTTTAAGAGTGCAATATGGGAGTCGAAATCAGAACTACATATAAGGAGGTCATCTAAATAGATGAACACATTTTCACGTAAACGTGATGGTATAACCTTATCTATTAACCTGCTCATGGTTTGAGGACCATTACATAGACCAAATGGCATATATTTAAAATGGTATAAGGGACGACCTGGGACGACAAAGGCTGTTTTCTCCTTAGAAGTTTCTGTTAATTTAATCTGAAGGAATGCATCCTTTAAATCTATTCCAGTGATATAAAATGTGTCTTTTAGTCTGCTTAATAAGCCATTAATGTGGGTAAAGGGTAGGAATCATTTTTAGCAATGGCATTCAGCTTTCGAGAATCAATGCAAAGTCTAACTTTGCCTGGTTTTCTTACAAGGAATACTGGTGAACACCAGGGCGAAATTGACTCCTCAATTACCCCCATACTTAAGAGACGATAAATTTCGCTAAAGGCTTCCTCCAGCCGAGGAGGTGACAAAGGATAATGCCTACATTTTATCGGAACAGCATCTCCAGTATCTATATGGTGTTCCAACAGATCTGTGCACCCTAAACCCAACCTTTCATATGAGCGAAATTTTAAAATAACCTTATCTAATACAAGCTTTTGTTCGGACGTAAGTGTAGGAACTAAGTAGAAAACAATATCCTTCGTTACATTCTTAAAGCAAATAGGCAATTTACAGAATCCTAATACATTTTGCTTTGAACCATTTGCAACGGACAGTGACGATTTTATCGGACTGTAGGGGATATTATTTCGCTGTAATAATATCATCAAAAACCCTTACTTTAACGTTAGGTCGATCATCTGGACCCTGTAAAATTGTGGATTCTAACAGTCTGTCAATAAATTTACTAATTTTAATTCCCTCATCATCTCCTTTTTCAAGTGTTGGAGTTTGTGTCGAAGCATAATTGGAAATTGCAAGATTATTTAGTTGAAAATCAGAATTATTATTATTTGGAAGTGGTCTGTCAAAATTCAAAATACTATATGATTTTTTAAAATCTTGTTCTAATTTGAACTCGGGGTTTGGGGGGTTGGACGAAAGTACCCGGTAGCCATTTCGCCCGATTTCTTGTTTCCCTGAAACAAGTGCCTATTTGAACAAAAGGGCGTTAAAACTCCTTTTTGTCCGCATTTAAAACAAAAACGTTCACTAATGTCCTTATCACAATATATGTATGAATGACCATTCGACAAGCAGTTCCAGCATTTGATGTTTGAATAGTCATATTTATTAGTCCTTTCTGAAACTTGAAGAGCCTCAAGCTGTGGATCAGCAGAATCCAGATCATCTAACTCAGGGCTTATAGAATCAAGTTCACTTACGTTTCTCATTGGACCTAAATTTGGTGCAATGGATTTATTATCTCGAAGGATCTTTTCAGCCTTTCGAGCGATGTCCCTAAACTCATTCAAAGTATTAGACTCAGAACTAAAAAGTAAAAATCGCAGGTTTGTTTGTAGATTCTGCTTAATAATATCAATTAATGTGGGATCTGGTAACGGACTTCTCATCCTCGAATTCATCGATACCAGTATGGTATAAAAATCATAATACGACTCTTTAGGCTGTTGCTTACGCCAAGATATTTTCAACAAAATATCATGCTCTGATTCTAAAAAACCGAATTCCTTCGTAAGAGCATATTTTATAATTGGATAAGTAATATTTCGATTCTGTTTCATGAAAAGCCAGTACCATTGTTCTGCTTTTCCTTCCAGACGTACGTGAAAATTAGACAAAAGATGTTCATTAGAACATCGAGATCGACTGCTAAGAGTTTCTACCTTGAATGAAAAATCGGAAACAGAACCCGTCCCGTCATAGGAAATCTTCCATTTTTCTAATTTAATATGTGAATCACTAACTGCAGAATTCATATTAAAATACCTATTTAAATTGTAATTGGGAGCATTTGAATAGGTACCATTATGCTGATTATTATTTTGTCCCTGAGAACTTTCATTACTTGCGTTCCCTATTTGAGAAATGCTGTCTCTAATTGAAGAAAGTTCCCTTCTGAATTCCTCTCTAGTATTGTGCATGATTTGTTCCATCAAGGTTAATAAAGTATCAAATGGCGTGGCTGAATTCAGGTTAGAATCATTGGAATTAGACTCAGGTGGAATGTTCACGCCGGGACTTACATTAAGGGGTTGTCCTTCTAAAGGAACAAATGGTAGGATTAAGATTACTCATTACTAAAATATTCGGATCATCGAAATTTGAAGACAAGTTTATACTGCCTTGAACCCGAGTTGGATTTGAGGTATTTTTAACCATAGGAGAATGTACTACTCTATGCTTGGAAGTGGATGGATTGTCTTGAATTTCAATAGAAATATTATTTCGTGAAGATGAAGTACCTTTACTACGACCCTTCAAGTTATTACTACCACTTCCTTGTGAACGTGTATTCATATCGAATGACATAAAAAAAATGAAAAATGGATTTAAAGACTTTGCCAACCTGAACAAAATTATTTATCTTAGAAAATATTAAATTAAAAAAAAATTAAAAAAATAAAAAAATGGTATCCGAAAAAGTTTTTATAATATGTGATCGTATTATATATATACTTAGAATAATAATAATAATGTAGTTTATTAATCAGTTCTTAATATTAGGGAAGGATAATTATAAGGAAAATATAACAGTAAATTATTTAGTCTTCAAAAAAAAATTTCTACTATTCTCTAGCATTTTATCCTAAATATTTTCTATACTTTTCAACTAAACTGCAGCTTGTAGAAATTTCGATACTTGTAATTAAAACCGGATGAAAAGTGAAAGCTTTAAAAACACGGAAGCATCAAAAACCGAAATTGAGTTCCAGGATTAGGACTTTCAGAGGGGAAAAATTTATAAGATAACTAGGACTTATACGAATTAATATTGCAATTACCGTAAGAATAGATGTTATCAAAACACAATCGTTTCGAGTTTTAACCCTTATCATAAAATATTTAGGAAAAAAAATGCTTTAATTGACCTTCATGTAGGCCCCACGTTGGGCGCCATATATGTAACGCGCTGCTTACTTGTTATGTGAATAACAAAAAATGACACTTATGCCCCGTATCAGTTATATGTAAATTCAAAACACAAAGTTTAGGTGGCATATAAAAGATTTCCCAGCCAGCTAGCATATATGTGGTATGTTGGTTCTAAACCCGTATTTTAGCGCATTAACATATATGTAAATACTCTTAAAGCCTATTAACCAAAGAATATCAAATTTATTAAAATAACAAAACCGAATTAAAAGAAACAATAGAAAAAACCATGGCATGGTGTAGTGCCACGTAGGGTAAATTTGATCCCTCCCCAATTGACCATAGGCCAAACGCCTTGACAGAACCTTACCCTGACATTTACTAAAATCTGTCCCTAATGAAGACTTAAGTACCTAATTACATTTCGTTAAAATTTCCATTAGATATCCTTCCCATTAAAAGATATTTAGAATTTCATTTTAACTGAGCAAATACACATTTTATTGAATAATTAGGAAAATCATATGTAATAATGTAAATAAAATATAAATAGGCGTGAAAAAAAAGTTCATAACATCAAGAATGGCAATATCATACTAATTATGATGTTTGTCTTTTTTTAAATCAATAAGAATAAGGTAATATCGAAAAAAAATAATAAAAAAAAAGAATATTTATACAAATAATTACAAAAAATATAGGAATCAATATTACTCACAACATTTGTTTTTATTGTTAGTGTTCCAATTCTTAGTGTCTCGATTGAAGGGCCCAGCAAGCCAGATGATGTTGTTGTTGTTAGCTAATGAAAAAAAACTACTCACATTTAAATTTTTTGTAATTTTGTGATAAAATAGAGATATATGTACGTTTGTGAATTTAAAGTTAATTTAGGTAAAGATACATACGTTTTAAATTACAGGGTTAGCAAAAATAATAAGTACAAATGATTTATATTGATTAAAAATGAAAATTAATATTTAACTTTAAAAAGTAATAATTGTTTTTTTATTTAGTTCATATGTAAGTCATAATTTGGGTAAATTTTATTTATGAATTTAATATTTAATTAAAATAAATCATTTACACATTTTGTTAGTTATTTAAAATTAATTAGGTATTGTTAAAAATTCATGTTCAAGATAATTAATTAAGTTTTTTATACTTTTTATTTTTTTTTTTTTAATTAAGAGAAAAATAAGTATGGATTAATTTAATGATTTTTCTTCGAGATTACTTTAATTTGTTATTAACATACTCATAATTCTGATCTAGGAATAAATAAAGGTAAGATTATTAAATTAAGTTTTATTAGCTGTTAAAGTAAATATATATGTATGTATATATGTAATTAGGTTTGGTTTTTTTGTTTTATGCGTAAGCCCGAGAATAGTTATAATTGTAGAAATAAGGTAAAGATTAATAATGTTAGAAAAGGGTATATAAAATAATCTAAGAAATTATTTTTATAAATAATTTTAACTTGTTGCTTAAGAATACATATATAGTTTTAAGTTCAATTTGATATAAGTTTTTATATTAATTAATTCATTGATTTTTCAAGCTTTTGCCAAACCGTGTAGAATTTGCTGAAGGTGTTATGCAATACGCTTTTCAATTGCTCCAAGCGTGTGTAATGATTGCCTTATGTGAATAATTGTTTTACTCTTTTTTTTTAAAACATTTTCTTAAGTCACTGCTATTTTTTCCTTTTTACAAACAAATTTATTTTTTCTTTTCATTTAGAACGTCAAATTAACTTTAAAAAGATGTCGTACACTAGAGACAGTATTCGCTGGTATTGCATTGTTAATTTTGGTAAGCGGTTTGGCTGCAAGTAAGTTCTCTAAAATATTATAAACATTTCCGTGTTTTAATAACCTTCACCACAGGTTATTTAATTTGATTTAACGATGCCCGTCTGTCCGTCGAAGACTCCATATAAATATGATGGCGACCAGGACCCTATTCCACAAAACAACTTATTTACTTTTCATTTATCAAATTGCCTTCTTTGGCAAAGCAATATAAATATGGAAATAAATTCACACTCATTCCTCACATGCATTCTTACCATTGTTGCCAACTATTTTTGAAGACTTGAAATGTTTTAAAATATCGCTGAAATCTCAATAGTTTGCAAAATGAATATACAATTCATGATATTCTTAGGGTACTTTTTTAAAGGTTTACGACTTTTCTAGTCCCGGGAACGTTCAACAATGTTTCTTTTAAAAGAAACTGCAATTTATTGTTAAAGGGAAAGGCTATTCCTATGCGCATTTCACTGGTTGCTTAGGCCAGATCGTCAGGAAACTTCATCTAAAGATGTAAGAAAAGCTAAAGATATTAAACCAAATAAAACTGTAAAGCGAATAAGAATTATAAACCTCAGTTTTACTTGTAACAATATAAAAGCTTAAACAAAAACAACAACAATAAACAGTGGGGTTATCTTTTCTTACAGCCCCGACTACAATTGGTTGATTTTTTTTTTGTCAATTTTAAATGTATTTGTAAGTGGGTTAAGAAAAAACAAATCAGTTTTTTTTATTTTTTCCGACCAGCTAATTACAGCTTAATCAACTATGAAACTACAAATTATTTTTGTTAGCTGAACATAATTTGACAGAATTCCAATCAAAAAATTAATAATAAAAAAAAAATGTTGTAAATGCTTTTATAGCGGAGATTCAATTTCGAAATAAAAACAACATTTTTTTCTTCTCACTTTATAATTTTAATTGAAAAAAATACATACTTGAAATCTCATATTTTATGAAAAAAGTGAAAAACATCTTCCTATAGAACTTCTATGGAAAATCTTGCAGTGTTACATGTTATTAAAGACAAAAAAAAAAATATAAAACAATAAAGTTTGCTTATAAAATTATTGTAAACAGAATGTGGGAAATATTTCTTTTCATAAGTTATTTAAATTATATTGTTACGAAAGTAACTTTAGTTAAGAATTAAATTAATTTATTTGTTTTCTTTTATTGTTTAGTAATTTAGTATTTGTTAGTTATTTTATTAGTTTAAATTTTTATTGTATTAGTTATGCACACCTCCAGTGTAAAAATCAATGTACAAATCTAATGTTAAAATTATTGTGCATCATTGTACTTCAACACCACTGTAAATACTAGAATTTTCGTTATAGATAACTTAATTTATTGTAACACCTTAAAGTATACCTTAGTTTATGATGCATAATAACTAAGTTGGAGACATAAAGATTTTGACAGTAAATAAGTCTCCCAAAGAATAGATCCACAGAAAAGAAATTTTTGGAAATTTCAATATTTAGAGTGTAAAATAGGCTAATAGGCTTAACACTGGCTATACATTAGCGCGGGTCGATTTGAATGGATGAAAAAAAAATTAAAAATCGCATAGCAAAAACGTAATCTACATAAAATTCTACGAAAATTCTCCAAAGAAACCATGGGTCTAAAACAAAATCCTAGTCCGCGCCTCTCGACTTGAAAATTTTTTTACTTGGTTGAAAATTTTTTCAATGTAAAAAAAATTTTGATTGTAAAAAAATATAAAGTGCAAAAGAATAACCTTACTAAACCATTTCATTAAAAAAATCGATTTCTTTTTAGAAAAAGCTATTTTTTCAAAAAAATTTTTTTTTTCCAAGGCGGGCAGCCAAATTTTCAAGTCGAGAGGCGCGGATTAGGATTTTGTTTTAGACCCATGGTTTCTTCGGAGAATTTTCTTAGAATTTTATGTAGATTACGTTTTTGCTACCCGCCCTACTATACATGCTTGTAAAGTTCCAAGTTTTCGTGGCACCTCCCAAACAAAGACAGTATGAATAACTCCATATCTGGAGAACGGTTACAGAAAAGTTCTCAAATTTAACACAAATAACTTTGTTTACAATAGACAACATCTGCCAAAAAGTGAACTGGATTGGAGAAGTGGGTGTGGGAGTGGCTCCTCCATTTCAAAGTGTTAACAACAGTGACCCGTGGATTAGATTTCTTTATGTCTGGAGAATTGTTACAGCATGTAAAAGTTTTTAAATTTGCAACAAATAGTTTGCTTTTCTTTATAAAATAAGTATCTGTCAAAAAGATGGCTGGACTGGACCTTCAATATAAGCAATAAATAGGTTTCTGTATATCAGTAGAACGGTAACACTAAAAGTATCTTAATTTGGTACTATTTGCCTCGTTATCCATACCCTTGATCTGTTTTGAAAAATTTTACATATTTTATTTCAAAGGGGTGGAAGCGAAGCGCACCGGGTGAAGCTAGTTGCATATAAATTTTGTGTGAAGGATGTCGCTTACGATAAAATTGTTTCATCTATAAAATCGTAACAGTATCTTATGTGGCCATGATATTTTTGGAGATGATGCAAGTGTTGATGCACGTCCAACGTCGTAAACAGCAATTGGAAACGCCCATATTCCTTATGGAACAAAATTCTTTTTTGACCACATGATTTGCAACAAAGTTCAGCATTTAAAAAAATGGGATGAAACCCCACTGAAGCTAAATTATTTGAAAACAACCATAATTCCGCCGTGGTCACGCTTTACTTTAATTTTCTTTTTTAAATTTGTAAACAAAAATTTTTTATTTAAAGTGACAGCTGATCGAAAGTGTACTACTGTGAATTAACAAAATCACAAAAGTAAGGCGGCATGAAATAACTCCGAACGAAATAACTCCCCAAAAAAAAATGAAATTACTCCCCAAAAAAATATACAGGAAACAACAACAACGTTTTTTGGGGACTTATTTCATTTTTTTAGGGACTTATTTCATTATTTATCAAAAAATTTTTGGGGACTTATTTCATTTTCAAAATTAGTTAAAACTTGTAAAAAATTAAAATAAATAGCTTCAATACAGAAGTTGTATCAAAATAACACAGCTCCATTTTAGTTCAAAAATATTTAGCGTTTGGGAGGGTATAAACCGAGCTTTTGAAAGACATGACTAGAATTTGCGTGGTATAAAAAACTGTTAAAGACACAAATGTAGCCCTTACAGAGCCATGAACATCGACATATAAAATGTTACGATCGGACTAAAAATGGCGACACAGTGAACAAAAAACTAAAAGGGCGGTATTTCTAGGCGTGGCAAAAAATAAAAAAAATATTTTTGGAATTGTTTTTACATTATCTTTAATCCTAGGGGGGGACTGACAAAAAAAATTTTTTTCGAACCACTCTAATAGGCACCATATAGTTCGATATTAGGATAACAGCTTAATACAAAAAAATTATTATATGTTTCTCTACTTTCAGAACTCCAAACCGCCGCAACAGCCACCAAACAAACAGATATTTGTTATACAGCTGAGTGTCTGCGCACTGCCTCGACGGTATTGGGTAAAATGAATACCGAAATAAGACCTTGCGAAGATTTTTATCAGTTCGCTTGTGGTTCTTTTATCAATGAAACTCAGTTGACCAAAGATAAAGAATTTGTTACCACAATATCTGATCTGGCGGATAGAGTGCAGGAGCAACTTCAAGCTATTATGAAAGAGCAAAGACCGGAAATGGATCCTAAACATTTAAAATTACCCAGCAAATTGTATAGGGCGTGCACAAATACAGGTAGGGTTTTTTTAAGGGGTGGCGGGAGGGGTATTTATGTGTTTGGACCGAAAAATGTTTAATTTTAATTGTTTCTCCAGACTTAATTGAGACCTTGGGCCCCAAACCGATGCAACGAATTGCCAAAAAATTGGGTGGCTGGCCTGTTACTGATTGTGATTGTTGGAATAGAAATAATACCTGGACTTGGCAAAAAACTGTTAAGAAATTCAGACGGTTTGGTTTCAACAGTGATTATATTGTGAGATTATCAATTGACGTGAATTCAAATAACACTAATAAACGTATTATAAATGTCAGTTTTTCAATTTGAGTAGGTGGATAAAATCAAATTTACTCTTTATAATATTGGTAGATCTTAGAGACCTGCATGAATGTCGTCAAAACAGAAAAATGTGCATTCATTCCATTATGAATTTGAATGAATGAATTGTTTGATTGAATGAAAATGTATTGTGCTTGTTATCTCCCATCTGTTTGTTAATGTATTGGTTTGTGTGTACCCTACAGATAACGAGACATGTCCATACATGCTTCTCCAAATCTATGGCTAAAAGGTGGTCGATTTAACATTACGATGTCCTAGGGCTGGGCCACATAGGCCAGTTTTTCATTACAACGGAGTAGTCTTAAACCTACTCCATGTTCATACATACTCCTAGTGGATAAATTTTAAAACTACTCCATGGTATACTCCAGAGGATTAGTTTCAACTTTTTTTAGAGGATGTTTTTTTTATTGCTTTGCTATGAATGAATCACTCATGCAGGCCTCTAGTAGATACCATTTCGCTATAAATTTCGACTCCATCTAATTTTTAGAGTGGAATATTGACAAGTCAGTATCATATATTTAAGTTAACTCTGATCTAATAATTCAGGTTATATTTAAGAAGTTATATTGATTTTTCTATAATCAAGTCTGAAAACTAATTTATCATATTCTCTCCAGTTGGATCAATCTTTACTAGGCTTTGGTCGGTCAATTTTGGCTAAGGGTTTCACAACCCCTTTGGTTTCGATCTACTACGACTATATGGTTGATATTGCTGTTCTTTAATTAATTATATTCTTACGTAATTTACCGAGCAATAGTTTCTAAAGGTACGGTCACATATGGCAAACCTTTGTCAAAAAATGTCAATTATACACCCCTATCACGAATGTTATGGGAATATGTTATATGGGAGCTGTTATTCCCATCCCTAACAAATCGGTATCACAAAAATTTTGGAAGGAAACATTTCTATTGTGAATTATTGGTCAGTGCTTTATAAACAAAAGTCTCTATTGTGAATAACTTGTCAGTGCTTGTATTGTGAAAGAAAAATATACAAAGTAAAATTCACATAAAAATATAATAAAATAAATAATTAACATTTATTTTTTCATTACCGTCCGTCCTTCTAAAAATAAGAGTTTTTGAGAAGAAATTACCGTACCTAAACATTAATGTGCTGTCCAAAATCGGTTTGGACTATAATAATAAAACAGGGCTTAAAATCATTATTATCGTTATTATTGTTGTTTGAAGTACAAAGTTTAAATGTTATTATACGTTACGAAAAATAGCTAACATAGCATCTACATTTCTATAACATTACTTCGACTTGAACTGTTGTATTTAAAAGTACTTGTTAAAATGTTAGGTTTAAACCGTTTCTACAAAGATGCATATCGTAATTTATTGTGTAATGAATCGTAAGGTTAGAAGATACTTAAATACTGTTAGTTTAAATCACTTCTTTTCCGCACATAAAAAATACAAATATATTAAAAAAGAAAAAATATTAAATACCTACAAAGTAAATTCACTTTGTTGGAAAACGAAAGGAAGACGAAAGGAAAGAAAATAACATTTGCTCTTTAATACGCTAAAAAAGAAATCATCTCTGTCTCTCTTAAAATAATACAACTTAAAATTTTAAGCTCTCTTTAAAATTCATCCTAGTGGAGGAGCTATATTTTAAAGCTTTACAACTCAATCCATCTCTTGAGCATTATTTAATTGCGCAATAAAGTAAATTATCTCTTTTAATTACAGAGGTAATTTAACTCAGTTTGACGATCTCTCTTAATCTTTTTAGAAAAACAAAATTATACAGTCCATTATATTGAAAGAACAAAACAAAAGCTAAATAAAAATCAGTTTTTTTCGTCTACAATCCGAGTTACCACTTCGCTATATTACCGAACATTTTTTTGCAAATCTAAATTTATGGATTCAATATAAAATATAATTTATTTAATTTTTTATAAATTTAAAAAGGAAAAGAATTTAGGTATTGAATAAAAATTAAATTATCTTATTATACCAGAGATTTAAACAGTATTTTTTTCAATAATAAGGGTGCTTAGTAAAAACAGTATACACTCTTGAGAACAGTATACTGCATAAAACAGTTACCCTATTAGAGCATACGTATAAACTCAATTAGTCGTTATCGCACTTAAACTAATTGCTTAATTTAAAGAAAAGAATTAATTTCGAAAGTAATTAAAGTTATTTACACACAGTTAAAACTTTGTTATAAAAAAAAAAAAAAAAAATAACCTCAATCACAATTTATGTTTATCCTAATTTTTATTTCTTGTCAATCTAAAATCGTATCATAGGAAATTACTAATTTTTAAATCCACATTTAATATAATGCGAATCACAAATTTGAAGTAGTTCAAACCCCTAACTTTAAAAGTATTTATTCTTGGAAAAATATACCATCACCCTATATATTATCAACATTTATGGGTTTATTAACCCGTTAAACTTTTCAACAAGACACTCAAGTCTTACGCTTTACTCATAAATAGCGCCCACAGTTTGCTATACTGTTAAATAGCATCGCAATACTTACGAGTAGTATCCCCAGTGCACTACACTGTTAAAAAATAACCGCTTAACTAAAAAGCAAAGATAAAACCCATGCCGCAAAACCCAAAATCACTATTTAATGTTGATAAGCTTACTAGACATTCAAGCTCTTGTACCCGCCACATAGGATATGGGATCGAATTTGTTCGCAAAACATTACAAGTTCTAAATCTTAATGTTTATAATACAATTTATTAGATATTCAAATCTAACGCTATTGCAAGTAGCTTCGTACTGATTTAGAATTTGTTTACAACAGAAAAAAATCAAGAATATTGCTTATTTTTCTAGACATCTACGCTCTAGCCCTAATAGGATTAATGATCAAAATTTTCTAAATGCAAACACATTTTTTCCAGATAATAGAATCTAGTGCTGTTATTAAATAGCCCCTACAAGACTATTTCAGATAAACAATTTTACATTTCAATAAATTCCAAAATTTAGCATTTCAAAGGCAAATTTGCTAACTACTCAATTAAATTGCTACTTAGACTTAGTACCTTATTAAATTGAAACTAAGAAGTAAATTATATTCTTTAAAAAGAAACTAAAATCATTAATATTTCGACATATAAATATTACAAACTTCCCCATCTTAAATCTGTTTTGTTAAATTGAAATTAAAATTTCAATAACTTTATTAATTGCCCCTCTATTTGTCTAAATGGCCACCACATCACAGAAAGATATCACATCCGGTCTTAACGAGCGGTTTGTATTTGACTGCGAGCATTTATTGCAGTTCTGTAGAAAATTTAACCGAACTCCAGTCGAGGATCAAACAGATTCGATCCTGGAGGTTAAAGTAAAAGACTTAGATGCAAGATGGCTAAAGGTGGAAAAGTCATATGAAAAAGTAATGCTAGCTTCTGACAATGAAATAAGGCCCGAATTTAAAGATGCGGCTAAAACTAATTTTGATGCTTGCATTGAGGCTTACTATCACTGCACATCACAGATAATTGATTTAATAAAAGCAGTCAGGGTAGATACTTCTCATGCTACCGGTTTAGAGCCAACCTCACGCTTTTCAATGTCACCACGGTCTATTGCCCAAAATTTAACTTAGGATAATTCCAATATGTGCATCAAAGTCCCGCCTTGTGACACAGAAATCTTTGAGGGCAGTTATGAACAGTGGCCGTCATTTCGAGACATGTTCACTGCTGTATATATCAACCACTCGAAACTTTCCCCAGTCACAAAGCTTTATCACCTGCGAAACAAAACTAGAGGTGAGGCAGGAGCGATTGTAAAAAGATATCCCCTATCTCATGACGATTTCGAGCATGCGTGGGATGCTTTAAAAACACGTTATGAAAACAAAAGAGTTCTTGTTGATAATCAATTAAGAATCCTTTTTGACATTCCACCGGCAACAAATGAAAATAGTGAATCTATCAGAAGAATTCAATCTTCTGTAAGTGATTCCTTGGCAACTCTAACATCTCTAGGGATCAATGTAGAAAGTTGGGATCCCATTCTCATTCACCTTATAGCTACTAAACTCCCTAATACTACACTCTCCCTATGGGAACAATCGCTCACCTCTCCGCGTGAGCTCCCAAAATGGTCTCAATTATCCCAATTTTTAATAGATAGATACGAAGCTGTGGAGCGTATCACTAGTATCAAAACAACGAAAAATTCGTTTAGCCTTACCAATAAACCTCAAACGAATATACAAACTTATGCTTCTCAAGAAAAATTAACCCCTTCTTGCAAGTTATGCAGCGAATCTCACTCTTTAAGGGTATGTCCTAAATTTCGAACTTTTACCGCTCAACAAAGAGTGGATTTCGTATATACAAAGAATAAATATTGCAACAACTGTTTAGCATCCTCTCATTCAAAAACAAATTGCAGAAGTAAACACACTTGCTATCATTGCAAAAAGAATCATCATAGTCTTTTGCATATGAATAAACAAAAGTCTAATACACCGCAAAATACAAACTCGCAAAGTTCAAATGAATCCAACATTGTCCTCCCAAAAACTGGTAATAATACCCATAAACAAAATGCTGCTAATGATGAACGCCCTCATACGTCATCCCAAGTTCAGGCAAACTTCTCAGCTAGCCACGAAAATATACTTTTACGTACAGCATTGATACAAATAAAACACATGGGTGAATTTTTCACAATAAGAGCCCTAATAGACCCTGGTTCACAAAGAAAATTTCTATCTGAAAGGATAAGAAACAGACTCCAACTTCCCTACAATCAGTCGCATTTTGATATTGTTGGCATCGGCGGACAAAAGCAGTCGGCAAGCAAAGAATGTGACATTGTTTTGTATGCTAAAAGGCACAGGATTGAAATATCCGTCAAAGCTATTGTCTTGCCAAAGGTAACTAAAAAGCTCCCAGCGTACACGTTTGACATTCCCAACTCACCCGAATTAGCTAGATTAGATCTAGCAGACCCAACATTTAATAAGTCATCCCAAATTGACTTGATATTGGGCAATGATTATGAGCATATGATTAATATTGACGGTATAAAAAAGAATATTTCGGGTAAAGCCTCAGCCTATAACACGATTTTTGGTTGGGTGCTAAGCGGTCCTATTATTGCTCAAAACATCCAAGCTTTCACAACATCTGTAGTTTCATCTGACATTTGTGACCTTAATAATCTCTTAAAGAAATTCTGGGAGCAGGAAGAAATTCCTACATCTCGTGTCAAAACAGCAGAAGAGGAATATTGCGAGGAATTATATAGAAAAACCACTGAACGAAATACGAATGGAAAGTATATGGTAAGATTACCCTTTAAAAAGGACTTTCCGAATAATGTTTTTCTTGGCTCGTCACGTTTCTTAGCCTTGGCTCAGTACACAAGTATGGAGAGGGCCCTTGCTAAAGACCCTGATCTCCAATCGCAATATAACGCCGTCCTCAATGAATATTTAACGCTCGACCATATGGAGGAAACTTCATCATGTGAGATTGTTACCCAAGATAAATATTACTCGTTCTACTTACCACATCACGCTGTGGTTCGCCCTGAGCATAAAACGACAAAAGTAAGAGTCGTTTTTAATGCCTCTAGGAAAACTAAATCCAAATTTTCCCTAAACGATATATTATACACTGGCCCCACTCTACAACGAGAGTTAATAACAGTTATTTTAAACTGGAGGAAATACCAGTATGTATTTAGTGCGGATATTCAAAAAATGTACCGCCAGATACTCATAAATCCCTGTGACAGGCCTTTCCACAGAATTTTATTTCAAAGCGAAATCGACGGTCCCGTTAAAGATTATCAAATGAAAACTGTCACTTTTGGAGTAAATTGTGCTCCCTATCTTGCGATTCGCACTCTGCTTCAAATTGCAAACGACTCAGAATTAGTTTATCCCAAAGCTGCTTCCATTTTACGTAATGAAACGTACGTCGACGATATCCTCTCTGGAGGACACTCAATAGAAGAAACCCTGTTAGCACAGAATCAAATAATTTCGACGTTAAAATCAGCTGGAATGCCCTTGAAAAAATTCACAGCAAACGATCCCCAGTTGCTTCTTAATTTGCCCAAAGAAGATTTATATGATCAAGATTTTCTTCGATTTCATGAATCAAGTTCCACAAAAACTCTAGGGATCAAGTGGAATGCTCTAACTGACTCTTTCACTTATAGTTTCGCTACAATCACTAAGTCTGAGAAAGTCACTAAAAGGCAAATACTTTCAGCGGTGGCAAAGCTCTTTGACCCAGCTGGATGGCTTGCACCGGTTGTTATTAAAGCAAAAATCTTAATGCAGCAACTCTGGCTAGAAGGTTTAGAATGGGATCAAGACGTTTCAACAGAATGTCTGGAAAAATGGAACAATTTTGTCAATGATATCTCATGTGTAGAAAACATAAAAATCCCACGTTGGATACAGTTTAAACCATCAGATTCAGTTCAAATCCATGGATTTTCAGATTCTTCTAACGCAGCATACTGTGCCGCAATTTATGTGAGATGTCAAACTGACACGAACACAGTATTCACAAATTTGTTAATCGCTAAAAGCAAAGTCGCACCTATTCAGACAGTTTGTCTTCCCCGCCTAGAGCTCAACGGAGCAGTTTTATTACCAGATTTGGTTAATTATGTTAGTTCCTCTCTGGATTTTCTCGGCAGTGAAATACATTTGTGGACGGATTCATCTATTGTGTTAGGATGGCTCTCAAAGCATCAATCGACATGTGAAACATACGTTGCAAATCGCATTTCTCGAATTCATAATCTCGTACCCAAAGCAACATGGCGACATGTTTCCACTCATGATAACCCTGCAGATCTGGGAACTCGAGGTTGTAAACCTTCAGATCTGGCAGCAAGTACTCTTTGGTGGAATGGGCCAAACTGGTTAACTAGGCCTGCAAATGCATGGCCAAATAGAAACCCCCTTAAAACAACGACACACAATAAAATACAGGTTTTTCACAGCACCACAGAGACTGCGGACATTTTGCAACGTTTCTCCTCATACTCGAGAGCACTGCGAGTAATGTGCTACGTGTTCCGGTTTATTGATCGCATATATCAGAAAACAACCAATCCATCCACATTCACCCTTACTCAAAGGGAAATAAATACCGTAAAAATTAAACTTATAATAATATCACAGAAAACATTTTTCACTGAAGAATATTCACAAATCTCTAATTCTAATCAATTGTGCAGTAAAAGTCCGTTAAAAACATTAAATCCATTCTTAGATTATAATTTGGTATTACGGGTAAATGGACGGTTAGCTCAGTCGTCACTCCCATATAATGAGCGCTACCCTATTATTTTGCCAGGCAAATCTAGATTTTGTCAATTATATTTAACCCATCTGCACACATTTCTCTTACACGCGGAATACAATCACATGTGCAGAATGGTACAAACAGAATTTTATATCTCTAGGCTCAAACCTCGAGTCAAAAATATAATTAGAAACTGTAAAGTTTGCATAATTCATAAGCAACAAGCTTGCTCGCAAGTAATGGCTCCTCTTCCTCCGGAAAGATGCCAACTATCACCTCCCTTTCAAGTCACGGGCATCGATTTTGCGGGCCCCTTCGAATTAAAAACTTCATCCCTTCGCAAGTCTGCCACAACCAAAGGATATGTATGTGTGTTTGTTTGCTTTAGCACAAAAGCGATTCACCTAGAACTCTGCTCAGATCTGTCTTCCGCAGCATTTCAAGCAGCGTTTTCCCGCTTCATCGGGAGGCGGGGGCTCCCCCAAAGGGTAATGTCTGACAATGGCAGAAATTTTCTTGGTGCAAGTCGAACACTGCTGCGAGAATTTAGCACCTTCATAACATCAGCATCAACAGAGACACATCACAAATACGCTACACATGGATTTGTATGGAAATTCATACCTCCTCATGCACCTCACATGGGTGGATTGTGGGAAGCTGCAGTCAAAAGCTTCAAATTTCATTTAAAGAGAGTTTCTGGCGCTCAGAAATTCAATTTCGAGGAATTCTCCACCATGTTAGCAAGAATAGAAGGAGTTCTCAACTCCCGACCGATTTCCGCACTGTCCGAAGATCCCACTGATCTTACGGCGTTGACTCCCGGTCACTTCTTAACAGGAGCTCCTATTATGGCTCTCCCAGAGCAACCCATTCAAAATATATCCCTAGTGAATAGATGGGAAAAACTGAAAGCGCTGCACCATCAGTTCGCTATAAGATGGAAGGAAGACTACTTAAAGTCACTACACAAGAGATACAAATGGAGAAACAAGGTTAGGAATCTACAAGTCGGCGATTTAGTAGTCGTCATTGACGATCTACAACCCCCTTATGACTGGCGACTGGGCAGGATTGTCAAAACACATCCAGGTCCAGATGCTAACGTTCGCACAGCTGATGTTCAAACGGCCTCCGGAATAATAACACGTTCGATCGTAAAACTTTGCTATCTTCCTTTTCTTAATGAAGATCCTGAGTAATTCTTTACTCACATAAACTTAAGAACCACAACGTTTTTTAAATTTTTTTTTATTTATATTTACATATCTACACATAATACACATTCAACCTATTATTATCAATAAATTCCTAATCACTATCTCCTAACCAATACTAAATTCCTTATATTCATCATTCGTATAGTAGAAGTTCTAATTACTTTGTTTACCACCAGGTCAGCAACAACAATCATCATGAGCCACCGCAATAATCGCCGCAATGGCAGTGTTCAAAGACGTCGTCGTCAGCCGCATCGTAATCCTGACATTCATCAATGCCTAGTTTGCAGGAAGTACCATCCACTTAAATTTTGCCGTAAATTCTTAAACATGGATGCAAGAAGACGTAAACGCCTTGTCGAAACCCACCAGTATTGCCTCAACTGTTTGGCTCGTAGCCACACCATTCGTTCTTGCACTTCTTTGGAAACATGTAAAAGATGTGATGCCCTTCATAACACACTACTACATGTGAGTCAGAAAGTTCACAACCGACCAACTAAGTTAACCACCCAAGATCTGCGGCGCAGACGTTCGTTATCATCTAATCAACAAACTCAGCAGACAACACCAAACACCAAAATTTTGTCTGAGGCTATACGATCGCTGGCACAAGTACTATGCGTTTCAGACGCACCCAACTAATTGCAGCGTTGCAAGGCCGGCGCCATGTCCAAAATCGGTTTGGACTATAATAATAAAATAGGGCTTAAAATCATTATTATCGTTATTATTGTTGTTTGAAGTACAAAGTTTAAATGTTATTATACGTTACGAAAAATAGCTAACATAGCATCTACATTTCTATAACATTACTTCGACTTGAACTGTTGTATTTAAAAGTACTTGTTAAAATGTTAGGTTTAAACCGTTTCTACAAAGATGCATATCGTAATTTATTGTGTAATGAATCGTAAGGTTAGAAGATACTTAAATACTGTTAGTTTAAATCAGTTCTTTTCCGACCGTTGAATTGTAAACTTAATTGAATTTTTATATTTAAATCTTGAATTGTAATTTTAACTATTGAAGCTTGAAAATTTGCCCTCTAAAGTGTCAATCTTAACATACATACATAAAATCATTTAATTTATAATTGGAATTGTAACCTCTAAACACAAGGTGAGCATAAGCCCTCAACCCAAAATAAATCTTGAATTTCTCTAATTTATTTGGTTTTCTTTTATTTCACCATATACTCAACCCAAATAATTATAATTGCTTGGAGCAATTTTAATTATTACACGCATCTCTTTTATCAGCACTGAGTGCATGTTAAAGCAACCCCAAAGTTGACCATAGAATCAAAGAGAAGCGTGAATACAGAAGTTTGCGTGGTTACCCTTGACCCCCAAAATCAACCAGCTTAATCTCTCTTTCATACATAAGCCAATCAAACTTCTTCAGTGCTGTTTCCAAATGACAGGCGATTGATTATGTAGTAAAATTTATATGAAGAGCACTCAGTCCATCGCCTGTCATTTGGAAACAGCACATAAGAGCAGTATTCCTAAACCATTTATATAAATTTTAAATGTGTTTTAAGAAGATAATTTTTATTTTGGAAATTTTTTTTAAAATTTTTTATGCAAAAAACTTGTCAGTCGGAGTCGCGAGTTTTTGTGGGTACTACGACTTCGACTCCACAGCCCTGATTAAAACAACTTCAATAAAAGGAAAAAGCAATTTAATTAAGTCCAACCTGAGAATACAAATTAAAATTTACATGTTCCCTTCTCGTTCACATTAACACTTGTTGGGAATTCATTTAGTAAAAAATTCGCGGGAGTAAACATTGGCGATCAGTGATGGAAAATTTAAAACTCTAGATGGCACTGACCACCAAGCATTAGAGTACTTTTTTCAACATTTTGGTACTTTTTCAAACATCCTTTTTTTTGAAGATAAATTTAAAAACTAAAATATATAATTTTTTTTTTGCTCATATCTCAGCCATTTATGAACCGAGCTGGCTAAATTTCAACAGCAAAATTCTGATGAGGATATCTGACATTAAAATATGTATATCAACAAGCATATATACTTTTGATAAGGATAAATTTTGTGTAGGCAATGTTGTCCAGAGGGCTGTGTAGTCGGTGTTGTAGATTCGGAGTTAAGGTTTTTGTACCGGAGTCGGAGTCGGAGTCGAATAACCCACAAAAAATACGTGACTCCGACTCCAAAATTTTTCGGGATAAAAAATTTTAAAAAACATTTTAATAATTTCCAAAATACAAATACTTCGAAATTGGCGATGCAATATTTTAAATATTGAGCCGAAATTTTCACTGAATCCTTTTCTTCCTATATTTAACCATTTAAAAGGATCTGCATTATATATTGCTTAAAGACAAATATATACCAGTCTTATATACATACATTTAGCATTAAGGTTCGATTAGGAGTCGGAGTTGGAATTTCAATGGTTGGAGTCAGTGTTATTACATTTTGTTGACGACTTCAGAGCCCTGGTTGGTAATGTTAAATAATATATCAACGCTACATTTCTAAACAAAGAAGTATATCAAGAAAAGAGTACTTAAACGGTCGTGGTACTGAAAATAGTACCAGAGTACTGAATTTTCCATTACTGTTGGCGATGCCAAATTTTATAAGTTTGGGAATTTATTTCCAAAAAATTTGTAATGGGAATCATTCACAATACGAAATAAAAAAAATATTGGAATATTTACATGGGAGTAGTTGTTTGCGATAGGGGTGATTTGTTTGCCGTAATCTGACCACTAAATATTTTTTGAGGGCAAACACAAACAGCTGATTTTGTGCATTTTTGCTTAGGTAGCCGCAAAAGTGAAAAATTTCCTGAATTTTTTTTAATTACATTTGTCTTTTCTGTACTTCAACATGGTTAGGTTATAAAAAAAAAAATTTTTTATATAGATTTCGTGCTAAATTCCCATTTCATACTCAGGAAACTTCATCCAAAGATTTAAGAATAACTAAAGATATACAAATAAAACTGTTAAGCGAATAAGAATTAAAAGCCCTAGTTTTACTTGTAACGAAACCTTGTTAATTAATTTTTTGAATCACAAGAAAAACATTGATACAATTGTATTATATTTATAATGTTAATGGGCCTGGGCCTGCAAATCGCACTCTCTTAAGCTGTGGATCCAAATCGTCGTCCGAATCGTCCAAATCTGACTCTGATTCAGAACTTATGGTATACACAGGCACGTTGCTTCCATCATTCTGTATAAATATAAATATCTAAAAAAAAACTATTTAGATCATAAACTGTATGGATTTTCAACTAAATGGTGCAAAGATTTGTTTTTAACTTTTTTTTTCTTGGGTCACAAACATTTCGATTTCCGAAAAATTAAGTTTTTTGAGTTGAGTCACTTTTGAACTAGATGTGCGATCATTTGCTGTCATATGTTGAATTTAAAAAGTTTAATACTTTCAGCATATTGTGTTGTTGTTTGGAGGCATTTATTTTTAAGTTAGAATAAGCTTTAGCTTAAGATTAATATTGCGGCAGTTACAAACGGAATGGCAAACTTATATAAAAACGAACTTATTTACTACGTAAACCCCCTTTCCAATTGTTGTAAATGGTTAAAGTCAATATACATTAAGTCTACCAAACATCACATTTCTTCACACGGTTCATGCTTGCACCATTGGCACACTGAAAATCGCGGGAAAAATCATTCATGTTGCTAAAGGTACCCAAAATGCGAAATTTTGGGAGGGCATGAGGATTATAGTTAACATAGAATGTAGTATAACCTGCAATAATATTTAAAATTAACTACAAATGAAATTTAAAAAAAAAAATCTAAGAATACCTTCGCTGTATTTAGCACATTGGTTTTGGGCAGCTGCTATCCAATACATTTGTTGATTTGTGTAATTCAAACCAGGCAATTTGTATTCTTCACCATTTCGGGCCAGCCAGTCCTTATACGCCAAATAAGATGACTTAATACCACCATGATCACAACTATTTTCCTCCTCAGTAATTCCACCATCAACCTAAAATTGAGAAAGATAAGAAAACAAAAATAAAAAAAACCCTTAAAAATTTCCGTTCTTAATTGTGCATAAAACTTACCTTAAGTCCAGTTTGTTCGTCTGTGTAGGTGCCATATTGATCAATTAAACATTGAGCCTTCTCCTTGTAGTATATTCGTGTATTATTTTGCCACCACCTAACTGCATTACCATACGCATCGTATCGACTACCTAAACCAACGAAACCATGAGTGATTTCATGCCCAATAACCGAACCAATGCCGCCAAAATTCATGTATTTTGGATGGTTTTTATCATAGAAGTGGCCTTGCAAAATACCAGCTGCGAATTCTAAAAAGAAATTAAGGAGGTTTCTCTAAAAACTACATATTTCGGTTTCTAGATATTTCCATAAAAAAATTTTGATTCGAAAACATTTTTTTTTTGTTGGAATTCATTTTGTTTATGTAGTTTCTTTGGACATAATTTTATGTAAATCACAAAATTTTTTTTTTTTTGGAAACTTGGAAATCCTTTTAATTTGACAAGAAATCGTTTGAAATTAGGGAGGTAAAGATACGCTTTTTTGCCGATACGATACTGAATTCTAGTTGAAAAAAAACAAAACTCAAGTAATAACAGTGAAGGATTATTAAAATTTAAAGTTTAATAAGATTTTTAAATACAAAGCATTACATATGAATTAATGATACAATTAACAAGAAATAACGAATTTTGTACAAAAAAAAAACAGCGTAAGAAATTATTTATTAATATTTTAAATTGACATAAATAAGGTTTTTGTTTTCAAAACAAGTATTCTTAACTTAACAATTTGCCAAGTCTGCTTGAACCAGACCTGCTGTGGAAAATAGTCTCTCAGATGCGACTGAACTAATTTGAAAACTTAAGAATTTTTGCGCCATTTTCTTAAAGTTAGCTAAAAATGCAAAAAGGCATTACTAACAAAAAACTCTAAATCAAGTTGTTTGGGGGTTGATTTTTTGTGGTTCTTTTTGTCTTATGTTTTCCTTAAATAAAAAACACCTTTTTTATTTTGATTTTTGTATTTTAGGTTTATTTAATTTTTTGTTGTTTTTGTTTTATTAAATATTTTGGTTCACAATTTTCAGTTTCTAACTTTGTTTTTATTATTTATTTTTACAATTAACTTTGTCACTTGTTTTAATGTTTTTGTTGTTTTTTACTTTTTTAATGTTTGCACTTTAACGATCGAAACTAGAGTGAGTTTTAATTATTGAAAAATGATCTTGCAAGTTAAATTGAGTACAAGGAAAATAATGTAATGACGAAATGTAAAATAAATATGTAAATAACAATTTAAGGACCGTTAGTATTTTACAGGGTGCTGCGTTTGGGACGAGTCATCATTAAACATTCCGGCCCCCATGACTTGGTGCAGGTAAACATAGGTCCGCAAACCAGGTTACAATGTAAACAAGGTGTTGTGAAGATTTTTGGCAGATATGGCATCTAGGATCTCACTTCGATTCAAGTTTGCGGGTCGTGTGGGGTTAAATATGTTGACGGCAATCAAATCTGTTGATGAGAAACTTAGAATTGTTTTGTGGGATGCCATACCTGTAAGTAGGAATTCAGTGAAACATTAGTTGGGAAAATTTTCTTTTAAAGAATGTTAAGTATATTTTAAAACAAAACCACAATTTTTGTAATGGGTCTGGTGACGATCCCATTTTTTGTCTGGATGTCGACAACTCTACAGTGTTGATCAGTACCAATATGGGTCTTCGTTATTCGGCCCATTTGCCATTCATTGGGGGGCAAATTGTTGTTTTTGATGACCACCAAGTCGTTGACTTTTACGTCATCCCTCTGAGACTTCCACTTGTACCTGCGATGCAGTTCGGCCAGGTATTCGGATTTCCATCTTTGGCAAAATGAATGGTAGATGACCTTTAGGCGTTTCCAGCGGTTGATGAGGGTCAGGTTTTCGCTGCTTACATCAGGTTCGGCTGGGGTCAATAATGGAGTTCCAATAAGGAAGTGTCCAGGGGTCAATGGGTTAAGGTCATTTGGGTCATCGCTAGCAGGACTTAAGGGTCTAGAGTTTAAACACGATTCTATGCGGGTGAGAATTGTTGACAACTCTTCAAAGGTGAATTTCATATCAGGTATCATTTTCTTTAGGTGGGTTTTAAATGACTTTACACCGGCTTCCCAGAGTCCGCCCATATGTGGGGCACCAGGGGGTATAAATTTCCAAATGATATTTTGATGGCTATAGTTGTGTGTAACTTGGGACTGAAGAGTTTTTATAAATTCTAGACGATCTTTTTTGATGAGTTCTGCTGCTCCGACAAAGTTCGTGCCGTTGTCCGAGTATACGATTGCTGGACATCCACGTCTTCCAATAAAACGGGAAAAGGCAGCTAGGAAGGCTTGGGTCGATAAATCACTTACTGGCTCTAAGTGAACAGCTTTAGTGGCAAAGCATACAAATATGCAGACGTACCCTTTTGTGATAAGGCAGGCTCGACCAGTAAAGTTGCGAATGTTGAAGGGTCCAGCGTAGTCGACTCCAGTTGTGGTGAAAGGGCGAGAAAGTGTTGTGCGCTCTGGTGGTAAGGAAGCCATGATCTGACTCAAAGTGTGTTTTTTGTACAAAACACAAGTTTTACAATTATTAATCACCATTTTTACTAAGGGCCTCAAACGAAAAATCCAATATTCCGTACGAAGTACTCGGACCATAAGTTGGTTTCCCCCATGAATAGTTATTTTGTGAGTGAATTCGGTCAGCAATCTGGTGAACTTAGAGTTGTACGGCAGCAATATTGGATGTCGTTCGTTATATGTGAGCGCTGGTGATTGAACCAGACGTCCGTTGGCTCGGATGACGCCTAGTTGGTCTATGAACGGGTTGAGGGTCAAAATACTGCTGGAAGACGAAATCCTTTGTTTGAGCTTCAACTGCTTATATTCTTCTGGGAAGTGTTGTTTTTGCGTCAAAATAATGAGTCGTGTTTTGACATCTATTATTTCTTCTGGTGTAACTTCGTTTGAAGATATCCGAAGGCGGGTTCTGTTTACACCAGTGTTTCTCCAGAAACGTAGGACATAAGCTAATACTCTATAAGCGCGCGACAAATTGGAGAAACGGTTCAATGGGTCCTCCTGAGTAGTAGTAGTTAACGTCTTTACAGTTTTTGCTTCTAAATTGGTGTCATTTGGACTTCTGGATTTTGGCCATTTATGTTTGGGTAATTTTAGCCATGAAGGTCCATACCACCATAAGTTGTGGGTCTCTAATTCTTGGGGCGTACATCCCCGGCTGGCTATATCTGCAGGGTTTTCTTTTGAGTCGACATGTTGCCAATGACTATTGCCGACTTTATCTACAATTTCTGAGACACGATTTCCAACAAAGGTGTTCCACGTGCAGGGGGGTTTCTTTAACCAGGCCAGTACTATTGTTGAGTCGGTCCAAAAATATGTATCGATTTGCGTAGCTTGAAGATTCGGCAGGATTCCTGAGGCTAAATTTGCCAGTAAAACTGATCCACAAAGCTCCAAACGTGGTAGCGATATTTGTTTAATGGGAGCAACACGAGTCTTAGAGGCCAGTAAATATGTAAATATAGAATTTTCAGACTGTATTCGGACGTAAAGAGTCGCAGAATAAGCCTTTTCTGAGGCGTCGCTAAAGCCATGTATTTCAACATTTAAATTAGGGCTGTACTGGATCCAACGAGGAATTTTTAGGGCATTTATTGCAGAGCAGTTTTTTACGAATTTTTGCCATTTGAGGCAAGTCAAAGGTTTTAGGTTTTCATCCCAGTCGACTTTATCTAACCAAATCTGTTGCATGATTAACTTGGCATCAACAATTACTGGAGCTATCCATCCGCAAGGGTCAAAGAATTTGGCAATTGTAGATAAAACTTCCCTTTTTGTGTAATTTTCTTTCAATTCAACACCTGGGGCAGTGAATGTAAAAGAGTCTGAGGAAATGTTCCATTTTATCCCGAGTGTCTTGGTTCCGGCGTTCTCGGATAAGTTTAACCAGTCGAGCGGTAGTAGGGTCTCATTTGGCAAATCTTGAATTACTCGTGGATCATTTGAGGTCCATTTCATCAGATCGAAACCGGCAGATTTTAGAACAGTTGTAAGTTCTTTTCGTGATTTGATGGCTTCGTTTAATGTGTGGCCACCAGCTAAAACGTCATCTACGTACATGTTGTGTTGTAAGATGTTTGACGCCAGGGGGTGAGTTGTCCCTATATCTTCGGCTAGTTGAAGAAGGGTTCTTATGGCAAGAAAGGGCGCGCAATTAACTCCAAACGTCACTGTGAGGAGTTCGTAATCCTCAATAGGATCAGCCTCAGATTTTCTAAACAATATCCTTTGATATTTTGTTTGCGTAGGGTCAATGAGTATCTGGCGATACATTTTTGTGACATCTGCGTTGTACACAAAACGGAAGAATCTCCACTTCAATATTATGAGCACTAAGTCTTGTTGAAGTATGGGTCCTGGATACAAAATGTCATTCAAACTTCTCTTATTTGAAGACGGGCTCGATGCGTTGAAAACTACTCTAATCTTCGAAGTCAACTTTTCGGGTTTTATTACTGCGTGATGCGGCAGGTAATAATTTGGGTATTTATTAATTTCCAGGGGAGAAATTTTCCTCATATGTCCTAGCTCGAGGTATTCTACAATAACTTGGTCGTATTGTGTTTTAAGATCTGGCTTTTGGCTAAGCATGCGCTCCATTCTCAAAAATTGGGCCATGGCAATATTTCTAGATACGCCTATTTCTTCGCCATTTTTAAAGGGTAGGGTAACAATATATCTACCCGAATCACTTCTACGGGTTGTAGACTTGTAGTGATTTTCACACTGCGTGTCCTCTTCTGACCTCAAAACCTTTTTTGGGGTCTCCTCCACCTCCCAAAAGCGTGTGAGGATTCGGTCCAGGGACGATGTGTTTAGTAACGATATCGTTTTTCTAGGTGAAGTTGTTGTACAAATTGGTCCCCCCACAATCCAGCCAAATACTGTTTTTTGTGCCAAAAGGGATCCAATGGACCGCATCGGTGTTTCCATACTATATATTGAGGGGCCTAAGTCGAGGCCTATAAGTAGGTCGATGGGTCGACTTTGATGAAAGTGTGGGTCTGCAAGTTCTAGTTTTGCAGCCTCTGCGAATTGTTCTGCGTTTAACGTTTGGGGCGGTAAATTGGATGGAAGGGTCTTCAAAACTGGTGCCCATACCTCTAACTTAAACGATGTGTCCACCCTGGAGCAAAGGTTAAACAAACAGGCTTTGGTCGAAGTTTCAGAAACTGTCTGACTCAAGCCGGAAACGTGTACTATATTACGTTTTGTAGGTAAGTTTAATCGGTTTTTCAACTTGTCCGATATAAACGTGGATTGGGATCCAGGGTCGATGATTGCTCTTGCCTGGTATCTTGCGCCTCTAGTTTCGATTTGTACTATTGCAGTAAATAACAAAGTTTCTTTGTCTATTAGCTGTGTCGAGGACTGATTATTTCCCCGCAGGGTCAAGGAAGTCAGATTAGGAATACCTGATCTAGAAGTGGACTGTATGTATTGGGCTTGCGCTGCAGCACTTGTACTAGCTTGCTCGTCAGCGTTATTTGGTGGTAAACTTATAGGCTGGGTCACCGTTGCCTTGTGCAACAAAGTGTTATGTTTTTGTTTGCACAGCCTACAACTATATTTGCTTGCGCAGTCCTTGACACCATGATTTATTGACAAACAATTAAAACATGAATTTGTGACTTTTGCTATGTGAATTCGGTCATTCACATTTTTTTCTAAAAATTTAGGGCAGGATCGTAATGGGTGAGGCTCTTTACAATGTTGACAATTGTGCGTAGAGTCTTTTTGTCCTCCCTTTGCTGGAAAACGTTTCTGAGTTTTCGACTCGTTATTGGTTTGAGTCGCGTTTGTATGAAAACTGTGAACCTGTTTTTGTTTAGTGAACGGTTTGGAACTTTCCTTTTTTTGTTGATAGGGTTTAGGTTGTGTGATGGCCGCAATTGACTCTAAAGTCTTAGAATGGTGAGTCAAAAAGGTGTTAAATTGTTCCCACGATGGAACCTTTGTTATTTCTTGAAGAGAGTTTTCAAATTCCTTCAAAAGTGTTCGGGGGAGCTTGGTCGAGCAAAGATATACCAGGAAGGGGTCCCAAGTGCCAGTTTCTACCCTTAAAGCATTTAAAGCTTGAATGCAGCCATTAACAGTTCGTTGTAGAGTCTGAATAGATTGACCGCAATCTTCGGTAACTTTCGGAAGGTCAAATAAAATTTTCAATTGTTCGTTGACCTGAATCCGATTGTTCTCGTATTGAAGAACAAGATTTTTCCAGGCTATATCGAAGCCTTCGTTGGTTAATGGGGCATTTGAAACTATGTTCCTAGCGTCTCCTCCAGTTTTTTGAAGCAAATGAAATAATTTTTCAATTTTACTGAGTCGTGAATTATTTAAATATAGGGCAGTAAAAAGGTCGCGGAAAGTTGGCCATGTCACAAAATCACCTAAAAATGTATCTATGTCGCAAGGTGGCAGCCGAATAGACGAAACGTCGCTGTTTACTAAAATTGGGTTTTCCGCAGACGAAACCCGCTCGTGCTTACTCGTGTCATCAGTCGGGGCAGAAAGCGCCAGAATTTCCGCGTTAAGTGAGGCCAAACAAGTTTTGTATGCAGCCAGGGCCTTTTTATATCGATCGCGAAGTTTCTGCCTGTCTACCGGTTGTTCGCCAGTTTCCGGTTTCTTGTCCCTACACTCTTCATAAGCCCTTTTGATTTGCTGCCAAAGTGAGTCTAGTTCTACTCGAAGAACTTCTAAACTATGAATGTCCTCACCTGCCTTTGATTCTGAATACTCGCTTTCAAAATCCAAAAGGTCATTTGTACAATTAACAAATTTATCGAGTGCCATTATTTATTAGATAAACAAGAATCGTGAAAAAAACTATTAAATTGGGTCAAAAAAGTACCTGCTAGCGATATAACAACAACAAGTATTGAAAAAATTATAATGATTTAAAAAATTTTAAGAGTCCCACAAAGCGATTTGTTTCCCCGGTATTTTTCAAAAATGGACGCAATGGTAACTCGGTTTTTATTTATTTGGGTAGTGACGTCACGGGTTTTTCTCTTAAAAAATTGCAGCGACAAAAAAAAATTAAAGAGTAACACAACAAGCAAGAATATTTTTTTCGTGTTGTGTTGTATACTTTGACTTACTTGTTGTTGTTGGGTCTTTTGATTTTTGTGTCACTGCTTGTAGATTAATTCTTCTTTGTTGTTGTTGTTGGGTGTCTGCTGATGCTGCTGCTACTGCGCCAAAGAATTTGGGTCCCGTTAGCTTGTTCACTATTAAACTTTGCAAATTTTGTTTTTTGCAAACAATTTTAATTTAATTAATTTTTAATTTTAATTATTTTTTTAATTAAAACTTTGCTTTTGTTTTGTATTATACACTGTCACACTACACTTTATGCTTCGGTTCGAAGTGACCAAATGTTTGGGGGTTGATTTTTTGTGGTTCTTTTTGTCTTATGTTTTCCTTAAATAAAAAACACCTTTTTTATTTTGATTTTTGTATTTTAGGTTTATTTAATTTTTTGTTGTTTTTGTTTTATTAAATATTTTGGTTCACAATTTTCAGTTTCTAACTTTGTTTTTATTATTTATTTTTACAATTAACTTTGTCACTTGTTTTAATGTTTTTGTTGTTTTTTACTTTTTTAATGTTTGCACTTTAACGATCGAAACTAGAGTGAGTTTTAATTATTGAAAAATGATCTTGCAAGTTAAATTGAGTACAAGGAAAATAATGTAATGACGAAATGTAAAATAAATATGTAAATAACAATTTAAGGACCGTTAGTATTTTACAGGGTGCTGCGTTTGGGACGAGTCATCATTAAACACAAGTTTTTTATTTTAATTATGAATGCTGTTAAAGGCCGGCATTCACTATCCTTCACAATCGTACGATTCATTCACACGAAAATCTGATGGAATTCTATCCGACATATAAAAATGTCTTCAAAATCTGTTGTCAATGCCACACTATCCCACAAAAATGATGCCAACTCAAATGACTCAGTTTACTTTACAAGAAAATGCAACTCTGATCGCATAGAAACTATCATTTTATGAAATTTTTCATAAACATTTGCAAGTCGGACAGACTTGTCAAAAAAATTTGTCACTTAATTAATTTGTATGCAACATTATCCTACTCATAAGCCCACGCGATTTTTTTGACAAATCGTACGACTGAATAGGAAAGTGTATCGCCGGCCTAAACTACGTGTCTTGATAACATTTTACACGTCTGCGATCCAAAATAAAGTGCAGTAACTACATAACATCTCGAGTCCTAACAGCGAAAACGATGTTAACAATAACATTTTAGATTTTTGTTTTTTTTTTATGAAAATCGTTAATTTTTGATCATTTGCGTTATCTCTAAAGATCTCATATCTCCGGGAAGTACCGTTACGAAATAAGAGCAAAAGCAATTTCAAACGAAAACCTAGACTTAAAGCAAAGATATTTAAAAAAAAACCTTCTCCTGTTACATCATTTTTGCTATGAGGGCTCGATATGTTCATTCGATAAATGGTTCTCTTTGAAAATTGTTTGAAGAATTCCATGGAAAACTTATCAATGCATGTTTTTCTGAAATGTTTATTATTATTTTTTACTTTACAAAGTTTTCTGCTTCTCCTGTAAAATTATATTTTTGTTAGTTACGTCTTTTTGCATTTTAGCTAACGCGATATGACATGCCATTGCGACCATAAACAAGTGGTCCTAGGCCTATAAATATAATAGAAGATTATATTTTATTTTTTAAATTAAGCTCTAGGTCTTTTAATATTTAATTATTTATTTTCGATATTTCGCTAACCTTTGGTTAGCATCTTCAGGAAATTTAATTTTATTATAAAAAAAAAAAAAAAAAAATATCGAAAATAAATAATTAAATATTAAAAGACCTAGAGCTTAATTTAAAAAATAAAATATAATCAATTAAACAAGGTCAAATAAAAGCTAAATATAATAGAAGATCTTAGGTTTCTTTCGACTTCTTCTTTAGTTTGAAAGAGGCTAATCCTCTTCGGCAATAATAATTTTTTCACAAACGCTTCAAGGGTCGGTTCTTTTAGACTTATCAGCAGAACTTGTACCACTTGTAGGAGTAACCGTATTCTCAACACTTTCAGAATGCAGAGGCATACATACATATTAAATAGCTCAATAAGACGTGTTGTCACTATGATTGAACCATTGTATCAAGGGTTAAGAATTGTGGATAAGCAATAGGCTTCATTATTTTCTACAGCCTCAAATTGTTTTTTTATTGCTAATGCCGCTAACTGTTGAGACTATTCTCCAGCTCCGTTCATTTATTTATTATATGAAGCAATTTCCTTATTCTGTTTTGATTTTATGCTCTGCTTTTTAATGTGTTTTTTCTCTTGATTGCTTTGCAAAAAATAAGCATAGAAAATTAAATTGTTTGTTCGAAAATACTCCAAAAAATATATAAAAAGTATCGTCGTTTAGACAGCAAAGTAACGCCGATACCGATACATCGGAAAATCTGAAGCATCGCCGATATATCGGTATCGGTATTCATTACATCCCTATTTTAAATCTATTTGAATAAACCTTTTCGATTACTTTTTTCTTGAAATACATACGTATACTGTTTTTCTTTTCCTCATACTTAGCATTCACCACTGCTGGCCGCTCATATATTTTCCAATTGCGTGCATTTACTGGAAATTTCAATTGGTTCAATGACTCATCGGTATCGAAAACATTTTTCCTTAAAGACGATTCAAAATATTCATCAGGATGAAAATGCAATTTTTGATAGTGTTCCCTTAATTTATTGTCGTCCAACAATTCATCGGGATAACCAATAAAATTGCTTAATAAATTAAATTTATTTTTGGCCTCCCGTTTCGTCTCATTGTCCATCCATTGAGTGTCGTCAAGCATTCCACCGAAGACCTTGGTTATGTTTTCGACCATATTCAAGACAGCGAGTTTAGTGTCCTGTTGAAAATACTTGCGCACATACAAAGAATCCATCGATATCGGTAAACTGTGTTTTATTTAAAAGGGAGATTTTGAAGGGAATATTTGTTTAAAATTTATTAGGCAGTTCTTTAAACAACTGAAATGTTTAAGGCTCTATAACCTTTTTCAGTTTAAAATGGTGGATCTTTTGCTTTTGAGAAGCAAGTGTACATATCGCTCATTTGCTGCAAGACCGGCATAAGTCAAAAAAATCCATATCGAGATAAACGCGTTAGAAAAAATAACGATACATTCTCTTCAAATGGGGAAAGTATAACAGATATAAAGATGAATTATATACCCAATATAAAGAAAAACGTCCGAACAAATCTGCATCACTAACTCCCAAATTGTATTTTTTGATTTATGCCGGTCTTGCAGCAAATGAGCGATATGTTTCTTTTTGAATTTCTTTTCTTTTTTAAATATGTGTGTAAATGATGAAAGCGATATGAAAATAAACGAAATTAACTGGCTGTTTTTTTATAAAACGAAGAAAAAATTTCGTGTGAGGTATTAACTTATATTGAAAACAACAATAAAATTAGAAAATTTGCTTTTGTTTTCAAAATAATTTCTCACACGAAATTTTATTTTCATTTTCTTAAAACAGGCCCATTGCCCAATTAGAAGGTCTGCGTGCAACTACAACAATCAAACAAAAGAAAAAACAACACGAATTTTGTTTGTGTAAAAAATGATAAAGACGTCAAGAACAAAAGCAATTGTTTGTGTAAAAAATGGTCGAAATGTCAAAAGCAATTGCTACAAAAAGAATTGCACGTTTAAAACACAACTCTGCAAAAAATCAGCAGGCGTTTCAAGCAGACATACTATTTGGACAATGAACAGGCCGTAAAAAAGGTTAAAAAATAAATTATTTACTGGCTGCTCAACAATTTCGATCGTTAACGTTCGCAAACAAAATTTCTATACAAAACAAAATGACAAAAATGTTTTTTTCCCAAAGAAACACAGTATATATTTCTTCAAAGCATATTTGTTTTGCTGATATTTAAAATACTTAAGTGCCGGATCACACAAGTGAAGTTTAACTCTTCAAGTCTTGAGCTTTTAGTAGAGAAGGGAAAAGAGAATGTCATATCCTTTCCCCTCTCTCCTAAAAGCTCCAGACTTGGTGAGTCAAACTTGACGTGTGCGAACCGGCACTAATAGGAAAGTGTTGTCGGTCAAGTCCGAGTGTTTGACACTCTACACCACAGTTATTACAAATACATATTCGATATGTATCCTTTTTGGGTTCCATTTTATATCTACATATATGGAATTGAAAAGCATTCATTAACTGCAGAGAACAAAGCAACCATGACTTTGTTTCTTTAGCACACATTTAACTTATTAATGGCCATTTTTTCAATGTACCGACAAACTGTCTGTTACCTAATGTCAACATAAATTTATTAGACCGATAAACTGTCTGTTAACAATTTTTGGTTTCTCAATAAACCGACAAAAAACATTGCTTTAAGTTGGCAACACCCCTCAAAATACATGTAAAAGTTGGGAGTCAGCTGATTAAATTTATCTGTACGGCAAATAAAAGGAAAATAAATAATTGGCAGATGAGTGCTGGTTATAGCCTTTTCACACTTGTCAACATTTAACATCTAACATTAATTTGCTAAGATGTCGAAATTTTCCCATAAGAAATACATACACTCACAATATTCTGTACGTAAAATTAACTGAAATTGTAATATAAAATAAATGAAAGTTCAATTAAAAACCGGTCTACCTATTTTTCATTTATTTTTAACAAAAAGCTTATTTAATTTTTACTGTCAGAAATTCAACACCATATTCCGTAAAATCAAATAAATATTCAGTTATTTTGTAAAATTTTACTGTCAAAAATTCAACTCCATATTCAGTAAAAACGATAAAATATTCAGTTATTTATTAAAATTTTACTGTCAATTTTTTACTGTCAAATTGACCCCATATTCAGTAAAAACAATTTAATATTCAGTTATTTTATTAAATTTTCGTTTACTCCACAAAAGAGCCGGATTTCTAAAAAATACCAGACAGACACCTGTCCGCTTGTTTTTCTTATAAGCGAGAGAGGGAGAATATTTTTATATACTTACCCAGTTATACACGTTTGTTTTACTTTTGTTGTACTGACCACGTTGTTTACAGAAGAACTCTCAATTATAAGACACCAGCAGCATGACCGATATGGCTTCGCAATTATTTTACTTTTAAAAATTTGATGTAGGTATTTAACTAAATTATTTTAACAAATAGAAAATGGGTATTGCTTACACAAAACAAGCAATTCATTTTTTATAGATAAGTAAAAATAAATTTTTGGTAGTAAAATTATATAAAATAACTGAATATTTAATTGTTTTTACTGAATATGGGGTCAATTTGACAGTAAAATTTTAATAAATAACTGAATATTTTATCGTTTTTACTGAATATGCTGTTGAATTTTTGACAGTAAAATTTTATAAAATAACTGCATATTTATTTGTTTTTACGGAATATGTAGTAAATTTTTTGACAATTAATTTATAAAAGATAACTGAATATTGATTTGTTTTTACGGAATTCGCGGTTGAATTTTTGACAGTAAAAATTAAATGAACTTTTCGTTGCTTTAAATTACATTTTTATTTACTTTAACATAAAGAAGAATTTAACTCAATCAACGGACAATCAACTGTTAGAATCAGTTAAAAATAAATTTGTTTGGAATTTTAAATGTTTATTTATTTAAAAATTACTGAACGGAATATTTCTTAAATAAACTACAGTCCGTTACTGTAATAATATTGTGAGTGTAGGGCTAAAAATCAAAATTTTTCAACATCTTTACAGAATGTTACCATCTCATTTTGTTCCCTTTTAAATTTTTCGATTTTTTTAGTGTCATCACTAGAAAAATGGCAATAAATTCTGTTATTATTGTGGCATCACTGACAAAATGGAAGTTGCTTTGAAAGCAGCGTTACCACTTCTCAAGTTTTTTCCATTTTTGCAAGCCTTATTTTGCTTAGTTTTGCTAAAATTATTAAACAAAATGGATTAGAAATACATTTTGGTGTTAGATGTTAGATGTTTCAAGTGTGAACGCGTATTTCACATTTTCAACATATTCCATGCATTCCTCCGAAATGTATGCAAGTGTACAAAGGGTATTAGCTTTGCGACAGAATAGAAAACAAATGAGACATTGAGAAAACCAAATTTCAGTTTTTCGTCGTTGGGAAAAAAGATAATCGTGTAATGAGAAAATGGCCATACAAATTACAATCGGCCCCATTTACGATAAGGACAATGTAGAACAGATAGAAAGCTTGTCGTATTTGTGTCGTTAACGACAAGGAAGGCTAACATTAAACAGAATTTAGATAATCGAGACAACAATAATGTTAAAAAATACCAATAATAAGTTCAATTTTGGCCCGTTTTCACAACTTACCGATAGCTAAAAGTAGACTTTAAACGGCCTTATAAAAAGTGTTCCATTATTAAAAATTTACTTTAACCTAAAGTGAGCGATAAAATAGATTAAGGTTCATCCTACCTGGTAGGTTAAAGTAAAGTTGTAATAAAAGGACACTTTTTATCCGGTCGATAAAATCCTACGTTTAGCTATCGATAAGATGTGAAAACGGTCCTTAGTGTTTTAACATACTTAAAGCATGTTTTTTCAAATGGTCAAATATCACATTTAGTACTGTTTTTAAGGTTGCAATAAAGAAGGTACTTTTGGGACAACGTAAATACTGTACAACGAAAAGCAGCTTGCATGGAAAATTATGGACCGGTTCTCACAAATTTCAACAGTTCCTATGGCAATTTTAATGTAACTAATTTTATTTAATAGTCTGTGAAATTGTTACTGTACTTTGCGCACAAGGTTTACATAGACGGACAATAGGAAAGTAGGACGAACCTCCACTGAACCAATAATTGTTTATAGTATTTACGAACAACGTTTATTAAATTAGTTTTCGTTGGCTCAACGATTTATTCGTCAATATAATGAAAATTAAAATTATCGAGGTATTGAAATTTAAGTACTGTTCATTGACACAATAAACATGAATTTATTAAGTACCCAGCAAAAACTGATGCTTCCTCGGAAGCAATAATGTAAGGGAGAATTCGGAGTGAAGCGCTTACACTTCTATGAAATATTACATGATTTTTGCTTGAAATTCCTCGCGTAGAAGCTCTGCTGTAGAGATCTGAAGAACGCTTATTTCATGCTTTGAAAACTGACATGATTTACGCGTATAAAGTAAGTAAAAAAAACTAAGCATTGAAAAAATTGTCATTTCAGTGCTTAAATTTTTTTTTATAAATATTAAATATTTATTTGAAATCCAAGGATTATAGTTTTATAATAATTATGTATGATTTTTGTAAAATTAAGTTAAAATTTTTTATTTTTAATCAAAAGAATAAATGATATCACTGCTTCAATAAAGCAGTAGAAAATGTAATCTTTAAAAAAGGAATAAATAGCGCTTCACTTCTAGTATTTAACACCGCATTTAACAATTGTAGGATTGTATGCCTTATCTTACAGCAGTAGAGTAAGGCAGTAATTTTTAGAAGCAAAAAAGGAAGCGGTTGGGATGCAGTATACGTGTTTATTGCTTCCAAATCTTGAAAAATTTTTGCTGGGTATTTTTTTTTATAAATGTACGTTTAAGTAAAAAAATGTACTTTGAGGTAACGAAACATTTATTAAGTCTTGTTAGCACAAATGCCCATTATTTTAAAGAACGGTAATTAATTGTTACAAGGAACAAATTCATTGGACGAAAATTAATAAATTTTTCGTTTGCTTTACGTACGTGTTCGTTGCATTTTTGGTTCAGTGTCGTTACAGCAGAAAGTGATTCTGAGTCGATCGATACACAGAAATTTTTTTTGGCAAAAATCGTTGTTTGCTGCAATAAATTTTTTTGGTAGGAACACATAAATTTAAATGTTTGTGTACACGTTTTGTACTTTTAAGTAATTCAAAACTCAAAAATTCTAATCCGTTAATGGATAAATCAATTCTTTTGCAGGGGCAATATGAGTAAAAAAATGTTATTGTCTAAACGAATTGTTTAATTAAAATCGATTTTCTACTTTTTTCTGTGTATGTATACGAAAAAGTGGGCCCAGAACGAAGATATGTAGTGTTAAGCCGTGTTCAGATATGCACCTTAATTTCAATTTAGTTATTGTTTAGTTAATATAAAATTGTTATAATATTGAGTAAAATCAAAATGCAACACTGTCACAAGTGTGTTTAGTGAGCAAAACACAACTCACTGAACAAAGTGTTTTTAGATTTGGCAACTGAAATGCCAACAACACAAAGATCCATTAGGTCTGCGCAAAAGCCAGATGTTTTTTTTTTTTTGTTTATTCTTTAAAGATGGCAAAAGTTGCTTACATTTTGCTTAAGTTAATTGCCAATTGCTAATTGAGTTAGTTAAATTGTGTATGTATGAACAGAAAGATAATTTTGTCAATAAAGCGAATATTGACTCAATAAAAAAAGGTGTATCTGCACACAGTATAACATTATCTTATTTATAGGGTCGCATTTAAATTTTAGTCAATATTTACAACAATTTCGTAATAATTGAGTTACAACAAATTTGCCATTTTATATGGATAATTGAGCTTAATAATTTTATTTATTGCTTAACACGGTGTTAAGCTATGTCCACCTATTAACCCTATAACACCTATTGAATATTTGACGTCCGAAACGTAACCACTAGTTTTATTAAAAAATTTTTTGCTTTTGCAAAACGTTTGGCCAGATCAAACATCATTTAACAGTCTCTTAGTTAAATTAAACTGGTACAATTACCTTCTTACAACTAAAGCTTAGTAAATCTTTAGACATTTATTTATTTATCTTTTTTTTGGATTTTTTCGTCAAATATTTTTTAGGTCTAAACATACCTTTACACATGTCAGCACTAATACCCTTTTCACACTTGTCAACATATGAATTACATTGGGCTAAAAATCAAAATTTGCCAACATCTTTACAAAATGTTCCTTTTTTATTGTATTTCATTTTACATCTTCCGATTATTTTAGTGTCATCACTAAAAAGTGGAAATAAATTCTATTATTATTGTGGAATCACTGACAGAACGGCATTTGCATTTCTCAAGATCTTTTCTTTTTTGCAAGCCTTACGTTACTTAATTTTTTTTATATTATAAAACAAAATGAGTTCTAAATACATTTTGGTGTTATCTTTTAAAATGTTGGTTCTTTTGTAGAAAAAAAGTATTTAAAAAAAATAAAAGTTTTTTTTTTAGAAATGGTGACATTTTTTATTGATGTAGATATTAGATGTTTGAAGTGTGAACGCTTATTTCACATTTACAACATCTCCCATGCGTTCCTCGGAATTAAGCATTTTTAATTAATATTTGTGCTTCTTTAGATCTATTTTAAAAATAAAACGGTTTTATTTATTTAACTTGAATATATTTTTTTAAGAATTATTATAAATTGTGACTAAAAACAGTTGCACTCAAAAAGAAATTTTGTATAAAAACGGTGAATTCTTCTCTTTAGAAATGCCCTAATCATGGTCCTTGTTGAAATTTTTTGGTTTTTTATTACAGATATAAAACTATAAGGAAAATTATCATTGTAATGTAAAATTGAGAGTTGGGCAAAATCGTTCCTTTTGTGGAATCGTTCCGACCGATCCGAAAGATCAACGGAACTAGGTCGTTCCTTTCGTTCATCGTCCTTGTTTTCATTTATTTATTTATCATATTGTTATCCTGTACAACAAGACATTATGTCTTATAATTACAGTATAGGATTAGGATTTTTACTTTGAGCAATGAATGAACGGGGAACGAGGAACGAGAAAACTTCTTTTTGGTTCGTAAAAACGTCAACAAACAAATATTTGTTATTATTTGTGGCGTAACAACTACATACATGTTTGTAAAAAAGAATAGCTAATTCAATATATTCAGGTAAATGTATACCTGCTTAAATCTGCGCGTACCCCAATGCCGTTGCTGGTTGTGAACGAGTGGTATATTGCTAAAATATATCGCTTTGGATCAAATTAGTAATTGATTTAATAAGAAATTTCTTAAACGTCCCGATATAAATACACAAAAGCCGACAACACACAAAAAATTAACCTTCAGAAATACATGTGATGATTAAACGGATTACAATTGCGGAACGAGGAACGATAAAAAGGAACTATTGAAAAAGTCCACACCGTTCCCTTTAGGGAATCGTTCAATGGAACTAGGTCGTTCCGGAACGACACAACTCTTGTAAAATTTGAATTTGTAATGTTACCTGAAACTCAAAAGGCCCTAACTAACCACAAATTAAAAATCGACTTTTTTTAAATCTGAGCATCAACGCCAATGTCCACAAAAAATTCTGAAATCTCTCCACCGAAATTCGTGATTTTATTAGCAAAAAACAAAAGGCCCTATCTACAAAAGATTATATGGCAAACGCTTAAAGGCCTAACTAAAAGTTTTCAAAATATGCAACATTGCCAACTTTCAAAACGACTGGTAGAATTTACAAGAAAAATAGAAGAAAAATAAATTCTAAACTGGTTAAAGCGATTTATCAATTTATCATTTAAAACAGCTTTTGCTTCTACTCTAAAATTTTCAAAATGTTTGAAAGGGCCTTTTGCGTTTTAGGTGACGATATATGAACTAGCATTTGAAAAAATGTTATTTTAATTCCAAAATAAAAATTCTTCCAAAACTTTATGGAAATATCCAACCAAATATACGAAAAAAAAACTTTTGCTTTGAGTTGCGAAAAAGTAATAATTTTAAAACTCCAATTTTTCTTAAATTATTGAAAATAAACTGGTCTAAAAAAATCATTTTGTAGAATCTTTTGAATCGAAACAAGACGTAGAAATTAAACCGCCTAAATTTAAACTTAACAACCTGAGCTATTTGTGTCTGATGCTTTACCAAAATCTACCCAATCGTTTAAATATTGCTACTAGTATTGCCATATATTTTAATTTTGTAAAGTTTATTTAGTTTCGAATATCATTTGATAATATTGTTAAATTTTAAATAAAATTTTTAGAAACAAATTTAGCATAATTTTTAAAATTTCCTTAGCATTTTTTTGGCCATGTCTTTTAAATGAAAAGTTACATCATATGAACTAAATTAGTTCATTGAGTCAATGATACATTTTACATTTTAGTAATGAAAATTTAGGTTGAATTGTAAAATTAAGGCACAACTGCGAATAACGTTTTAAAAGCCACTTTTTGCAAAATCAGTTTTTGTTTTTTGCAAATTATCGTTAACATTACTCTCTTACATTGATTTAACTACATAACTATCATCCAAAATTATGCACCTTAACCTCTTCAAAATGAAATACAAAAAGAGTCAGCCAATGAAAGAACTTTGTAAGTAACTAAGAAATTTTGCATTCTAATGTTTTTTCGCAAATTGGAATAACGTTTTAAAAGCGATTGTGGATATGAAACGTTTTTCAACTAAAAAAAACTGCAAATTTGCATGTTATTTTTAATTAAAATTTTTTAATATTTTGCATACAATTTTTTTTGATATCATAAATTTTTATAATCAAAAAAAAAAATTAAAAATAAGTAATCCTGCCTTTTAAAAACGTTTTTTTCTCTCCTGAAAAATAATTATTTTGTCATTTACAACGTTATTCGCGGCTGTCCTTCAATTAATGGCAAAATATCGTTGTGTTTATGACGATTTTGAACTTAATAAAACGACATTCGTAGTTGGAATGTCGCGCTACGTTGGCTCAAAAATATTGACAAAATTTATGGCAGGAATGTAAAAAATCGTTACATTTACGAAGGGTTTTCTCTTACAGTGTTTTCTTTTCTACAAAGAAATACCACCTTGCTAAAAGGTGTATATGTATATAAAATGTCTTGCCAACATTCTAACAATGCAATTTCTTATTTGTCGAGAACAAAACACAAAATTGGATCGCCCTGTTTTAAACAACTGACAAAAAAGTGTGTTCTTCAAAATATAAAAAAAGATTACGTAAACCAAAATTTGTTTATTGATTGATATTAAATAACTAAATCAAAGAACTACAAGAATGACGAAATTCCAATTTCTTTTGTATGTTTTTCATAAAACAAAATTCGAAATTCGGCCTTAAATTTTTTTTAATGTGAAGAAAATTTAAAGGGTAATTACGATGGTCATTGTGCAAATTTGCAATGTGTAAACTTGCAGTTCATATTATGATTGATCGTGAGCATACCAATTTTATTTTTGTGCAAATGTGTTATTTCTCTAAAAACTTTTTCTGGCAACACAGAGAACTTCTGGCAGCACCGTAAAAAACCTGAATTTGTTTACAATTATACTCAAGCAAATTAATATAAATTTTTTCTTTTTAAATTATTTAAATTTTATTATCTTTTTTATATTAAACCCCACACAAATGTTCATTTTATAAGAGTCCTTAAAAACAATATGGCGCTTAATATGTCAAATGTTATTATAGTTTACATTTGTTTGCAAGTGAGCAAATATGCACTACTAAGTTCGCTAATGGTGTAGTGCAAATTTGTGTGTTTTTGCACGCGTTTGCATCTTTTGCACACTATGCACTATCCATCGTGATTTCTCTTAAGTAAATATAAGAATATATGAATTTACATGTTCCGAGCATTAATTTTTTTCCGTCTTAGTGGATCGATTCGGCTACGGACCAACCTCCGGTTCATATGTTATGTTCCACGTGAGTAGTTGATAGGGGGGTATTAATTCAATCGACATTTTGCTTTAATCGGTTAATTTAGTTTTTGTTCAGTTAACCGATTAATAAAGTTTTTTTTTATAAATTAAGTTTTTTCAACATATAAAAAGCGTTAATTATTTATTATTTGGAGTTTATTGGTAAAAAATAGCAATTACATACCAAACATAACGATTCTTGAACAAAAACGAGCAATGGAAAGAACAATTCATAAATATATAATATTCTTTTTTCAATTAATACATAATTGGGGTATTCACAAAGTGTGCTATCAAGTCATATCGTCATAACGTCCTAAATAATATTTTACAATTGTTTAAAATAAATATTGTTGTGTTTCAAGCAAAATACAAATTTTAATACTGTGTTCATTGATTCGTCATAACTGTACAGTAGAAATCGAAATTATAAGCGGTAGCCCATAACAGTCACATCGTCGGCTTAATATGCAAACCTGCTAACTCCCTTTCAGCACATTTTACAGGACAGACAAAAAACTTTTTATTTTTTCTATTTCCAACTTGATAGAAAATTAATTATACAGTAAGTTTTACACACTACAAGACTTAAATAGAAGAAAAACTACATGCTGGTCGACAAGGCCATCAAAATCTCAATTTACTTAAAAGGTGCTTTGTATATTAAGCCGACGATATATATTTCTTGTAATTATTTTGAGACATAAGCCTTTACAACTTTATGACTACCTTGTATTTATTATAAAAATAGACAGAGATAATCAAATTAGTTATTTCAGTAGTTAACGGAGATCTTATATAATAATCTTTTTGACAAGTAATTTGGTTTAAATGTTTAGATTAAAGCGATTCGTTTCTTTAGTTTTGACAAAACTTGACTTGGAAAAAATTCTTTCACTTATCGTAGATGAATATTTTATTTCTCATTCCTTTTCCAGGATTTCTCTTAACATTGAATATTTTTTTGAATTTTAACACTTCTAATTGTTTCGGTTAATTCTGTTAACACAGGGTCTCCACCTGAGTAACCCTAGATCTACACTAAAGATAAATATCTCAGCATGTTGGCAATAACGTCGCGTCGTCAGAATAACAGAGCAATATTTCTTACTGCTCAGCTTATGTTAAAGGCATGGGAAAACGTATTTATGTTAACTCATAATTTGAAAAAAATCAAGGAAGAAGGTGCAGTGTAAAAACTCCCGCCATCTTGCAAAAATTATTTTTATTAAGATAAATTCTTTCTTATTCGACTTAGTTTTTAAATGTATATTAATTCGTTTAAGCTTAAGACCTTATTTTTTATAAAAATATTAATTTTTAATTAATTAATTTTTTTTGTTTAAATAAAATTGATATTTTTGTATAAGAAAGAACTCAAGCTTAAACAAATTAATTTAAATTATAAAGATCGAATAAGAAAAAAATTATATCAATAAAAATAATTGTTGTAATTTTATTAAAGGGTTTATTAAATTCTTACATTTAAATTTTTTACTACAATTATAATTTGCTACAATTTCACAAACTTTAATTTCTTTCCACACAATTTGCTTCTATTTTTTGTTTCTCTTTTTCAATTGACAACCAAATTTGACGTTTTATGTTAACAATAATTGTCAACAAAAATGGACTAATGCCCGTAATTTCAACAAACAGATATCTGTTCGTGTTCTTACCGAACAGTTATCTTTACCTATCCGGTAAAAATAGTTTGGTAATTTCAACGTTTATTTTGCCTACGTTTTTTTCCTTTAAATTTTCTTTTAAAATATGGCAACATTTGTATTTTTATTAATATTTTTAATTAACTGTCAAAAATCGATGGTGTAAAATACACTATAGTTCAACCAAGGTATATTTACACAAGGTAAACTCGTTGGCCCATATGTTTGTCAGCTGTTTACCTAAGTTGGAACACCAATGTCAAATTTCGTGTATATGAGCCAAAATTTTTACATGTGTGCGTTAAATTTATATGAAGACAATTTTGACAATTCCGTTCCACACGGTTATTTTTATAGAGCAGCATGTCTACACTCCCAAATGAGTCTACCTTGTGTAAATATACCTTGAGTTCAACCAGTAGGTAAGACAAACATGTTAAAATTATCAAAAATTCGTAACACTATAGATATCTATACACAGCTAGATATCTGTTTGTAGAAATTACGGGCATAACAATTATTACAACATAAATTGCCGGCAATAAATATTACAAAAAATTGCTGTCTACATTAAAGATAACAAAATTTTGAGATTTACTGCAATATATCAGCAAACGTCAAATTCAATCGCAGAGAGTATTATCTTACGTGTGGACAATCAAATAGTGTTAGTATTAATATTATAATAAATGTTATGAGACAGTTGTTATAAGAAATCTTATAACAACTATCTTGTAAGATGAACTGTCAAAAATACACATACATACATTTGAAACAATAATAAGACTTATTCATTAAAATGTTAAATTTTTTAGTGCAAATAGTTAAAATCTTGTGATGTGTTTAAAAAAACAATATTTTTAACTAAAAAAAAAAGAAATAACTAAAAAAATAATATAAACGACACAAGTTTATTGTACGAGAATCATTCAATTATGGAATCTTATAACGTACGTGTTCCCCTTGTTAAAATTAAGATAAACATGAAGAAATTTGTTCTCCCATTCTGCCAACGTTCTTTCCCAAATTATATCAGATATTATCTCAGGTGATGACTCAGGCCTGGAACAGAATAAAGTAGTTGTAGTAGTAGCTGAAACTGACTAATGCTCTGTAGCGCAACAAAGTCCAAAATTTTGAATTTTGAGCTTCAACTTCAACTGCAACGACTGCTACAACTACGTATTCTGTTGACACTATTTAGCAACTACCGTTTTTAACTTTTGACCGCTTGCAGCGCTATTCGTAACGTTGTACTACAGCGAATATTTTGTTCCCCACTTCAGTGTAAATGACTGATATGAGAAGAAACAAATAACTAAAGTTTAGTTACTAAACACATACATATAAAAAAGACCTGAAATTTAAAAATTTGTTGGAAATCTTTGAGCCATTTTTCGCCACATTCCTGTTGATCGATGATGAAGATAAAAAAAACGATTGAGAAAAAGAGTAAGAGTGCTTGTAATTTTAATCACCGGTCGGCGGAAAATGGGTTAAAATGAAGATTACTGAACACCTTCTTTGTTTGTATGAAAAATATTTTCTAAACCCATACCTTTTGTATATGAGCCGAAACAAATAATTAACAAGTAAGAGTGCTATATTCGGCTGTGCCGAATCTTATATACCCTTCACCATTGTGCGAGCAGAATACAGAGCAACTAGACAAAAACTAAATAATTTTTACATATATGTACATACATACATACATATTCACAATTCTAAAAACTTCATTATAAATTAAATTTCAAAATCTAAAACTGGTAAATATTTTTTTACAATCGTTTTTAGAACATAAAAATTAAAAAAAATTCCCTTTGAAAAACCAAGATTTGAACCATTTGAATTCGCCTAATTAAACGCATTAAAATAAACTCCACCACTCATATAAAGGGTATAAAAAACAACAAAAAACCACATTACCAACACTGCATTATCATAGCCGTAGAAACCAAATTGTATGGTATGTTTATGTCATTTTGGTAATACAGTGGTTATGGTAATGCAGCGTTGATAAGGTTATGTCGCTTCTAATTGGATCTTTTAAAATTGAGGTAGTCCTGGTTTTTTACTCATATCTCAGCCATTTGTGGACCGATCTTTTTGAATTTCAATAGCAAACAATTCCGGACCATATGTGACATAAATGTACAATAACCTGGCCCCCATCATATATGGGGTCTTCGGAAAACCCATTTCAACAGACAGCCGGACATCGTTAAATCAACTTCGCTTTTCATAACGACCCAGAATATATATACTTTATAGGGTCTAACATCGATATTATAGAAATTACAAACGGAATGACAAACTTATATATACCTTATTCACCACCTGTGGTGAAGGGTATAAAAACACAAAATAAATATGTTATAATACTACAAAAAATTGTATTACTTCGATTAATCGACTAAATTTAACCGGAATAATCGTTAATCGAAAAAAGCCAATTTGAAATTAACCGATCCGATAATCGGTTAACCGATTGACGGTTAACTGAAGGAATACCTAGTAGTTGACAAACAAAGAAAGGTACCGTTCTTAACTATGTTGCCTGTGCCGATTTATATAGTCAAAATATTTGAAAACCGGTTTCTTGAAAATGTCGAATAATCGACCAACCTATTTTTTTGATAATTGGAAAAAACAAAATTTGTATTCATGTGTTTTGCATATATGTTAGTATCAAATTTGAACGCTTATAACTCTGAAAATATTGAACAGATTCAAATGGTGTAGGTAATTTTTATTCTAGTCGCTGGGCAAACAGAGGAGAAAAGTGTTCTTAACTGTTTTGCCTTAGCCGATTTATACCCTGAAGGAAACCTGGGTGCAAGTGTCTCCAAGTAGGGATGCCAAACGGGAAATCCCGAATCCTGAAATCTCGGCTTTTTCGGGACTGACAAATCCCGAATCCCGGGATTTATTTTTATGAATCCCGGGATTTTTAATTATAATAATTTTTAGGCATGAACAATTTGTATATGTATAAAAATTTCCGTTTTTATTGAATTTTTATACTTTCTAATTATTCATTGTCTTATGGCCGTTTTCTCATTACGCGATTATATTTTTTCCCAACGAAAAACTACACATTAAAGAAATTTGGTATTCGCAATGCCTTATTTGTTTTCTATTCTGTCGCCAAGCTAACCAGCACTCATCTGCCAATTATTTATTTTCCTTTTATGTATGTAAATATTTGCCGTACAGATAAATTCAATCAGCTGACCCCCAACTTTTATATGTGTTGCCAACTTAAAACAATATTTTTTGTCGGTATACTGAGAAACCCAAAATCGTTAAGTGCCGGTTTACACACGTCAAGTTTGATTCGTCAAGTCTTGAGTACATTCCGAATCCCGGGATTTCTTAATATCGATTCCGTTTGGCATCCCTATCTCCAAGTCACTAGTTTTGTCGACTATTATGGTGACATAGTGAGCGAAGTGTCTACACTACACCACATCTGCCACTATATTTGGCTTTAAAACGAAAAATTTTTTATCAATAACAACTGAGAAGCACAATTCCAATACCTCTGCCAGACTGCCGATATATTGACACCAAGTTTTTAAGATTTTTTGATTTGACGATTTTCTTACAAATAATTTTATAACACCGAAATCCACATGAATTTAATATCACTGACAATCTACCATTAACAATGTAATGCATTCTTATGTTTTTTACTCTAAAATAATACAAAAACTAACTATTAACATTTAAAATTTTTACTGTCCTGATAAGAGGCGATTTTTTACAAACTTCGACTGGTAGACCTATATAAACAGGCGTGTTCTGAAAATCACTTTAACTCAAATCACGTGATTTCAAATCACTCGTGCCTACTAGAATTACACGTGCTATATTTTAGCGTCCCGTTTTTGTGTGTTTTGGTGTGATTTTTTTTGCATATCGAAAAACTTAGAAAAAAAAAAGAAAAACTTGACCCATGGCAACGCTGGCCTCAACTTAACTTACAAAAAAAAACTTAAGAAACTCTTCTAAAATCTCACCTGCGCAAAACAATCTTTGCACAATCTTCCGGTTCCGACCACTGCTTTAGTTTATGCCATAACGCAGTTTTGAACTGCGATTTTCTTTCACGAAACTCTTTCGATAGGAATTCTGCTGAATATTCATGTGCACGCCACATCAAATAATTGGCAATATCACGTTTTTCGGTTTCTTTTATGACTTTGCCTAACTTTTCAAAGAAACTCGGATCTGAAACATTGATAGTTTCATTTTCTTTAACACTTAGGCCTTTAGGCAAGAGGGCATTGATGTAAACCAACCAATTTATGTAAGGATACGTTTTTTGCATTTGCTCGATGCTAAGTAAATTGTACATATCTTTAGATTTTCTTTTACCAAAACGGGGCGTGGAGATCTAAATTTATTAAAATTAAAATTAATTTTAGTTGGTTTTTTTCTTTTATAAAATGTTAGAACTTACATTCGCCAAATTCATTTCAAATTGAAGAGATTTTCTTAGTTGCTTTTTGGCTGTTCCTTTTTCAGCTCCAAAGAGAACAGCAATATCAACCATATAGTCGTAGTAGATCGAAACCAAAGGGGATGTGAAACCCTTAGCCAAAATTGACCGATCAAAGCCTAGTAAAGATTGATCCAACTGGAGAGAATATGATAAATTAGTTTTCAGACTTGATTATAGAAAAATCAATATAACTTCTTAAATATTAACTGAATTATTAGATCAGAGTTAACTTAAATATATGATACTGACTTGTCAATATTCTACGCTAAAAATTAGACGGAGTCCAAATTTATAGCGAAATGGTATCTACTAGAGGCCTGCATGAGAGATTCATTCATAGCAAATCAATAAAAAAAAATCCTCTTAAAATTTTTTTTTGGTGTATCTGCCTCTTTAGCATACCTTGCAGATAATATTGGACTACGTGATCCATTTTGACGAAATGGACTTGTCCAATGTAATGCAAGCATGGACCATCTCATTGTTAAAAAGAGTTTGTAGTAAAACGACATGCCTTCGTTTTTAAACGAAGTTAAAACTAATCCTCTGGAGTATACCATGGAGTAGTTTTAAAACTTATCCACTAGGAGTATGTATTAACATGGAGTAGGTTTAAGACTACTCCGTTGTAATGAAAAACTGGCCTATGTGGCCCAGCCCTAGGACATCGTAATGTTAAATCGACCACCTTTTAGCCATAGATTTGGAGAAGCATGTATGGACATGTCTCGTTATCTGTAGGGTACACACAAACCAATACATTAACAAACAGATGGGAGATAACAAGCACAATACATTTTCATTCAATCAAACAATTCATTCATTCAAATTCATAATGGAATGAATGCACATTTTTCTGTTTTGACGACATTCATGCAGGTCTCTAAGATCTACCAATATTATAAAGAGTAAATTTGATTTTATCCACCTACTCAAATTGAAAAACTTACATTTATAATACGTTTATTAGTGTTATTTGAATTCACGTCAATTGATAATCTCACAATATAATCACTGTTGAAACCAAACCGTCTGAATTTCTTAACAGTTTTTTGCCAAGTCCAGGTATTATTTCTATTCCAACAATCACAATCAGTAACAGGCCAGCCACCCAATTTTTTGGCAATTCGTTGCATCGGTTTGGGGCCCAAGGTCTCAATTAAGTCTGTAGAAACCATAAAAATTAAACATGTTTCCTGCCACCCGTTCAAAAATAAACCCACCTGTATTTGTGCACGCCATATACAAAGTACTGGGTAATTTTAAATGTTTAGGGTCCCTTTCTGGTCTTTGCTCTTTCATAACAGCTAGCAGTTGCTCCTTCACTCTGTCCTCCAGTCCAGATATTGTTGTAATATAATTTTTATCTTCGATCAAATTAGTTTCATTTAGGAAGGTACCACAAGCGAAATTATAGAAATCAGTGCAGGGATCTATTTCGGGTCTCATTTTACCCAATACCATCGAGGCAGTACGCAGACATTCCGGTGTATAACAAGTATCTGTGAACGTAGAGAAACATATAAGAATTTTTTTGTATTATGTTGTTATTCTTATATCGATCTTAATATACATACATATGTATGTGGGCATAGGTGTATAAAAATTAGAAAGCGTTTGTTTGTTTGTGTGTTTTTTTAATGTTTTTTCCTTATAGACCTCTAAGCTAATGTTCGTATTTTCCTGAAATTGTCACTGTAATTTCCTGATTACCCGACGCTTAAGTATTTGTAAATTTTCAATGGGCTAAGCACCTCCTATACAAAGGCAATATGAAGTAAGTTTTTTTTCAGGAGAGCGATTTCAGTAAAAATTAATTTGATATATGAAAAACTATCTATGCAAAACATCTTTGAAAAAGGGGGCTGGTTAAGCGAGGTGGGAGTGGCATCTCCTATACAAATACAATATAGATTTCTATATATCTGAAAAACGGTAAAACAAAAAAGGTGGGGCTAGGGGAGCTTAAGTGATAATTATATCTAGTACTGTTAAGTATCAAAAGTTAGTACTATACATTTCAGCTGCCACCACCTGCCACCCCAGTGACCAGATCATTTTTAATGACTTCATATAATTGTTTAAGATTAGCGTAACTGACTAGGTGATCATCGCCTAGCCCAAGCATCTTTAGCCAATGTGTAAACAAAAAAAGTAGAAAGGTAGACGGAAAATGCAAAAAATATCATTATTAAATCGAAAATAAAATTGTCATGTGTTTGGTACTTTTTTGAAATTTGCACATTTTGGGTATAAAACAGGGCAAAAACATAATTTTTGTACTTTTTTGGTAAACAACACTGCTTAACAAATTTTTAATTTGGAAAAATACCAAGAACGCAACATGCCTAGATAAGTTAATTGGGACCTCCTGAACACGAAAAACGCTGTATTTTTTTTCCTAAGTACCGTTTTTTAGATAACGGTACTTTTGTGTTTTTCGATGTATGGTCCCACTCAAACCCTTGTGGAGCCCAACCGAAAAGTCTGATCGATGCTACGAATTTCTATCTGATAAGAAATGGCTGAGTTATGGCACTCAATTTTGCTCAGATGTCCTGAGATATATGCTCATATGTTTATGTATATAATCACATAAGATCATATTTACTTTTATTTGCTCACGTAGGCAAAAAGTAAGGGACATTGGATGAGCATATGTAGATATTCTACAAACTATTAATATAATCGCTACAAATGATCATATTTTATTACATCTCCAAAGGCCTTTTTTAATTTTGTTCGATACTTTTGGGTCGTCAATGATTACCTGACCAACACCTGTATGTACGTGGATCAACCATGATATTCATAAGTTGGATACGATTTACCATTTTCTTATTTGTAGAGGAATCACATTTAAAGTTTTTTTTTGCTTATTCAAAATACAGATCCGACCTTAAAAATGCCAACAGAATTTACTTCAAGTGTCCTCAAAGCGCTTACTATTCTGTTAGTTCAAATTACAATTATTATACAGCGTGGCCGTAGCGGACAAGAAAATGCACTACATACATTCTGCTGGTGTCTGATAATTGCGAAATTTTCTTAACATAAAAACCCACGGATAGCTTAAGTAAGACCATGTAACATGAAGATACAAGACAATGTTAAGCAAAGTTTGAATTAAGCAAAAGAGTATGTGAAATATTGCGGGAATAGGAATATTGCATGAAAGCTTTTTTAAATTGGAATCTGATTCATTGAACGCATTCAAAAAATGAAACTGGTTAATATATCATCATAATTTTAAGTTAAAACCAATTTTGTGAAAAAGGTCAGTTAAAATTCGCTAATAATGAAATAATAAATTGGTATGCTACCAAGTGAAAGGCGTTTGGAAGTACTTTCTAATTATGCCAATTTTGTTAAGATCCAGCTGATGCCTAAAGAGATATTGATTAAGTATTCTGATACTTTGAAGACCTAAAACTCCCAAACTAGAAGCGTTAGCGCGAAAACAGAATAAACTTCTTTTAAAGGTACAAAAACGTTATTAAAATGCTAGCTTTTTGGTTCCAATTTCAGCCAAATCGTGTCATGTGTTTAAAAAAAATTTTAAATATCACGACAACGGATAAATTTGATGTTTAATGAAGCTTATATTTTAGAGTTAGGACCAAGGCGAATTCATACAAGGTGGTCTTATTTTGAAAACGTTTACAACACTGTAAACTATTTTAACGTTGTGTCAAAAATAATGCAACACAGTAGTAAACAATTTAAACAAATATTTAATTTTAAATTTTTTATTTTGAAATTAAATGATTTAAAAAAATTTGAAATTTCATTATTTTAAGCGAAACTTATAAAATTTAGTAAACATTCTCCAGAATCACATGAACGGTATAACATTTTGACACAAGGTTAGTAATCAGCTGTTGCTTACGTAGCAAGATAAGGTCACCTGGTGTAAATTCGCCTTGATTAGGACGATTTTTTTCTGTTTTACAAAATTTAAAGCACTAATTTGGTTAACTTTTTTATTTTATTCGCAACACTATTTCTGTTTTCTATACTTGCAAGCTTGCATTACATTGGACCAGTCCAGTAAGTAGTCCATTTGATCAAAATGGATCAGGTAGTCCAATATTATTTGCAGGAATAATTCAAGAAAAGGAACATTTTTTTTAATAAAAAAATAAAAAGAAAAAACTAAAAAACAAGGAAACGTAAAAACTAAAATTCATTTGTACGTCAAATTACATAGCGTCACCCAAAATCCAAAAGGTCATAAGTAACAAAAAATTTTAAATCAACTTTTTTATGGTTATTGATGCACAAGGCGAATTCATCCCTGGTAATCTCGGTACTACAACAAGTACAACTCGTACAAAAACCACAAGCAATTTGTTTTTGTAAAATCATTGTACAATGTCAAAAACAGAAATAAAACAAAACAGAAACAAAGATAATAAAAGAGAATAAACAAAATTTTGACATCCAACAGTGATTTCAGCTAATATCAGCAGGGCTTTTAAGACCACCTGTAATAAATTCGCCTTGATGATGCGTTTATCAAAAAAAAGTCCCGTTAATATTTCAGCAGTTAGAAGGTGTAAGTATACATTATTGTTCTTTCTTGTGAGTATAAATTATTTAAAAGGCTTAAAGTACTTTAACAAAACGTACGTTTGTTTTTATTGAAATTATTAAAAATAAGTTAGAGTGCTATATTCGGCTATGCCGAATCTCATATACCCTTCACCATGGTTGGGAAAGAACAGAAGTTTATATATACGTATAATTGCATTTAATAATTTGCACATGTTTGCTTGCTATTTAATATATTAAGACACAAACTTATTTTTTTAAAAAAAAGAGTAATTTTTGGGATTTCAGTATTTTGATTAAAACTCAGCCATTTTTTAACCGATTTGACAGATTTATATGCCGACGTTTGTAGGATGAAATTTAGCATGTTCTTGTTTTCGGGAAGATCTATGGTTCCTTAAAATGGGTATTTTTCAAATAAAAATTAATATTGTTGTCATAACTTTGTTGTTTCTGAACCGATTTTTCCGAGTATTTCAGGAAATATTTTCTTCTTAAGATTTTTGATATTTTAATATACAAGCCGTATCCTTAGGACATATGATAGCCCTAAAATTTAGGTTTAAAATTTTTTGTTTTGTAGCCCATTTTAGGAGTATTCTACTCATAACTTGCCCATTTTTCAACCGATTTGCCAGATTTTTATACCCACGTGCTAAAGAACAAATTTTCTATTAATTCGTGCTATAAAACTTTGACTCTGGAAGATCAATGGTTCCCGATAAATCGTATTTAAAAGGATTTCATTCAATTTCCGATATTTTCTGTACGCCCACATTTTGTGGGATGCTGTGTATTGATAACCTAAATGTTTGTATCTAATTTGGAAACTTTGTGTCTTGCCGTTCTCTCGCTATACACAAAGAAATAAAAAAAAATACAACAGCAACAAGGGTAGTCGTGGTTTTTTGCTCACATCTCAGCCATTTTTGGACTGATCTGGCTAAATTGCAATAGCAAAATTATAATAAGATAATATTACCTGACAGATATATATAACAACCCCTATCATATCTGGGGGCTTCGGAAAACCCATTTGAACAGCCAGACGGACAGCCGTATTTGAACTTGCCTTCCCTTCTCATAAGGATCCAGAATGTATATACTTTATAGGGTCTAAGATCAATTAAGAAATAAGAAATTACAAACGGAATGACAAAGTTATCAATACCCTTTTACCTTCGGTGAATGGTATAAAAACGAATCGTATAAATTTAGGGGGCATTTACACGGTGTCTTTCCAGACATGTCTGTTTTTGACATTCTCTTTTGAACATGCTACCAAAAACCTTTTGGATTTTCACGATGTCTTTTCAAACATGTCTGTTTTCATATATAATAGTCTAATTTACATACAAATTGAAAACATGAAAATTCATCCAAACAAACATGAAAACTCATTTCATGACTGTTAGCCAGCCAACCCCTCTATCATCTCTACCCCGATCGCCAGCAAACAAAACAGACGTGTTTGTTAGACATGTCTGAAAAGGCACCGTGTGAACTCTCTCTAATATATCTTTCGGGTTATTGTAAATTTTTCTTTTTATTCAGTATACTATTCAGTATAACAGTGTTTCACAAATTTTCAACAAAGTCGTGACCAAATATATCTGACCAAATAAATTTATGTAAAATTGTGCGCTGAATCCGAATTTCGAAAATATTCGACGGATTTTTTTATATCTTTACCTTTATTCAAAGATAATAAAATTACTAATACAACCACAGGTCGTTCGTAAAAATTTATCAAGAAATCACTAAGTTACATTGGACCAAAGTGCAAATTTCACAAAAATTTTTATGATTTTTTGCAATTTTGCTCTTTTTAAATTATTTTTTTAAAGCCAAGCAATAACATTTTATTAAGTTTTATCACCTACGACGTTAGCTTATTTCAATACGGATCCAAATCGGTACAAAGGTGACAAAGTTACAGAAGATTATTTGAAATATCCCACTTTTAAATTTTTACCAAAACACAAAAAACACACCAAGTAAATACACATAGCAAAATGTTTGGTTACAAAAAATTTTTAAAAAAAAGTCTAAAACAGTTAAATTGCTATATGGGTTAATTCATTGATCAAATGACAAACTGTCATTAAATTGAGCCCAATAAGTCTTTTTTCCGATGTAACTGAGTCATCGCACTGATGACATGTTTTATAAAACTGACTCCGATTCGTCATTTCTATGATGCCGATGTGTCATCCCTTTGATGACATAATTTAAATTTTTGACCCTAATGACTAATGGCCAATGATGAAAATTTACATGGGGTCAAAAACGAAGACACTTCAAAAATTACTGATGTCAAAAGACATCAGCGTTATGACGCCTTTTCTATCACTGTGGGTAAAATCTACCTGGTCTCCGTCATATATGGGGTCTTCGGAAAACTTATTTCAACGGACAGACGGACACCGTTAAATTAAATTATGTGTGTTGAAGGGTATTAAAACGCTGAAATTTTTATAATTTTTAAGAAAACTTACTTGCAGCCAAGCCGCTTACCAAGCTTAATAATGCTATACCAGCGAATATTGGATCTAGTGTGCGACATCTTTTTAAAGTTGTGCGCCTGCGCCACATATTTGAAGTTCTAAAATGAAGGGGAAAATAAATTTGTGTGTATGCAGAAAAAATAGTAGTGAAATTGTTTTACAATTTTTCTAATATTTTAACAAATTTCTTAAATAACATGTTTGAAAATTGTCATTTCAGCTCAATTCCAAAACATTTTAAGTCGACTTAGCATGTTATTTATTTTTTTACGTTTTTGAATTAAGTATTGTTGAACCTAGACTCTGTCAAATTTAAGTATTGATCGGGTAATCTAATCCAAAGTTATGCCCAAATATGTATATACGACTTAGCATGTTTTCGGATTTGAGCTGTCGATATTAAATATGTTTTTTTTTATACATAATAAATTTTACAAAATTTAGTACAAATAAATAGCTTCGTTACCAGGAAAAGACAGATTAAAAAGTGGACGAGCTTGAAGAAATGGTCGTGGCACCAAAAATTAATTTTTGTATATCTGGAGACAATGATTTAAGAGTCGATAACCCTCTACGTCGACATATTTAATTAAACTTAGCCAAATCAATTATTGAATTGCCCGTACATTCTTGTACCCTTAAATTTTGCCACCCTGTATGTATGTATACCACAGTATGTTTGCATACCTCGCGAATAGTAAACTTCTATCCAGGAATGTGGAGTCGTCAAAAAATAGTTTCAACTCCGACTCCAACGGCTGTAATTTTTACATTGACTTTAAGCTATTTTTTTTTTACGCAGTGCCTTTTAAATAGTTATATGTAGCATGAAAATTATTCTGTACAAATTTTGAATAAATATTTTAAATATTGCATCGCCGATTTCGCAAATTTTTTATTTTGGAAAAATAAGAAAATATTTTAAAATTTTTCCTGCCGTAAAAATTTGGAATCGGAGGTACAAAAACCTCAATTACGACTCATCAAATCCGACTCCACAGCCCTTATTCTATCATATTCTCTTAGTAATTTCATTGTCAAAAGTGAGCGTTCTATTTTATAAAATTTTATTTTAATAAAGTGGTCGCAACTTTGAACATGAATTTAATCCTTAAAAATTTTGACTAATATTTCATTTCATAAATATTTAAATTCCACAAATAGAATTGGGTCACACATTGCAGCGAAATAACACCATAAAATACAATAATAATTGTTTTTAAATAAAAACTTACTTGATTACTGTCTTTATAAAATAAATTACAAATTCAAATACTCCGCGTTAAATTTTGTTTGTTTTTAATTGCACTTGTAGCTTTAATTTTAACTTTAAAAAAATAATCACACTTTAAGCGAAAATAATTAATTTTAATTTAAAGTGAAAACGCTTTATTAGCCACACTTTATTTAAAAAAAAAAAATACTTAACACTTTTAACCAAAAAGAAGGTATCTCTACACTAGTCTACGCAGTTCCTTTTCCTTCGTTGTGATTAATGAAAAATTTTAAATTTAGGCAGAGCTGTGTACCAGGACTGATTAGATTGTGTTATTTTATATACAGGCATACGCTTAAAAAAACTTACTAATGTTTAAGCATAAACGAAACAACGGCTTTATATACAAAATCCGCCTAACACAATAACTACTATTAAAAACATTTTAGTAGCCCAACAAACACCGGGCTTTGATTTCAAATTGAAAACTTTTTTAAATCAAACGTTTTCTCAAACGACAAATGTTTGATAATCATTTAAAAATCGTAGCATTCTCATCCAAAAGGGGAAATTATTTCCAAATTGAAAAATTCCTTTATTTTAAACTTGCTTTCAAACGCAATTCTCAAATGTTTTTCAAAAGAGGATTGTAATACAACTGGAAACATAAATAAAAATTATTTATTTTTGTTAATTAAAATTCATTATTTATTTAAATAAACTGTGAGATAAACTTTCGGTAACATAGCTTAAAGATGAAATAATGTTCTTTCCGTCCTCAAATTCTTCCTCTGGAGGATTGAAGCACTGCGATCATACAACAAACTTAGACCCTTTTCACACTCGGCAAGTTACTTGCGCAACTCTTGGTTTGTAGACATCAGCGGTTAGGTCGGGGTTAGGTCGAGGTTAGGAAAAAAATGTTGTACCGTCTTTGTTGTTATCGGCAAGTAACTTGCGCAAATAACTTGCCGAGTCTGAAAGGGGTCGTATGATTTCTTCACTTTCCCGTTTTATTATTTTTAATTCGTATTCCTAGGCCCGTTTTTACAACTTACCAATAGCTGAAGGTGGATTTTATCGGCCGTGTAAAAAGTGTTCCATTATTACAACTTTATTTTAACCTACCAGGTAGGTTTAACCTTAATTTACTTTGTCGCTCACTTTAGGTTAAAGTAAAGTTTTAATAATGGAACAATTTTTATAAGGCCGGTTAAAGTCTACTTTTAGCTATCGGTAAGTTGTGTAATATGTATTTTTCACAAGAAATAAATCCTTCACTTGCAAAACGCTTTTAACCACGAAGTAAAAATATAACTTTATACGCCATTTCTAATGTTTACAATTGATTGTCGGTTTAGTACTGTCAAGTTTAGTTTTGATTTTAATTAAACATTTGAAACCAATTTTACATCAAATTGATAAAACATTTGACGTGAAATGTTTATTTTGAAATCATTATCAATTTGAATTTAAATGTTAAAATCAAACAATTGAAAAACGTTTGAAAATTGTGTTTGAAGTCAAATGATAAAGTCATTTCATATCAAAGGTTTGATATATCAGAGATGGAAGATAGGTTTTTACTTTTAAACCACTTTAAAAACAAAATGTGCTATTTTCGAATTATTTCTAAAACAACATAATATTTTTGTGCTTGATATATTTGAGGAATTCACAAGGTGTCATAAAGTCATATGCCTTAAAATATTAGCATGATAAAATACGACTGTTGTGAACAACCCCTCATAATTCAGTGTGCTATTTTGAATTTAAATCAGATGATTAAAAATAAATATTTTCTTAAAATTAAAATAATTTTTAATTCTAATCCATGAATTAATAAATCAAATTACATCTTTCCTGACTATTTCCCATTTTTCAGACGCAAATCACAAATTAATGTTATTTTGTTTGTTTAACATAAAGTCATAAGCCGAGCTAATTTGGCGCCGCAAGTGATTTGTTGCAAAAATTCATAGCCGCAGGTTAAATTCGGATGTCAGCCGGATAAAATTATACCATCAACGCCGGCGGCTACAAAAACTAATGCGGCTCGGCTCAGCCGCTCGGCGCAGGTCTCTTCTGATTAATTACGACAGCACAATAAACATAGCAAGCAAAGTTCTATTATTAAAGACACTTTTTGTTTACAAAGCAACAACAATATTTTTAAACCATTGTAAAATGTTAGAACATTATGACAATATAAGATGATTACACACCTTGCGAAAACCCCAATTGTAAGTTCGTCGTTGCCGTTTACGACTCGGTCGTTTTTTGTAAAAGATTAAAATTAGAATCTTTAATCTACTACAAAAAACGTCACAGTCACAGTGCCACACCCTGGGTGGCGCAAAATGCGCTAAATGGTTTGATTTGTTTATACATTTTTTTTATTTGATAATGATGTTCTGCTATTCTCCAACTGAAGAGAAAGCGGCCTTAACAATAGATATCCTATGGGTTTGGTCGGGTGCTATTTGTACAGCATCGTTCCGTGAAAATTATGATGATGCTAGTTGGTTTAACATTAATGTACGCCAGGTTGTTTTTGGTTGTCCGCGTCGACGGGAATCATGTTGGATATACGCCAGAGCAGTCTCATCTTAATTTTCGCCTTCAGAAAATCTGGCGGAGTGTGTATTACGCGTTAGTGCTGATGTTTGCAGCAACTTAAAATATTGGTCCCAGACCCACCTTTACGTATATCGATCGACTTTGAATAACTTTATAAACCTTGAGCGCAAAGTACAGCTGGCAATTTTGGAGATAATTTGATGAAATTTGGTCCAATCCAAGCTAAGAATCCGTTCATTCTAGATTTTTCTAGAATAGTGTCTTTGTGCCAATAAACCATCCTATTATGTTTGTATTAAGGTTAAATTTATTCCAACCTTATTTTTTGCCATCTTAATCATCCTATCAAATTTTATTGGAACCGGTCCATTTTTGTTTAGTATTAAAAAAAGGATAAAAATACTTTAATTAAGTTATCAGAAGATTATTTAAAAAACATAATTATGATGAAATTGTCAAAATTTATGAATTGTTAAAGAACAAAATAAAAACAGATGATGATGGAATCATGGTCGGTTGTACACACGTGGGAGCGTTCAGGGTGGCCGATTCTACATTATACTCAGTTTAAGGTATGTTCAGAGGATTCTATGTGATTAATTAACTGATTAAGTTGTACCATCATGTTAATTTGAAGTGATTAACAAATCAATTCAATGTCATCATCATTTTGATTTTGATGTGATTAGAGCTTAATCACGTTCGAGTTGCTTAAATGCGTTTAAGAACCCAAGAATAAACATAGCATTATGTAGATGAAGATATCTAAGCAATGTTCGGCACAAAGAACTTTTATATTAACCTTAACCTTAACTTAACTTTTGTTCTGGCAGAATACAGTTCAAAAGCTTTTAAATAAAATAAATAATTAAGAAAAACAAAAACACGGCTGCAAAATATACAGCTTTAAAGGCACGTAAAAGAGAATGCCATTTCTTTTCCCCTCTTTTCTAAAAACTCAAGACTTGACGAGTTAAACTTGAAGATTGTGAACCGGCAGGCTGGAACAGTGATGCCAAGTATAGGGATTTTTTGCTTTTTGTTTGGATTTATTTGAAAAATTTGACATATAGGGAAAAGGAAAAGATTTCTTACTTCTGTTCAATTGTAGGAATATTTGTTCAATGGCGGTTTTTTTTAACCCTTATGTGTGTGGACAGGTACCTGTCTACCTATTGCGTTTTAAAATCGAAATTTTTTATATAAGATTTTAGTCTACAATTCTACAATTTCATGAGAACTCCTAACTTTTTGTTATTATTATATTTTCATAGGTCTTTATATACAATATCAGTTGGGGGGGGGGGGGGGTCGTGGCATATCAATTTGCTTTTTGCACCCTTAATTTTTTTGCTAATGCTAGCAACTTTTTCTGCAAAGACCCTCCAAGTTGCTCCATATAAAACCTATTCACCCTATTAAGGGTGAAAAAAGTTGCTGATATTACAAATTTTTTTTTTTTGGGTGTAGGATTTTAAAAAATATATGAAAAGGGGAAAACCAGAGTAAAATTCTAATATTATATCATTAGCCATCGATTTTTTGTACAATACAGGACAAAAAATTAGATTTCTCATACAATTTGCATGAAGGTACCCAGGTACCTATCCACCCTATAGAAGGTGTTTTTTCCACACACATAAGGGTTAAAAAAATTTCCAGTTGTTACTTTAAAATTACATAATATAGACTTTTTTGATTCGCCCTTCGTTTCACCAAACCTGTACTTTGAATACTTACGTTTTTGAAGAAGCTCCAACATTTAGTATCCAACGAGGGCAATCAACGTTGCGAATGATGAAGAAATATTTGATCATATTGTTACTTTAACAAATTTAAATGCCAACAATTTTCTACAAAACAACACGATTACACGAAAGTCTCGTACAAAATGGAGTAGGTAGGTACAACAGTGGTCGAAATAAAAAAGGCTTTCTGGATGAGTAATGTTTATGGGAATTGTAAAATATCCATCCATTTCCCACGACTGGAGTATTGACCAATTCTTCAGAAATTGTACTGTACAGACAGAAATAACACATGATATTGTTTGAAGGTGTTCAGACGATACGTACAAATTTAACATGTGAAAAAGTGACATTCCACATGACAAATAGACATAATGTGAATATAGCTGTAGTTTGTAGAAGTTATCACGAGGAACTAGCTACAAGAAATTGCAGACGTGTTTCCACAAAATGTGAGTACAGCTTGCAGTAGTTTGCTTTTTTTACAAATGACAGTATAAAAATGTCTAGTGGCAAAATAAGATTGGCAGCTGCCATCGCAGCATATTTAATTAAAAAGAAACAAATTAAAATAAAAAGAAGTGTTTGGGTATTTTTAAAAAAATTCCCGCTAAATTAAATATTTAGCGGTTTTGAAGTCCGATTTGGCGGGAAAGGTTAAAAAAAAGTTGGCAGCAGTGGAAATTTTACTACATTTAAGTAACTGACACTAAGCACGTTCATTGAGAATAGATATGTGACTGGTCAAATGGTATCGATTGACCCCCTCTAATGGCAACCCCATGTAAAAGTGATAGGTCCTGTTCATATAAAGTGTTAGAACTAGTACCGGTCTCTACCACCAAAACTTTCCTCTAGGGACAACCAACTCAAAAAGTAAAAAGTTGTACACAAATTTTTGTTTTTTGTTTGGCAGTTTTTGGTTTCGACTGCAGTTTTTTAATCCCTGAATAAAACAGTACTTTTAGTGCTTACTTTTTTCGCATTTGGTTACTTTATTTTAACACATTGGTTGCAAATATTTTTTGGTGCTGGCCACGCTGATTGTAACTGCATACTTATAACAGCATATACATACATATGAGCGGTAAAGGCGAATCCATACAATGTGAAGTCAGTGACGAATTCAATTTGGCGAACAAAAGCTGGTTTAGAATGTGTCAATTAGAACCTTCGCAACAAATTTCATCAATTTATCTCCAAAATTGCGACCTGTACTTTGTGCACAAGGTTAACTGGACAGCCAGCCAGCCGGATGGACGGTCACAGTAAGATCGACTCAGAAAGTGATTCTGAGTCGATCGGTAAGCTTAAGGTGTTACAAAAGCATAATACCCTCTCCACTATTGTGGTGTGGGTTGTAAAAATCGTATAATCCTACACTTGTAAATTGCACAAATTTTAAGAGAACTCTTCAATTGCGAATATAAGTCGATATCAGGGCTTGATATCTCTTAATATATGCGAAGTACCCAACAAATGGATTAATGATTAAAAAAAAAGCCAAATTTTGATCGTATAACTCATTTTATATAAAAATTTGTTGTTCTACCGCAAGACAAGTAGAAGCGTTTTTTTAATCACTTTGTATTGTTCTTCCTCCATCTCTCATATAAAGTATTTCTTGGCGCTAAACAGTTTTTTTCGAAATCTTAACCTAAATATCTCTTGTGTTGCCTGACGATTCCTAAGGAACACCGCATTCGATTATTATCAAGAAATGCTTTTTTTAAATCAAAGACTGAATATTTCCATCACTTCGTACTGGCTCAATGATGCTATACATATACGTTTTTGAAAAGTCCCAACGCAGCCTGAAAAATACCATTTTTAACAAATCAAAAAAGATTTCCAAATGTATATAGTTTTTTCACCTTTTTGAAAAGTCCCTACATTTTACTTGTTTCAAAATATGTGGCTTTTTTTCCTTCGGCCATTTTCCTACAAATATGGATTTTCCTCTACATATAACATCACTGCTCTGGCTAGTTCATATGGTATCTTAAATGCCACATATACTGTGGCAACTTTGGATGATTTTTCGTATTTATCGAAAAAGACTCGGAAGACTTTTTTCAAGGTCAGTGATTTTAGTCCGTTTATTAGTAAATATGTATGTATTTACGCATGTTCTATTTACTTATTTATTTAAAAACATATGTATTTACATATGAACGTTAGTGTGTATGTATTTCAACATACAATGTTATTTATCGTTTTTAACTTAAAATATATTTATTTATGAAAACAAAAATAAATATTAGAAATAAACTAAATAAAGATAAATTAAATAAAACTAATTGAATTGCGTGTTTTTTTAAATGAGTATTTTGCAGACGAATTTTATTTAGAAAATCTTTGTTATTGTTTACAAACAAAACACAGCTGTTTTTGTTTCTTTAAAATCAACGTTAATATCGTTTGTATAAATATGTACACATATCAGCGTTGCCAATTTCTGTGTAATTGTCTAAAAATTTTTTTGTGTAATTTCACAATATTTTTAATACCAACACAGAAAGAAAAACACTCGGGATAAATCAAGTTTTTTATGATTTACTTTAAGAACGAGTCGTACTCAAACATTCAAGTACGAATAACACTAAAACGTCGAAAATCAATCCCGGAATTTCTTTATATAAGTACAAAATTCTAAAATCAAGTAAAATAACATTAAACTTTTCGATGTGTTTAAACCCCCCCCCCCCCCCCCCCCCCTCTTACGCATGTTTTGATTTTCTATACATATTGAAAAAAGGTCTGGCCAGACTCATGTGTACCACGAAGGGTTAAAAAATAAATTTGAACTATTGCTTCTCATTTAGTTTATATTTTTAGTTAAATACGTCCATAAGATTTCTAAAGTAAAAACGATATCGGGTATGATGTTGGTGTTTTATCCACAGACCATACAGATATGAAAAAAGTGACGTACCAAAACGGCCCAAATCATTTGTGAGGGCAGCTTTTGAAGAAATAGAAAGACAGCGTTTTTTGGTATCGAAGTTGCAATGTGTGAAAACAGGCCGCTACAATAAACATAATGCAAAAGGGCAGCTTTCGATGAAAAAGACAGAAAAAACACAAGATTTTCTGTTTCGTGACGCCTTTGTGTGCTCTGTTGCCAACTTTTTTTGAACATTTCCCGTCAAATCGGACTTCAAAACCGCTAGAAACTGCTAAATATTTAATTTAGCGGGAATTTATTTTAAAAATACCGCTAAAACCTAAAAATTTTTTAAAGTTTTATATAATTCTAAGTTTTCCAACTTCCCTAGTTATTTTATTCCAAAAAAAAGATAGACTATGCATTCAGCTGTGCCGAATCTTTGATACCCTACATCTACAGTTAGAATATTTCCGGAGTGGTCTTATATGGGACATATGGTAAATTATGGGCCCATCTTCACGAAATTTGAACAAGTAATTTTTAGTCTTATAAAACTATGACGGATCAAATGCTTTTATAACAGAACACAGATTGAGAGCTTTACGGTTTTACGCGCTCTAAAGCTTTTTCCGTGAGTAGGGCTTATATGAGGTCAATGGTAAGTTATGGACCGATCTGATCGATAGTTAACAGTGTAATTTCGAGTCATATAAAACTATAACAGACCCAAATTTTTTTAAATATCAATATTTATTAGAGCTTTAGGCGTACATAGCATTATTTGTTACGGTTTAAGGTATATTAAAGGTTTTTTTTCGAGAGTGCACACAGAAAAAAAAATCAAGTTAAAAACGTAGAAAACAAGATTGATTTAAAATTGTTCGGTGTTGATTTTGCTTCATACGTTTTTCATGTTAATTCAACCTGATTTTACAATTGCTTGTGAACAACATTTTTATCTTTTAAAATAACTATAATTCATGTTCATTTAACATTGCAGTAAAGTTAGAGCAAAATGTCATTTATATTGAAATAACAATCCGAATCACGTTGAATGACGGTTATTTCAAGTTGAAACAACGTGAATTTCATGTAGAATCAAATTGGTTTGAGTTTGTTTTAACAGTGTGAAGATGCTTCAGAGACAAAATATGCATTTATTTTTGAATAATTCAATACAGTTATCGCTGTAACACATGCTTCACTTATTTTGTATTCTCCTTTGGCAACAGGAGCATCTGCAGAATCGGCCGATTTGGTTTTCGTCATCATTCAATTTTTTCTTTTTGTCTTCTTTTTATAACATATTTTAAGAATAAAAATAAAATAAATAACATACTTAACTCTGTATGCATGTTAATTTGACAAGATAAACTTTTGATTTTAATATAAAACAGGTTTTTTAATGGATTCAATATTGAATTCATATTTATTTATATTTTAATATTTTTTTTATTTATTTTAACAGTGAATAATATTAAATAAATGTGATTTAAGATTTTTTTAATATTTTTCATTTAAAATTAATATGAAATAATGATAAATTTAAAGAAAGGGAATACTTTTGCAGAAATTTACTATGATTCTCAATCAACATTTTTCCAATTTTACATTGGTATTTTTTTCTGTGTGTGGGCTTTGTACGAGGAATATCTCTAATTATGGACCGGTCATTACGAAATTTAACAAGATGATTTTAAGTCATATAGAACGAATTTGTGCAAAATCTTATATCAATTTGTGCATTCCGCCACTAGTTAAGCTATTTTTCGTAAGAAAATTATACATTTTTCATTCTATATTCTATATTCATAACTCTTTTCCTACTGAACCAAACTTCTTAGGTGAATTCCAAGCAATTTAAGGCCAATATTTATCTTTCCTTTTGAGTCCCTTGAAAGTGAGCGTGGGATCTATCAAGACAATTAACCTTACTTTAACTTTTATTTCAAAATTGTAAGCAAGCTTAAAGCCCAAACAAATTACTAACTGAAAATCGACAAAAAATTCTTCAGTTCACTTAAACTTCAAAAGTAATAAAAACCGTGAACATAACAAGTAGTTTTTAGCTAGAAAAACAAACAAAAATTAAAAAATCTGCCTATTTTAAATTTGGGAAAGTTTTTTTTGTAGCGAAAATGAGTTGTTTTAAATAGCTAGATTTCCCGTTTACCGCTAAAACGTAATTTTTCCCGCGATTGACCTTTCAAAAACGCTAGATTAAGCGGGAAAATCGCTTAATTGGCAACAGTGGCTCTGTGGTTTTATCATTCTGTAAGGTGTTAAACGGGTAAGTAAATCATGTGTGTGAAGTTAAATTTTAAAATTTATAACCCTAGACACATTCTGTTATGTTTACAGAGCAATGTTAACCACTTAACAGAACTTATGTTAACGCTGTTATGATGCATGAGTCCAGATTTCTGGAAAAGGAGTCAACGTGGGCGATAAAAAATGATTAGGATTTGTGGACAGTACTATTCTCCATCGTTCTCCATCCCCAGAATTTTTAACAGAGCGAGTTGGAATGACTTATCGCCAATTTACTCTTTTGAAGTCTCTAGGGGATGAGTCCAGATTTCTGGAAAAGGAGTCAACGTGGGCGATAAAAATGATTTGGATTTGTGGACAGTCAAAAAAACGTTGACTCCTTTTCCAGAAATCTGGACTCATCCCCTAGAGAATTCAAAACAGTAAATTGGTCATAAGTCGCTCCAACTCGCTCTGTTAAAAATTCTGGGGATGGAAAACGATAGAGAATAGTATTGTCCACAAATCCTAATCATTTTTTATCGCCCACGTTGACTCCTTTTCCAGAAATCTGGACTCATCCCCTAGAGACTTCAAAAGAGTAAATTGGCCATAAGTAACTCCAACTCGCTCTGTTAAAAATTCTGGGGATGGAGAACGATGGAGAATAGTATTGTCCACAAATCCTAATCATTTTTTATCGCCCACGTTGACTCCTTTTCCAGAAATCTGGACTCATCCCCTAGAGACTTCAAAAGAGTAAATTGGCCATAACTAACTCCAACTCGCTCTGTTAAAAATTCTGGGGATGGAGAACGATGGAGAATAGTATTGTCCACAAATCCTAATCATTTTTTATCGCCCACGTTGACGCCTTTTCCAGAAATCTGGACTCATCCCCTAGAGACTTCAAAAGAGTAAATTGGCCATAAGTAACTCCAACTCGCTCTGTTAAAAATTCTGGGGATGGAGAACGATGGAGAATAGTATTGTCCACAAATCCTAATCATTTTTTATCGCCCACGTTGACTCCTTTTCCAGAAATCTGGACTCATCCCCTAGAGACTTCAAAAGAGTAAATTGGCCATAAGTCATTCCAACTCGCTCTGTTAAAAATTCTGGGGATGGAGAACGATGGAGAATAGTATTGTCCACAAATCCTAATCATTTTTTATCGCCCACGTTGACGCCTTTTCCAGAAATCTGGACTCATGCATCATAACAGCGTTAACATAAGTTCTGTTAAGTGGTTAACATTGCTCTGTAAACATAACAGAATGTGTCTAGGGTTATAAATTTAAAAATTTAACTTCACACACATAAGTAAATCAATCATAATAATGTTTTCTTTCTTATTTCTTTTCTGGTTTTTTTCCAGCACGAATTCGGGATAAAATCAACCATATAATTCTTACTTCAAGCGCATTTTGAGATTGATTCAATCCTAGTTTTACTTAAATCAATCTCATTGTCGGTTTATTTCAAGTACGAATTCGGGATTTAATATGGATAAATTAAGTATTTCGAGATTGAAATTCCGTACTTGAATCAATCTTTCTGCACTTGATTCAAGAAAATCCGTAATCACCGTACTATAAAAACCTCTTCGGATTGAATTAAGTACGGATGGCTTGATTTTATTTTTGAGTGTACAAGTTGATTCTATTTGAGACCCAGTATAAGATATATCTTTTTATTCTTATTATTTTTACATTGTCTATTGTTTTTACACATCTATAATGAGCGATGAAGCCCATTTCCTATTAGGTGTATGGCTATATCGACAAGCAAAACTTAAAGCTGGAGGTCCACACCACGCGTTACTCGCTTTTTCGCTGCATACGCAGCTATCAAAAAAGCTATCTTAGCTTATCCCATCAACAATAAATTCCAAGTGTTTTTATCAATAATTAAAACTGGGAATTAAGCACGAATAACAAAACCTTTTGAAAATTTAAATTTTGTATTCCCAAAAATTAAAATTTCTTTTTGATAATAAACAGGCAGGTGCACGGCCTAAAAAACACTTAATTAACAACATCTTTTGTAAGTTGTTGTTGTCTTTATTTTGTTTTTCTTAACCTACTTACAACTACAATTAATGTTGAGAGAATTTCAACTAATTGTAGTGGGGAATGTAAGATGAGATGAACCCACTGTTTATTGTTGATGTTGTTTTGTTTAAACTTTGATATTATTACAAGTAGAACTGTTGCTATAATTCTTATACGTTTAACAGTTTTATTTGGTTTAATATCTTTAGTTTTTCTAAAATCTTTATGGATGAAGTTTCCTGATGATCTGGCCTTAGCAACCAGTGAAATGCGCATAGGAATAGCTTATCCCATCAACAATAAATTTTAAGTGTTTTTATCAAGAATAAAAACTGGGAATTAAGCACGTATAACAAAATCTTTTGAAAATTTAAATTTTGTATTCCCAAAAATTGAAATTACTTTTTGATAATTTTTCAAGATATTTCAAAAAAATTACATCATAAAATGCAAACACTAATCAAAATGTCATTTTATTTTTGGTTTAAAGAAGGGCAAATCCAACAATAAATTTTCTTACTTTATAAATGGTTTATTAAAGGTTTAATAGATTTTTTTTCGCTTATGAATACAACTTTAGCAATCTTTGATTAAAAATAATACCAATGTTAAATTAACATGGCGAAACGTTGATGGAGAATCATATGGGCTGTTCACAAGGTAGTCATAAAGTTGTTAAGTCATATGTCTTAAAATATTTTAAAGAAATATACATGTCGGCTTTGAGCAAGCGCTTACAATTTAGATTTCTAATGTACAGTTACGACAAAATAATGAACACAGCATTAAAATTTGTTTCAAACACAACAATATTTTTTTTAAACAATTGTAAAATTTTATTTAGGACATTATGACGATATGACTTGAAAGCAAACTTTGTGAATATCCCAATAGTAAATTTCTGCAAAAGTATTCCCTTTCTTTAAATTTATCATTATTTAATATTAATTTTAAATGAAAAAATATTAAAATAACCTTAAATCACGTTTATTTAATATTATTTCATTGTTAAAATAACATTGTTCAATATTGATTCCATAAAAACCTGTTTTATATTCAAATCAAAAGTGTATCTTGTTAAATTAACATGCATACTTAGTTAAGTATGTTAATTTTTTTATTTTCGTTCTTAAAATATGTTATAAATAGAAGACAATTCCCGTATTCTTTTAATTAAAATTATTTAGTTAAATAGTACATCAAGTTTTCTCTGTAGAATGATGACGAAAACCATATCGGGCGATTCTGCTGATGCTTCTGTTGACAAAGGAGAATACAAAATAAGTGAAGCATGTGTTACAGGGGTAAGTGTATTGAATTATTTTTAAATAAATGCATATTTTGTCTTTGAAGCTTCTTCACACTGTTATAACACACTCAAACCAATTTGATTCTACATGAAATTCACGTTGTTTCAACTTGAAATAACTTTCATTCAACTTAATTCGAATTGTTATTTCAATATAAATGACATTTTGCTCTAACTTTACTGCAAAGTTAAATTAACGTGAATTATAGTTAATTGAAAAGAAAAAAATGTTGTTCGCAAGTTATTGCAAAATCATGTTGAATTAAAATGAAGTAACAATGACGCAAAATCACTACATAAAACGGTAAAATCAACCTTGTTTTCGACGATTTTACATTTATATTTTTCTGTGTGTGAATACGGCTTATAGATATTAGGGTATTCATTTAACCGGGCTTATGCTTTAATCGGTTAATCGCTCGTTTAATTAACCGAGGTTTTGGTTTAATCGGTTAATAATCGTTTAATTTTGTTATTGTATTCGTTATAAATTTAGCAATTTAAATTAATAAAAATGCAAAGATTATTTATTATTGGAAAAAACAACAATAACATAACGAACCAAACAAAACAAAAGTAATTCATTAGGTTATTGTAGCCCTGTCCATAGTCTTCATTTTCCATTCTGTATGATTCCCTGAGATCGAAGGTTTTGGACACAGTGGCCATATCCCTCACACAGCACTTTCATGAGAATTTCACTCTAAGTCGTATCTTTTCAAAAATCATAAATTTTAATATTAAAAGACTAAAACAATATCTTATTATTGTTAAATATTTAATAAAAATGATTGATTTTTAACAAAAATTGTTAAAATTCGTGTAAATAGTCGTATTTTCTTTATAACACGCATGCGATGTTTTTTTAAAATATTTTTTATCGCATGCGATATTTTTTAAAAACGAATTTAAATTTTTATATTTATCTCCACACACGTTAATTATTTATTTTATTTAAAAGCTTTTGAACTGTATTCTGCCAGAACAAAAGTTAAGTTAAGGTTACGGTTAATATAAAAGTTCTTTGTGCCAAACATTGCTTAGATATCTTCATCTACATAATGCTATGTTTATTCTTGGGTTCTTAAACGCATTTAAGCAACTCGATCTCTAATCTATCTAATCTAGCGTTCAGGGTGGCCGATTCTACATTATACTCAGTTTAAGGTATGTTCAGAGGATTCTATGTGATTAATGAACTGATTTAGTTGTATCATGTCAATTTGAAGTGATTAACAAATCAATTCAATGTCATCATAATTTTGATGTGATTGTAAAGTTGTAACAATGGAACACTTTTTACACGGCCGATAAAATCCACCTTCAGCTATTGGTAAGTTGTAAAAACGGGCCTAGGAATACGAATTAAAAATAATAAAACGGGAAAGTGAAGAAATCATACGACCCCTTTCAGACTCGGCAAGTTATTTGCGCAAGTTACATGCCGATAACAACAAAGTCGGTACAACATTTTTTTCCTAACCTCGACCTAACCCCGACCTAACCGCTGATTTCTACAAACCAAGAGTTGCGCAAGTAACTTGCCGAGTGTGAACAGGGTCTAAGTTTGTTGTATGATCGCAGTGCTTCAATCCTGCAAATAACAGGGAGCTAATTATTTCGTCTTTGCAAGAGTTTGAGGACGGAAAGAACATTATTTCATCTTTAAGCTATGTTACCGAAAGTTTATCTCACAGTTTCTTTAAATAAATAATGAATTTTAATTAACAAAAATAAATAATTTTTATTTATGTTTCCAGTTGTATTACAATCCTCATTTGAAAAACATTTGAGAATTGCGTTTGAAAGCATGTTTAAAATAAAGGAATTTTTGAATTTGAAAGTAATTTCCCCTATTGGATGAGAATGCTACGATTTTCAAATGATTATCAAACATTTGTCGTTTGAGAAAACGTTTGATTTAAAAAAGTTTTCAATTTGAAATCAAAGCTCGGTGTTTGTTGGGCTACTAAAATGTTTTTAATAGTAGTTATTGTGTTAGGCGGATTTTGTATATAAAGCCGTTGTTTCGTTTATGCTTAAACATTAGTAAGTTTTTTTAAGCGTATGCCTGCATATAAAATAACACAATCTAATCAGTCCTGGTACACAGCTCTGCCTAAATTTAAAATTTTAAATTAATCACAACGAAGGAAAAGGAACTGCGTAGATTAGTGTAGAGATACCTTCTTTTTAGTTAAAAGTGTTAAGTATTTTTTTTTTTAAATAAAGTGTGGCTAATAAAGCGTTTTCTCTTTAAATTAAAATTCATAAATCGTTAATTATTTTCGCTTAAAGTGTGATTATTTTTTTAAGTTAAAATTAAAGCTACAAGTGCAATTAAAAAAAAAACTTTAACGAGGGGTATTTGAATTTGTAATTTATATTATGAAGACAGTAATCAAGTAAGTTGTTATTTAAAAACAATTATTATTGTATTTTATGGTGTTTTTCGCTGCAATGTGTGACCCGATTCTATTTGTGGAATTTACATTTTTAAGGAATAAATTCATGCTAATAGTTGCGACCACATTATTAAAATAAGATTCTATAAAATTTTATAAAATAGAACGCTCACTTTTGACAATGAAATTACTAAGAGTATATGATAGAATCAGGGCTGTGGAGTCGGATTAAAACAGTCGTAGTTGAGGTTTTTGTACCGGATTCTAAGTTTAAGTATCCCCAAAAACTTGCGACTCCGATTCCAAAATTTTTCGGCATAAACAATTTTAAAATATTTTCTAATTTTTCCAAAATAAAAAATTTTCGAAATTTGCGATGCAATATTTAAAATATCGATTCAAAATTTGTACAGAATAACTTTCTTGCTATATTAAACCATTTAAAAGGCACTGCATTAAAAAAATAGCTTTAATGTAAAAACTAAAGCCTCAGGAGTCGGAGTTGGAACTATTTTTTGACGACTCCACAGTCCTGGATAGAAGTTACCCTGTAGTAAATTAAATAGTCAGTTGGAAAAAACACTAACTATAAGTTAACTATTTTTGAAATGACTACAAATTGGTTTAATTCACATGCAGATATCAACCAAACATATTGCATAGAGGCACACGTAAAACACAAATAAAAGCAAAATAAGTAAAACAAGCATGCCATGAACCTCAAATGAAAAAATATATAAAAATTTATTAAAATAATTAAAAATTAAAACGATTCCAATCTGTTTGTGTACTATACATTATCATTTAAAGCAATTTGATGCAAAATGTTCTTAAATATTAATTTCTATATAAAAATATGCATGTTTGTTCATAGGAACCTACATATATTTTTTTGACAAAAATTATTTCAAATTGAAATAATTTATTATAAACCGACTATACTATTAATTAACTACAAATAGGTTGAACAATAAGTAGTTAGTAGTCAGTTTAAAAGTCATGCAAAGATGGCCAATTGACTACTGCCTATGACATGCGTATGTTAAAATAATGAGACGTCGACAAGGAAAAAAGTCACTTAATCAACTAGATGTGGTTATAAAACAACCAGTTTGAAATTACTTAAAAATGTGTTTGACTTCCTACAGGGTAACTATTCGTAAGGTATACAAACATACAGTGGTAAACATACATACAGGGTCAGAAAAAAAAGAAAATATTAACTTTTTAATTGGATTTTTAGTTTGGGGATTGCTTTTTCAATTTTTGGAGACAAGGAAAAAAGTACCTGGCAGCCCTGTTTGGCTGTTGCCTTTCTCCAAATAAACGGAACAACAACAAGGGATTTTAGGGTAAAATTAGAGGCAGTCATGGCTTTTTGCTTATATCTCCGTCATGTATGGACCGATTTGGCTGAATTTTGAATAGCAAACTTTATGTATGTGACATAAATATATTACAATCTAGTCCACATTTTTTCTAGGGTCTTCGAAAACCCTATTTTAACATACACACAAAAAAATCTTTCTTTTAATTTTCATAAAAAACTGATGCCGGCTGTGCCGAATCTTAGATAGTTCGAATATTTGAGGATTGGGATCTATATGATATCTATATACTATTGATTAATCTTTATAAAAACGGACGTAAGCTTTAAAATATAACTACAAGCTATTTGACACCAAGTTTTCTCATTTCTTTTGAGTTTTTTGAAAGTGAGCATGTGTTTGACAGAGGGATGGACATGGCTAAATCGATTTTATGGAGTCTTGAATATTTAATAAAAAAGATTCTCACGGAATGACAGGGAATTCACCACTAGTGGTGGTGGAGCGTGTAAAAAAATAAATTGTTAATACCGACAGATCAAATCCAAAACATGTTAGGTCCAATAAGTGAGTTTTGAAGCCTACTCTTGAAAAAATATAACTAAAAAGAGATAACCCGATCAACACCAAAATTTGAGGTGATCTTTCAGTGCGGGTGCTGCGGATTCCCGCCAGAGATTCGGTCTCCTCCATTCAAGCGTAGAGCTTCTCGGGATTAGCTTTACAATACTTAATCAAAAAGCGTAAAAAAATAAAAAACCTGCTAAGTCGACTTAAAATGTTTTGGAATTGTGTAACGCGCTGCTTACTTGTTATGTGAATAACAAAAAATGACACTTATTCCCCGTATCAGTTATATGTAAATTCAAAACACAAAGTTTAGGTGGCATATAAAAGATTTCCCAGCTAGCTAGCATACATACATATATGTGGTATGTTGGTTCTAAACCCGTATTTTAGCGCATTAACATATATGTAAATACTCTTAAAGCCTATTAACCAAAGAATATCAAATTTATTAAAAAAACAAAACCGAATTTAAAGAAACAATAGAAAAAACCATGGCATGGTGTAGTGCCACGTAGGGTAAATTTGATCCCTCCCCAATTGACCATAGGCCAAACGCCTTGACAGAATCTTACCCTGACATTTACTAAAATCTGTCCCTAATGAAGACTTAAGTACCTAATTACATTTCGTTAAAATTTCCCTTAGATATCCTTCCCATTAAAAGATATTTAGAATTTCATTTTAACTGAGATTTTTAATATAGCAACAATAGCATTGTATTGCAGAAAAGTATATTACTGTATTTTAACGACTTTTAGGTTCGTGAAAATAGTGTCAGAAGTATTCATGACTCTTTGCGCTAAAAAAGTCAAGCGATGGTTTAATATAGACGAAACTTGAATCAAGACGAGAGATGCCCGGATTTGATAGTAAACAAGATTTTGTGACCAAAAGGGATTTTATCGTTTTATGATGTATAAGTTTAATTCAAAATATTTTTAGTTTTAATTAATAATATTTGATAGAAAATAAAATATTAAAATTTAAAAAAAGGACTTTTTCAAATATTCTTAATTCTTAGGAGCTCATGTGCGGGCTCAAGATGACACTTTTTTGAACTTTTTTTTTGCAATTTTTATTTGTTTTACCGTAATACAAAACAAAATTGCTATTAGAATATGATTCGAGAACTTTTATTTTTTCTCATACATCAGTGACCCACCCTAGTAACTACGCTTACTTGAATATAAACATACAATTTTTCTTAATTACTTATGTTTAGATGTGTATACACAATTGAGCGAAATAAGGTTCATGAGAAGGGCAAATTAAAGCAAACTAATATAAGGTGATGAACCCTTATTAACATACGTTGAATTTTTAAAACACCAATAAGGAAAATATTGAAGTAAAACAATAAACAATAAATTCTACAAGAAATCGTTACAATTGAGCTGTCGATTACACAAATCACAAACATGTTGATAAAGAAAATTGTTAAAAATATCAGAAAAGTTTTAAAACATTTTCTTAAGTCACTGCTATTTTTTCTGTATACAAACAAATTTATTTTTTCTTTTCATTTAGAACGTCAAATTTGTGGCGAAAGCCCTTAACTTTAAAAAGATGTCGTACACTAGAGACAGTATTCGCTGGTATTGCATTATTAATTTTGGAAAGCGGTTTGGCTGCAAGTAAGTTCTCTAAAATATTATAAACATTTCCGTGTTTTAATACCCTTCACCACAGGTTATTTAATTTGATTTAACGATGCCCGTCTGTCCGTTGAAATGGGGTTTTCGAAGACTCCATATAAATATGATGGCGACCAGGACCCTATTCCACAAAACAACTTATTTACTTTTCATTTATCAAATTGCCTTCTTTGGCAAAGCAATATAAATATAGAAATAAATTCACACTCATTCTTCACATGCATTATTACCATTGTTGCCAAAATATAAAATATCGCTAAAATCTCAATAGTTTGCAAAATTATACAATTCATGATATACTAAGGGTACTTTTTTAAAGGTTTACGACTTTTCATGATATACTTAGGGTACTTTTTTAAAGGTTTACGACTTTTCTAGTCCCGGGAACGTTCAACAATGTTTCTTTTAAAAGAAACTGCAATTTATTGTTAAAGGGAAAGGCTATTACTATGCGCATTTCACTGGTTGCTTAGGCCAGATCGTCAGGAAACTTCATCTAAAGATGTAAGAAAAGCTAAAGATATTAAACCAAATAAAACTGTAAAGCGAATAAGAATTATAAACCTCAGTTTTACTTGTAACAATATAAAGGCTTAAACAAAAACAACAACAATAAACAGTGGGTTTATCTTTTCTTACAGCCCCGACTACAATTGGTTGATTTTTTTTTGTCAATTTTAAATGTATTTGAAGTGGGTTAAGAAAAAACAAATCAGTTTTTTTTATTTTTTCCGACCAGCTAATTACAGCTTAATCAACTATGAAACTACAAATTATTTTTGTTAGCTGAACATAATTTGACAGAATTCCAATCAAAAAATTAATAATAAAAAAAAAATGTTGTAAATGCTTTTATAGCGGAGATTCAATTTCGAAATAAAAACAACATTTTTTTCTTCTCACTTTTTAATTTTAATTGAAAAAAATACATACTTGAAATCTCATATTTTATGAAAAAAGTGAAAAACATCTTCTTATAGAACTTCTATGGAAAATCTTGCAGTGGTACATGTTATTAAAGACAAAAATATAAAACAATAAAGTAAGTGAGTGTTTGCTTATAAAATTATTGTAAACAGAATGTGGGAAATATTTCTTTTCATAAGTTATTTAAATTATATTGTTACGAAAGTAACTTTAGTTAAGAATTAAATTAATTTATTTGTTTTCTTTTATTGTTTAGTAATTTAGTATTTGTTAGTTATTTTATTAGTTTAAATTTTTATTGTATTAGTTATGCACACCTCCAGTGTAAAAATCAATGTACAAATCTAATGTTAAAATTATTGTGCATCATTGTACTTCAACACCACTGTAAATACTAGAATTTTCGTTATAGATAACTTAATTTATTGTAACACCTTAAAGTATACCTTAGTTTATGATGCATAATAACTAAGTTGGAGACATAAAGATTTTGACAGTAAATAAGTCTCCCAAAGAATAGATCCACAGAAAAGAAATTTTTGGAAATTTCAATATTTAGAGTGTAAAATAGGCTAATAGGCTTAACACTGGCTATACATTAGCGCGGGTCGATTTGTATGGATGAAAAAAAAAGTTAAAAATCGCATAGCAAAAACGTAATCTACATAAAATTCTACGAAAATTCTCCAAAGAAACCATGGGTCTAAAACAAAATCCTAGTCCGCGCCTCTCGACTTGAAAATTTTTTTACTTGGTTGAAAATTTTTTCAATGTAAAAAAAATTTTGATTGTAAAAAAATATAAAGTGCAAAAGAATAACCTTACTAAACAATTTCATTAAAAAAATTCGATTTCTTTTTAGAAAAAGCTTTTTTTTCAAAAAAAATTTTTTTTTTCCAAGGCGGACAGCCAAATTTTCAAGTCGAGAGGCGCGGATTAGGATTTTGTTTTAGACCCATGGTTTCTTCGGAGAATTTTCTTAGAATTTTATGTAGATTACGTTTTTGCTACCCGCCCTACTATACATGCTTGTAAAATTCCAAGTTTTCGTGGCACCTCCCAAACAAAGACAGTATGAATAACTCCATATCTGGAGAACGGTTACAGAAAAGTTCTCAAATTTAACACAAATAACTTTGTTTTCAATAGACAACATCTGCCAAAAAGTGAACTGGATTGGAGAAGTGGGTGTGGGAGTGGCTCCTCCATTTCAAAGTGTTAACAACAGTGACCCGGGGATTAGATTTCTTTATGTCTGGAGAATTGTTACAGCATGTAAAAGATTTTAAATTTGCAACAAATAGTTTGCTTTTCTTTATAAAATAAGTATCTGTCAAAAAGATGGCTGGACTGGACCTTCAATATAAGCAAAAAATAGGTTTCTGTATATCAGTAGAACGGTAACACTAAAAGTATCTTAATTTGGTACTATTTGCCTTGTTATCCATACCCTTGATCTGTTTTGAAAAATTTTACATATTTTATTTCAAAGGGGTGGAAGCGAAGCGCACCGGGTAAAGCTAGTTGCATATAAATTTTGTGTGAAGGATGTCGCTTACGATAAAATTGTTTCATCTATAAAAACGTACACTCAAAAAAAAAATCAATCCATCCGTACTCAAATCAATCCGAAGCGGTATTAATAGTACGGTGAGTACGGATTTTCTTGAATCAAGTACAGAAAGATTGATTCAAGTACGAAATTTTTAATCCCAAAATACTTAAATTATCCATATTCAATCCCGTTTTCGTACTTGAAATAATCCGAAAATGAGATTGATTTAAGTAAAACTAAGATTGAATCAATCTCAAAATGCGCTTCATCCAAAAATTATAAAATTGTTTTAATACGAATTCGTACTTAAAATAATCCGAAAATGAGATTGATTTAATTAAAACTAAGATTGAATCAATCTCAAAATGAGCTTGATTCAAGTAATATAAAGTTGATTTTATCCCGAATTCATGATTGAAAAAAACAAAAAAAAAGAAATTACAAAGAAAAATGATTATGAGTGATTTACTTACCCGTATTACACATTACAGAATGATAAAACACCAACATCATGCCCGATATGGTTTTTATTTTAGAAATCTTATGTACATATTTAACCAAAAATATAAACTAAATGAGTAGCATGAGTTCAAATTTAAAAAAAAAAACTTTGAAAAGTGATTGATTTTCGAAAGTAATCCCATTTAGGATTGTTTTGAGTACGTTTAAGTGTTATTCGTACTTAAATTTTTGAGTACGACTCGTACTTAAAGTAATCCCAAAAAACTTGATTTATCCCGAGTGTTTTTTTTTCTGTGTAACAGTATCTTATGTGGCCATGATATTTTTGGAGATGATGCAAGTGTTGATGCACGTCCAACGTCGTAAACAGCAATTGGAAACGCCCATATTCCTTATGGAACAAAATTCTTTTTTGACCACATGATTTGCAACAAAGTTCAGCATTTAAAAAAATGGGATGAAACCCCACTGAAGCTAAATTATTTGAAAACAACCATAATTCCGCCGTGGTCACGCTTTACTTTAATTTTCTTTTTTAAATTTGTAAACAAAAATTTTTTATTTAAAGTGACAGCTGATCGAAAGTGTACTACTGTGAATTAACAAAATCACAAAAGTAAGGCGGCATGAAATAACTCCGAACGAAATAACTCCCCAAAAAAAAATGAAATTACTCCCCAAAAAAATATACAGGAAACAACAACAACGTTTTTTGGGGACTTATTTCATTTTTTTAGGGACTTATTTCATTATTTATCAAAAAATTTTTGGGGACTTATTTCATTTTCAAAATTAGTTAAAACTTGTAAAAAATTAAAATAAATAGCTTCAATACAGAAGTTGTATCAAAATAACACAGCTCCATTTTAGTTCAAAAATATTTAGCGTTTGGGAGGGTATAAACCGAGCTTTTGAAAGACATGACTAGAATTTGCGTGGTATAAAAAACTGTTAAAGACACAAATGTAGCCCTTACAGAGCCATGAACACCGACATATAAAATGTTACGATCGGACTAAAAATGGCGACACAGTGAACAAAAAACTAAAAGGGCGGTATTTCTAGGCGTGGCAAAAAAATAAAAAAAATATTTTTGGAATTGTTTTTACATTATCTTTAATCCTAGGGGGGGACTGACAAAAAAAATTTTTTTCGAACCACTCTAATAGGCACCATATAGTTCGATATTAGGATAACAGCTTAATACAAAAAAATTATTATATGTTTCTCTACTTTCAGAACTCCAAACCGCCGCAACAGCCACCAAACAAACAGATATTTGTTATACAGCTGACTGTCTGCGCACTGCCTCGACGGTATTGGGTAAAATGAATACCGAAATAAGACCCTGCGAAGATTTTTATCAGTTCGCTTGTGGTTCTTTTATCAATGAAACTCAGTTGACCAAAGATAAAGAATTTGTTACCACAATATCTGATCTGGCGGATAGAGTGCAGGAGCAACTTCAAGCTATTATGAAAGAGCAAAGACCGGAAATGGATCCTAAACATTTAAAATTACCCAGCAAATTGTATAGGGCGTGCACAAATACAGGTAGGATTTTTTTAAGGGGTGGCGGGAGGGGTATTTATGTGTTTGGACCGAAAAATGTTTAATTTTAATTGTTTCTCCAGACTTAATTGAGACCTTGGGCCCCAAACCGATGCAACGAATTGCCAAAAAATTGGGTGGCTGGCCTGTTACTGATTGTGATTGTTGGAATAGAAATAATACCTGGACTTGGCAAAAAACTGTTAAGAAATTCAGACGGTTTGGTTTCAACAGTGATTATATTGTGAGATTATCAATTGACGTGAATTCAAATAACACTAATAAACGTATTATAAATGTAAGTTTTTCAATTTGAGTAGGTGGATAAAATCAAATTTACTCTTTATAATATTGGTAGATCTTAGAGACCTGCATGAATGTCGTCAAAACAGAAAAATGTGCATTCATTCCATTATGAATTTGAATGAATGAATTGTTTGATTGAATGAGAATGAATTGTGCCTGTTATCTCCCATAGGTTTGTTAATGTATTGGGTTGTGGGTACCCTGCAGATAACGAGACATGTCCATACATTCATACAAAGTAGTCCATAAAGGAGTAGGAGTTATCCAAAGCTCCTCCAAATCTATGGTTAAAAGGTGGTCGATTTAACATTACGATGTCCTAGGGCTGGGCCACATAGGCCAGTTTTGCATTACAACGGAGTAATCTTAAAACTACTCCATGTTAATACATACTCCTAGTGGATAAGTTTTAAAACTACTCCATGGTATACTCCAGAGGATTAGTTTCAACTTTTTTTAGAGGATGTTTTTTTTATTGCTTTGCTATGAATGAATCACTCATGCAGGCCTCTAGTAGATACCATTTCGCTATAAATTTCGACTCCATCTAATTTTTAGCGTAGAATATTGACAAGTCAGTATCATATATTTAAGTTAACTCTGGGGCCTGATTCTGGCAGTCGTGATCGAGTAATTTCGATTAATTATTTCAGTCAATACTGAACGAATCGGAATAATTTGTTCAGTGTTATAAAGCATTCATTTTAGTTTCACAATACTGAAAAAGTAATTTCGATTCGTTAAGTATCGACTGAAATAAAATTGCTTTCGAATCGAGGAAGTACTCGATCACGACTGCCAGAATTAGGCCCCTGATCTAATAATTCAGTTAATATTTAAGAAGTTATATTGATTTTTCTATAATCAAGTCTGAAAACTAATTTATCATATTCTCTCCAGTTGGATCCATCTTTACTAGGCTTTGGTCAGTCAATTTTGGCTAAGGGTTTCACATCCCCTTTGGTTTCGATCTACTACGACTATATGGTTGATATTGCTGTTCTCTTTGGAGCTGAAAAAGGAACAGCCAAAAAGCAACTAAGAAAATCTCTTCAATTTGAAATGAATTTGGCGAATGTAAGTTCTAACAATTTATAAAAGAAAAAAACCAACTAAAATTAATTTTAATTTTAATAAATTTAGATCTCCACGCCCCGTTTTGGTAAAAGAAAATCTAAAGATATGTACAATTTACTTAGCATCGAGCAAATGCAAAAAACGTATCCTTACATAAATTGGTTGGATTACATCAATGGCCTCTTGCCTAAAGGCCTAAGTGTTAAAGAAGATGAAATTATCAATGTTTCAGATCTGAGTTTCTTTGAAAAGTTAGGCAAAGTCATAGAACAAACCGAAAAACGTGATATTGCCAATTATTTGATGTGGCGTGCACATGAATATTCAGCAGAATTCCTATCGAAAGAGTTTCGTGAAAGAAAATCGCAATACCAAACTGCGTTACGGATTAATCTTAAACAAGAGTCTCAACCTGAAGATTGTGTAAAGACTGTCTTGCGCAGGTGAGATTTTAGAAGGATTTCTTATAATATTTTTTTTTTAATTTAATATGGAGCCAGCGTTGCCATTGGTCAAGTTTTCCTGTTTTTCCAAGTTTTTTGATATGCAAAAATGTTTTATGTTCATATAAAGATTTTTCAAGTTTATTATAAATACAACACTTAGAGAAAAAATTCGTATATGTATCGATTTTTTACATTCCTGCAATGAATTTTGTCAATTTTTTTGAGATAATGTTTCATTAGGTTCGAAATCATCATAAACAAAATAAACAAAATAAATTCTATGTTTACTATTCATCGCAAATTTGCATTTCTGAAATGCAATGAACTAACTTATCCCTTGAAGAAATATATTCTCGTTTCTACAATAATGCACACTTTGAAACATTTTTGCAAAAAAAAAAAGCGTTTTTGTCATATTGTTTTTTATAGAAATTTTTTATATGTAAGAAATTGTTGAACAGTCATTTATTTATTTTTTTTAACGCTATTTTTACAAGGCGAATTTATTACAGGTGGTCTTAAAAGCCCTGCAGATTACAATTTTTTTTTTACCTTTTTCATTGTTGGATGTCAAAATTTTGTTTATTATCTTTCTTTCTTTTTTTGTTTTATTTCTGTTTTTGAGATTTTACAATGATTTTACAAAAACCAAACTGCTTGTGGTTTTTGTACGAGTTGTACTTGTTTAAGTACAGAATGAATTCGCCTTGCCATTTTTATTTCGTTTATTTTCATATCGCTTTTATCATTTATTTAAAAAAGAATAAAAACTTCAAATCCAAATGCAAACATACACTTGATTCTCAACAGCAAAAGATCCACCATTTTAAACTGACACATTTATGCTTGTGTCGAATGACGCTCATCAAAAACAACCTTACCTAAACAAGAGCGGAAAGCGTTTTCTAAATTTCATAAATTCTCATGCCTTTGTATGAGGCATCCCTAATTAGCGCGGCGTCAACGCTTTGCAATTGGAGAATCCGATTTTGACACCGCGTTTAATAGTGAAGACGGCCATTGTTAATTAATAATGTCAATTCAGCTGTTTTTTGTCAATCTAGCGGGGTTTTCTCTTCTTTTTATTTCTATTATGTGGTTTTATTAAACTCTTCTGTTTGTGACACAACGTTTACGCTCTTGTTTAGGAACGGCTGTAAGAAATGACAACAAAGCAACACCCACACGTACATTGTCACAGACCACACGAAGAAGTTTATAGTGTACCTGTGCCGACGTCACACAAGCATAATTTTTATTCCTATGCACGAGTACATAGGATTTGCAAAAATGCCCTTCACTGTTTTAGAGCCTTAAACATTTCACCAAATCTCATAAAAACAACTGCTTAAAAAATTGTAACCAAACATTCCCTTAAAATCTCCCTTTAAACTAAAAACAGGCTACCGATATCGATGGACTCTCTGTTTATGCGCAAGCATTTCAAACCGGACTCTAAACTCGCTGTATTGGAAATGATCAACTACATACGCCATGTCTTCAGACGAGTACTCGACGAAACTCAATGGATGGATTATAGGACGACACAACGAGCAAAAAATAAGTTTAATTTAATGACTCACTTTATCGGTTATCCCGATGAATTGTTGGACGACAACAAATTAGAAGAATACTATCGTAAATTGCATATTGATCCTGATAAATATTTTAAATCTTCTTTGAGGAAAAATGTTTTCGATACCGATGAGTCATTGAACCAATTGAAATTTCCAGTAGATGCAAGCAATTGGAAAACTTATCTGCGACCAGCTGTGATAAACGGTTTCTTTACGCATGATAAGAATAATATAAGTATGTATTTAAAGAAAATGGTAATCGAAAAGGTTTATGAATGATTTTAATAGATATCTTGTCAAATCAAAAGGATTCCCATAGAAATCTTTAAATTGTTGTATGTATTATAATTGAGCTTAAGATTTTTCTTTTTTAAATAAAAAATGTTTAAACTTTTTCTTAATTCCAATATTGCGATACAGCAGTATCGAAAGCTGATGTAATTTTTAAAGACATTTTTTCTAATCAATGTAGTTCCCAAAAAAATTTTTGTTAAAAAATTAGTACAAAAAAAAAAAAAACTTGTAAACAAAATAATTTCCCAAAACAAAGTTTTTGAATCAAAATGTTTTTCATGGAACTCTCCTGAAATCGAAATAGTTTTTAGAGAAATCTCCGTTATTTCTTTGTAGAATTATCAGCCGGTATTTTGCAAGGTCACTTCTTTAATATTCACCATCCAATGTACATGAATTTTGGTGCCATTGGTTTTGTTATTGGTCATGAAATCAGTCATGGTTTTGTTGGTAGAGGTAGTCAATACGATAGTGATGGTTATTCTTATGATTGGTGGGAAAATGAAACACGAATAGCCTACAAGGAAAAGGCTCAATGTTTTATTATCCAATATGGCAACTACACAGAAAAACAAACTGGACTTAACGTAAGTTTTATAAACAGTAAAGAGCCGAACTTTTTAATGTTGTTATTATATATTTGTTGTATGTGACCTTCTTCGAGAAAAGAGACCTAGGTTCTCAAAAACCCGGTTTGGTCATAAGAGCGGATTCTGGTACCTAGAAGGGTGTAGAATAACTTTAAATGCGATTTTCCATAAACTTAATTTTCACACACTACGTCCCTTTTCTCGGAGAAGGTCACATACATGTGTAGATGATGACTTTTGATTTTGTATACCCTCCACCACAATTAGTTTGTTTGTCATTCCATGTGAAACTTTTTTACTATTCATCTCGCACCCCATAAAGTGTATATATACTAATTGAAGGTCGATTTAGCCATGTCCGTCTGTCTGTAAGTCTGTTGAAAACACGCTCACTTTTGAAAAACTAAAAAAAAATAAACAAACTTGGTTTCAAATTGCTTGTTATTATCCTAAGCAGTTTGGGATTGAAATCCAGCAAAATCGGTTCAGTAGAAACAGAGCTATGAATTAAAATTTGAAACCACCTCAAAAAATTGATAATTTTGTTACAAAAACTAACATAAAAGGTGGAACAATGCTCGGAATGATATAAGATTTGCAAATTTGGAACGCCACAGTTTAATGGGACTAGAAATGACACTGTGAAATTTCGTGAAGATCGGTCAATAATTTACCCTTGGCCCCATATAAACCCTACTCCCGCAAAACACTTTAGTACGCCTACAACCGTAGTTAGTTATGCTATCAGAATAAAATTTAATACTTCACAGTTTTAGAGGACTAGAAATGACACTAATAAATTTCGTGACGATCGGTTCATAATGTAGTATTGGCCGCATATAAATCCCACTCTGTTAAATTAATTAAATGCGTCTAAAACCGTAGCAGATATATTTATTGCGGTAACATTTCTTCCAACTTATGACGTTTACTTATCTGAGTAATATTCTGCATTTACTCTGCCTTTTACATTTCTTTATGTTCTTTTCTGAAAAATATGTTCTGTTTTAAAAGTGCATCGTGTTCGTGTTACAAATTAGCGGCATAAAAGCCTGCAAATTTTTAACGATAATTGTACATTATTATTTTATGCCAAAACTTGTGTTCTTTTGTAAACGTAAAATATACAACTCTTCTTAACAATCAGATTAACATTTAAAAATGTTGCCAGATCCCATGTTACACTAGTGGTACACTTTTTTTTAGAAAAGAAGACGCCATTAGTTTCATATGACCAGAAAAAATGTCATGCAATTTTGTGATATACGGTCCATAATTAACCTTTGATTCCTTATTAGCAGCCTTCTGAAATTTACTGTAAACGCTAAAACTTATTTCACCGCTGTATTGAAATTTATGTTTTTTAATACGAGATATCACTCTGCAGAATGTGGGTTCATAACTTGCCATGCCTTCAATATAAATTTCCCTCCTAAAAATCATTTAAGTTCGTCTCAAGGTAGTTAAAAGTGATATAAAAAGCATAAAACTTTCTGATGGTCGGTCAATAATTTAATATATTTATAAAGAAAACCTAAAAAGATATATGTATAGATTTCACTCCTGAAATATTCGAACTGTCGGTGGAGGGGATTAATGATTCGGCACAGCCGAATATAGCACTCTAACTTTTTTTCTTACTTTTCTCAATTTAAGATTAATGGTGATTTGACTCAGGAAGAAAATATTTCTGATCATGGTGGCATTAAGGCATCTTATTTGGCGTATAAGGAATGGGTGGCCCGAAATGGTGAAGAATACAAATTGCCTGGTTTGAATTACACAAGTCAACAAATGTTTTGGTTATTAGCTGCCCAAAACCAATGTGCTAAATACAGTAAAGGTAAATTTTTAGATTTTTTTTTTCAATTAAATGTGTAGTTAATTGTAAATATGATTGCAGATCATACTGAATTTCAAATTACCTATAACACTCATGCCCTCCCAGAATCCCGGATTTTGGTCACCTTCAGCAACATGAAAGATTTCTCCTTCGATTTTCAGTGTGCCAATGGAACACGCATGAACCCTGTGCATAAATGTGAAATTTTGTAGATTTAATGTATATTGACTTTAGCCATTTACAACAGTTGCAAAGGGTGTTTACGTAGTAAATAAGTTCGTTTTTATATACATAAGTTTGTCATTCCGTTTGTAACTGCCGCAATATTAATCTTAAGCTAAAGCTAAGTCTAGACGATATGTTGAATCAGCAAATGAATGCTTTATATAACAACAAATGACTCTGCACATCTACACAATATGCTAAAAGTATTAAGCTTTTTTTATTCAACATATGACGTCAAGTGATGTCAACTTATGAGTTAATGCCTTGATTCACTATCCTACAACAATCGCACGATTCATTCACACGAAAATCTGATGGAATTCTATCCGACATAAAAAAATTTCTTCAAAATCTGTTGTCAATACCACACTATCCCACAAAAATGATGCCAACTCAGCTACTTTACAGGAAAATGCAACTCTGATCGCATAGAAACTATCATTTTATGAAAATTTGCATAAGCATTTGCAAGTCGGACAGACGACAAAAATATCTGTACTAAATTCATTTTTAAGCCACACTATCCTACTTTATGAGCACACACGATTATTTTGACGAATCGTACGACTGAATAGGATAGTGTATCGCCGGCTTCTGTTTTAGTGTAAACACCAAGGCGAATTCGTACAGGTGACCGCATAATGAGAGTGAGATAGAGTTATCCAAGCTGTCCTTTTACTTTTGAAGGTACAGTTTCTCCAAAAGCTGAGTGCTCACTAATAACTTCAAATTTCTAATTATTGTTTTAAATATGTAATATAAAAATTCATTCTTAATTAAATGTATATATTTTTATTTTGTATACAATATAGTTTATTACAGTAGATAACGGATAAAAGAACATAAAATATAAGGAAATACGCTTTTAAAAAAAGCACATATTTCAATATAAAAAGTATTCTGTTTAAGAAAACTTTTTATAAGAGAAAAAAAAACTGATGTAAGGAACATTAAAATACCTACAAAAATATTTTTTAAAAGAATTTTTTTTTACACGGAGTGTACTTGTATTTATATATAAATTATCAAAAGGTGAAAGTGGAAAGACAAGATAAATATACAAAAATTGCAAATTTGTAAACAAATAAAAAATAGCAAAAAATTACGGTTTACTTTTTCGTTAGACTCTTCAAACCACAGAGAAATACAATCCGTTTAAATTAAAAGAAGCACAATTATACAGGCATGTTCCGAGAATTACGTGATTTCAAATCACACCGTTTTTGTGTTCCTCGGCATGCATTCGGCAATTCAAACCCACACCGCATATCACAAAAACGGAACACCAGGGTATCACACGTATAATTTTAAAAGCGTATAAATACAACTCTGTTATCGTTTCGAACGAGTTACGCAGTACGGTTTAAATTTTTTTTAAAAATATGCCTTAATAAAACCTAAATGGCTTGTTTATAAGCCAGATATTCAGCAATTTAATAATATTTGCATATAAAAAACAAGTAAAAACTATTATCGGCAAAACCCATACACCACAGTATTTACACATGAATTTTCGTGTTTGTACTTTATTTTAAACCGATAGGAAGTTATAGCTCACCAAAATAAACATTATGTTACGAGATCAAAATTCATGTACATGGTTTTTGTGCCGATTCTATATGAAGACTTTGTTAAATACTAGACCGATTCTTTTCATTTACACAGACTTCGTCCTTAGTGCAATAAAAATGTTTTCACCAAATAATCAACATGGACAGACAGTCAGCCAGACGGACGGATGGACATCGTTAGATCACTTAAAAACTTGCTGTTCAACAACGTTAACGTTCGCATAGAACATTTATATAAAAAACACTCAGTTTTAAAAATATTTTCCATATAAAATTCTATGCGACGTTCGAAATCGTTGAACAGACAGTAAAAGAAATTTCCTCAATTTTTTTCTTATGTATAAAATTTGTTAGTAAAGACCGATGTTGAACGTGAACCAAGCCAAAAGGTCATTCTTTTTTCTGCATTTCATTTGACATTTCTCAATTTCCGACTAACTCAATTTGAACCATAGGTTAGGTAAGGTTTCATGGGCAGCCATCGAGAAACAGCTCACTTGCGTCTTTTATTGGTCTCTTTGTGATACCCAGCGCCAATGCCAACCTATAGAGCAGTTACTCAAATGGCGTCACTGCAAAGTCCAACTAATTCGTCTTCCTAATGAAGAGAAGAAGCGATTTAAGTTCATTCCGGTTCCCTGTTCCCCAAGGTAATTTTCCCTTATGCCCCGCATCCGAGGGCATTGAAAGAAAAAGTGAAGCTCAGTCTCTTCTTCCTCCTCGTTCTGACAATTCTGCAGTAGTCGTTAAATTCCAGACCCATTCTCCCACCCTAAGTCCCCACCGGCCAGTGCCCAGTCACGACCGACATCACTGTACTAATCTGGTTCCTGCTGAACCTAAGAAGAGATCTAGATCTCCGTTCATCATATCCAGACCATAGTATCCTGGATATTGAGCAGGTCCACCGCATCTGCGCAACTCTATAAGACTCGCGCTTAATAAGTGACTTACAGTAAGCGATTCGAAGGCCAATGAATTGATCAATGAATGCGACCACCTACACATATTCTACAATTAACCTTGATGTCGTGAAGACACCCGCCAGGGAAGCAAGGGCAGTCTTGCTGTCAATTTGAACCATGGAAAGATACACAATCGAGCAACGCGTTAAAGTTATTCAGGTTTATTATGAAAATGGACGTTCAAACCAAAATGCATATCGAAGAAAATCATCTTCAGTGATGAGGCACATTTTCAACTTAGTGGATTCGTCAATAAGCAGAATTGAGGCATTTGGGCGAATGATAATCGAAGAGTGATTGTCGAAAAACCAATGCACCCACAAAGAGTGATTGTTTGGTGCGGTTTATGGGTTAGCGTGTGGTGTCGATTTTCAAACTTTAAATAAAATATTAAGAACGACAAACTTTTGTGAGTGTAATTTGATTTTTTTTAAGAAAGAAATTTTTTTTAAGGTTCTAGATTGCTTTGAATTTTATATTGAAAAAGAATGAAAATTTTGAAAGAAAATGTGGATTATTGAAATAAATTTTGAAAAAATATACGAACCGGAAAACGAATAAACTTTTTTATAAAAAAAAAATAAATTTTGAAAATCGAAATACTTTATTAATTTTGTGATTTGGAACAAAAATTAATATCCTTTGGTCATAATATTCTGGATTCGCATATGAAGGGCAGGACAATGTCGGTTTGCTAAGCTTTTGTGTGATGTTGGAGAATTTTACCAACGACCAATTCCATTGATTATCAACAATCAAGATGTCAAGGAGAAAAGGTTTGAGTTCATATTGGGGAATAATTTAGCTGGTCACCTAACCTTTAATAACAAATATACACATTAATAAAAAAATAATAATAATATGGACAAATTAAAATACTATTTACATATTTCTAAACTATTTAGGGACTAATAAATATTTGTAACATTAATATAAAAGAAAATTTATTCTAGTTCGATATAATTTTATTTAACTAAAATCTTAATATAATTCAACAAAAAAAAAAAAAAAAATATTAATATAAAATTCTTAGTTTAAATAAATAATCTTAATATTTAACTAATACTCTTAATTAAACCTTAATTTTCTCAAACAAAATAATTTTGGTAATAAACCATAATTTATTCATACAAATAATCTTGATTTAAAATAACTAAATATAATATTTTAACTCCTTCAACTTACCTTAACTTATACTATAAACTTCATTTATGTAATTAAAATATTTTTCTATTTCTAAACTAAGATCCATTTCATTATGATCTAATTCTCAAATTTTTTCCTTATATACCATGTAAAAATAAAATATGGTCACCTTAAGTTTGATTTTTGTTTGATTTTAAACAAATTAAATTGAGTGGATTCATTTATAATTATTTTTTTTTTGATTTTTATAAATTTAAAACTTTTGTGTAGTTTTCACAATATGAAATATTGAAATGCATTTAGATATATAAACATTTCATATTAAGATATATCTCATTTACATACACGTATAACTAATTTTGAGTATTTTTTTTAAAAAAGGAAATTTCACAGCCGTCTACGAGCGCTTGCAGACATCGTGGGATTAAATGTGTATGTAAGTTGATAAATATATTTGTTTTGGTTTAATACACTCTTTTTATTAAAACATGAATATCTTTAAATGTTGGAAGAAATCGTAAAGCTATTATGTTGAGTTATTTTTATTTGGTTGTTTAGTTACAATATTTTCCATTAGATTAGAGTTGCCATAATATCTTGATAGTCATAAATTCAGAGATATTCATGTTTAAATTATATATTAATAGTATATAAACATCATTATTAAAATAAATTTAATCCAAATAATTAAAATTTATAGTATTTATATTCATACTAGAAATTTTGTACATTTGACTTTAATTGTTATTTCTTTTATAATTTTCATCATAAGATGACCATTAATAAATTGTGTTTTTGTTAAATTGGAAATTACATAAAATGAAAAATTAAATATTTTTTATTTGTCATTTTTATGAACAGTGATGTCGGTTAGATAATTTGGGTATATTTTATGGGCTGGCATTTAAATTTTGTTATGTTGCCGGTATGGAGGGTGGGTAAGATTATGAATGGGTAATACACCTTAAACCATTCCCAATTTATTATCAGCAATATTCCGTTACTTTATTAAATAGTATCACTAGTTTGAGTTAAGCTACCTAAAGTAAAATTCTTAGTAGCGAGTTTTGATCATAATAATACAAGGGACAAGAACACACCCCAACGACGAGCATAGCCGGTATAATAGGTAGCCCCGTCCCTTAAAATTCTGAATTGCACAGTGAAATCGTTACAAGCGTCATCATCGAGCCGTATTTTTGTCTAATATATGGCTGGTCAGGCAGTTACTGTGAATGGTGTGCGCTATCGTGAGATGATAACGAACTTTATATGGTCCGAATTGGAAGTTAAGGATGTGGGCGATATGTGATTTCAACAGGACGGAGCAACTTGCCATACAGCTAATGAGACAATGGCTCTTTTGCACGACAAATTCAATGGCCGTGTTATCTCACGTCGTGGCGGTGTCAATTTGCTTTCAAGATCTTGTGATTTGACACCGTTGGACTCCTTTCTTAAGGGTTATTTGAAAGAAAATGTGTACGTCGATAAGCCAGCTACAATTCAAGAGCTAAACGATGAAATAATTCTGCACATTAACGGTATTGAACCTCAATTATACCTCATCGTCATCGAAAATTTGGACCATCGGATAGAGGTGTGCCGCCGAGGTCACGGTGGTTATTTGGCCGATATTTTGTTCCATACATAATTGAACCATACTAATATTATCATATGCCAACGAATGGAAGGTTATAGTTAAGCAATATCACCAAATTGCCATCTAGAGGAAATTTTCTTTCTTTTATAGGTTTTTAAAAAAATTACAAAATAAAGGCAGAAAAGGATTTTATATAAAATAAATGACCACTTTTGAAATAATGCCCCAAACAAAAAATCAATAATACCCTAATTTTTTAAGATCTTATTTCATATGGAATAAGACTCCAATTTCTGAAATTAAATATGGCCCCAATATGTCTAATACATATGTACAATTATTTGTATAGGTTTGGTTTTAAGAATCATGCAATAGATAGCATGGTTGGGACTACAAATACCGGCTCGCTAACTAAAGCTCCTCTGCATAGACGGCCGTCGGCCGGGCGCAATGGGTTTCCCCTCTATCGTATATCAGCCACTGGCTCACTAGCCAGGTTCAAATATTCAACTAATGAGTCAAAGCGCACTTAATGATTTACGTCATGAACTAAATTTGTTAAAAGAGAACCCAGAATTAGCCACTTCACGTTAGCAAGAAAAAGAATTTTTGTACACAGAGACACTAGAACCGAATAGGGAAAATATTACGATATTGCAACTTTTTTCTTTTTTTTCAGCTGATAGCAATTTTTCAAATCCAAAGGCGTGTTACTCAATGAATTTTTAACCGATAAAAACGATTATGTTCCTTACAGGAACAACAGGAATTGATAAAACTTGTTATAGATTTGGGCTGAAAGGGGAAATATATGGAATATTCCTCTTGTGCAGCACCAATTTAGCTTAAGGCTAGTTTACACTATCTCACCAGACTTACGTACTCCATAATAGTTTGTGAGATAGAAATCTAATGATTTTTGTTGCGACTGTCAAAAAATCTAATTTAACATAAAAGTTTGTGTTCACACCATCACACAAAGTATAAACACTCACACATGAAATAAAATGCAACCCTGATCCAGTGAAAATTATTATTGTTTAGAAATTTTTCAAACAACGATGAAGTCGTATGGGATGTCAAACTTTTTTGTTTTATAATACTTGTCATTTTCATCACACATGCATTCACGCTACCAGACTTTTACATATGACTTGAGCTTTTAACAAGTTTTAATACAAAGTAAAATAGTGTAAACTATTTAGCAAACATCTAATTTTTGAGGTTATGACAGAAAAACACTTAGTACGCCTAAAACCTTAACGAATAATGCTATTGTGGTAAATTTTGATATGTCACAATTTTATATGACTGGAAATCACACTGTGAACTTTCGTGTACAGCGGCCCATAATTAACCATAGTCCCCATATAAAGCCCACTCTCGGAAAACACTTTAGCACGCGTAAAAATGCAACATATATTGCTATTTTTGGTCTGTTGCCATTTTGTATGACTTGAAATCATGCTGTCAACTTAAGTGGAGATCAGTCCGTAATTTACCACAGACCCCACATAAAGGCTTCTCTCGAAAAAAGGCACAGCAAACACATTTCATACTTAGAGAAATAATATAATGATGCTATTTGAGAGGTATTTCATGTTTGTAAATGCTTTTGGGAATATGGAATGCCTCTTATGAATTCTTAGAGTTATTTTTAGTGTTTAATTTTAAATAATTTGCCTAGCGAAATACAAAAGTTGGAAATAACTAAGTGTAAGTTTTATAATATTGCCTATAAACGTTACCAATTGACAACGCTGCCACGTGAGATAACACCACCATTGAATTTGTCGCGCAAAAAAGCCATTGTTTCGTTAGCTGTATGGCAAGTGGCACCGTCTTGTTAAGACCACATATCGTCCACATCCACATCTTCCAATTCGGGCCATTAAAAGGCGTTTGGAATGGTCAAGAGCCTTTAGTTCTTGAGTCAATTGCACCTTGTAAGCGTGTAAATGCAAGTCTTTATGCATTATGTTCATCAAGGACGAGCCTGAGAGGTGCAATTGTGTAGCCACACTATCGCGAACAGAAGCAATATTTTCTGCAGTACGAGCATGCCGAGCTAGTGTTTTCACATCTCCTACAGACCCAGTTTGCTCCATATTTTCCACGATTTTTTCGACCGAAAAAAAATCACGAAGTGCATTTTGAAGTGCATTTTGATTTGAACGCCCATTTGCATAATATGCCTGAATAATTTTATCGCGTTGCTCGATTGTGTATCTTTCCATGGTTCAAATTAAGTTGGTCTGAAATAAAGAAATGTCAAATGAAATGCAGAAAACCACTTGACGTTTAGGTGTGGTTCACATTCAAAATTTACCCTTAAAATTATAAAAGGTTTTTGCCAACCTGAAGACCTAAACAATTAACTAGGGAAACATCATAAGGTATCTTATTTCCAATACTTGACTTTATCAAAGGTTTTCTTGGGAGTCAAAAAATTGCATTAATAAAATTTAATTTGTATTTGCTTGGAAAGCCCGCTCTCTTCACTTATAAATGGTGTTTTTTATAAAGTGACACAAGTTTAAATCATAACAAAACAAGGAAATATATTTTTAATATCAATGAAACGGGCTTTAAGAAAATTTTATGAAATAAATGTTTAAATAGTATTTCTGGCTGGCGCGTAGAAGGCGGAATCTGGAACACCAATTTTCAATGACTTTTCGCAGAATTTGCGGCCGTTATTCGCCGATAACTCTTCGAAAGCTGATTTCCAGGTGTTCAATTGTTTGTTGTTCATCGACGTGGACTTAACATAACCCCACACGATCTGGGGGGCAAATTAATTGGGCCATTACGTGAAATTATTTTTTCATCAGAGCTGATGGCCTAAAACGCTAGTGCTCTAACAATCCAACTGTATAATAATTTTATTATTATATACAGGAGTGTTATTTAAATCGAAAACGCAAAAACAATTATTTTGATTAAAAATTTCAACAATTTGCACGCGTTGCTCTGCTGTAAAAGGATTCATAATGAAATTTCAAAGCAAACTTAACAAAAAGCAACTACCAGCTGTTAAATGGGTGCTCAAATAAAGCAGTGATGCCATCTTAAAGTTGTGACACTCTAAAAACACGTTTTACAAATGTGTAGCAATCCAACTACAATTTAAATTTTGGACACCACAGATTTAAATCCAACTTAAATTTAAGTAAAAATTAGCCAAATACGTTTTTGAATATAACTGTAAGTAAATAGTATTAAGTGAATGCTTATTGTATTTATTTAATTTTGCACACGAATTGTATTTAGAAAACGTTAGTTCTTGTTTACAAACAAAACACAGCTGTTTTTTCCAACAACAACAGATCAGATAATGAATAAATAACGTGTTTTACGTTTAATTAATTTTACGTTTAATGGCCAATTTCGCCAAGTTCAGTTATAATTAACTATCGGTTATAGCTGTCAAAACACATTGGTAACTGGAACTTTAATTAAAGGTAAGTTTTAACTGAACTTGGTGAAATTGGCCGTAAATATATATAAAATATAAAATTATAAAATTTATTTGAAAGTATAAAAGAGCGTTTATTAGGTAATTGTAGCCTTAACCCTGGAACCAGTTAAGGCTACAATTTCTTAATATAACAAATATAACCTGTAAAGAAAAGGGTAAAAATCTTGTATCAGACAACATAAAGTGCCCTGCGGGAAATTTGTGGCAATTGGTCCAACAGACTGGTCCTGGCATTTGTGAAAATAGACCAAGTACAAAAAGAAAGGACTCATGACCAGTGAAAGAAGAACCCTTAACTGGTTTATGAAGCACAAAAAGGTAGAAAAAGTAATAAATTACAGTACAGTCTTCAATGGTGCTGTGACACATTTTTTGTACTTTATAAAATTTGGTTCTTGAATTTAATTTTAGGACTTGTTTTATTTAAATAATACTAATAATAATTTGTATTGAAATAATACTACGTTTTAGTAACTGACACTAAGCATGTTCATTGCGAATAGATCTATGACTGGTCAAATGGTGTCAATTGACCCCATCCAATGACAATCCCATGTAAAAATGATAGATCTTATTCATATAAAGTGTTAGAACTAGAACCGGTCTCTACCACCAAAGACCTATCACGGTACTATTTTGGTGTCAGTTCGCTTCCCTCTAGGGTACATACTAGTCGAAATATCTAACACTGAAAAGCTGCTGGTTGGGTCAATGTACAGCCCTAATAAAAGCATCAACATGGATCATATCCTAGAAACCCAGAGCACTTTTACTCTCGAATCTTTTTACGACAAGCTTTAAACATTGCCTGATCTCTGCTTTACTAGTAACAACTTACACCTGCTTCTATTCGACCAGTAATTTGTGACTTTAATATTGTAAATAACACTACACCACAATTAAATCATTTATTTCAGAAAATTTTAAGCAACACAGTTTGTTAAAAATAAAATTTTAGGTCAACAAACTATTTATTTGATTCAATGAAAAAATTTATCTAAATTAAACTTTGCAAAATAGCACTCAATAAAACATATTAAATAATGAAATAATTAAATATTTCTTCATATTCAATACAAAAAAAAAATATTTGAATCAAAGTGAAGACAGTATTTTTACAACTTTTGTCCAATTTTAAACTCATAATTCTCATTCGCTTTACAGTTTTTGTTGATTAATATCTTTACTTGTTCCAAAATCTTTGGAAAAAGGTTTCCTGATGATCTGTACTAAGCAACTAGCGATATATGAATAGAAACTGGCTTCTTCCCCCCCAATAAATTTGAGTGTATTAATCAAAGAAAAAAAATTAGGAATTTAGGACATCATACATAATTAATAAATTAATAAATAAATAAAAATTTGATAAACATTTTGTTTGATTTATTCAACATTTCCAACAATTTATTTTAACAAATCACGCAAACATTTTGTTGAAAACAATTATTTTGGGCAACAACTTTTTTTATTGGCTCAATTAATTTGGTTGTTGACTAAAAATTCAATAACTACACCTACAAACTTTTTTTTAATTCATAACGCAAAAATCGTCATTGTAATTAAATATGTATGCGATTTTCGTATTCAAATATGAAAAATATTTTTTCTGTGCATCACGTCCGCCTTGACGATTCAATTACTGGAATATAGAGATTACAAGAATATCGGCTTTCGGTCACTTGATACTGAGGTATCATCCTCAAATTGGAATGATGTGTTTTATATGGCTACTGTTGATGAACAATTAAGTTCTCTACAACAAAAGGTGATCTATCGTTTGAAATAATATGTACCTTTAAAAGCAAAAGTTATATGAAACGTTAAACCATGATTTACAAGTGAGATAAAAACCCTAATCAAATCAAGGAATCATGCTTACAAAAAGTGCAACAGTTTCAGAGTACATATCTTTAAATAGGCGAGGGCTGCCGTAAATTCAAAAATTAGAATGGCTAAGTCAATGTACTGTCAAAATAAATTTCTAAAAAATAAATATATTGACTCTGGAAGAAAATGTAGGAATATTCTTAAAATGGGTTTAGTTAATCGTAGGATTACGGCGGCCACGGCACAGATCCTTGACGTGAACGATCTAAACTCTCAATTTCCAAGTACATTTATGCCACCAATAAACATAAATTTGTATAACAACTTGGACTTTAAACAAAACCAAATAATGACGTTGGTTATGATAAATTACATCAAAAGTTTATCAAGCTTACTCTTCCTTAAAGCCGGTTCACACACGTCAAGTTTGACTCGTCAAGTCTTGAGTTTTTACGAGAGAGGGGAAAAGAAATGGCATTCTCTTTTCCCTTCTCTCTTAAAAGCTCAAGACTTGACTTGACTTGACTTGTGTCAACCGGCACTTACATACTAACCCACTTAACTCATTTTATCAACATGGTCATCACAACGTCGACGTACCCATCTGAATGGAAGGAAGCATGCGTGAGCTACCGACCAATTTCAATTTTAAACACCCCAATCAACAACGCAAGAGGTTTGGATAGACAAAATATTTTCACATGCTTGTCAAGGTGTTTGTGAAGTTTATTTGTTAGTTTACTTAAATGGTGTTTTAAGGTTTTTGTTTGGTATTTGCGTGTGCGAAAGCGTGTGGCTGTGTGTGTGTGTGTTTTTCTCTTGAGGCGATTTTGTATATAAACTTCAAATTGTATCTAACATTATTTAGTAGTGTTTTGTTTTTAAAGAAATATAAATCTGTATGAACGTTAAAACTAAAAATTTGTTTGATTGGGTTTTTTTTTGCCTTATAGTAGTGTGTTAACTTTTGTTAAAAATTTCAATTTAAAATTGTTAGGATATAATTTATATTATGAATACAGTTATCAAGTAAGTAATACCCATCACCACATGCGGAAAGGATATAGACTAGGAATGCTAATCGGAATTGATTTTTAAAATCATGGGATTCAGAGTTTTGGGACTCCCGATCCCGAAATACCAGGATTTTCCGGACTTCAATTTCCCACTTGACTCTTCACTGTAAAAAAAACATCAACTTTCCACGTTATAGAAATATAAATTTAATTTATACGACCATATTCGTCTATTCTCCAACCAAGCCTAAATCTTATTAAAAACACACATCTTAAATAGCAACATTCATAATCTCAAGTTGCTTTTGTTCTCCTAGTTTCACTCCTACGATGCAGGCAAAATACTATAAAAATTACCGTTTTTAGGAATAAATTACCGCGCGCAAAGGTTTTTAATTAAAGCATTAACAGCAGTATTCATTAACAATTTATTTAAATTTTAAATGTGTTTTAGGAAAATTTAGCAGATCAATTTTTGTTTTAAAAAACATTCTAAGCGAAAACTATTGTATTTTATTACAGCTTTAAACATTTTTGGATTTTTAAACGAAATGGTTGAAAATATGTAATATTTACAGCGTTGCCGTTGTGACCCTTTTTCATGCCAATGACAGTTTTTATGACCTTTTTTTAAATTTATCCCTTTGTAACATTTTAAAAAAAATTTATGAAACTTTTTTTGACATTTTTGAAAATAACTACAAGTTTCCATATTCCTTACAAAAGTTCTCATTAGTTTTGTGAAAATACATATAAAAATTGGTAGCATGTCATAAAGTCCAATGTCAAAGTGTGCTTTCCTCTCTCAATTTGCTCGAAACCGAGCTGGAAGAATGGACTAAAAGTGAAGAATTAATTACCAAATATAGAACAAGTATTTCTAAAAAGTGCTAAACATTATCGAAGGCCTTTGTAAAAGTAATTTTTTTTTTTTTTTTTTTTTTTTTTTGAAAATATGACTAATATTGGAATGTACCTGTGAATTGTTTCTTAGTTTTAACACACTTATAAAATTATTACAGCAAAGCTGAAGGCCCACACCATGCGTTGATGCGTATGATACTTTTTGTGCATTTTATGCGATTCTAAATTCAAGTAACATGCCATGCGTTTTATGCGCCAACTTTGTTTTCTTTCATCAGCTGTTGTGCTAATATGTTAATCAATTAAAAACAATTTTGCCAAAAAATGGAAAGTGTAATTGATATTTTAAAAGCATTTTTTTAAACAGAATTCATAGAGGAGTAAGCTTTTATTATAAAAATATTCTTGATTTTTCACAGTATCAATAAGTTTCAAGTTCATCGCATTTGTTCAAAAAAAAAAATAATGAACACAACAAAGATGACACTCAGAACATAAAATTAATCGATAACTAGAATGGTAAATTTTGTACGTGGTAAAATTGTGCTTAAAATTAATTTTAATGCATTTTATTCTTTTAAGTTTATACAATCTTTATTACGAAAGCTTTTTTTCTTGTTAAAAACCTCTTTTAATGCAAAAAAATAGTTAAAAGTAATCCACCACACAAACATATTTATCGATAACATTGAAAATAAAATATTATTTGTCATCCATGGCCATCAATAACAACTGACTTTTTTTCACCACACATGCGACGGATACAAAAGTAGAAAGTAAATCTACTTTCATGCGTTGATGCAACTAGGCATTCTATGCGATTTTCTGTGTAACTTGTCACATACAATTACACTGCATCTACTTTTTTGGCAGACGCATAAACGCATGGTGTGGACCTTTAGCTTAACTGATTGTGGGTTATCAAATTCGTTTTTCGTACTGTTAAAATTTAATAAAAATATAGTTATTTTACGAATAATTTTATATTTTAACATTTATGTTTGTTATTCAAAAAACAAACTACCAAAAAATAATGTTTTCCGTATTTATTTTGTTATGTATGTAGTTTGATTTTTGTCAATTAAAAAGTATAAATCAAAGCAAATTCAACAAGGTAAACCCTCGTCATCTGTTAAATCCAGTTTGTCAAAAACTTTTATATTTTATTTTTATTGTTTATCATTTTCAATAAATTGTCAAAGTTAAAATTTGTAAGAAATTTTGTGAAAAATTTTATATTTTGGTTACAAAAACAAACAGAAATGCATGCCAAAATTTTCTAAAAAAAAAACACAAAATTTAATATAAAAATGGAGTCAATAAAATTTTGTTAAGATCGGTTCATAAATTACCATCTGCCCCACTCTCAAAAAATTATTTAGTGCGCCTAAAACTGTAACAAATAATGGTATTGGAGTCAAATTCATTCCGCAATAGTTCCGTAAGAATCGAAACCACTCCGCTTAGTTTCGTAAAGATCGATCCTTGATTAATCAAATTAAGCCCACTCTGGATAATCATTTAAATAATATTAAACCTGTTACAAAATTATAGATATTGTGATTAAATTTGGTCGAACTTAGCTTTATATTACTAAAAATACCACTTTTGCTAGCAGCCTTCTGAAAAGCACTTTATATTGAAATTTTGTCTAATTTAGGTTTTAGACTACACAGATTCTACTTTTTTGACAGCTGCGTATGCAGCGAAAAAGCGAGTAACGCGTGGTGTGGACCTCCAGCTTAAGCGCAGAATTATGCACAAGTATAACTCTAGGTCAGCGAAGGGCAGATAGAGAGCATTGAATAAAAGAGAGTAAATTAGTTGATTTATCAGAAGTACGAGTACTAGAGATGAGCGATATTTCCGTACCTGTGATTTAATCACTGTTACTGAATAATCACGAATCACAGTTGTGACCAAATCTGTTAAGTAACAGGTACTTGCTAAGTTGTTATTTTCTTATTTTGTTTCATACACAAATTTATGATATTTCACTGTTTGTGTGGGTAATAGCGTTTTTTGCACTCATGAATGTAATTGTTGCTATTTTTTCTTTTGTTCTCTCTTCTTCCTTTTTAGAATTTTTTTTCAGCCAATGTTTATTTGTTCAAGTATGTCCAACTAAACAGGTGATCGTTTTTGTTGCCTTATTTCTTTGTCAAACTCCATAAAAAAAAATTTTCAAATATCCAAGAACAAAAATAAAAGTTGTGATCACAATCACAGTTTTAAATAACAGTGATTTTAAAATCACGTTCACTAATCACGATGTTCCTTAAAAATCACGGGATCGCTCATCTCTAACGAGTACTATTGCCGAATGTTGAAATAATATATTTAAGAAACAATACAAAACAGAACTCATATAAATTTCATTGCGTTTGCTAAAGGCTCGTATGTTGAAAACACAGTTTCTTACGAGCCTGGCGAGCACATACAAAAACAATAGGCTGTATTAACTACACCGCAACTCGTTTTAAGGCGAGTATCATCAATCATAAAAATGGGTGCTCGTTGCAGTTCTCTGGTGTGGACCTCCAGCTTTAGTTTCACCAACGTTTTATTTTGTGAGAAAATATTGTTAAGTAATTTTGTTTTGTTTTCTAATGTTAGGGAAGGCGTGATCGAAGGGGCGTAAAATTACATACGAAATACAATTATCAGGCATGTTCTGAAAATCACAAGATTTCAAATCACTTGTGATTTTAAAATCACAATTAATATTTAAGGGTGTTTTGAAAACCACAATAGTTTTAACTTGGTTGAAAATAGTGGAAAAAATAAGCATGTGATTTTCAATTGGCGTCCACTTAGCTGAACAGTTTAAAATGACAATTATGAAAAAAGTTTTTTGTCCAGAACACCTTTCTTGTGATTTCAAATCACTTTCACAACAAAAGGATTTTAAGAACATGCCTGTATGTCAAGTAGAAAAAATAGCGGGTACTGTGATAACATTTTAAACATTTAAAATATAAGGGACACTCTAATATACATATGTACATCAATAAATCTGTGCAAATATGGTAGCTTATATATATATATATATATGTACATATATATAAAAATATTATTATTTTTTCATTTTAGGAATTCAATTTGTTGGCGTAGATGCACAACCTTAAACAAATGTCATACACTAAAGTTTATATTCGCTTCGATAGCGTTAATTTTTTTCGCAAGCGGTACGTTTCTTAAGACTTTAAAATATTCAAACCTAAGATTTAACAATGTTTTGCTAATTTTAGGACACAAAACCACCACAACCGCCACAGGCACACAAATTTGTTATTCGGAAGAATGTCTTCGTACCGCCTTGACAGTTAAGGGTAAAATGCAACCCGAAATAGATCCTTGCGATAATTTCTATCAGTTCAGTTGTGGTAATTATATCGATAAAACTCGAATACCCGAAGACAGTTCTTCTATTGACCCATTATCGACAATAGCGAATGAATTGCAGATACAACTGCGTGATATTGTAGAAGAAGAAAGAGCTGAATCGGATCCTAAATATTTAAAATCAGCACATACTTTGTATAAGGCGTGCATGAATGAAGGTGGGTTTTGTTGGCGGAGATTTTATTGGGCAGAAAAATATAAATTTTAATTTTTTTATGGTTTTTACAGCTTTAATTGAGAGTTTGGGCGCCGAACCAATTCAACAAATTGCCAAAAGTTTAGGGGGATGGCCTGTTCTGGATTGTGATTGTTGGGATATTGATGATTCCTGGAGTTGGCAAAAAACTGTTAAGAAACTCCGACGATTCGGCCTCGACATTAATACTGTTTTTCGCTTTTCAGTTGATGTGGATCAAAAAAACAATACTAAACGTATGATAAGGGTATGTCAGACCTAAAAAATATTTTACAAAACAAGTTAGAGTGCAATAATCGGCTGTGCCGAATCTTTGATACCCTTCACCGACAGTTGATTTGAATATTATTTTATCTTTATAAAAACAGACATCAGTAGTGCAATTCACTAACTTTTAACACTTTAAAAAGTGTTAACTTTAACCACACATTTTGATGTTTGCACTAACCACTACGTGATTCACTAACTTATTTATAACCACGGTAAACAGTTTTATATTTCTCTCTATTCAAATTGATAGATCGTGGCAACTCTGCCAAGAGAAACATCAAAATAGGATAAAATAACAAAGAAGAATAAAAAAAACAAAACAAAAACCTTTTAATTTAGAGATTTTAAATGATATTGTGCAAAGTGCTTAAATAAATTCTAATTTTTATTATTATATTAATTATTTTATTTTATTATTTTATCAAGTTAATTTTAATTAAATTAATTTTCTTAATTTTTTAATTTTATTTGATAAGAATAGGATAAATAAATAAGAAGCTCTTCGGAAAATTGGTGTGTGATAAGAAGTTGATAAATTGTAGGCTAAATACTTTAAAGCCATATCATTTAATAAACACCTTTCTAAGCGGATTTAACCACACCGAAAATGTTGGTGTTAATAAACCACAATTTGGTTTGTTTAAAATAACAGCTGACTGAAACAGCTGGCTTTTAACACCAGCAGATGTCGTTAAAAGTGTTAGTGAATAGCAAAATGGTTAATTTTGTGGTTAACATTTTTAAACGAAACAATTGTGGTTTAAAAAGTTTAAATTGGTTGCGGTTTAGAACTTTACTTAATTATTGGCCGACAATCAGAAATTTGTTTGCTTTTTTTTAGCAATTTTTACTTGCGTAAGTAAAATATCACGGCTCGTAACAGTTTTGGCCAAACTTAAATTTTTTTTGAAATTAGTTTTAGCGTTTGCAGTAAATTTCAGAAGGCTGCTAAATATGTGATCTAAGGTAAATTATTGGCCGTATACTACAAAATTGCATGACATTTTTCTGGTCAAATGAAACTAAGTTGGACGCAATTTTACCGCAACATCTATATCTGCTACGGTTTAAGGCGTATTTAATTAATTTTCCAGAGTGGGCTTTATATGGGGCCTACGTGTCATTTCTAGTCTTATAAAATTGTGACGTGCCAAATTGTGTTATGATAGCGTTATTAATTATGGTTTTAGGCGTACTTAACTGTTTTCCGGGAGTAGGGTTATATGGGGCTTAGGGTAAATTATGGACGGATCTTCACGAAATGTTACAGCGTGTTTTCCAGTCGAATAAAACGAATTTTTGCAAAATCTTATATTATTCCGTACATTGTTCCACCATTTATGTCAGTTTTTGTAAAAAAAAATTATCAATTTTTTAAGATGGTGGCTCCAAATTTTGATTCATAGCTCTGATCCTACTGAGCCAATTTTGCTGGATTTCAATCCAAAGCTCCTTAGGATAACTATTTGACACCAAGTTCGAAAGAACAGACGGAACGACAGACGGGCATGGCTAAATCGACTTGGAATTACTCAAGGAGCCAGATTATAAAGAAGTTATGGGGTCTGAGATGAATAATAAAACATTTTCACACGGAATGAGAAACTTTGTATGCCCTCTTCACAACTAATTGTAGAGTGGATGGTATAAAATTCAAAAAAAAATCGTGACCAGTAAATTAAACAAACTTCAGATAATTGTTTAATCTAAGCGAGAAACTGTTAAATGATGTTTGATCCAGCAAACGTTTTGGTGTAAGCATAGGTTTACAGTAAGTTTTTATTTAAGTAGATTCGATAAAACAAAATTTACTCTTTATAATTTTTAAAAATACCCATACGTTTTAAATTTGGTCGGCATTTAATTAATAAGCAAAAAAATATTCAAGTCGGTGGTACATTCAATGCTTTGAAATAAATTTTTTACCACTAAGCACATGGTATGTCTTAAAGCGCTCGTTATTTGAATTTTGATAAGCTTCAAAACAAACAAATATGACAGTGAAACTTCGATAAACAGAATATGAAGAGGATCGAAAAATACTTCATTATTGCTATTTATTCGCTGTGCATATGTATCATTAAAACATTGGTGTAACTAAAGTTTAAGAAATACGAAAAAATACTTTAAAACTTTAATTTTTGTTAATTTTTTTGATAATGATTATTTGTCATATTCTTTGCAGTTGGACCAACCTTCCATTGGCATAGATCGTGAATATTTTATTTTGGGTTTGAATAATACTATTGTTTCGGCCTACTTCGACTACATGGTTGATACAGCTGTACTTTTTGGTGCTAATATTTTAAAAGCGAAACGGGAACTACGAAAATCCTTACAATTTGAAATTGATTTGGCTCGTGTGAGTTTAACGAATTCTCAAAAGAAAAATGAACCAATTAATACTTATTTAAAAATTTAGTTCTCCTTGTCAAAATTTAATAGAAGTAACATCACTAAACTGTATAATTTGCGCAGCATCGAACAATTGCAAAAAGATTATCCATATGTTCAGTGGTTGAAATACATAAATGATATGTTGCCCAAAGGTGTTACGGTTAATGAGGGAGAAATCGTGAATGTATTAGTGCCCAGTTATTTTGAAAACTTGGGCAAACTCCTACAACACTACCAAAAGCGTGACATTGCCAATTATATGTTTTGGCGAATATATGAGGAAGCGGTAGTTTTCTTATCGGAAGAATTCCGAAAACGAAAACTGCAATATACCAAAGTGGTATCGGGTGTAAAGCAGCAAGAGGCTAGATGGAAAATGTGTTTGAATCTTGTCTCGAAGAGGTAAGATTTGAAAACTGTTTATTCAAAAGTTTAAAGGTCCTATTAATACAAATAATATTCTAGTTTTATAATGGGTTTATTAATCGTGATAAAATGATATCTTTAGGGTATCGATACGTTCACTCGGAAAAAATGTATGTATGTAATGTGTATGCTTCTCGTTGCTTATTTGACTTTTGGAGAATTCAGCGTAGTCATTATTCAATGTTGTATGCAAAGCGCTAGGACATCTGTTATAATGTTACTCTTGCCAGGTATATAACGGATGTATGTAGGGCGCTGCGAAATGTGGCCCCAAAAAATAAATGATAATTGACCCCAAATTTTATGCTATTTTTCATAATGCAATATGACCCCATTCTTTCAATGAAAAATGACCCCAAAAAATGAAAAATAACCCTAAAAATAAAATGAAATATGACCCTAAATTTGGGGTAATTCTTCATTATATTAAACATTTTCGGTGGGGTTTAGGGATGCCAATCGGGACTGGTTTTCGCAAATCCCGGGATTCGGGATTACAAAAAATCAAATACCGAAATCCCGGGATTTTACGCCATATCGGGATTTTTCGGGATTCGGGATTTTTGAAAATTAAGAGATAAATGCTTTTTATAGATATTTATTTAAAAAAATCGTATTTAAAAGAAGTTTACAAACGAAGGTTATATAATAAATTTATTATTTTAAAGTTTAATATTACTTAAATTTGTAAAAACTTTATATTGTGACTTTTCTTATTTAATGACTAATTTAATAAAATATATGATAAAAAAAGAACGTACGATTTTAAGCAATGTGTTACTTGATTCAATCAAGTAAATCAATTTATTTAGTTAACCATTAAAATCTTATTTAAACAAAAACGCGTTTTTATAACCACCACTAGGTACTTGCGGTAGGATTTATGTAGTGTATAAAATACATTACTTAATATTGTGAAATCGCTCCATTAATTATCGTAGGTTCGATGTCAACTCTCGGAAAACACTTTAATAATCTTAACCCTGTAAAGAGTAAAGTTTAAATTTTGTATTTGGTGCACCAGTGAATTGTTTTGTGCATTTCAAAAACACTTTTTTCTTTAATAAATTTTCTTGTTTAATTGTTTTCAGCACTTCTGACGTTAAAATTTCTTTATAATTATTGGACACGCTTGAAAATAATAACAGAGTGTAACAATTTTTTAACGTTTTTAATGACAGTATTAACAGAATTAATCAAAAAAATATTAAAGATAATATTTTGTTCCCTATCCTCTCATTGGGAATGTCATAATGAATTTCTTTTTATAAAAAAAGGTTAAACAAAAAAATTAAGTTAACAATTTCGGGATTGACAAAATCCCGAAAATTCCGGGCTTTTCGGGATCGGGATTTCGGGATTGGCATCCCTAGTGGGGTTCATATGCCATAAACTAAAAATCCAAACTTTTATAATCCCGATTTCGAAATCCGAATAATTATACAGTTTTGGCTTTAAAAATTGAACTATTGATAGCATGGTTAGGCTTTCGGTCATGCGCAAGGATTTTTTCCTCCATGGTATAACGAGCACTGGCATCGCTTACTAAAGCTTCACTACATAACCGGCAAGGATTATCTCCACTTTGGTATAAGAATACTTTAAGTAAAAATGTTTGGGGATATTTTTCATTTCTTTATATTAGCATGTTATATTTGTAAACGAAAAACAGCCCCAAAGTAAAAATTGTGATTTTATTCGGGGCCATTTTTCATTCCTCGATAGGGTAATTTTTCATTGTACTTAAAATGCAAAAACACCCTTATGAAAAAATTAAAAATAACCCCAACAAACAAAAAAATTGCCCCAAAATTGCGTGTTGTTGTGTCACATGTACAATTATGGGGTATTTCTTCACTTTCCTTTTGGGACCATATTTTGGGTTCATAACGTACCATGGCTCCAATATAAATTCCCCTCCTGAAAATAATCAATAAATAGATAACATATAGATATCACTCCTGAAATATTCGAACTGTCGGAGGAGGGTTTTAAAGATTCCACACAGCCGAATATAGCAATTTATCTTGTTTTTGTTAACTCTGTTTTTTTCTAATTCTCATTTACAAAGTCAGTCAGTTCCTTTATGTTGAATCGTTTAGAAAAAAGGCGCATTATCAGTGAATAAAACAAAACTAATTACTAAGTCCGATTGATACAACTTTCCAAAAGTTTTATAACATCAGTTCCAGCTCCTAAACAAGGGGCGAGTATATAATTTTGCCGGATTATGCACTCAAATTGCAACCTGTGTGTGATGGCGCCTCTCACATACGAGGGAGGTTGATAAATACATTGTTTGTCACCTAAGTGGATAAGATCTACCATGGGATCTTTTTCACATCTCTGCCAAATTGCAGCAAAAAAGTTATAGATGCGAACACAATAAGCAAACTGTGCATCGTTCAACCTAATGATACATTTGTGACTTTGACCGCAATTTATTGTGGTGTTTTTGAACTCACCCTTTACTTTAAAAACTAGTTTCAACCCACATTAAAAAAATTGCTTTTGAAAACATAAAAATTTGCACCATTTTAATTTAAAAGCTCTTTTGAGCCGTTAACCGCTACAATGATATTAATCAAACAACTACTTCTGAGAACTTAACTTAACACTCAATTTAATATCTTCTTTACAAAAATAGCTTTGGAGCTGCGTTGGGCTCTCTATATGTGCGCAAGCATTTCAAAGAGGACTCTAAAGCCACAGCCTTGGAAATGGTCAACAACATACGCGCTGCTTTTAACCAAGTACTTAACAAAACTGAATGGATGGATATGCGCACAAGAGAGGAGGCCAAAAAGAAGTTAAGCTTGATAACTCCCCGTATTGGTTATGCCGACGAGTTATTGCGTAACGATATATTAACAGAATACTATCGTAAATTAAAACCTATTCGTCCTGATAAATATTTTAAATCATTATTGGAAACTCGTGTTTTTGCCAACGATTATAAGTTTAACAAATTGAGATTGCCAGTAATTAAAGACGATTGGTTATCATTTGCCCTTCCAATTGTGGTTAATGCTTACTATTCGGTGCTTCAGAATATTATACGTAAGTTGACAATAATAAAGGATTATTAATGAGGTTGCCTTCCTAAGCATTTGTATGCAATGTCGAAGCAGTGTTTACATCAAGCAATTATTCTTTACAACAATGCAAATGCATTGGTATTTAAAATTTTGCTACTTGCACTTGTTGCATTTGTTTGAATGTATGTATTTTGCGAAACAGATGATTTAGGGAATGACGTATGCATGTACTTTGGTTGACATACAAAGTTTGCACGGTTGCGTTTAGAAATATGTACGTGACATTGTGGCAATGCAAAGAAGCATGCGTTTAGGAAGTCAGCCTGATTTCTAAAGAAATTATTTCAGATCAAAATCGATCCCAAAAATATCAATTTGAATCAAAATGTTATCCAAAGAAATCTTTTCTATTGAAGATCATTTTCAAAGAAATTTTTTCGAAGCAAAGTGCTTTCAAAATTTCTAAGAAAAATAGTTTCCAAATCGAAAAGTTTTTTATGGAAATCTCTACTTAACTTTTAAATTTCTATTTAGAGTTCCCTGCCGGCATTTTGCAAGGTTCCTTTTTTAACAGCGAACGACCTAAGTCCCTGAATTATGGTTCCATCGGTTTCGTTATTGGTCATGAAATCACTCATGGTTTTGATATGAGAGGTCACATGTTTGATGGAAATGGCAATTCAATTGATTGGTGGCAACCTGAAACTAAAAAGGCCTATTTGGAAAAGGCGAAATGCATGATTGAACAATATGGCAGCTACACAGATAAACAAACTGGACTTAAGGTACATAAGTTTTTCAATACTGTTAAGAGTTAAAATTTTTATATATAAATTATTTGGTATAAAATAGATTATTTTGATCATTTTTGAATTGATCTTATTTTTCTCCATTTTAGGTTAATGGTTTTAGTACTCAGAATGAAAATATTGCTGATAATGGCGGCGTGAAAGCATCCTATTTGGCTTACACGCAATGGTTGGACAATAATAATGAGGATCCCCAATTGCCTGGATTGAATTACACATCCAAACAATTGTTTTGGTTATCAGTTGGCCAAACGTGGTGTGGTAAATTCACAGATGGTAAATTTTTACATTTTTTTTTTAAATTTATTTTGTAATAATTTAGAAATATTATTGCAGAATCTATTGATAAGCGCATTAAGACTGGTGTTCACACGCCATATGAATTCCGCATTTTGGGGCCCTTAAGAAACATGGAAGAATTCTCCAGCGATTTTCAGTGTGCCAAGAATTCACCCATGAACCCGGTGCAGAAATGTGAAGTATGGTAGATTTTATGTACATACTTTATTTTGTTTAATTAAAACAAAAAGAGTTAAATTCTTTCAAGAAAATACCGCCTTCCGAAAAAAACTCCAATAAAATTTAAGTTCAGAAATTTTACATAAAATGTACATTAAAGTGCTCAAAAAAATTTGGAACGACAAAAAATTATGCCAATAAATAATTACTTTTGCAATAAAATTTAAAAAGACCAGAATGTGTATGTAATTATCGTAAAAATGCTTTTTTTTAAGTTTATTCAATAATATATTTTGTGCAACATCCTCCATTTTCGAAACAACGGTAAAGTATCTCGAAAACAAGAGTTCACCTAAAATACGGTTAGCACCACTGGATTCAGCGTAGCTGAAATCGGTTAAAATGCCCGTTTGTCCGTTGTTTCAACATGCACATTAAAGAACGCTGTAACTGACAAAAAATCGAAAATACTTTTTTTTGCATCATTTTTATCAGAAAAAATACTGCGTCGATTTGTCCCGGTCCCATATTTGTATGATGAAACAAAATTCACTTGCGCAAAAAAAACTCGTTTGCTGTAAGCCGCAGAATCACCGGGAATAGTTGACTTGAGAGGAAATGTTTACAGCCAATAACAGAGAACGGCTTACTGCGATTGAAAAAAAATTGCATTTAATGAACACCAACAAATACACTCGCTTGCGGTCATACAATCAAACTTGCGCAACCGCGAACATTCGCTGCTGGTATGCAGTCGTTCTAATAATGCACATTGTGCTTTGTTATTTATACCAGGGATTTCCATTTCCCTGCAAAAAATAGGACCAGTCCAAACACGCGTGTAAAGAGTAGCCCACAAGGGACTAGGACTAGTCCAAAAGTAACCCAAACGTATATAAAAAACATGGTGTATTTAACATTACGATGTCCTATGGCAGGACCATATTACCCATCTTTGGACTACAGAGGAGTAAATTCTTTGCACAATCCCTGCAAATATTATTGGACCACCTGATCCATTTTGATTAAATGGACTACTCCATGGACTGGTCCGATGTAATGCAAGCATGTACCATGTCATTATTAAAAAGTGTTTGTAGTGAGACGACATGTCTTCGTTTTTTAACGACATGTTTTCGTTTTTAAAGGAAGTTAAAACTAACTGCCTGTTTGTAGAACGCGAGCGCAAAAGTGACTCGTTTAACTAACATTCAAAACAACAACCACAAATTTCGAATTTTTGTTTTTGTTTTAAATGTTTATTAAACGAGTCACTTTTGCACCCGCGTTCTACAAACAGGCAGTAATCCTCTTGTGTACACAATGGAGTAGTTTTAAAACTACTCTTTTGTAGTCCAAAGATGGGTTATATGGTCCTGCACTTTCAATAAAAAACTCACGCAAGCACAGATCAAATGTGTACAAAACGATGTTAAAGTTACCAACGTTGAACTTCGTTTTGCAGGCATAGACCCAGCGGGAAAAAGAAGGAGTACGGATGCCTTCTAGAAGGCCTCTGTACTACTTCTTTTGGATATACAAGGCCTTCTCGCTCCATTCCACACTCATATCTTTTTTACACACGTTGTCATTGCGGAGAAGGCCTTCCGCTCTCGCTTCTTTAGCAGGTACATAAGAATGGCAACGGGATCAAAAAAATAATTGTTTTGCTTTTGCTTGTGCAAAAAAAAAACAATACAAAAAATGTTACTCCTTCTCTACTCCCTTCTCATAGAAGCGAGTGTGGAAGGTGTATCTTATCTTTTACACCAAAGAGCCGTGGCCTTCTATGAGGCATTCTTTAGCAGTTAAATAAGAATAGGAATTTAATCAAAACAATTTTTAGCAGGCCTTTTAAATGGCCTGAAGTAAGAAGGTCTTCTGAGTTTTACAGCTGGGGAGTTAATGTAAATTTTAGCGTATGAATAAAACAACAAAAATAGTGCATTTTGCAGTTCTCTGGCCACCATGTCTGGCGCGTAGAAATTTTCAACAACTTTCCGTAGCATTTGCGGCCGTATTTCGCCGGTAACTCTTCGAATTTTGATTTCTATGTGTACAATTGCTTGTGGTTAACCGACGTAGACAAGTGACTTAACATAACTACAAAATCTCTAATCCAATGGGGTAAAATTACACGATCTTGGGGTCCAGTTAATTGGGCCGTGATTATTTTTGTTATATTTCATTTTTTCATCAAAAGTTTCTTTGAGTAAATCAGTTGCAGCGACCGCTGTGTGGCATGTGGTGCCGTCCTGTTGGGACCACATATTAATGCCACGTAATTGAGGTACGAGCTTCGAATCATGTTCCTATACCTTTCACCATTGAAAGGAACATTCTGCCATCATCGGTTTTGAAGACATATGGTCCTATGACTTTGCCTGCCCATAAAGTCCACCAAACAGTGATTTTCTGTGGATGTAATTGTGTTTCAACAAAAGCTTGTGGATTCTCCTCCATCCAAATGCGACAATTCCGGAATGGATATTCAAAATCAATACAAATTTTTGCCTCAGCCCATTCGCCGATGGTTGTTTGGCTTTAATTTTTCAACAAGTTGAATCTTGAAAGCTTTTAATCCAAGATTCTTTCTGTAAAATCTTCCCAGTTGCTGAAAAAGGCGACGAATTGATTGTTTAGGATCGTCTTCAATGCTTTTCTGAACAGTGGCTACAGTTTCTTCCTCGCGCACTGTTCGTTATCTCACGGGATGCACATTATCAGTAACAGTAAATGGGGTCCGAAAATGATCTATTGTTCTTTGTATAAGCCGCTCTGAAGAACGATTATGTACGCCATTAAATAGAAGAAGAAGTGCACGATGAGTTTGACGAATAGAACAATTATTTTGATTAAAAATTTCAACAATTTGCACACGTTGCTCTGTTGTACGTCGATTCATAATTAAATTTTAATGCAACTAACCCCAGAAGCTCGTTTCTGTATTTCTCGCATCGTAAATTTTTTCACATTAAGTGTGAAACAAAAAATTCCATCGTTTCTCGATTTGCGAGAAAAACGTGTTTCTGTATTTAAATGGGAAAACAGACAACACAGATTTAGTTTTAACTGGAATATTTCCAGTAATTAAGTGTCAAATGAAAGCGAAACGACAACAAAAGAAATAAATATAATAAAAACAGGGCTGCCAGATTTGATGATTTATCTTAATTTTGCTCCGAAAATAGCAAAGTGCCGATTTGCTAATTTTTTCTAAAAAGTGACGAAAGCAAAAACAAAATTAACAATATTTTATAACTTTATTGAAGCTTTCTATTAAAATTTATATTGAATTTTTAAATTTCAAACACTTCATACATATTTTGTGGCGTTGAAAATTAAAAAAACAATATCAATTTCTGTAGAAATCAACAACAAAATTATATATTTGCTCTTCTTAGCTTATATGGACACTTTTGTGCCAAACCATTATTTCGGTAAGAAAAAAAGTTGTTTGTCTATAACCCGTTTATTTATGAATCGATTTTTGCAATTTTAAATACCAGGTATTCTACTAAGACCATATCTACACTATACAATTAACGCCGCAACTTTCGCATGCAACTTTTCGTTTGTTAGCAAGAGGAGTAGGGAAGAAAAAGGGATTGAAAACGTTGAAAAAATGCTTGAAAAAATTTAAATATAAATGTGAAAAGAGTTTCGTAGCAACTGTTTTAAAAGAAAATAGAAAAAAAACTCGGCGTTAATTGCATAGTCTAAATGCGGTATAAGTCTATTTCAGCTGAAAAAGAAAAGTTATAAGAATAGGTAAATTATAGATTTATCGGTAAAAATTAGAGGCAAAAGTGTTTTTTAGTCATATCTCAGCCATTTTTGAACCAATATTTTGAAATTTCAATAATATCCTATTTGGACTACATACGATACAAATATAAAACAACGTCGTCACTATCAATTCTGGGTTTTTCGCAAAAATAAAAACCCTAAATATTAATAATACTGTTAGCTAAGCTGATTTAATTTAAAAATTTTAAATTTCTTTGCATTTGTATATATCTATTTTAAATAAGTTTGTATGTATATTTTATTAAACTTGACTTCTTTTTGTTTTTATAAAAATATTTTTTTTATTTTTTGTTAATATTTATTTTTGATATGATATTTTGTCAAGCCTTCGTGTGACTTCTTCAGGGGAAAATAACAATTTTAAATTGTTATAGGATTAAAGAAAATAAATTATTTTATAAAAAATAGACCTCAAGCTTAATAAAATAAATATAAATTTAAAAAATTAAGTTCGAACAATAGGCAAATTATGTGAACATATGTTTATATAAAACTCGCATTAACTTTAACTATGTTTTTGTTTGATTATGTTTTAATAAAAAACCGAACAAAATTTATTTAAAATTACTTTTAATTACCGATTTTTTTAACAAAAAGACGATCTTTTTATTTTTCTCAAGAAATTTACGATTTTTACACAAATTTATCTGGCAGCCTTGAATAAAACCAAAACAAGGAAAGGCTAAAAAAAATTTAATTAACAAAATATAACAGTGGTGTTTTATTTATTTTCATCATTTAAATTATGCACCTCATATTTTAAATTCTTTTTATTTTTTATTCATATTAAAAAAATAGAATATAAACATATTTTAAATTTAAAATATCTATATTTTGTTTTCTCGCACCAATTTCAAATGTAACTTATTTCGACAGTTCTTGTAAGAAACTTTTCGCAAAATATTGTTATAGAAACACTTTTTCTCACATCCTTCCAATAATTGCTGGAAAATTATTTAAATGACAGATAATTCTCGCAACGGAAAGATACAGAAACACTTGTGTGAGAAAACCCATTTTTTTCATTTTGCACTGTTTTCTGACCCGATTCACTGGCTACAGGTCTACACTAAAGATAAATATCTCAGCAAGTTAGTAATAACGTCGGCAGAATAACGGGGCAATATTTCTTATTGCTCAGCTTTTGTTAAAGGCATGGGAAAACGTATTAATGTTAACTCATAATTTGAAAAAAATCAAGGAAGAAGGTGCAGTGTTAAAACTAGCGCTATCTTGCAAAATTATTTTTATTAATATGAATTCTTTCTTATTCGAATTTATTATTTAAATGTACATATAGTAATTTGTTTAAGCTTTGTCTTTTTATTATATAAAAATATTAAATTTATTAATTTTTTTTTGTTAAAGTAAAATTATTATTTGTTTAAAAAAAAAACCCAAAATTAAACAAATTAATATACATTCAAATAATAAAGATCGAATTAGAAAACAATGCGCATAGAAGCTAGCTTTCCCTCAACAATAAATTTCAGTGTATTTATCAAATATGAAAAACTGGGAATTTAGCACGTCATACGAAATCGTATTAATAAGAAAACAATTATATTAATAAAACTAATTTTTTAATTTATTTTAGTATTTATTAAATTCTTTTACTTCCATTATAATTTGCTACCATTTCACAAACGTAATTTCTTTCCCACACAATTTGCTTCTGTTTTTTTTTCTTTTGGCTTATTTTTTCAGTTGGCAACGAAATTTGACGTTTTATGTTCGCAAAATTGCCAACGAAAATGGACTAAAAATTATTGCAACATAAATTGCCGGCAATAAATATGTACAAAAAATTGCTGTCTACATTAAAGATAACATAATTTTGACATTTACTGCAATATATGTCGCAATAAATATCTCTAGTATAGACGGGCATTAAAGAAAAAGCTGTTATCAGCTGTTAAATGGGTATCCAGATAAAGCAGTGATGCCAGCTCAAAGTTGTGGCACTCTTAAAAACATGCAAAGCGTTTTGCAACATAATCATATCTCAAAAAATTAAAAATTTTAAATTACTTTAGCAAAATTGTTCATTCATTTATATTTAAAAAAATAAGTTTTATATCTTAAACCGAACCGAAGTCATAGCAAAATATATGTATTTTAATTAAATCTGTATATACAGTTACATTTTGAAAGCTTTATCGTATTTTTCCAAGTTTGATTTTTTTAGGATATGCACAGAAAAAACGTTTGTAAAAAATTATTCAATTAAAAAATTAATTGGTGTACATTAATTATTCAATTAATTTTTTGTTTGTTGCAATTATTTTATTAATCAAAACCTATAAAATTAAATGTTTGTGTATGTGTGGTGTATTTTAGTTTATGCAATTAATTTTTTAATTTACTAAAACCCTTTAAGATTTTTTTATTGTTTCAAAATTTTTTATTTCATATTATTTAACTACATATTTACATCATTTCTTAATGTAATTAAATGATTAAAATCAAAATCACAATCTTAAAACTATCTTTGTTAAGTGAAATTATTTTAAGATTAAGAGATCGTGTTAATTTGCATTGGGGGAAAAAATCTTGTACGACTTTGATGGAGCGTTCCGCACAAGGGCCACATATAAATTCGCATATTGCTTATACATATGTATGTAATTTGCTACGACATTTTGGAATTAGAATGGGAGCTAGAATTGCAAGAATTGCTTAGAATTCCCTCTAGCATTACTAATCGGTGGTATAGTTTTAAAGTTTATAAATGGAATTTATTGTGCTCCATAAAGTATTTAAAAGCCTGTCCTAGTTCATATAAATATTGCATATCATCACGCCAATTTAAATTTCCAAATATAGCCGTTTCTCGTTTTGCTGATATTCGTGTTTTAATGTATTGTAATTGCTTATCAACTCTGAAGCGAATTCATATGCAATATCTGGTGAGTTGGTTTTTCCGTCCAATGATGCATCCATTACATATCGTAGTATTTATTAAATCCAACACATGTTGCTGACATCCAATTTACTGCGGTGGTGGTAGAGAAATTGATTTAATATGGTTCTGCATTAGTGTTACAACACTTTTAGTTGTTTCCTGTATTACAGTGTTTATGGTGTAGGTGTAAATGCATTATTACTGAGCCCAAACTTAATTGCATTTTACGCGGAACCTTTTTTAACGATATCGAAAATCTAAAGATGCCAGTTCTTATTGTTTTTTTATGCACTACATGTAGGGTTTTTTCCCGGGAATTCAAGTATTTTATTTCCCCGTTTTCCCGGGATTTTTGTTGCGGGATCCCGGGAAATAAAAGTTCCTCATAGTTTCAGAAAAAAGCTATTTTATACTTGAAATTTAGGTTTATATTCGCTAAAAATTAGCATCTGTTGATGGGCTGTCGATTGGATCAATAACAAGAAGTTAGTACGTTCGTAAATCAATGTCCACTGACGCAATAAATCTACAAAAACCAGAATGTGCCGTGCAACAGTGATAATTAATAAATTTAGTGAAGTGAAGAGTTAATAAAGAACATAAATTCAAAATAAGATGCAGGCAGTAAATTTTAATTGTCCATGGACAAGTCTTAAAAATAGGAGATATTAAAAAATATCGCTCCTTTATTGGCAAAGTCATATCTACAAAAAAAAATCGAGCTTGGCAAAATGCGATTAAAGTTTTCACAATGTACCGATTCAAAGATATATTTTAAAAATACCGATTTTTTGTTACTAGAAAGTATAAAGGAACACTTTGCTTAATTAACTTAAAATTAAAAAAAAATTTGGAGATATGACGATATGTTTATAAGGTGATAAACATAAATTTGTTTCAGTGTGTGACGGCTTATATAACCGGGAATTACTGGGAAACCGAAATAAAAAAAAACAATGGAAACTCGTGTACGATACTACAACATACAATTTTAAAAACACATTGCCCTAAATATTACAGGAGGATCTTGTAAGAAGAAGTCCGTTTGAGGCATTTTTTTTTATTAACCTTGACATGCATTTGACTGATATAGACGTTGTTTATAAAAAAGAAAAATTACTTCGGATTGTGAATTAGAAATATGCAACAACTTTAAACTTTTGCACTTTAAACTATTTGTAAAATCTCGGTAAAAAGAGAACGAAAATTTTCGGAAACATGGTAATAAGTAAATAAAATATGAAATATACTCTTTGCCGACTTTCTTAACGCATTGAGAGGGTCTTAATGTTATTGGCTAAGCTGTTAAAAAATGTTAATATATTTATTTAAAATATATATACTTATAAAACATATTTATTTAAAATATTTTATCTATTTTATGAACTTACTTTTTGATCTCATAACTTGAGTACCATCATTTTTGTTTGTTTTTATTATTGTTTTATGAATTAAATTGTTATGTTTATGATATCTTTTTATCTTGTATCTAGAGCATAATGATCTGAAATTTACATATAAAAATATAATAATAATAATTCAAGTTCCCCTTTCAACCTTGAATTAACTTTTGTAGTATTTAGGCATTTCTTTTACTTACTTTGTAGAAAAGTTCCCTTACGCTTTAAAAAAAAAAAGTTGTTTTCATTCATTTAAAACAAATTTACTTTGTATTATTTATATGGAGCGGGATCCCGGGAGATTTAAAAAAATTTCCCGTTTTCCCGGGAAAAAAACTCTAACTACATGGTATGGATAGGGCCATTTTGATATTTTCAAAAATTGTAAACAAGTTGGTTTCCTAATATACACGTTATTTTTTTATTTTTTGGTCTGTTTTTAGTAAAACAAAAGCATAAACAGCTGTATTTTGCTCGTCAACAAAGCCTAACATTTTCTATAAACAATTCGTCTGCAAAATTATTTGCTAAAAACAAAAACAATAAGTATGTATTTACATTAATTGTAATGTTTAAATAAGTATTTAGTAAATGTTTACTTAAATTTAAGTTGTGTTTAAATACAGTTAATGTTTCAAAGTGCTATTTGATTAATCTTATTTAATTAAGATAGAAAATAATAAAACAGCTGTTTAAATAAAATAAGTCATGGTTCAGACAAATCATGTTCTGTAATTCTAGCGTCGAGAAACTTTTCGATTAAAATGAAAGATGTTACGTCTCAATCTGTTAGGAATAGATTGGTCTAACTTTTTACTGTTACTGTTAATCCCGGCTTACTGAGAATTAATTTGCTATTTTAACATGATGTTATAAAAGCGTTGTTAAAACATATTATTTTAAAACATCAGAAAAACTCTATAATGATGAGTTTATACCTAAAGCGCTAGACGGTCATATTTGGTATGTTGAGAGAAAGTACTTTGCTACATGATACAAACACAGAAGGTAGTTCCACTCATGGTGGAATAAGCAGGTGGAATCGTTACGGTAACAAATACAACATTACAACAAAAATGAAATCCCAGCTTACGTCAAAAAATACTTTAAACAAGCCAATTTTTTATTAAATTATGAAATTATACCTCATTTATTTTAATTTAAAATAATCAAAAACTTTAATGAAATATAATAATCACAGCAAAAAACGTGAACTTTTTGCAAACATATACAAAACTTTGACATAAGATTGGACAAACAATGCAAGCTCAAAAAATCGTCATCTGGCGTAGTGCTGCCATCTTTATTATTTCACCATGGTTCCACTCCTCTCTCACCATATTTTTTATTTTTTTTTGAAGTTTATCGGAATTTTTTAAAACTTGTTTTTTGATGTTTCCAAAGTAACGGTCGTTACCGATTTTCGGAGATTTTTTAAATAAAATTCCAACCTACCCAAATATCCCACGAGGTTAACTCCATTTTGGACTTACTCGCATTTTTGCAACAACAATTACACTGGGATAAAGCTTTATTCTTAATTATTTTAAGAAGGCCTTCTAGAAGCCTTTAAAGTAGATGCATTGTTCTCCAATAACACGCCGTGTAAATTAAAATAATTAACCCAGAACAAATATCTGAAATATAGTACTGATCTGTATAATACGGAACAGACGGTCACCATATTTATTTTCATATCATACCATGGTCACAGAGCACACAGAGGCGTCAGGAAACAAAAAATATTGTGTTTTTTCTGTTTCGTTTTCTTCGAAAGCTGCACTTTTTAGATTTTTTGTTTTTTTCACGCAATTTTTGTTGATAGTAGCGGCCTGATTTTACACATTGACACTTAACTACCAAAAAAAAACGTATTCTTCCTCATTCTTCGAAAGCTGCCCTCGCAAATGATTTAGGCATTTTTCATACGTTACTTTTTTCATCTCTGTATGCATTGTGTCATGGTTAAGGGTATATTAGAATTGGCATAGCCGAATATAGCACTTTTACTTGTTTATTTTAGATGTGATAATTAATACATCCAAATTTTGTTCTTTAAAATTCGTAATAAAATAAAAATGCGGCAAAAGTCCAAGTTTTTGTCTAAAAACATTTATCTTAACATAATTTCGAATAAAATGAAGGTTATGTCGTTGTAATCGGTGCACGACTTTTGATTTTATTCACATTTAATGAGAAAACAGAATATCGATTTTCATACAAAAATAACTTAATGGAGAGACTAAAAATGTTCAATATGGAAAATACGCAAAAAAAATAATTTTTCGAAATCTAAACCTGTAAAGAATTTTAACCGATTAGCACTGTGCTGAAAGAGGAAGACGAATAGTTTAAATTATGTACAATTGAGGTGAATAATTCTTGAAATTTTTCGAAACAGCTAAAGCAACTACAAAAACACGATTTTCGCGAACATCTCGATAACGCTTCTTGAGAGAAAAAAATCAGTGCCATCATATTCGTGACCGGCAGCCCCATTTGCCTTAGAAAGCATCTTATTTTAGAGGTTTTGGCAAAAAGTTAAAAATTTGTGAGGCAGTGTAATAACACATAAATAAATTATCTGAATATGAATTTTTAACATATTGCGGTGTCATGTCATATGGCAATGGACATTATGACAATGAAGTTATCAAAACACATCGGATAAAATGTGGGCGGATTTGACAAGTGGCCGTTACATTCTGCATATAAACACATGTATATCTTGAGACTGACAAGAGCCAAAATTTTCAAATTAGGTCAAGTATCTTTGTTATTAATTCACAACATCCGACAAAAGGTGGGCGGGATTGTATGGAAATTTGACGGGCTTAACACTTATACATAAAACAAAAATATTTTTTATGAAAAAGGACTCAAATAAGTGAAAACTTCTAATTTATGTTTCTCGTTTTTTGTTTTATTTCTGTTTTGTTATATTGATTTGTAATTAATATTAAATTATTAAATTATGTACAATTGAGGTGAATAATTCTTGAAATTTTTCGAAACAGCTAAAGCAACTACAAAAACACGATTTTCGCGAACATCTCGATAACGCTTCTTGAGAGAAAAAAATCAGTGCCATCATATTCGTGTCCGGCAGCCCCATTTGCCTTAGAAAGCATCTTATTTTAGAGGTTTTGGCAAAAAGTTAAAAATTTGTGAGGCAGTGTAATAACACATAAATAAATTATCTGAATATGAATTTTTAACATATTGCGGTGTCATGTCATATGGCAATGGACATTATGACATGCCACCTTCGCTGCATGTTACCAGGTAATCTTACTGAAAGCTTATCAAACTAGTTAGTACAGCGCTGTAAGTGCAAATACAAAAGGGGGTCAATGTCTAAATCCAGTAAGTCATTCCTCTCTTCTTTTACAACTTCCGCGCCCGCCTTAACAGATTGTATTTTTTCCATATCCCATATAAACTACAATGGGTATCCCTTTCACTGGCTAGTTTTAAGGAAATCTTTAATTCCTTATTTTTTGCGACTTTGGTTGAACACATATTTCTAGGAAGTGTAAGGAAAGTGTTTAAATCCTGAAAGAATTATGCTTCATAAATCGAATGAATCAATTTCATTAAATTGTTTTTATTAATCCAGTCAAAAATTTCATTACGGGAATGAAATTTTACAAATATAATGAAGCAATTTCATTAATACTACGAAATTGAAAGAAAAATGCAACTTATTTGTATACTTAAAAAAAAAAAAGGTTTTTAAAAATAAATTTGTATTCCCAAAAATTACTTTCGTAATTAAAATGAACTATTAATTAATACATAAAGTTAATGCAAAAAGTAGAATTTTCCATGATAAATGTCACTAAATCAATGAAAACAAGATAAGATTCTTTTATTTATGAGTCACAGCTAAGAACTTAGACAACTCGCCTACGTACGCTTTTACTGAAAAAGCGTTAAATTGGTCAGACGGACAGACGGACATCGTTAAATTTTTATTTTATATTTATATTTACTTTATAGGGTCTAAGATCGATATTGTAGAAATTACAAACGGATTGACAAACCCATATATACCCTTTTCCACCTGTGGTTACCCTTCACCAAATCCTAAATGACTCATCAAAAGGAGTCGTTTATAATCAGAAAATGAGCACATATTCTGGGTTTTAATCGCGCTGAAGAGTAAAAAAAGAATCGAATATAATTTAAAATTTCAAAAAATGCTACAATGCTTTTGTTTTCTTAACTTAAATCTTAGTAAAAACTTTTAATGCCCATTTAAAAAAGAAAAAAATAATAATTTTTTCTTAAAATTGTGTGTTGTTTATTATATTTTGCAGACGAATTTTATTTAGAAAATGTTAGTTTTTTTGTTTACAAACAAAACACAGCTGTTTTTGTTCTTTTTAAAACAACAACAGGCCATTAATTAAATATACACAAGGTCAACGTGTAAATTAAATAAAACTGAAACGAAAGTATAAAAAAGTAAATGGCTGTACAAAGACTTAAAGCTGTAATATCCTTATACACGCAGAGAAAAAACATGGTTGAAGTATGGTTAATAAAAACATATTATGGTCCCTGCAATGGCAACAAACAAACTTTTATTGCTTTCAACAAAATTTGTTCACGGTTGTTAATATTTTGTTTTGATTTCACAATAAAGTGTTAACCTCCCTTGAAACTTCAAATATGGTTGAATTTAACAATGTAATGTTTTAATAATATAAAGCAACAACGATACACTTAAACATATTATGGTTACCTTAACCAAAATATTATTTCGGCAACCATATTATGGTTAAATTCATCTATCCAATAGTTATAACCATATTATGGTTACCTCCAAACATGTTATGGTTAATATTTAATAACAATAATTTGTTCGAAATTATAATATTTTAAAACATTGTATGTTTACCTTAGATAAATTACTCAGAAAGTTTGCAATAATAATAATATTGCTCAGCTTATGTTAAAGGCATGGGAAAACGTATTTATGCTAACTCGTATTTTTAAAGTAATGAAGGAAGGACGTGCAGTGTAAAAATTACGACATCTTGCAAAAATTATTTATGTATGTAAATTCTTTCCTATTCTACTTTATTTTTTAAATGTACATAAATATATTACTTTGTTTAACCTTGAGGTTTTTTTTAAATCGACCCCTAACCCAGCGATGCCAGAAGTGCAGATTTATCTGCATTTTGCAGATTTTACCCCCAAAATTATTAAAATGCAGATTTGAAGATTTTTGGTTTAAAATTGCAGATTTTTTAGCTCGGTAAAAACCTTCTTTTCATTGTCACTTTTGTTTGTACTATTTCCACTTTTTGCATTGATAAACGAAATATATCAATTGTGTAAATATTTTTAATTGTTGCAATATTTGATCTCTTGTAAATTTTCAATAATAGTTTAAATAACATGTCAAGCAATTAACCTTTTATTTGTTGTTTAAAATAAGACAGACGTGATAAATCTCAACTCAGCCTGAGTAATGAGTTTCGGATAAACATTTTTGATTTAAAAAAATCTAAAAATTATTAGCCATTGTCTGAAAATCGCATTTGAGTTAAAATCGAACAAATTTTTTAAACTTTTCTGAGCTCAACAAAATATTTCCTTTTTAAAACTTATATTTCCAGGACCATGTGTGTGAAGTTAAATTTTAAAATTTATAACCCTAGACACATTCTGTTATGTTTACAGAACAATGTTAACCACTTAACAGAACTTATGTTAACGCTGTTATGATGCACGCGTTCAGATTACTGGAAAAGGAATCAACGTGGGCGATAAAAAATGATTAGGATTTGTGGACAATAGTATTCTTTATTGTTCTCCATTTCCAGAATTTTTAACAAAGCGAGTTGGAGGGACTTATGGCCAATTTACTCTTTTGAATTCCTTAAAAGATGAGTCCAGATTTCTGGAAAGCAGTCAACGTGGGCGATAAAAAATGATGAGGATTTGTGGACAATACTATTCTTTATTGTTCTCCATCCCCATAATTTTTAACAGAGTGAGTTGGGCGACTTATGGCAAATTTACTTTTTGGAATTCTCTAGGGGATGATTCCAGATTTCTGGAAAAGGAGTCAATGTGGGCGATAAAAAATGATAAGGAATTGTGGACAATACTATTCTTTATTGTTCTCCATCCCCAGAATTTTTAACAGAGTGAGTTGGGGGGACTTATGGCCAATTTACTTTTTTGAATTCTCTAGGGGATGAGTCCAGTTTTCTGGAAAAGCAGTCAACGTAGGCGATAAAAAATGATGAGGATTTGTGGACAATACTATTCTTTATTGTTCTCCATCCCCAGAATTTTTAACAGAGCGAGTTGGAGCGACTTATGGCCAATTTACTCTTTTTAATTCTCTAGGGGATGAGTCAAGATTTCTGGAAAAGGAGTCAACGTGGGCGATAAAAAATGATGAGGCTTTGTGGACAATACTATTCTTTATTGTTCTCCATCCTCAGCATTTTTAACAGAGCGAGTTGGAGTGACTTATGGCCAATTTACTCTTTTTAATTCTCTAGGGGATGAGTCAAGATTTCTGGAAAAGGAGTCAACGTGGGCGATAAAAATGATTAGGATTTAGGGACAATACTATTCTTTATTGTTCTCCATTCCCAGCATTTTTAACAAAGCGAGTTAGAGGGACTTATGGCCAATTTACTCTTTTGAATTCTCTAAAAGATGAGTCCAAATTTCTGGAAAGCAGTCAACGTGGGCGATAAAAAATGATGAGGATTTGTGGACAATACTATTCTTTATTGTTCTCCATCCCCAGAATTTTTAACAGAGCGAGTTGGAGCGACTTATGAAAAATTTACTCTTTTGAATTCTCTACAGGATGAGTCCAGATTTCTGGAAAAGGAGTGAACGTGGGCGATAAAAAATGATTAGGATTTGTGGACAATAGTATTCTTTATTGTTCTCCATTCCCAGAATTTTTAACAAAGCGAGTTGGAGGGACTTATGGCCAATTTACTCTTTTGAATTCCTTAAAAGATGAGTCCAGATTTCTGGAAAGCAGTCAACGTGGGCGATAAAAAATGATGAGGATTTGTGGACAATACTATTCTTTATTGTTCTCCATCCCCATAATTTTTAACAGAGTGAGTTGGGCGACTTATGGCAAATTTACTTTTTTGAATTCTCTAGGGGATGATTCCAGATTTCTGGAAAAGGAGTCAATATGGGCGATAAAAAATGATAAGGAATTGTGGACAATACTATTCTTTATTGTTCTCCATCCCCAGAATTTTTAACAGAGTGAGTTGGGGGGACTTATGGCCAATTTACTTTTTTGAATTCTCTAGGGGATGAGTCCAGTTTTCTGGAAAAGCAGTCAACGTAGGCGATAAAAAATGAGGAGGATTTGTGGACAATACTATTCTTTTTTGTTCTCCATCCCCAGAATTTTTAACAGAGTGATTTGGGGCGACTTATGGCCAATTTACTCTTTTGAATTCTCTAGGGGATGATTCCAGATTTCTGGAAAAGGAGTCAATGTGGGCGATAAAAAATGATTAGGATATGTGGACAATACTATTCTTTATTGTTCTCCATCCCCAGAACTGTTAGTTTTTCAAGAAAAATAGAAGAACAATACTTAAAAAACAGTTTAAGGTTATTTGTAAATTTATTATTTTAAATAGTTTTTGCTTCTCCTTTTGCGGTTTAGTTGACGATATATTAGTTTGTCATTCCGTTTGTAATTTCTAGAATATTGATGTTAGAACCTATAAAGTGTATAAATTCTGGGTCCTTATAAGTAGCGAAGTTGTTTGTCCGTTGATTGCTATTGCTATTGTTTGCTATTCAGATTCAACCTGTTCGGTCCACAAATAGCTGAGATGTGAGGAAAAAGCTAGTTGTTGTGTTTTTTATTTTATTTTGATTTATATCTGAATAACGGCAAGAGCCAAGGTACAAGCAATTTGGTTATCAAAACACATCGGATAAAATGTGGGCGGGATTTGACAAGTGACCGTTACATTCTACATATAAACACATGTATATCTTGAGACTGACAAGAGCCAAAATTTTCAAATTAGGTCAAGTATCTTTGTTATTAATTCACAACATCCGAAAAAAGGTGGGCGGGATTGTATGGAAATTTGATGGGCTTAACTCTTATACATAAAACAAAAATATTTTTTATGAAAAAGGACTCAAATAAGTGAAAACTTCTAATTTATGTTTCTCGTTTTTTGTTTTATTTCTTGTTTTGTTATCTTGATTTGTAATTAATATTAACCTATAAAGTGAAAATATCTTTGTTTTGCAATGCAACTTAAGCTACCTAAATTTTAATGTTTTTCTCAATTAAAAAAAGGCATTTTTATATTATATTTTATTTTATATTTTTTCACATTTGGTAACTTTTTTTAAAAATGTTGGCTGTAATAACATTTTGGTCTTGGCAGCACTGATATCAGCGACCAAAAAAAATCAGATTGCTTCAAAAAATTATTCAAAAATGGAGCCCTGTTTATCTAAAAGGTACATTTTGTTTTAAGAGTTTGCTTCAAAGTACAACGAACATTTTCTATCTCGTCCCAGCAACTAAAATTGTTACTAGTAAGGTGACCAGTTTTCTACTAGTTGTTAGGCGTTGGAAAATAAGAATGATGTAAAAATTTTAACTGCTTAGCTTTGTACGAGGCACTGTTTGTTGTAGCAACAACAGCAACACTCTACAGCCACGCTATAAAAGTAGATAAAAAAAAAAACAATTTCAAAGTGGGAAAAAGAAGGAGAGCGGATGCCTTTTAGAAGTCCTCTTTTGGATAAACAATACCTGCTCCTTCCATTCCATACTCATATCTTTTTTACACACGTTCTAATTGCAGAGTAGGCCTTCCGCTCTCTCTACTTCAGCAGTCACATAAGAATGATAACGGGATCAAAAAAAAATCATTATTTTTCTCTTGCTTGTGCAAAAAACAATACAAAAAATGTTAATCATTCTCTACCACAGATTGTGCTGGTTCACACACGTCAAGTTTGACTCGTCAAGTCTTGAGCATTTAGGCGAGAAGGGAAAAGAGAAGGCCATTTCTTTTTCCCTCTCTCCTAAAAACTCAAGACTTGACGAGACAAACTTGACGTGTGTGAACCGGCACTTACAAATCTGTTCTCTAGTCCCTTCCCAGCGGGAAAACTCAGGAGACCTTCTTACTTCAGGCCTTTTTAAAGGCCTGCTTCAAAATTGTTTGATTCAATTACTGTTCCTATCTGACTGCTAAAGAATGCCTCATAGAAGTCCTCTGCTCTTTGCTATATAAGTGATATGATACACCTTCCACACTCGCTTCTATGAGATGGCAGTATAGAAGAAGTAACATTTTTTGTTTTGTTTTTTTGCACAAGCAAAATCAAAATAATTTTTTTTTGATCCCGTTACCATTCTTATGTACCTGCTAAAGAAACTAGAACGGAAGGCCTACTTCGTAGTGACAACGTGTGTAAAAAAAGATATGAGTATGGAATGGAGCGAGCAGGCCTTGTACATCGAAAAGAGTCGGTACAGAGGACTTCTAGAAGGCATCCGTACTCCTTCTTTTTCCCGCTGGGTTCTTACAGAAGCGAATGTGGAATGTGTATATTATATTTCATACGAAAGAGCCGAGGCTTTCAATAAGGCATTATTTAACAGTTAAATAAGAATAGTAATTAAATCACAAACATTTTAAGCGGGTCTTTAAAAAGTAAGATAGCCTTCCGTGTTTTAACGCTGGGTTACTTGTCTGTTTTAGTAACTACAAGAAAAACGTAAATTTTTGGTTGGTTTCGAAATTGGCAAATTATTTTCATGTTTAAAGATCTTATAATTGGAAAGGAAATTTCCCGTATTCTTTTTTTTTTAAATTATTAAGTTAAATTCAAAAAATTTATAAGTTAGAATAAGGACGAAAACCAACAAAAGTTAAACCAAGTTGTAACAGAAAAATAAATCACTCTCTGGTTCCAGAGTTAAGTGTAAATAAAAACATACATTAATAAAAAACATACATTATAAAACATTGTCAAATTAATTTTGCTTCCATTAGTCCTTATACTGCAAATAAAGCAACTAGTTTTAAGCTACAGGGTGGCCCAAAATTAACGAAGGGGTTTGAATTCGTTATAACTTTTTTTTTTATAAAAGAATAATATATAACTTTTTATTTAAGAAATAATTATTAATTTTTTCTTTTTTTATTACAGTATATAAATGGGGAATATTTTTAGTTAAGTTATGAAAAATAATATCTCGCAAGTGGTGGCCACTTTCTGCTTCGCAAATTCGTGCTCTTTCCAACACATTTTCCATAACCTTTCGCAAAACTTCGGGTGTTATGTTGTTTATTTCGTCGCTTATATTGCTTTTTAATTGCTGTATTATTGTAGACTTTTCCTTTCAAGTAACCCCAAAGAAAACAGTCTGGGGCGGTTGAATCCGGTGAACATGGAGGCCAATTGAAATCACTTGTACGCGAAATAATTCGTTCAACAAAGATGTCCCGTAGAAGAGCCATTGTGTCCCTTGCAGTGTGCGCTGTGGCTCCAGCTTGTTGGAGCCATACTTGCGGATGGTTTTCCACGGCAGGCCTTAAACAATTTACCAAGATTGTCCGATATCTGACACCATTGACGAAAACGGCGACCCCGTGTTCTTTTTAAAAAAATAAGGACCAATTATCCTTTCCGATGAAACACCGCACCAAGCCGTACACTTAGGTGGGTGTAATTCTCGCTGTTGAACTATATATATCCTGCAGTTTTGCTAATTAACGAACCCACTTATTTGGAAATTGGGATTCGTCGCTCATAATTAAATTATGAATAAAATTATGATTTTCTTCTACTTTTTGCCGGAAAAAAAACTGCACGTTGTTCAATTGAGTACTGCTCCATTTTAAATTCCCCAAGTCTTCTTTACAAAATACTGAAAAGAAAAGAAAAATAATTTTAATAAAAAAAGTTATAAGCAATTCAAATCCCTTCGGTAATTTTGGGCCATCCTGTATTATAAAAATGAATAAAAACCAACTAGTTGGCCTCCTTTGGCAACCAACCTCACGTTAAATACGATAGTTTGGTATATGAAAAAAATCAAAGTAAAAACTAACCAGTAAATTTCTAGCTAAATACTAGTTACTTTGTATGCAGGGCAGTTACAAAAATGATTTTGATAGTAGTAGTTATATTTAGTTGTAAGTGTGACTGTGTATAAGTTTTTGCTTTAGGGGGATTTAGTATATAAGCCCATTGATTTGTTTATGATTCAACATCAGTTGCCAGCGTTGTTAAGCGTATGCTGTAATATAAAAAAAAGCATAAAGCCTGGTACTCAGTTCTGTCTAAATTTAAATTTTTTTATTAATCTCCACAAATTCAAGCAAAAAAGGATTTACAGTTGCATCCTTATATTAAACATTATTAGGTTTAATCTAGTAAAAATTAACAAAAAATATTTATTAAATTAAAAGTGATAAAAAAAAAGATGACTGCTTTTTTAATATTTTGTGAGTCCGAAATATCCCAAACTAAAGTTCTTTTCATACTTTTGCTCCAAAATTATGTATGTATATTTTTTTTAAACAAAATTATACGATATAATTTCTATACTTTTCTATCAGTTTTACAATGATGATGTTCAAGTATCTTTAATCGGTTGAAATCACAGCGAAGAACAGAGGTGAAAAAAGTGGCGCAAGAAAAATGCCCAACCCAGCTGTGAGGGCAGCTTTCGAAGAATGAAACAGATATACAGGGGTGTTCTGGAAATCGAAAACGCAAGAATTTTAAACGTCGTTTTTTAATAAGTTTTCTGTAATAAAAGAATTGTATGACGAAAATTATACAAATATTTTTCTATTAAACAGAATTTTGTAACAAAACTTATAAAAATGTGATTTAAAGTGTATTAAAAACAACTTCCAAATTCTTGCGTTTTGCGTTTTCAATTTCCAAAACACCCTTGCAGGGGTGGAGGGGGGGGGGTGTAAAACACAATAATCGTGGCACTTGTGTGTGACTTCATGTTTGAAAAACAGATGATTGTTTTATGTTTTAATTTTTTAGAGTTTCGATAAGAAAAACATTTTTTAGTCAAAAAAAAAAAAACAAAAAACAAATGAATCGGTAGTAAAAAATATATGTATGCATAAGCTTTCAGTATTTCTTCGCCTAAATATTTAACAAAAAGTCCTTTTGGCTTTTTCCTATATAAAAAAGCTCTCGTTGCAAAATACTTAATTCAAATATTTTGTGACCAAACATTCAACAAAAGATTAAATTTTATTTCAGTTAACAGAAAGTAGTCTACACTTTTGTGTTTCAACACTTCTGTAATAGATTGCGAACTTTCAAGAAAAATTCCGTTTAAAGCTGCGTACGAGGAGCTTACGGAAAATTGCCTGAAAATTTTATAAACATGAATCCGATATTTATTTCACATCTTTCGTATTGCAACTGAAATTAAGACAGAACTGCGCACCAGGCTTTAGAAAAATTTTATCGAACAGTGTTTTTAGTTTAGAAATAAAGTGTGGCTAATAAAGCGTTTTTTTATTCATTCGAATTTTTGCTTATACATATAACGAAATTCTGACTGCCTGTTTTTAGAAAATAAAAACAACATTTCGTGTGAGAAATTATGAACTCTAAATTCTTATTTTTTATACTTTTTGCAAGAAATCAACGTGTAATATTCATTCATATCTAACCACTGTTAAAATATCATGATATTCAGTCTACTTTTTGGTAATGAAACGGTTGGCTTAAAAATTCTTTGTCATATGCTTCTATAATATTCAAAGATTAAATTGCGTTTTGCTTCTACTGAATATTTTGAAATTTTTAGTTAATAAACTATTGCTAAACAGCATACATATGTATATTGAAAACAGAAATAAATTTTCGTATTTTATTGTGGTTTTCAATTTAATTTCTTACAAGAAATTATATTTTAATTTCTAAAAACAGACAGCTAATGTTAAAAAGAGTTTTAATACAAGATTATTTAAAATAATTTAAAGATTTTTTCTGAATTCCGTTAAAAAAATTAAAATTAAAAGTTCATTTTGGCGTGTTTTTCTCTAAAAGCGTGTTAACTGAAAAGTGTTAATTAAAAAAAAAAAAAAAAAAACTTTAAGGACGATTTGAATTTGTAATGTCTATTATGAAGACAGTTATAAGGTAAGTTTTTATTTCAAGATTTAAAATTTAAACTTTGTGAAAGTATTTGTTGTTTGTACATACAGAAAAAAATATTGGTTTTAAGTACGATTGCACTAGTTGAAAAATTGTTTAACAATTTAGATAGTCTTTTAACCAAGGTTGCCAATTAAGCCATTTTCCGGGCAGATCTGTCGGTTTATTTTTCATCAAGTCATAAAAAAAGTGGCTAGATTTTATCAAGCCGGAAGATCCAGCCAGATTTTTCTTTATAGCTGTTTTTTATTTCCATTTTTGTAATATTTTTTTTGCATATTTTATGAAATGTTTTGTGTTTACTTTGATGTTGATTTACCTCTAATAAATGGTGGTTAAATATTAAGGGCCGATTTTTCGGCATAAAAATTTAAGAAATCGTTCTTAGATTTTTCAAAATTAAAAAAATTTATGAGGGTCTGCTTTAAAAATTTTTAAGTCCGAATATAAGGGCCCAATAAAAAATTTTGTCATTTTGCGAAGCACTAATTGTAAATTTATAACATAAGAGTCCAGCAATAGTCTCCCACCATGCTTTTGTTTCAAAATCCTTGATAAATTCTTTCAATTTTAACTAAATCTTGGTGACCCCGCTCCCCTTGTTCGCGCTCACTGCACCTAGTTTTTTTTTTTTTTTGTTTTTTTGGAAAAATATCTAAATGAAAATGAAGAATTTGTTTATAGGACCGCTTTCAGACAAAAAATGTTTTGATTCTAAAAATTTTTTGTTTGAATTGGAAAAATAATTTTTTCTGTGTATGCAAAACATTGTCGGTATATCCAAGTTTCTGACTGCAAACCCAAACTAATGTAATTTTGCATATTTGAATGATTCTGATATTGCATATCCTTTTCTTTCAACCAAATATGCACCACACGCAAAGTAAAAAAAAGCACATGATCTCCCTGACATGTTTAAACGCTACTACATATTATAATATTTACTGGCCCTTTGTTCCAACTAGGAATCCCAGTAATTTATATACATATTATAAAGATTTAAACTGGATGTGTGAATCCCGGACTTTAGTGAGATTAAACTTAGTCTTATGCCCAATTTTCAGGATAGTATTTAAATCTATATTATGTTAATTTTCCTTTAAATTTAAATCGTATTTAACTACAGATTGATTTTTTGAGTTTTATTTCAAAAGTCTTATTTAATTATGATAAAAGTATGGTAGCACTACTAAATACAAAAAAATATCATAAAAAAGTTTATTTATTTGCAAGGTGGTCTCAAAAAACAACTGAATGTTATTGCTTTGCCTGATGTTGTTGTATTGTTGTGATATTGAAGCCACCTTGCTAAAATATTACAATGTAAACTTAAGTTGAAATTAAGTGTACCACATCGGTGAATTAAGTTTGATTTAAGTATTCAGTGAAGAAGAGAATTTTGTATTTAAAACCATTTTAAACATAAATGTGTTTTAATATCAATCCTGAAAATTAGGCATTAATATCATAAAATAAAGCTAATTATACTGCTAGACATGGCAAAAATCGGGTTTTTGTAAGATATGGCAGTATAATCGAGATAAATATTGTGATTTAAAATAATTATAAATTAGGCTGCCTGTTGGTCACGTCTTTTTCGTTTCTACAGGTTGGCACGTTACGGTTCAGTGCCATTAAGCATTTGCCAGTTAAGCATTTGCTTTCCATATAACAGAAACGATCAGCTGTTTACATTAAAATTTACATTTCTACGTTTACGGTTGGCTAACAAGGCCTTAAGTCATAACCGCACAAAAAAAAAGCAAAAAAGCGACAAAAACAAAATTTAACAGGAGAGGTTATTATTTATAAATCACATAAATTTTGTCTGAAGTTTGTCGCTTACGATAAAATTGTTGTTGCTATAAAAAATCGTAACGGTACCTTTTGTAGCCATGACATTTTAGGAGATGATGCAAGTGTTGCCAATAGTATAATTTAAAGAAATAAATACGAAAATTGAAAATGATGTCGCTTAAGCTTTTTTTCGGTAATGCCTCAATACATATCTGCGGCATTTTGACTAAACATCTTAGGACGAGATTAGATAGCAATTTAAAAAAAAAACACGGTGGAAAAATCATTTTTATCAAATGATGAAACTAGCCAAGATTAAAGAAAAATTTCGTTTATAATAAAAAAGTTTAAAAACGTAAACAAATTTGTTTTTGAATGAAAATTATTTTTCAACTTTTTCAATTGGACTTAAGATGTTTTGTCAAAATGCCACAGATATACATACATATGTACATATGAATGTTTGTTGTAAAAGATTCAATATGTAAGCCCTTTTAATATAAATGCATGCATATATTTTTCTTTTATTTGACAAATCCAAATTGGTGGCCTAGACGCAACATTTTAACAAAACGTCGTAGACTAGCGGCAGTAACTGCTTGTATAGCGTTGATTGCTTTGGTAAGCGGTACGGCTGAAGGTAAGATTTTTAAAACTTAAATAAAAAAAAAATTCTTATGTTTCCCTTGTTTCAGGACTCCCACCAACGGAATGTGGTTCCGTTGAATGTATTCGTACTGCGGCGAATGTTATGAGTAAAATGAATTCTGAAATAGATCCCTGCGATAATTTCTATAAGTTCGCTTGTGGTTCTTTTCTCGAGAATACTCAAATACCCGAAGATACATATGTGGTTGATGAATTCTCTGGAATTATGACTCAAGTGCAAAAACAACTTTATGATATTTTAAGAGAAGAGAGACCCAAGGAGGATCCTAAGCATTTAAAATTACCACATACATTTTATGCGGCGTGCATGGATGAAAGTGGGTTTCTATTGGAGCGATTTAGTTTAGTAGAACAATTTTAATTTTGATTATTTATGCTCTTAACAGTTGTAATTGAGGCCATGGGCCCTAAGCCGATTGAAAAAATTGCCAACAAATTAGGTGGCTGGCCTGTACTTGATTGTGATTGTTGGGATTATGACGATACCTGGAAATGGGAAGAAACTGTTTGGAAATTAGGACATTTAGGTTTCAATTTAAATATTATTTTAAGCCTTTCAATAGGTGTGGATGAAAAGAATAGTAGAAGATATATTCTTGAGGTAAGTTAATTACATATGTATGTTCACAAATAGTGAACAAAAAAATATATACATTTGAGTAGACTCTGATCTAAATACATATATACATACATACTAGTTAGAATTACAGCATAGATGTAGGTTATTCTATAATCTTGTTAAAAACCTTATTGCAATATTTCATCTAGTTGGACCAATCTTCTACTGGCTTATCTCATGCATATTTAATTAATGGTTTTGAAGACCCTTTGGTTTTGGCCTACTACGATTATATGGTTGATATAGCTGTACTTTTGGGAGCTGACAAAAAAACAGCCAAAACAGAATTAAGAAAATCTTTACAATTTGAAATAAATTTGGCTAAAGTATGTTCGAAAAATTCCTAAATCAAAAATGTGCCATTTACAAAAATTTCCAATTTTAGATTTCCAAGCCTTTTGCACAAAGAGGTGACTCTGATGATTTCTACAACTTACGCAGCATCAAAGAATTGCAAAAATCTTATCCTTATATTCAGTGGTTGGATTTCATTAACAATTTCTTGCCTAATGGTGTTAACGTTACAGAGGGTGAAATTATCAATGTAGCAGTGCTCAGTTACTTTGAGGATCTTGGCAAACTCATAGCAAAAACCAAAAGACGTGACATTGCCAATTATGTAATGTGGCGTGCATATGACTACTCGGTAGATTACTTACCGGAAAAATTCCGCAAAAGAAAATTTCAGTATACCAGTGTCTCGTCTGGTCAAGAGCAAGAAAGTGCTAGATGGGAGCAGTGTGTAGATAGAGTCGCGGCCAGGTGAGGTTTCAGAAGGGTTTCCTTTTATTATTTATTTAAGATTTACTTTAAGTTGGTATTTATAGTTTTTGCAAAAGGTTTAGTGTGATTTGTTAAAAACTTTTTGTCCGCTAGTTAAAGTAATTATTTGTTTGTTTGTTTGTTTGTTTGTTTTGTGTGTTGGTATTTTAAATTATGTTGGAGATTGAATACTTCAAAAGATCCAGTTTGGTTATGTCGGATTCTTACTGACAAAACACAGCACGGTTCTGCCAATGCTTACCTTTCTGTCTAAATGATTGTTAATCTAGCCTTTTTTATACCCTCCACCGCAATTAGTTTTGAAGAGGGTATACTAAGTTTGTCATTCTGTGCGAAAATTTTTCATTATTCATCTCAGACCCCATAGAGTATATATATTATGGCTCTTTGAGTAATTCTACGTCGATTTAGCCATGTCCGTCTGTCATTCCGTCTGTTGAAAACACGCTCACTTTCGAAAAACTTAAAAGAAATTAACAAACTTGGTGTCAAATTGCTTGTAGTTATGGTAAGCCAAATCGGTTCAGTAGGATCAGAGCTATGAATCAAAATGTGGAACCACCATCTTTAAAAATTAATAATTTTGTTACAAAAACTAACATAAATGGTGGAACAATGCACGAAATAATATAAGATTTTGCAAAAATTCGTTTTATTCGACTGCAAATCACACTGCAAAATTTATCGGTCAATAATTTACCCTTGGCCCCATACAAACCCTACTCCCGGAAAACAGTTAAGTACGCCTAAAACCGTAATTAGTAATGCTATCAAAATAAAATGTAATACTTCACAGTTTTATAGGACTAGAAATCACACTAATAAATTTCGTGATGATCGGTCCATAATGTAGTTTTGGCCGCATATAAAGCCCACTCTGTTAAATTAATTAAATACGCCTAAAGCCGTAGCAGATTATTTATTGCTGTAACATTTCTTCCAACTTATGGCGTTTACTTATCTGAGTAATATTCTGCATTTACTCCGCCTTTTAAATTTCTTTATGTTCTTTTCTGAAAAATCCGTTCTGTTTTAAAAGTGCAACGTGTTCTTTTCTGAAGATGTTCCCCGTAAAAAGAAAAAAATGCAACATGTTCAACACTCATTTTAATTAAAGGGACATGAGTGTAGCACTAGATTAACAGCTGGTTTTTTTATTATATCAGCAAAAATAAATTATTTTTTTAGTTCGTCTCTCGTATTTTTTTACTTAGAAATTAGCGATATAAAAGGCTGCAAATTTTTAACGATAATTGTACATTATCATTTTATGCCGCAACTTGTGTTCTTTTGTAAACATAAAATATACAACTGTTCTTAAAAATCACGTTAACATTTAAAAATGTTGCCATATCCCATGTAACACTAATGGTACGCTTTTGTTTAGAAAAGAAAACGCCATTAGTTTCATATAATTAACCTTTGAATCCTTTTTTGCAGCCTGATGAAATTTACTGTAAATGCTAAAACTTAGTTCACCGCTGTATTGAAATTTATGTTTTTTAATACCAGATATCACTCTGCAGAATGTTGGTTCATAACTTGCCATGCCTCCAAAATAAATTTCCCTCCTGAAAATCATTTAAGTTCGACTCAAGGTAGTTAAAATTGCTATAAAAAGCATAAAACTTTCTGATGGTCCGTCAATAATTTAATATATGTAGGTCTAATCCGTCTGTTTTTGTTAAGAATTACTAATAATAAAAAGATATCACATAGAAATATTCGAACTGTCGGTTGAGGGTATCAAAGATTCGGCACAGCCGAATATAGCACTCTAACTTGTTAACAATGCTATTATTACAAAGTCCTCCATCAAAAACATACAACCAAATTATGGTTGCCTCTAAACTATTATGGTTAAATATGACAATAATATGTTTTTAAATTAACAATACTATTTTTCTGTTTTAAAAGAGCAACATGCTATGGTTGAAAACTAACCATGGTATTATAAGTGTTTAACTTGTTTTAGTTATGTTTAACCATAACATGTTCTGAGGCAACCATATTATGGTTGAGGGTACTTGATGGAGGACTAATTCAACCATAATTTGTTTAAATTTTTCTTTAAAAATAGTTTTGTTGGAGGTGGCCATATTTAAACATGTTTTATCTCTGGGTGTGTATATGAATGAATATCATTCATGTATGTATTGTTGTTTTGCCATTTTGCAGAACATATTTGTCACAGAATTTACATTATTACGTTCATAATATTTTTTTTAATAACATTTAAGCTACGCAAAAACATTTCCATTCTTATTTTGAATAACTTATTTTTAATATCATACCGCGCGTTTTCATTCATTTTAGAATAACTTTTAGATCTAAATAAAAAAAATGCACTTGCTTTGAAACACTCAAACTACATTTTTAATTCAACACTCTTAAATAGGCTTAAACATTTCAACAAATAACATTGAAATAACTATTTCGTAAACCTTCATTCTAAAATACTGAAATCTTTAACAAATATACAATTTAAAATCTTTCTTGAAATATTAGTTTTGGAAGTCCGTTGGGCTCTCTATATGTTCGTAAGCATTTTAAAGAGGAGTCTAAGGCCAGTGCCATGGAAATGGTCAACAACATACGCGAAGCCTTTCGTTTAATAATCGGCAATGCTAAATGGATGGATACCTCGACAAAACAGCAGGCCCAAGAAAAGTTAAAGTTAATTACCACCCATATTGGTTATTCCGAAGAACTTTTGGATAATACGATATTAAAACAATACTATCGCAAAATGAGAAGAATCGATCCTAATAAATTTCTTCAATCAGCCTTAAACATAAATATTTTTAATGACGAAGTTTCATTCAATCATTTGAGAATGCCGGTGAAGAAAAACGATTGGTCAAGACTTGCCAGTCCAGCTGTGGTTAATGCTTATTACTCGGAATCTGACAATTACATAAGTAAAAATTTAAATAACAGAATCCTAAAGCTTCGTACAGACAGACGGTGGTCAGATCTTACAATGTTGTAAGTTTTCTGACAATAGTACCATTAATTTTACACATCTCCAAAATAAAAATGAGATTGCAAGACATTTTTAGGCAATTTTAATGACAATATTGTAAGATCTTACCCTCGTCTGTTCGAAGGTTAAGTCTGCACTAGAAATAAGTTCATATGTGATGAAAACCGATCGATTTTCAAACGATCGTTTTTTTAAAGTTCGGATGAATTTCGAATAATTTTTTAATCAGGTTCTGTATTGCTGTCTGTTCAATGATTTCGAATGTTAATTTCGGATAGGAAAAAATTTTTATGAAAAACACTCAGTTTTAAAAATATTTTCCATAAAATTGTTGAACTGGCTGTTCATTTATTCAAAATTGACGTGTATCGTGCGTTTAAAAACTTTAAAAAAATTACATAGTTTTTGTCCTTCGTATTTTAAGTTTCCTCCCCTGCACATTTTTCGACCGTTAAAAAATGACGATTAAATGCGCTGACGCTGCAAATTTAAATTGCAGAACATTTGTTTCAAAGTGAATTTAACAATAAAAATCGAGCGGGCCATTAGCGTACTCTTATTAGGCCGATAATTCGACCACACCACTAGGATCGCTCGCACGTGTCAGTGAGTAATGTATCTCCACTGGTGAGTTTTATTCGCTTGTTATTTGTGGCTTAAGTTTGTTTGAACAAGGTGAAGTGAACAACAAAATTACCCCCTTAATTTCAGTATAATTTACTGTGTTAGTTTGTTTTTTCGTTACAATACATACTTTTCTGATTGTGCTAGCTTTTTAATGAAAAAATCTCTCCCCTGCCGGATTTTCCCTGCTTCATCTGATGCCAGGGTAGAGATTTTGCGTCCAGGGTAGATAAGAAAGTGAGATATGACTTCTTTCTTAGTATTTCATGTATATTATTTTACGTTAAACCAACACATATCCACTTTATACGTTAGAAGTGTTTTAACGCTTTAACAAATAGAGGTATGCCTTATTTAATAGAAACAATTATAAAAAATCGTGCCAACCAACTTTTTACTAAAATAGTAAGTGTAGCAGGGTGTAAGAGTAACTTTATTACGATGAGAGTGTGCCTTTGGAATGCAGGATGACCCCGTTATATATTATATTTTTCTTCTGCGAAAATAAGGTTTGTTTTCAATTTATCATTCCCCTGTAAAGTAAGGTATCCTGCCCTGGCCTTCATGTCTTTACCCTGTGTAGAGTATCTCCCCTGGTCACTTAAAATACCGGTAAAATTAGATTAATTGACTGGCCATTATTAAACATGCTCTCAAACTACCTGATTAAATACGATTATATTGAAAACTAGCTTAACCCGGTGCGCTTCGCTACACTGCTTTAACCACTTTATCGGTTGAGAGATATTTAATATATGCATCCTATGGAAGGTAGTTCCCCCCTGCGCCTACCTGCTTTATTTTTATTTTCAAATTGAAGTATACCATAAGAGTGACTTCTACAAAGTTTGAAATTTCTCACTATAACAGTTTTTAAGATATCCGATATTAAACATTGGCGTCCTACGGGGGGTAACACTTTCCCCGCTGCTATTTTATTTCAATTTTGGGTCTCAGAAGATCCTACTACCAAAAGTTCAACAAATTGCTTGCAGCGGCTCTTATTTATATTTCTATCTATGAGGGGTACTGCTCCTACCCTGTCTAACCCGCCCATTTGTATATTGAAATTTATAGTTTGCCATAGTAGTAGCTTTAACAACGTTTGAAGACTCCCCCTTTAATAGTTCTTTAGTTAAGCGATATTTAATATATGCATCCTATGGGAGGTTTTTCCCGCCTGCGCCTACCCGCTTTACTTTTATTTTCAAAAGTGTAGTATACCATAAGAGTGACTTCCACAAAGTTTGAACATTCTCACTATAACAGTTCATAAGATATGCGATATTAAGCATTGGCGTCCTATGGGGGGATCCACTTCCCCCGCTGCTATTTTATTTCAATTTTGGGGCTCAGAAGATCCTACTACAAAAAGTTCAGCAAAATGCGTCCAGCGGCTCTTACCAATTCCCCTGCCCCTATCGAAAAAATAAGTAGCCTATTTTATTTTTAGGGCTCACGTGATGTTACTGTAAAAATTTCAGGAAAATCGGTTCAGTAGTTTCGGAGTCTATAAGCCAACAAACAAACTGACAAACATACAAACATTTTTCATTTTTATGTATATAGAAGTTATTAGTTTAAAAATTTTTATCACGCCGCCATTGCTAATATCAGATAACCTCTTTACGTAGAATGACCCATGTATAAAGATTTTTTATTTTTTGAATTTGTTCTATTTGTTTTTATTGTATGTTTTTTAACCTCTTCAAAAAATTTTGCATGAAGATTATTCTTTGAAAAAACTCTAGTTTAAGTGTTTTTGACAGAAGTCTTTAAGCTTTCTTATTATTTATGAGTTTCATAGCTCACAAAACAAAATCTTCTCTCCCAAAATTTATACAAAAATATACATTTCACTAATCTTAGAAAATAATGTTTTATAAATGAGATAAAATTGATGAGTAAATTGTAAATTTAAAATATTTTTCTATTACACAGAATTTACATATAACCAAATTTATAAAAACAACTTCCAAATTCTTGCGTTTTCGATTTCCAGTGCACATGTTCTGTAACTCTCGCGTCGAGAAACTTCTCGATTGAAATGTGTAAAATGAAACAAAAATGCCGTATATTGAACAGCCATTTTTCGCACTTAACTGTATTTGTACCTTTTTTTTGGCAAGTACTAGCTGCCACGTAAGCAAATTATTCGCCAATTTAAAAATGCACATTTTTGTTTAAGGGTATTCATGTCACAAGTTGCACCCTTGCAAAAAAGCAAAAGTGCAAACACATAACAACAACCGAAAAGAAAATTATTAACGCACAACTAATATAACAACAACTACACAGAGTTGTTGTTATATTTTTGCACTTTTGCTGTTTCGCAAGGGTGCAACTTTTGACGTGAATACCCTTATTGTTTAATTATTTTGCTTTTAACATTTTTATAACATATAAGAATTTTTCCAACATTAAAGTCGCACTATACATTATTAGGTATAGCCGACGGTTGTTTTTTCGCCGCCGTCGTTGAAAAATTTTCAATTTTAGTAAATTTTGGTCGCCGTCAACGATATGTGTTACTGACGTTCTCAACTTCTGCAATGTGACATCGGCTTCGGCTGCAATGTTGTGACCAAGGCGAATTGACTAGAAGGTGAGGTCAACTCTACAACAGCACTGCTTCTGTGGTCGAGTTGTCAAAAATATTGCTAGTATTATTATGTATGTTTTCTAATCAAAATTTATTTCACAACTAACACTTTCTTGGATTCTTCATCCATAGAAATTTGGAAATAAGCTTCAGACAAGTCTATTTTTGAAAAATGGCATCCACCCCTTAACTTGTCTAATAAATCTTGCAATTTGGGAATAGGATACTGTTCCATGTCTAATTGAGGGTTAACTGTTTGTTAAGAATCAGCACTAATTCTTATTTTTAAATTTGGCTTAGGAACGAGTACACTGCAGAAAAAGATTTAAATTTATTTGTTTAAATATTCCTATTTTTTTTAAACAGCTGGAGATAAACTACACCAAGACACATTTTGAAAACTTTACAAAAGAACGCAAATATTTGAAATTTAAAAATTTGCCTTTGCCCGAATATTTTTTATGACTCGAATATGTTTTATTTATGTCGATAATATCTTTAATAAAATAACGTCATATAAGGTAACATACGTTTACTTGTTATTTGGACTTGGTGTTCTATACCTCCCATATTGGTATTGATACTCTTCAGTCCCTTGACACAACAGCACCAAGTCCAACAACAAAAATATCTGCCTGCTATTTCCGAAAAGTAGTACAGGCTTACACAAATTTGTTTGCCTTACTTTTCTCTTCAAAATGTGTTGTACAAAATTTTACAAGTAAAAACTGTTGAATATGTTGTAATACAACTTTACTTTACAATTTACAACAAAGGACTTTTGATGTTCACATTCTCCTTATTGTCTACAAATTCAGTGGTAAACGACACTAACTACACTTGATTCCCTTTTCATCTAAGCAAGTTGGACTTGGTGTTGTTTTTAACTTTTCTATCTCGAAAACTACATTAAATAGGACTTATGGGAATTCACACATCGATAGAGGAAAAGTTCCGATTCCAACTGTATAAAAGGCGTATTTTGATTAAAATGTGAGTAGTGGTAGTTTATCTCCCACCAACAGAACTGTTGTTAAATTTTTAAGCACTGTGCCTAGTTTTAATAAATTTATTTAACTTTTAAAATTTACTACAGTTCAATGATTAATTTTCCTGATGGGGTAAAGTGCGTTGCAAAACTAGTTCGATCCCATATGGATCGTAGCAAAATTAGTTTCTTTCGAAAATTCGTAGCAAAACTCTTTCGTTGCAAAATTAAATCTATTATTTTTTTATATTTAAACCGGTTTCAATTTTTATACTGTTGAGTTATTTAACAAGAATAGCAAAACACTTCAAAATCAAAAAACCTCAACTACTTTGGTCCATTTAATCCGGCGCTATATGTTTTTTGCATTTTCACAAAATTCGAATAAAGTGTAACGAACGAGTTTTGCATCTTACCTACTCATATGTCTTGTTTCAAAATGTATGAAAAATTTTATTTTTATGTTTTTTGTTTTGGAAAATTTTATTATTCGATCCCCCATTAATATGATTCCATTACATCCCTAGAGGAAAGGGAACTAACACTAAGCTTGTCACGTGGCAGTGCTATAGTGATAGGGACCGGTTCGAGTTTTAACACTTTGTATGAAGGGAACTTGTCACTTTAATATGGCGATGTCATACGAGGGGGTTAATTGGCACCTTTTTGACGCTTTGTAACAGGTCACAGAAACAACCTAAATAGACACATTTAATTTTAGTTTGAATAATGCCTGTCGCAGATATTGTCCCAAATGAAATTTAAAAAAAAAAAAAAAAAAATGTTATTAGGGCGGATACCCTTCATTTAAAGTAATAGTAACAGGTAGAATCAATCAGTCATTACCCACACAAAATCCAGTTACATGAAAAGTTGTTTGTCAATTACCTGCTGGACTAACTACTCTTTAACCACAGTTTCACCAGTTCCTTTTTGTTTTAAACCTGTTTTCACTTGTCGCGGGATAAGTGCCTCAAAACCAATTGACACAAATTTCCCGCAGGGATGTATAATATTTTTTCGAAACGAAATTATTTTTTTTAAAAATTTAAAGCCGAAAAGTTTTTATGAAAATCTCAACAATTTAAATAAATATTTTAATTTCTATTTAGATTTCCCTGCCGCGATTTTGCAAGGTCACGTGTTTGGCAAAGAACGACCTAAATTCATGAATTATGGTAGCATTGGTTACGTTATTGGTCATGAGATCACTCATGGTTTCGATCAGCGTGGTAGTCAATTTGATGGTCATGGTGATTTAACCGATTGGTGGAATCCTGCTACTAAAAGAGACTTTAAAGAAAAGTCACAATGTTTTGTTGAACAATATGGCAATTACACAGACCAGCAAACTGGAGCTAATGTATGTTTTTGACTCAATTAAAACTTTAGATATTTCAGTTTAAAGTTTTTTGGTAAAAAAAATGTTTTTGGATGATTTATAAATTTTTCTTTTTCTTCCTTCTAGCTTAATGGTTTAAATACTCTGAATGAAAATATAGCTGATAATGGTGGCGTTAAGGCAACCTATTCGGCTTACAAGCAATTTCTTGTAAAAAATGGTGAAGAACCCCATTTGCCTGGATTGAATTACACATCTCTACAAATGTTTTGGTTAGCACTCGCCCAAACGTGGTGTTCAGCATTCAAAACAGGTTGTTTTTTAAAACTTTAAATTTATTTATAATATAATTAATTAAAAATATTACTTCAGAGGCCCTTCTTGATGCGATTACCACTGGAGTCCACTCGCCTCATTATATCCGCTCTTTGGGTCCATTAAGAAATATGGAAGCTTTCTCCACCGATTTTAATTGTGCCTTAAATACAGGCATGAACCCTGCAAAAAAATGTGAAGTTTGGTAGATGTGATGAAATATGTTTTATAGTTATTATTTTAAAAAAATTTTAATATTTCATCAGGGGCCTGATTCTGGCAGTCGTGATCGAGTAATTTCTCGATTCGAAAGCAATTTATTATCTAATTATTTCAGTCAATACTGAACGAATCGGAATTATATTCGCAGTGTTATAAAGCATTAATTTGAGTTTTGGAAATACTGAAAAAATAATTTCGATATGTTAAGCATCGACTGAAATAAAATTGTTTTCGAATCGAGAAAGTACTCGATCACGACTGCCAGAATAAGGCCCCAGAATTTCTCCCTTTTGTATGACAAAAATCTTCTTAAATAAATGGGCACAGAATTTTACTTTATATAAAAACATTACGCTTCCAACAACAGCAAAAAAATGTCCGTGTTTTTCAATTGTGTTTTTGTTATTTGACTTTAAAAAGCAGTGTTCGATTTGTCGAACACTGGGCACTATATAGCACTTTTGTGTTTTCTCAGAAAGGCTAACTGAATCATCGGATAATACCGTAATATATATTTTTCACGCATTTGAATTAACGGATATAAATTTATGAGAAATATTTTTCGTGCGATTCGAGGAAGTAAGCAAATTTGAGTCCAGTTATCATTAGTGCATTATACTCGACCGTTTAGACCACATCCAGCACGTAGTAAAGTGAATATAGCAGCTGTAGGTGAGAGTGTAGTCACTGGTACATATTTCTTCTTAATTGAGGAAAATCAGAATAATGCCGGCAATGGTAACCTCGCACCTTGTTTTTTTTTACATTGCATTGCATTGTAATGGAACTAGGTTACGTTAAGGAGGAAAGAGAGAGTAGTGCTTGTGAATATTCGACTTAAACTTATTGAAAGTAAGAGGGTTATTCCACATACGAACAGTCCGGCCAAAAAACGAATTTTCCTGTAATGCGTTGTACGATTTACCGGCCAATCGACCACAAAAGAACGGGCTCTTGATGAAAAACATGTATTACGAACAAACGTACGGGTATCGGTGTTCTGCCTAATAGGACTAACATCGGATACGCTTGGCTCAAATGAATACGAATGGCATAGGTTTGTAAAAGAGTAGATAGGATAGGAAGTTTGACAAAGGATGTAATTAAGAAAAATAAGAAATAGGGTAAGAGAAGGAACGGAGCCTTGCAACACCCTGAATGAATTTTGTACTCGTTTGATAAAACCCCATCTTTAACAAATCGTTTAGTGCGATCTCTCTGAAAACTCGAATCGAGAAAAATTATCACCGACACCAAATGCAACAAGTTTCTTGTCAACATGTGCACCATGCCAGACTCTGTCAAACGCCTTGGAAATAAAGCAACTACCTACATAACTTTCGCCAAAATGGTAAATTGACCGGCATCATTTTTCCGATAACACGGCCAGTAGGTCGACCAGAAAAGCAAGCGCATGATCTCTGTGAGCTTTGGTTTCAAAAAGACGGCGCTACGAGCCATAGAGCACGTGAAACAATGACCTTGTTGAGGAATCCTTTGGGTGAGCACTTAATTTCTCGTTTTGCTATGGTAAATTGGCCCCATAGATCATTCGATATCACACCTTTGGACTATTTGCTCTGGTGATATGCAAAGTATTTGGTCTTCAGGAATAACATGGCCAACATTTGCATGATATCATTTTCTAACATTTTCAAAAATTTTAAGTTCACCTTTAATGTATGTGCTTTATTTTAGATTATAATTCAAACCTCACGATGAATCACCCGTTATATCTATTAATCATTTTTTCTTATTATCTATGCTGAGCCCGGCCTTGTGTTGGCCGGATAATCGAGGATAAATTGTATATTTTTAATTTAAATAAATGCCTTATTCTACTTTTCTTTATTTAAATAAAATGAATTAGTTTCAGTTCATAAAAAACTATGTGTGTGAAGGTAAATTTTAAAAATGTATAACCCTAGACACATTCTGTTATGTTTACAGCACAATGTTAACCACTTAACAGAACTTATGTTAACGCTGTTGTGATGCATGCGTCCAGATTTCTGGAAAAGGAGTCAACGTGGGCGATAAAAATGATTTGGATTTGTGGACAGTCAAAAAAACGTTGACTCCTTTTCCAGAAATCTGGACTCATCCCCTAGAGAATTCAAAACAGTAAATTGGTCATAAGTCGCTCCAACTCGCTGTGTTAAAAATTCTGGGGATGGAAAACGATAGAGAATAGTATTGTCCACAAATCCTAATCATTTTTTATCGCCCACGTTGACTCCTTTTCCAGAATTCTAGACTCATTCCCCAGAGTATTCAAAAGAGTAAATTGGCCATATGTCGCTCCAACTCGCTCTGTTAAAAATTCTGGGGATGGAAAACGATGAAAAATAGTATTGTCCACATATCCTAATCATTCTTATCGCCCACGTTGACTCCTTTTCCAGAAATTTGGACTCATCCTCTAGAGAATTCAAAAGAGTAAATTGGTCATAAGTCGCTCCAACTCGCTCTGTTAAAAATTCTGGGGATGGGAAAACGATGAAAAATAGTATTGTCCACAAATCCTAATAATTTTTTATCGCCCACGTTGACTCCTTTTCCAGAAATCTGGACTCATGCATCATAACAGCGTTAACATAAGTTCTGTTAAGCGGTTAACTTTGTTCTGTAAACATAACAGAATGTGTTTAGGGTTATAAATTTTAAAATTTAACTTCACACACATTAAAAAACTTAGGTTTTCCATATTTACAATCTATAGGAGCAATAAAACAAAAATGCTAAATAGTGCCCAATGTTCGATTAATCTAACACCATTTTTCTCTAAAACAAAAAATCTAAAAAAAAATTTGGACTTCAGATTCGTGTTTTCTAGTACCAAATTATCTATCAACCATCAGTTACTCGAAAAAAAATCGCTGGGACGATATGGGTTAATAAATTTAGTAAAACAAAAAATATTTTCTGTTACAGGCCGACCTAAATTTTTATGTCAATAATTCTCATTTTCATACAATTTATACTGAACAAGAGTGTGACCATATTAGCTTTTTTCGAGCTAAATTTAGCTTTATTTTTTCATGTTTAGCTTTTTTCAACAATGCATTTAGCTTTTTTAGCCTTTTTTTAATTTTAATTTCGTTTTATTTATATTTCAAAATAAATTAAACAGTTTATCCAAATAAACTTTTTAGTGATTTAGTTAAAAGAGTAATAGTGTGACAGTGCAGAAGTAATCGCTTTTGCAGATTTGAACTACATACATACATAACAGTGATGCAGGGCAAGAAAACAAAAGTTACGATATTTTTCAAAAAAGTTAAAAATGTTTGTCAAAAGTTACAATTCAAAATATTTCTTGAATAAATATTAAGTTTATATGATTTGTAAAAACTATTAAATATTTCAGTGATAATAGCAAGACTATCAATTATGAATAGAACAAAAGCATAGCAAAGAGTAAGTTTCAAGCATATGCCCACTGCATGAGAATTAAAAAAAAGGTTTAAGCATACAGTACTTCTCGTTTCTAGTAGGAATGGGCAAAAAATATCGATATATCAAAATATCGATATTAAAAAAAAATATAATCGATATATATCGCCGATATTTTAAATACCGATATATCGATGCATCGATATTGAAATACGACTATCGAATTCGATAATTTTTAAAGTCAGTCTTCATTAAAAACTCAAAATTTTAGCCGTTTTTCAAACAATATGTTTTTTAAGAATTATAATCATTGCATGCATCATATGTTTTTTTAAACAAATATGAAGATCTGAAATAATTGGCATTTATAAGAAACAGTGCCGGATACAAGAAGCAGATTGTCTGGAGTGCACATAAAACAGAGAGTGCTCCTGATGTCCATATCTGATGATTACTGGTTTGACTAAAACCAGTTGGTACTTTTGGGGTGCAATTCAAATTTTAAGGAAAGTTGGTACTTCCATGACTTATTTACTTTCATTTAAATTTTTCGTAATTTATTTTTTTTTTCTTATGGTTTTTTTGTATTCTTTCCTTTTGTTTTTGTTATAATTGAATTTTTTGTTTTGATTAAATTTTTTTGTTTTATTAATTTTTTTAAATAAAAAGAAACAATAAAAAGTACCAATGTAATTACATATAATTAATTTGTTCATACATATGTTTGTACAGAGGTATACTGAATTTTTTAATTTGGTAATAGTTTCAGCAAAATATGTTCGATATATCGATATATCGATATTTTTGAAATAATAAATATCGATACTCTAAAAAAATATCGATTCGATATATATCGATATATTTTTTCAACTTGCCCATCCCTAGTTTCTAGTTCCAACTTTAACGATTGAAATTTATCTGTTTTGCTGCCGTTGTAAGTAAATTAAATATAAGATTTACATGATAGTCCATTAAGGGATGTAAGCTTATTTGCCATATATTCCACCTATGTTTAAGCGGCCAGCAAAGGCAAAAGTAAATCGAATTATGTTCATTATAGTCACATTAGCAAAACGTTCTACCATATAAAAGAACTAAAATTAAATCGTTTAATTTTTGTCATCAACACTCAACTTGAAAAAATTAGTTTTTGGTTTAGGTATCAGGGTAAAAATATACTTATGCGTTTTACATTGTCGTTGTCGGGATTTAGAAATCGACAAAAATTTCAAACGACTACGACTTCGATCACGAAAACGAAAACGACTCGTCAACTGTTATTTTTTAAAAATTTATTGAAAAGATCTGATAGTTAAATTTTTACCAGCAAGAATTATTTAACCTGTTTCATATTTTTATTTAAAAAAATTATTTTTAAAATTTTTTAATTAACAGTCTTTCAATCATATATTTATAAAAATATAAAATATTTATTTTCGTAATATTTAATAATTACATACATACATATATTCCTCGGCAAATGGTTTAAAACAATTAAATTAATTACGATATAGTCTCTTTTATTACATCTGAATAGTGTCGATATGACCAACTTGCTAGTTTTTGGTGGTAAAGCGTTCATTTCCTTTTTTATTTTTTTGAGTAAATGGGAGAACATTTTGTAAATTCTGCTAGTAAATGAACACATCTATTTTATGTCTACGTTAAAGTTGATAAGTAAGGTTTGGAGTTATTCTTAGCTACATACATATAATTAAAAAATGTTTGTAAAAACTTTAACCACCATTTTTACAACTATATAAAAGGTTATCCATTAGTTCAACTAAACATTAACCTACAAGGTAGGATAAACCTTCCATTAACTTATCGCTCACTTAAGGTTAAAGGTAAGTTGTGCCAATGGAGCACGTTTTATACGGCCGATAAATTTCCTCCTTTAGCTATCGGTAAGTTGTGAAAACGGGCCTAAATGATATTTTTAAATGTGACCTTTAAGAACAAAGCCAAGGATATTATACATATATACTTACTTAAACACCATTTAATCTATGAAAAATATCGAAATAAGGAAAAGTTACTACAAGAAGCTATAAAAAAAATTAGCTTTATTTTTTGGCTTTAAATTTCCTTTTTTAGCTTTTTTTAGCTCTATTTTAAGCATACTCTAGCTTTATATTTTTTAAAAATCTGGTCACACTGCTGAACAAAGCTTTTTAACGCGAATTTGACAATTTGAAAAAATAAAAAATTGTCAAAACTTGTCAAAAATCCATTTTCATTAAAAAAAAATTATTTCCCCTTTTTTGGAATTACCTTTGTAAATCATTACATGTAAGTGGTTATTTCATTCATCTCGTCTCGTTTGATGCGATAGATGCGTTCCAAAAAAATCGCATAAATTGATTTCGCATAAATCGATACTCTAACTTCATATAACAACTAATAAATAGTTCGTTCCAAAATTCTGAAAAACCGCATAAACTCAAATTTTAATTAAAAAATCAAAACAAAATCGCATAAAAAATTCAACAAAATATATTTGGGGCATTATTTGGAATAAAAAATGTTTTTTGGAACTCCTACATATATATTTGTCGCGTTACGGGGTGGTAAAGTGTTGCCGTTTTCAAAAAAAATGTTTTTTAAATTAGTTTAGTAAAATAATTTAGTAAAATAAAAACAATAATTTGAAAAAAACAATTTTTTTTTTTTCAATTGCAAAACCGGAAATGACCAATTTAAATCAAAATTTTTTTAATTTAGTCCTATTTTTGTTTATTATTTTTTAACCTTAATAAGCCTATAGTATCCTTATTACATTGTTAAAGTTTTATTATGGGATCTCAATTAGTTTAAAAATTATGCAATTTCTTTGCACTCGTAAATGAGGTTATTGCAATGTTGTACCGTAAAAGTCGGGAAAGGACGAGAAATTGAAATTTTCCTAATTCCGAACTAATTTTCTGATTTTATAAATTTGAATCCGCATAAAAAAATCCGCACAACACGAGACCTGAGAAACGCTATAAGAAGTAGTTGTATAATTTCTGCTATGTATCGCAAATAGTAACGAAGAAAGCTACTAAATAATGAGAGAAAGAAGCTATCGTTTTGAAAAAGTAAGCGAAGTTTTTACTGGGTACGTCAGCAGGGTTACGGTTGTAAATTTTCGAAAAGGGTCACAAAAAGTGGATTTTTCAGAAAAAAAGGGTCGAAAAAGGGTATTCCAATAAAAACAAAGGGTCAAGTTTTTTAAAAGCAGTATTTCCCATTTTAATGATTATAATTAGACTAACAGTCTAATTCATAAATGTATCAATGTGTGTGAAGTTAAATTTTAAAATTTATAACCCTAGACACATTCTGTTATGTTTACAGAGCAATGTTAACAACTTAACAGAACTTATGTTAACGCTGTTATGATGCATGATTCCAGATTTCTGGAAAAGGAGTCAACGTGGGCGATAAAAATGATTTGGATTTGTGGACAGTCAAAAAAACGTTGACTCCTTTTACAGAAATCTGGGCTCATCCCCTAGAGAATTTAAAAGAGTAAATTGGTCATAAGTCGCTCCAACTCGCTCTGTTAAAAATTCTGGGGATGGAAAACGATAGAGAATAGTATTGTCCACAAATCCTAATCATTTTTTATCGCCCACGTTGACTCCTTTTCCAGAAATCTGGACTCATCCCCTAGAGAATTCAAAAGAGTAAATTGGCCATAAGTCGCTGCAACTTGCTCTGTTAAAAATTCTGGGGATGGAGAATAGCATTGTCCACAAATCCTAATCATTTTTTATCGCCCACGTTGACTCCTTTTCCAGAAATCTGGACTCATCCGCTAGAGAATTCAAAAGAGTAAATTGGCCATAAGTCTCTCCAACTCGCTCTGTTAAAAATTCTGGGGATGGAGAACGATGGAGAATAGTATTGTCCACAAATCCTAATCATTTTTTATCGACCACGTTGAAATCTGGAATCATGCATCATAACAGCGTTAACATAAGTTCTGTTAAGTGGTTAACATTGCTCTGTAAACATAACAGAATGTGTCTAGGGTTATAAATTTTAAAATTAAACTTCACACACATAATGTATCATTGCAGCTTTATAAGTCATTAATAAGCAAAAGTCGAAAAAAAAGAGTATTTATAAATGTTTATTAGCCTATTAAACGTTTAATAAACATTTATTAAATTTGAAATATTTATTGTAGCCTTAACCCTACTTTAAGCGTTTAATAGTGACATTTCAATGTTTGTTAAAATAAAATTTTAATAAATGCACGAAAAATTAAACATTTTTGTCATCTTATTTAATTAAATAAAAAAGTTTAATACGCATACAAATTTTTTTTCTAGGAAAAATTATCACTTATGTTTGAATTAATTTTAAATATAAACTGCTCGATAGATTTTTTTTTTTTGGTAAAATAACGTGGGTCACGAGACATGTTTTCTGTCGAAACTTAAAGTCGTTACAACTTTTTGCATAAAGTATAAAAATCAATTAAGATTTATTTTAAATTAAGCAAACCTTTTTTTACCATTCATTCCCCTAATATTTTAAAAAGTCTTTCACATAGGTAAAGTATTTGTTAAAGCAAACACAAAGTAAAAACCACATAGTGTATCGTGTGTTGGGGACTGGTTTGCCGCACGAATGAATGGAACATGCAGCACATCTTGGGTTCTCTCAAGTAGCTGGTTGGTTGGTTGGTTGGTTGGTTAACGTGGTAGCACGCACAGGTCCAGGCGCGCAACAAGTAGAGCCGACGGTGGCTCCGTTTTGACACCACTCAACTCGTCAAGAAATTGGAACCCCCCGATCAAACTCTCAAGTAGCAGTGTGTTGAATTTTAGCCTGAGTGGCTCGTGCCTTATATCGCTGGGGTCATAGAAAAATTAAAATGCCTTCATCTCATATAGAGGAAGCAATCCTAATGAGAGAATTTAAGACATTTAAAAATTTTCCAGACGTTATTCGTACGCACATTTGTATCAAAAAAACCGGCGGGAATTTAGCCCAAATATTACATAAACAGAAACGGTTACTATACCCTGAATGTTCAGAATAATTTTATTTCAGAAATGCATAATTAATATATCTTTTACCACTCATGACTGCCGTATTTTAAATGATTCAACTATCAAACTTAAAAGCGGAGAGTTCAAAGGTATTTTGTTGGGAGACTCAGAATATAAGCTGCAGACTTATTTAATCACCCCACCCACTACCCCGAAAATGTTATGTTGAAACCATGGAGTTTTTATTTTCAAATCATCTGGGTAATGTATAATAAAAATTGGTTAAATTATTCACTAAACATAAAGCTGTATAACCTCTTTTGCATTCTACAGAGTTTGAGCAGTAAAAATTTGATATTGCTAATAAATGATTTACATACATATTTCGCATTTATTTCAATAGTATGTATTTTATTTAAAAAAAAAACATAAAATTATTTAAAATATTACGTTTAAAAAAACAGAAATTCATTTTAAATTGAAAACAAAACAGAAATTCACATAAAATGCGACCGTTGCACGTTGGGTTGAAATTCCCAATAATGGCTCTTAATTGAAAATTGAAAATTAATATTTTTTAAAAGTAATCAATTACAGGTTATAGTAAACAAAATTGTGCATCACTAACTATCTTTTTCATTTTCCTTTGTTATTTACTTTTCGAGTTGTGCGTTGTTAAAGTTGAACATTTTTTAAGTTTTTGAAAACAGTGGTAAAAATTGAAAAAAAAATTTTTTTTTAATAAAATTTTTATATTTTAATAGCATAAACGTAATATTTTTACAATGGAACCTTCAACCTCAGGTATTTGGAAACTCAAATATGTACCCCAGTTAAATATTTTTGTTGTAGAAATATTTTTAATATTTTTTTGAAAATTGGTCTAAAAAACAATAATTTTTTACTTTTAAGTAGAAATTCAAATTCGGTTTGGGCAAGCTTGGGTAAAAAAAAATTTTTTATAGTTTTCTATGATATGTCTACTTACAAATCATATAAAAACATTTTGCGGGTTTTTTGCGATAAGAACGAAAAAAAATAGTTTTTCAATTTAACATCAAAGAAAAATTCATGTATGCAAGTTAAGGTGTGATGTCACATTCCTTAATTTTTATTTTTCAAATTTATTTACTTTCCCACGATTTAAGCTACACGCGCAACGTATTTTATGCTGACGCAGTGTGAACGAAAATTATTTTAATAAATTTTTTATGTAACATTAAACCGTTGTTTTTAACATGATTGCATTTTTTTATTAAAACTGCAACGCGACTGCGGACAAAATTATGCTTCTTGCCAATTAAAAGTTATAATTTAAGTTTGGTTAACAATAAGAATTAGGGCAGTTTAGAATAACTAATAGCTCAAATAAGGTGTAATAAAGATAAATAAAAAATAAAAAATGTGTATTTTTTTTAACAATTAATAAGTGAATGTAATTAACTGGGGGCTCGTCCGGGATCCTTAAAAAGCTTAATCCTGAAAAAAACAAGTAAGGAGATTTTTAAGGACAAAGCCAAATAAAAAATAAGTACCCTTGTAAAAAGGAGAAAAAAATATAAAACAAAAACTTTAAAAAAGTATCCTTGTTAAAAGGAGAAAACATTAAAAACAAAAACTTTAAAAAGTATCCTTGTTAAAAGGAGAAAACATTAAAAACAAAAACTTTAAAAAGTATCCTTGTTAAAAGGAGAAAACGTTAAAAACAAAAATTTTAAAAAAATTAAAATAAATATCCTTATAAAAAAAAAGGAGAAAAATAGAACAAAAAACAATTTAAGGAAAAGTATAAGTTCATAAAATAAATTAAAATTGTGCAAACTAATTAATTTAATTAAAAATTGTGCGAAAACTGAAGAAATAAATTAAAAAAATAGCGCAAATTATTAAAACTCGAAATTGTGCAAATTAGCTAAAATTGGTGCAAATTGATAAAAAATTGTGCAAAAACCGAATTAAAAATTTTACAATTTTCCAATTTTCCAAAAAAGACAAATTAAAAAATTTTTTAAATATATTGAAGAACATTTCAAAAATTTTTTTTGAATGCAATTTCGACAATCCAATTCATCATTCATCGTATAGAAGACAACAGCAATTTCGACAATCCAATTCATCATTCATCATATAGAAGACAACAGCAATTTCGACAATCCAATTCATCATTCATCATATAGAAGACAACAAGGATTCTCAACAAAATTTCGGAAGACAACAACGTATAGTTGTAAGTAATTTTAAGTCAATTTAAAATTGTGAAAGAAAATAATTAAGTGAAATTTAAAAAGAAAATAATTAATTTATAGTTGAAATTTTGAAATATGAAAATAAAAAGTTAAATTAATTTTCTAAATTTAAAAAGAAGAAAATAGTAATATAAAAGAATTTAAAATAAATTTATGATTTCTGTGGCTATTTACTGTTTTTAAAAAATATTTCGTGAATGTTTTTTTTTGAAAACATTTATTCAAAAGTTTTGGCTTTATGCGATTTTTGTGTAGATAAATTTTATTGAAAAATAATTTAAAATAGCCGAATTCAATCTGGATTCAGAAGTAGATAACCTATCTAATTCGTTTAGGGATTTGGGGACAGATTTCAAAGAAAAAATGGCTACTGTAGATCAAATTAGAATTCTAGTAGATGCACAAACAGCTCCTTTAATAGCTAGAATAGAAGAATTAACGAAAAGCTTAGGAGAATTGACAAATTCAGATACAGTAGGCGAATTCGAAGAAGAAAAAATTAACGTGGCAATACGATGCGACGAACCATTAGATGTAATCAAGTCCTTGCCAACGTTCGATGGCAAAAACTCTTACGTTAGCTGGCGAGAGGCAGCTACAAATTCAATGAAAATATATGCGAAAGGTAGCAGACGTTATTTTTCGGCTTTGACCATTTTGAGAAATAAAATTATTAGCGACGCCAACGATACCCTAACAAATCATGGCACTGTTTTAAATTTCGACGCAATCATAAGTCGTCTTGATTTCGCGTACGCTGACAAAAGACCACTTCATCTCATCGAACAAGAACTAAGTGTGATGCGCCAAGGGTCACAACCAATTATGAATTACTACAATGAAGTTAACAAGAAACTGACCGACCTGACAAACAAAACAATCATGACTTACGGAACAAACTCTGACATGGCCAAAGAACTTAATGATAGGAACAGGCGATATGCTCTTAGAGTATTTATGACAGGCCTAAATGCGCCTTTGGCTGATATATTATTCTCTATTTCTCCCAACAGTCTACCGGATGCTTTGGCAAAAGCACAGGAATTAGAGGCGAATAAAGTTAGAGCTAACTTTGCTCTACACTTCAATAAACCAATAATTAATAACCATATCAATAAAGGAAATAACGTTCTACGTTTTCCTAACCGAAATAAATGGGACTATCGTCCTAATGAAAATGTAAATAGATTATTAAATTCAAAACCAGAACCAATGGAACTGGGAAGTTCGAATTTTAAATTTAAGCAGGAAAGGGAACAAAATTATAAAAACAATTTTCAACAAAACAGAGCTTTTAATAATTTTCAAAATACAAGACCCTTCAACAACTATCAACACGGTCTTAAGCGACAATCAGATAATAGTGGCCAAATAAGCCACCAACCACATCAAAAATTTCAACGAATCAACAACCTAAATGAAGATTCTTTTTTAGATCAAGGAATGGACTGCCCTACATTATTAAGGCAGCCACCACAGGAAGAAAATATAAAATTCTAATTGATAGCGGTGCAACAAGTTGCTACTGCAGCCCTGGTGTTCTAACGAATAGGCAGGAATTAGTTATTAAGAAGAGGGTAAGAACCATTAATGGTTTTACCATCATTAAATATTTTTATGAAGCTAGCATTTTTGGTTTTAATGAAAGATTTTACGAAATTGAGAATTTAGAATCAGACCTTCTTATAGGTTATAAGTTTATGAAAAGAGCTAACATTATTTTAGATTTTGAGAAAGGAGTATTAACTTGTGGTAAACACTGCGAGAAAATTATAAACATTGAGTCAAAAAACTCAAGTGAAAATATAGAAACAAGAAATAAGCATTTTAAAGGAAGTGCTCTTAATAAATTAAAAAATGAAGAAATTTTAAAATTCAGTGATGAAAGTGAAAAATCATTGAATGATTTAAGAGAAAATGTTATACGAAATATTGAAAAATTGCATTCAGATATAAATATGAAGTTACCGTTTAGAACGGACATAAGAGCAGAAATCCGAACAATTGCTGAAGCGCCAATATGGAGCAAGCAATATCCATACCCACTTTCTGCAAATAGCTTTGTTAACAATGAAATAAAGAAACTATTACAGGACGAAATAATTCGCCCAAGTAAAAGTCCTTACAACTCCCCAATATGGGTAGTTCCGAAAAAAGGAATAAATGAAGATGGTACGCAAAAATTGCGTATGGTAATTGATTACAAAAAATTAAATGAAAACACAATATGCGATAAATATCCCATACCAGATTGTAACGTTATATTGTCCAATCTGGGTACAGCAAAATATTTTTCAACTATCGATCTGGAATCAGGTTTTCACCAGATCCTTATGAAGGAAGAAGATATTGAGAAAACTGCATTTTCTGTGAACAACGGAAAATACGAATTTTTAAGATTACCCTTCGGTCTCAAAAATAGTCCAAGTATTTTTCAACGGGCTATGGATAACATTTTACGCGATTTTATTGGAAAAATATGTCATGTTTATATAGACGATATAATAGTGTATTCTAAAACACTAGAGGAACATTGTAAACACTTAAAATTGGTAATTAATAGATTAAAAGAATCAAATATGAAAATTTCATTAGAAAAATCAAAATTTTACTCTAAAGAAGTAGAATTTCTTGGATATGTTGTAGGCCATAACGTTATAAAAACTGACCCAAACAAACTAGAAACAATAAATAACTACCCATTGCCTAAAACCTTAAGACAACTGAGGAGTTTCCTAGGAATGATAGGATACTACCGAAAATTTATAAAAAATTATGCTCAAGTAGCAAAACCATTGTCCAAATAATTAGCCGGTGAGAATGGTAAAGTATCACAGTATATGTCCAAGAAGATTGAAATTAAATTGGATGAAGAAGGTATAATCACTTTTGACAGATTAAAAAAATTATTATCCGAACAGATTGAACTAACTCAGCCTAATTTTAATAAAAAATTCATTCTTACCACTGATGCCTCCAATGATGCAGTAGGTGCTGTCCTTAGTCAGGATGGTAAACCAATAACTTTTATATCAAAGACACTTAGTGTAACAGAAAAAAACTATGCAACCAATGAAAAAGAACTTTACGCTATCGTATGGGCGTTAAGGAATTTAAGAAATTATTTATATGGTAGTTCAAATCTTGAAATTCATACAGATCATCAACCATTAACATTCGCAGTTTCTACACGAAACCCTAATGCAAAAATCAAAAGATGGCGATCATTTATTGAAGAATTTTCACCAAAAATTATTTATAAACCAGGTGTTCACAATATAGTAGCAGATGCTCTTTCACGTCAATATTTAAACAATATTTCAGATGAAGAATCTCTTCATAGTACCCAACATTCTACAGAAAGTAGTGACGATTTCAATATACCAGAAATCTCAAAACCATTAAATGAATTCAAGCAACAAATACTTTTGTGCAAAGCAAATTTTACAATTCATGAAATGATCATAACTTTTGGAAGAACAAGACATATTATCGAATATGACACAAGAGAAAATCTTAAAACAATTCTCTTAGAATTTATTAAACCAAATTTAGTTACCTGCATTCATTGTACAGCAGAAGATTTAAACGATTTTAAGGAAACTATTAACGGAATTTTCACAAACAAATTTGTATATACTAAAATATTTCCACTAGACATCACAAATGTTGACGACCAACAAAATATAATTCAAAACACTCATTCACGAGCTCATAGAAACTGTAAGGAAAATTATAAACAAATATATAAACAGTACTACTGGCCGAAAATGATAAAACATTTTAAAGAATTCATCAGACACTGTGCAATTTGCAATAGAAATAAATATAATAGACACCCACAAAAGGTTCCAATTGGAGAGGCTCCAATTCCTAAGAAAGAGGGGGAGTTCCTTAATATAGATATTTTTTACGCTGAAGGTCTTAAGTTTATTACATGTGTCGATGCTTATTCTAAATTTCTAGTTATAAAAAATATAGAAGATAAAACAAACATAGGAGAAAAAGTTTTAGATGTCCTTCAAAACTTTCCTAATGCCAAAAAAATTACACTCGATAACGAACCAGGCTTTTTAACTGCTCAATTTAAATCATTAATGCAACGTTTGCAAATTGAAGTTTATTATTGTACACCGCGGCATAGCACAACGAATGGTCAAGTCGAAAGAGTCCATTCTACATTAATTGAAATAGCTAGATGTATCAAGGAAGAATTTAATCTAATAGATGCCACTGAGGTTTTTTATAGAGCAGCTCAACAATATAATAATACAATACATTCAGTTATACAAAATAAACCAGCAGATATACTTTTTAACAAAATTCCACACAATTTAGTAGATATATTAAAAAAAGCTCAAGAAAATATGATATCAAGAAATAATCTAAGCCAAATAAAAACTTATCAACCAGGCGAAGTAATATATGAAAAGATTATAGGGCAAAGAAATAAACTTTTGCCACGATTCAAAAAACAAAAGGTAAAAGAAGACTTAGGAAATAAGGTTAGAATTAATTTTCGCGATAGAATAATACACAAAGATAATATAAGAACTTAATTCATAAAATGACTTTTTTTTACATTTTATACATAATTATTTTTTCTCTTCCTTTATAGAAAATGAAGTTTTTAATATTTTTGTTTATATTGTTTGAGACCTACAAAACGGAAGTCCAGATACTAGACTATACAAACTCACAACTAATTTCAATGCACCAAGGACAAGCAAGATTACAGAACGGAAACTTTAAACTTATTCATATTTTAGAACTTGACGAATATGAACGAACAATAAATAATTTGAATAATGAAGTTCAAAGAAGAGTATTAGTAAATAGTACATCGCTACCATTTTTGCTTCATGATATAGAACAAATTAGAAATCAAATTAAACGAATGAAACCAAGAATTAAACGCTCAATTGACATTATTGGCACAGCTTGGAAATGGATAGCCGGTACACCCGATCACGAAGATCATAATATTGTAGTCAGTAAAATAAACGGATTACTTACAAATAATGAAAGACAGAAAATTATTAACGAAAAGTTTATTGACAGAATCAACTTATTGACGAATACTACTAATCATATTCTAAAAACAATTCAGACTTTAGGGAAAACTCAAAGGGTTATAGAAGACTCTATAAGAAACAGGATAAATATTGTTAAAGCAGATGTTATTAATATAGAGTACGCATTACAATGGGCGAAAGTAGGAGTAATTAATTCATTTATACTTTCTGAAAAAGAAATCAATGAAGCCAAACAATTTTTGGATCTTGAAGAATTTCCATACAATAATTTAGAAGAAGCTTTAGGTTTTGCTACAGTTAAAATAGCTACAGACTATTCATCTTTAATCTATATAATAAATTTACCTGCAATTAATAAAATAAATTGTGAAAAAATATTAATTAAGCCAGTAAAACAAAATCAAAAAATTATAAAATTCAATTCAGAAAATCTAATTAGATGTAAGGATAAAATCTTTGAAATGAAAAATAAGTGTAATCAATTTAATGATTTATGTATTTGTAATAATGAAAAGTTAATAGACATAAGTGAAACAACTTGTATACCGCTACTATTAAAAAGCAAGAATCATAATTGCACATTTATAAACAATGAACATGTTCCTACAATACAAGAAATAAATGAAGGAACAATACTTTTAAATCAATTTAATGGATTTTTAGAAATATTTGAAAACAAAATATATCAATTATCAGGAACATACTTGATTCAATTCCATAATGAAACAATTAAAATTGAAAATCGAACATTCACTTCAAAAGAAGTTTCCCATTTGAAAGCACTCCCAGCTGTACTACAGCTATCATCCAATAAATCAATTGTTGAAGAAGTCCTATCTTTGGAAATGATGAAAAATATTCAAGTTAATAATATAGATGAAATAAATTCGATATCAACTAAGGGACGCCTAATGTTTTCGACAAATATCAGTTTATCTATTTTATTGGTTATCGCAATTTGCTTAATTTTTATTAAACTAAAATCTAAATCTAATTCTGACATAAATATTACAGCAAAAATTGAAAAAGAAAAAGAACAAAATACCTCCACGGTTGAAAAATCAAATTTTGAAAAATCTAATAAAAGATTCTGTAGTGCTAATGAATTACCCACATTTTAAACAATCGGGGCGATTGATCTTACAGGGGGAGGAGTTAAGGTGTGATGTCACATTCCTTAATTTTTATTTTTCAAATTTATTTACTTTCCCACGATTTAAGCTACACGCGCAACGTATTTTATGCTGACGCAGTGTGAACGAAAATTATTTTAATAAATTTTTTATGTAACATTAAACCGTTGTTTTTAACATGATTGCATTTTTGTATTAAAACTGCAACGCGACTGCGGACAAAATTATGCTTCTTGCCAATTAAAAGTTCTAATTTAAGTTTGGTTAACAATAAGAATTAGGGCAGTTTAGAATAACTATTAGCTCAAATAAGGTGTAATAACGATAAATAAAAAATAAAAAATGTGTATTTTTTTTAACAATTAATAAGTGAATGTAATTAACTTGCATGTAAGTGTGTACATACATATGTTTGGTATGTAGTTTTGTTATTGTTTATTTTTGTTAATTTTCTCATTATCAATATTCCTATTTTTAATATTATTACCCAGCAGTACCAAACTGAAGGTCCGTCTCCAATACTGGTAAAATAACATAGGACTTTAACATGTACTTGTCATTGGACAGGCTAATATGTTCTTTTGAAGCAACAGCGAACAGGTGCTTGACTTTGCAAAAGCACATGTTGAAATATCTAGCCTTTTAATAAGTATTGGGATGGTCCTTCAAGTTTGAACTGTTGGGTATGTATAATTTTAAGTACTTTTAACATAGTTGGAAACGTGAATAATTGTTTTTTTAACTTTCTTTTTGTTTGTTTCAATTGTGACTGTTTTTTTTTTTTTTTTTTTTTTTTTTTTTTTTGAAACTGTGGTGTTATTGTCTAAAAGTGATGTGAACAAACACTACTCGTTACTCGTGACAGAAAAAAAAAACAATTACTTTAAACTTCTTATTTTAGGAACAAATTCTGGTATTTACATTTCCCGAAGAGAGCTTTATAATATAATGAAAAACGCAAACTCTATAAGAATTTATAATAAAATAAAGTTTTTGCAGACTGAATTAATTAAAAGGTACAATCCTCAAGATATGAAACATTTTAGAAACAGGTTTTATATTTTTTGCAATGATTTTAAAAGTCGATGGTTTAAAAGTTGCAGAAAAGAGAACGATTTTTTAAAAAATAACGAAAGTTGGCTTAATACCGAAATTTCGTTCATATCAGAAACAAAACGAGGAAGAAAACACCTTTCATTTGAAGAATGCAGCAAAAAAACTATGGCAAAAAAAACAAAAAATTTAAGAGAATCAAATTCTTTGGCTATTTTGGCTCATGCAACCCAAATGGGCTTGAGAGCTTCTGGACAAATTGATGCATCAAAAATTGTTCAAGATATAACAATTTCCCCAACAAAAGCAAAGAAATATAGAGAAAGTTTTGGGAAAGAAGAATCCAAAAAATTAACTGCTGAAGAAGCTCTTGCTGTATTAATAGATGCAAAATTGTCAAGGTATCAATACAATATCATTCGAAGAGTTGCTCCAGAAAAATTTCCGCCATATACAGATATACAAAATGCAAAAAAAAAGTGCTATCCTAAACGTGAATGCATAAAAATTTGTGAAACTTCATCTGAAGTAAGTCTTCAAGGACTTTTAAACCATACTGTTGAGCGGTTAACAATTTTAAAGGAAAAAGAAATTGGCAATCTGACTGATGAAGAATTACGTAACATTAAATTGTATACAAAGTGGGGCTTCGATGGCAGTTCAGGACACAGTTCTTACAAACAGGCATTTCATGGTTCTGATGCCGATGATTCTGCAGTATTTATTACATCTGTCGTCCCTTTAAAGTTAGTAGCCAATGATAAAATTATTTGGGAAAATCCTCGGCCATCTTCAACAAGATTTTGCAGGCCGCTAAAAATAGAGTTTAAGAAAGAGACAGCAAATGTTGCGAAACTTGAAAAAGAAAGAGTAGATATAGAAATTAAATCACTTGTTAATTCACCTGCTTTTTTAGGAGAGAGGAACGTCCAAGTAAAACATGAACTTATGTTAGTAATGATCGATGGAAAGGTATGTAATTCTATAACAGAAACAAAATCAACTCAAAAATGTTATATATGTGGTGCCACGAGTAAAGAGTTCAATTCAATCGATAGCATGATCCAAAGAAAAGTTGAGAATAATACTCTGCAGTTTGGTTTATCCATTCTGCATGGTTGGATAAGATTTTTCGAGTGCCTTCTTCACTTGTCGTATAAAATTCCAATCAAAAAATGGCAAGCAAGGTCCGAAGCAGAAAAAAAAATAGTGAATGAAACCAGATCAAAAATACAGGTCGAGTTCAGACAAAAAACCGGACTTATAGTTGACCAGCCAAAACCAGGGTTTGGAAACTCAAATGACGGGAATACAGCCAGACGTTTTTTCCAAAATCCCGAAGTTTCAGCGGAAATTACAAAAATCGACGTTGAACTAATCAAAAAGTTGCATACTATTTTAGTTGCTGTGTGGTCATCAGATTAATGTTGAAAAATTTAGAAATTTTTCTTTATCGACCGCAAAATACTTTGTTGAAAAATACCCATGGTATAACATGTCTCCCACTTTACATAAATTTTTAATACATGGTTCGGAGATTATTACTCATGCACTGTTACCTATTGGTCAGTTATCGGAGGAAGCGCAGGAAGCTCGCAATAAAGATTTTAAATCATACAGAGAACATTTTTCACGGAAATGCAGTCGCGAAAAGTCCAATGAAGATATTTTCAATAGACTTTTAATAAGTTCTGATCCTATTATTAGTAATATGAGCAAACATTACATAAAGAAAAGTAGCGTGTTGCCACAGCAGGTATTGGACCTTCTAATGTTACCTAAAATTTCTGAAGAAAATAATTCCGATGATATTTATTTTAGTGACAGCGAATATGAAGATTAATAATATCAAAACTAAAATGTAAATTTATTATATATATATTTTTATTAATAAAAACTTTTTTAATCAATAAAGATTAGTATGGCCTATTTTCGGGAAAATTTTGTATGGGGGCTATACGAAATCATTTACCGATTCCGTTGAATTTTTGTATTCTGAGTTACTAACCTAAAAAAATCATATGCGTCAAATTTCATTCATTTATCTTTAAAAATGGAGTTTGCAAAGCAATTTAAATATTCATACGGGCAGACAAACGGATATCCCTGGAGTTTAAAAAAAATTTTTTTTTTCAAAACTGATTTTTTTTAACTACTAATGACCCATTTAATACTACGAAACGAAAAAATAAGTGTTATCTGTAACGCCTGAATTAAGAGCCGTTTTTAGCAATTTCAACCCAATGTGCGTTGTATCGTTTCATCCCTAGTTGTATGCATCACTATTACAAAAATTACAATTAAAATAACATGTTGTTGCCAACATAAAAATACAAAAGTAATATAAACGTTTAATTGTTAATCCACTCCTATTAAGTGTTTATAAATCAGATTTTTTATTAATGGTTCATAAAACAAAAAGTGTTTGATAACTATTGTAAGCATTAAAGCTGAAACAAGAAATTTTTATGAATTAGACCGTAAGTATTTTATAATTCGTTCGCACAGATTACTTGTAAAACCAAAACAAACTCTCAAAATTGGTTTTTGTTTTACATTTAATTTGTGCGAACGAAAGCGTTTGAGTGACATCGTGAAATTGGCAGTTAGAAGGGAGATCGATCGAATAGTATTCGACCGGTTATTTTAGTTTTGCCCAAGTCGAATATTTTAAAATGTCCATTACTCGAATATCGAGTAAACCGCTTATTTTAGTAAAATAAACCGGCTATTTTAGTTATGTGTAATTTATATACGTTTTCCTTACTTTTGTTATAAATGTACTCGTTATTTAAGTATTTTTCTAATTGAATATTTGGCAAACTTAAACTTTTTATAAAAAAATATCAAAAGAAAATGTAACAAAAGTCAAAACAACATTATGATCAATGTTAATATAAATCTTTTTATAAGCGTGTGTTCTTGTAACAAAAACCAAAACCAATTCAAAATACATACAACATAACACATACCCTAAAATGATAAGTTGCAAAGGTTCTTCAACGTCACGACTTATTAATCACTTTTAATTCGTCTACAAGCTTGACATAAATATACGCCAATTTAAACTTGACTCTGTTCCAAGTTGTTTTTAACAGACTGCAAATAATACTTTTCTAAAAAATGCTGCCAATAATGAATGAAAAATTCTTAAGAAATTCTAGCATATATTCATGCTTAAAACTACACCATACCGGCGAAATCAACGATATGGAAAAATTCTTCAGTTTTATTTACTAAATTACCAAGAACTTAAAACAAACTTGAAAGAATGAAACAATCTAATGGAAGGGTTTAAATTGTGATCGACGAATTGGCAGATATTTCATTCAAAAAGCATGTTCATATTACTATAGTTTCTATAATGCTGAAACAAAAACAATTTAAACATATAATCCTGGATAAGAGGGTTTGTTTGCAGCTTTTCAAAAATATGGCTGAAGTTTACTGATTCATATAGACATGCTATTGCTTACTTCAGGTTAAAGTAAATTTTTAATAATGGAACATCTTTTATCAGGCCACTCAAAGTCTACTTTAAGCTATCGGCAAGTTGTGAAAACGGACCTAAATGTACTAATCAGTAGAAAATTATTTTTTTGTTATTTGAAATTATTATAAGAAATATAATAAGAAAATAAAGAAATAAATAAATATCAATGCAATTGCAGAGTATTTTTCTTTTACTTTGGTTGAATGTGCGATCGGCAAGGAGTGAAATTTTTTTTTCCATTTTGCAAAAGGGTACAATTCAACCTGCACAAAATCATCTTCTTATCAAAATAATGAAGTAAGCCTTCTTCTTGAGTCATTCTTGATCGAATGAGGGAAAAACAAGTTCATTTAGCATGGAGCTATGTAAGGCATTTGTCACTGCCGACATTTCATTATATAAACGAACCAACAGCGATTTAACGAATTCCGTCTGAAACTACGTTAAGGAAAGTGTATGTTTGCAAGTTGTATGGTCAAAAAATTCGCAAAATTGTAGACTTATTGAAACAAAATTACTTGTGGGCCTCCTTCGATGAGATAACAAACATTCAGGGGCGATTTGTTGTAGGGATGGGCAAGTTGAAAATATATATCGATATATTTTTATATATTACCAAATTAAAAAATTCAGTATACCTTTGTACAAACATATGTATGAACAAATTAATTATATGTAATTACATTGTTACTTTTTATTGTTTCATTATATTTTTTTATTCAATTATAACAAAAACAAAAGGAAAGAATACAAAAAAACCATAAGAAAAAAAAATAAATTACGAAAAATTTAAATGGAAGTAAATAAGTCATGGAAGTACCAACTTTCCTTAAAATTTGAATTGCACCCCAAAAGTACCAACTGGTTTTAGTCAAACCAGTAATTATCAGATATGGACATCAGGAGCACTCTCTGTTTTATGTGCACTGCAGACAATCTGCTTCTTGTATCCGGCACTGTTTCTTATAAATGCCAATTATTTCAGATCTTCATATTTGTTTAAAAAAACATATGATGCATGCAATGATTATAATTCTTAAAAAACATATTGTTTGAAAAACGGCTAAAATTTTGAGTTCTTAATGAAGACTGACTTTAAAAAATATCGAATTCGATAGTCGTATTTCAATATCGATACATCGATATATCGGTATTTAAAATATCGGCGATATATATCGTTTATATTTTTTTAAATATCGATATTTTGATATATCGATATTTTTTGCCCATTCCTAATTTCTTGCCAATGTAATTGTTGGTATATTGTATGAAGACGAAAAACGAGGTAAACTAACTTCTTATGGGGAAAAAAATGTTTCTCAAATCAAGATCGCGGGTACACAGAAAGAAAAACACTCGGAATAAATCAAGTTTTTTGGGATTACTTTAAGTACGAGTCGTACTCAAAAATTCAAGTACGAATAACCCTTAAACGTACTCAAAACAATCCATTTCAAATTTTTTTTTATATTTACAACAAAACACAAGTTTGGAAAAACCGGGTTGCTTATTGTTTGTAGAAAAAACCAAACTAGAAAAAACACATACATACACATCAGCGTGGCCATTTTGGCATTTTTGATAGATTTAGCATTTTTTTGTCTGATTTAGCTGCAAATTTTTCATTTAGCAGTTAGCATTTTGTTTAACATTTTTTAACTACATATTTAGCATTTTTAAGCATTATTTAATTTAAGAATATTAAAGAAATCTTTTTTTGAAAAACTACCACACAGTTTTGTTGAATGCAAATACAAACCCCTACTTTTTGGTATAGAAACTGTACAATCTTTTAAAGGACCTTTCATATCAAATGGTTTTAAAATTTGATCAGTTTGATCCATTAAATTTATGTTAAGACGATTTTTCCCTCAATTACGATTTTGAATTTTTTGGAATCGAAAAGAGATACCCAAGGCGAATTCATTCCAGGTAATCTCGGTACTACAACAAGTACAACTCGTACAAAAACCACAAGCAATTTGTGTTTTTAAAATCGTTGTAGGTACAATGCCACAGAAATTGTTTTATTTCACAGAAACAAAGATAATAAAAAAAAATTTTGACATCAGGGCTTTTAAGACCACCCATAATAAATTCGACTTGGAGATAGCATAACTTTTGAAATAGAAAAAAAACAAATATGAATTACATGCCGAGATTTTATAGCTCAATTTATATGTCATCTTAGAAAACCGTTTAAAAACTAATAAATGCAAATCAAGCGAACGAAAGAAGAAATTATTGATTTCACTGTAGAAGAAATTACAACTTTGGAACATCAGTGGCTGAAACCAAATTCATATGACAGTTGATTTCTGGATAAATGTATATGGATATACAAATTCATTACATGAAAATCCATTCAGTGAATTAGCTTCTCTTGCTATGCAGTTCTTGGTTTTGCCAGTTAGCAACTCGGAAGTTAAAATTGGGTTTTAGTGGTATAAATATCTAAAAAACGAAAATTCGAAACAGAATGACGTTAATATATTATAATGATATCTTGATCGATTCTTCAGAAGCTGAAGAAGAATATTCATTTGAAGACGTATGTATGTATTTAATTTATAAAATGAAATATTTTATTAAACATGTTATATACATTTTATTAAAATACTAAAAAATTCCCATTTATGGGTCAAGTTCCTTTGATTTTTTGTTATGGTATGGTACCTTTTTTGTACGTATGTATATAAAGACTGAAATATATTTTTTTATAGTTTTAAGACTGTTTATGTTTCATAAATATTATATTGTTATTCTTTAATCAGTTTGATTTATTGATACGATGTGAGATTATAGGGAAGAATTATGTAAAATAAGTCATGTATAAAGGTATTTTAACTAAAATAACAAAAAAATAAAACAATTTAAACTTTAGCATTATTTTTTGGCTGTTTAGGATTTTTGTTAGCATTTTTTAGCATTATTTTTAAGCCGATTTAGCTGTAAAATATTTTTGGATATGGCCACACTGATACACATATTCTTTTCTTGTTTAACCCTTCGGCTTGCGCATGTTTTGATTTTCTTTACACATGGAAAAAGGTCTGACCAGACTCATGTGTACAAGGAAGGGCTAAAAAGTAAATTTGAACTCATGCTACTCATTTAGTTTATATTTTTGGATAAATATGTACATAAGAGTTCTAAAATAAAAACAATATCGGGCATGATGTTGATGTTTTATCATTCTGTAAGGTGTAATACGGGTAAATAAATCAATCATAATCATTTTTTCTTTGTAATTTCTTTTTTTTTTTGTTTTTTTCAATCGTGAATTTGGAATTAAATCAGCTTTATATTACTTGAATCAAGCTCATTTTGAGATTGATTCAATCTTCGTTTTACTTAAATCAATCTCATTTTCGGATTATTTCAAGTACGAAAACTGGATTGAATATGGATAATTTAAGTATTTTGGGATTAAAAATCCGTACTTGAATCAATCTTTCTGTACTTGATTCAAGAAAATCCGCACTCACCGTACTATTAATACCGCTTCGGATTGATTTGAGTACGGATGGATTGATTTTTCTTTTGAGTGTAGCAATTTTTAAAGAAACGTATCCTGATCAAGTAAGTCTTCCATTACAACCTGTAATTACAAGGTGGGGAACGTGGTTGGAGACTGTCGTTTATTATGCAAACTACTTTGATCAATTTAAAGATGTCGTGGCAGCGTTAAATGAAGAAGACGTTACAGCAATAAATAAAATTAAAAAAATTTTTAATCTGCATTCAATGAAAGAACAACTGGTTTTTTTTAAACCAAATTATGCATTTCTCATTAAAACTACCGATAAGCTGCAACAATTTAATTCGTTGCACAGCCATCTCAAAATAGCTATAATTGCAATTAATGCGGTTGAAGGCGAAAATAGTAAAACAAATCAGAGCAAAATGAAGTCAAATCCCGATAATTCGTACCCCGATAAATCGTTATTCCCGATGATTCGTAATAAAATTTCGGTCCCTCAAACAAATCTCGTTAATTCGTAAAATTTTCCATACATTTTGGTCCCCTCGCTAATTCATAATTGTTTTTTCAAATAAAATCTTTTTAACTCTTATAAATCGTAACTGGTCATGCCGCAACTCTGCAGCAAATTTTGGTAATTATTACTTAAGCAATTTTCTGATGCAACAACTTTTGACATACAAGAAATCGTTTTATTTTTCTTTTGTGATGCTTTTTTCCTATGTACCAAATGTGGTCTGGGTTGACCGACTATGCTTTCTTACTTGTTTTTTATTGTTGATCTGGACTCAAAATGTTGGGTTGTCGTGATTATGATATACCTCAAATTAATTAAAAATAATAGGCACGAGTGATTCCTATTAGATGAACAATAACGACATCGAATTTTTGGATGATTTAATTTTTTAAATAATTATTTACGTTTATTCCCATTTAACAAACTTAACTTACAATTTCATCGCAAACAACTTTATATTAATTATTTCTGTTTGTTATTGTGTTTGTGTTTTTATTAAAATAAGCTTTTAGCCATTAATTTTCTAGCCAATTTTTATTCATTTTTTCCGTAAATTTAGCCATTTTTGGTCACCAAGTTTTGGCAACACTGGTATTCATATATATTCTGGTGCCATTTTAGATAAAGCCAGTTTTCTCGGGAATGACGCAGAAGTTTTTTGTACAAGTTTCTTACTTATTTATTTATGTATGTAAACAACACATTATTGATTTTGACAAATTTTTTTCTTTAAATTTTTTAGACGAACTTTATTTATAAAATGTTCGTTATTGTTTACACAAAAAACACATCTGTTTATATGTAAATGTGTGTATATAAATGTAAATAACGTCGTTTGAAGTTTCAATGTCATTAGTGTTGCCAACTTTACCCTTTTCGGGCTAGATTAAGCTTTTTTTGAGTTCTTATAAAGCCAAAAAAAAAATTGCCCAAAACTAAACAACGCGCAAAAAAACACTCTTCTTAACCCTAGGCCTACACTAAAGACAAATATCTCAGCAAGTTAGCAATAACGTCGGCAGAACAACAGAGCAATATTTCTTATTGATCAGCTTATGTTAAAGGCATGGGAAAACGTATTTATGTTAATTCAGAATTTGAAAAAAATCAAGGAAAAAATCAATTTATTAACATAAATTCTTTCTTTTTTGACTTTATTATTTAAATGTATGTATATTAATTTGATTAAGCTTGAGGTCTTTTTTTATATTAAAATATTTAATTTATTAATTTTTTTTGTTTTTTTGTTAAAGTAAAATTAATATTTTTATTTAAAAAGGACTTAAACAAATGAATATAAATTTAAATATTAAAGATCGAATAAGAAAAAAATTATATGTATTAATAAAAATAATTTTTGTAATTTTATTTTAGTGTTTATTAAATTCTTTAATTTAATTCTTTTACTACAATTATAATTAGCTACCATTTGACAAACATAATTTCTTTCCCACGCAATATGCTTCAATTTTATTTCTTTATTGATTCTTTTTTCAACTGACAACCAAATTTGACGTTTTATGTTAGCAATAACTGTCAACAAAAATGGACTAACAATTATTTCAACGTAAATTGCCGGCAATAAATATGTACATACAAAAAATTGCTGTCTACATTAAAGATAACATAATTTTGACATTTACTGCAATATATGTCGCAACAATTATCTCTGGTATAGACGGGCAGTAATGGTCCGGTATGGTTAAATTTTTTGTTTTTCTGGTAACGTTGAATTGTGAAAACTAGTTTTTCTATAAATATATCGCTGCTATTACTCGACCGATTTTAACCGGTTTTTTTTAGATTTTATCACGCCGGTTTTTTTTAATATTCATATTTTCGAATATCGAATAATTCGGTTATAGTAAAGTCGGTCAAGCTCGACAATGCGATGCCCTACACCAAAGTATATAAGAACAAATTTTGCAAGCGTACCTTATTCGGAACCCATGGGCAATCGTAGACCCGCCAGAACAAAATTATGTAATTGAGCTTAAGAATTATATAAAAGTTCTTTGTGCCGAATATTATTTAGGTATCTTCATGTTAATGAAATTTGTCTGCTTTAAGTGATTTTAGGGAAGGGATTTTAATGAGACCTACGGTTAATTTTGAACCCACCAGCACAACATTTTGTCATGACATACTAGCTTAAGGTAAAAGTCATTGTCGCCAATTTTTAAGTTATTTTAATTTTCTTATTAATACAACTTCCGTTTGACGTGCTAAATTCCCAGTTTTTCATATTTGATATATACACTGAAATTTATTGTTGAGGGAAAGCTAGCTTCTATGCGCATTTTACTGGTTGCTTAGGCCAGCCCACCAGGAAACCTTTTCCAAAGATTTTAGAAAAGCCAAAAATAGTATAAAAATAAAACCCTAAAGCGAATAAGAATTATAAACAATCAAAGTCTTACTTATAACAATATCAAAGCCAAAACAAAACACCAACAATAAACAGTCAGTTTATCTTTTCTTACATTCCCCTACAATTGGTTGGGTTCTTTCCGACTCGAATTGTAGTTGTAAGTGGGTAAAAAGAAAAAACAAAATTAAAAAACAAACTGCTTCATTCTACTGCCTTCGTAAGAAAACATTTTAATCGATTTGAAAAGCATCAAAAAACTGACATAAACAGTACGCTATTCCGAGTCTGTGGTTAGATTTTTGAAATGTTTTAATGCAGAATCAAAGAATTCCAAAATATCTATTATATTTGATCATTCATTGGACAAAAGAAAATTTACCGAAACTTTCGTTAATGAAAAATACCATTTTTGGACCCTTTTTTAAGCTATTTAAGCTCACCGGAGATTATGGCTAGAGCACGTTAGTTTTTAGGGGGTACACCAACAACTTGTTTGTTTTCTGAGTCCCTCTAATGTACATTGCGTGCTATTTAGGAACGATTCTTTACACTATCAGAATATCTTATATCTTCATGTTAAATGTTTTACTTAAGAAATCCTTCGGTTGACAATTAATGTATTTTCCGGCCCGCTACAGCCTTCGTCGGCATTCTTTGAGTCACACTGTATAGTGATACTTTATAAAATTTATGTATTTAACTTAACAATTTTAACAAATAGAATGTGAGAATTATTACTTTTTATAAGTTATTTTTTAGCTTGCTATTTTATTGGCAAGAGAGACGAACGGAAAAGCAACGAGTACTCAGCTTGATGTACTTGTCCAGCTGCGAACATTGCATACAACTTCACATCTCTTCAATGAACTTTGTCATACTTTTTGTTCAATGAATTCTGGTTAACAAAGTGTATGTGTGCAGTGTATGGAACAAGTCATGTTAACGGTGGTATCGATACTACAACAAGTACAACACCGAAAACACAACATTGTATTTAATTTGTTGCTTTCGTTGGTCGATACGTCAAAAACACAAGCTAGTTTTGCCATTTCTCTCTCTAAGTACTAAAAAAAAGTAGAACAGCTGTGCTTTCGCTACTTTGTAAAGTACATAGTTTATTTTTTAATTGCGATACAAAAGTTTGACGGATGTTGTGTAATAAGGAACAATCTAAAACTTTATCGCGAGATAAATATATCTGTTTTTTACGAAAGTCTGGCCATTGCTTCTGTAATGGAAAAATTCGCCCCTGGATGTCTTACAGTCGATAAGATGTCTTAGAGTCGTGGCCAACTGGGTTGTTTTCCTCTGTGAATGTGACTGTGTTTGGATGTGTGTAGGTTTTTGTTTTAGGAGAATTTTGCATAAAACCCCGTTGTTTCGTTTGTACTTTAAACATCAGTTAGTTGATCGTCGTCAGTGTTGGTTAGCGTATACTGTAATTAAAAAAAAATTATTAAAACAGCCATAGTGTAATGTTGTTAAAACTGGTACTCAGCTCTGCCTAAATTTTTAAAGGAACTGCGTAGACTAGTGTAGAAACACATACATAATTATTTGTTTATAAACAAAAAATTCAAATTGTGCAAAGCAATTCAAGGAACAAGGATTTTCAGTTGCATCTTAAAATAATTTTGTAATAATTATGTTTAGTAAAAAATTTATTTAATTAAAATTGATAAAACATAAGCATTTTTAATATTTGCTGCTGCTACAAATTATAGCACCAGTTTTGCAAAGCTGTGGGTTTGAAATATCCCAAATGAAAGATCCTTTTATACTTTAGCAGCTAAATTGAGTCGTTTTTTTTTCAATATTTTGTAAATTAGTTTTTATAATAACGTTTTTTTTTCAACTAGTGCTTGTTTCGTGAATGGTAACATTTAGCTCACTTAGCTTCCGCTGAACGAATATGGTTGTGTATACGCTTGAACAAGGCCGGGAAATATTGCGAAATTACTTTGAAAATCATGGTAATTTTGCAGAATGTGTGCGAAAATTACGTGAGAAGCACCGTCAGCTCCGTATGTTCGTTATCTTGTGAAAAGCCAAAAACAGTGCGTACACCCGAGAATATTACTGCTGTGGCAGAGAGTGTTCGTGAAGCGCTATCAACATCAATTCACCGTCGTTCTCAACAATTGAACATTTCGGAGCTATCATTGAGACGAATTTTGCATAAAGACCTTGGTATGACGCCAAACAAAGTCCAATTGGTTCAGGAGTTGAAGCCAACTGGCCATCCAATGCGTTTTCGTTTCGCTAACTGGGCCTGCGATCGACTTACAAAAGATGCCGATTGTGCCAAAAAAAAACTCATCTTTTCAGATGAAGCTCATTTGGGCACAGAAAACCGGCACGCATACATTGAAAAGCCGATGCACCAAAAACGAGTCACTGTTTGGTGCAGATTTTGGTCCAGAGGCATAATTGATCCATTTTTCTTCGAAAATGGACAAGGAGTGGCCGTTACAGTGAATGGCGATCGTTATCGGACCAAGTTGAACGAATTTTTGTTCACAAAAATTGAAGAGGAGGATATTAGCAACATTTGGTTTCAACAGGACGGCGCTACGTGCCACACAGTCGAAGCTGCACTCGATGTTTTGCGTCCTGTTTTTGAAGATCGCATTATCAGCCGCAGAGCTGATGTCTTTTGGCCACCTCGGAGCTGCGATTTGACACCGTTGGACTATTATTAGTGGGGTGCCGTCAAAGATAAGTGTTACGCCGACAAGCCAGAGACAATTGACGCTTTAAAGGACAATATTCGTTTCTTTTTTGCTGCGTAAAAAAAGTTGACTAAAAATATTACAAACATGAATCCGGTAGTTTTTTTCACATCCTTTATACGACAATCAAAATTTAGTCTGAGCTGCGTACCAGGCTTTTAAAAAAATTATCTAGCAGTGTTTACAAGTGTTTCTGGTTTATAAATAAAGTGTCTAATAAAGCGTGTTTTTAAATTATGTTATGTGAATTTTTATTAATGAAATTTTTTTATGTTAAAGAAAAGTTTATATATTTAAATATTGAAATATTTTTAAATAAATAGTTAGTTCTGCAGTGTGTCTGTTCTATAATTAGGGAATTAAAAAAAAAATCAAAAAAAATTTAAGGAGAATACTAAAATTCTGTTATGAAGACAGTTGTCAAGTAAGTTTTTTTTCAATTGGTTTTTATTGTATTTTTAGATGTTTTATTATAAATGTTTTCTATAATTATTTTTTGTAAATTATTTGCTGTTGGTAGTGTTGCCGCGACCAAAAAAAATTTTAGAACCAATACCTAAAAAAAAACAGCTAAATGAGAATAAAAGTAATCAAAATATTTATATACATATTAAAAACCCGGTTAAAAATTTCCTCGGTACAGGCAGGGGTATACTTTCGCTCTCATAGAAAGTTTTTTGATTATTTAGAAAACTATTAAAACTTTAAACCTTTTTAGTGTAAAATAGCACTGAATAAAATAAACACATAAATCCGTTATTTAGGAAACTATTTCAGCTAGAGCATCTGCAAGAGGAGGGTAAAAGTAACCCACCGTAAAAAGTGTTAACTTATTTTCGATTATTTAAAAATCTTAAAGCCTAGAGAACTTTGAATTCAAAGCATTGCCACCCCCTTATTCAAAAAAAGGTTTAATAAACAAATTTTCATACACCTTTTATTTAACTGTTTTGTTTTTTATGAAAAAAACCGTTGTTAGTCCCATCGTCAGATCAAAATGCTTAACAAGCATGTTTTTATTATAAGCAGCGTTGCCAGAAGATTTGGTGAAAATAGTGTCAGATAATATAGACGAAACTTGAATCAAGACGAGAGATACCCGGACTTGACAGTAAACAAGATTTTGTGACCAAAAATGATTTTATTGTTTTATGTTGTATAAGAACCAATAAACTTAATTTTTAGGAGTTCATGCGCGCGCTCAATATGGGACTTTTTTTTGCAATTTTTATTTGTTTTAACGTTAGACAAAAAAATATTGCTATTAGAATATGATTCGAAAACTATTATTTTTTCTCATACATCAGAGACCCACGCTAATGACCATATATTACTGCAATGATCTTCAGAGGCGATCTAACTATGTCCGTCTGGCTGGCCGGCTGGTTGTTTTTCCATGTTGACTTTGTGCGTAAAGTACAGGACGCAATTTTGAAGATAAATTTAAAAAGTTTGGTACATATCTTTTAATTACCGTTTGAAAATGATGATAATCGGTCCATAATTTCCCACATCCAAACGTCTTTCTGAAATAGAGTTTTTTATGTCTATTTTTGACCACAGCTCCAATACAAATACCTTTCCCGAAAATAGCTGTAAATTCAAAAACTTATGATAACTTTAATAACACTGTGCTAGTTGAAAAAACAGACAAGTCGTGTACTTGACGTGTTTACCTTATTCGGGTAAGCTGAATCTAATGGTGCCAACCGTTTTTTTTTTTTTTTTTTTTTTTTGTTAGCTCTTGTTTTCGAGACATGCCGTTATTTCGAAAATGGAGGAGTTGGACAACATATATTCGCGTAACAAAAAAAACGGAGCCACATTAAAAAAATTCAACCATACAAATATGGCGGCTTAATGAATTCCTCAAGTTTGGCCTCTGCAGCGCCTAGGATGCCCCTAGATAAGTCAAATGTATGAGCAACCCCACTTTATTATTCATCTCTATAATTTATTTCTAACAATTCTACCCACCAGCTTTCTCCATTCCTTAAGAGGGCACTTATTCAAAATGTTCAATACTGACAAGAAATATATTGAAGTAAGACGCCGATAATCGCCAAGGAAACATACTTGCCATTTATCTCCACTTATTTATGGCTTGTTTTGTTTGCAACTTCGCATAGCTGCATTTTCCAATTTTTTTTTTTTTGATTTTTTAAAAAACAATAATTTTGCAATTTTGCCAAATTAGAAAGAGTTTTATCTGTGATTAAAGGAAATTTTATTTTTAGAATTTTGGTTTTTTGTTTTAGTTTTTTCAGTAAATTAAACTGTTTTTGAGTTACGCGAACACACATATCGTCGGCTTAATATTCAAACCTGCTAAAACCACTTTTTAAGTAAATTAAGATTTTGATGCCGTATGGTACGGAAAGATATGCCTCGTTGACCAGCATGTAGTTTTTCTTCAATTTGAGTCTTAAAGTGTGTCACATCAACTATATTTATGGTTTTCCTCTCAAGCAGCAAATAGGAAAAATGTTAAAAGGGAGTTAAGGGTATTTATCGAAAACAAGATTTAACCTTAAAAACCCGGTTAGCACCACTGGAATCAGCGTACCCAAATTATATTAAAACGCCAGGTGCCCCTGGCCCATGGTTCGGTTAATATCTACAATATACCCTCGAAAATTTTTTTCCATACACTGTGCCATAAGGAATCATATGGTCGGGCTTAACCGACTTACCTGTTTTATAAAAATTTGTTAAACATAAAAATTTTCTTCTAATTTTAGATGCACAGTTTTAAAAAAATGTCGAAGACAAGAATCAGTGGTCGCTTGTATGGCGCTGATTGCTTTGGTAAGCGGTTTGGCTGAAGGTAAGTTTTTCAAAGCCTTAATACAAAAAATTCCTACATGTTTTCCCTATTTCAGGAATCATCACACCTGCAGAACAATGTACTTCCGCTGAGTGTATTCGCACTGCCGAAGAAGTTATCGCTAAAATGAATCCTGAAATAAGTCCCTGCGAAGATTTCTATCAGTTCTCTTGTGGCGCTTACATCGAGAACACTCAAATACCCGAAGATAGCGTTGCGGTTAATACATTCTTTACAATAATAAATAAATTGCAGTTACAACTGTATGACATCATAAGAGAAGAGAGGTCCGAAGCGGATCCTTATCATTTTAAATTACCAAATGCTTTCTTTGAGGCGTGCATGAATGAAGGTGGGTTTTGTTGGGGATGATTTGTTTAAGTAGAAAAATTTTTAAATTTTATTATTTATGCTTTTTACAGATTTAATTCAGGCTTTGGGCCCCAAACCGATGCAAAATATTGCCAACAAATTAGGTGGCTGGCCTGTAACTGATTGTGATTGTTGGGATTATGATGATTCGTGGACTTGGCAAGAAACTGTTAAGAAATTCAGACATTCTGGTTTTAGCAGTAATTATATTCTGGGCGTTGCAATTGAGGTGGATATGAAGAACAATACTAAACATGTTATTACTGTAAGTTGTTTAATTAAGTTAAAGGATAAATCAAAAATGTTTTATTAATGTTAGAAAACTGGGCCTGCCGACTAAATTATAGTCAAGAATACACCATGTTATAAATGTTTACATATGTTAGTAGTCAGTATGTACCCTGCAAATAATGGGCCCAGTCCAAACACGCGTGTAAAGAGTAGTCCACAAGGGACTTGGACTAGTCCAAAAGTAACCCAAACGTTTGTCTATTTAACATTACGATGTCCTAGGGCAGGACCATATAACCCATCTTTGGACTTCAACGGAGTAGTTTTAAAACTACTCCATTGTATACACAAGAGGGTTAGCTTTAACTTCGTTTAAAAACGAAAACATGTCGTTAAAAAACGAAGACATGTCGTCTCAATACAAACACTTTTTAACAATGACATGGTCCATGCTTGCATTACATCGGACCAGTCCATGGAGTAGTCCATTTCATGAAATTGGATCAGGTGGTCCAATAATATTTGCAGGGTATTTAGACTTTGATTAAATTGTTTACCCTGCAAATATTATTGGACCAATTTCATGAAATGGATTACACCATGGACTGGTCAGATGTAATGCAAGCATGGACCATGTCATTGTTAAAAAGTGTTTGTAGTGAGACGACATGTCTTCGTTTTTTAACGACATGTTTTCGTTTTTAAACGAAGTTAAAACTAATCGACTTGTGTACACAATGGAGTAGTTTTAAAACTACTCCTTTGTAGTCCACAGGTGGGTTATATGGTCCTGCCCTAGGACATCGTAATGTTAAATAGACCATGTTTTTTCCATACGTTTGGGTTACTTTTGGACTAGTCCAAGTCCCTTGTGGGCTACTCTTTACACGCGTGTTTGGACTGGTCCTATTATTTGCAGGGTACACATTTGCTTATAGGCGATTTACAAGTTTTAATAAATTTTAAATAAATGCCTAAAATTTGTTTCGTATGTAGATTTTTGTAACATGATGTAGTATATTATATTCTATAATAAGAAAGATTGAACTCTGATCTATATTCTAGTTAATAGTAGTTGCGTTCGAGATTTTACTTTACTGCATTTTATTGAATTTTGCTTAGGCCAGATCAAGGCGAATTAATTTTTCAGGTGTCGTTGAAAGCACAGCTGTGCTACTTTTTTTCTAAATTAGAGAGAGGAATGTGAAAAGTTGCTTGTGGTTTTGACATATCGACCAACGTAAGTAACAAATAAAATAGGAGGATTGACACCACCATTTACATGAGTTCGCCTTGAGCCAGAGTATCAGGAAACTTGATCCAAAGATTTTAAAAACCTAATAATTAAGCGAACAAGAATTATAAGAAACAGTTATACTTGTAGCAATATCAAAGCTTAGACAAAAACAACAACAATAAACAGTTAGTGTATCTTTTCTTACATTCCCCTCTACAATTTGTTGGAATTCTTCCAACATCAATTGTAGTTGTAAGCACTGTTGGGATCTGACAATTCTTAATTTGTACCATCTCAATGGCAAAATTTTACCAAATTGACATTAATTGTACCCAACTTTCGCTATATAAAAAAAACATACATAGTAATTCATAACACAATTTAATTCAATAATAATAAAACCAAAAAAAGTGAAAAGGTAAGGCCGTTCAAGCCCGACTATATTATACCCTACACCATCAATACATAAAGACAAATTTATCGAAAGCATTCTCTATTTGGAACCCATGGGCAGTCATGGACCCGCCAGAATAAAATCTTCATCTATATGAGATTTGTTTGTCATTAAGTAATTTTGGGAAGTGCGCTTATATGGGACCTAAGGTTTATTTTGGACCTACCAACACATCATTTTTCATAACATCGCAGCTGTCGTAGGCAATTTTTATGTCAAAATTTATATGGAAGTAATGGCAGTAAAAGCTTTTTCCGGGAGTAATATTTTTATGGGAGCTATCGTCAAAAAGGGAACTATTCCGGAAAGAAGTTTGTATGGGTGCTATGTGAAATTATCAACCGATTCTCACCATTTGTAGTAGGCTTCGTCCTTATAAATTGAAATAAATGAACAATATTTCATAAAACAGAAAAAATTCCTGTCTGACAGCCACCCAGACTAAGGGACATCGTTAAATCGACTCGGAAAGTGATATTAAGTCGATCGGTATACAAAAAGGTGGGTATAGGACCAATATTTTTTAGTGTTACACACATCTGCACAAACGCATAATACGCTCTCCACTATTGTGGTATCTTATCTTTTTTCTCTATCTATAAATATAAAAAGAAGCGTACACTTTGATGTCAGCACCGATTTCAACCGAAATTGCAGGGTACTTTGTAGATGGTTTATGTGAAGTTTGCACGAAATAGGCCCAGGGCCTATGGGTATATTGAATTTAGTTGTACCTATATATTCCTTTACAGATATCAACAAAATGCCTCCGAAACGGCTCGACCGATTTTTATGAAATTTTGTATGTGTATTTGTAAGGTATGAGAACAGGTCGCAAAGTATATTTTTTATCGCTAGAGGGCGCAAAATAGGGCAAGAGCTCGAAAGTTTCCCCTCCCTATAGCTTCTTAACTAATCAACCGGTTTTCTTAAAATTTGGCATGCAGATACTGTAACAACTGCAAGGAAATAAGCAATAGAGCGTAAAATAGGGCAAAACGGGTAAAAGCGCCCCCTCCCTATATCTTCTTAGCTAATCAACTGGTTTTCTTAAAATTTACTCCGAAAGAAGTAAATTATATGGCAAAACAACGTTTGCCGGGTCAGTTAGTGGGTATACAAAATAAAAAAGCAAAATATTTCCCTTTTTTGTCAAAGGCACTGCTAAAAATTGAATTTTCTTAGAATTTTTATATGAAAAACTTTAAATGCGCTTTTCCGAAATACTAGAAGATTGAAATTGGATTTTCTTAGGATTTTTATATGAAAAACTTTAAATGCGTTTTTGCTCAAAAACTATTTAGAAGAGCTAGAGCCTAAATAACGAAAATCTGCCATCACTGCTAAAAATTGGATTTTCTTAGGATTTTTATATGAAAAACTTTAAATGCGGTTTTCTGGAAAACTAGAAGAGCTAGAGCGAAAATCTGTGATCACTGCTAAAAATTGAATTTTCTAAGGATTTGTATATGAAAAACTTTAAATGCGTTTTTCCGGCAAACTAGAGCTAGAGCCAAAATAAATTTGGAGACACTTGATACCAGCTTCCTGCATATGTATTCAACTGTGCCGAATCTTTGATAACATCCAGCTACAATGAGAATTTTTCCGGAGTGGTCTTTATATGGGGCATATGGTAATTAATGGGCTCATCTTCGCTAAAGTTGAACAAGTAATTTAAAGCCTTATAAAACTATGACTGGCCAAATGTTTTTAAAATAGAACACAGATTCAGAGCTTTACGGAAATACGCGCATTGAAGCTTTTTCCATGAGTAGGGCTTGTTTGAGGTCAATGTTAAGTTATGGTCCGACCTGATCGATAGTTGACAGTGTAATTTCTAGTCATAAAAAACTGTGACAGACCCAAATTTATAAAAAAATGGAATATTTATTAGCGCTTTATGCGTACTTATCTGTTTTCCAAGAGTAGGTTTTATATGGGGCCTATGATAATTTAAATTTATTTCAATAGCATTATTTGATACGGTTTGAGGCATGTCAAAGGTTTTTTTTCGAGAGTGGTCTTTATATGAGGCCTGTCGTTGATTATGGACCGATCTTAATTTAACTGTATAATTTTAAGTCATATAAATCGTATATCAATATGTGCATTCCGCCACTAGTTATGATATTTTTCGTAACAAAATGATAAATTTTTAGGGTGGTTATTCCATATTTTAACTCATAACTCCTACTGAATCGATTGTGCTGGACTTCAATCCCAAACTGTTTAGGTGCCCAGTAAAAACTTCGACTCATTTGTAAAACTCATTGGTTCTTTCAGTAGAATTGGAAGTAGTATTTTAACTTTTTCCTGATTACTTAACATATTATTTTGTAGGCGAAGTTTTTACTGGGTGAATTATTTTATGTGAACATATGTTGTGAACCTCCTCCATTTTTTAAATAACGGTACATATAGAAAACCAGAGCTAATCTAAAAAACGGCTAGCATCACTGGATTTAGCGTACCCGAATTAGGTTATAACGCCTGGTGCCCAGCTTGTCTCAAAGAAAGTGTCAATTTCTTGCACAGTGTAATTATTTTATTGAGTTTTGAACAAAATGTTTTAAAAATATTAATAATAATAAAAATTTGCAAACGGTTTCTTAATTGCAAATGTGTGTTGTTGCGAAAAAAAAATAGTTTCTTTATTGTGAACAACAGTGAAAATTTTGCTGCCTATTGTGAACGAGGCTTTAGATCTTTTTTTTAATAAAAATTAAAATTTTATTTCAACAAAAAGAAAATAATTATTAATACGAAAATAAGTTTAATAAAATTAATATTTTCCTTGATTTTTTCCAAATTATGAGATAACATAAACTCGTTTTACCATCAGAGATGCCAACTATTCAATGGCAAAACGTGCCGACCGAACAGTCAAAAAAAGCTACAAAGTGCAAAATTTCAAAATCAAAGATTGTTCTGCTTTAAATACATTTTGTATTCATTATTATTGGACCTCGAGCTTAATTAATTACTTCTTTTATATTAGAAAAATTTATTAAACATATCAGTGATGAAAAATTCACTTTTTCCTTTTAAAAATACCAAGGTACCCCCACGTACGTTTTAATACTATTTTCTTGTTATGCATCTTTGTTTATAAAATGTACTAACTCCAACTCCAACCGCTGAAATTCCAATTCCGACTCCTAATCTTACCTTAATGCTAAATGTATTTGAGACTGGTCCGGGTTTGACTTTAAACTTTTTTTTAATGCAGTACCTTTTAAATGGTTAAATATAGCAAGGAAAGGATTCAGCAAAAATTTCGAATCAATATTTTAAATATTGTATCGCCAATTTCGAAGTATTTTTATTTTGGAAATTATTAGAATATTCGACTAAATTTTGTATGCCGAAAAATTTTGGAGTCGGAGTCACGAATTTTTTGTGGTTACTTCGAATCCGACTCCGGTACAACAACCTCAACTCCTACTCTACAACACCGACTCCCCAGCCTTCTTGACAATATTTATTCTTATCAAAAATATATATGCTTGTTGTTATATTTTAATTAATAAAAAAAATTATGTATTTAAATTTTTTATTTTTGAATTTTATTTTCAAAAAAAATATGTTTGAAAAAAGTACATTACCAAGGCGAATTTATACCAGGTGATCTTATCTTGCTACAAAAGCAACATCTGATTACTAACCTTGTGTCAAAATGATATACCGTTCATGTGGTTCTGGGGAATATTTACTAGATTTTATAAGTTTCGCTTAAAATTATGAAATTAGAATTTTTTTAAATTATTAAATTTCAAAACAAACAATTTAAAAGTAAAAAGAAAATGAAATATTTGTTTAAATTGTTCACTACAATGTTGTATTAATTTTGACACAACGTTAAAATACTTTACAGTGTTGTAAACGTTTTCAAAATAAGACCACCTTGTATGAATTCGCCTTGGTACATTACACTAGGTCTCCACGTAGCAATTTTTTTTGCTAAGCAAAAGCAATAACGTCGGCAGAACTATGGCGCAATAATTGCTGACTATATTGCTGGAGAACACGTGAAATTGCTTTGCCATAAAAAAACGTACAGAGAAATTAAATGTCAGATAAATTACAGCTGATTTTACAGCAGATTGCTAAGCAATAATTGCTCAAGCAATAAGAAGAGCAATCATTGCGCAATGGATTGCCACTCATGGCAATATGCGGTCTATACGTCGCAAATTTTATGGAGCAATCAAATTTGACGTTTGCCGCAATAAATATTGCTACGTGGAGACCCGGGGTTACAATATGTAGTACAAGGCCCATTGAAAAGGTCTGCGCAAGAAGCCTGATTATCATTGTTTATGTTCTTTTTAGTTGTCAAAAGTTGTTTACATTTCGCTTACATGTGCATGTATACGTTTATGGTATGCCACACATACACGTTTTTTCCTTTTGCTTTTTATATGTGGTAGTTAATTTTTGACAACTAAAAAGAATCGTATTTCGTTTTTGTACAAGTAAGCAGACCTGATAGTTGGGCCTTGATGTAGTATTTCAATAAATAAAATTAAAAATATGAACAGTCATTTTCAAAAGTATTAAATTCCTCTTCTGGCCAAATGTTTGTTTTAAAATAAAAGGCTGACGTTTTATATATTTCAATTGAATTTATTTTTACAAACATGCTTGCTTCGCAAAGGTTATTCATCGCTTTAAATGGCGGAACATTCGGTGAGAATATATAAATCTGGTTAAGATAGTAGTACAACATCGTTAAATGGCGCCATATTTTTAAGTGTTTTTTAGTCTCCGAATGGTTTCATGAGTCAAAAATACTAAATGAAAATGTTAAGCTTTTATTATAGAAATTTGCTTAAAACTTTTGACGGTTCTTTTGTTGGTTTAATCCATTTTTAAGTGCGGGATTTGATTCCTAAGCCTTTATTCTTTTGACCGCAGCAAAAAAAATATACACATATTTTAAAAAAAAGGGCTAACCGGAAAAATTACGAACCGGGATTAATTAAAAAGTGTTAAATCTAGCCCCATAATAGCTAAGTTGACATCGCGGTTTATTATGACTTTAACATCAAATGAGCAATAAGAAATATGTATTGCTCTGTTATTCTGCCGACGTTATGCCAAATTGCTGAGATATTTATCTTTGGTGTAGACCTGGGGTAAACAAAGAAACATATGCTTGAAAAGGTAAACAATCAAAAGCAAACAAGCAAAAAGCACACAAATTGTAAAAAAATTTATTTAAAAAAAATAAAAGTTTAAATAAAACTGAAACAAAGAGTGAATAAATACACTGTGCTGGAATTCGAGTACGCTGAATACATACCATGGTGCAAACCGTTGTTTCAGGTGCCATTATTTCCAAAATAATTTTTCAATTGCTTTTATTTTTTTTAAGTCTGCGTATAATTATAACTCGTTCTAATTTAAATCAAAAAATGAATTCAGTCTGTTCTGAATTTTAAGCATGATTCGCTCTTTTTGTTCCAAAAAGTGATCTTTTTTAATCTGTAATGTTTTTACTTTCCTTTTTTTAATTCCAATATTCAACGCTTACCTTTTGTTCTTATTCTGCAAATCCACATAAGTAAGTATTTTGATTTCCCGGTTTTTAAATTCCCTGAATGGCTCACGTAAATTTTCACATGTTTTCCGTTCGCATACTTTTTTGTGTAACAGCAATTTTTGAGAGTAGTTTTTTAGTTTACTTAGTTATTTATTACTCATCAACTGAATTTTACTGTAAAAGTACACGAACACAACTATTAAAGTATGTACATATAAATATATATATATCGTCACCTAAAACGCAAAATGCCCCATCTAACATTTTGAAAATTTTACAGGAGATGAAAAAACTATTTAATACCTATGAAAAATTGCATTAAACTGTTTATAATTAATTTTTCTTGTAAAACCCACCAGTTGTTTTGAAAATTAACAATGTCGTTAGGGATTTAGAAGACATCGCCCATTTAATATTTAATCGTCAACAGAACAAAACAATATTTTTTATGTTTTGTTTCAATTTCGTATTCCCGTTGTCAATATGTATTGCCATATATCGATGACTGTTAACAAATGTTTGGTATTTTGTAAGAAAAATCGGCGTTGCTAATGGCTTTAATTGCCTTTGATTTTGTCGTCGGCGTTTTTAGTGTTGTCTTGTGCTGCTTTGTGTTGTGTTTTAAAAACTTTTACTTTATTGTTTTGATATTTTTCTACATTTGTGGAGTGTTCTTAATATATTTTTGTGGAAAAACTTAAAACAACAAGTAAGTGCCAGTACGAGAAGTTAGTGGAAGCGCTTGAAAAGACTCCATCACTAGCCAGAGGAGTTAGCAGGAGCTCTGTTCGTAATAATTTTAAGGAACAGTGGGAGACAATGCCACTGTGATAAATTCTCTTGGTAACTACAGGTGATGACTGATTTTGAATGTTCGAGCTTATTGGTTTGATTTGTTAGCATTTTGCTAAGAATGGTTGACATTTCGAGCTATAGACACTAACAATGCAATGCAAAAAACCTATGTTGTTTCCGTTGTTTTTGGATTGTTGTAGTTCCGACACAACGTGTAGTTGAATTCGCCATGGAATTTTTTAAAAAATATGGCCACAAATAAAGCAGCAAGTAAAGCTTCTGGGGGTGGTGTATTTGAAAACGTAATGCTGAACCCCTTGCAGGAAGCTGAGGCGAATTAGCTCCAGTTCCAAAAACAAATAAATCCTGAGAGAACGGTTCAAGGAGTCTCAAACACTGAAGACAGTGTTGATGTTTACTTCTTGGAAGCACTTGAACTGGTATGACATATTTTTTCAAAAGTAGGTCCACATTCTTGCAGTCCATTGATATTTAACTATTTACAGGAAAGTGAACGCACCATAAGTAGCAAAGCTACTACTCCATCTACATCAGCGCCAACAACAGCACCATCGGGCAAATTAAAATTGCAAGATTTCTGTCTAAGCAATCTTATTTCCATTATTAAATTTTTTTTGTTTTCTTAGACACCGGACGAGTCCGAATCGGAAATAAAAAACATTTTCATTTAAGCTTTACTTTTTTCACAAAAAAATTTTTATTTAACTTTTTCTTTTTACAAACAGAACTAACAAAATTAATCAGCTGACTCTAACATTAGAGATGTGTGCTGTATTTTATTAACATTATCGATAAACAGTCAACGGTGTCATAATGCATAATAGAATTGATGTTGTCTTTGATTAGAATTGTTGTTGCCTTAGAATTGCCGTTGTTATTGCCGACGCCAAATAGAATAAGGGTGAATATTTTTATCATTTTTGGTTTTAATTCTTCCAATTAAACTCTTTATTTAAAAATATAAAAAGTTTATTTCAAAGCATAGCAGTACAAAGAATGTAGGTGCGTACATATATATGTACATATATATCGAGCCCTTTTTTTATTGGCACCAATTGCATTATCTCTTAGTTTGAAAGAGAGCGATGGAGAGAGATAAGCAGGGTAGAAAAAAAGACATGAATCGTATTTTCAGTTTTTTTTTTTGACATTCCTCTTTGCACTTAATTTTGTTTTTTAATTTATGTTTTATGCAAAAATTAATTTTAGAAAGTTTTCTCGGTAAGGTTATAATTGGCACATTAGTGATCTGTGGCATTGTTTATTACTGGAAAACTAGTTCTTAACCGATTTTGGGCTTTCGATTAGTTTATCGTCTAGAATAAAACTTTTTCGATATTTAAAAAATTTTACAAAGACTAAAAAAGACTTCATACTAAATGTTTTTCTATAGAAAGGAACCAAAAAAACCCATTCGATTTACTTTGTAAAATGGCCATACAATACCTGTGCTAAACATATCTTAACATGAAACGCAAAAGGCCAAAACAAACCAAAAATTATAAAATCAACTGGTTTTTCATTGCTTCTGATGTAATGCATCAACACAAATGTCCACCAAAAATGTTGGGCAAAAGATTACATGGTAAACGCTTAAAGGCCTAACTAACAGTTTGCTTAATATACATCATTGTCAAAACAACTGGTAGGTTTTACAAGAACAATAAAAGAAAAATAAATGATAAATACAGTGCGAACTCGATTACTGCAACTCTCGTTATGCGCAACAACTCGATTAACGCAACACCTGAATCAAATGCATTGTAGACTCAGTCAACGCAACTTTTTTAAAAAATGTACCTCTATAAACGCAACTATTGTTTTTAACTCTGTTTTTTTGTTCCTGGATAGTTTTTGATTTATTTAACCGTAATTTCTTGGAATAGTTTTCATAAAAAAAACAGACAAACAGCACGCGTCTGTTGTTTTTTTATCAGTTTGGTGAAAATATTTTCGCGATCAGAACCATTATTAAAAACAACTCATAAAAATGGTGAAGGTGACAAAGTGCAGTAAATTAACAATTAAACAAAAGAGTGAAATTTTGAATAAACTTGATAAAAACTTATCGGTCAAAGCATTATGCCAGGAATACAATGTGCATAAATCAACAATAACTAGAATTAAGCAAAATAAATCAAAATTAATTAAATTTGTTACAAATGCTGAATCCGGCCCAGGAAAGCGTAAAGTAATTAGAGCCTGTGAGTATCCAGTAATGGAAAAAGCTCTGTATAAATGGTTTTTAAAACAAAGAGAATTAAATTTGCCTGTTTCGGCTGAAATCTTAAAGTCAAAGGCTATTCAGCTACATAACAAAATTAATGAAAGTCGTGGTGATTTTCATGCAAGCAATGGATGGTGTTCAAATTTTAAAAAACGTCATGGTATTCGGATGCTTAAAATTTGTGGCGAAAAACTTTCAAATAAACCAACACTTATTGATCCATTTTTGGAAAAATTTCATGACAAAGTATTAGAGCTTAAATTAACACCGGAACAAATCTATAACGCCGATGAGTCTGGATTATTTCATAAAATTATGCCGAACAGAACACTGGTTAACTTTAATGAAACATCTGCTTCTGGTCGAAAAGTAAGCAAGGAGCGCATTACATTTTTAGCCTGCACCAACGCATCTGGTTTGCACAAGGTTAAAATATTTGTCATTGGTAAAGCATTAAATCCTAGAGCTTTCAAAGGTTTTGAAAACAATCCCGTAGTTTACAGGGCTAACAAAAATGCATGGATGACGTTGGCATTCTTTGAGCAATGGTTCCATGATACGTTTGTTCCTGAGGTAAGTAAACATTAAAAAATATGTAAGTGGCAAAATAGAAAGAGTGTTTTTTTAGGTAAGGTCATATCTTCAATCTAAAGGACTTCCAAAGATGGCGTTATTGCTGCTGGACAATGCACCCTGCCATCCTAAGGATGGCGAGTTAAAAAGTGATGACGGGTTAATAACAGTCATGTGTTTTCCACCAAATTGTACAGCTCTTATTCAGCCAATGGATCAAAATGTCATTAACATAACAAAGTTGTACTATAAGAAAAGTCTCTTAGCGCATTTTATTGGAAGTAAAGGCTCAAATATTGAAGAAAAAATTAAGGGTTTTACTTTACGTAATGCAGTTTGTCTCCTTTCAAATGAATGGGATCAATTGCCTTCCGATATGATTAAGAAGTGCTGGAAGAAGATTATGTATCCTAAAAACCACTGGACAGATGAAGATAATTTACCACTGAGTGTAATAAGAGCAGAAGTCGAAAGAGAAAATTCATTATTGTTATCTGTATCCGACTATTTTCAAGAAATTATGCCAGAGGAAACAATTTCTAATGACGAAATCAATGAATGGATATTTGAAAACGTTGAAAACGGTTCGAACTATTGTTGTGAAAATCTAGATGAAGTGGAAGAAATCGATAATTCTGATGAAAATGTCGTTGAAATTCCAAAACTTTCCAGAATTACACATCAGACTGCTATTGATTCATATAACAATTGCATTCAAAGGGCTGAAGAAAATGAAATGGATCTTAAAGATATTCTTGTGCTTCAAAATCATCGCGAATCTGCTGTGCAGAAAAATATATCAGCAAAAAAACACAGTCAAAAATTTCTGATTTTTTTAAATAGTAAATACATATGTTTTAGATGTTTTAAAAAACCATATGTATCTATACGTTTTGGTTTTAAGTTAGTATAGATTACATTGGATCTCTCAATATGTATAATAAGTATCAATATTAACAAATATGAATTTTTTAAGTTTTTTTTTACTACTAAATAAAAAGTATAAGCGAATAAATATACATACTAAATAAATAGTTTTTTTTAATAAATATTTGAACACATATTGGAAATACGTGAAAAATAGGAGGAAAAAGCATTAAAATTTTGTGACTCGGTTAACGCAACTACCGCGGTTATCGCAACTACCCGAATTTCTATTAGTTGCAGTAATCGAGTTTGTACTGTAGTTTAAATGGTTTGCAATTTTCTTGCGAATTTTAGCCATGTTCGCGATAGTAGCTTTGCCACTGTTTGCATTTAACAATTTTTTTTTGGCAAATTTTTACGAATTTTTGCCATTCCTTATAGTTTTAGGAACTTTTGATAAATTTTATGGGTTGTTTAAAATATTAAAAATTTTCACGAACTTTCGTAATTTTTTTTTTGTTATTTTCCGACACTTTGCTCTTTTAACCCGTTAAGCGACTTCAAATAAATTTTAGTGTTTGTTTAAAATGTTGCAATTTTTCGCGATTTTTAGCCAAGTTCGTAATGGATGCGATTTTTCTCTGTGATTCTTTACAGCTTTTATGATTTAGCAGCGGTTAGCTGCCCCTGTCCCAATTAATTCTTCGTTCGTCTGCGTAAGAAATAGAAATAAACCTATCGTATAGCACAACGCATTTCGGGCTCCGCAATGAGTGTGTGTATTTTCATGCATACCAATGAGTTCTATTTCTGACGACGAATATTTGTTGCGAATAACTCGTCGTTCGTCCCAGTTCTGTTTCTAGCATAAGGCAATTAATCAATTTATAATTTTCAATAGCTTTTGCTTCTCCTGTAAAATTTTCAAAATGTCAGATAGGGCCTTTTGCGTTTTAGGTGAAGATATGTAGGTCATTCTACAATTATAGCCTGATAACAAATTTGTCATATCGAATCTAGTTGGAGAGCCCTTCCTTTGGCTTAGATAGTGAATTATTGGTGAATGGTTTCGATGATCCTTTGGTAATGCGCTACTTTAATTATATGGTTGATATGGCTGTACTTTTTGGAGCTGACAGGGAAAGAGCCGAAAAGGAATTAAAAAAATCTTTACAGTTTGAAATAGATTTAGCTACGGTAAGTTCTAAAAATTCCAAGAATAATAAAAATGAACGAATAAAAACGAATTTCTTAATTAAGATTTCTTTGGCCAGTACAGAAAGCGAGGACCCTAATGATTACTACAACTTACGCAGCATCAAAGAATTGCAAAAATCGTATCCTTTTGTTCAGTGGTTGGATTACATTAATAATCTCATGCCTAATGGTGTTTATGTTACAGAGGGTGAAATTATCAATTTATCTGTGCCCAGTTTTTATGAGGAAGTAGGCAAACTCCTAAACCGTACTAATAAACGTGACATTGCCAATTATATGATGTCTCGTATACATGACTACTCGGTAGATTTCCTCTCAGAAGAATTCCGAAAAAGAAAATGGCAATACTCCAAGGCAATGTCGGGTGAAAAGCAACAAGCCAGATGGAAGAAGTGTGTAGATACTGTCTCAAAAAGGTAAAATTTCGAAAAGATATTTATTTTTAAATGGTTTATTTAAGTTGGTATAAACTTTTTTTATAGTTCTTGGATTTATTAAAAAAAAAGATTTTGTATGATTTGTTTTACATGTTGTATTTTCCTTTGTGTTATTCTTTCTTTTTTACCAATCACCAAAAAAATAAAAAATACTTTTTTGTAGTACGAAAGCACGAATAAGAGTTGACGACACATCAGTTTGGTATTGAGAAAAGGCCTTTTAACCGCCAAACGGACAAGTTAAAGCAATAAAATACATACTAATTGTATACAAAAAATGCTCGGTACCAAAAATGCGCCAGTTTGGTCAACTTCTTTATCTAGTACCGATGCACATTTAAATTTTTTATCTTAAAATTCTATTATGTAAATAATACCTTTGTGTTTTTATACTCTTCACCGAAGCTACTAGGAATGCCAATCCCGAAATCCCGAATACCGAAATTCCAGGATTATTCTAAAAATTTAAGTCTCGAATCCCGTGATTTTTTATGTAAAAATTCCGAGATTTTGGATTTAGTAAATATGTGGTATTTTTTTTTATTAAACACAACTATATTTAAATAAACGTGAGTCACCCTGTTAAAAATAACTTCAAAAATTTAATATTGAATCATACTGGCAATCAGCGTGGCCATTTTGGCATTTTTGCAGCTAGATTTTGCATGCTTTTGTCTGATTTAGCTGCAAATTTTTCATTTAGCAGTTAGCATTTTTCAATTACATATTTAGCATTATATAATTTAAGAATATTTTGGAATCGAAAAGAGATAAAATTACTTTAAAAATAGAAAAACAAATACGAATAACATGCGGGGATTTTATAGCTCAACTAATATGTCACTTGACAGCGATTACCAAAAATGTTCATAATTTAACAAATACTTACTTTTTTTGTGTAGAAAACAGTTTAAAAACTAATAAATGCAAATTAAGCGAACATTTTAAAGAAGAAATGATTAATTTCACTGTAGAGGAAATTACAACTTTGGAAGATCTTTGGCAGAAACTAAATTCATATGAATTGTTAAATAAGAACTAAACAATTGATTTCTGGATAATGTATACAAATATAAAAAGTAAATGAAAATCCATTCAATGAATTTAGATATGTATGCAAAAAAGAAGAATAATACAAACTCGCTAATACTAATTCAAAAACTTGAATGCCCCTAATTTTTATCAACAATTAACATTTTACAAAACTTAATTCTAAAATAACCGGCACAACGCCATTTATTATACAGTAAATTCTGAAATTTTTATCAAGCATCCCCTTTAAAATCTTTCATTACAAAAAAATAGTTTAACAATATCGGTGGGCGCTCAATATGTTCGCAAGCATTTTAAAGAGAACTCCAAGCAAATTGCCTTGGAAATGTTTACAAACATACGCAACGCCTTTGATCAAATACTCAACGGAACAAAATGGATGCAGAGTACGACAAGACTGGAGGCCAGAAGGAAGTTGAGTTTGATGACTGCCCATGTTGGCTATGCCGATGAGATGTTAAATAATCAGTTATTAGCAAAATACTATCGGAATTTGAAACATATTGATCCTGCAGAATATTTAGAATCATCCTTGAGAATAAACGTTTTCAATGACGATATTGCCTTCAACAAATTGAGATTGCCAGTGAACAAAAACGATTGGTTAAACTTTGCCAATCCAGCTGCGGTCAATGCTTTTTATTCGGTATCGGGCAATAATATAGGTAAGTATTCGAAATTCATAAGAAGTGAGTTCTAAGAAATATTTTCAAATCAAAATAATTAACAAAAAAATTGTTGAATCAAAGTTATTTCAAAAAAAAAAAAATTACTTTTAAACTGAAAACTGTTTATCGAAATCTCTTTTAATCGAAATCGTCTTTAATTTTAATTTGTATTCAGAATTGCCTGCCGGAATTTTGCAAGATCAGCTATTTAACAGTGAACGACCTAAATATATGAATTATGGTGGCATCGGTAATGTTATTGGACATGAACTGACTCATGGTTTTGATGATCATGGTCGTGAATATAATGCTGATGGTAATTTAATTGATTGGTGGGATCCTGCTACTGAAGAAGCCTTTACAGAAAAGGCAGACTGTATGATTGAACAATACAGCAGCTACAAAGATAAACAAACTGGACTTAATGTAAGTTATTGACACAATAAAAACTCTATTCATAACAATAGGTTTGCCACCGTTTTTACACTACGTACATCTAGCTGCTAACTAGAATGCCGATTAAACTAAGCAGCTTGTTAGCACAGAGCTAATTCCTGACAAACTTTTATCCGTCTGCTTACTTTTAACAAATCAACTCTGAATTTTAATTCAAGTTTAAAGAATTTAGCCAGGATTTGACTTCGGGTGTTAGTTTCTAGATTTCTGCAGTGTTTCCTGGAAATGACAGGAGTGGGCAATTATGAATTATGTGATCAACTGTTTGTAAAGGATGGTCGCATGGACAGCTGGCGTCTTTAGCAAGTCCCCACTTGGTTAGGGTATCCATAGTTCTGGCAGTAGATGTGCGTACGCGGTTTATATTACACCAGGTTTTGCGTCGAAGATCAAAATCGGTGATCCAATTGTCTGGATGGAATAAGGAACTGCTTCGTCCCGTGTCGTTCCACTGCGATGACAATGCAGAGTGTAAATCAAAATTATCGTCACGTAGTTTTTTAGCCAAGGCAGGGGTGGATTTCTAGATATTAATCTTGCATCGTATTGAGTGGAAAGGTCAGAGTTGAGTGGGATGTGCGGGTTTGTGGTAATCTTAATGTACTCCCGAAGGAGTGCTTGCCTTCGTATTAGGTCAGGTGGGCAGAGGTTTGCTAACATTGACTGCCATGCGACAGGTGTAGCTTTAAATGTACCAGATATTATTCTCATCGTCGTATTTAACTACGTGTCCATTCTTTTTACATGGTGGCTGTTCAACCATATTGGAGCGCCATATTCGGCAGCCGAGTAGACTAATGCTATTGCATAAGTTCAAAGGCAGTTTGCGGAAGCACCCTATCTCGTCCCTGTGAGTTTCTGTATGATGTTTTTTCTCTATTTTACTTTCTGAGCGGTTTGATTTAGGTGAGATCTTTGCATTAACGTTCTAAGTAGGGTTATACCAAAAAATTTCGGATACAAATCGTGTGAGGGGATGGTACCATTAAAACGTATTGATAGCTTCCTATCAGCATCTCTATGGGTAAGGTGAAAGCAGCATACTTCGGACTACGTAGAACATGGCTTAAGTCTCCATTTGCTGCAGTATGGTGTTATTTTGAGTAGGTCGGTTCCTACGTACTCTCTCTTGATTTTCAAAGCTCTCATCATGATAAGCAAAAACCAGATCGTAGGCATAACAAAATTTGCGGGATATAGAATTCAGAAGATCGAAGATGTAGAGGCTAAGGAGAACCGGGGCTTAGCGCCGATGGGCCACTGTTGGACTTTCGGGTGGTACTATGGCTGTCGTTTAGGAATGCGTTAAAAAGCCGATCGCTGAGCATGTTTAGGATAATGTTGCAAATTCTACTGCATTTGAGGATGAGGCTCCTTTTCCATACGATATCATAAGCACCTGTTAGGTCCACAAATGTTTGTAAAACCTGCCAGCTAAAACCTTCCTGCCTGGATGGGTCTTCTGGGTTTTCGCCAGGCTTTAGCAGGGCAATTTTTTCGATTTCTTGAGCATGCCAGGATGGTTTCCGGGGTGAAATATATCTGAGTAGAATCTTGCAAGGTCCAATGTGTTTTAAAAACTCGGGGCAACGAGCGATGATGTTTGGGTCAATTTTACGTCCTCGATTGATGGGAGGGTTGGCTGCTACCTATTTTCTGAGCAGACTCCAAGCTTTGCGACTGGAGTGCTTGAAGTCCATGTTGGATACGACGTTGGACCACTCAGATTTCCTTGCTTTATCCAGGCTAGATATAAGTTCATTAGCGGTTTCTGGGTTTTAGTTGGATCGAAACTCTTTATAAAGTCTATCGCTGTCTTCATTCCAACACGAAATGTGTTCTTTGCGGAAACCCGTGGGAATGCACTTCTTGGCTGTGACAATTATAAGGCCTCCGAAATGCTCAAAATTGTAGACGGTTGGTGGGATAAAGCGGATGTCGTTGTCGAGTTAGGTGGTGTATTTCGGCAAGTCGGCCTTTCTAAAATTACAACTGGGCTTTGGTGTAGTCCGTACGACGGGTATAGTTACGCCGATGTTAATGTTAGATGGGCGGTGTTGGCTTTGCGGGAAGTTTGATTTTATTGATCTCGCTGCTGGAATGGATCTGTCAAGGGCACAGGAGGCAAAGCGGAGGTCTGGGTTTGAGTTGCGTCTCCATCTGGCAGAGTGGAAACTTCCGCGGCCTTTGGCATCGAGCAAAAGATGCAATCTGTGGTTTTCCGACCATTCAAGAAGAAATTCGCCATTTTCATCATCGGTTGCGTACCTCCATTTGCCATGGTGGCTGTTAAAATCACCCCAGTGGATCGCGGTATGCGGACAAGAAGGCAGTACTTGAACTGGGCACTTTAAAGCGGGGGGTTTATAAACATTTATTATATGTAAGCGAGGAAGATGTTGACAGTTTCGTCGCAGGTAAGGACTTCAGCACCTTGGATATCGTTCTGGATATAGTTGCAATGCCATAATTGGGGTGGGAAAATTCAGCTAGAAGTTTAAAACCGGGTTTATAACCCCTTCTATTCAAAATTTCGAGTGAGGAATCATGAGTTTCCTGGATTAGGACCACGTTCACTTTTTATCTATCAGAAATGGTGACAGATAGTCGGAATTAGCTTTGCTAATGCCCTCTATGTTTAGCTGACATATGAGGACCTGGCGTCCTATGGATTTTGTGACCTTCACCATGTGTGTGCTACAATTTTACACTTTTTTTAATTCGGGTACGCTGAATCCAATAGTGCTAACCGTTTTTTAGGTTAGCTCTTGTTTTCGAGATACACCGTTATTTCGGAAATGGAGAAGGCTGCACAACATATGTTCGCGTTACTCAAAAACGGTTTAGGTTTTGAATTTATTTTTCATCTACATTATTTATTTCTACCATACCTACCCCCTATTTTCATTCATTTTAACCGTCTGCTAACTTTTAATAAATCAACTCTGAATTTTAATGATGCCACATTATATTTCTCAAAAATGAAACACGTTTTGCATTAATCTTAACTGGTTTTGCCAATTAATTTTTTTTTTTGTTTTTCCCTCCACATATAAACATTTTAAACAGTTTTTAAAATTAAATTAATTAAAAAAAAGAAAGCAAATTAAAAAACCGACAGTAAATTTAAAAAAAAAACAGACAAAATTGTTTGACATTAAACGGCTGTTTTCCACAAGGTGGCAAACGTGTGGCAGCTCGTTAACAAGAGTTTGGCAAATCGGTAGACAGAGTTTGATAAGTGTGTTATGAATAAACTTTGTACTAACTTCATGCCGAATTTTCGTTATGAATAACAGCTGTTAATAATTCAGTTTAAGGTTATTTGGTATTAAATAGATTTTTTAATAGATTCTTATTTTTCTTCATTTTAGATTAATGGTGCCAATACTCAGAATGAAAATATTGCTGATAATGGTGCGATTAAGGAAACATATATGGCTTACAAGCAATGGGTTGCCAAAAACGGCGAAGAGCCCCAATTGCCTGGATTGAACTACACAGCTCTACAAATGTATTGGATACAAACTACCCAAACGTGGTGTTCCAAATATACAACAGGTAAATTTTAAAAAATTTAAATTTATTTTGCATATGTATATCAGTTTAAGATGTATGTATGTGTGTATTTATATTATTGCAGAAATCCTTAAAATGGCCATTGCTAAGAGTCCCCATCCGATATTTGAAGTCCGCGCTTTGGGTCCTTTAAAAAACATGCTAGATTTCTCCAACGATTTTGGGTGTGCCAAAGGAACACCCATGAACCCTGTCGACAAATGCGAAGTTTGGTAGATTTCACGTTGGTTTATTATTATTATTATTATTATTATTATTATTATTATTATTATTATTATTATTATTATTATTATTATTATTATTATTATTATTATTATTATTATTATTATTATTATTATTATTATTATTATTATTATTATTATTATTATTATTATTACTATTATTTTCAAAAAGATTTAAGTTTTTCATCCTTATTTTTCTGTTCTTTTACGTAATTATCTTTCCTTCTAAATAAATTTGCTTGATATTTATATACTAATGGCGTTTTCTTTTCTCAAGAAAAAATTGTGTCATAAGCAGGGAAACCAAAAATATGCAATTGCATGTTTTTCCTTGGATGACCAATGAAGGCAGAAGCAATATATTTATCCATTTTAGAGCTTTTTATGAATTTTGGCATCGATTTGTTAGTGCATATTTTTGCATATTTTACCGTTTGGAGCATTTCTTTTTGCATAATTTGGTTAAGAACCTTTTTGCAGCATTTTTTAAGTTTTTAGCGCATATTTTGCCTTTTTGAGGCATATTTTGATACATGTTAAACTTTTTTTAGATGCCTACAAAGCTTTCGAACTAATTTTCGATTAAATTTTTTTAATTGTTGTGCGATGTTTTGGATTTTCTATTTTAAATATCTATCTGTATACCCAAGTTGCTGCTTCAATTTCATTATCTACATTTAATTTTTACTTGAAAATCTCATCTAGGTTACTAATAATTTCCTCTATCACATCGGTAAGAGCTGAAGTACAGCTACGTTGATGTCTGAATCCAGATTGACGATCAGTAAACAGGTTGTTGCTATTAACATGGTTATAAATTTGATTATGCAACAACCTTTCATAAATTTTGGAAAAATAGTGGAGAATCGCAATCGGACGAAATTCATTTCCTGCTTTTGGTACTGGAACAATTTTAGCGTGTTTCCACTGCGTTGGAAATGTACAGGTTATAATTATAGTATTAAAAATATGTGTAACGTATCGAATTATCCAAGGTAGAATCATTTTAAACAAATTTTAGGGTTTATATTATCTAATCCAATTGAATTAGATTTCATTGCACTACGCTCTTACGACCTGCGACTCAATTGTGTTCCTAGCACTACTAATATTTTCGTACATAACAGTGAGTATATCGCACTTGATCATAAAGAGGGTTTTAACTCAAAATTAAAAAATTTTCAGTAGAAGCCAAACAATTTTTAGTTTAACATTAAAGGCATATGAAAACTAATTTTTCAACCTAAAAATAGCTCGACATTTTTATTTCTGGTAGATATGAATATTATTTGTCGATTTTTTTTTCCAAAAAGTGAAAAAATTAAATTTTGATTTAATACTCTTTTTACACAAAAAGTGCGATAAATTTTTTTTTATAACTTTATAGGACCATAAAAACTAAAAATATAGTTTGTACTTAAATAACAACAGCCAATAAAAATGTGTGACTCGTGGTTGTTACAACTGCCTTGGTTTTTATTAGTTGCAGTAACCGAGGGCGCACTATAACTGATTTTTAAAAAGTGTTGCATATTTACGTTTACAAAAGAATACAAATTTCGGCATAATCCAATAAAGTACAATTGAGGAGGTCCATGACCAAACGCAACAATTACACTTTTTAAATTTCATGTTATTTTTGCTGAATAATATTGTAAATCAGTGATGGAAAATTCAGTACTATGGTACTATTTTCAGTACTTTTTCCATTCAAAAATACCCCGGTACCACCACGTCTGTTTTTGTACTCTTTTAGTTGTGCTTCTTCTTTAGAAATGTAGCGGCGACTTTTTTTAACATTGAGTCGTCAACAAAAAGTACTAACTCCGATTTCAACCGCTGAAATTACATTTCCGGCTCCTAATCTAGCTTTAATGCTAAATGTATATGAGACTGGTCCTTATTTGACTTTAAACTCTTTTTTTTAATGCAGTACCTCTTAAATGGTTTAATATAGCAAGAACAGGTTTCAGAGAAATTTCCAATTAATATTGCATCGCAAATTTCGAAGCATTTTTATTTTGCAAATTATTAGAATATTTTTTTAAATTGTTTATGCCGAAAAGTTTTGGAGTCGGAGTCGCGAATTTTTTGTGTGTACTACGACTTCGGCTCCGGTACAAAATCCTTAAGTCCTACACAACATTTATTATTATCAAATGGTTATGGGAACACTGTTTGATGGTATATTTTTAATGTCAGATATCCTCATCAGAATTTTGCTGTTGAAATTTAGCCAGCTCGGTGCATAAATGGCTGAGAAATGAGCAAAAAAAAATGTTTTAAAAAAGTATCAAAATGTTGAAAAAAGTACTCTTTTGCTTGGTGGTCAGCACCATCTAAATATTTAAATTCTCCATAACTGTTGTAAATACTTTAATCTTTTAAGTCTTTGTTTTTACGAATTAATTTACTTTGAATCGAATCAAAACGCAACAATTTCACATGTTTATTCCAATAATGAAAAAGTGCAATTGTTTCGTTTTGTTAGGGAGCTCCTCAATTAAGGGTGTAAAACGTGAAGCTCTTTTATACTGCTAGTTTCTAAGTTGTAAAAAATTAACTACTATATAATTACCATGAAAGAACTAAAAAATAGTAACAAACCCATCTGTTACTAAGTTGTTGATAAATCTAGTGCTGCACTTTTTACTGAAGGAAGGAATTTTACAACTTGGAATTTTATTAAAATTTATTGAAAATTTTTTTGGATGAGCTTGGGCTCGAACCAGGGTTAAATTTACATGTTTCAAGAATCACCACATTCTTTCATCAGAATATTTTGAGTTCCTCTGTTTTTTTCGTATTCTTTCTTTTTGTCTTGAAACCCTGAATATGTTTTTTGTCCACTTTCGTCGACATTTTTTTGAAGTACAAATGTAAATATTAGCTATTTTTAAGAACAATTGTGATTTTTAGTTGAACTGTAAAAAATATCTAATGAAAATTAAATTTGATGAACTCAAGCCTAACAAAAAATATCAAAATTAAATTAACAGTTCAACTAAAAATCGCAATTGTTCGTAAAGTTTTTATTATATTCATAAAAATGAATAATGAAAAACTAGCACTTTTGTTTTTTGCTGTAGAACAATTTAGCACTTTTAATTTGAATTTTCCTGGCAAGCGTGGTCGTATCGTTGCATATTTCCGAAGTTACGCTTTAAATGCTCTTTAACATCTTGATAAAAAAAATTAAATTTTTAAAAATTTTTTTAATTTAAAATTTTAGCAACCGTTAGTTTTATTATTCACCTTATTTGTAACGTTGTATAATATGGTAAAGTTTCTACTGCGCATGATCCTTAATTGTCATATTGTAGCTACATAAAATAAAAATTAACTTTAGCTTCATCAGCAGCGCAGCACGTCTTTCTAACACCAAAACATTAAAAATGTGTTCATAAAATACTTAACATAAATATAAAAATGGCCAATTCCAGAGATAAACAAAATAATATGGATAAGAAATCCACAAATTACATCGAACTAACGAAACACGAACAAATGATACCTCGTTCTTTTATACGGGGTACAAGTGGACATTTACTGCAGCAACTGAATGAGTTTCGCAAAAATGAACAGGTTTAATAAAAAAAATCAATTTTAACGTGCAAATTAAAGTTAATGGAATTTTCTGTGTGCAGTTTACAGATGTGCGCCTTTTGGGAAGTGATGGCACACGCATTTCGGCCCACCGTAATATATTGGCTGCCGCCAGTCCCTTTTTTATGGCCATGTTTAGTGGCTATTTTCCCGAAAGCCATCAAGCGGAAGTAGAACTGCCCGAAATCGATACTCACTGTTTGCAATTGGTTGTGGAATTTATTTACACGGGCCTGTGTGAAATCAATGATGAATATGTGCAACAGTTGTTGCAGACTGCCTCCTTTCTGCAACTAGATCATTTGTCAGATATGTGTGGAGAGCATATGGGTGAATTATTGGATCCAGAGAATTGTTTGGGTTTCAAACATTTCGCAGAGAAACAAAACAATCAATTTTTGCTTGAGATGTCTAAGGATTTTTTAATAACGCATTTTCAGGAGGTTGTGCAGTGTGAGGAGTTTTATGAAATGTCATATGAGGAGGTAAGACAAATAAAAAAACTATATAGTTTTTAGTTACCTTTCACTAAAGTACATTTTAACCTTCAAAACTTATTTAGAGAAAATTAAAAAATTGCATTTTCTTGAAAACAAGAATGTCTATGTCCAATCATATTTTTATTCTCACCACAGGTGGAAAGGGTGTACTATGTACTATATTTTTATAAGTTTGTCCTCCCGTTTGTAATTTATTAAATATTAAATTTGGATCCTAAACAAACATACATATATGTATATTATTGGTAATTACCAAGGCCCGGATTTTTATGCAAATGCATATTTTATGTCGTCGGTCTGAGATCAACATAAACTTAATATCTTTTCGAATCAAGCAATTTTAAATAAAATGGCATCGATTTGTTAGTGCATATTTTTGCATATTTTGCTTTAAATGCATAGTTTTGCATATATTGCTGACATTGCATATTTTTGGTGCATTTTTGGGAAAAATGGGGAAAAAATATTTTGCAAAGCATATCGCGTTTTGTCGCATATTAGGAGAAGTATCCTTTAACAACAATGCGGAGAAAGTGGTTGAAATCAGTTGTGTATTATGCTGAAAATTTTGAACAATTCAAGGATGTGGTGAAACGATGGTAATGCAGTACAAAAAAAAAATAATATCAAATTTACCAAATATAAAATTTCGGATAATTTTTAAGTCTTCAAATTACGGATTTATCGCTGAAACTATTGTATTTGTTATTTGATGGGATAAGCTATTCCTATGCGCATTTCACTGGTTGCTTAGGCCAGATCATCAGGAAACTTCATCCATAAAGATTTTAGAAAAACTAAAGATATTAAACCAAATAAAACTGTTAAGCGTATAAGAATTACAGCAACAGTTCTATTTGTAACAATATTAAAGATTAAACAAAATCATCAACAATAACCACTTACATTCCCCACTACAATTGATTGGAATTCTTCCAACATTACAAATAACAAAATCATTTAAAATAAATTTTCTATTCCCACGAAAATTATTTTGATAATAAAAAAAATGTTAACAAACATTACGAAGAGCAAAAAAATCAAATAAAGCTTAATTTACAGGTAATTTTAAAGTTTATTAAGATCATGTTTTACTGTCGCGTACTTCATTCTTAATAATGGTTTGTTGAATTAGTTCCCGAACGTGGCTCTAAATTTTAATTTAAATTAAAACTTTAATACAATTTTTAAAACAACTTTTTATAATAATCTTACAATTTCTAACATTAACCTTTAAAGTGTAACGCATTTGTCATATAAGATTTAATTTTTTATGAAAACAAATAATTTTTAACCAACCATTGACAAACTAAGAAAAAAACATTTCGGCTGTAACTGAAAAATGTCTACATAGGCCTAAGAAAGGGCGTTGTTTTTTACATATCTTCTATAAAAATAAGATTTGTTTTGTTTAGCTCACCTAATTCTTATAAAAATATTCCTACTTCAGGAACAATTATTTTGACACCACAAAGGTGCAAAGGGACAATTAAGGGCGACAATATTTTCTAAAGAAAATATTTGATCAGTATTCAAAATATTCCCAATTGGTATATTATTTCTCTAACCGAAAATAGCAAGTTCATCTGAGATGCCTACATATGAGAGGTAGCACCATGTTTGTAGTTTGTACAATAAATAACATACCTATACTTTCATAGATATTTGCATTGGTAATGTAATGTTTTGCTTTTTGATTCAATTAAATAAGAATAGGCTATAAAGGAAGTTTGAGTTAGGAATATTTGTAACAAAAATCCCTACTCATCTTAAAAATTTATGTACACACTTTTTATTATATGTATGTACCTACATTATTATATAAAAATTATTTACATTCTTTGATTTGATTTATACTTTAATACATTGTTTTAAAAGGCCATATTTTGTGATACCTAAATCAGTGTTACCGTTATGCGACTAAAGTCGCATTTTTGCCCCTTTTTGACTGCCGTGCCACTTTTTTGACCCCTTCGTTTTAAATCCCCTTTTGTATCATTTTGTAGTTTTTTGTGCCCCTTTTGCCCCTTTTTGAACCAAATTTTTTTTATACTGTCAATCAATGAATCCGAGCTCAATTTGAAGAGAAAATAGCATCTAATTTGGAAAAAATTAAAATAATTCAGGAAGGGCTATCTATTAACAATAAAATTTACCTCAAATTTCTAGTATATGTATTAAATATTATTAACCTTATTAACCTTAATTTTCAAAACGTATCATCACAAATTATATATTTAGTTTCATCCACGAAAGATATTGTATTAGACATTTTTAAAAATTTTTTAAAAAAAGAGTATGTTATGCAAACAAATATAGAACAAATTGATTTTGTTGATGTTCTGCATATAAAAGAAACTCTTAATATATATATCGGCCACGAAGCCGAGCTAGAAATATGTACTAACAACATCTTAAGTAGTGATATTGTAGAAATTAAAAACAACATTTTACTTTTTTACCAAAAGCTGTGCAAAGAAATTTTATCAAGAATTAATATTAGCGATAAGAGGCTGAGTTCATTAAAGGTTTTAGATCCAGCTGAAGACATAAATTACTTTGAAATTGTTACCGTTTTTATTGATATAATTACTAACCCAGATGATTTTGTAAAAGAGTTCAAACTTTTAGAAACCAGATCAAACGAAGCAATTTTTAAAATATCTAAGCCTGAAACATTTTGGTACGAAATTGGCAATTTAAAAAACTGTTTGGGTGACAATTTATATCCAAACTTGTATAAATTTGCTTCGTATGCTTTTACTTTACCACATAGTAGTGCATCCGCTGAGCGGATTTTTTCTAAGTTAGCATATTTAAAAAATAAAGTGACAAATAGACTGAAAGCAGATACCTGTCAGTCTATGTTATCCGCTTTAAATTTGTATCAAAATGACTTGGAAGATTGGATTCCAAGTGATGAATTGATTAATAAATATAGATTTACGTTTTCAAAAAAATAGATATTTAATAGTTGAAGAAACAACATAACACTGCAATTTATAAAAAAATGGATCTGTACCTGATATTAACTATCTTCCTATCAATACTTTTATATGCTTTTTTTCTCGAGGTTTTTTCGTAACTTAATTTTTTTGGTAAAAAAGTAAAATAATCCAAGTGCCAAATATTTATGTACATATACTTATATATATGTATACATACCTCTATCTATTTAAATGTAAAGTTTTTTTGTATCAAATCATATTATGAACTATTTTTTGTTTTTGTAAGTATTGTTATTACACTATTTTAAGCTCGTTTTATTTACAAGTAATTAGTAACTGTTTTTGTATAAATAATTGAAATAAAAATTTTATGCAACAGTTCATTATCGTTTACTTGCAAACAAGACATGTATTTTCACGATATATGTATATATGTATATAAGTTTATTTTTTGTTATATTTAGTTTTCGATGAAAATAATTTAATAAATACATACGTTTTTCTTAAATTCTCCTGTTTTTAAAGTTGCCCCTTTTTTTCTCAGAATTCCCCTTTTTGTGACACTTTTTTTTCGAAAATCCCCTTTTTGTGCCCCTTTTTGAAAATTTTGAACGGTAACACTGCCCTAAATAACCATCTTTTTTATAAATTTCATTCATTTCATACTTCAGAGCAATTATATTTTCTAATTTACTCCATAAAAAATTTACTCTCTTAAAACACTTTATCAAAAACAATGATATTTCTCTTATTTTGCATTTACTTATTTTGCTTAAAAGACTTTTATTTTATTTCCTCCCTGTAGGAAATGTCACTAGTGAATCTGTACTGATTCACTATTGACACAGTCACCAGTACTAGTGACTTATTATACCCCAGACAATGTTATTTACTATAGACATTTAACATGTGCGTGTCATTGGAAATCTACTACTGACGTTGGTACTACTGACTAGGTACTGACTAGGTAGTTCCTTTGGGAACATATGTAGAATCACTAGTACATTTTAGTAAACGTAGTCTACACTTTTGGTACGAATACGAAATCATAACAATATTTTTTTATTATTTCTTCAACTTTTATAGGAATTGTACTTCTCAGTTGTTATTGATAAAAATTTTTGAGTATTAAAGCCAAATATAGTGGCAAATGTAGTGAAGTGTAGACACTTTGTAGACAATGTCACCAAAATAGTCGACAAAACTGGTGACTTGGAGACACTTGCACTCAGGTTTCCTTCAGGGCTTCTTTGAACACACACAAACACATTCACTTTAACAACGCAACTCACTTTCTGCTTCTGCTCACTGCAGCAAAACAAAACTGCGCCCCTCTTAACTTAACAGAAAACCAACAGAGACTGCGCTGTCCATAATACTTTTTTACATAAAGAAATTTTCAAACAAACTTTTCACTAAGAAAAAACACATAATCTTAATAATTTGTTGCTTTTACTTGTTAATTGAACATTAAATTACATTTATTTATAAAAATTATTAAATTTCCAACACTTTTAACAGTTATTTTAATTAATTTAAACGAAAATTCACAATCGACCGTACGCGCACCATGAAAATTTGCTACAAACTAAATGTGGAAACAAAAAGGCAATAAGAAAACCGTTTGGTTTACTTGGTATACAAGAGAGAACGAGTAAGAGAATGAGGAGCTTTTGGAATAGCAATAACAAGGCGAATTCACTAGAATTCGTTTTGTTAAACAGTGAAGAGTTAAGTTGTCTTAAGAATATATGGGAATAGTTTTTTTTAAATGCATTTGAGAGCCTTTTTGTTAATTTACAGTAGGTTAAGCAAGGCTGTGCATATTATAGTTGGGCCTTAAAGAGAAAATCAAAATTAAATTTATTGGCAGTTTGCAGACTAAAGTAAATATGTACTAGGTCTTCCATAAGTTTTTAAATTTGCCATAATATTTGCAAATAAATTGAAGTTTTATAAAGTATATTTTTTCAGTTTTTCTGCTTTATTGTGGTATTACCTTCTAACTGAATTGTTGTTAACTTATCGATTTAGTGCATAATTTTAATACTTTTTTTTAAATATAGGTATATGGTGATCTAATTGTTGCAAGTTTCAACAATATTAGTTGGAAATACACTAACTGCCGTTCCCACAATGTCGCATATTTATGTATAATGAAAACAATAATAAAAAACCAAAATTTGTTTTCGTTTACGATAAAAAAAATATAAGAAAGAAATGTTTTCGTCGACACTGTGGGCCAGGCAGTAAATTTCATTTAACTTAATTTAAAAACGAGAGTTAAGAATGCCCATTTTACAGCAGAACCAAAAAACTATTCAAAATAATATATGTTTTGACAATTAACAATTGAAACTGTCAGTTAGATAGGGCCGTTTATTTTTTTTTAATGCAATACATCAGAATCAATGGAAAGTCGATTTTTAATTTTTGGTTAGTAAGGGGCGTTTGCATGTCTGATTACGACATATATAAGTTAGATAAAATTTACGAGAATAAATTGTTGGCTTAAAAAATTAAAGTCACTAAAAAAGAGTGGTTTATTTAACATGAGATCCAATCACACAAATTTAACTTTTACAGAACTTTCCTTTTGTTTTAAATTTCGTGGGATCGATGTCACATTTTTATGAATGCAAAATTACTGATGTACAATAAGGAAGAAAATTGATAATAAACGATATTTTCAAAGTATAAATTATTGACATTTTGAAAAACGTCAATTATTATTTAGTTTTCTTGCATGTCTGCTAAAAAAAATTAAAGCAAATCCTTAAATTGTTCTGTACTATTTCGAATATCAAATGAAAATTCTCGAAAAAAAATTTTGATGTTGTTTAAAATTTTAGCGATATTTAGCAACATTCGTTGCTTAGTGCGTATAATTCGTAAAATTAAGCCACAATCAACCATACACATTTTTTAAAAAACTAAATTAAATAAAAAAAGTTTAAGTTCTATATTCGGCTGTGCCGAATCTTTGATACCCTCCACCGACAGTTCGAATATTTCAGGAGTGGGATCTGTATGATATCTATTCAATATTAATTTAATTTTATAAAAACAGACATCAGCATTAAAATTGGTTGCGGTTTAGAACTTTACTAAATTATTGGCCGACAATCAGAAAGTTTTATGAAATTTAAAATAGTTTGAGTAAATATCATGATTCGTAGCAGTTAAAGCCGAACTTAAATGATTTTCAGGCGCGAAATTTATATTGGAGCCATGGTTAGGTTTGAACCAATCATCCCAAAATTCTGCAGAGTGATATCTGGTATTAAAAAATATAAATTTCAATACAGCGGAGAAATTAGTTTTAGCGTTTACAGTGAATTTCAGAGACTGCTAAATTATGGAGCGTATATCACAAAATTGCATGACATTTTTTCTGGCCATATGAAGATTAGTTGGTAGAAATTTTACCGCAATAAATATATTTGCTACGGTTAAAAGCGGATTTTATTAATTTACCAGAGTGGGATTTATATGGGGCCTAAAGTAAATTATGGACTGATCATCTCAAAATTTTTTAGTGCGCTTTCTAGTCCTATAAAACTGTGAAGTATTAAATTTTATTTTGATTTATAACAGTTTTAGGCTGTTTTCCGGGAGGAGGGTTTATATGGGGCCTCCCTCGGGTAAATTTTGGACCGATATTCACGAAATTTTACAGTATGAATTTCAGTCAAATAAAACGAATTTTTGCAAAATCTTATATCATTCCGTGTCTTATTCCACCATTTGTATGCTAGTTTTTGTAACAGAATTATCAATCTGTTAGGGTGGTGGTTCCACATTTTGATTCATAGCTCTGATCCTACTGAACCGATTTTGCTGGATTTCAATACCAAGCTGCTTAGGATTAGTACAAGCTATTTAACACCAAGTTTGTTAATTTCGAAAGTAAACGTGTTGTCAACAGACTAACAGACAGACGGACATGGCTCAATCGACTTAGAATTACTCAAGGAGCCAGAATAAATATAATTTATGGAGTCTGAGATAAATAATAAAAAAGTTTCACACGGAATGACAATTGCAACAATGCAACAATGCCTCCACCGCAATCAATTGTGGTGGAGGCAGCAATGCCAGAAGTGCAGATTTATCTGCATTTTGAAGATTTTTTCCCCAAAATTGTCAAAATGCAGATTTGCAGATTTTTGGTTTAACATTGCAGATTTTTTAGCTCGGTGGAAACTTATTTACATTGTCATGATTGTACTATGTCCACTTCTTGCATTGATAAATAAATATAGTAATCAACCATTCATGGAAGAACCGTGGGGAAATCGATTCATTAGTAGAAAAATTATTCACAAAAGATAACTTAAAAATTTAAAATTCGCATTGTCTTGACACATTAATATCGCGGGACTTATGTCATCCCGCAATTAACTTTTAATTTGTTGTTTAAATTAACAAAGATGTGACTAATCCTTACTCAGCCTGAGTAATTAAATTTGGATAGATATTTTTAATGTAATAATATTTATAAATTATTAGCCATGTTCATAAAATCGAACAAATTTTTATAACTTTTCTGTGTTGAAAGTTCAAACAAAATATTTCCTTTTTTATACCTCATACTTCGAGGACCACTCATATTTACCAGAATCACATTTTAAACTACCATCGATTTTAAATTCGGGAACATATTTTGAAATTTATTGTAATATCTTTTTCTAAATAACCTACATAAAAAATTTAATAAATATGTTTGAAGGTTTATTGAAGATTTTTAAAACCTTAACGCAGATTTTGCAGAGTTTTTGATGAAAAATTATGGGTTTTTGCTGATTTTACCTTTTGCGGCCCTTTGTTCCTACTAGGAACCACAAGACATAATATATTACCTTTAAAAGTTCTGGCATCACTGAAGGTATATTCACACAAGGTAGCCTCGTTGGCCCATATGTTTGTCAGCTGTTTACCCCAGTTAGAACCCAAACGTTATAAGTTGTTTATGTTTGTTTACATACTTATGGCTAGTTGTTGTTTGTTGTTTTTTTCAATTTGTGATTTTATTTTGAAGGCAAAGTGTGGCTTTTTTTGACGTCTCGGTTCAAAATACAAAAACAATTTGGCCTGTTGTTTCTGTCTTGTTGTACTTGTTGTAGCAACGAGTTTACCTTGTGTAAATATACCTTGGGAAAACGGAGGCTTTGTTCAATAAAATAACAACAAACGTAACATCAAGGCGAATTCACTAGAAGGTGTGATCAAGTCAATATCAGAACCTTTTTTTTGTGGGGGGCTTTCAACCAGTGTTGCCAAATTATTATGGATCTAAAATTTTTCAAAATTTAATAGTGCATTTTGTCGCGAAAATATTTTTGAAAATCTTTTAGTATGCCGAGCATTACTTCTAATAAAACAAGACCTAATATAACGAAGTAAATTTTCCAAGAAGGTTGGAATGTTCAGACAGGAAGGTTCGTTCGTGCCAAATGGTTAGTATTTAATGATCCAACCATTCAGTTTCTAAACGCTTCCATTCATTTAATTAAATTTTTAAGTTTTGCCACGAATATTAAACATTTTTACAACTTATGACAAAACAATAACAAAAATCAGTGCAACAAAACGTTAAATTACACATGAGGTGGCAACACTGCTGTCAACGTTTGTCTACAAAATACTGTTTTTATGTGAACAAAAATCTTTGTTTACTAACAATATTTTTGACAATCGGACCACAAAAGCAGTATCAAGGCGAATTTCAAAAGGTTATTGCCTCTCTACGACTAAAAAAAGCCCCATATTTTTTTGTTTTTGCAATTTAATAGATAGCTGTCAAAATTTTTTTATTGCAAATTAAAATTATCACTTTTTTATAAAAAAAAGTTATTAAATTCACTTTAATTATGCGCAGTTTTGAAATTTTTTTTGTTATAAAAATTATATATTTAGCACTTTTCAATCAACTTCTTCTCAAAACAAAATTTTATTTTAACATTTACGTATTTTTTTTAATTCGCCGTGGAGAGAGCTTATGAACGGCTGACGAGTTGAGTTAACCTTTTTAAATTCGTTGCCAATGTTGCCAACTTTTTTTGAACAATTCCCTCCAATTCGGACTTCAAAACCGCTAGAAACCGCTAAATATTTAAATTAGCGGGCAATTTTTTAAGAATACCTCTAAAGCCTAAACATTTTTGAAAGTTTTATAACTTTAAATCTAGATATAGGTTGCTTTTCAAAGGTATAAGACTCAAATTACGTCACATACTCAGGTTTCAAACTACCGCTATTTTATTCTCAAGAATCTTTGATACCCTAATTAAAGTAATTTAAAGTGTTATAAAACTATGGCTTACCAAATTTTATTATAATAGAACACTGACTAAGAGCATTACGGTTTTTTCCGAGAGAAGGCTTTACATGGGGACAATGGTAGTGTATCGACCGATCGGCGTGTGATTGTTAGTCATATAAAACTGTAACGTGCCAAAATGTATTGCAATAGCATTATTTGTTACAGTCTTAGGTTTATTTAGTTGTTTTCCGAGAATGGGATTCATATGGAGCCTATGGTAAATTATGGACTGATAATCACGAAAATTTACAGTGTGAATTCTAGTCATATAAATTCTCGTCATGTGGGCTTTATATTGTGCCTATCACTAATTATGGACCGATCTCCAAGAAATTTAACAGTATGGTTTTTAGTCATATAAAAAAATCTAGTATCAACATTTGCATTCTGACACTAGTTATGCCAGTTTTTGTAACAAAATTATTTTTAGGTTAATTGTTTCACATTTTGATTTATAACTCTTTTCCTATTGAATCGATTTTGCTGGATTTTAATCCCAAACTGCTTAGAAGAACTAGAAACAATTTGATACCAATATTTATGTTTAATTTTAGAGACGTTCGAAAGTGAGCGTTATTTTAACAGACAGACATTGCTAAATCGACTGAGAATTACTCAAGGTTACCCAGAATAAATATACTTTGTGGTGGAGGGTATACCAATTTCTTTATAAAAACGTAAAAAACTTTATAACATTTACGCTATTTTTGGCAATTATTTGTCGTTTTAAGCAATTAGATAAAATTAGTTCAACGAAAGTGAGTGAAATATATTGCTTGCGATCTATCGAGACAATTTAGATCAATACCTTACCCCTTGTTTAAAAATGATTAGCAAGCTTAAAGTAGTGAATTTTCAGCCCTATCAATATACTAACTGAAAATCGAAAAAAATGTCACATACAATCTTCAGTTCACTAAAGTCAGTAAGACCGCGAACATAATATACAAGTTTTAAGCAAGAAAAAAAAATTAATAAAGAAAAGGTATAAAACCCGTATATTTAAAATTTAAGAAAGGTTTTTAAAATTGAAAATCGCTAGATTTCCCGCATACCGCTAAAACATATTTTTTCCCGGCGTTGACAGTTCAAAAAGCGGGAAAATCTCTAAATTGGCAACAGTGATTGTTGCAGAGTTGGTCTCACATTCTAGTGAATTCGCCTTGTGTAACATATTTTTATGAAATCGCAGTGTTATGTTAGTATGTGCAGCTTTTTGTTAATCAGGGGAATAAATTCAATTTTTTAATGGTTGGCAGAGATGGGTTTTTTTTATATAGAAATAGAAATTTATATAATTTTTTAAAATTATCAAAATAATTTTCGTGGGAATACAAAATTTAATTTAAATGATTTTGTTATTCGTGCTTAATTCCCAATTTTTATTTTTGATAAAAACACTGAAATTTATTGTTGATGGGATAAGCTATTCCTATGCGCATTTCACTGGTTGCTTAGGCCAGATCATCAGGAAACTTCATTCATAAAGATTTTAGAAAAACTAAAGATATTAAACCAAATAAAACTGTTAAGCGTATAAGAATTATAGCAACAGTTCTATTTGTAACACTATCAAAGTTTAAACAAAATCATCAACAATAAACAGTGAGTTCATCTCTCCTTACATTCCCCACTACAATTGATTGGAATTCTTCCAAAATTACGAATAACAAAATCATTTAAAATTAAATTTTGTATTCCCACGAAAATTATTTTGATAATAAAAAAAATGTTAACAAACATTACGAAGAGCAAAAAAATCAAATAAAGCTTGATTCACAGGTAATTTTAAATTTAATTAAGATCATGTTTTATTGTCGCGTACTTCATTCTTAATAATGGTTTGTTGAATTAGTTCCCGCACGTGGCTCTTAATTTTAATTTAAATTAAAACTTTAATAAAATATTTAAAACAACTTTTTATAATAATCTTGCAATTTCTAACATTAACCTTTAAAGTGTAACGCATTTGTCATATAAAATATAATTTTTTATAAAAACAAATAATTTTTAACCAACCATTGACAAACTAAGAAAAAAACATATCGGCTGTAACTGGAACTGACTCGAAAGAGTTTTTTTTTAAGGAAAATATTTGATATTTGAAAATATTCCCAATTGGTATATTATTTCTCTAACCGAAAATAGCATGTAAATCTTTGATACCTACATATGAGAGGCATCAAAAAAAAAGTAACACCATGTTTGTAGTTTGTACAATAAATAACATACCTACCTATACTTTTATAGATATTTGCATTGGTAATATAATGTTTTGCTTTTTGATTCAATTCAGTAAGAATAGGCTATAAAGGAAGTTTGAGTTAGGAATATTTATAACAAAAATACCTACTCACCTTAGAAATTTATGTACACACTTTTAATTATAGGTACACTGTTATCTAAAAACTATTTACATACATTGATTTCATTTACACTTTAATACATTTTTTTAAAGGCCATATTTTGTGGTAAATTACCATCTTTTTTATAAATTTCATTAATTTCATACTTCAGAACAATTATATTTTCTAATTTACTCCATAAAAAAATTACTCTCTTAAAACACTTTATAAAAAACAATATTTCTCTTATTTTGCATTTACTTATTTTGCTTAAAAGACTTTTATTTTATTTCCTTCTTTGAATACACACAAACACATTCACTTTAACAACGCAACTCACTTTCTGCTTCTGCTCACTGCAGCAAAACAAAACTGCGCCCCTCTTAACTTGACAGAAAACCAACAGAGACTGCGCTGTCCATAATACTTTTTTACATAAAGAAATTTTCAAACAAACTTTTCACTAAGAAAAAACACATAATCTTAATAATTTGTTGCTTTTACTTGTTAATTGAACATTAAATTACATTTATTTATAAAAATTATTAAATTTCCAACACTTTTTACTATTATTTTAATTAATTTAATCGAAAATTCACAATCGACCGTACGCGCACCATGAAAATTTGTTACAAACTAAATGTGGAAACAAAAAGGCAATAAGAAAACCGTTTGGTTTACTTTGGTACAAGAGAGAAAGAGGAAGAGGAGGAGCTTTTTGAATAGCAATAACAAGGCGAATTCACTAGAATTCGTTTTGTTAAACAGTGAAGAGCAGTGATGCCAGAAGTGCAGATTTATCTGCATTTTGCAGATATCATACCCCATATTGACGAAATGCAGATTTGAAGATTTTTGGCGAAAAAATGCAGATTTTTTTTAGCTCGGTAGAAACCATTTTACTTTGGTACTAATGTTTGTACTATTACCACTACCGTAACTACTGAGTTACAGCTGTTGCGGTTTCAGCATTAACCATATGCAATCGTTTACAACCTAGTAATTTTAGCGTGTTTTATCTGGTGGAGAACCAAGAAAAACCTCATGATTGACTGGTGGAGTACTAGAAAAAACTCAAGGAGTCTTACTGATGGAGACCAATATTCTCTGGAGTGGAATCTAAAATCTCTTCGCCTTCCTATACGAAAGTCATTGTTAACGGAGTTCTTGTTAATGAGGCTCAAAGCAAATCTTGTGATACCCTGGCAATGTAATTAAAGATAGTTAGCCAAATTTAAAAAAAAAAATATTTTCATTTTCGGTACTTAAGGAGATTTTTGCACTTGTAGTATAGAAAAGTATAAAGAAAGATTGCGTTGGAAAAATTATGTAACGGTCGTCAAATCACGTGAACCAATTTTGCGTAAAAACTAAGTTTAAAAAAAGAGACAAAAAATAATATAAAGTTGATCCGTTTCGAAATTGATTAAGAAGGAATTTTAATCACAAAAAACTAAAAATTGACATTTAAAGACACATTAATAACGCTGGATTTATGTCATGTGATATTTACACGAAATAATATGCATATGTATTTATCTTTATCTATATTTATCTTTAATAATTGCATTATAGTTATGATTTCTTGTAAATTCTTAATAATAGTAGAAATAACATGTCAAGCAATAAACTTTTAATTTGTTGTTCTAAATTGCAAAGATGTGATTTATTCTTGCTCAGCCTGAGTTATTAAATTTGGAGAGATATTTTAAATGTAAAACTATAAAAATATTATTAGCCATGTTCTGAAAATCGCTTTCGAATGAAATTGAAATTAAACAAATTTTGTTAACTTTTTTGTGTTAAAACATAAAAAAATATTTTCTTTTTTATACCCCATACTTCGAGGATCAAAACTACTTTTAAAATCCGAAAAAGCTAAATTACAAACACTGGCAACACTGGTGAATGGTTAAGCTGGCTAAAGAAAATTCGGGAATAGTTTTTTTTAAATACATTTGAGCAGGGTTGTCAAATGTGGAAATTTCTCGCCAAACGTTTATGAAAATTGTTCCATTATAAAATGTGGCAATTTGTTATCACATATAAAATTCGTTGTTGTTAAAGATATTTTAAAGATTTTCATGAATCCTAACGTACCTTTGGGTGTTTATGAAACACAATGGACAAAATTACAGTTTATTAATTGGAAAGAGTATTTTAATGGGGATATTCCATTTAATTTAAATCAGTTTTGGTCAAAATTCTAAAGCTACAAGGATACGTCAGGTATGTACCCATTCTAAGGAACTTGCTTTGGCTGTTGCTTATATGCTGGTAATTACAACAAGTAAAGCCTATGTTTAAACAAAGAACTCCACTAAAACTCGCATTCGAGGTAGAATGCAATTAGAACTTCTTGAATCGTAATACCCTCACAATGTATTCAAAAGGAAAAACAAAAAAGTAAAATTCTAAGAAGTACCAATAATTGTTACGAACAGAAACAATTCATTCCTTGTTCTACAAATGTGGGAATATACGTGGTAATTAATGCATAAGTTTTGTGTCAATAAAATCACTTTCTCGCTTCCAATGAATGCCTTATTAATCTTTCGAAAATAAAACATTATTTTTTTAGTTATTTATGTAATCAATTCCTTATTTTCCCGCTGGGTTAATACTAACACAATTTTTTTTTTACTTTAAGTAGACTATTGTAAAGTTTTATAGCAAACAGTGTACCATTTTTGTTTCTAAATAAAAATCGAACAAAATATATAAATATATAATATATTATCATGGCGACTTTTCTTGAATTTTTGGCGTATTTTAGCAATACCGAATAACTTTATTTATTTAGGCCTTAAAAAATTATTTTAAATAATTTAAAATATATGTATTTGTTGTCAAAAACTACAAATTAAGGCTTTGGCGATTTTCGACTTTGAATTTGGCGAAAAAGGTCAAAATCTATCTGACAACCTTGCATTTGAGAGCCTTTTTGTTAATTAACAGTAGGTTAAGCAACGCTGTGCATATTATGGTTGGGCCTAAAAGAGGAAATCAAAATTAAATTTATTGGCTGTTTGCAGACTAAAATAAATATGTACTAGGTCTTCCATAAGTTTTTCAATAATTATCTATTTATAAAGACCACATTGTGATAACAAGTAGAGAGATAATACCAAGCTTTGCCATATTTGCAAATAAATTGAAGTTTTATAAAGTATATTTTTTCAGTTTTTCTGCTACCAAATTTAAAAACTTATGGAAGACCTAGTACATAATTATTTTAGTCTGCAAACAGCCAATAAATTTAATTTTGATTTCCTTTTTAAGGCCCAACCATAATATGCACAGCCTTGCTTAACTTTCTGTAAATTGCCAAAAAGTCTCTCAAATGTAGGTAGGTATAAAAAAAAATTATTCGCACATTTTCTTAAGCCAACTTAATTAACTCTTCACTGTTCAACAAAACGAATTCTAGTGAATTCGCCTTGTTATTGCTATTCCAAAAGCTCCTCATTCTCTTACTTTCTCTCTTGTATACCAAGTAAACCAAACGGTTTTCTTATTGCCTTTTTGTTTCCACATTTAGTTTGTAGCAAATTTTCATGGTACGCGTACGGTCGATTGTGAATTTTCGTTTAAATTAATTAAAATAATAGTTAAAAGTGTTGGAAATTTAATCATTTTTATAAATAAATGTAATTTAATGTTCAATAAACAAGTATATGCAACAAATTATTTAGATTATTTGGTTTTTCTTAGTGAAAAGTTTGTTTGAAAATTTCTTTATGTAAAAGCGCAGTCTCTGTTGGTTTTCTGTCAAGTTAAGAGGGGCGCAGTTTTGTTTTGCTGCAGTGAGCAGAAGCAGAAAGTGAGTTGCGTTGCGTTGTTAAAGTGAATGTTTGTGTGTTTTCAAAGAAGGAAATAAAATAAGTCTTTTAAGCAAAATAAGTAAATGCAAAATAAGAGAAATATCATTGTTTTTTATAAAGTGTTTTAAGAGAGTAATTTTTTTATGGAGTAAATTAGAAAATATAATTGTTCTGAAGTATGAAATTAATGAAATTTATAAAAAAGATGGTAATTTACCACAAAATATGGCCTTTAAAAAATGTGTTAAAGTGTAAATTAAATCAAAGTATGTAAATAGTTTTTAGATAACAGTGTACCTATAATTAAAAGTGTGTAGGTACATAAATTTCTAAGGTGAGTAGGTAGGTACCTATTATATTATGTTATAAATATTCCTAACTCAAACTTCTTTTATAGCCTATTCTTACTGAATTGAATCAAAAAGCAAAACATTATATTACCAATGCAAATATCTATAAAAGTATAGGTAGGTATGTTATTTATTGTACAAACTACAAACATGGTGCTACCTTTGTTTTGATACCTCTCATAGGCATAGTATGTAATAAGTAATGAACAAACAAATGTTCTCCTTTGAAAAAAACCCACCCTTATTTTAAACTGTTGTCAACCAAATGATGTTTACGAAAAAGCTTGTTCTCTCTTAATGTGGTCTTTTTTTATTATGCGCTAGCAAAAAAATAACTTAAGCATTTTTGAAAAACTTTGGTTTTAAAAAATCATAGGAATTCAATAAATTTACTATTTCATATATTCTACCAAATTTATTTTAAATCAGTTTTATTTGCTGCTGGTTAAGCATGTCTATATAAATCAGTAGACTTCAACCATATTTTTGGAAAGTTGCAAACATAACCTTTAAGCCAGGATTATATATGTATGTATGTAGGTATTTCAAGTTTCAGCATTATCTGTCAATTTTTAGATCACAATTTAAGACCTTCCTTCCATGACATTGTTTGATTCTTTCAATTTTGTTTTATGTTCTTGGTAATTTAATAAATAAAACTGATTAATTTTCCCTATCGTCGATTCCGCCGTTATGTTGTTGTTTTAAGCATATCCTCGGCAACACAACAGGCTAATATTTCACCCAATGATTCATTTTTGGCAACATATTTTAGGTTAGTATTATTTGCAGTGTCTTAGTTTTACTTGGCGTATATATACATATGTCAAGCTTGTGGTCTAATTAAAAGTGATCAATAAGTCGTGACGTTGAAGAACCTTTGCAACTATCATTGGCATGGCATAAGTGGCGCCCACAATTTGATGTCGGATTAAAATGTCACCAAATTGAAAAATGAAGCCATATACAAGCCATGAATGACGATTTGCAATATGTTATGATCGGACTTTAAATGGCGACGCAGTATACAAAAAACTAAAACGGCGGCATCCAGAGGCGTGGCAAAAAAAATTCTGGAATTCTTTTCAACCTATCTTTAATCCTAGTGGGTGACTGGCTCAAGTTTTTTTTAGAACCACCTTACTGTGAAGTTATCGTGGCCAAAGTCGTTAAAAATTTCTGTCGGTATCATTGAAACTTTACGACAACGACAATGTAAAACATGAAGGCAGATGGCCGTGTTCATGCCGTTAATGACAATCATGATACGACTGGTTTTCGACAACGACTACGACACTTAAGGCCCAACCAGAATATGCATGTATTAGCTTAAGCAACTGTCAAAAATTAACGAAAAGTTTGTCAAATGCATAAGCAAATAAAAAAAGATTTTTAGGTGGCCATAATGTACTTAATATCTATTTAACCATTGTTGCATATTTGTGCAATATTTTGTTTTTTTGCGAGTACTTCAAACTAAAAAGTACCAAAAAGTCCAACCGTGTATTTGTTTATTTTATGCTATTTAATTTGAAAATAATTTAAAAATAGATAGTTTGTGAGTGTCTTAAAAAAATGGAAAATAAATTAAAATATGTAAAAGTCCATTTTAATTTATTTTATTTTTTTATTGTTATACATACACAGCTGTTTTCGTACGGAATATGCGTTCAGTTTGGCACTTTGCTTAAGCAAATGACATCTGACGAAACTTGACGAAAAGCATCATTAAGTGCATTGTAGCTTGCCATATATGTTTTATATGTATTCGCACAGCTACTTAAGTTGACTTAAGCGACCTCATTCATGTTCTGGTTGGGCCTTTACAAAAGGGCCGAGGTTGATGATTCTGTTTATAGTCAAACTTTTATTTTTAACAATTCTTTATTGAAGTCCCAATAAAAATTCAATCTTGCTTTGATCGGTTATTTTCTAAGATTGTAATAGAAGCTTTTAACATAACAAAAAAAATTTAGTTTTGATTTTAATTTCTTTAGTTTTTCTATTTCAGTTAGTCCCTATTCTCAGCAACAATGAACTTTTCATGCATTCTGACGACACCATTCTCAAGGGTATTGTCCGCTGGGCCGAGTTTAAGCCTGATACTCGCCTCGCTCATTTGCCACAGTTATTACGCTTCATACATCCGATGTGTGTTACGGCAGAAGTAACAAGATCTCTAAAAACTTTAAGCGAACAACCGGACTGCGAGCAATGGTTAAGTGAGGTGGAGCACTATGAAGGCAGCTCAGAATGGCGCATATTTCTGGTAGACAAAATGGGTAGAAATCAGGAAACATTTCGTTTTGATTTGCATTCAAAAACAATGATACCTTTAAAGCCACCACCACGCCCAGCGTTTGCCATCAGTTTGGCGGCCCATAAGAATATCTTATATATGCAAGGGGGCAGTATAGGACGGAGTACTAAGAACTCATATTACTATAACATCTATCGAGATCAGTGGTATGATTTAACACCTCTGCTAATGAGACGTTCCCATCATCGTTCTCTTATTTTAAATGATTGTTTATATGCGATCGGAGGCAATTCTTCTAGTGGTATCACCAATACGATGGAGTATTTAAATTTGGTGACCAATAAACCGGAGTTTAGTAAACCCATGTTGGTGCAACGTAGTTCAATGGGTGCGGTGATTCATGACAATATATTTTACGTAATGGGCGGCGAGGAAGAGGTACGAAGTTGGAATTGTTTGGAGCGTTATGATGCCCGTGAAAATACTTGGCAGGCTTTAAGGCCCATGAACGATATCAAAGGTTATTGCTCAAGTGCTGTTATAGGGCCTTACATATACTGTTGTGAGGGCCTGGGCATGTGTATGGAACGATATGATGTGCGTGCAAATAAATGGGAAATAATTGATTTTGGCGAGGAACGAGAATTTTATGAAATTTTCACAGTAGACAATCAACTATACTGCACTTGTGGTGAATTTATAGCACGATATTATATGGAGGAGAATCGTTGGATAGTGGTGCACAGGTTTCCATATACACGTGACTGGGACTATGCGGTGGCCATGCCTATGGTGAATTATGGTATTTAAGTTTTAAAAGCAGAGGCCAAATAATAATCAAATTCGTATTACAGTAGATAACGGATATAAGAGAATCTCACATAAGAAAAAAAACGCTTTTAAGAAAGTATTTTAAAAGCGCCGTGTCTTTTTTCATACGTATCAATAGTATAAAAGTATTTGCTTAAGGGCAAAATACACCACACAAAATGCTTGGCAAACACACCCTTTGTTCCGATTTTGTGTTTGCCACTTTACAAAACAAATATATTTCGAACAAGCTTTTATTTTTCAGTTTTTTTTTTCCCATGAATGCAGTCGCCGATAGTGCTGCGCCAATTTTGTTGTTTTTTGCTTAAAATGGAGAAGTAAAATATACAAAGTAAAGGCAAAGAAATTATATTAAAAGGTGATTTAAACAACGAGTTGTTTTGTTTCAAGCAAAACTGCAAAAAGAAATATGAATTTAATATTGAACAACGTCTACACTCAGCAAAGTTTTCGCTGAAATGAGAACATTTAGCATTAGATGCCACAAAAAGTTTGACAAACATCCAACATGTCTGCCAAACATTCAAAAGTTTTAATATTTCCACAAACATTTCTTCAAATGTTTATCCAAACAGCAAACACCCCAATTACCAACACAAAATATTTGTACAAACGTAAAATTTTGACATGTTTGCCAAGCCATTTGTGTGGTTTATTATGCTTTCTACGCAAAATATCCAATCAGGTAAGTACAAACTTGCTTGAGCAGAATATGCAACTTAGTGTGTGCATTTGAATGCACGTTTTAAATCACAAGTTTTATTTTCTTCTTTTATAAGAAAAAAAATTTCTTATAAGAATAAAATCTTTTATAGGAGATAAATCTTCTATATATTTAAAAACGTTTGTGCCGTGTATGTGCTCCTAAAACTCAAGAACCGCTGGACCGATTGACACCAAACTTGAACAATAACTAAGTTTAGTCTGGAGCCAGGGTTACCTTAAGTTTGATACCGATAGGTGGCGATGTTGTCGTGATATTTTAATTTATATGAAATTCACAAAATATATTTATTAAACAAAAATAAGTTTCCTGATAAAATTTTGGCCCGTTATATAGCGCTGGGGTCAAGTTATTAACAAAATTCTGCGGTATTTAATTGTTATTTCCATAATCCCGGGCAGTGCCGGGACTAAACAGTTGCTTAAAAGGAAAAAAAAAGTTTATCAGATATATTTTCTTGTTTTTATCTTAATTTCGTATATCCGTTCTCTACTGTATGTACAAACATTTTAAAGAATTTTAAAATTTTGGGGGTTTATTGGGTTCGAGTTTGACTGCTTTGGTTTTGAAAATCGTGGAAAAAATTCTGTGAAATATTTTTATAAGACAAAATTGTCGTGATTTTAAATAAATAGTTGGCTTAAAAGTCTACACAATTGAAAAATTAAATCAATAACTTTGTTTTAAATAAAAATTTAATTAATTTTAATGGTTTGGAGTAGGGATGCCAATCGGGACTAGTTTTCGCAAATCCCGGGATTCGGGATTTCAAAAAATCAATCAATTTTTCGGAATATCGAGATTTTTCGGGATTCGGGGTTTTTTGAAAATTAGAAGATTAATGCTTTTTATAGATATTTATTAAAAAAAAGTCTTTAAAAGAGGTTTACAAGCAAAGTTTTATAATTAATTTATTTTTTTCAAGTAAAATATAATGTTATATTTATTACTAAAATTTGAAAATATTGAAAATTGTGATTTTTTTTCACAATTAATGATTAATTTAATTAAAAATATTAAAAAAAACAACGTATGATTTCTAACAATGTGTTACTTGATTCAATTAAAAAATAATTACCATAATATCTTTATTTGATTTAATTACCTCAGTTGATAACTAAATAAAGAAAATAATTAATATTATAATTGAACAGAGCAAACTTGTAATTGATTTATATGTAAGATTCTACTAAAATTTTTATTAAGTAAATTAGAATGAAAAATTCAAATTTGAATTCAAAATTAATTATCGAAATCAATTTATTTAGTTAACCATACAAATCTTATTTTAACAAAAACACATTTTTATGCCCACCAAAAAAGTGGTAGGAATTATGTAATGTGTAAAATACATTTCTTAATTTCGTAAAATCACTCAATAAATTGTCGTAGTTCCTTGGCCTACTCCAGTAAAACACTTTAGTAATTTAAACTCTAAGAAAAGTAAAGTTTCAGTTTAGAATTTGGTGCACCAGTGAAATGCTTTGTGCATTTCAAAAACATTTTTTTCTTTAATTTATTTTCTTCTTAATTTATTTTCTGCACTTCTCGTTAAAATTTCATACAAAAAACAAAAGTTTAATTTTTTTTTCATTTTCAATGATGGTATTCACAGAGTTAATCAAATAAATATTAAAGATCAATATTTTGTTCCCTATCCTCTCAAGGGGGAATGTCATGATGAGTTTATTTTTATAAAAAGAGATAAACCAAAAAATTTTGTTAACAATTTCGGGGATTTCCGAAAATCCCGGGATTACAAAATTTAAATCCCGGGATTCGGGATTGGCATCCCTAGTGTGGAGGGTTGAACTTTCAATTTTTTTTTTATTTTTAGTTTTTGTAGTTCTTGTTTTATGTAATTTTAATTGTGAGTAAAATGCAGTAAATAAGTAAACTAAAACATTTGCTCTCGCAAAAAGCTGTTGTACAAAATAGTACGCGAACGCAAATTTTGTAAAAATTCGTAAAATAAAGGCAACAGCTGATGGCAAATAATTGAAGTGCTGGAAAATGATTACACTTTTGACTACTTAACTCGTTTTCTTATCGGTACTCGATTAATTACTTTGTATAGCACGAACATTTTTAGAAAATACAAACAAATTGTTTTATGAAATCTTTCATATTTGTTTGCTTTTAATTTTATTTGATTTACTAATTTGTGGCGGGTTAATTTATTCAAAAGAACATAAATACTTTTTTTTTTGCTTTTGATTTCTTAAGTACCCAAATACTTCACACCTTTACAACTCTTTAATATTAACATAACAGAAAAGGTTTAAAAAGTTGGTATTTAGTCTGAATTAACACGTTTCATCTTTTGATGCTCAACTCACTTCGAATACCCTTTTAAAGATGCCAATATAATTACACGCAGCAATCGGTTTCAACTTTTTTCGGTTCGAAACAACAACAATTTTATTAACAGCGAATCAAAGAGGAAAAGAAAAAAATTCTATGCAGCCATCGTTTTGCAAATACCAACGAATAAAAACACAAGGCGTACTGACCGAGTACAGGGGTCTAATCACCGCATACGATATCGAGCAAAATTGATCGAAATTATTTATTTTGGTATCATGAATCTCGATATAGAATGAAATATATTGAATTTGAAATAATAGCATTCGATATCGAGTAACTCGACATTACATTTCTCGAGTTTTCATTCGATACGTCAGTGTCTATCGTATGCAAAAACATTCGATATTTTATTCGATACGATAGTATCGAATGCGGTGATTAGACCCCAGGCATCTCCGTACTAACCCCCTTTCATCCCTCACCTAAAAACATAAGAGTTGAGCATCAAAAGATGAAACGTGTGAAAGCAGACTTAGTAGGGTATTTATTTTTGCTTTAATCGGTTAATTGCTCGATTAATTAACCGAGGTTTTGGTTTAATTGATTAATAATCGGTTAAACGATTAATAAAGTTTTGTTATAAATTAAGTAATTTCAATAAATAAAAGTGCAAAAATTATTTATTATTTGGTTTGTATTAGCAAAAAACAAAGAATAACATAACCAACGAAAAAATTCTTTTTTTTTACTTATCGAAGATGTTGGAGAAATCGACAGCAACCCATAATATAGAATATCTTATTTCTCCGTTTTTTTCCAGTATTTCTCTAAACATATAAAATCTTCCATTTTTTCATTCCACTCGGTTTAAATTTTTTAAAATTGTTTCGGAAAATTCTGTTAAAAGATTGTTTGTGTTCCTAGCGAGAGTTTCTGCTGTTGTTAGGTCATCATTTGACTCGTCCTGGCAAAGCTCAGCACAGAACATTCTGCAAAAAATTTATTTCCGAATTCCTTAGTACTGTATTTTAAGAATTAATTGCTAAAAGGAAATATATTGTATGAAAAAATATTTTCTCAACGAATGAGAAGAAACAAAAAAAAAACTATGTAAAAATACTTTTTATTTTTAAAATTTTGTAACATCGGTTAATCGACTGAAATGAACCGGTTTAGTCGTTAATCGAAAATAGCCAATTTCAAATTAATTTATTAATTAATCGGTTAACCGATTAACGGTAAACCGAATGAATACCCTAGTATTTAGCCAAAAAAAATGCTTCACAAACAAGTTTAATTAATTAATATTTATTCCCTTTTAGTTTTGGTTTAATTTTTTTTCAACTTTTTTTTTTATTTATTAATTTTTTTCACAATTTGTAAGCTTTTTGTGTGTTACTTTTGTTTGTTTGCCTTTTGAAACATATGCTTTTTTGTTTTACTAAATTTTACTGCAAAAATTTCTGCATTAAAATTTGTAAATACTCAGCGAAGAACTGTCACTTTACGCTCTCAATTTGTGTTCTCATTTACTGTATTTTGTGTACGCGAACGCAATTTAGGAGTCTACATAGTCCATTTACATTTACAAACATAAAAACTTTTTGCAGCGATTAAAAAACTGCAGTAAAAGCAGAAAATCTGCCATTTCTTCCACTTTTTTATTTGTCACTGGTAAAATAAAAAAAAATCATTAAATGTAAACAGTCGCATCAAGTTTGCGGTTTTTGTTTGACAATTTTTCTTTTCGACTGCAGTTTTTTAAACCCTGAATTTTTTTTTTTTTTTGCCTTAATTAAAATAAATTCAAAATATGAACACAGATATGGTTTTATAATTTTTTCAAGAAGCAGTTTTTTCATATAAAAACAGATTTTTTCTTTTTCTTGAAATTGTCAATTTGTTTTTAAACATAAATATGGCAACACTCGCTACAAACCTTAAAAGTGTGTCGAAAATAGCTTATGTGCTGTTTTCACAACACAAGTGACTGAACGTGTAGTAAAATTTATATGGAAAACACTCAAAAAACTGAGTGGTTTTCATATAAATTTTACTGCACGTTCAGTCACTTGTGTTGTGTAAACAGCACATTAACCTTTTCAAAAAAACATTTTTAAAAAATTGGCGTTTCGATTTTTTGTGTATTTTTTGTTTATTGATTTGTGATTAAACAACTAACATTTTTTTTCTCGAACAGATAAAAATACAAAAAATAATAATAAAAATAATATAATAATATTGTGTAATAATAAAAGTAGTTATAATAATTCAAGCATACGTTTTTACAGAAATATAAAGTTTTTGTTAATTAATACTTAATAAAGTTTAGTAGTTTAAAAGATTAATTATAAATATAACATACAAATACATATTAAATAAAATACATAAAAAAATAATTTTTTTTTGTTGTTGTTTAAATATTAGATAATGTGATTTTAAATACAATCGATTATAAGAACTTAAAAATATACGGCCACATTTTCTGGAAATCGAAATCGAGTTAAATTAAAATTGATGGAGATTTTTTGTTAATTTTAAGAGAGCAACTCTTTTAAAGATTAGTTGTCCTCAAAAGAATGAGGTTTTTAGAAGGGCATATTTTTTTTTTTTTTTTGTGAACTTTGAACACAAGAAGATCGTTTTTAAAATTACGTTCGATTTCAATTTCACTTAAATTCTATTTCCAGAAAAGGGCTAATCGAAAAATGTTTAAATTATAAAAGAGAAATTATAAAGAGAAAAAAAAACAATTATAAAATACAATTTATTTATACATTTTTTTTTTTTCTATAAATTTTTTCACAATTTAAAGCCAACTTATAAAAAGGAAAGTTTCAATTTGATAGCAATAGATTTTTAAACTAATAATAAAGAAGAGTAAAATCAAAAATTAATTATTGGTATGATACAAGGCCCATTGAAAAGGTCTGCGCAAGAAGCCTGATGATCATTGTTTATGTTCTTTTTAGTTGTCAAAAGTTGTTTACATGTGCATGTATACGTTTATGGTATGCCACACCCAACAAACACGAAGTCAAACCTTTGATATGAAATGACTTTATCATTTGACATCAAACGCAATTCTCAAACGTTTTTCAATTGTTTGATTTAAGATTTAAATTCAAATTGATAATGATTTGAAAATAAACATTTGATATCAAATGTTTTTTCAATTTGATGTCAAATGTTTGTCAAAGTTAAAATCAAATCAAAAATAAACTTGGCAGTACTAAAGCTAAAAATAAATGTAAGCATTAAAAATGGCGATTAAAGTTAAATTATTTTTCCTTGTGGTTACATGTGTTTTACTATTAGAAATAAATTTTAATATAAAGTGAACAGTTTATTTCTAGTGAAAAAAAAAAATTATTTGTGAGAAATTACAATGTTTAAAAATACGAAAAAAAAGAAAAATAATAAAACAGGAAAGTGAAGAAAGATTGTTGAACGATCGCAGTGCTACAATCCTCAAAATAAAAGGGAGCCAAGTATTTTGTCTTTCCAAGAATTAGAAGACGGAAAGAACACTATTTCATCTTTTTGCTATGGTACCGAATGTTTATCTCAAAGTTTATTTAAATAAATAATAAATTTAAATTAAAAAAATTAAATAGTTTTATTTATATTCCACATTCTATTATAATCCACATTTGAAAAACATTTGAGAATTACGTTTGAAAGCAAGTTGAAAATAAAGGCATTTTTCAATTTGAAAATAATTTCCCCTTTTTGTTGAGAACGCTATGATTTACAAATGATTTTCAAATCATTATCAAACGTTTGTGGTTTGAGAAAACGTTTGATTTCAAATCACTTTCAATTTGAAATCAAACCTCCGTGTTTGTTGGGCACATACACGTTTTTTCCTTTTGCTATTTATATGTGGTAGTAAATTTTTGACAACTAAAAAGAATCGTATTTTGTTTTTGTACAAGTAAGCAGACCTGATAGATGGGCCTTGGTATGATACAAATTTTTATGTTTTTTTTGTAAATTTTTTTTTAACTATTTCTTAAATTTGAAGATTTTTTTTGAAAAGCTATTGTGAATTTTTTTAATAATTTAAATTCAACAGTTTTTTTTTTTAGACTAAATAATTTGTTTTTAATATTATAAACTTCATAAACATTTCAACATTTTATATAGAGATTTTCAAGCTTTTTAAGTTTATTTCAAAAATTTTAAATTCAATTTTTTTTATTTTGTAAATATTTCTTAAAAAAAAGAACACAGATCAAGGAAGAGTTAAAAATAGTTTAAGAATAAGTCACATTTATTTTATTGTTATCGAGGGAGAGAGAGAGAGAGAAAAGACACCATCTGGAGATATTTGTTTACGTCAAGAGTAGTAAATCTTTAAAAAACAAGCATGTATAATTTTCTAAAAAATCGTCTTCTTTTTATGTTGATTCTTATAAAAAAAAAGGAAAAAATTTTTCCATTAAAAACATTTTTTAAAAATGCTAAAAATCCAACATCGATATAATTATTTATTTTAATGGTATAAATATTTCAAAAATTTTAAATGTTTTTTTATTTTTAATAATTAAAAAAAAAATCCATAAAATAATTATTAACTTTGTTAACAAACATGTATATGCACGCATATATGTACTGTGTAACTGCCAGTTCAATAATTTCGAACGTGTTAAATTTGTATGAAAAACACCCAGTTTTAAAAATATTTTCCATATAAAATTCTGTGAGAACGTTGACGTTCGAAATTGTTAAACAGGCGGTAAATGTGAAGAGTTTTTTATTTTTTTTTTGTTTTCTTTATATTTATTTTAACAATAACAACAATTTTATTAAAATATGTATATTTATTTTATAGTTTCTTAAACACAACTAAATTTAATGCCATCATCACTTGAGTAACAATTCTGACAGTGTAATTTATGATTGCGCACTCGAACATCGGTACCATTTAGACCATCACCCAGTTGTACATGACACACGCAGCATTTGAAACAATTAATGTGATAGAATAATAGAAGTGATTCAATAATCATGGCAGCTCCACGTCCTAAAGAAGTGTTTTTATTTTTTAAAGGAATAAAACAAATAAGAGTTATTACAACAAATAAACAAAAATAAGCAAAAATAGCTAAAAAAAAAAAAACTTTAAATAAAATTATAAAGTTTTAACAAGATTAACAAAAATATATAAAAAAAAGTTGGTTTTCATAGTGAAATTGTTCAGTTAAAATCGTAATAAAACCGAGAAATTTGCTTTGGAAGAGAACTTTGATCAATATTTAATAAAATCTTAAGTTCAGCCACATTACATTAAAGTTGTTCACTAAAGACGGATTATCAGGTTATATTTAAAAAAAAATTTAAACAAATGTACATATTTTGTTATAACCAGCATTCTTTTTGGTTATATTTCATGGTCTATTGCATGGTGTATACACAGCGGAAGAACTCGAGAGATCAGCTGACTATTATTTGATTCGTGATTTTTGTTAGTTTGTCAAAATATTGTTTTTATTTAAACATTGTTTTTGACAACTGATTATCGGACATGTTCTGACAATCGCTCAACGCTTAACATTGGCGATTCTGACTTGAAATCGCATAAATGGTGTTCAGTTAATCGCAGTAGCAAGAAGTTTGGAGACTTCAAATTGCAAAATCAATGTTCAGGGGAACTAGAATATTTATAAGAAGCCATGGCATATCACAACTAAACGCATGAGTTTAATGGCGTTTTGCGATTTCAACGTGCCTTTAAAAATGACACGAGTGATATTTTGGTGTTTCATTTTTAGGTGTTTCGGTTTGATTTTCAATTGCCGAAAGCACACCGAGAAATAAAAATAACCGTTTGACTTTCAGAACATCACAAAATCACACGTGTAATTTGAAATCACGCGATTTTCAGAACAGGCCTGATAAACAAGATTTTTTTCTGAGCGAATTAGGGCAACGGTATGACTTTCAAAATACCACAAAATCACACGTGTGATTTCAAAAGCACATGAGGTCCTTGTAGACCTCGGTAATCTTATTAATGTAATTAAAGTACTAATATTTACAACACTGCAACAACAAACTGTTTTATTTTCAAGCGGTGCTTGAAAAACACACAAAAACACGTGTGTTGAATTTACCAGAATAAAACAGTTGGCGAAATTCAATCTCTTTCTTCCTCTCACTCAGCAGATTCATTAATTTACAATACATACGAAAAAGACACTCACGCTTTGTAGTATAAAATCGTATTAAATAAAACAGGGGGCTAATTGCGGCAGACGTGATTGAATACTTTTTCGATTCTAAAGAAATTTTTATTTTCAGTCAATACTGAATGTATTGAAATTATTTTTTCAGTGTTTTGAAAACTCAAATAAATGCTTTACAACACTGAAAAATAATTTCGATTCGTTCAGTATCGACAGAAAGAATTAGAAATCAAATCGAAAAAGTATTCGATCGCCACTGCCATAATTAGACCCCAGACTCTGGCCCAGAGTCTTTTAACACAAAGAGTGAAAGCCGCTAATATGGATTTCTGTGTAACTGGAGAATGGTAACAGTAAGAGGTGCCCCGTTTGCTGGTAGTGTGCTAGTCTATCAATGCGGGGGTTGTGGGTTCGATTCTCGCTAGAGACTCTGGTCTCCTGCAGACAAGCTAAAAGCTTCATACTGTGTGGCATTTACCAGCAATTTAAACTCTATTTTTTTTTTATAATTTCCTAGCTTATCCCGCGAAGTTTTATGCTTATCTGCAGGAAAGAAACCAGAGTCTGCAATTAGCTCCTTTTTGAACCTTTTCACCTGAGTGATTAAGACCGCCGAGATTATCATAAGAAAAAAGTATTCAAACTTCGTACAAATAGCTTCGTATTTAAAAAAAAGATTCTTATTTCTTATTTTTTGTAATGAGTGCAACGAAGCGCACTGGGTTAAGCTAGTCAAAAATGAAATTAAAATTTAAGGTTTATTTATGAAAATCTTTTATTAAAAAAAAAGTTCAATCTTAGTGGGCAGTAGCCACGATGTCGACAAGAACATTTTTTTCGTATATTTATATTGAAAACAAAAACAAATTTTAATTTTGTATCATTGTTTATTATTGTTTTCAATATAAATATGCGAAAGAAATGTTCTTGTCGACATTGTGGCCTGACAGTTAATTGAATTGCATAAAAACCTTCGCCTTCAATATTTCTTTAAAAAATTAAACTCTTTTATTTAACTTAAAAACTTTTAAAGCTTTAAGCACTGAAACCTTTTTATTTCCGAATTAAATTCGTTATTTGCTTCATAAGCCGGGTGGGAGTTCCTTGTGAAGGTGGGATTTTTTCCTTTTTGATAACTTTTTTTTTAAGAAAATTGTAAAATGAATTTACGAAAATAAAAATTAAAAAATTAAACAATTTGTTTTTCTCTACCCACATAGAACTAAAAAAAGCCAACCAATTGTAGTCGGAAATGTAGTTAGAAAAATATTAGTTCATTGCAGCTATTGCAGTGGCTTTGTTTAAGCTTTGATATTGTTGCAAAGTAAGACTAGAGTGGTTGTAATTCTCATTCACTTTAAAGTTTTATTTGCATGATATTTTTAGCTTTTTCAAATGTTTGCTAAAAAAAAGGTTTCCTGATAATCTGGCCCAAGCAACCAGTGAAATGCGCATAGGAACTAGCTTTCCCTTAACAATTAATTTCAGTATATTTATTAAGAGTGCAAATTGGGAAGTTGGCACGTTAATGTAATATCCTATTGATGAATTTTTAATCCCAAGAACTTTTTTGATAACAATTTTTAAGTTTTCTTGATACTAAAGAAATAGAATTTAAAAAAATATTGTTATTTTGGCCACTAAGACTTGATATTGCATAAATACATGGAATTAAATAAAATAAAAACTTTCACGTAAAAAAAATTTTTTTTTTAAATATTTGGAAAAAAGTTATAAAGATCACAAACTTTTTAAACTTTCTCGACATTTTAAAATCCAATTTTTTTAAAATCTTTTTATATTTTCGGTCATGTTCAATAAATCGGAATGAAGTGGTTTTAAAATCGATAAAAAAAAATTGAAAACGAGCCTGTAAAAAAAAAGTTCATAAAAATATGACTTTTTATATACTTCATGCTTTGACTCCCAACTTTTTTTTTAAGAAACACTGCTGCAAACCGTAAATACCTACCGTAATTTTGTAAATAATTGAGATCGATATCTTGTTCAAGTTCACCCTGCAAATAATAGTGGACCACCTGATCCATTTTGATTAAATGGACTAGTCCAATGTAATGCAAGCATGGACCATGTCATTGTTAAAAAGGGTTTGTAGTGAGACGACATGTTTTCGTTTTTAAACGACTTCAAAACTAATCCTCTTAAGTATACTCCTTTGTAAACCAAAGCCTGACCTAGGACATCGTAATGTTAAATACACTAGTCCTAGTCCCTAGTGGCCTACATTGTCATATTATTTGCAGGGCAAATTCAATTTCACTTAATTTCGAATTCAAGAACATGACCGATTATTTTTATACCCTTCACCACAGGTGGAAATTTGTACAATATTGGTCGTAAACTCTATAAAGTATGAATATCATTATGAGTTGCAGCACAGTTATATGTAGGTTGGAATAGGTTTCCGAAGACCCCAAGTATGATGAGGACTAGCTTGTTACATATTCACATTGTGATAAATCTAAATATGTGTTTAAACACATTTAGTCCAAAAAACTTTGCTATTGAATATTTTTCCTTCTAAATCAAATTTCTCGGTTTCTTTTTTTTTTTTTTTTTTAAACTAAAAGAAAAATTCATTTTTAAAACTTAGTTTTAACTAAAAGTATTTTATTTTAATTTAATTTAACGAAACAAAAAAAAAAACGCAAAAATCATTAACTAAAAATCAATTTTAATAAAAAAAAAAATACAAAAATCGTTATTCTTTTGTTTAAGAAATCTTTTAAATTCGTTCTTTGAAACTACACCCAAACAATATATTTAAGTTCACGATGAGTATGGCGGCATTTATCGGTTGTGCAACCCAAATCTTTAAAAAAAAATTCCAAAATAAAAAAACATTTATAAAAATCCAAAAAATGCATGAGGAAAGACATGTAAAGAAATTGAAACATTTTTAAAAAATATTGAGGTTTAAAATGTGGTTTCAAACTTTAATGAATATGTTGTAGTAAAAATGAAAAAACAGTATAAGCAAGAAACTTTTTGTCCAACGAACTTGAGGGTTTCATAATTTTTTTTTTTTTTTTGTTTTTACTATAAAAATTAAGAAAATTAAGGTACTTCAAGAATCTTGATTTTGTTTTACATTAAAATGAAGCAACTTTTGATCTTGCGAAATTAAGGACTTCTTAACGTTTTGCTAAGAAAGTCCTTCGAAGTTCAAAACTTCTTAAGGTTTTTTTGTTTAAAGAAAAAGCATGAGACTTTTGGCCCTTCAAACATCTGTTACTTGTAAAGTCAGAGCTTATGTTCATATGCGTCCGTTTTAGCTTCGTTCTAAAATTGTAACAAAAATCAAATATGTTTTCTAATTTAAAATCTAAATGATTTTTCGCTTTCTAAACTAATGATGAACGCGCTTTTTGATTTGCTATTTGTTCTATAAACTTTTCAACACTCACAACTAACACAGATGCAAAAGTTACCTAATTCGTCGCCACAATGAGAACATTTCTTTTTGCCACTAACACTCAGTACTTTGTCCTGCTGTTGTTGCTGATGTTGATGGGTTGTAGTACTATTTGACTGGCCTTGGGAGAAGCTAGTGGAAGTAGGCGTGGTAGAAGCTGTGGTGGTGGAAGTTGTTGGTATAATATTATTAGGACGGTGCATAACGCCATTGACAACAGATTGCTGTTGATTTATTTTGTTATATTGCTGCTGATATTGGTGGTATGAGGAGGCTGCATGTAAAGGACTTTTGTCTAAATTATTTCTAGAAAGAGAAAAATAATGTTTGAATTCCTTTTTATGGTAAATTTTGTAACTCTTAAACTCACCTTTTTCTCTCACCAATGCCTTTGCTTTGCACTCTCTCTGTTAGAGTTTGTATAATGGAATCGGGCAAAGGTTTGCCATTTGAAGAGGAAGACATAATAGCGGAGCCATTTGTTAATTTGGAGTTGGCTGGATGCACGGGAGTGGTATTAGAGGAGACAGTTCTTCTTTGTTGCTGGTCGCTAAGACGCCTTTGTTCAGCTTCTTGGATCAACCAATGATTGTTCTGATTATAGCCATAATAAGTATCAGGCATAGATTTACGTTTCTGCTGATAGGCCGACAGCCAAGCGGGGTCATTTGCCAGATTACTATCATTAGATTTACGTTGTTGGACTTGTACCCAACCGTCTGTGTATTTGGGTTTTGGTGTAGCACTTAAAGCATGTAAGGTATTGCGTGACATGTTGCCAGGGTACAGAGATTGATTTAAATTGTTAGTGTTCCCCGCTTGGGGATTATTAGTGTTATTCGAACTCAAGTTCTGCACCGATTGGTGATGAAAATTAGAATAAATATGAGGACCTGTTCGGGGTGCCGCCGTAGGAGCAGCTGCTATTTTTACTAAGGAGCCACCGAAGTTCTGAGAATTCAACGAGTGTCTTTGTCGGGCAGTAAAATCCGAATGCTCGCCGTTAACTGTCATACCAGTTGCCGGAGTATTGGTATTGATATGCATGGCACGCATGGGTTTAGAGGGCGGAGCTGGTGGTTGTGACATCATACGTTTGGAAAATTCATTAATATCGGACATTGATTTACGATAATCGGTTTCTATGTGATAATATTGTTGATGCAAATTTGGAATATTAGCATAAATTTGTTGGGATGGCTGCTGCTGTTGTTGCTGAGGTTGAGCCAACTGGGTTGAACTCAACATGTGTGAAGAAGTTTGTGTATTTAGAATATTATCATTAATTTGTTGATGATACATATCCAAGTTATTAGGCGTTTCTCCTGCAATATTAACCACTGACATGGCTCCCAAAGCATTTAAATCTTGTAAAGATCTTCTATTGGCCGACATTAACATTTTAGCTCCATGTTGCAACTCCCGACGTGCCATATTCTCTCTTAACATTAAATTTTCTCTTTGTCTCTTTAATTCCTCCTGCTCTAATTGCAATAGTTCCCTTTCTACTCTTAGAACTTCTTCTTGTTCTCTTATTTTCTCTTCTATGGACATCATTTTAGCATTCGCCGTGGCGGTGGCCTCTGTCAATGACTGGGAAGCTGCTGCTGCTACTGTAGCCGATTCGGTCCATGATTCCGCTGAATTTCCTTTAACAGTTTGCAGTAGTGGTGTTGGCACTACGGCAAGTAATCCATCATTTTGGTATATCATATCATTTGGAAGTGCATCCAAGGCGGTTTGTGTTTGCAGTGTGAGAGGTGATGTAGTGTCATCGTGTGTTTCATTCTCTTCTGAAGAGTTGGTATAGTGTTCACTACTCTGACGAGAATGATTTTCAGAGACACCCGAATCACGACTTTCTCCTTAAGAGCGGAGAATAGAAAAATAAAGTAAAATTTACATATTTATGTATAAAAAAATTTATAGAAAAATACAATATAAGAAATTTGTATGCAAACTTATTCGAAAATAAAATGCTTCGAATCATACAAATTCAAGTCTCAATTAATGTACCACAGCACAAGTGATTAAACGTGAAGTGAAAACAACATTAATTTTTTATAATCACCCTAATCGTGGTTGGCGTATTTAAAATGAAAGAAAACAAGTTCACCTTCTCTTTAATCTATTACGAAACAGTCGCTGGCGTATTTTAAATACGCAAACCACGATAAGGGTGAATGTTTTGTTAATTAAAAATTAAACGTTAATTTTGTATTAAAATTGTAAATTTTCTATTTTTTTGTTTAATTTACCACCAATTTCACCAAGTTCAGTTATAATTAACTATCAGTTGTAAGTTATAGCAGTTAAAACATATTGTTAACTGGAAGTTAAAGTAATAGCTTATCCCTTCAACAATAAATTTCAGTGTTTCTATCAAGAATAAAAATTGGGAATTAAGCACGACTAACAAAATCTTTTAAAATAAAAGTTAGTTTTAACTAAACTTGGTGAAATTGGGGATTAGAAGTGTAAAATTCAAAACATTTTAGTATTTTCCGGCCAAACGGGTATCGAATTTCCGCATAAATTTATTTTTATGAGAATAGCAAAAATTTAAATTTCAAAAAATACAGCCCAATTATGAATACAAATTCCCCGGGAGTTTTTTCCCCTTCCGCATTTTTACAATTGAATTTAAATATTAAAAATAGGAGAAGGGAGAAAACTCCCGGGGAATTTTTATTCCTAATTAGACTGATAATGTCGCAATTTTTATGTTAAAATTCTACATTTTGTAAAAAAACATTGAGAAGAAAAAAAAATAATTTTTGTATTTAAGTAAATTTCAATATGTATTTGTTAAAGGTTTATATTGAAAATTAAATTATATCTAGTCATTTTCGAAAATTAGAGCATAAAAAGCTTCGTTAATGTTTTAATTGTTTAAGGATTCAGAAGTTTTCGCTCAGATTTCGAATTTTGAAAGTAAATTTTTTGATTAAATTACCAAATTTTAGGTTTTTGCTTAAATTTTTAAAATCTTCATTAAAGGTTTATCATTTTCAGCAGTTTTTCAAATTTCGAACATAATTTCGAAAATTCGAACTTAATTTCGAAATTTTCTTTTCTATGCTAATATACAAAATTTTTCTTAAAAATTGTGACTTGAGAGTATTTTATTATTTTCTGTACATTTTCATACCGTTTTCGAATTTCGAAAATAATTTGTTTAAATAAATGGCAAGATTTTCTGATTATCCTAAATACTTAAAGTTTTTACTGAAAATTTCGAAAATTCGAACTTAATTTCGAAATTTTCTTTTCTATGCTAATATACAAAATTTTTCTTAAAAATTGTGACTTGAGAGTATTTTATTATTTTCTGTACATTTTCATACCGTTTTCGAATTTCGAAAATAATTTGTTTAAATAAATGGCAAGATTTTCTGATTATCCTAAATACTTAAAGTTTTTACACAATTTCGAAAATCAAATTTTAATGAAAGTTTTATTTTTTCGCGTAAATGTTTCATTTGACTTACAAAATTTTTCAATTAAGCGAATTTTAGTATTTGCTAGTTGTTTTCATACAGCGTTTAAATTTTGAAATTTCCCATTTTTCTTATTTTTAATTTTAACTCTTTATTAAAATATAATTCATTTACGGTAAATTTCCAGTTAACTTTTGGCAGTTTTAACTGATAGTTAATTATAATGGCCGTTCATCAAAAATATTTGTACAATTTCTATTTCTCCCAAAAGTGGTTTATGCTCAAAACAGCATGAAATTATCCCTAAGCTTTTTATATACCAACTAAGCTTAACACTTTCAATTACTGATGTAAAGGAATGACAAAAGCTTTGTTAACTTTTTTTTTTCCCATAAAACAAAACAACAAAGATTACATTGATTTTTTGTAATATGTAGTTCCTAATAAGTTTTTTCATTCTCTAAAGCGTCAGGTTCGTTTTGAACACAGACACACATATTGCGCATTTGTATCACCCTTAACCTTTTAAGAACTTGCACTAAACGGATTACGTTATGTAGAACTGAGCAAATGAAATGAACACAAAAGAAAATAAAATAAAAAAAAATTCAATAAGAGAGAGATTATTGTACTTACCTGTATCCGAGCTATCACATAAGCCCGCTTTTAAATACAATTGTTTCTCCAAACGTCTTTCCTCCTGCAACAGTTGAGCCATATCGGGTGGTGGGGCGACGGTAAGCTCTAAATACGAATCATCATCGTCCAAAGAAGAACCCTCAATACCCAAGAAACTAGAACGTTTATTGCGCAATTCTTTTTTAATGCGTTTCGTCGAGTTCATACGTTTAATGGGTGGTGAAGGATGATCTGGGGATAAATGATGATTGTGATAATTTAGCTGATGGCGTGTTAAGGTTTCATAGGTGTTATCCGAAGACCAGGTATCGGTATGACTGCTGCTATCCACATCATCGAACGGCGGTGGACTGTCTACGGGGGGTGGTGGTGGTTTTTCTTTTGGCGGTTGTAAATTTCCAGTTAATTCGCTGGATAAATTACCACTCATTGTACCATTAAAGAATATTTCGATATTTTCATAAACCGGCACCGGTTTTAAGTGCTTGGGCGCATCGTAATAGGGTTCACTTGATTTGGGTACTTGATAATAGGGTTCCGAATTTGGATCGGTTATGTTATTAGGGTTAAGGGTAGAAGAATCTTCTTTTGCCAATGGCTTTAAGGATTTCGAATCAATTATAACTTCAATATCTGCCGTTGCTGCCGTTGTCGCCGTCGTTGCTGTTATCGGTTTAGTGCTGGGCTGTTCGAGATGATTGAAGGTGATTTCTTTAAATGATGTCGTGGTAGTGTTATTGGCTGTTGTGGACAAATCACTACTGATTGTTGTTGTTGGTATTGTGTTTAAATTTGTTGTTGTTTTTGCTGTTATTGTTGTATTAGCAAAAGCATTGGTTAAATCAACTACATTTTTATTACATTGATTAATTTTATTGTTTTGGTTATTAAGATTATTATTATTATGACAGTTAAAACTGTTAATTTGACTATTTTTTAATTGATTAGATGCTGATAAAGATTTTAATTGATTTAGATTTGAATTTTGATTATTTTGTAAATTTAAATTTTGTTTGGAATTATTATTATTATTAGTTGTTGTTGGTTTTGAAAAATTATCAATTAGTTTTTTACTCATCGTACTTGGAATGATTTGTTGTTGTTGTTGTGGTTGATAAGATGTTTTTGTGTTTGATGTTACTAATGTTTTCGTTAAATCAACATCTACTTCTATCAAAGATGTTGTTGAGTTAATATTCTCATAAATCGGTTCTTTTGATATTTCCTCTTCACTTTTCTCCTTAATTTCCAAGGTGGCAGTAAAACTTTCTTCCAATTTTAGTTCTTCACATTTTTCTTCATCGGTTTTGTTAATTAAAATTTCTTCTTCCGATTGTTGTTGCTGTTGTTGCTGATGATGTTCAATTTCTACCGTTTCCTTTTCAATTGGTTGTAAAGTTTGATTATTTTCGTTGTTAGTGTTAGTAGTATTATTATTGGATGGGGCAGTTATTGGATACAAATTCTCTGGCTGTTGCGGCTGCTGCTGTTGTTGTTGTAGCTGCGGTATCGTTTCTTTGTCAATTGCTGCCAGCGCCAATTCCAGAGCTTCGTTGATCTGATGTTTATTACATTTTTTTTTTTATATAAATTTTCATAACAAGGCAAGTCATTTTTTTCAAACAAAAAGCACGACCATTATTTGCAGCACATTAAAAAAATCATAAAAAAAGAAAAGCCCTTTTATTAATTAAGTTACACAGATTTGTTAGCTATTTTTATATTTAAGTTAAAAGTTCGTTTTAGTAACTTATTTACAAACAATTTAAAAATAGTTTTAATTAAAAAAAAAGACTGAAAATGTTTACAAAACACAAACAAACAAAGCAAATTGATTACAGAATTGCAAAATTCAAGCAAAAATAAACAAAAATTTACAGCAACAAAAATTAATCAAACGTTTCAATTTTTATTAAAAACGGAATTGTTGATACAACAAACAGTAAATGCAAATAAAAAACAAAAAGTCATGCAAAATTTCTGCAAAAAATAAAATAATCAAAGGGCCCATAGTTTAATAACTTTAAACAAAAATGATTAAAACAAACGATAACTAATGTGAAAAAAGGCGTTTCAAAATTTTCAGGTAATTGTAAAGAAAAACAACAACTTCCTTAAATTTTTGATAGAGTTTGTAGCTAAATTACAAACGAAACGTTGTTATATTGAGCACAAATAAGTAATAAATACCCTACACGTTGTAAAATCAAAAACGAAATCTAATCAAATCGGCTACAAAGGTAAAAATAAAAAAAAAGTTCAATTGTTATGAAGTCGACAACGCCCTGTCTTTGATTCGAAAACGCCTTGTTCTTAAGTTAAGAACAATGCGCTATCAAATCGAGAACACCTGATAGCTCCACTTGGCTTTGCTTTCAATATTAAGTTAGTCCTTGTCCATATTATGAAACATTTGCTGCAAAAACTTTTTTTAATTTTCTCTTTTGAAACTGCATTCGTGTCCATCAAATGAAACATTTGTTTTGCACCACTTAAGTATTATGTATTAGGGTGGGTCAAAAAAATATTTTTTCTCTTATCGACTTCTAATAGCGTAAATATGTTGTATTTTTGTCTGAATTAGATCCCTGTAAAATATTATTAATTTATTTTTAGTGGAAGAGCCCGCGCTTTGACCTTCAATTTTGTTAAATTTTTAATATAGCAACAATAGCATTGTATTGCAGAAAAGCATATTACTGTATTTTAACGACTTTTAGGTTCGTGAAAATAGTGTCAGAAGCATTCCTGACTCTTTGCGATAAAAAAAGTCAAGCGATGGTTTAATATAGACGAAACTTGAATCAAGACGAGAGATGCCCGGATTTGACAGTAAACAAGATTTTGTGACAAAAAAGGATTTTATTGTTTTATGTTGTATAAGAACCAAATTTTTATTTTTTTAAGTTAAATTCAAAATATTTTTTGTTTTAATTAATAATAATTGATAGTAAATAAAATATTAAAATTTATAAAATTGACTTTTTTCAAATATTCTTAATTCTTAGGAGCTCATGCGCGGGCTTAAGATGAGACTTTTTTCAACTTTTTTTTTGCAAGTTTTATTTGTTTTAACGTAATACAAAAAAATATCACATCAAATCTCCAATTTTCTCTATCAGATCGAATTTTTGAGATATACCGTGATGTCTAAAATTAAGACACTCTTACTACATACATATATTAAAATAACTTGAAATGGTTCACATTATTCGTTAAAAAAAATCCGAAACTCGGCAACAATAATATATTTAAGCCGTGCTAAGTTGAAGTTTTGAAAAAATACCATTTAAAAAAAAAACGTTTCTAAAGTGGTTTAGTTAATAATTTTTCGAATAAAATGAGCGATAAGTTTCGAATGTGGTATAAGCTTTGTTTCTATGTTTGTTGGTTCAATAGATGGATGGGGTGTCAATAAAGTACCAAAATTCAGGTTGTACCCGTTTACTCCCTAAAAGGGCCGAATTTAAAAAAAGTATCAGACACCTGTCCGCTTACTTTTCCAAAGAACAACGATAAGTATTACATTTATTTTGCATCTCTTTAAGTTTTGAAGTTATAAGGTTATCGAATTAAACCGTTTTTACCTTATTTTACACCCTAACCCAATCGCTAGTCCCAATTTCAAGTTTCTAGGGTCAGTGGTTTGGGCTGGGCGATGATGAATGAGTCAGTCAGTCACTCATATATAAAGATTGTGGTGTTGAAGAGTTGATCTCACCTTCTAGTGAATTCGCTTTGGTTCATAAGTTTGAGAACAAATTTAAATTAGCGGCGTTGCAATTTTGTTAAGGGAATGCGATAGCGAAAAATCAAATTATATTTCTGTGAAAGCGAATACTTACAATACATTCAAAGTTTGTGTGCAAATAAACAATTGCATTTATGTTTTTTATATTTAATCATTTTATTATTAAAATATGAGGGTTTTTTTAAGTGAATTTTTAAGAAAAGTCTGCAAATTTTCTTAATTCTTTGTTATCACAGGTGAGGAAAATTTTAATTAATAAGAAATCAAATAAAAAAAAAGGTTTGAAATTTTTTGACGAAAACAAATTGTTTAATTAATTTTATAAAATATGTAATTCTTGCAATCACCAAAATTTTGTTATTTTAATTAAATTTTTTTCTGTCCGTTACAATTTTGACACTTAATTTGTAGTCGTGACCCAAGGAAGATAAAATGCAGTTCTAGTTTTGATTTCTTTCGAAATACTAAACTGAAAATCTTTATCTTTATTTAAAAACACACATACACAATTCCAGCTACTAATTGAATTTATTTGAAATTTTTTTGTTGAAAGTATCTCATGTCAAACATTATTAAGGTTGTTTGTTGTTTACAAATCTTCCCTTTAAGCCCTGCTACGTAACGAATTTCTACAAAACTTTCTGGACATAAAATTTTTTTTTTTTTGTTTAAAACAATTTTCTATTAATTGATAGCATTTTCTGAAGAAAGACAAATAAATGAACGAACGACAGAGTTTTAACGTTGCGTATCGTTACATTTTGTGTGATTTTTTTTTAATCTCTAACAGAAATAAATATTGATTTAAATTTATGGGTGATTGGAATGTCTGTTTTTATATGAATGCATGCCTCTCTGATATGGTTTCTTTTTTAACAAATAGCAAATACTCGTCGTACATTAATAAAATTGTGTTTTTTTTTCATACTACATATTTGCATTATCGATTTAGTTAATCAGATATTATTTAAGGCTAATTTACACTATTACACATAACTTTGTAAGGTCGGCCATTCACGCACAGTTTAAACTGTTCAGTTAAAACTGTTAAAAATATAAAAAGTTTATATTTCTCAGTTACACAGAACCGTTGACACATACGTACAGTTTTAACTGACAGTTTAATGCCCAATTTTCAGGATTGTATTAAAATCTATATTAAGTTAATTTTCATAAAAACTTAAATCGTATTGAAATACAGATTGGTTTTTGAGTTTTATTTGAAAATTCGTATTTAATTAAGATAAAAGTATGGTAGCACTACTAAATGCAAAAAAAATATATATAAACAAATGTATTTATTTACAAGGTGGTCTGAAAAAACAGCTGACTGTTAATGCTTTGTTGCCTGTTGTTGTTGTAGTGTTGTGATATTGAGGTCACCTTTCTAAAATATTACAATACAAACTTAACCCAACAAACACGAAGTCAAACCTTTGATATGAAATGACTTTATCATTTGACATCAAACGCAATTCTCAAACGTTTTTCAATTGTTTGATTTAACATTTAAATTCAAATTGATAATGATTTGAAAATAAACATTTTATATCAAATGTTTTATCAATTTGATATCAAATGTTTTTAAAATGTTATAATCAAATCAAAATTAAACTTGGCAATACTAATGCGAAAAATAAATGTAAGCATTAAAAATGGCGATTAAAGTTACGTTTTTTTACTTTGTGGTTACATGTGTTTTACTATTAAAAATAAATTTCAATATAAAGTGAACAGTTTATTTCTTTTGAAAAATAAAAATTATTTGTGAGAAATTACAATGATTAAAAATACGAAAAAAAAGAAAAATAATTAAACGGGAAAGTGAAGAAAGTTTGTTGAACGATCGCTGTGCTACAATCCTCAAAATAAACGGGAGCCAAGTATTTTGTCTTTCCAAGAGTTAGAGGACGGAAAGAACACTATTTCATCTTTAAGCTATGGTTTATCTCAAAGTTTATTTAAATAAATAAAAAATTTAAATTAAAAAAATTAAATAGTTTTATTTATATTCCACATTGTATTATAATCCACATTTGAAAAACATTTGAGAATTACGTTTGAAAGTAAGTTGAAAATAAAGGCATTTTTCAATTTGAAAATAATTTCCCCTTTTTGTTGAGAACGCTATGATTTTCAAATGATTTTCAAATCATTATTAAACGTCCATCGTTTGAGAAAACGTTTGATTTCCAATCATTTTCAATTTGAAATCAAACCACCGTGTTTGTTGGGAAGTTGAAATTAAGTGTAGGTACCACATCGGTGACTTAAGTTTTTAGTGAAGAAGAGAATTTTGTATTTAAACCGATTTTAAAAATAAATGTGTTTTAATATCAATCCTGAAAATTGGCCATAACTGTCGGATAGAGGACCATCGGATATGACACCGAAGCCGTGGCGAGCATTTGGCCGATATTTTGTTTCACACAATTTTAATAGAAACTTTTTGTTTTATTTACAATAAACATCGTGCTTTTTGGTTGGACCACCCTTTATATATAGACTGGCAATTTAAATGCCAATTATCGATTTTAGAAAAAAAAAACTATTACATTAATTATTTACAATAAAAACTTTGCCGGTTTTTGTTCTTGGCGAATTATATTAACTTTTAGCCGGTTTTGTTACTCTCACCTTCGTTTCAGAATCCATTTTTATGTAATAAAAAATTTATTTATTAGAAAAAAACAAAAACGACGTTAATTGTTATAACGTTCCTAACCAACTAACGCTGACAGACAATTATCTAAGACTGTCTAAATTGCAAACTGTTACACGCAGCAATAAACAACAGAAAGTTGGAAAACAAATAAATACCTTCCTATTTATTCTATTCTAAAGAAAATATGTGTAAAATAGATAAAGAAATTGCAAAAACGACAATAAAATCAAATAAATAATGCAGAAAAAAAACTTAACAAAACGATTCATTTATTGAAGTTTTATTTTCTTTTTATACGTTTTGCAAATGTTTTTTTTTTTAATTCCTGTTAAATGCATTTTACCTTAAAGCTTTGAAATAACAAATGAACTAAATGGAAAAAGTATTAGAAAAATCCACAGATAAAAAAATTTATAAAATAAAAAAAAAATAAGAGAAAAGGGTTGAAAATCACTAGCAGACTTTATTTTCGAAACGCTACTGTTAGTTTACGTACTTTTGTTTTTTTTTTGCAGCCTAAAATTATGCTTAAGTATTCGGTGCTCGATAAACTTAACTGGTTGAATGGTTGTGTTTACAACAGTGTTGCCATTATAAAAATTAAGCAAAGCGTCATGTGTATTGTAAAAACGAATAAAAATACGAGTAAACAAAATTACAAAAAAAAAAATGGAGAGAAAAAATGAGAATTTAAACTAAAATGTTTAAAGTATTAAAAATTTGTAGAATTGCCACAAAAAACTTTAAACATAAAAAAACATTTTATTTATTATCAATCAAAACCTTAAAATAAAGTAAAAACTAAAATGTATTAACAAAGTGACCTCAGTACTACGACAATGAAACAATAGAAAAAACAACAGGCATTTTGTTGCTAGAATTAAGACGGCAAATGTCAAAATGCCTTTATAAAAAATGTAAATAAAATAAAAAAAAATGACGGTAAACGTCACACACGAAGAAAATCACTGCAAACAGCTGCGCTTGTGAGGTCACTTTATTCTGGTAAAAACTTATTAAAAAAACAAAATAGAGATAACGTTTTATTCCAAAACGATTTCAATTTCAAATATATCTGTTTCATAGAATTCATCGTCGGGTCTAAAAAAGGTTTAAATAAAATATTCAGATATTTTCCAAGTTTGACTTGATATTCATTTTTAGGCAATTTATAATTGCAACAACAAACTTTTTCTTTTCTTTTGGACTGTATTTAAAATGAAATAATGAGTTGGCTTCTAATCTTTGGGTAAAAAAATTCATTAAGCCAAATGATCTTTCGACTTCGTTTTTTTAAGTAAGGAAACGCAAGTATACGAATAATAAAGTCAGCTAGTTATTGAAAATTATTTTCCCCCAAAGAATTTTTAAAATTTATTTCGATTCGTTCCGTATCGACTAAAATCATTAGATATTTAATTGCTTTCGAATTGAGAAAGTGCACGATCACGACTGCCAGATTTATGCCCCAGTTCTTTCCTTATTTTTTCCGTTATTGTAATGTTAGATTCTTTAGGAAAATTTTCTATTTTATTTATTAGAGATGAATCATCAATAAAATTTTGTATGAAATATCTGCTTTGTTTTTTTTACTAGCCGGAATTCACTATCCTACACAATCTTTCGTTTCATTCCTTCACACGAAAAGCTGACAGAATTCTATCCGGCATTAAAAAATGTCTGCAGAATGGGCTGTTAATACCACACTATCTCATAAAAAAAGATTCAAACTTAAACATTTGCAAGTCGGTTCGACTTGTCAAAAAAAAAATGTTATTCACTTTCATTTGTAAGCCACCATATTGTCACCTTAAGCGCAAACAGACGTATGTAACTACATTTTTTTACAGGAGATGCAAAAAACTTTACACAAAATCAAGCAACAATATATTTTTGGTATTTGAATTTATTTATTAAAGCCGCCATTTTTTATCGCAGGGATCCAACAATTTGCGTGAAAATGTAGTTTAAAAGAACGAAAAAAAGAATCAATCAAAAACTCAATTTTGAATCTTTGTGTAGTTACTTTCGCTTGCCATTAAGGTGACGGTATACTTTATGAGCACACACGATTTTTTGACAAATCGTGCGACTGAATAGGATAGTGTATCGCCGGCTTAAATAGCGATATTTTTTTGCAGCAATTTAAAATTTGAAGGAAGTCCCTCTTAGCTGGAGTACGAGATATTTTGTTGCAAAAAATCAACAAAATCACACGGTTGTAGCAAAAAGCAACAAAAGTGCCACAAAAAAAAAAGGGAAAAAGCAAAAAAATATTAAATAAAGAACCCAAAAAGCATCACAAAATACCCGAAAAGCGTCATAATGGCAACACTGGTAAAATAATAATACAGTAGAATCGCGGAAAAGTTAACTCGCGAAAAAGTTAATCTCGCGGTAAAGTTAACCTAATTTTAGCGTCCCTGCGTCGTTCTAAAAAGTTAACTTTTTGTTAACTTCTCGTAAAGTTTTAATAAAAAAAAGATTGCAAATGATAAGAAAGTAGAGATTTTAAGCAACAAAACTTAAGATATTCAAGGAAAACTATTAGCGTTGGATTATGGATTTAAAAAAAAATTGTTTTTTTAATTTTTGAGGCTGTGGCGAATACATATGAAAAATATTAGTTTCATTTTTGTTTTGATGAAAACTAATGCATTGAAATAAGTTTAGAGTGTTATTTGCGAAAGATCCATGTTTTGTATTGAGTATTTTTTAAATAGGTATAAACCCGCTTTGAAAAGTTAATAGTTCGAACAAGTTAACAACCCTTGGAACATTTTGGTTAACTTTTTCGCGTTTCTACTGTACTAAAAAGAAAGAGCAATGGAAAATAAAAACAATATACACATACACAGTTGGTAAGACTTGAGTCAATAACGTTGGATTTAAATTTAAAATGCCGGAGAGGTCAAACGGAAAGAAAATTTTTAACAGAAACAGTGACGCCGCCAGCCCATTAACCGCTCTGAACAGTCACTTGTTGTGTATGCATCGGCTTTTCAACAATCACTCGTGAATTCTCATTTGCCCAAATGCGGCAATTTTGCTTGTTAACGAATTCACGACATGATAAAAACATGATTTTATTTAATATGAACGCCCATTTTTGTAAAAGGCTTCAGCAATCTTAACACGCTGCTTAATTGTGTACCTCTCAATAATTGCATTTGTATAAAAAATACTTAACAAAAAAAAAAAAACTTGACAAATGGTAACGCTGCTGTAAAAAATTTTTTTTGTCATTGATGCCACAATAATAATAATAATAGAACTTATTGCCACTTTTTTAGTGATGACACTAAAATAATCGAAAGATGTAGAATGGTATAAAATGATGGTATAAAAGATGTTGGAAGATGTTGATCTTCGCAAATTGTGGCAGATTGATGGTAGATGTTAATCAGTGTAAAAAGGCTATAAAGATGTTGCAAAATTTTGATTTTAGCTCTAATCAATGATAAATGTTGATAACTTTGAAAAGCATATAAGGAGTGACTCACAATTAACATCGTGCATTTTTGTTGGGCCACTCTTTCAAATGTCAGCGCTGCCAATGTTTACTTTAAAATGCACCTTTAGTGTAATGAACAGGGAAACCATAAATATGCATTTCCTTGTTCGACCAATGAAGGCAGAAACAATAGATTTACCCGTTTTAGAGGTTTTTATGAATTTTGGCATCGACTTGTAGCATTTTTTGCATAATTTAGATAAACGAGCCTTTTTTGAAAAATTTTTCAAATTTGTAGCGCATATTTTGCCTTTTTGAGGCATATTTTAATATTTTAATTAATACATGTTAAATTTTTTTTAGATATCTACAAGAGCTTTCGCAGCAAATAAAAATAAAATTTAGATAATTTTATCAAATTAGGTAAATACATTTTAATTGTATCTACTAAAGACGAATTCTATTATGTAAATGGTGAGAATCGGAATAAAAACTTTTTTATGTTGGTATTAAGATTAAATTCGCCCCAAGAATATTTGACTTCAAATTCTTCTTGAATCAGTTCACACTTGCCCAAAGCTTCCATCTATAAATAGCTGTGTGTTTGTGCTTTACTACTGGTGGTGTCGAAAAGCCTTCTGATTTTGACAGTTCGAGCCTATTTGCTTTGATTTGTTAGTGTTTTGCTAAGAATGCTTGACATTTCGAGCCGTATACACTAACAATGCAATGCAATACCCCTATGTTGTTTCTGCTTGTTCTGGATTGTTGTAGTTCCGAAACCACCTGTAGTGGAATTCGCCTTGGGCTTTACCGATTTTAATCTTAGGATTGTGTTAAATTAATGTAACTGTTATTAAATTGTTGAATATGTTGTTTTCAAATTAGCAATTTTTGAATTTTTTGGGGCATATTTTTAAAAATGTTCAGTGCATATTTTTTAAGTTTTTACTGCATATTTAATGCGCATAAAACGTGTTTTTAGAGCATATTTCGGGTTTCCCTGGTAATGAGTATACATTAGTTTCTAAAATGGTTGAGAAAATACATGTTTACCATTCTACATAACTTTTTGTCAAGTCGTAAAACATGTATTATCATGTAAACATGCCTTTAGTAGGTATGCACTAGTAGATTTTGCCTGGATTTTGTCAAAGTCTAGTCGCGAAGTATGTAGATTTCGTTTTGAAAATCCGAAAACAACTAGACTTTGCTCGAAATCTCTTAAGTACAAGATTAATCTCTCTCTTAAGAATACAGAATAAGCTATAAGCAAATTAACAAACGGGCATGTTCTAGAAATTGAAATGAAGTGAAATTGAAATCAAAATCAAAATCGAACGAGATTTTAGTTCAATTATTTACCGTCGGTTTTTCTGGTCTTAATACATAGTTGTTTTTGTAAAGCTAATTGGTACTCACAAAATTTAATTGATAAAATGGAATATTTGTATGAAAAATTTGCTCGATTTCAAATCCATTTCATTTCAATTTCTAGAACATGCCCGATTATAAAATGAGAATATCCAAATAAATTAAGGAAAAAACTGAAAAAGATACTTATTAAAAAGAGTTGTACAACAAAATACATATGTAATTTATATTTCTAAAAGCTTTAATTACAAATTTTTACACTATAAGCCCTTACAAAAAGCATGCAGAAAATTAATGGGTCGATTACGAAATCAGGCAAAGCCGCTCATGTTTAATTATAGGCTTCTATTATGAGTTACATTCGACAAACCATTTTCGCTGGCTATCGAACATCGACTATCGAATGTTCATTTTGTATTATGAGTTAACAACGCTGTCGAAATATTTCATTGTGCATCGAATTTTTCAACTAAAACAAATTTGCTTTCGGTGGTGCAAATACATGTAAAAAACTTGTTAAAAATTCAATTACATATTTGTATTTTTTTTTTTGTGTTCGTAGGTGTACCAATTACCATATTATTTATCAGTTTTGTTCATTTAACGCAAGTTCAACGTTGTAAACAGGAATTGGAAAGGCTCGTTCTCCTTATTTAACAAAATTCTTTTTTGACAAAATTATTTGCAGCAAAGTTCAGCATGTAAAAAGAATGGGATGAAACCCCACTGAAGCTAAATTATTTGAAAACAACCATTATTCTGTCGTGATCACGTTTAACTTTATTTTTTAAGTGACAGCTGATCGAAAATGTACTACTGTGAATAAACTAAATCACAATAGTAAATTTTAATCGAATGCACGCCACAATACCAAAAGAAAATTCGTTCGATCAGCAACATAAAAAAATTAGTTTTTGTATATTTTAACATGTGAGGCGTTGCCTGATTTCGATGCTGGCAACTCAACTTCAGTTGTCAGTTGCCATCCGTAATCGATCCATAAATCAATCGGATTTTAAATAAAACACCACATTATTGAAAACCAAAAATACATATTTTTTAAAAATTATAAAATTTTAATAAATTTTCTTACTTCTTTTTTTTATAAGTACATAACATCAGGCTTACCTTGATTAGCGTGGCGTAAAAGCAATTGTGGACAAAAATTTGTAAATTTAAACTGTTTTTTTTTTGTTAACCAAACAATTATTATTAATTATTTTTTTAATTTTTTTTTGTTATAACAGTTTAAATTTTTGTTGTGAATTTTTAAAATACATATTTTAAGCATGAGCGTAGAGGAAGAGCGTTATTATTGTTTTTTTTATATTGTTTAATAAACATGTTCAGGCATGTAAAGAAATAGAGAGAGAGAAAAATACAACAAAAAATACAATACATCAAATAAAACATGACACATAAACTTAGTATTTAAAAAAAGAGACTTAAGAAATTTATATTTTTGTTTTATTTAAACTTTGAGTTGCCTAAAGAAAATGATTGTTTACAGAGACTGAGAGAGACGCCAGACAAAGAGCTTTTAAATAACAGTTTTTTATTTATAAAAGCTGTACTTAAAATTTACCGTTAATTAATGTTTAATTATAATTAAGCCCAAAAAAATATACCTACATGCATACCTACATGCATAAAAATCTCACACTAAATCATTAACAATCACAACTCAGAAATCAAAACTGTTAAGGAGAGGCAAAAACCTGGCTTTAAGAACATGATTGCAATGTTTTAATCAAATTCAGTTCCACATACATATGTACATACATACATATGTACATACGTAATACAAAAGTTTAAGAAATCCGTGAGGCAAACGAAATTTTCGTGGTCATTATAGATTTATTTCACTTTTGAACGGGTTTATAAAAAAATAAACGATTTTGATAAATTTTGTTTCTGATTTAGTGTGCGACATATGTATGTACATATAGAGCCCTAACCGCGAAAATAACTTAAGCGCCAAAAATCAAATTTTACAGGAGAGAGTTTTTTTCTTTTATTTCATATAAATTTTGTATGAAATTTGTCGCTTACGGAAAAATTGTTGTTGCTATAAAATCGTAACGGTACTATATGTGAGTGGCCACGAAATTTTAGGAGAGGAATGCAAAGTGTTGCCAATAAAGTCATTTATTAAAAAAAAAAAACGAAAACTGAAAATAATGTTGGTTACGTTATTTTCGCGGTTAGGGCTCGATATATGTATGTATGTATGTATATCTCGTATAAAGCGGGTTAGACACAATTAAGTTACAGTTTTGCTTAAATTTTCGCTTGCTTGATTTCGTAAGAGCGCTAATTTTCTTAAATCAACCATCAACCACAAATTATTTGGTTCGACAATTTCCCAAAAATGTCTTTTAATTATTTTGTTTTATTTAATTTAAAAAAAGTATGCTGGAACATGATGGTAAGTCCAGATTATTTTTAAAATTACAGTCAAATCCCGATAAATCGTAATTCCTGATAATTCATAATAAACTGTCGGTCCCTTGAAAAAATCTCGTTAATTCATAAAATTTCCATACATTTTGTTCCCCTCGCTAATTCCTAATTTCTTTTTTTCAAACAAAATCTTTACCTCTTATAAATCGTAATTGTTTGCTAACTACCACTTATAAATCGTAATAAAAACAACATAATACATATGCGCTTTTCTAGAAAGCGTAGTATTATAAATAATTTTAAGCTCGGTGCCTACAAAATCGAGATAGTGGACACAATTATGGATCTTGGCATTTTACTGGATGTAAAATTGGATTTTATTCAAAACATAACAATGACTATCAACAGGGCTCGTTGTACTCTGGCTTTTATTAAACGTTGGGCGAAAGAATTCAATGATCCTTTCGTCACTAAACTTTACACATCTATCGTTAGACCAATCATGGAATACGGTTCGATTGTATGGGATCCACATTATATGGTTCATAATGATCGTATTGAATCCATTCAAAAACAATTCTTGCTTTTTTGCCTGAGAGATACACATCGAGGATATAATAATCTCGCATCATATTCTACAAGATTATCCTTAATACGATTGCCAACACTGAAAAGTCGCAGAGTTATACTAAACTTAATAAATGGAAAAGTATGCTCCAATTTTTTATTAAGTACGGTGCGGTACTATAATCCCTTATTTATAAAAACTTTTCGAACTAACTATGTTATGGCAGACCCATTTAGAAAACTGTGTTGTTGCTTTAATGAAATGTTTGAATTTGATGATTTTTCTCTAGATGTAAATATTGTGGAACATAATATTGTGAAGCATAAACATGGAAAGAATGATATTTTGTTTACCGATATTTTTATTTTCGTGGGTTTTTGCTTGTGAGTGTGTTTATTTTCTTAAGATCAGTTTGATACATCGTTGTAGTAAATAAATTGAAAAACCCCGTTAATTCGTATTTATTTTATTTTAACACCGTTAAATCGAAAACCCCTATAATTTGTAAGAAATCGCCGTTCCCTTGCGATTAAGAATAATAGGGATTGACTGTAATAAATTCTCTTTCATTGTCAAAGCGGACAATTCAAGTAACAGAAAAATTTCGTAAGCCTTAAAATTAGTTTTTATAAATATACATATTTTGAAAAAAACATTTCGATTGCAAGAAATTTACCAGTGGAATTTTCATGGGAATTTTTTTTCTTTTTAAATAGGTAGTCTTGTCGAAATCTTCTCATTCGTACAAAAATTAGGTTTTTGTCTAAATCTATTTGATTAACCATCTCTGTAAACGAGCTTTTTCAGAAATTCCTATTGAAATTTTGTTTTAACATTTCATTTTATTGAGAACACTCTGTTCGTTTAAGCAAAACCGATTAGACATACATTCATAACATTACCGTTCGTTCTTCGCATAACAGTTTAACAGTGTAACTCATATAAAAAGCACAATTTGCTCAAGTTTAGTAAATGTTTTTTTTTATTAATGTGCTGTTTTCACAACACAAGTGACTGAACGTGTAGTAAAATTTATATGAAAGCACTCAGTTTTTTGAGTGTTCAATCACTTGAGTTGTTAAAACAGCACATAATTAAATATATTTTTTTTAGTAAATTATTTAAATTTAAATTAAAGTGTGTGCGAGTGTGTTAAAAATGTTGTTGTTAGGATTAAAAAAATGATTTTGAGTTTGATTTTATGTTTTTAAAGAAAATGTTGGTTAAAGGTTTGTTTGTGTTTTTTTTTATTTGGGAAAGAAAACAACATTTTGAATACGTTTTTTTTAAATCTGAAGTTTTTTTTTCTTTTAAAGTTTTATTCTGTTTTACAGTTTGACGAGTTAAGTTTTATTTAAAATTATTTTAAGAAAAAACAATATATTTTTAATATAAAATCGTTAGACAAAAAAAAAATAATAAAAATAAAATTGTTATAATATAAATCAAAAATAAAATTGAGTATAAATTTTTTGTTTTTCTTTTTAACACACAATTGCAAAAAAGAGAAAAATGTGTGGGTAGACAGAGAGAGAGAGAGAGAGAGTGGTTGGGGTAAAATGTATAAGTATTAAAAAAGATTTTTATTTAATAATTTAAAATAAAATTTCGTATTTGTGTTGGGTTCTTGGGTGGGCAGGCATAACTTTAAACTTGTCCAGGCAAAGAGTGTAGAAGGGCTATATAACACCTTTAACACCACCCTTCACCTTAAAAAAAACACATTAAAGTCATGCCTGTTCCCTCAAGCTAATAAAACTCAAATCAGTGGACGGTAATGTCATGGTGTCGTTAGACAAAATCAATCTTTGTTTTTCTGACATGTTCCTATTTCCTCAATTAAATAAAAACATTTTTATTCAAATAATAAACTTTTAATTATAAATAATTTATGTTTAATATTACAAAAAAAAAGTCATGTAGGTTGCGTTTCTTTGCCACTGTAATAAAAGGGATTTTATTTATGAATTAATGGCCATTAAAATAAGTCGACTTGTTTGTATTTCAGACTGAGTTCCACAAAGTTTTATTTATTTTATAAAAATATAAAGAAATACTCCGGCCTTGTATGCAAATTTGCTTGCGATAACATCAATTTTATTTCAAGTTTAATTATTATGCAATTATTTAAAAGATTAAGAACGGTAACTTAACCAAGATTGTTTAAAGAAAAAAGTAGTTTAAATCGAACTTGTATTAAAAGGAATATTGAGTAAAATAAAATTGAAAGAAAACCGTCTTACAAAGCTTCAATGTCTGTCGGTCGGTCTTCTGCTGCGTTTAAGCTTAAATATTATTAACAAATAATTTTTAGATTCCAGAGATACAAGCTAAAAATGCTCTAAAACGTTTAACTTTCTTCAAACTTTTCCAAATTATACTCTTTTTTAAACATAAAAAAGCTTTCAAATACTTAAAGCTTTATTATATAGAAGAGCATTTTTGTATAGCTTTTTAATAACTTTATAAAGAATTTCATAAAAAGTTAGAGATTTAATTTGAAAAACAAATTTTAAAGATTAAATGTCGGACAATAAAAAATTCAAAAGCTTTACAACTTATCCCTTCCCTTAAACTTTTTCAATATACATATATTGATTTTTTAAATAAGTAAAGTTTTTTAATTCCAAAGGTTTTTTTACCACAAAACTTTAAAAAATTAAGCTTTACAATTATAAAGAAACATCTAAATCTTTCTTAAAAAAATCTTCGAAAAGTCAAAAAAAAATAATCAAAGGTACATGATTATTTGTCCTGCTTTTCTCCAGAAAACATAAATAAACTTTTTTTTTAAGAAGCTTGTCTATCGAAAGAATGTCTCAAATTTTGTTTTATTCAAAAAGCTTTTGAAATTTTTCTTAATAAAAATTTATTTAAAGAAATTAAAAAAAAACAAAACTTTAAGATTATTTTAAATTGAGAAGCTTAATTTTCAAATGATAAAAAGACACTAATTGATTCTTTGTAAAGCTTTTTCAAAAATATTTAAAGGGTTTTTATTAATAAAGCACTGGCAATTATTTTTTAAAACGTTTTCTTTAGCTTGCTTTATTAAAAAGTTTAAAAGTCTTTTCACTTTTAAGCTTTTAAAATTATAAAAATATTTTTATAATGCATAATTGACTAAGCTTTAAAAAAGTTCCTTTCAGTAATTGCTTCCTTTTTTCAATATTAAGATTTCTTATTGCTTTAACTCTTTTAAAAACTTTGATGGAAGCTCTACGAAAACTTTTTACTGAAGATTTTTTCAAAGGCTTTTTAATAAAAACAAAAAACTTTTATTTTGTATAGTATAACATTATATGAGATGATTTTAAACTAAATAGGTGAAGTATAACTTTATAAGCTTTTTTTTGTAGATAAAGAAAAATAAAAGTCTGTCTAACCATTTATTTGCCTTAAACTTAAAGCTTTTGTTTTTAATAATTCTTCTTAAAAAAAAAATCACGAACTATTTTTGCAACGAATTAAACTTAACTCTACCCCTTTTACCGATTATCACACAAACTAATATTTTCTGCCAGCATTTTCCAACTCTTCAATCTCATGATTCAATTTATTTAATTCATCGTCTAATAAATCATCAATTTCCCTGGTCAAATCCTTTTCAGTTTTACCATCTTCCACAATTTCATCGGTAATAATTTTGCGGGTAATTTCGATATTAACAGGCGCTGGTGTCTTGGGTAGAGGAGGAGGTACAGATGTCTTATCGTCCTCCACTTCATTAGTGGGTACATAAAATTGGGAATTATCAAATTTATGGATTTCATCATATTTTACGCCTTCTAAAGCCTGTAATTCTTCCTCAGATAAAACTAAAACCTTGTTTTCTTGGGCAGATTTGGCATCGACTACTTGAAATTCTTGTTGCTCTTGATCTTTGTGGGAATGGCCACCAACACCAAAGTTCTTCTTAAGAAAATCAAAAATATTTTTAGTTTTCTTAGTGGATTGAGGAAAAGCTTGTGGCTTCAAGGATACTTTAGGAGAGGCTGGTGGTGTGGTCGTGGTTACTTTGATTTGGGTTTCGACAACATGCAGGCGTGCTATGGCGCCGTTGCTGTCTTCTTTGGTGGGTGATAGGTTCGGTGCTTTCAGATCAGCCTCGTTTAAAGATTCAGTGGCCTTGCAGCATGACGTCATAGGTTTGGGTATTTTTGATTTTCTTTGCATTTGTGGTGTTCCCACTGGAGAGGATGGCAAAGAAGATTTCAATTGGCTACTGGTTAAACGTTCTTCGGCAATGATTTTTTCACAGGTTTCTATTAAAGCTTTAGAGTGAGCAGCCCGGGCCTCTGTTATAGGAGAATTAGGTTTCGAATTGGGCTTTGACTTGGGTTTTTCTGAGCCAGTTGCAAAGAAATTATCACATTTGCGTATTTCTGTGGGAGAAATACATTTAAAGCCTGTTATAGGCTGTCTCTTACCATCGGGTAGAGAGTTTAAGTCAAGTTTTTGACACAACTCCTCTTCCACAGTTGTTTGTCTTTGTGTGGATCCTTGGAGTTTATGTGCTGTGGAAGGTGTAAGGCCATCACATTTCTTTATATCCGCTTTGGAAATGTCCTTAAAACCCGTAGAACCTTGATTGAAAGGCAATGTTTCTTTGTCTACTTTTTGACAAAGATCTTCTTCGACGGTGTGCTGACGTTGCATTGCTATCGGAGCCACAGACAAAGACGTTAAAAGACTATTACAAAGAGCTGAATTTATAATCAGATTCGTCTCTGAATTGGAGCCAGGACTAGTGGGTGTACGGGGTACTGAAGAGTTTGAATCTAAGGGAAGACTTTGCGCAGTGTTGAAGGTAGGACTGATAGGAGAATGGGGAGCTGAAGATGCCAATTTATATAAAGTAGATTCGTTTGGAGAACAATCTGGTAAAGCTGGTAGTTCGGCTGGTGTAATTACAGTTGGAGTTGTTTCTCCGGATTGAATGGGTTTGAAAGGGGCCAATGGAGTTCTTTGATTATTGGGTGACAAAGGGGTGGGTTGGTATTTATCATAAAGCGTGGAGACTACTAAAGGAGTTGTGGTTTTAAAAAGCTCGGATTTGGGAGATTGTAAAGGTTGTAGAGGAGATTTATACGGTAGTTGGGAAGGAGAGTGTGCAGCAGGGGAGTTAGATGTTGAGTTTTGTACAAATATATTTTTGGGATTCGAAGAAGTAACCAAAGGAGTAGAGGAAGTTTTATTTTCCTCTTGAGTTCTACTATCTATATTTAATTTCAAGGGTGTCGAACTTTTGGGTGTCATATCTTTGGTATTTAATATCAAGGTACGGGCCTGACTATCAGCCTTAAAAATTTCTTGTACCAAGGCTTGAGTAGTTTCCTTATCCAAAGTTTTTGCGGGTTTATTGTTTTCATCTTTGAGCCCATCTAATTTATTTTTCTCTGTTTCCCTTTTATCTGGTTGCTTATGAACTTGAGCACTTGTTTCTACTAAAGTAGGATTAGAATCTCCTGAAATTGTTGACGCATTGGACAATATGGAAAGTGTTTTACTATTATCGATTATCGTTGAGGCCATCGAAGTGGAAGACGAAGTAGAAGATGAAGAAATCAAAGATAATTTTTTTTCCTCTTCCAAGGGAGATGAAGTAGGAGAAAGTTTCTTTGATTCTTCCAAGCTGGCCGCTGTTGAGTAGGTTATATTACGCCTGTGTAAAACTGGAGATGGAGGTGGTGTGGCGAGAGGTATGCGTGTACGTGGTAAAGGTTTTGGCGCTATTGCTTTTTTATTGCTGTCATCTTTTTGTTGTTGCTGCTGCTGTTGGAAGCAACTAGAAAGGTTTTTAACCGTATTAGGTTTCGGTAATTCATCTGGATTAACTATAGTGATTGGTGGAGCACATACAACAACTTCAGGTTGTTGCTGCTTGACTGCCTCATTGTTATGATTTGGTTGATGATGTTGGTGATAAGTTTCTCCAGCTATGTTCGTTTGAGGTTCATTAACCATTTTTTGTAATGGCATTGATTTCAATTGTTCAATTTTTTTATCTTCATGTTGCTGTTGCTGCATTTGCCTAGTGGTTATGGTTGTTGATGTTGTTGACAACGGTTCAATAACTGTAGTTGCTTGTTGCTGTTTTGTGGTTGCCTCTTGTGGCAATTGTTGTTGTTGTTGTGAATTTGGTAATATAATATTGTTAGATTGCGTAGTCTTTGGCGCACTAATGTAGGGCATTTGTGTTTTATTTGTGGTCATAGTAGAAGTTGTTGGTTTCCTTAGATTTGAACTATTTGGAGAAGAAGTCATGGTCTTGGAATTAAAAATCTCTACTCTACCATTAATGCTAAATTGAGAGTCATTTTTGCGTGCTAAAGAAGGGCTACCGGGTGGTGTACTGGCCACAAATTTGGTCATAGGTCTAGTAAATTGTGGTGACATGGGTGGTTTACCTAAAGGAACCATAGAACGTGGTATCATGGAGGATGACATAGGAGAATTGGGAGTTTCTTTGGTTAAGGGATGTTGGGGAGAGTTAGGGGAAGCTAAGGACGTTTCTTTAGTCATGGGGGTTTGTTGAGAGTTTGAAGTAGCAGTAGATACTTTGGTAGTCATGTGTATTTGAGGGGAGTTTGCGGCCTCCTTGAAAGATGAGTTAATCTCCTCTTCCGTTGCCGATTCATTTCTTTTTGAATTTTCAAAAACCTGCGTTTTAATATTTAAGCTTAAAGCAGTAGTTTCTTGTTTTTGTTTAAAATCCTCTTGAATTTTTTTAGTTTCATGTTCCTCATTAGCTTCGTTTTCATCTAATTCAATGTCATTTTGAAAGGTTTCCTTAAAGATTTTTAATAAGTTTTTAGCATGAACCATTTCATTTGTAGGTTTGCGACGTAAATTTGAAGCTGCCTTAAAATCTAAGCCCTTCACCGTATTGGTATCACTGCCACTACTACTACAACCGTTACCACTACCACTATCAATACTACTAATATTATTACTACTACTACTACTAATATTATTTTTATTATTGGTACAGTTACTAGATGTTTTTGGGTTAGTAGAACTTACACTATATTCCATATGGTCATTAGTAATTGGCGTAGCAGAGGCGTTTGAATTAGAAGCTAAGGGCGGCAAAGACACTGAGCCTAAAGTTAATTCTTCAAATTCTGCCTCTATTTGATTAACAGCATTTGCTGCCTCGCTTAATTGCTTTTCTTCTTTGGCCAAGGCTTCTATGGCTGCATTGAGTTTTAGCTCTTGTTCCTTTTTCATCATATCGGCCTGAACACGTTCTTCAAGTTCAACATCATCGGCTGTGTGTATGCCGCTATCGTCTTTATCCATTTCCTCGACCTCTTCGGGTTTGGATGCGTCTAAGGAGTGTAAAGGAGACGCTAATATTTCTGCATCCTTAGCACATTCTGTTATTGATACTTTTACTTCCTCTTTTACTGTTTCTGTTACAATTTCTAAATTTTTCTTTATGTTCTTCATGGTTTGTTGAACCTTTTCCTCTTCGTTTTTCATAATCTCCAATTGCCGGGCATCGACCAGCACTACGGGTGGTTTGCGTATTTCTTCTTTGGTTACTGCATTTTGTAAACTAGATAAACGCTCCTTAAGAGGTGGCACTGGTATATCGACTAATTTATTGGCAGTGGCTTTTGTTGCACCTTTTGCACCATTGACTAAATTCTGTTGTTGTTCCAAGCTCTGCAAACGATCCTTAATGCTTGTTATATCGCCCGATAAACGTCTGAGCTCCTTTTTAGGCTGCTCGGTCAAAGTGATATCTGTGGTCTCCTGGACCTTGAAACGATCTCTTAGTGTTACTCGAGGTACGCCAGCGCTATTACTACCTCCTGCTCCGGCCAGCTGAGACTTTGGTTCACTATTTTGTGTTTCACTTGATTCAAAGATTTCCTTCCTTTTAGAAATATCTATTTTTGGTACATCGACTTTATTCTTTTCCACGCATTCCTCGCTGGGCGATTGCACTTCAAAACCCATTAGACGATCTTCTATTTTACTACCGCGTCTAGGAGGATATGAGGTTTCTTTGTTTAAGGGTCTTTCTGGGGTGGACTCTTTAGAGTTTTGCTGATGTTGGCTGGTTGTGAGTTTATTGAGAGCTACTGAGGTGAGACCAGAGGCAGCCCGTGAAACTCTTTGTTTGTAGTCTTGTATGGCACCTTCGTAGGTGTATTCACATGGATCGGGCGAACTAGCTGGTGCTGTACTAGAAGAGGTTTCGTAGCCGGGCGATGATATATATTCTCGTGTTGTGCTTTCTGTGGTGGCTGGTTTATGATGATTACTGTTTGTTATGGCCTTGTCCAGTTCAGCAGCGTTGTCACTCTGGAAAAAGAAAGAGAGCATACAAATTTGTTAATTGTTGATTTAAAAGAATATTTAAAATCATTAATATTATTATTTAAATACACATATGAATTTCTGAAATAGGATTTATGTACGTATTTTGGACCTTCGCATATAGAGAAATATCAATCCTTTCTTCTGTTCATTGATCTTTCTTTTTTGACGAATTTTCAAAGCTTTAATGTTGGACATATACACTAAGTAAGGTTCCTCGGGCAGCTTTCCAAGAGGTTCCTTTGTGATTGTACATATAAGTTTCTAAAACCAATTATAGGCTGGAACTTTAAATAGTATTTATTATGATAAAATGTTCAAAGTTCTTAGATGCTTTGGCATAAATTTAAGAAATTTATTTCTTTGTTATTCTATGGATCTCTGAATTGTTAAGGTACATTACAAGCCTTTTAAGTTGAAAGAAAAGTTGTTCAACTCTTAGTGTATCTTCGTAAATTTATTTAAGCTCTATTTTGAATTACAGACTTATCCCCGTTTTCACAACCTACCGATAGCTGAAGGTTGGATTTTATTGGCCGTTTAAACAGTGTTCCATTTTAACAATTTAACTTAAACCTACCAGGTAGGATGAACTTCCTTTAACTATCTTAATCCTAACTTAAGCTATCGGTAAGTTGTTAAAAACGGGCTTACTTAAGAAGTTAAGTTTAAAATTATCAATCTGTGATTAGGTATTCAATTTAGAAACATTTAAACTTCTCGTCTTCTATTCTTATACTATTTCTTAGTCCGAACTTTCAACTGATTGTACTATAGAAGAATTTTTTTCAGAATATTGATTTTTTTGTTTGTTTCAATTTTCAACATCTTTCGCGTGCCTTAGTGAATAGAGATAATCGCCTTGATGATGTCCATCTTTCAGTTTTTACATTGAACTGTTGAAGTTCGTCGTCTACCCGTTAATCTACTGTAAAAATCTTAACAAAGCTTTATTGATTTATAAATGTCCGTCTTTGGATTTGTATGTGGTCATTTTATCACCTCTCCATTCATCAGTTGAAATAAAATTTTCAAGCATTTCAAAGACTTTAGCCATTTAAGGATGCTAAGTACAAAACTGATCGCACATTCCTTACGGAATCAAATCTGCTGGGTCTTTTTAAATAATTTTGAGAAACTTTTTGTTAATTTTTGACAGAAGGCTAAGCAAGACTATGCATATTATGGTTGCGTGTTTAACCAGAACTCCGTCGAGACCACATTTTCCATACAATTCCTAAGAGAAAGGGAACTAACACCAAACTTGTCACGGGACAGTTCTAAAGTAGAACGGACCGGTTCTAGTTCTTACACTTTATATGAAGGGGACTTGTCACTTTTTTATGCGGATGTTCTAGGAGGGTTAATTGTACCTTCTTCACACTTTGTGACAGGTCACTGATAAAACCCAACTCGCCCATGTCGCAGATATTGTACCGAGTAAACATTGTTAATATGATAGATTCCCTTCATATAAGGTAATACCAGATAGAATCAGCCACTACCCGCACAAAATCCAATCACGTTACTAGTTTTGTGGAGTAACTATCCAAGCGGGAAAAAGAAGGAGTACGGATGCCTTCTTTAAGGCCTCTGTACTCCTTCTTCTGGATATACAAGGTCTGCTCGCTTCATTCCATACTCATAACTTTTTTACACACATTGTCATTGCGGAGTAGGCCTTCCGCTCTCGCTTCTTTAGCAGGTACATAAGAATGGTACAATACAAAATATGTTACTCCTTACCTACTGCCTTCTCATAGAAGCGAGTGTGGAAGGTGTAAATCATCTTTTATAACAAAGAGACTAGGCCTTCAAGAATAGTAATTGAATCAAAAAAAATTTTAAGCCAGAAGGTCTCCTGAGTTTTCCCGCTAAGATACTTCAAACACATTTTCAGCGGTTAAGTGATATGTCTTGCTTTCACCTATCACAATTCGTTTCTTTTTTTTATAATATTTTTTGTTCACTTGTCACGGGATAAGTGCTTTAAGAGAAATTGCTACAAATTCCCTGCAAATTGGTCGTAGAAAGCCTTTGTAAAAAACTGAGAGCAATCGATTTAAGAACTGTTCATAGCTCTGTTGCAGAAAACTTATTAAAACTGTCACCCATTAAACTGATATCGTTGTAATGATTTTTGTCTGTGCGTGTTTCGATTTTTTGAATTATAAAGAAAAATTAACAAGAGAATTTACATCTTAAAAATTTTTGCAAACACATTGACTACCAGAGATGCCAACTATTCAATGGTAAAATGTGCGTACAATTTTGACTTTTTGTATGATTTTTGTATGATCGCAAAGGTTATTCATTGCTAAATATGGTGCATATAAAGCAAGATTTGCGTGTGCAATTAAGGTTTCTGTCGGAACATCTGGCAAAAAAAAATTATGTGGTTGGGATAGTACAACATCGTTTAATGGCGCCATACTTTTTCATGTTTTTGAGTCTCCGAATGGTGCACTAAATGAAAATGTTAAGCTTTTATTATTTAAATATTATATTTGCATAAAGATTTTGAAGGATCTTTTGTTGGTTTAATACATTTTTTAAGCACGGGATTTGATTCCTAAGCCTTTCTTTACTTTTCACCGAAGCAAAAGAGGGGTACACATTTAAAATTGAACCAAAGACAAAACAACAGGGTAAAAACGGAAGTATGTATTTACCAGCGTTTAAAAAGCTGCAGTTGAGATAGTAAAAGTCATAAGATTGTGCTGTAACTTCGACATCTTCATTTGTCATTGGACAAAAATAAACTGTTGCCTTTACTTCTGATTCATTAAATGAAAACCGTCGCAGTAAAGGCAAAAGCAAAAAACGAAAAGTTGTACACAACAAAGAACATCGGCAGTCGACATGTTCGAAAGTGTTTGGTTTGACAGACTGATGGCCATTTTCTCAATGTACCGTCAAACTGCCTGTTACTTAATGTCAACATAAATTTATTAGACCGATAAACTGTCTGTTAACAATTTTGGGTTTCTCAATATACCGACAAAAACATGGTTTTAAGCTGGCAGCACCTCTCAAAATACATGTAAAAGATGGGAGTCAGCTGATTGAATTAATCTGTACGGCAAATAAAAGGAAAATAAATAATCGGCAGATGAGTGCTGGTTAGTTTTGCGACAGAATATAAGCAAATGAGACATTGAGAAAACCAAATTTCTTAAATGTGCAGTTTTTCGTTGGGAAAAAAGTTAATCGTGTAATGAGAAAACGGCCATGAAACTTTTAAAAAATCCCGTAGTTACCGAAGATGGGACGTTGTGTTTTTTTCCGAATTTTTTTTTTTTAATAATACATGTGTACATAAATACATACATATGTATTTATTTTAATGCTTAACAATCTTTTTAATTTTTTGAAATTAAATAAAACGTATGTATTTATGTACACATGTATTATTAAAAAAAAAAAATGCGGAAAAAAACACAACGTCCCATCTTCGTTAACTTCGGTATTTATTAAAAGTTTCAGTCTGTCAAACGAAAAACTTCTAAACATGTCGAGTCCCAATGTTCTTTGTTGTTTTCAACTTTTCGTTTTTTGCTTTTGCCTTCACTACGACTGGTTTTAATTAAATAAATCAGAAGTAAAGGCAACGGTTTATTTTCGTCCAATGAAAAATCAGAAAGTGGAAGAAAAAGCAATTTTTTTATTTTGACTGCAGCTTTTTAAACCCTGGTATTTACTGATAAATTTAAAAAAAAAACCACATTAATCAAATTGATCACCTATTTTTCGAATAAAATTTATATTACCAAAATAAAATGACAATTCCGCAATAGTTTTAAGAAGATTTCTTAAATTAAAAATGTTCGTTTCGTTTAATTCTCAGGGAATTTTCGTTTCTTATATTCAATGTTATTTATCGCAAGTTAAAAACTCTTTTTTATTCGAAAAACAATTTTAACAATTTTTTTTTTTGTTTTTAAATCTGTTTGTATTTTTAGATTTTTGTTATTTTTTCAATTATTTACTTATAAAAAGACTTGTTAATTGAACGTTTCAAATAAAACTAAAACAAAATATGATGCATTATTTGAGTAACAGAAATTGTGTGTGTGTTTGTTTTTTTTTTTCAACAAGAAAAACGGAACCACATTTAGGAGAGGAACCAGAATTGGGTGTTTAATCATTGGCAGATACAACAAAAAAAAATAAAATCAAGACAACACAAAACAAGAACCCGAAAAAAATAAAAAAACAATAATAATTTTTAAATAAAAATGATGATCACCAAAAATTTGTTAATACAGGGTGGCCCAAAATTACCGAAGGGGTTTGAATTGCTATAACTTTTTTTTATAATTTTTTCTTTCTTTTCAGTATTTTGGAAGGAAAATTTGGGGAATTTAAAATAGAGCAGTACTTAATTGAATAACGTGCCCAAATTTTTGAGCTTTATTTTTCAAATCAACGATCCATTGTTTTGGCTTAGCGTGATTGTGACTCAGTGATTTTAATTGGCCTTAGTGTTCACCGGATTTAACCCCCCAGACTGTTTTCTTTGGGGTTATTTGAAAGGAAAAGTCTACATTAATAAGCCTAGAACCATCCAGCAATTAAAAAACAATATACAACATAACACCTGAAGTTACAAAACATAACACCCGAAGTTTTGCGAAAGGTTATGAAAAATGTGTTGCAAAGAGCGCGACTTTGCGAAGCAGAAAATTATTTTTTATAACTGAACTAAAAATATTCCCCATTTGTATCTGTATTAAAAAAAGAAAAAAATTCATAATTATTTCTTAAATAAAAAGTTATAACGAATTCAAACCCCTTCGTTAATTTTGGGCCACCCTGTATATTGTTAATATTTTTGTTGTTGTTCTATACAAACATCTATTCCAAATTGAGACAAACAACAAAATTTATTCTCATTTTAGAACAAAATATACAGAAATAGACTTTTTTTACATATTGATGACTTTTGTTTTAAATAAAAATGATGATGAGCTTGTGAATGACAATCATGGAAGTGATAATGAGGGGTATGATAATGATGTTGGAATTGCTAATAATGAATAAAATGCTTGATAATGAATGTAATTATATTTTGAATATATTTAATATATTCAAAATATATACAACTTATAGAAGAGGTTCCCAAAATTTGCGTTTTAACAAAATAGGGGAAAAAGGATTTGGTCACTTAAAGCAACCAGTGACTACCGTATGTAGCAAAAACAAATATATGTATGTATATATAAAAAAAAACATCACAACAAGGGATATTATGACAAAAAAAGGCAATCATGGTTTTTGCTCTATCTCAGACATTTAAGAATGGATCTGGCTGAATAGCAAAACTGAACGGGACATATGTGACAGAAATATAAATCACTCTAAACTCATAGAAAAATGCATCATCATATTGATGGTGTCCTAACATCAGAATTGTGACAATTGCAAATGGCACCAATGAGACAAAAAGTGACAGTAATCCAATGGCAAACGTCATCATACATTTTTTGTCATATTTTATGCGCCATCTATGCTATGACTACAGTGACATAAATTCGATGCCACATTTTGTTAATAAGACCCCTTCAGACTCGGCAAGTTAGTTGCGCTAGTTACTTGCCGAGCACAACAAAGTCTGTACAAAATGTTTGTTTCCTTACCCCGACCTTACCGCTGACTTCTACAAACCAAGAGTTTCGCAAGAGACTTGCGCAAGTAACTTGCCTAATGCGAAAGGGGCCTTATTAACATTGATTATTTTCATGTTTTAAAAGTAAAATAAGAACCAAAAATTTATTTTCTATTTTTTTTTTAATTATTTAGCTAAATACATCAAATTTTTAAAGAAGAATGAATACGAAAACCATTTCGGGCATGCTGCTGTTTTCTTATAATTGAGATTTCTTCTGTAAAACAAACATGTGTAAAGAGTAAGTAAAAAATAATGTTCTCTCCCTTTAACTTAAGTCAATTCCAATTTAGCCCAATGAGTCCTTTCTCCGATGTTACTGAGTCATCGCACTGATGACTTTTTTTTATTAAAAATACTCCGATTCGTGATTTCTGTGATGCCGATGTCTCATCGCATTGATGAAATAATTTCAATGTTTGACCCCGATGACAATTTGGCCAAGTGATGTAAAGGCTGGCATCACAACGACGAAATGTGTTATGGGGTCAAAAACGAAGACACTTGACATAGAACTGATGTCGAAATATATCAGCGGTTTGACGCCTATTTTTATCAGTGCAAGAATTGAACATGCATGTGCAAATTTTTTAGTTAGTTAAACTAATAAGATAATTCAAGACAAAAACAAATTTTTTCCGAGTGGAGAGTTGATGACAAAATTTTAATATTTTTAATCAGGCTAAAGTTCATCAAATTTAATTTTCGCTAAACTATCTTTATGAAGAACAGCTTAGGCACGAGCTCTCTGTTTGCATATGTCCTTCAAGTTGAGCTGAAAAGGTTAACCGAAAGAGAAAGACAGAAAAAGAAAAAACAGAAAAATGTACTTTGGACTTCAAGAAGAATTCTTGACAGAAAGGATTAAAAAAAGAATATGTAAATCAATTAAAATGGATAATCATTTACAACAAATTTCCATCCACCAAGTGGAATCACATTTGGTTTAAAGATTGATATTTGACTATTGACTGCCAGCCGTCGTCAATGGTGGTGATTTTTAAACGACAAACCACTCTGAAGAGATAGTGTGGTTACTATTGAAACATGTCAGGACGACCCGTCCATGAAAACCTGTATTCGATTCCCAGGTCAGTCAAGAATGAAAAATTATCAATAAGTTTTAATTAATTTCATGTTGTAAAATGTCTTTCTTTATAAAGCTAATTTAATAAAAATTTAATTCGATGAACTATAGCCTGATTAAAAAAAAAATCAAACATTGGATTTAAAACCTCGAACAATTCAATAAAATAACCACCTTCGAATTGTTGATGACAAAAATTAAACGCTTTAATTCTCAGTTCTTTTATATGGTTTGTGGCTTCGAAAACTAAAAAAACTTGGTACATTTTGACTATGTGGCCATAAGGCTAAAAGTTTGCTTTGTTTGTTTTTTTATCTTTGCTAGCAGCTGAAAGATAGAATACAAGGCAAATGAACTTATGTTGCTAAATGGACAATAACGTAAATACTTTCTATTAAATTTATTTATAGCGGCAGAAATTTAAAACGAAATTGACTATATCGCTAATGTGACTAAAAACGGAAGTGACTATAAACGATAAACATTTTGAAATATGCATGGAAAAAGCGTAAGTTTGTACATTTTTTAAAAAGGTACTTTTTAATTTGCTTATACCAGCAGATAATAAAAACTGACTTAAAACCGAAATGACTGAAAACGAAAAGTACTGCACACGCAACACAACTACATTTTAGATTTTTGTTGATTAAACGTGAATAAGATTTGTTAAATATGAATACAAAAAGCGTTAGTGTGTAATTTTTTCAAGTTCTTTTTTAAAAAAGCTACTTTTTTGAGAAGATATACTTATTTTTGGAAAAAGGTACTTTTTGAAATAAGGTACTTTTTTTAAAAAAAAGTACTTTTTTTATTTTTTTTTCAACAAAACTTAGAACTCATTTCATTATCAAATAGGCATAAGAAACCATTTAAGAACATCTGCCACTTATATTATAAATAAATTGTAAATACTTTGAGTCATTTAGAACACATGGTATATAGTACACAAGAAAATAATTCGCAAAAAACCGAAGAAAAAAATTTCCGAAAACAGTTTCAATAACATTAAACAATCATTACAATCATCATCATCAGCATCTTCTAAAATTGGTGGAATCAGGGAGCGGGGCAATCATTCAACAAAACAACAATAAATAATACAAAATAAAATACAATAGAATAAATTTATTGAGGCGTTTCACATTAGCGATTCTTTTTTTCCTTCGCCCAGTTTATTTTAGATGCATGAACGAAAAAATGACGTAGTATTTTTTTTTGCAAATGAAAATATTTTAAAAATAAAAAGATTTTTAACACTTTTTCTAAGTATTGGTCGCCAATAAACTTGTAGAAACTCGTTATTTAAGTACGTGTCTGTATTTAAAATACCTTCTCAGATGGATGATTAATATGGAAATGAATTTTGATCGTAATTCATTGTGTCATTTGATTGATAATCCCTTCTAACGGCAGGCCGTTAATTTCAATATATGTAATATGAATATTAGCGTTTTTAAACGCTAATTTTGTTTTATTTACTTTTTAAAATTAAAAATGACTTGAAATGGTTTTTAGTTTTTTTTCGCTCCATTACGAGTCGATTTTGTTGACACTTGTTTTAAATGACGACGACCAACAAACGCCAATAAAAACAGACGAAAAAACTGAAACGGAAATTATGATACTTGAGTGGTGTTAATAATTAGTTTGAATTGTTATTAAGTCTTTAATTTTTTTTAAGAAAGAAAACAAAAAATTGTTTTTAAATATTAAAAAAAAAAAAAATTTACAATCGCACGAGTATGAACAGCTTAAAGCATTCGCAAAATAAAAAAAAATTAAATAAGTCATAAACGGCTTTAAAGCAATTAAAATTAATTAGTTCAGCACAACACTTAAAAAGCCCAAAAGACAGTGGGACAAAGCACGTGATATTAAGGAATGTAATGGGATTTAAAAAGAACATACTTATTTAAATAAAATACTTTCTCAAAACAAAAACACCTAAATATTAAAATTTTTTTAAAAAAATCAGTTTTCCTTTAGCAAAAGTAAATAATTCGTTTCAAAACATTTTATTAAGAACGCAAAGTATTAATTTTGTTGCCAAAATCACAAATCGAGAAGGAAAGTGTTCTGAATCGTTTTGCCTTTGCCGATTTATACGCCAGTATAGATGAAGGAAGGAATTTTACAACATGAAGTAAATTAAAATTTATTGATTAGTTATATTTTTTTTTATCGTCCAAAAATCAAGCCAAAATGTATTTAAAGTTTCAGCTGATAGAAATGTACTACTGCGAATTAATTAAATCACAAAAGCATTTTTTTTTTATTAAATGAGCGCCTTAATACCAAATGAAACTTTGTTCGATTAGCTAATTCGACTGCTATCAAAAACTGAATTTAATTCAAAATATGCATCTTTATAAAAAGAAAAGATTTGTTAAAAAAAAGAGAACAATATTTTTGTTTGGCAAAAGTACGTTTTTCTTATTATCCCACTGTCACTATGATAATGATCATCATACATCTATTTTCTCTATAGCATGTCAATTCCACTTGAGAAATCACACATTAGGTACGTTTAAATAATTCAGACTACCAATAGACTAATAGACTCTCTTTTTTTCAGTTAAAGTCATTCATTCATATTCAATATTTTTTTATAAACTAATTGCTGTAACAACGATAGTATAGAGTTTCAAAAAACAACAACATCATTTTCTATTAACGAGCAAAAAAAAAGCAGTTGAAAAATGATAAAACGCTTTCTTTTTATTAACGCCTTGCAAAAGTCTGTAGAAATAAACTCGTAAGTGAACTTTAGGTTTAAATAAAGATCATTTTCTAAATATTTTTTTTTCAAATAGCAAAGAAACTAACAAAGCAACTCGTATTTTAGATTAGCAAAAAATAAAAGTAGCAAATGATCAATGGATAAGTATTTAAATAACTTATGGATGTTTCTTTTGCTGTTCAGCTAATTGAAATGAAAAAGTAGCAACAGCTTCTTTTTCCGTTTTTCAGACTGTTTTCGTTTCCAATAAAGCTAAATACAATGACCCAGTTCTGAAGTAGCAAAAGAAAAAAAAACACATTTTGTTTCTCTTCTTGTTTTTAATTTTCATTAACATCTTTCAAAATTAATAAAGTATAATTTTTTTTACTCTCCAGCAATAATAATTATGTCTATGTTTATTATAGTTGTTGTTTTTTTTCTTTTTGGTTGTGCGAACAAAAAAATTATGTAGATCATTTAGGAAAAAACATAATAATTTTTAAGTTTAATTAATAAGATCAGAGTTGAAATGAAATAAAGTAGAAAAGTCTGTAGTAGATTTGCAAACTTACCATAACACTATTGTTATCGTAATCTTCGGATAAACTGCTTTTGCCGCTGGCACTGCTGGTGCCAATGCCTAAATCGCTTAGATCGTTTGCTTCATCTTCTGCATAAACAGCTAAAGAAGCCAATTTATTAAGGCCTCGGCCACCAGAACGTTCACCTCTGTAACAAAGAATATAAAAAAAAATTAAAATAACAATGATATTAAATGATTGAGAAACTTGGCATACAGTTAAGAAAATAATTATAAAGAAACAAAAATATAAAAAAATATCCGTTAAGGTTGTATATTTAAAGGCTATTTTACACTATCACACAAGTCTTATGAATGACATAATGCAGTGTAAGATAGAAATCTATTAAGTTTGTATTTGCACTATCATACATCTGTTTCAAATGGAAACCCGATCAAATGCTGTACCCCGGAGCCTTTTTTTTAACAAGAACTACCTTTTTTAACAAAAAGCAAAAAATTTCTTTTTTTTTTAACAAAATTTACCTTTTTAAAACAAAAAGTACCTTTTTTAAACAAAAAGTACCTCGTTTAACAAAAAGTACATTTTTTTTAACAAAAAGTACATTTTTTTTAACAAAAAGTTACTTTTTATATCAAAAAGTTAAAAATTTCCTTTTTTTAATAAAATTTAAAAAGTAAATTTTTTAAACAAATAGTACCTTGTTTAACAAAAAGTAAATTTTTCTAAGCAAAAAGTACATTTTTTAACAAATAATTAAAAACGTCTTTTTTAAGAAAATTTACTTCTTTTTAAGCAAAAAGTACATTTTTACTAGCAAAAAGTACCTTTTTATAAGCAAAAACTACCTTGTTTAACAAAAAGTACTTTGTTTAACAAAAACTACCTTTTTTAACAGAAAGGTAAACAATTTTTTTTTAATTTACCTTTTTTAAACAAAAATTATCTTTTTTTTTAACAAAAAGCGTCTTGTTTAACCAATAGTACTGCTTTTTTAGCAACAATTACCTTTTTTAAACAAAAAGTACCTTTTTACCTATTACCTTTTTTTAAACAAAAAGTGCCTTAATTTTAAACAAAAAGTACCTTGTTTAATAAAAAGTACCATTTTATTAGCAAAAATTACCTTTTTCTTAGCAAAAAATTCCTTGTTTAACAAAAAGTACTTTGTTTAACAAAAACTTCCTTTTTTTAACAGAAAGGAAAACCATTTTTTTTAAATTCACCTTTTTTAAACAACAATTACGTTTTTTTTTTAACAAAAAATACCTTGTTTAACCAAAAGTACCTTTTTATAACAAGTTATATATTGCTTTTTTAACAACAATTACCGTTTTTAAACAAAAAGTACCTTTTCAACAATTACCTTTTTTTAAACAAAAAGTGCATTTATTTTAAACAAAAAGTACCTTGTGTAACAAAAAGTACCTTTTTATTAGCAAAAATTACTTTGTTTAACAAAAACTACCTTTTTTAACAGAAAGGTAAACAATTTTTTTTTTAAATTTACCTTTTTTAAACAAAAATTTCGTTTTTTTTTAACAAAAAGTACCTTGTTTAACCAAAAGTACTTTTTTATAACAAAAATTTGTACATTGTACTTTTTTTAACAACAATTAACTTTTTTAAACAAAAAGTACCTTTTATTAACTAAAAAGTACATTTTTAAAAAAAAAAGTCCTTCTTTATTTTATTATATTTTTAGCAAAACTTATCATTTGGATCATTAAAAATATTTGGTCAAAAAGTACTTTTAAAGCAAAAAGTAATTTGAACAAAATATCCCCTCTTTTTTCTTTCTACTTTTTACCTAAAACTGTCTGTGTTAAAAAAATGACTGTTTGGAGAAAAACCATTATCGAAAAAGCAGGGTCTAAAAAACTGCAGGCGAAACCAAAAACTGTCGAACAAAAAACGAAAATTTTAGTACAACTTTTCGTTTTTTGTGTTGGTTTGACAGCGACTGTTTACATCTAATGAATCAGAAGTAAAAGCAACAGTTTATTTTGGGCCAATGGCGACAAATGACGAAGGGGAAGAAATGGCAGTTTTTCTACTTTGACTCCAGTTTTTTAAACGCTGGAAAGAAATACCTTATCGAAAATCAAAAGTATGTATTTTAGCAAAAACTTTTAACAATTATTTCCTGCGTTGTAAAAAAATATTTTATTGCTTAAAACAAAAAGAAACTGCTAAAACTTACCTCTCCTCAATCATTTCGGAAAATGTTTTCGATTTTCTGCGCGTGCGATCATGTTCTTCTAGTTCCAACTTTTTCACCTCCACCACACGATCAATAATGTGTTCGACACGTTTTCTACGTGATGACTTCCAATTGTCCAGATTCTTTTGTTTTCGAATATTCAATAAACGTAAATTATTACATTTATTTAACAATTAACGAACAAATGAATTTATAATAATGTCGATGTACAAATTTAATTGTTTTGTTTTTGGGTTGGGTTGGGTTTTGAGTACGATTTTTTGATCGTTCAATAACATTCCATTTCGTAATTTGTGCGTTTATGAAAAGAAAAATAAGAATTGATAATAAAAAAGAATTTTATAAATTTAAAGCGGAGAAAGTTTTTAAATTTATTTGTGTGTGTTTTCTTCAGTCATTGCCACCTAAATAGTTTGTGTTAAATTAAAAATTAAATGCGTACAAGTGCTAACAACTACGACGATGTGCTCAAAATAATTAATTAATTATTTTGTTTAAAGTTGTGGTTGCATTAATTGTTTTGATAATTTTGATTCTTAAGGATTTCCTAAGAATTTTTTAAATTTCACTTGTTTTCAAAGAAATAAAAGAGTTGGGGGAACATTGGGGATCTTTTTTTAAAAAGTTTTCAGTGTATAACGATATTCACAAAAAATGGCTGGTGTCTTAAAGAAAGTGTGTATGTGTGGATAAGTTTGAAAATCCCTTCTGCGGTGATGCCAAAAATTTAGTTGCTGATGCGTGATCACCTGTTGCAGTTGTGAAGCACACATTGTCGAAACGAAAATTTCTTTCGTTTATTCACAATGGAAACAATAATAAGAAAATTAAAATTAGGTTTTGTTTTCAATGTAAATATACAAAAAAAAATCTTTACGACATTGTGGGCCAAGCAGTTAATCCTTGTTTTGAAAATCAGAAAACAAAATTATCTGTGGCCTATATTTTAAAAAGTTGAGGCGCTATGCTCCTTAGAGAGAAATATATATGTATGTACATACATATTTTAAAAAATAGAATATATAAAAGACAAAGATAATCTACGAAGATGTCATGAAATATTAATTATAAATGGAATGGATAACCAGGAAGAGTACCAAAGTATTATAATTTTGAAATATTGTCAAACTTGTGGCCCAAAAGGCAAAATTTGTTTGGAGGCTTATCATTTTATTAAAGGCTTATAATTTAAACTGCAAAAGTTTCATTGTAAGTGTAGGACACTTACAAAAGTCTCAAGGTTTCAAGTCAAAGACACTTGTTTGATGCAAACCCACACCAAAAAAATGCCTATCAAGTTTTTGTCTTAAAAGACAACCGATGCTCAGACAGCAATGCGACTATGTTTTTTGCCTTTTTTCGTTTTTTGACTAATTGATTGTGATAGTTTCATCGTAAGAAAGCACGGAACGAGGTTCGTCTTCCGCTGTGTGGGTATGTTGTGTCATAACACCTGTATTTCCTACAACAAATGTTTTGTCGCAGTAAGTCAAAAGACAGTTTTGCGGTTGTTTCGTTTTGTGTGAGTTGTCTCATAAGAACTAATGTTCTGTTGCCGTATAAGTCAAAACTGTTGTGTCTTTTGTTGGTGTGGGTTGAGCCTAAGTCTTCAAGAAAAAAACATCTGCTGATCAAAAAGATTGTTTCCTAAAGCGTAGCAAAGTTGTATTTGGTATTTGTACATGCAAATGTAAACAAATCAAAATTTGCCATTTGAAAAGAAGGTAGCAAAAGGATTGATTAACAGAGCTGAAAAAATGTGGATTGGCAAAATAGATTAAGTTTTTACAACTAAATTATAAAAAAGGAAGCTCATGCATTTAAGATAGAAAACAAAGAAAGCAACACAATATCAAGACTAAAGTATATATAAGCAGCAGGACATGGAGTCATCTTTGAGTAATTCCGAAGGCAGCGTTTCTTATCATACCTTAAAAAATGTCATTCACGTCGAGGGAAAATACAACGAAAGAAAAATCATTAAAATCATTGATTAGTTTGCCTATTTTGTCAAAAACATGCGACCGCTACGTCATTTCTGCTATTTTTTCTTATGTATCACACGATATATCTTCGGATAAACAATCAATTGACAAATCAAAAATACGGTGCGAGAAGGCAAAAATTACCACACTTATTATATAAAAAACATTAGCATAAATTTTTTATAATTTGAATTTGTTTGGTTTGAAACTAAACCGAATCCAAAGGGCAAAGAGGGGTCCCAAAAGCTCCCTGCCAGCATGGTTTAACTAATTTCAACTAACCTTGATCATTCAAAAAAAATTTGCATCTCTCGATGATGTTGGATAAAAAGTGAGAGGACCGGCTGAAAATTTCTCCCAAATTGTTAACCAGTTAAAGCATTAATCAAAAATAGAATCAGTTTTAATTCAAAATTTAATCAAGTGAATTAACATGATTAAACGTTAAATCAAGTGAATAAAACGTTTAATTTAATTTTTAATTTTTTAATTTTTTTAATAAATAGAATACATTTTTAATTGAAATCAATTTTTATTTTTTTCAGTGCTCGCTGCCATGAGAGTTATAGAAGCACGAAATTCTCCTTAATAACGGGAATCAACCTCGTTCGTGTTTTTGAAGTACCGATAACGTAAATAACTTGATATAATAAACTGGCAAGAAAAGTTTTTCGATCCGCATATTTCGAAATGTCACTAGTGAGGAAATTATTTCAGAAGTTGTGAATCAAGGCAGTGCAAATTTAACTTGTTTAAGCTACCATGTAATACTAAGGCTGTTGGACGTATGAACTGTGAAAATAGTGAGAGAAGCATCCATGCGCTTTTGCGATTAATAATAGAGAAAACGATTAGTACATGCATTACTTGATTCCAGAAAATTAAACACAATTTTTAGGTGTTTTTTTTTAGATATTTATAATTGGTTTATATTATATATTATATTAAATGATCATGGTTGGTTTGGACAAACGCTCAGACAAAACGAGAATCTCACACTTTGCTCTGCAATAGAATCCTCAAGGTCATCGTAACAGAGTTTGACCATGAAATACGGGGGGAAATGCTAATAATAATAAATAAAGGCAGTTCTAAAGTATTGAAGTCCAACACAATCTGTCTAGTAAAAAAATATTTATAGCCCTTAATGAGGACTAACCCAATTTCATTAATTACAGTTTTGGAATCTTTTTCCTTAAAGCTTTCAAATGATGTCTAGAAACCCCATTTAGGTTTGTCCCAAGTGCCCCAAATTGATTTTTTAATATTTCCATATTCCACTCTTCGTCACATGTCTCTTCCGGTTTAAAATCTACTCCCATAGAGCTATTAAATGATGTCTCGAACCCTTATTCAGGGCTTGTCCTAAGTACCCCAAATTTTCAATTATTCCACCCCTCGTTATTTGACTCCTGAGAAATTTGGAAAGATTCCAATTGCAGTTTTAGAATTTACTCCCATAGAGCTTTCATATGATGTCTCGTAATCCCATTTAGGTCTGTCCTAATTCCCATAAAAATAACTTAAAATAGCCAATCAGCCTTATTATGGTTGTCGTTGTCGTCAACCACTATGTCGTTTTTTGTAGTAGATTAGAAAACACAGGGGTCAAATTGCGGCATTCGATATCGATCAAAATTCCCATTTAAATTATGTTGTAATTTCGATCGATATCGAATGCCGTAGCTTGGCCCCAGGTTGTGTGTTACTTTAATCTACTACAAAAAACAACCAGTCTTTGACAACAACGACAACCGTAAAAAAGCTGAATAAGTACTGAATCACATTCCTTATTTGAATTCATTAATTATTTTTTCCAATTTTTTTTTTGGAAAAAGTTAAAATTTATAATGTTTTTTTTATTTATTAAACAAAAGTTTTACAAGGGTGTGCTGGAAATCGTAAACGTAAAACGCCAGAATTTGGAAGTTGTTTTTAAAACACTTGTTTTTAAAACACAATTCGTGTATACACGAATTGCACTTTAATGCGCCTCAAAACAATAAAGAATAACCATACACTTTGGTATTTATGACTTTCAAATGAATTTAAAATTGTGATATTAGATTTTTCCAAGATTGGTTCATAATTTGTCACAAAGCCCATTAAAAATTCACTGACGAAAAACTAAATTTACTGTTTGATTAGGGTATCAAAGTTTCGAATAAAGCATTCTCACTTGTTTTAATTACCTTTTGTTATAACCAGGTTTTCATTTACACTTGAAATATTCCGATTTCTCTATTAATTTTTTTTTTTGCTGACCAGTGGTCTAATCACTGGTTTTCGTTAAGTTGAAATTGTTTTATTTTCTGCGATTTCAAATACATTTTTCTTATTAGTTTTATAATTTCAAATAAATTATAATTTTCGAGTTGTTCATTTTTTTTTCAATTTCATATTCGTACGTGATTATCTTTAATATGTATGCCATAGTGCAGGATTACAAATACGAGTGATTATTTAATCTTTCAATTTCTTTAAGTTTTGTGGTAATTTTTATGATGCGAAAGAAAACAAAATTTAAAATGCATGGAAAGTAAATTTAAAACAAAAGATAACTAAAACTTTGTATTAAATTTGTAATTTTTGTTATTTATTTTTCTCCATTTATTTACCAAAATGTTGCATAATTGTGCTGTTTATTTAAATTTTAATTAATTTTCAAAATACGAGATACGAATTTTGTTGCCATTTTATTTTAAAAAGAAGACAAAAAATTACACAAAATTTGGTGTTAAAAATATTGATGATGTACAAGTTTTTTTTTATCATGTTAGTAACACATTTCTTGAAATGTGTTTTGAATTAAAAATTTCTTTTTTTTTCAATGTTTTAAAAGTATTTTAGTTACATTTTAAATAAAAAAAAAGGGTTGAGCATTTATTTAGAACTAATTCACATAAAAATAACGAAGCCGTCTCGACTTTTCAAATACTTAATTAAAAATCAACCAGTTTTTATATATGACCCATAGTGCTTCAATGATTACAACACATTTTTCGCCGCACCATGCTCCAAATTACAGTGTCTCGGTACCCAGCGCAGCCTCACCACATACTCCCTTAAGATTTATACGGCAGTTGTGAACAGTGAGAGATGGTAATTACAATCACCGGTCGGCGAACAATGGGTTAAAAGTTTAACAGAAAAAGTGCGTTTAGAGAGCGGATCAATAAATCCGTGACTTTTTGAAATTTCCGCCTCTTAACTGAAAGGGCAACACTACTTTTGATAACCGGCATTTTTCAGTTGACTCCTGTTAAACTTTTAATAAGCTGCATCATGTAGTGTGACTTTGACAGTTATTGATAGCAGACTACCTCCTAGTTTGAATAGATAATGAAAAAAAAAATTAATTTCGTGTGCGGGTTAAGCAAAAATCCTTGAATAAGGCTAGGAATTGCTACCATTTCAGCAGATTTAGCGCGGAGTGACTGTTTATTGATTCGCCCAACAGTGGCGTGTAGAGCAGCAAAACAATAATTTATTGACTTCAAAATAGTTGATATAGAGCAAAATTAATGGTAAACATCTCAAAAGCCATAAACAATTTCGCTAATCTGGTTCTGGATTCAAAACATAAAAATCCAATACCTAATTCATTTGTTTTAAAAATGGTCGGTAGGTCAAAATAATTATGAACTGACGAAATGCCATTAATTTATTATCTTCCTAGAATTTTACTTCCCACTGTATACATGTGTGTGAGTTTTTCTTTTAAGTTAAAATTACATCGAATATTTCATCTAGTATTTCGTTAACGTTTTTTTTTTCTTTTTTATTACGTGAGTTTGAAAAAATTTGTGTAAATTTGTCACGAATCTGTATCGGTGCCATTTGTAATACTTCTTCTGCATTTTTTTGAACGTCTTTCTTTAGCTCCCCAATGAACTACTACTCTAGTAGCTCGTTCGTTTCTTATTAAATTTATGGATTTTTATTTCCATTTCATTTGTTTCAAATTCAGTTTTATGCAATTGTTTTTTTTTTTTAATTTTATTTTACGTTTAATGATTGTTTCATGTGAAACTGATAAAAATGATTTAAAAAAAAAATTGCATTGATTTGCACGTTTAATAGTGCAATTGGTATGTGGTGTCTAAGATTTACAAAAGTTTTCTATTAATATGCCGAAGCGGTTTAACATTTTTTTTTTCAAATTATGAAAGATTTTAAATAAACAACTCAAAATTTATTAGAGGTTTTACAGTCATAAGGAGAAATTTTTAAGGGGCGGTAGAGATCAATTGCAGTTATAACTTAAGCATAACGCGTAAAATATTTCGGTGTATACGCTAAGAAAATTATAATCAATACGTTTTACTTTTAACATGAAAATTTCATTGAATGTTTAAATAAAATATAGAATTGAAGGTTAAGCTTAACACTTAACAAGACGCAGAGAAAAAATTAACTTTAAAAATCGCCAATGGATTGCTAAAAAACAACCATGGGTTATCAATAGTTTTGAAAACATAGATTCTAACATTTATAACATAACGTTGTCAAACCAAGATGTGAAATATACTACATGTTGTCAATTCAAGAACGAAATGTTGCCAAATTGTCACTCCGTTGATTATTTTTATAATCATATGTGCAGGTAGATTAAAAAATAAATTATAAACAAACAAAATATTTATTTTAATGAAGAAAATTTATCAAATTAAAAATTAGAAGAAAGTTCCAACAACAATTTCACAAATTTAAATTATTTTATTTTTAAAGAAATCATTTTTTCGAAACAACTAAAATGTTAATTCAATCAAAATTATATTTTTTATTTTCTTTCAACAATGAAATTATTTGATACAATTATAACATTAATTAAATTTAAATACTTTTTAAATAATTTTTTTAATTGATAAAAAAACTACTAATAATTTTTTCTGTGTACGTATTATCAATGATAGGGCACACAATATCGAACATGGTACCAGGGGCTCCCTACTTAAGAGCTTACAGGGTATGCAGGGTATTCATGGGAATAAGTCCAAGTCCTCTATAGTTTTACTAAATACTTGTTTTTTATCTGGGGCTTATTGCTTTGACTCATATTTATAAATAAAATAAATCTTAAATAAAGTTTGTCATTTTTGAAAGTCATTTATGTTGACAGCTTTGCTTCTGTTTAAAATAAAAGTTATTTAATTATGCCTTTTTATGTATTAAACATTTATCAATGCTTGATTTTTTTTTTTTTTTTGTTTATAAATAAAAACCGTTTTATTTGTGATTTTTTTTTGCCATTTTATTTTGGTCAGGTTTTCTTAAACAATATTTTTTGTTTGGTTTTGTTTTGCTGTTTCTTCTTTCAATTCATTAGTTTTATTCCATGGACTAGATAGAGTACAGTGTGGGAAAGGAAGTTGTATGTTTTATTGCCAATTTTTAACTATTTTTAACTAAAAGTATTAAATAAAAAAAAAAAAAAACAAAAAATATTTTGTTTTATAATTTCGTTATGGCATTTTTAGGTTATATTTAGTATTCAATATTTAACACAGTGTTACGTCTACCTGCAGTTAACAAGCGTATTAATTAGTATTTAGGTTTTAATTTCTTTTATTTATTTATTTTTTTTTTATATTTTTATAATATGGCATGAATTATGGATAAAGTTTTGGATGACTTTAAAAACCAATTTTTAATAAATTTTTAAACATTTTGTTAGTTTTTAAACGTTTTGTTTTAGACAAAATATATGAATTTTATACGTGAGAAGTATAAGTGGCTTTAAGCCAAAAATTTGTAGCTACAATTGCAATTGATTAAGTTAAAAGCTTAAAACCAATTTTAAGATTAATTAAAAAATGCCCAAAATAGGAATTTAAAATCGTGTTTGATATTAGTTTTACTTACAGTGTAATTGTTATAATTACATATTGACAAAATAATGAGTTGCTATTGTCAAGTGTTGAAAAAGTATTGTACAAGGGATGGAAAGGGAGGGGGTGTCCTAAGAGCGGCTTTGCAGGATGCTTTAGTTAGCGAAGCCGATATTTGTTCTACCATAGAGGAGAAAAAGGTTGCGTCCGACCGTTGGCCGGCTATGAAGAGAAACTTTAGAAAGCGCAGACGAGAAATTCAAAATCCCAAATTACAAAATCCCGAATTTCAAAATCAAGATTTTTTATATCCTCTATTGGTGAACAATTAAAAGTCCCTGTAAGTTTAATGAGAATTTCACTCTAAGTCAAATTTTCAAAAACGTATTAAAATGATCAAAATTACAATTTGGATACAGTGTTTATAGATTATAGTAGCCATGTCTATAGTCTTCATTTCCCAATATGTTTGATTCCTGAGATTGAAGGATTTGGACATAGTGGACATATCTCTCACAGAACTTAATCATAAGAGACATTCAGTCTGTCATATTTTTTTCAAATATTTCTGCCAGGCCCTCGATGTCGACAAGAACATTTCTATCGCATATTTATATTGAAAACTAAAATTTGTTCTTGTCGACATCGTGGGCCTGGGCCTTAATATTAAAAGTCTAGTAAAATATAAAAAAGTTTTTAATATTTACAAAAAATCGTTAAAAATTATTGATATTTCATAAAAACTTTAAAATTTCGTGTAAATAATCGTATTTTATTTATAAATTTTTTTTATCGCATGAGATATTTTTTTTTAAAATTTATTTTAAAAAATGGATTTAACTTTTCGTATTTGGGTGTTTCTCTGGTTGTGCACGCGACATTTGTACGCGTTTTATTGTGTTTGAATATTAAAAAAATAGAAGTGGATTGGAATTTTATAATGAATTCTAGAATCGTTACATTGTTTGTGATGAGTTCTTTCTAAAAAGTATATATAATGGTAAATTGAGCACTGGGTACCGTAAGAAAAAGTGCGAAAGTAAGTGAATTGTAGGAGGTTTTTATTTCGGAAAAAATGTTTTTATAAAGGTTAGTAATGGGCCTTTATAATCATGTTTTGTTCAAAAGCAACTATGCATGGGTTGGCGAAGAAAAAAATAAATTGTAAATTACGCACGTGACACTTTCTACCTTCATACATATTTTAGTAATTTTACATATATTTTCAGAAGTTTTTAACAAATAAATTAAACTTTTATTCAAAAATGAAAAATAAAAAATAAAAATATACTACAAAATTAATCCAACTTAATTTTTGTGCTTAAAAAAATTTATGCGAGTGCTTTGATTTTTTAAGTCACGGTGGACCATTTCAGAGAAATACCCATTTATCTTCACACACATATTATAATTAATAACTACAATATCAATAAAAATGTTTAAGCCTTGATTTATGCAACAGATTTTAAAACAAAAATGTATCACTTTGTTCAGCGAATCGGTGAATTTCGGTGGAATTTTTTCCGGTAAATTCAAGGAGTACACCCTCATCCTTCATATGGTTTCATACATAACATGTTCATTGAAATTAGGTGGGTGACTTTTATCAGATGGTAGCTGTTAGTTATCAATTAACCCGCCTCTTATGACAGCCCCATGTAAAAGTGATAAATCCCATTCATTTAAGTGTTGGAACTAAAACCTGTCTCTACTACCAAAGAACCTATGACGGGATTTCATTAGTGTCAGTTCGCTTCGCGTCAGTGTTTTTGATTTTAACTAAAAGTCAACGGTTATATAAATCAGGTACATAATTTGCTGTTTTGAACGATTATGGCTTGTGGTAGAGGAAACTAAAAACCGATTTGTGTAAATTGTAAATTTTGATAGACATGTGCAATTGCAGATGGATCGTTCAACTGACAAAGCCACTGTAAAATATATATCGTGTAAAAGAACCTGCAGCATTATGTAAAGGTTTAAATAAAAGTCAACACATTCTTTTTTATATCCTTCACAACTAGTTGCGATGGGGGAATACTACGTTTGTCATTACGTGTGAAACTTTTTTAATATTCATCTAGGACCCCACAAAGTATATGTACATATTCTGGGGTTTTGAGTAGTTTTAAGTCGATTTTGTCATGTCAGTCTATCCGTCTGTCTGTTGAAAACCTGCTCAATTTCGGAAAACACAGAAGAAAAGAACAACGTTGGTGTCGAATTATTTCAAGTTATCATAAGCAGTTTGGGATTTACATCCAGCTTAATCGCTGGAGTAGGATAGAGTTATGAATGCAAATGTAGAACCAGCACCCTAAAAAAGTATTATTTTGTTACAAAAACTAACATAAATAGTGGTGGAATGCACATATTCATATTAGATTTTGAACAAATTCTTTCTAACGAATAACGCTGTTATAATAAAACTCGGTCAGTCACAATTTTTTAAGACAAAAAATCACGCTGTAAACCATCGTTAAGATCGGTCCATAATAAACCAAAGGTCCCATATAAAGCCCACTTCTAAAATATTCTTACTGTCGCGACATGCAGGTGGAAGGTATCAAAGATTCGGCACAGCTGAATATAACACTCTTACTTGCTTTTTCTAAATGTTCACTTGTTTTAAGGATATTAAAATAAAGTCAGATTTTTAATAAATCTTTTTTAATTGGGACAAAATCAATTGTAAAGTTTTATGACTATTTTTTTTATTTTTGCAATCTCTTTTCTTCTTCTATTATTATTCTTAAAGTATTCCTTGTTATTCTACTTACATTTTGCCAATCTTCTGGCTCCTCTTTGCGTATCTCTTTTATCTTTTTAACTTCTTCCGCTTTCTTAAGTTGTTCTTGTGCTGTTTGATACAAATTACAGGGTTTTATTTGTACGAATTGCATGGGATTATATGGTGGGGGTGGTGGGGTTGGTCGTGTAACTCTAGCTTTAGCCACATAAGCTGTGGGATCCGAAGATGTAATAGACTGGAAAATAAATATTAAAGAGATTAATTTTTTTTTTCAAATTTTTTTCTGTGATTAAATTAAGAACTTTTTAATAATTTTATTAAATTAATAAAAAAAAAATCATAAATATCTACCCACAAAGGCGCCTTTCGCGACATTTTTGTTTTTAATCAAAAATTTAAACAAAAACTAACAATAATAGAAATCAATGGCTTTTTATTTTATTATACTTATGTATGTATATTTTTCGTTAACGTTTTATTAAAAAAAAAAATATATATATATTAAAAAACAAGTGTTTTATTTGACACCCAGACCTGGCCGACAATAAATGAGTAACGAGTATTCATTGAGGTACATGGACACAGCAAAAATCTGAACAAAACAGACGAACGAACGAACAAACAAACACGACACAATACAACACAACACACACAATAAAAAAATGCATTAACCCCTATTAGCAGGCCTAAGCCCTCTCCGCCCCATCCCACTTTACTTCTAATGCCCTTTTCCCTAATGATTTATACCAATACTACCCACAAATTTCAACACTGACACTTAATGACAGGCAAAACCAATATCAAGGGGATATATTTCTCTTTTTAAAGCAAAAACGCTTTTTACTTTTTTCCTTGCTTTTTAAGGCCACCCACTTGAGAGCCAAGAAAATGAGGAAGAAAATAATAAGAAAAGCATAAAAATCCTACTTGGATTGCAAGATGAAGAAGCAAAATAAATTGTAAAAAGAATATGTATGCAGTCAATGACTGTTTGATGTTGACGGAAGTATAGTTGTTGTTTTTGTTGTAGTTACTACATTATTGTTGTGGTTGTTGTTGGTTTAACTGCTGCTGCTGCTGCTGCTGACAAGAACAATACCACCATATGTTTGAAAGATATTGTGTGTGGAAAATAAGAAAAACAAAGAAAAAAAAAAACTTTTTGCAAACTAAGAATTTAAATGCCTGACATTTTAACAGAAACTCAAAGGAATGAGTTTATTGGAAAGCAACGAGTGACAGGTGCTTATAGCCGAAATTGAAAAGGATATATCCAAAGACTTATAGAATCAAAGAGATGACTGACTTACGAGCATATTTGTAGAGGGATAAAGTAAATATGTATTCGTGAAAAATGTGCAAAAAAAAAAAGTACTTTTTGCAAAATGAACAATACTTGTGTTTGTTCAAAAATAAATTTATTAAAAATCATGCTTTTTGTTTAAGAAGAACTTCTTTCAAAAAGGTACATCTATTCTAGAAGGTGTTGTTTGTTTAAAAAAGTTAAAAAAAATTTTGTGTGAAAAAAACCAAAGGAAATTTTGGTTAAAAAAACGTAGTTTTTTGTTAAATAAAACGTAGTTGTTGTTAAATAAAACGTAGTTGTTGTTAAATAAAAGGTAATTTTTGTTAAAAAAAAGGTACCTACTTATTGTGAAAAAGAAAAGGTACTTTTTGTTTAAAAAATGTACTTTTCGTTAAAAAGAAAAGGTACTTTTTGTTTTAAAAAATTTACTTTTTGTTTAAAAAAAAGGTACTTTTTGTTAAAAAAAAAGGTACTTTTTGTTTACAAAATTTATTTTTGTTTAAGATAATGTACTTTTGTTAAAAAATTTTTTTAGTGGAAAACTGTCCATTATGTGTTAAAAACAAAGAACGGAGTTTCACTGCCTGTTTTTAGAACGCGAGTGGTCACTCTTTTAAAAATTCAACATTTGTTTTTGTTTCAAATGTTAGTTGAACGAGTCACTGTTGCGCTCGCATTCTAAAAACAGTCAATTAGTCTATCGATACAAAATGATGTGACCGTTTTTCTTGCTATCGCTCTTCCATATTAAGCAACTATGAATTTCACAAACTAAAGGGTGTCCCAAAGTTAACGCAAGATTTGAATTTGTTTCCATTTGTACAGTAAAGTGTTGGCGACCCTAATACCCTTTGTACGCTTGAATACATTTAGGAGGAACGCATGGAAGATGTTGAAAATGTGAAATACGCGTTCACACTTGAAACATCTAACATCTACTAACTACATATCAGTAAAAAAGTCACCATTTCTGAAACTAAACTTTTATTTTTTAAATACTTTTTTCTACAAAAGAGCCAAAATTTTAAACGATAACGCCAAAATGTATTTAGAACTCATTTTTTTTATAATGTAAAAAAAATCAAGTAACAAAAAAAATAAAAAAAAGGCTTGCAAAAAAGAAAAAACTTAAGAAATGGTAATATAAATATGTAAAAATTCATCTAGCTCTCACTGAAGCGTAGGGCGCCAAAAACCATACCAAATTTACCACAACTATGTATAATCTAAAACGCATAGAAATTTTGTCGTATTTATGTCGTTTACGGCAGCAATAAAATCAATTTTCAAAAAGGACTGGTTTTCAAAAACAACAGTCAAAATAATGCCGATTGTTTTAATGCAGGCCTTCATCGATCGATACGGGTTTGTTTTTAAATTTTTTTTTAAATAATTTAAAATTTTTAATGTATTATTCCAGATTTTATGTTAAAACGCTTCAAGGAACAACCACCTCAATGGTTAAAAGTTCTCTATGTAGAAATAAAATTACTTTCGAATCGAAAAAGTATTCGATCACGCCTGCCAGAATTAGTCCTAGGGTTGCCAGACGGCCTGGAATGACCTCGATTGTTCTGTTGTTTGAGCATTGCCCACTTACCAGCTCAAATTCAATTTGCCCAGTTAAAATGAATTTCTTGTATTTTATATCATTTTTTTCATCAAGTATATACAAAATATAAATAACGTACAAAATACCTATTATATATGTACACAGCCACGTCAAAGAGTACAATTCCGTTCGGAATCGAAGAAAACATATTTGTTTATTGATAGAAAGTGTATTGATAGTTTTTTGGCCTTTCCGATACAGAAATTGGGAGTTTTCCGTTCATGAAAACAAAAATGGTTTCATTCCGAAAAAATGTTCCGCCATTTTTTTAAGTCCTAAAATAGGGAATGAATTTCGTTTCCGAACGGAATTGTACTTTGTGACATGGCTGTTAAATTGATTTTGTTTGTTTTTGTAAAAGAAGGCATAGAATGGCATACCGAAATTTGAATACGACTAAACGCCAGGCCAACGATGTTGACAAGAAAATTTCTTTCGCATATTTACATATATTGAAAATAATAATAAAAAAACTAAAATTTGTTTTTGTTTTCAATGAAAGTATACGAAAGAAATGTTCTTGTCGTCGTCGTGGCCCAATTTTTATTCTTGATAAATGCACTGAAACTTTTTGTTAGGGGATAAGCTTAGGCCAGATCGTCAGGAAACTTCATCCAAAGATTTTAGAAAAACTAAAGATATTAAACAAGTAAAACTGTTAAGTGAATAAGAATTATAAGCGACAGTCTTACTTGTATTAATAACAAAGCTTAAACAAAAACAACAACAACAAACAGTGAGTTTATCTTTTCATACATTCCCCACTACAATTGGTTGAATTCTTCGAACAGTAATTGTAAATGTAAGTAGGTTAAGAAAAACAAAATGAAAACAAAAACAACTTGCTTCATTGTTTTCCAAAAAATAAAGCATGTTGCCAGTTTAGTTTTTTTTAGCCGTGCACTAAAATACAAAAATTTTTAATTTAAAAGATTTTCTTTGTCGTGCTTAATTCCCAAATTTTATTCGTGACGTGTAAGAAGTTTTAAACATTATCAAACATTTTTGCTTACAAAAGTTATATCTGATTGATCATGATGGAATTAACCAAAATAATTCATAACCAATCAAAAAGTCGATTTAAATTATGTCTGTTATTTACAACCTTTTAGATTCAAGGTGGCAATATGAATTTAAATTGTTAAATAAAATGTTGCCTTTTTCAACTATCGTATAAATGTAATTCTAAAATGTCAAGGTGAATTTTAACATTGTCCAGTTATTTGAATTTTGGTTTCTGGCAGCCCTAATTTAGCCCCCAGGTTTGTGATGGAATCAAAAAGATTTGAAACCGAAAATCTTTTAAAATTGATTTCTAAAACATATTCCTCCTATTTCCTCACTATATTCGTAAATTTTTTTTTTTGAACAAAAAATTAAGGCTATAATTCTGAAATTCAGAAATTTAAATTCAGCGAAAAAGTACTTTATTGTTTTTGGTTAAAAAGTGCTTTATGGCAGTACTTTAAAAAAATATCTATATTTATATTTAAAAATTTTGCTCTACCTTTTTTCAAGATCCTAGCCAAGAATTAATTCTTTAGCACCCCAGGCCCACATTTTAAATAGAAGTAGGTATGACTGCTTCTAAATTCACATTAGCAGTAGAAAAATACCACATTAACGCAAAATGGCCAAACAGACGCACTGTTTCAAAACAAAAAACAAACATGTCCGTCCAACAGATATATCTGTTTATGTAGTCAGTGAGTCAGTCAGTTAGCCATCCAACCATTCATACAACTTTTCCATTGTAAGACCTGTACTGTTCAATACAAACATTTCTTCATTTCGTTTTTTTTCTTTTTGTTTTTTCTTGGCTTTCAAACAGCCTCAGATTTTTTTTCTATTTTTCTGTAGGCTGTTTTTTTCATTCTTTATTCTTTACCTATAAATAGGTGGTGTAGGTAAGAAAACCCAAGAAACCTCTTAAAGTCTTCGGGACTATAAGGCACCATCAGGCAAGTCAAAGTTAAATAACAACAATAAATACCAGCTAATAACAATTAAAAGCAAAAAAAGAAGAATAAAAAACAATTGAAAAAATAAAAATATAATATTTTTGCAAAGAAAATTATGAAAATATGACACGAGTTCAAGAAGAATATGGCTAAGAACCGTTAAAAATTGCCTTAAGCGGCTCATACACTTGCAATTAAATTGTTCAATTTTGCGTATTGTACAATTTCATCGCCAATGTGTATGTGATATTCGATGGTGGCACAATATATTGGCAACAATCAAAAGGCTTTTGATTTTATTGCACAACGAAAAGAAAGTGAAGTGTGTTGGCAACATTGTACAATGCTGTTAATGTTATTGCTACAGATTATGTTCACATTTTTATTGAATGAATGAAACCATTGTGCGACTTATTGCAGAATATAGGACAAAAAGGAAATATGGCGAATATCGCATACATTAATAGTGTATGGGCCGCTTTAGAATCGGCCGCATCGTTTAAAGATTTATTTCTTAAATGAGAGAGCGAGATATATACGTGAAGATAATGTAAAATGTGGTAACTCTCTTTTTTTGGTGCTGCCATATTAAAATTTGTAACTCGTTGTTTTTTTACAGTCAGCTGTTTTGCCTTTTTAGTCTTTTTGTCCATTCGTTTGCCTAAATAGCCCAATCAATACCTTTTTTAATGGCAACGACCTTTAAGAGATTTGTTTGAAAAGTACAAAATGACGACGTTTATGATTAGTGGTTGCTCTTTAGGGGAAGAAGAAAAAGCTACTCAAAATACAAAACGTTACAAAAGCCTTTTTAAGCATTTTTAATGTTTTATAAATACATTTAGGACATGTGTTTGTTTAAATGTTAACTCGTAATTCTTTTAATTTAAATTAAAGATATAAATACTTGTGGTAGAAATATACAGAGAGAAAAGGCTGGAAGTAAACAACTAATTATTAACCTCCAGCTTTTTCTAAAAAAGAAATTAATTAATTGAAGTCAAATTTTTTTAATTAAAAATTATGTAATACAAATATTGCAGACGGAATTGATATCTTCGGATGCTGCCGTATTCATTAAAACTAAAATAAGTTTAAAATGTGTTTTAAGGCAATATTTTCAGAGAAATTTTTTTTAAAATGCAATTTGAATCCAATCGAATTTTTAATGAATACGGCAGTAAGACAGTGATTTTCAAACAAGCCCAATCTACCTCGAACCCTATGGAAATTGGAAATTTTATTACAATTCCTAATAACAAACCTACGAACAGAGAACAAACAATTTTCAATATGTTCACCATTAAAAAACAATGTTTAACGACAATTTTGGAAACAGATTATGGTTACTACAACCATATTATTATCATTGGCAACCATGCAATCTTTTATTTACCAAATAACCAAATATTTTTCCTAGGGTAATTTAATGGGCTGAATTCGAATCCATAATTGGTTTTTCTCTATCACGTCAGGGGGTTACCGCGTATTTCGATTCGAAAGAAATAATTTACGAGTTCGAACAATTTGTACGTTTGGTTGTATTTTTTTCATTAAAACTTGGTGAGCACGCTCCTCTTGATCGCGCTTACGGCACCTTATTTTTTTTTTTTTTTTTAATCTAAATGCGAATGCAAAACATTGTCGGTGTCCATGGCTTGTTCAAGTTTCTGACTGCAAAACCAAACTAATGTAATTTTGTATATTTTAATGATTCTAATATTGCATATCCTTTTTTTCCAACCAAATATTCACCACACACAAAGCAAAAATAACTACAATCAGTAACACACGATCTCCCTGACATGCGTAGCGTTTAAGCATATTATGAAAATAAAGAATGAATGTGGGCTTCTGTCAAATAAATAATTATGCAATTGTCAGTATTGACTGTTTTACAGTATTGCCAGCATGCGATAAAAAATTAACAAGAAGTGATAGCCCATATTTTATGGCAGATTCGAAATTATCGCACCCAGATTAGTTAAAAAACATGCTTCGTTTCGTTTCTGCAGTCAATTTTTTCCCCCAAATTTGTAGAGCAGTGAAATCTATAAATTTGATTTACCGATTTTTAGCTACGAATACAATACTGTAACTTGCATTACTAAATTTGGCAATGACATAAAAACTTAATTCGCCGCAATTTCAGATTTTAAAGTCATCGTTAAAATTTTTAAATTTTAAATGTAAGCGACCGAGATTTAGCTTTAGTTAAGCGATTACAGAATGCGGCGGCCAAAATATTATTAGGTACCACGGGAGTCTGTAGCCTCTTGCTTATCAGTTGAAAATATACTTCGGGGATCACATGGTGAAAATCATACTAAAGGGCTATAAAAGTACAATGTAAACACACTAGATTTTTGGGAAGATTCAAATCAAATCTACTACATTTCGTTGTTATGTAAAAGAACATTTATGGCCTGTTCATCGATTTCGAACGAAGACTACGTTCGCTTAATTTACATTTAAAACAAAAACAATATTTAATAATTTGTTGTTGTTTTAAATGTAGGTTATGCGAACGAAGTCTTCGTTACAAAATAGATGAACAGTCAGTTAGACTCTTTTCCAAAATTCGTTGTTACCTTGAACAACAATCCTGTGTTTTTTTTTAAATCTCTCATAAAGAGTTGCCACAATTTTCTCCTCTTTAACAATTTCCATTTCTTCTCTCAATTTTTTTATTTGTCTTTGTTCGTCGTTGCAAAAGTTTCTTTTGCACTTAAAATGTTCTATAACTTGAATTTCTAAACAATTTTTTTTTTGTTTAGTTTATTGACTTTTGAAGTGGCTATAAAAGGTAAAGTACATAAATGAACTTATTTATACCTATAAAAAAAAATAAAAAGAAAATGCTTATAAACATTTTTGATATTCTCTACTTGACAATGAGTGGCTGTAAAAAAAAGTGGCAACAAAATCTACTTTCCCCCGTTTAACCCAATAAATAAAAAAACATTTGGCAATTTAAAACAAAATAAATTTGATACGTCTCGAGTTCATCAAATTTAATTTTCATTGAATTATTTTTATGAAGAAAAGAGTTTTACAACATGAAAATTAATTAAAATTTATTATTGACCGTGGCCGGGGCTCGAACCCTGGCCGGCAGGTTAACATGACATGTTTCGATCGCAACCACTCGATCTCCTCAAATGGATTTGCCGTCTGGCACTCGCAGCCATCGACGACTGCTGACGTCAATAGTCAAACATCAATCCTTAAACCAAATTGTATTTTAACCTTTGGTAGATCGAAATTTGCTTTTTGAATGATTATCCATTTTAATTTATTTTACATGTTTTTCCTTACTTCTGTTTTTTCCGTACTTTTATCAGCCGAATTAAAATATTAAAAATTTGGATTAAAAACCATAAATAGTTCAACTAAATAACCACAATACTAATTAAAATAAATTTAATTTATAAGTGCTGGTTCACACACGTCAAGTTTGACTCATCTCTCCTAAAAGTTTAAGACTTGACGAGTCAAACTTGACGTGTGTAAACCGGCACTAAAAATAAGTTAATTCAAGAGAATTAAAAATTTTTACAAAAAATAAAGATTCTTCTATTATAAGTGAAGACTGTTCTAAAGGCTTTCTAAATTTGCAGTGCTTAAAAAGCTTACACCCTTTTTTAAACCGAGCAAGTTTACATTTTCTTTAAATTTTTTTGCCACCTTTTGTTTTTATGATTAAATTGACTGTGAATTTAGGTACCATTTGCGCACAGAAAATATCTTTAAATCCGTCAAATAAGATATTCCAGTCGTCTGGTGCTGCTTTATTTCTAGTTTTTTCATTCGATACTGAACGAGTCGAAATAATTTTTTTAGTGTTGTAAACACTCAAATAAATGATTTACAGCACTGAATACATAATTCCGATTCGTATCAACTAAAAAAATTAGAAATAAAATGACTTTCGAATCGAAAAATATACGATCACGACTGCCAGAATTAGCCCCCAGGTCAATTGTTTTGTTGTTACTTCAAACGTAAGGCCTTTCAAATTACGGCCTGTTTATCTTTTTCCAAACAAAGACTTCGTTCGCTTAACATTCATGTAAAACAAAAACAATATTTTATAATTTGTTTTTAATTTAAATGTAAGTTTAGCAAAAGAAATCTTCGTTTGGAAATAGATGAACAGGCAGTAAAACTTTTTTTAATTTTCTGCTGTAAATAGTAGTTTCTCTTTGCCCCTTGAGTTTATAAAGCACTCTAGCCTGGCCTAAGATAGTATGTTTGCTGTTTGTAAATGGAGATTTTTTCAAAAGACTTACCGTTTTCCTACCACCGTTACAATTACTACTGCCATTCGAGGTAGTAGAGGTCTGTGAAGTTGACATTTCGCTATCCATCACTGTATGAGCTGTTGAATCTTCATTAAAATTTGATAAAGTCGCTGAATTTTCCTTAATTTCTGTAGCGTTATTTGTTCCAGGCGAAGTCGAACTTCGCTCACATTTTGTGGGCATTTCAAATGCCCTTTTTGAGTTTATTTCTTTTTTTTTATTTAATTAAAAGATAATTTCTTTTTTTTCTCTTTTATTTATAATTGCAAAAAAAATTGTTTGCTAAATAAATTCGTTGTTTGTTGCTTCTTCTTTTTTTTTAAAAATATTTCTTTTTCGTTAAAAATAAACTTTGGTACGGATTTCGTAGTAAAATTGTGTTTGAAATTTATCAAACATTCTCAATTTAAAAATGACATTTCATCTATTTTTGTTAAAAACTGATTTTGTTTTTGAAATTTCATTTTAATTTTAAAAGGGTTGCCAAAACATTTCTTCTTTTTTTTGTTTGAATTTTATGCGATTTTTTTATAATTTTTGCCTTCTTGTTAAACAATTGGTTTGTCTAGTTTCTGCAATGAAAAAAGATACAAAATATTATTAAATAACATTTTATTTTTGGTTTCTTTTTATTGAGTTTTTTTTTTTAATAAAGTATTAATTCTTGTTAAAAATAAAGAAATTAAATTTTTTTAACGGCCGTTCTTTGTAAAAGACATTTAAGTTGTTTGAAATTTAAAAAAATGTGGGTGGGTGTTGGTTATTTTTTCAGTTCTTAATGTTTTTTTTTTATACGAGTAGTAAAAAAAGGTGTTAACCGAAATAAATGTTAAGCCTACAAAATTTTATGACTATTTAGAGAGATTAAAACTTAATTCAAAACAGATTTAATTCAATTATTAAAAACAAAATTATTTAATATGAAAATTTATAACGAAAATTTATATAAAATAATTTTGTTTTGAAAATTTATTTTTAAACTACTGAAAATTTTATTGTTTTAAATAAAAAAAAAAATTAATTTTAAATTCTTTAGAAACTTCTCTTTTTTTATTTCAAAGAAAAAAACATGAAAAGCCAATCAAAAAATTTTTTATAAGAAAAAAGCCAGTTTTATTTTATTAACTTTGAAAATTTTGAAAACTTTTTTAGTTTAATATTTAATTTAAAATTAAAAAAAAATTTAATTTTAAAATTTTGAAAATCATCAAAATAATTTTCGTGGGAATACAAAATTTAATTTAAATGATTTTGTTATTCGTGCTTAATTCCCAATTTTTATTGTTTCATAAAAACACTGAAATTTATTGTTGATGGGATCAGCTATTCCTATGCGCATTTCACTGGTTGCTTAGGCCAGATCATCGGAAAACTTCATCCATAAAGATTTTAGAAAAATTAAAGATATTAAACCAAATAAAACTGTTAAGCTTATAAACAATGAAATAACTTAGCAAGGTGGCCTCAGTATAACAAAAATACAACAACAACAGGCAAAGTAATAACATTCAGCTGTCTTTTGAGACCACCTTGCAAATTAATAAACTTTTTTATATTTTTTAAATTTTTTCAAAGGAAACTCAAAAATTTAAATACGATTTAAATTTATATGAAAATTAACTTAATATAGATTTAAATACTATCCTGAAAATTGGACTAAGTTCTTTTTTTTTTGCTTCCTTTACTGACAGCTCATCGATTTCGAACGATAATTTCAAAACTAAATTTTAATAAAATATATGCCCTTAAACCACCAAACAAATAAATTCCTTTACAAATTAAATATTTCAAAAGGCATCATTCAGTTTTGTAGAGCATGTAAGTGAAAAATTTATGTTTTTATTTTTTATTTAAATTTGAAACACATAGAAACACTGACCTAAACTCAACTCTCATCTTGTCTCTATTGTAACTTTTAAATTATTTTTTTTATTTTTTTAAGTTGCATGACAATTTGCTGCACTTTGTTTCTTATTTTATAGAAGAAACAAAAAACACATTGTTTGTGTTTCTAAGACGTAATGCAGCAGCGTAAAAAGTTGACATCGTTTTGTTTTCAATTAACCCTTGAGAGACAGAATAAGTTTTAGGTGGAAAATTAAGTGTTTTCCTTAAGGATTGTAATGAAACTACGACTTTTTAAATCGTTTAAAATATTAGTAAATAAAACCATTTACATTTAAATATTACACCCAGCTATTTAATGTTGGGGCCTTTTAAGACCCCGTTAAAAAACATAAAGGTTACACAATCCGATTTTAATTTTGACTACAGTTCTACTGTATCCATGTTAAACTTAACGACATCTACAATAATATTTACGAATGTGCAGTTTTTTTATTTTTCGTTTCTATTAAGTGCACCCACTGTGCTTATTTCTAGGGTTAAAAATCAGAATTTTTTTAAATTCATTTAATTGAAAGATCTTATGGTGTTTTCTTTTCTACAAAAAAAATACCGCATTTTAAAAGGTGCATGTATAAAATGTCTTGCCGAACATGTAATACTGCAATTTTTTTATTTGACGAGAACAAAACACAAAATTGGATCGCCCTGTTTTTTTAACAGCTGACAAAAAGTCTGTTCTTCAATATATAAAAAAATATGTACATTAATCAAAAAGTGTGTTTTTCAAAATATAAAAAAAAATATACATAAACCCAAATTTGTTAGTAGATTGATATTAAATAAATAAATAATTGAACAAAATGAATGATGAAATTCCAATTTCTTTAGTTTGTTTCTCATAAAAAATGTAAACAAGAAAATACCTTTTTGGTTAAAAATACACCAATACCGGAAATGGTATTTTTAAATAAACAGCGTAATTGCGGTTAAAATAGCAAAATTAAAATGTAAAACGTCTTTCCAGGGTTTAAATTGTTGTTAAATAGATTCCAACATTTTCAATGACTGTTTTTATGATAAAGACATAAAATATGTTCAAAAATCGGGTCAACTATGAAACTCGTAAAGTTTTATATTTTTCTTTTAAAAATTTTTCTTACGGTCAATTTCACCAAGTTCAGCTATAATAAACTTTCAGATGTAACTGTCAAAAGCATATTGTTAACTAAAAGTTAGAGTTAGTCATAACTAAACTTGATGAAATTGGCCGTTCCTGGGTTAAAATATATTGAATTTTTCAGATTTTTTTTGGTTGTCAGAAATTTAATAAGGACTTTTTGGTTATCTTAATAAAAGATTTCAGATTGAAGTTAAAATTCTTTAAACTTAGCCTAATACTGTTACGTTTGTCATCTTTTAAAGAGGTTTTCCAGGGTTAAAAGAAAACTTCGCATTAACATTGGAATTTTTGTTAAAAACATTATATTTACTTTGCAACAATGTTTTCTTCATAAAAAAAAATATAATTAAATTTCTAAAAAATGCATGCAGATTCATCCAAATTTCTTAAATCTTCTAAGGGTTAAAAAAAGGAAAACAAATTTGCATTAAATGATGTCTAAAACTTTTTAGTCAAAAATAAATGTTTTCAAATTCCAAAAGTTAAATAAAAAATTAAAAATTAAAGATATGAAATGAAAAATAATCCACTATTTAAACTTGTAATGACTTTTTAGGGTTAAACATTTTGCATTGTTGTTAAAACGTTTCAAGCAACTTTGAAGTTTATTTTCTAAGTTGTTTTTGTTTGCAGTCTTAGGAATCTTGAGAGAAAACAATAATAAAAAGGGTCACTTAAAAGTTAATTTTTTTTTTAAAGAGAATTAAAGAATGTTCCACATACTTGAAAACATCATACGCATTATCGTCAGCGTTATCATCATCATCATTATGACCATTTAATCACTTTTAATGTGGCGAATAAAGAAACAGAATCTATGAAAAGAAACTTCCTTTTATTTTTTGAAAATGAACTATAAAGTTCAATTGGTACCAAGACGATGGATGGATGACCACTTTAGAAATTGTGATGAATGACTCTTCTCTAGATTATGAACAATAGAATTCAGCGAATAATTTTGATATTTTATTTATTTTCTTTAGTAGTTTTTTTTTTTTTTTTGCAGAATTATTGCAAGAAGCCAGTTTGTGGGAAATGTTAATTGAAATATTTATTAAAGTAAAATAAATTTATTTTTTTTTGTTGTTTTACTCAATTTCTGTTCCAGTCTGGTTACAAGTGCCGCATAGTTTAAGTGATACTTTAATAATTATTGAGTTAAGATTTTTTATCCAGCTGTTCTTTTAATACCCAGGGGGTATTATACGTGTGTGCTGATGTTTGTAACACTTTGAAATATTGGTCCTAGTAGACCCACCTTTTCCGATCGATTTAGAATCATTTTTTTTAAATCGATCTAACGATGTCCAAATATCAGAAAATTATTGCACAAATTTTCGTTTTTTCGACCCTGGGTCCAAAATAGGGTACACTCACGTTTTGTTTTTAAGAACTGTAGGGTATCATATGGTCAAGCTTGACCGAATATTCTTTCTTATATGTTTTGTTTACTGTTGGCCTGTTTCAAGAAATAATCTTAATATGTCTCTTTAGGTAAAAAATTTATTAAAAATTGTTTATTAGATATCAACATTTATTAATTAAATATTTAATTAATTAATAACAAGAAGTTGTTATTAAAGTTTATGAAAACGTTTTAAAAACAGTTGGTAATAATTTCGGTGCAGCTGCTTGACAAAGTCTTTAAATTTTTATATAATTTATTTAAATATTTTTATTTCAACCTTTATTTAAAATCAACACCTGCTTTAAGTATTAATTTAAAAGCTTTTAAAGAAAACCCCACTGCATTCTAAAACTGCGTAAATTTCTGAAAGAATTATAAAAAACGCGTTTTTTGATTTAAATTAATTATACAATTTTTAATTAAAAAAAAAGTATGAAATAGAAATTTAGCACATTTAAACGAAACCTTGTAAATTCCTTCCTGTTTTTCTATAAAATATTAATTTCTTAACGTTCGTCAAAAAGGTATTGAGTAAAAAAAATACATTTTGAGTTTTTGATAGAGATTAACTCAATATTTTTTTCTCATCCGTTTGGTTTCAATCAGTGCTGCCACAACCAATACAATTTTTAAAACCAAAATTTTTGAAAAAGTTACCAAATGTAAAAAATATAACCAAATTTAAAATGCTTTTTATTTATTGAGAAAATCATTAAAATGTATTTTAAGTTGCATTGTAATACATACAAAGGTTATTTGCATTTTACAGTAGAATAATAATTATAAATCAAGAAAACAAAACAAGGAATGTAATTCTTTTACATATTAAAAATATAACGAGAAATTAATTAAAAATTAATTTATTTATAATTAGAATTGTGGTTATTTTGCCGAACCATTCATGGTTTTTAATCCAAATTTTCAATATTTTAATCAGGCTCAAGTTCATTAAATTTAATTTTCATTAAATTATTTTTATTAAGAAAGGAATTTTACAACATGAAAATTAATTAAAATTGTTATTGATAATCATTCATTCTTGACTGACCTGAGATTCGAACCCAGGCGGCTGGTTACCATTACATGTATAATATTTTTGGCCTTTCTAAAATCTTTGGAAAAGGTTTCCTGATGAGCTGGCCTAAGCAACCAGTGAAATGCACATGGAAGCTAGCTTTCCCTCAACAATAAATTTCAGTGTATTTATCAAATATGAAAAACTGGGAATTTAGCACGTCATACGGAAATCGTATTAATAATAAACTTTGTATTCCCGAAAATAACTTTGATAATATATATACTTGCATGTGCCCGTGCAAAAGAACTGAATTGGCAAATTGGTTTTTTTTTTTGTTGTTTTCTTACGAAGACAGTAGAATGAAGCAGTTTGTTTTTTAATTTTGTTTTTTCTTTTTACCCACTTACAACTACAATTCGAGTCGGAAAGAACCCAACCAATTGTAGGGGAATGTAAGAAAAGATAAACTCACTGTTTATTGTTGGTGTTTTGTTTTGGCTTTGATATTGTTACAAGTAAGACTTTTAGTGTTTATAATTCTTATTCGCTTTAGGGTTTTATTTGTATAATATTTTTGGCCTTTCTAAAATCTTTGGAAAAGGTTTCCTGATGAGCTGGCCTAAGCAACCAGTGAAATGCGCATGGAAGCTAGCTTTCCCTCAACAATAAATTTCAGTGTATTTATCAAATATGAAAAACTGGGAATTTAGCACGTCATACGGAATAATAATGACTTTTGTTTAATTTTTCAGTAATTTTCTGAAATCGGTTCCGCATGATTTTATGCACTTCCTACTTTAAGTACTACTTATCTTTACTACTCTTATAATCAAAAAAAAAACTTCATTTGTTTACGATTTCAGAACATAAATAAAAATCACAAATGACAATATTTTCTTAGCAAAAATCTTAAAAAAATTATTTGGTTGCTGTTTTGAAAGGGATTTATTGTTTTATTGTTTAACAAATCATGAAAAAATCGTAGTACACAGTACAAATTATTCGAGCTCGTAAATAATTGTATCAAGAAACATATTCGTACGTAAAAAAAATTATTCGCATCTCCACATTGAAAAAAATATAACCAATTTTGGTTAGAAATAACCAAAAATGGCAGCTCTGGTTTCAATACACAAGTGAAGCACAACAGCTTGTAATCATAATCAACAAATGAATTTAGCTCTTGTAAATAAATTAATTTAATTGAGGCATTTAAATAATTTTGAAGTCAACATTACGAAAAACTACAGATTCTGACTAAAGACCTTTTCGCCTAACAAAAAATCTATATTCGAAATTAATTCATTGAAAAAGACCCAGTAAAAACTTCGCATACTTTTTTAAAATGAATAGCTTCTTTCACTCATTATTTTGTAGCTTTTATTCTACATATATAACTTCTATACCTACTTATTTTTTAGGTGTTTGTTAGTAAAAAATAATGACTTACAAAATGCGTTCATTTTGGGACATACCTTGTAAATTCAATGGCTCTTTTAGCAGAATTGGAAGTAGTATTTTTAGTATTTCCTGATTACTTAACCCATTATTTTTTAGGCGAAGTTTTTACTGGGTAGTAATTTAGTGCTTTAGATCTTTGTAGTAAAGCAGAATCTCTGTCAGGAATCGAACCTGCAAACCTCACTCTACTAAAATAGCTAAAAGTTTTGCAATTTTTAAACCACAGCGAAAGCTTCCACAGGCCGACACAACCTTTTGGTGCAAAATCCTCCGTGGAAATCAGGTGGAGTCAATACCTAGGATTCGTCTAAAGCCCAAAATTGATAAAATTCAAGTGTCAGCCGCGATCGCAAGAGATTGTGAATAAAATCTCTTGCGATCGCGGCTGACTTGAGCTTTAATCTGGTACCACAGGAGTTAGTAGCCCTCGGTGGCACGCCACCTGACTGACTATTGGTTGAGACCTTCGTTAGTATGTTTCTTGCGGGGATATGCTTTCTGCCTTTAAGGAAGATGGTCTTTGCGAAAGTTTCGATTTTCCGTTTAAAATATATTTTCAGGGACCACGCGGTGTAGGTGATTTACTTACAACCGAAACTCGCGGTAAGGGATATCCTGAAATCTCTCTTAATGGCTGATTATTCACCACTTGTGGGAGAATTCGGCCTGAGGAACGGTTCATCCATACATGCTGTTGCTACTCAACATATGCTGCTGGCATATTTCCGAAAGCAGCGGAAGTTAGATATGTAGATAATACACTCAAATTGCTAGCTGTGTATGTGTAAGTTGTTCTGAGACACGGGAGCGGTTCTTAAACGCATTGTTTGTTACCCAGTGGTTAAGAAATTTTTTTTGAATATTTTAACATGAGCGGTGTTGCCTTATTTTGCTACTGCCAACTCAACTTAAGTTGTGTTGCTAATTGTAATCGACCCCATTACACTTATGACCGGATTTGCATATAAACGCGTGTCCCACATCAAAGAACTTTAAAAATTGTATATGCGATAAGAACAGAAAGTTATATAAATACCGTTATTTAGATATAAAGAAAAACTATTGAATTTAAAAATAAAAATATTCTAACAATTTTATAAAATTGTTACGTTACTGATTGATTCACCTTCGCACAGCCTAAACGCCTGATGTTTAAAACTTGAAATTTGAGCACTTGATTGGCAACTCCCCAAATCGATCTACGAAGACGAGATTTTTGGAAATTCGAATGTTTAAGGGGTAAAAAAGAAAATTCGGTAACCTTATATCTCCAAAAGAGATACAAAAATGTAATACTTATCGTTGTTCTTTAGAAAAATAAGCGGAAAGGTCTCTGGTAATTCGGCCCTATTAGGGAGTTAACGGGTAAAACCTGAATTTTGGTACTTTTTTGACATCCCATCTATCTTTTGAACCAATAAAAATAGAAACAAAGTTAATACCTCATTCGAAACTTATCAAAAAAATACAAATAAATATTTGGTACTTTTTCGAAATTCGAACATTTAAGGGGTGAAAATGGTAACTATTTTTGGTACTTTTTTTACAAAACGTTTTTCTCCATTCATTGACATATTCGTACTAAATTATGGGCTGCCACTACAATACTGAAATTTTTGATACTTTAATGGGGGATAAAAATAGTACCCAAAAAAGGAAATACGGGAAATTTGATATTTTTCTTTAGCTTTTTGGTTCTACAACTGGTATTTTTTTAATAAACTTTGGCATAAAAATATGTCCAGCAGCCGTATTCTGTAAGTCGCTTAGCTAAAGCTAAATCTCGATCGCTTAAATGCCATAGAGTATACAAAATTGAAAATTTTTAGCGATGACATTAAAAGCTTAAATTGCGGCTAATTTAATTTGTATGGCATTGCCAAATTTAGCAATGCACCTTACAGAATTGCATTCGTAGCCAAAAATCACTAAATCAACTTTATAGATTTTTAGCGATAGAGATTTAGCTTTAGCGAACTACGGAATACCGCTGCAGGAAGGGAAAGGAGACGCTAACGAAGTAGCGGGATAAATGCTAGTTCTATACAATTTATACAAACATACTTAAATGTTACAAACCATGTCATTTGCTTTAAAAAAGATAAAACTATAGCAACTCTACTGAAATTCTGACAGAGCTACTAATGCGACCTTTAAAAAAAATATCGAGAGATAATAAATACGAAATAAAACGAAAAATAAATATTCCATTTCAAAAAATAGAATAGAAAACACTGAGTTGAAAGTTTTATTTCCAGTTCAAAAAATTTAAATTTTCACTTTTGCTTGTTTAACAATTTAATTCCATTCTAACAAATAAATAAAAACCTAATTAAATACAAAACGTGATATTAACCTCCATTAAATCATTAACTCCTTGTACTCGAATGACAGGCAGAAAAAATTGTAATTTAAAAAAAAAAAATACTCGCCAGTGACTTTATTTTCTTCACATTACTTTTCTTTCGACTTAGAGATATCGTTATGTCATGTCATGATTTTATTTTCTCTGGTTTTCTGTTTTTTGACAATTTAAATGTCATTAACAGCATGACACCTTCTTTTGTTGTTATTGCTGTCAGTCAGTAAGCCAGCCACCACCTCAACAAATCTCATATTTGCCTAAACAGCAGAGCAAAGACCGGCAACCATTTGAAACCCACCAAACGATTCTTTAAATTTTTTTTTAGCAATTTTTGTTTTTTTCTTTTTAAATTTATGGTTTTCCTCTTAGAAACTTTCAATGAAAGTCTATAAATGTTTGCATGGAAAAAGTTAATTGTCATTTAAATTTAAAAAAAAAAATAACTTATATTCACATGAAGACAGACATAAATAAACCGAAAGACATATTTAGATCAAGTAAAATTAATTTTTATTTTAAGTTACTTTTGGTTAAAGTTCTACAATATTTAAAAATGCATGAGATTTATACAGTTAGGGAGCAAAATTAAGACAATAATCTTAGAAAAATTAAAAAAAAAAAAAAAAATTAATTGTAAAAAAATAAAAAAATTGTAAAAAATAAAATTACAGAAAAAAAAACATATATAATTACTGGGCATATAACGAAGAAGACATAACTATGCTAAGACAAATTTATGTTCAAAAATTTAAATTTTTATTAAGAAACTATTTGCTACTGTTTGGTGGCCCAACCAAAACGCACGATGCTTATTGTAAATAAACAAAAAGTTTTCAGAAAATTATCTTAAGAAGCATCCATGTCAATTATGTGTAAAACAAAATATCGGCCAAATGCTCGCCACGGCTTCTATCCGAGTCCATACTTTCAAAGACTCTTAGAAATTTAAAAAGTCCAAAGTAGTTAATTTTCCGAATTATCTCATCCTTTAGCTCTTGAATTGTTCTGGGCATATTGACGTACGCTTTTTCTTTTAAATCTCTTCAAAGAAAGAAGTCCAACGAGGTCAAGTCACAAGATCGTGGCGGCCAATTAATACGGATATTGAATTTCTCGCACCATCCTGTTGGACCTACATATCATCCAGGTCCATATCCTCAATTTCTGGCCACAAGAAGTCCGTAATAACCTGGCGATAGCGAACAGCATTTACGGAAACTGCTTGGCCGGCCTCATTTTTAAAGAAGTACGGCATGAAGACGCCGCCATAAACCGCACCAAACAGTCGCTTTTTGTGGATTCCTTTTTCTTACAGACCCGGTTTGCTGAAATGTTCTCACAATTCTGCCGATTGTGGACACATTTGAACACAGGTTGTGTGTTACTGTAATCTATTACAAAACACGGCTGACACTTTAACGTCAACGCCTTACGCAATAATGCCGAAATTGTATTTTTTTAAAGTTATGTCATGTCATATTTATGTCTAGACAAAAATAATTATGTTAAGTTTTTTAAGATAGTTTTTAGAATAGTATTTTAAAAAACTAAATTTACTTTAAGAAATTAACAAAAAAGGGAAATTTTTAGTAATAATTCGCTTTATCCTCTGTTTTTTTTATTGAAAAAATTATGTTGTGACATTTTTATACAAAACAAATTTTATGTTAACATTAAAAAAAAAATCTACAAATAGAACAAAAATTAGATAAGAAAAGCGAATAACAAAAATACCAATTTTTCTTTTCTCTATTGAAATTTTACTGTGACAAATTTAAGTCTGGACAAAAAATCTTCCTTTTTAATAATGTTGGAAAATTTTGTCGCACACTGTTCGTTTTAACTAGATTTTCTTTACTACATTTGTAATTCTGTAAACTTTTCACATTATTCTTGTGCGTAGGTGTTGATTTTAATGGCATATTTAGGTTTTTGCATAAATATTAATATACGACTTAAAAATAATAAAAATCATATTTAAAATTTTAATTTCTTTTTTATGTTTTTGCGGCTAAAGATCCGTGTTGCCAACAATTTGCAGTTTCTTAACAACGTTTCAACAGAATTATAAAAATGCACATAAAATTTTAGCATAATTTCAATGTTATTATGAAGAAAAAAACCAAAAAATTTTTCTTGCAACTTTATAAGTGTAACAAATATTTGAAAAAAGAAAAACAATTTTAAAGGCCTTGTTACTCATACGTAAATGTTGGGGACACGTTAACGTTGCGATCGACTTCAATGGGTGGTAGTTACTAAATATGGGTAGACACGTTAAAATGTGTTAAAAAGAAAACATAAAATATTTAAACAGAAATATTAGATTTTTTTAAACACAAATCTTTTGTATTCCTTCCATCATACTTTGTAGGATAGAAATCGAACGAAAATGCGACCCTGATCAAATGAAAAGTTTATTATCAAAGTTATTTTTGGAAATACAAAGTTTTTGCTTTGTTAAGGCTAGTTTACACTGTTATATGTATGTACATATTAATACCTGTCAAAAACTCAAGTAATATGTAAAAGTCTGGTATTGTGAATGCATGTGTGATGAAAATGACGAGAATTATGAAAAAAAAATTGGCATCCCATACGACTTCATCGTTTTCCCTTGACTTTGGAAATGCTAAAGATATTATACAAATAAAACTGTAAAGCGAATGAGAATTACAAACATTCAAGTATTTTTTGCTACGATATCAAAGCTTAGACAAAACAACAAAAATAAACAGTGAATTTATCTTTTCTTACTATCCCCGTTATAATTGGTTTGGGTTCTTCCGACTCGAAATAAAGATGTATGTAGGTATGTGGGTAAATAAACCACAAAATTAAGGCCCGTTTTCACAATTTACCGATAGCTTTAGTTAGGATTTTATCGGCCGTATAAAAAGTGTTCTGTTATTACAACTTTACTTTAACCTACCAGGTAGGATGAACCTTAATTTACTTTATCGCCCACTTTAGGTTAAAGTAAAGTTTTAATAATTTAACACTTTTAATAAGGCCTTTTTAAATCTACTTTTAGTTATCGGCAAGTTGTATAACAGGGCCTAAAAGTATTATTGTTTAAAACTAATTTCAAAAACGATGAAGTCGTATGGGATGTCAAAATTTTTTTCGCAATATGTACTTGTCACTTTCAGCACCAAGGCCCGGATTTTTATGCAAATGCATATTTGTTGTCGTCAGTCTGAGATCAACATAAAATTAATATCTTTTCGAATCAAGAAATTTTAAATAAAATGGCATATTTTGCTTTAAATGCATATTTTTGCATACATTGCTGACATTGCATATTTTTGGAGCATTTTTAAAAAAACCAAACTTGTTTTATTTATGTGTGTGAAGTTAAATTTCGAAATTTATTGCATAACAGAGCTCTGTTAAAGCTCTAACATAGCACTGTTAACCATATAGAATTGTGATATATGTTTTCAAATTGGAATTATACCTACATTTATGGATCAAATGGACTGGAAAAAAATATACAGCTTAACACACATCCCACTTATCAAAAACTTTCATTACTTTAGGTATATAATAGGACTTTTCATGTTTTTTTTAATTTTTTAAATTTACAATTTCTCTGGAATATTTTCCCGAATTCCAGGAAAACGGGAGGAGATGGGCGGATGAAATTTGATGGAATTTGTGGACAAAGTGGACCTTTATGAAAATTAATAATCAGAAGCTTAAAGGTGTTGCGTCTTTATACGAATTTTTCAATTTTTCCATATTTTTCAAATTTTGAATTTCACTGTAAGATGAATTCCAGAAAAACGGGAGGAGATGGGCGGATGAAATTTGATGGAATTTGTGGACAAAGTGGACCTTTATGAAAATTAGTTATCAGAAGCTTTAAGGTGTTGCGTCTTTATACGAATTTTTCAATTTTTCCATATTTTCAAATTTTGAATTTCACTGTTAGATGAATTCCAGAAAAACGGGAGGAGATGGGCGGATGAAATTTGATGGAATTTGTGGACAAAGTGGACCTTTATGAAAATTAATAATCAGAAGCTTTAAGGTGTTGCGTCTTTATACGAATTTTTCAATTTTTCCATATTTTTCAAATTTTGAATTTCACTGTAAGATGAATTCCAGAAAAACGGGAGGAGATGGGCGGATGAAATTTGATGGAATTTGTGGACAAAGTGGACCTTTATGAAAATTAATAATCAGAAGCTTAAAGGTGTTGCGTCTTTATACGAATTTTTCAATTTTTCCATATTTTTCAAATTTTGAATTTCACTGTAAGATGAATTCCAGAAAAACGGGAGGAGATGGGCGGATGAAATTTGATGGAATTTGTAGACAAAGTGGACCTTTATGAAAATTAGTTATCAGAAGCTTTAAGGTGTTGCGTCTTTATACGAATTTTTCAATTTTTCCATATTTTCAAATTTTGAATTTCACTGTTAGATGAATTCCAGGAAAACGGGAGGAGATGGGCGGATGAAATTTGATGGAATTTGTGGACAAAGTGGACCTTTATGAAAATTAGTTATCAGAAGCTTTAAGGTGTTGCGTCTTTATACGAATTTTTCAATTTTTCCATATTTTCAAATTTTGAATTTCACTGTTAGATGAATTCCAGGAAAACGGGAGGAGATGGGCGGATGAAATTTGATGGAATTTGTGGACAAAGTGGACCTTTATGAAAATTAATAATCAGAAGCTTAAAGGTGTTGCGTCTTTATACGAATTTTTCAATTTTTCCATATTTTTCAAATTTTGAATATCACTGTAAGATGAATTCCAGAAAAACGGGAGATGGGCGGATGAAATTTGATGGAATTTATGGACAAAGTGGACCTTTATGAAAATTAGTTATCAGAAGCTTTAAGGTGTTGCGTCTTTATACGAATTTTTCAATTTTTCCATATTTTCAAATTTTGAATTTCACTGTTAGATGAATTCCAGAAAAACGGGAGGAGATGGGCGGATGAAATTTGATGGAATTTGTGGACAAAGTGGACCTTTATGAAAATTAGTTATCAGAAGCTTTAAGGTGTTGCGTCTTTATACGAATTTTTCAATTTTTCCATATTTTCAAATTTTGAATTTCACTGTTAGATGAATTCCAGGAAAACGGGAGGAGATGGGCGGATGAAATTTGATGGAATTTGTGGACAAAGTGGACCTTTATGAAAATTAGTTATCAGAAGCTTTAAGGTGTTGCGTCTTTATACGAATTTTTCAATTTTTCCATATTTTCAAATTTTGAATTTCACTGTTAGATGAATTCCAGGAAAACGGGAGGAGATGGGCGGATGAAATTTGATGGAATTTGTGGACAAAGTGGACCTTTATGAAAATTAGTTATCAGAAGCTTTAAGGTGTTGCGTCTTTATACGAATTTTTCAATTTTTCCATATTTTCAAATTTTGAATTTCACTGTTAGATGAATTCCAGGAAAACGGGAGGAGATGGGCGGATGAAATTTGATGGAATTTGTGGACAAAGTGGACCTTTATGAAAATTAATAATCAGAAGCTTAAAGGTGTTGCGTCTTTATACGAATTTTTCAATTTTTCCATATTTTCAAATTTTGAATTTCACTGTTAGATGAATTCCAGGAAAACGGGAGGAGATGGGCGGATGAAATTTGATGGAATTTGTGGACAAAGTGGACCTTTATGAAAATTAATAATCAGAAGCTTAAAGGTGTTGCGTCTTTATACGAATTTTTCAATTTTTCCATATTTTCAAATTTTGAATTTCACTGTTAGATGAATTCCAGGAAAACGGGAGGAGATGGGCGGATGAAATTTGATGGAATTTGTGGACAAAGTGGACCTTTATGAAAATTAATAATCAGAAGCTTAAAGGTGTTGCGTCTTTATACGAATTTTTCAATTTTTCCATATTTTTCAAATTTTGAATTTCACTGTAAGATGAATTCCAGAAAAACGGGAGGAGATGGGCGGATGAAATTTGATGGAATTTGTGGACAAAGTGGACCTTTATGAAAATTAGTTATCAGAAGCTTTAAGGTGTTGCGTCTTTATACGAATTTTTCAATTTTTCCATATTTTCAAATTTTGAATTTCACTGTTAGATGAATTCCAGGAAAACGGGAGGAGATGGGCGGATGAAATTTGATGGAATTTGTGGACAAAGTGGACCTTTATGAAAATTAATAATCAGAAGCTTAAAGGTGTTGCGTCTTTATACGAATTTTTCAATTTTTCCATATTTTTCAAATTTTGAATATCACTGTAAGATGAATTCCAGAAAAACGGGAGATGGGCGGATGAAATTTGATGGAATTTATGGACAAAGTGGACCTTTATGAAAATTAGTTATCAGAAGCTTTAAGGTGTTGCGTCTTTATACGAATTTTTCAATTTTTCCATATTTTCAAATTTTGAATTTCACTGTTAGATGAATTCCAGAAAAACGGGAGGAGATGGGCGGATGAAATTTGATGGAATTTGTGGACAAAGTGGACCTTTATGAAAATTAGTTATCAGAAGCTTTAAGGTGTTGCGTCTTTATACGAATTTTTCAATTTTTCCATATTTTCAAATTTTGAATTTCACTGTTAGATGAATTCCAGGAAAACGGGAGGAGATGGGCGGATGAAATTTGATGGAATTTGTGGACAAAGTGGACCTTTATGAAAATTAGTTATCAGAAGCTTTAAGGTGTTGCGTCTTTATACGAATTTTTCAATTTTTCCATATTTTCAAATTTTGAATTTCACTGTTAGATGAATTCCAGGAAAACGGGAGGAGATGGGCGGATGAAATTTGATGGAATTTGTGGACAAAGTGGACCTTTATGAAAATTAGTTATCAGAAGCTTTAAGGTGTTGCGTCTTTATACGAATTTTTCAATTTTTCCATATTTTCAAATTTTGAATTTCACTGTTAGATGAATTCCAGGAAAACGGGAGGAGATGGGCG